>OY829904.1:5330000-7830000 GCA_963691955.1 Chloroclystis v-ata | reverse complement strand
CATTGTCCGACTGAAATTCAGATTTAGGAGTATGACCACCTCTGGATGACCACCGTGCTTACCAGATAAAATATATTCATATAGTTTCGGTAAAAAGTGGCTGTGACATACGGACGGACGGACAGACATGACCAAACCATAAAGGTTCCATTTTTGCCCTTTGGAAACGGTACCCTAAAAAGTTGATAGAACACCTAATATTAGATACCTACCAAGCGAGTATTAGCCTAATGCAAACAGCTAGGAAGTTTGCTCATAATGGAGGCCATACACGTTAGGGTTTGCATGCTGGTTTTAGCCTTGCATGCATAACCGACAGGCATAACCGAGTTTCATATACCGATAACTGTACAGTTTTATCACATACACGCTAGGGTTTACCTGTTGGTTATGCATGCAAGGCTAAAACCAGCATGCAAACCCTAACGTGTATGGCCTCCATAAGGTCAAAGCGATTAATCTCAATTGGGAGGTGTCCATTAGGCGAGGGAAGCCGCGTGTACAATTTATAGCGGACGTGCGGCTCAGCGTCCGCTATAAATCGTTATACCTTACTTTACCTTTGCCAGACTTCCGAACGGAAAACTTTTAACTTCCTGACAGTTAGGTAGGTACTTCGTTTTTTCCGTACTTTGGTAAATTAAGCATTTTTTTTCAGTTAATTTTATTTTAACAGGTGTGATAGATCCAATGGCTAGTTAAACTTAAAACATATATTTTGTTAAATTCAGTTTTTTAACATTTTTTACTTAGAAAATGGAATAAAAAAATTAAATGATACCAATGTAATCGTTTATTCTATATCATTTTCTAATGTTTAGAAATGTTAGTAAGTCAATCACTATAAATATACTTAAAAGTCATTTTGATCTTATGTTCAATTATACGGTCAAGTAATTCATACTAATTTATGAATAAAAAAACTTTTTTACGTGTTCTTTCACGTACCTTGATGGGTTTTAAATTTTTCATTTAATATTTTTTTAATCTAGTTGCTATTCATACAATGCTCTTACGTAATAATAAAGTTTTTCTTAGCAGAACTCACATAAGCAATAAAACAAGTTGTAAAGGTTTTTAAAAATATTTTTGATGAACAATTGTAAAGTTAACATTAAAAACCATGAAAAATTATTTATATATATAAGTTTATAAATAAAGGCTTTTATCCAGCAGTGGGTGACAACAGGCAAATAACGGAGACAATTAAGAAAAATATCGATCCTCATAATATATTTTGTACAAATGTTTATACCCTGATTCAAGTCATGTATTTGGTGTTAAAGAAACTGGTTCTGCCCATTATCTAAAAATTAAAACTTAAAACGAAACCATACCCGTATTACATTATAATAAAAATGTTTGAAACAAAAAAAAACGTATGAACTTACATAAAAAAACATGTATTAGCTTATAATTTCACACTAAGCGTGGTCCCTAAAAATATCACTGGTAAAAATATTATATTATAAATAAAAGTTACACAAAACTAGACTCATTACTGTTTGACGTAGACTCATCACCGTTTGTCGTTTTTTTATAAATAAATATTGCTTGTAAATAAATAAATAATAATATTATTCGGCATCTTGGAGCAGCGAAGAGGCGAAGATCTGTTGCATGATGTGTGGTAGAGAAGCCACATCCATACACACGTGCCCGTGACCGGCCGGCAGCTTCCGAAGCAAACTGTACAAACATTAAATTAAATTAAATTTCATTATCACTCATAAAATTTTAATATTATTTTTTTGTGAGTTTTTAAGCAGTTTCAGTCTAAGGTCCGGCTGCAGTTACAATTAAAAACAAATATACTAGCGGCCACATTTTGACAGGCAACCTAGTAAATATATAATCTCCTAATTACAAAAAACAGATGAGTGCACTGATCCTGCAGCCGGGTCTCGTACTATTTATTTATTTATTTATTATTATGATGTGTCAACAGGTTATGCATTATGACATGTATACAATTTCTTAAAGACTAGACTAAATATAAATGCTAACATAATTATAGACACATACTAAAATAGTATGTGTCTATAATTATGTTAGCAGTTATAAATAAATAAATATTCCCGGACAGTTCACGCAGCAACATCTAGCCCCGTGGTAATTTTTTATTTGTATGTGAAATTGAATGAGTGACTTACGTGCTAGCTTCGTCTCCCAGACTGCCGATGAAGATGACATGCGCCTGCACACGCGGGTCTGACGTCAAGATGGAGCCCAGCGTTTCCGGTTGGATGTTATATCTAAAAATAAAACAAAATTCAACATGAGGATGAAATATACAAAGCAAACTGTTGAGATAAATTATCGCAATGCTTAAATTGAAAGGCCTAATTTTATATAAATGGAAAAATATCCAAAGCTATACCACGACCTTCGGAATAAGTGTCATTAATTTTTGATTTTATAATAATAATTCTATAAGTACATAATTTTTTTGTAATTTCATGAATAATTCTGATGTTCCAAAAGTTGTAAATAAATGAATATGAATAGTGTGTTCCCACTTAGCCAACACGGCTCTCGGCTATTAACATAATAATATTTACCTTCTAAGATTAGCATCGGAAAGTATCAAGACTATAGCGTCGTCCGCGTCTTCTCCCGCCAGAGAGGCGATGGCGTGCTGCGCGGCCGCCAGCGTGTTGTCGCCCGACCAGCAGAACTGCGCGTGCGCGTGCATCGTGCGGATTATCTACAATTAAAGGATCAAGATTAGCGTCGAGTGTATCTTTTTTTAAAGTATCAAGATTATAGCGTAAACCGTATCTAAGATGAAAGTATCAAGACTTTTCGTCTTATATAAAAGTTACAATACTAAACGTAAGTAAGACTAAAAGTAATATATAGAGTCGATCACAAAGCACGATCCTATCGTTGTAATCTTAAATAAAAGTATCAATACTAAAAGTAGAACGACGCGGTCTATCGCGTCTTCATATGTATCAAGATTATATCGTAGACTGTATCTTTAACGAAAGGATCAAGATTTGTGTTAAGTTAATGTTAATTTCCTATTTCAAGGTTTGTAATTGGTTTGTCATAAATCATGTTTCTTTCTCTCTTTCTAAACAATAAGTAACCTTGAGTCGTTCCCTTTCATTCTCCGGCGGGCGGTCGACGCGGACCAGTTCCAGCGCGTGCTCCTCGCCCGAGTGTGCGTACATGTCGTATCGTATGCGGGACTCGTAGCCCTTCAACGATTCGGTTAGAAGCACCACGGCTTCCATGGAACGTTCTAGACGGCCGTCGTAGGAATTGAATCTGGAAAAGGGTTTATTATCATCAATTGGTAGGTAAATAAAGGTCAATGGACTCAAAACAACAACACAACAACAAAAATACTTGAGATGTGACCGACTTTTGAACTTCTTTCACTTCCTTTAGAAATAATGGGACATACGAGACAAAGTATAGAGCCAGAAGTTTCAAAGAATGTTGACCTTTCAGAAGTATTTTTATGGCCACATCGTGGTCCTCGGCTGAGGAAATCTTTATCTGTCGCTATCATAATGAAATAAAAAAATCCGTGACAAAATGGAGTAACCAAATTGTATTTATTTTTATTGTAGTAAATTTAACTCTTAACATTTGAATAATATTACCTGTACATGCTGCCAGAGACATCTAACACTAGTCTGAGTCGTTTGGGTCTGTCTGGCGGCGCGCCGGGCGGGGGCTCTTGTTCCGTCCGACGCCGGTAGATAGCGCGCTCGCCCGTTAAACCTGGAATATGAAATGTTACATTTATATTATAATAACTAATTTATATGCTTCATAATAAATCATTATTAAGGGAGAAAAATATATGTTTTATTACCTTCAATAATTTTCCCATCGTCCAGTTCGCCACTGGTCTGGTGCCTGCTCCAGTTTCTCTCCTTCTTCTTGGCTTGTAGTTCAGCCAAGACGCCACGCAAAGCGCCAATCTGTTATATAAATCACGAGTTTAATTTGTACCTAAATTAAACTTTTATTTGAAGAGAAATATAAGAAGCGCGTCGGTTCATATCGCGGCTCACTTCACGACATTAACTTTATTTCACGAGTCATATCTAGAGCCGTGTTGGCTAATAGGCCGGGATCCGTAGTACATGGAAATCAAGTGATTACTAACAAGCTAATTTTTGGTGAGTAGCTTCGTTTTGATGAGACGTCCAAAGATATCCTATACCCAACTCTCGATTGTGGTAGCTAACAGAGATATCAAGGATTAAAAAATTCAAGGATGTAAAACCGGGATAACGGACCACGAAATTTGTCGGACAATATGTCCGTTAGATTTTATAAATATGAATTAAGTATACAACAAAAAATCAGCTAGTTAGTAATCATAGTAATCATTTAAATTGACCTCGTTTTCGACACATTTTGGAAATGGCGGACTCTTTGATCAAACCATAGGTTTTGTAGGACAAACATGTTTTTATATAATTTAGATAATTATCTTGAGATATAACATATTGTCCTACAAATTTCGTGGTCCGTTATCCCGGTTTTACATCCTTGAATTTTTTAATCCTTGATATCTCTGTTAGCTACCACAATCGAGAGTTGGGTATAGGATATCTTTGGACGTCTCATCGAAACGAAGCTACTCACCAAAAATTAGCTTGTTAGTAATCACTTGATTTTCATGTACTACGGATCCCTGACTATAAGTGGTAGCACTCTCGACTTTCATTCTGGAGGTCGTGGGTTTAAACCTAAGTTTAAGTGGCTACCTCTGGATTTTTCTTCTAGAAAAAATTATGCGCGGAGGCATAACTCGTGAGGAAACCGGAATGTTCTGAGAATTTTGATAAGTTTGAAGAACATAATTATGTATGTTATTTACCCGCACTTGGCCAGCGTAGTGATTTACGGCCTAATTATTTACCTTCTAAGTATGTTTCTTCCTCTCTCGTAAAGAGAGAAGTCCCTGTGTCCCAGCAGTAGGAACGTAAATAGGGGTGATGATAATCTAGTGTCTGTTCAATGTAGTTAATAACCTGCGGTTGAACTGCCCTGTAGAACTGCTGGTACAGTTTGGCGTCGAACTCGCTCATGTTGATCTCCTTCAAGCGCTCCTCGAACGCGCGTCGGTTCATGTCGCGCGCCGCTTGCTTCACGTGTTCGGGGACGTCGTTCTTTTCTGCTTCTGAAAGCTGAATTAGAATGGTTTGATGATGGATTCATGCTTAATATAAAGTTATCAGATTAGCATGCTATCCTTGCTATCGAAGTCCCACGAACTGTGATGAAATTGTTCGCATTCCCTGAACCTTTTTTAGTTCAGGGATTTCCCATTTATAAGATTAAGTATTAAAAATTTTTTGACATAACCAAGTGTAACGAAGTGTACCTACTGTGAAAAATATATACAGTACAATACAATATAAAAAAGTAATAGCATTCATTAAACCGTGACAGTTTTAAGGTAAAATATTTGAGATCACGGCCAGTCATAGTCTGCTTGGACAGGTTTCCAACCCCAATGGCAGTAACATAAATTCTACCTATACGAGCCCAGATATTATGTACTATTGTTCAAACTTTTTTTTGGGGTTGGTTCACTTTAATCAAACTTACGGAGATACATCTCATATATCATAGGCTGTTGTTACCTGGTGCACGTCGTGTCCCTTGTCCAGGCGGTAAGGCCCACCCTTGCCGCCCAGCCCGGCCGTGTCGCGGCCGCCCGTGCCGCCCGCCCAGGTGTTCCCGCCCACGTGAGGCTTATTGTCCGGGTCTTCTTTGCCGTGCTTTGGTGATGAAACGTCTTTCCTGGGAATAGACAAGACATAGTCAGCACAGAGAAGATATGATAATGTAAATAATATTTAAGTTCCCAATGCTGGAACACAGGAACTTCTATCTTAACGAGAGAGATTATGCCTTTATTCACCACGCTAGTCAGGTGCGGGTAGATATTATTATGTATTGCCCTACATCGAAACTATATCACATATCTATACCAACTAAACTCCTTTCGAGGCCTCTTGGACACTTTTATTTTTGTAGTGATTTTTCAGTTTGAGTTCATTTTTGGGCAACTAAGACAGGCGTATGTAAAAGACAAGGTAGAATACAGGTTTCTAAAAGTCTTTCAGGGTCTTCAGGGTCATTGTTATCATTTATTGTATAAACCACATTTAAATATTATGTCTCTCCTTGGCCAGTATTTGTAGTAGTATTAGCTCAGTGTTACACACCCGCTGTCCCGTTCAATAGTCATCTGTATCCTGTCCTGGCGCGCCCTTCCCGTGAGCACGCCTTCAGTGGGCAGGCCGCTCGCGTGAAGCACCTCTAACAACATGTCGGCCATGTCTTTGCTGTAGCGATCGAAGTCGAACACGTTCCCAATTGCTGTTGCTAGGTCTTCTTCCGGATATTTCTAAAAAAGGTAAATTGTTAACAAATCTAGAAACATTTATTTATTTGGCGATGATCTCTGTGGCGTGGCAAGCGAAAGTCCACCTGCGATAAAGAGGGCTGTGGTTGGGTTCGATTTCCACCCAGGGACAAATATTTGTACATAGATATTTGTTTCAAGTATTCTTACATAGTCAATTAAGTATATTAAGTAAATCAGAAATCTTATACCCGTAGCACAAGCATCAAGAGCGGGGTAAGATGTCGCTGTCGCTGTGTGAATTTTCCAGCAAAATTTAAGCTTTTATGACTTTACCTGCAAATGTTTAACGATATTGACAAGCTCCCTCGTAGAGTACGGGTAAGTCAGCTGGCCCTGGTCCGCCTTATCTCTTAGCAGAGCGAAGGCTTGCACCAGTTTCTTCATCACGTCGTGCGGGACATCGGGTCCGTAGGAACGAAGCAGATCCATTTCTGAGTCTATTGAGGGGTTGTCTACCGCGTGGCAGGAGAATAGATCGCCTGGAAGAATATATTAATGATATATAAAATATATCGATTGAAACGGGATTTTTAACTGTTATGTGAAAAAAAGTAAAGTTATTCTTTAAAAAATTAGTAACCCTATACGGACGCTTCCTTAGTGGTTTTAAATTTGTATTTTAATTGTAAAGGTCCGATAAATAAATCTGACTATTTTTTTACAAAATTATCACGTTACAGGTGGTTTTGCTATGAGGATAAATTGAATAAAAAAAATAAGAAAACTCACCTAAAGAAGCAAAGAAGTCATTCCCCAAAAACGGGAACCCAGGCCGATTCGCGAGCACAATCATCCTAAAATCATCATGCACCGGAATGAAACTGCTAATCTCCCCTCCAGAACTCTCCAACATATCCTTAGGAACTATCCTTCTTCCATCGCTCAAAATCATCTCTCCATTCTCAACCAAAGTCTTCAGAATACAAGTTACATGTGTTGGAGCTTTATCTGCCTCATCCACAACTAATACATGACCGTTTTTGACAGCTTTGACAAGCGCAGAATCTTCGTAAATGACTATACCGTCTTTGACAGTCGGTTGTACCGTCAAAGATTGGACAGTCGTATCTCTGTGAAGTTGTATGTACTCTCTAGGTCTGTTTAAAAGTTGGAGTAACCTATCAGCGATTTTATTCTTCCCGACTCCTTGGTTGCCGACTAGTAGTAAATGGTTTCCTAGAAGAAAGTCTTGTAGCAACCATTCTAGAAGAGTTATGTGTTGGGGAACATCGTAGAAGAGGATATCGGGGACTTTGGTTAAGGCGTCGGTTTTGAAGATTTCTGTAGACGTATCACCGATTGTGAGAATATTATTTTGGACTGTGCATTTGGTTTTTTTCTCTCCGCGATTAAATAAGGTAAACCTAGGAGTATCGATGTTTAGCTTCTTACTAGCTCCATCTAGTGCTCGTCTTGCTAAGTTTGGGAGGAATTTAGCTAGGAAAGTACGTTGGATGGTTTCGTGTGCGGAATCTGTCGGGTATTTGGACATTCGGCTCGCGATTCTGAGGAGTTGGCGCGTTGATAGTGATGATGAGAGGTTCTTCAGTGTCGGGTCTTGGGAGTTTCTCAGTTCGTCTGCTAGGTTAATGATTGCGTGAAGTGGTTGCGATATTTCTCCGTACTGAAACGAAAATCACATATTTTTAGAACAATAAAACTACATACTCTGTCATCCAACCGTTTCAGGCAGAAAATTTTGAGACGTTAGGTTTTTTTTTATACTTAATTTTTATCCGCTTAGTAAGAAACTATAATTAATAGTACTCTCAGGACGTGGATGAGTACCAGCATCCAGATCGTAGGCAATTGGTTTGAAACTGCATACTAATTTATATCGCTGAAGAAACTCACCAGACTGTTAATGACGAATATCTCTTCGGTCTTGCTGAGGTTCCTCATCTCGTGGAAGACGAAGAGGCTGAGAATCTCTGGCGACAGCCACTGCTGGCCGCGGCCCAAGACAGGCGGCTCCGCTAGTGCTACTATCCTGGAAAACCATATAAACTAAAGTTGTAGCGAATAATCGCGACAAAACATTTAAGTGATAATTCACACTTGCCACGTCTGCCACAATGTTATTACTTATTAGGATATCCTACTTGTGAAAAAAACTTTAAAAGTTATTCGGTCTTGCTAAAAACTACCTTCCGTCCTTCAAACTTTTCAAAGATCTCAGAACACGCCGTTTTCCTCACGATGTTTGCCTGAAGGCAATACATGGTGAACCACGTTAGAGCACGTGTTTACAAGGCGCACATAAATCTTTCAATAAAAATCCAAAGGTGCGCGTCGGGGTTTGAACCCACGACCTTCGGAATCAAAGATAGTAGGACTCTATACCTGAATGCCGGGTGTATTCTCATAACGCCCTTCAGTTGTAATTCCTCCGCAGTGTGTCCAGACGCGAGGAGCTCGTCGTATCGGTCGTGTCGTAGCAATCTCGTGCCGTCGTGGAGTTGGACTTCTCTGTCGTGGACCAGTCTGTGACAAAAAATCAACAATTGGATTATACGAGCACTAAAAACAGCAGCTAGAAAACAGCACTCTATCTTTGCCGTTTAGAGAACGCATATGTATGTAAATGTAAGTACGACGAATATAATACCTATACTATAATAACCCCCCCCCCCCCCTATTTACGTTTCCACAGCTGGACACAGGGACTTTTCCCTACTACCTGTCGAGAGAGATAAGGCGCTGGCCAAGTGCGGGTTGGTCCTTCAAACTTTTCAAAGTTCTCATAACCGGTTTTCTCACATTGTTGATTGAACAAACGTCACTCAACGTCCAACTTCTTAGCGGGTTGTAACATAACTCTTTGAACATAGCGAACGTCAAATCAGTCAGGTCTTTGAGCAATACAAGAAAGAGAAAAAGTGGCCAAGTGCGAGTCGGACTCGCCCATGTAGGCTTCCGCATATTTCATAAAAAAATTGAAAAAAATTCAATTACATTTGGGGGTCCCCATACTTAGGACTGAAACTGAAAAACTTTTTATTAATCGAACCCATACGTGTGAGTATCTATAAATAGGTCCCCCCCCCCCCCCTCTAACTTCTAAAATAAGAGTATGATTAAGCTAAAAAAAACATATAATGTACATTACCACAAAAACTAACAACGAAAATTGGTTTGGTTTGAAATCTATCATTACTTTTTTTGTAATACGTCATAAACTATTTCATATAAACAATTGCTGCGGAAGCCTACATGGGCGAGTCCGACTCGCACTTGGCCACTTTTTTGCCATTTGGCTACGGAACCCTAACAAGGCATAGTAGAGATGAAATCACCTGTGCAACACAGCCAGCGTGCTAGCGTGTATCCTATGCAGTCCATCTAACACCGCCATATGTCCTTTCAACGCCGCGGCGACCAAGGCAGAATTCCTCCACACAGTGTCTCCATTCTCTAACGTTGTGCGTTGTTGTACTAGATCTCTGGCTGTCATGTCCTGATATAGGACTATGGGCTCTATTGTGTAGCCTAGGAGGGATGATAGTTGCTTGATTAGGAGGCTCTTGCCGCAGCCTTTTGGACCTGGTTGAAGAAATATATTTGTAAGTGAACTTTGAAATTTTGACAACTTGAATAAAAAAAATGAAAGTTGAATTAACATTTTAGCTGAAATTACCTACAGATAATTATTTTAGAACGATGACATGGTACATAACTTAGAAAGCAATATTAAGTCACAAACAACCTCAAACATTTCGATGAATTAATACAAGAACTACTTTATAGAGCACTCTAAATACATAATACTTTTTAAAGTTTGGGTGAAATATTTTCTTAGTTTGTGTACATTTCCGATTTTAAGCAACATTACATATTACACTTACTCTCGAATGAGTTGAGACAGGCTAGAGTGAAAAGAAAATGAACTTACCGATAACACAAAAGTCCCCAACACTGTGACTCAGAAGCAGCTCACTCAACAACTGCCTCTGATAATCCGTCTTCACAATACCCTTGACTTCACCCCCTCTTCTAGTCCCCCCACACGGCACGCTAAACTGACTCTGAACCCCATTCACTTCCAAACTCACTAAAGCCTGGTTTCCCTTGACGTCTACTGATTGTAGTTCTATGTTAAAGTCTGGGTTGGCTTCGATCCTTAAGTTTTGGAGTACAGCTTCTACGTTCTTGATGTTTTCTCGGTTTAGGAACGTTTTGTATGGATACAAGAGGTATAGAAGTTTGTGAATTGGTATGCTTGGATTTCTCTCCTGTAAAAAAATATTAATTTTATCATTGTATCCAAGGAATTGTATCACAGAATTGTAAACTATACGAATATTAGATTTCGTGTCACTGATTTATTCGCGTTATAAGGGGTGTTGGGGGTTTTTATTATTCACATTAAAATTCACGTTGAATAATGTGAATAATAAAAACAGAGGCACACTAACAAACGGCATTGGCTTCGGCTACATTTATATACAAATTGTTATAATATTTTATAATGATCCATCTAATTATATATATAATTCATTTACAAATCATTCCGTGGCTTGTTTATCTTCATTATTTATGAAAAGTGTGCTATATGAAATGATACATTTATTATTTCGCAAAAGTTCAACGACTAATGGAATACTATCCAAGCAAAACAAACTTAAAGTTTTAGGGATAACCTTGAAAGAGTACTGATTAAGGAAATTAAGGAACATCAAGCCGGTTTAATTTCCCAAGTTTTGCGTTTGCAGAAATGTGATCTTGACCTTGTTTGATGATGGAATCGCGTGAAGCTTAAATTACGCGTGAAATACTGAAATGGAATTATAGTAATAGTATTTTCTTTAGTTTTGTGGAAAAAAAATTGGGGTTTAGGAAATATTGCGCCGATTGTTCACACAAAGCAAATAATCACACGTGTAAGTGTCTTTGTTAGGTAGGTACTATAGATTACAGAAATGTTGTAATAAATTAGGAAACTCTTACTTATGTGTCTCGCAAAGTCTTTTGACTAAGAGGTCGCGGCAGAATATCAGCGTTCACCGGTAACATAATGAACACAATGCTGAGCCGTAGCCTATTTACTGCTGTAGCACACATTCTCCCTATACATTATTTTTTTAATTATTATTATGTTTTAGTAAATAAATTTATGTTTATTTCTAAAGAACTGGGCAGAAAGTTTAATAAAACACTTACCAGTATAAGTGCAGCCGTTTGCAGACTGTCCACGGGGAAGTCAGGCAAGTTGACCTGCTGCAGCTCGGGGCTGATCAGCGCGTACGCAGCCGAGAGGACCTGTTCGAGCTTAGCGCCGTCCACTTGTGGCGCCTCTTCTTTTAGCGCTGTTAGATGTTCCTGGAACGAAGAAGGGAAGTGTGTATACAAAATGTTTATTTTGTTTTCAATAAATACATAAAACTTTTACAGTAGTTGGATGCTTCTTTTTAAGTACTAGGTAATACCTGTATTAGGAGGCTACGCTCTTCATAAGCATACATTTTATTATTAAGCAAAAATAAATTATTACGCTCTTCCTTATTATAGATTTACTATAATAATTAATTGTATGCTAAGAGCGTAAAAAATTAGGTACATTAATTTAATGAAAAATTATATGGAATTTCTGAAGATGATTTAATTTATGTTCTCTTTTCGCGTTAAAACGGATTTTGTCGAGAAAAAGGTTTTTACTGCGATAGACCTAGACAGTAGACAACTTAGTTGATCTTATATCTGTTTACTACAAAACTAAAAACAATCGTATAGACGACTAAATTAGTTCAATAATTAAACAAAGTTTAATTACTTTACTTTGCATTGCATGCGGGCAAGGCCCCGTAAACGTAATTAATGCCAGCTATGAAATATTAACAAAATGACAAATCTTCATGGGACTAAAATTGCGTTTAGAACTTTATTAATTACTTTGTAGTTTATATAGCTGGTTTAGGTTTAATATTATTCGCTATAATTATTCGTAATGAAACTAAGAGTTTTACGTAATAATTCTCACAGCAACCCCCAGTGGCACAGAACATATAATTACTACGTAACCCGTATAAAATCGACCTATGTATGTATATAAATTATTAAACATATATAACACCCAGAGACTCGGAACTAATATTTGCAGATCGTAGAATTTTTTTCCCCAAAGCGGGAATCTGTCACGCAACACATTGCCCCGCAGGCGGACCTTCGCCCACTGCGTCACAGAGGTCGTCGTAACATAAAACGGTTAACATACGACCTAAATCCATTTACGATAATTCACAACACCAATGAATATATCTGTCTATGAAAGACACTTAAACCTATATTCAACCTGCGACTATATTTCATCAGATTTGCCGTCATAAAAAAGGAAAGACTTCAGAAATATCGTTTCCACCACCCAACAACTTAAACGTGCCGTTCGCCTGAAAGTATTTATGTAAGCACCTAAGCCTAACCTAGATACCACATAACACAGAATATTGAATCTTCGTTACTTATTATAATAAGTCGTCATATAACATGCTAAATCTCGGAATATGGTAATATCTAGGTGAAGGTATAGCAAAGGATTGTAAATATATGATAGAAGAAACTATGTTAGATGTTAAGGTCCCATATATCATGAAGTAGGATTATTGTAGTTCTTGTTGGTTTGATGTGCGTGTGAGTGTGGCAATGGTGGTAAGCCGCTGCTGTTTATGGGTTATTAGGTAATCGTTTGTCTTATTTATGAATAAGGAAATGATTTGTGTATAAGTAAGAACAACTCGCAATCAGATCCACTTTCTTCAGGAGTAAATATTCTATGAGTTCTAAATATAGTAAACAATGTAGGTAATTCGCTTTAAAAATATAGGTTCATACGCCAGCAACCTGGATACAAGGCTTCATTGTAAAAAGTTTTATTACCAGTGTTGATAGTTATGTTACTAACGTAATTTTATTAATACTAGTTTTTAGGACTCCGTAGGAGTCCAAGTCCGTACAAGGAGCGTCATATTTTTTTTATATAACATCACAGAAAAATAGGAATACTTAATTTCATTTGTTTTCTGTGGCTTAATGAATTGCTCGCATAGATAATAAGCCAGCATGGCATGATACACTTACATTAGCGAATTCTGAAGGAACACGGAAACAATTTGCGGGCTATTAACGGCGGAGAATTAATTCTGACAAGCACTAACAACTCATTTATTAACAAAAATTTACTATAAGTAGTTGATTGGCAAAATGGCGATCAAACAAGTAACAACTTAATAATTTAGTAAATTATAAACACACTTGACACTGGAAAAATGAGCTTCATTTAGCGCTAGGTCCATTCTAAATAGGTACTAGAAATTAGTGGTTCTGAATTAGTAGACACAATTGTGTCTAAACAAGAATAATATTTAAAAAAAAACGACTTGAAGTTGTCTCTATATTTATTCGTGCCAACTACTGTATATTTATTCTTGAATAAACAATGCTACTTTGAAACTATTTGTTCACACTTGGACAACTATTTCATGAACTTCTGGTTTTCCTACCATGTTATTTGAAAATTATTGCAATTCTAGAAAAATTTATTATTCCAAAGGTGCTTGAGTTTTGTTGAGACAAAAGAAAAGAATAAAAATTATTTAATATTTCGTTGAGACATAAACTAGGAAACACAAGAGAATATTACATTAAAATCACAAAACACAATTTGATTAAGACTTTTGTCGTTTCCAAGAAAAAAAGTATATAAATAAGTACTACCAGTAAATGCGTATAAAAGCGCTAAAGAAAACGCAAGCCAGTACAGTACTTTGAGTGAAACCATAGACAATGTCTAGTAGTATCTTCTAATAAATCTCTAGTAAATTCTGCCATAAATGAAACAAACTGAATCAATTCGTTAAATCTAGTCCTCACCGTACAACCCATTTATTTACAATCGCGATAAAATCGCAGCCTGTAGTGCCAGCCACAATGAGGCGATAACAACTGTAAACCTAGTGCCACTGCTAAATATAGAATAGACATGACAATTTGCACATTTTTTTAAGTTTTCTGAACAATTCACACAGCAACAATACTTGCATATTACAATTATTACATACCAACTTCATTGCCTAAACTACGACTACCCAAAACCAAAACTGGCCAAAACTACGACGGTCCTCAACTGTTACCTCGGGCACATCTAGAAAATTATGTAAGTGTGGTAAGCGTTATGCTTGTGTCACGGGTACTAGATGATACAGTGGCAGCACTCTTACTATCAGAAGGTATCGTGTACCGCGCCATCTATTAGCTGAAAGTTCCACGTAACTACTTATTAGCAGACGTTAAAGTTAACGTTCGTGAGAGGGCACTGTTTGCCCGAATTTATGCAGGATACGAGTACAGTATCCGGCATTTAGTCAAGACACTTTAAAATCACTGCTTGATTTGTAAATAATCCTTTCTATCCTGGCAATAGAGTCTACCGTCACTTATATGCTATTTTAACATATTCAATGCCCGAACATCGGCGCTCATGCGTTAATATCTTTTTAGTTTTTTTTGTGCGCTGCTAGAAAAACTTTTTCCAGTTTTCTGTCTGCACTGACACTCGCGGTGCCCAAAAGTATGAATGGTCATATAAACATATAATGTGTTTTATCACAAATACAATCAGTCCCGTTGTACAGTCCGTTTACTGTATTTCAAAACTAGTTTAATAGTTTTACAGTGCGGATAGTAAAATACGAATTTCAGGTAGTGATTTGAGCTAAGCAATTTATCTTTATCGCGAAATATGATAATTTTATACTTTATCATATTTCGCGATAAAGATAAATTGCTAAAACACAAATACAATCAGTCCCGTTGTACAGTCCGTTTACTGTATTTCAAAACTAGTTTAATAGTTTTACAGTGCGGATAGTAAAATACGAATTTCAGGTAGTGATTTGAGCTAAGCAATTTATCTTTATCGCGAAATATGATAATTTTATACTTTATCATATAAATTTCGATGCATAATTTGGAGAAGGTGAATAAAGCATAGAATGAATTTCTTTAAAATACCTGTTACACTCTTTAGATAAGCCATTTAATATTTTGTTTAATATATTAACAAAAAAAAAGTCCGTCTAACGGACTTGAGTGGCGGCGCATATTCTACCGATAACTTTTTAAACTATACTTTAACATGAAAATGGCGCCTGAAACAGTGCCGAAATTTATATTTATTTGAATAATGGTATGTTACCCATTTTGTGTTTTAATATAATTACCTAATTAATAGAGTTACTAATAATCTACTAGATCTGAGGAAGGTTCTCTCTTCTAAGGTTTCACATTTTTTTTTATTTATTTATTTCACAAAATAAAACATTATTACAAAGAAAAAATAACAATAACTCAAAGGACACCACAGAGGTTTATAAGTTAGTGTTATTATGAGTCACTTATAACGAGAAGGTTGAAATTTAATTTAGAATGAAAGGTAAGTCTATCACGACTTCGAATTAAATCACGACACGAGAAGATATGAATCGCATATGTTCATTTATTAAAAATTTAATCAAAAACACGAACGAACGAATAAATCAACAACAAAATAAAAATAAAATACAGGCAGGATGTAATAATTTCATGGAAGATAATTTCACAACAAAAAGACCCAATTTCACCAAAACTTTGTTAATTACGATTCAAAAATGAACAAACAAAACTTCACAAACCTCATTTAAGTCGCAAACAAAACTCCAAATAAAACTCGAAACCAAAAATCGCAGGAATGCAGATTGTGTACCATCGCGTGTGTAACCGCCCTTAGCGGGGACAAAACAACCCGCCATGACGGAAAAGCGACCAGTCGTGGCTTGGCAGAATACTCAAAGACACGTTGCATACTAAAAATAAAAAATAAACCATAGACATCGAATTTCAGTTTAAAAATAAATTGCTAAGGAGTTTTCACTAATTGAAATTTGAATTCAAAATTGGAAGGCAATGAGTTTTGGTTATTTGCTATTCTAGCCGAAATATTAGGCGTGGTTGTTTATAAATTGAATTCCTGGAATGGTTAACAGGTACGTACAACTCTGATCAATATTACGTTTAGCTTAGAGCAAAAGTATTAACAAAATACGTTTAGATAATATTAAAATAAATAGAAATCAATTTATGTACAGCTTATACGAATAAAAATATTTCAGACAATAACAAAGTCCATACATAATGCTACGCGGCGTAGGCTTTCGTAGCCCATCGCGTAGGCTTTCGTAGAGCAAAAGCAAAAGCGATGCAGAGCATTGAACTTGTATTGCTAGCATCGAATTAAAAGTTAGTATATTTACTGTATACATAGATATAATAAATAATGTATTTATTGTCTATCAAGATAGCGGTACGCGAGACGATAAATGTATTATTTATACTGTGTTTAGATATGCGAGATGGCTAAAAATTTATTACTAGTGAAAACCAAGTCCCCTTGATTTGTTTACTTCCCTTTTCCTCGGCTTCACCCACCGTGGTGTTTTAACGGAAAAAGTTAACAAACTTAAAGACAATTTAAATCAGTAAAAGTGCCGCGAAATTTACTCTAAACTCGTACTATTCAACGTACCTATTAATTTTAATGGAATCAATCAAAGTTACGTTTGACCGTGTTGGCTAAGTGGTAGCACACTCTACTTTCATTCTGAAGGATTTTTCTTCTCGAAAAAGTATTAAAGGTTCAAGTTATGCACTACAAGCTCCTAACAATAAAGCTTCATTTCAACCAAAGAACGATGTTACGTTACATCAGACAATAGATTCTGGTCCAACCCCTTGTTGCTTAAACCTTAGGCTTGTTAATGGAACTTTCAATCAGAACTGACTTGCAAAGTTACTAGGTAGTAGGTACTATTAACTGGTTATAAAATTTAATGATAAAACCGATGATAAAAGAGCCGTGTTGGCTAAGTAGTAGCACACTCGACTTTCATTCTGAAGGTCCTGGGTTGAAAGGTTTCACGCACTTCTGGATTTTTTCTAATAAAATGTATGTGCTTTAAGAACACGTGGTCTAACGGTAAAGGCAAACATCGTGAAGATGACTGAGGACTTTGAAGGATGAATATATCATTCACCAACCCGCACTTGGCCTGCTTTGCTAAATAAAGGAATTATCTTCATAAAGGGTTTGAGGGTTTTAAAACTTTTTTAGACAAGCTTTAATACCGCTAATCATATGTCTCAATTAAGCTAGTTGAAATTATGCTGCTATTCTATTCCCCGCAAGCGTGTAATTACGTAAACGCTTCAATTAATCATTTATAACGAGGCAACAACACGGCAACAAGCAACAAGTGTAGTCATTAGAGGGCTGTGGTTATGAAGGTACAATAGAAACTTCGTACAGACTTCATAAAATCTATTAACGATTTCGCTTCAAGGCTTACGTCGTGTTTTTGGCGCTTAATAAGCGCTATAGTAGGCTGTTTCCAAAGTAATCGCTCTGTGGTAAGCTCGAAATACGTGTTACGGGTACCAGAAATTATTTTATTTGTTTTATTTATTAACTATAAAATAAAATAATGCATAGCAAATATTAGGTAATTTACCGCATTCAAAATATTCCGAAATATTTTGATCTATATTGATATTGTATTTTGAAAATCAGTCTCTTTTCGGAGATTACCTATTACATACATTCAAGCAAACTCTTTTTGTCGTACACTATTCTACTCAAGTTCTTTTATATCTGACACCTACCCTGGTAACAAAAAGATCTTTAAATAGAGCGAGCCGACAGCCATTTCATGCGTAGAGGCATTTCTGAACTCACTAAATAGCACTTTGTTTCAGAACTCGGAATACGAATCAATTATGTCAGAAGTTTGGCGAGTCGCGTGACGAAGCGGACTAAATCTACGGTGAGGAGTCGATTTTACTGCGCAAATGGCTTGACGCGATTGCCGAAAAGGGGACTATGTTGTGTAAATGTGTATAGAAAAGGAACATGGCCATTTTACTATTATATGGGAAGATCATGCAATAGATTACATTCCTTAATTTAATTTAGCTTTCATACTTGGGTACCCAAAAAAGTAACAAAACTCCATTCTAACTACAATATCTATGTAAAATAATTTTATTTTCAGGAATTATAATTACGCTAAAGAATCGATGCCTTAGCCTATCAATGGAGTAAAGAAGAGATGAGTGCGTAACCTAGGAGATGCCCACTCTCTGGCAATCCTCGCAACGGCCCATGTACGTACGAACCGTGTGGGTGGACGGACTCAGGCACGCCATCCTCTCCCCAGAGGACCCCTACCTCCTCAAGCAAGCGAAACGACGGCGGCCTTACTCCTCGGCCTCGACCTCCGCTAAACCCAACTCGAGACTGAACTCACGAGAAGAAGGCAAAATAGACCTTGTCGTCAAAAGCGGAAAGTCTCTACTAACCAAACGACCAAAAAGCTCATACGAACCCATCGAAAAACTAAACCTAAGCTTTGATAAAGACTCCGATGATGAGTTCATGATCAAAGCAAGCCCTCAACTCCTCAACGAAAGCGTAAGATACTTCGATATGAGGAACTATAAAGCTAACAAAACTGCACGTGATAGCACTGAAAATACAGATCTATCCGATAGAGTCCTTCAATGGCTAGATTTAGCCGGAAAAGTAGACTTGTTGACTTCAAATAAAGAACGAATGGCTCAACCCAGACACAGCTGGCCCGAAATCCAGAGACGCCAATTAATAAAATCGAAAACAACTATCGAAATAAATAAAGGGGGCATAAAGTTTTCCCCTAAATCGTGCGACAGTCCAAAAGCGCAGCAAATTATCGATCGACACGATTTGTATATGCCGACGTCTGCGAATACGATTGAAAACTACGCACGGCAATCACGGAACAAGATCACGCCACCCCCGCCGAAAATCAAACCGAAACAGAACGTTATAGAAGCGAGACAAAAAGTAGCAACAGAACGTAGCGCCGTACAGAAACAATACAACGAAATGGTCAACAAGAAACTTATCCCTGATGTTAGTAAAACGGCGAAGAAACAAGTCCATATTTTCATACCTGAAATGGCTAAAAAAACAGTTTATGTGTCTGCGAACACAAGCAGAGCGGAAAGCTTGTTGTCACAGCAATCGTTGAATTTATTGGGGAAATAAAATGTGAATTTTATGAGGAGCAGTCTCATTCATGTTTCCCTCAAATACCCTTTGTAGCAACGTAAACTTTACCTACTCTTATTAAGAAGCATATAATGATTATTCTATATGTATAAACAATCATTATTTGATTTAATTTGTAACTTATATCTACTTAAAATTATTTTTTGTGTGTAGATGTTTGTGTTTTTTAAAGTTGTGTAAAGTGGATTATATGGTAAAATAAAATCAGACCTAGGACGATGACCCGAACAAGTCGTCTACCCGCACTAGACGCCATTTTGTAATAGTTACCGTATATGGCACAGTGGCGACATCTCTCGCCTGGAAGCGACTCCGTAATGGCGGATCCAGCGGTTGGCCCGAGTAGCGCGGCACTGGCAGACCAAGGGCGATGACCCGAAACTTGTCGTCTACCCGCACTAGCCGCCATTTTTCTACTTCTTCTGATCCGTGCTCCTGAAATAAACGTTTAATTCAAAATCTGTATGATTCCTTGGACTATTTATAACATTAAAGTGATTATACCAAATCCCCTATGACAGATAATGGGTTCATGAATTCAATTCAATGACTTGTCCAAGTGATCTTTAGGATTTTATTGAAATAAATGACATAAATCTTAAAATCTCATTCTTACCTCAAGCAACTTATCATATCTCGCAGCCGGAATCAAGAACCGCCCGTCTTCTAAATGCATCTCCCTGTTTTCTAGCAGGTTGTTGAGAACGGGCAGCACATTCCGTTCAGCCTTCTCTATCCCCTCCAGCACTAGAACTCTCCCCTCCACTGCTGCTCTTACTGCACTCTGGAAGATTATAACATTATTAGAACACGAAGCTTTTAACTCGACGTCCCTGTACACAGTTCAACGTTTTATACGAAATCGTTCACAGTGCAGGCAATTAGGTTATGGAACCAATTGCCAGCCGAAATTAGACGTGCTCCTTCGCTTAACACTTTCAAAAGTCAGGTGAGAACTTTCTTTCTAAATTCTATAGCTTAATTTGTTTATGATAATAATTATTTGTTTATTTTATTTATGTATAACTTTATTTACCTCCTATATATTATACACAATTGTTATACATGTATAGTTTGTTATTATTTTTAATTAATATATTAAGTATATATTTTGTGTGTTTAAGTTTCTTAATTTTATTCTATTTTGTATTAGTTGTAGGTTTATGTATTTTATATATTAATTCTAATTCTAACACCACCGTCCAGTTACATTCTGCAGTTTTTCTTTCCATCCTCAGGTTGTCTGGAAGAAATTGCTTTAAGCAATAAGACCGCCCATTACGCATACGTTTTTGTAGTTTTTAAGTTTTTATGTAAATATTTTTTATTGGTGTGTGTAATAAAGAATTATCTTATCTTATCTTTAAACGAAAAGAAGATTTAACTGTTAACAAGCATACCTGATCAAAATATTTGGCTGTAGAGCTTTGAATTTCTCTTCTCTGTTTCAAATCCGCTTCTGTAGTATCTCTGGAGAGAGCTACATACTCCAACTCTCTTTGGGTTAACTCCAGGTATTGTAAAGCTACTTTTCTCCTGAAAGATTTTTTAATTGCTTAGCAGTCAAGATTTTTTAATTGCAACATTTTTATATATTTATAAACGAAGCTAAACCATGAATGTACTTATGGTATATTTTGGTCCATTCTCATGTAATTCTTTAGCACCATGCATGATATAAATGTTTTACAGTCTTATCAGTTAAAATATTATTTTTGATTATTTCCAAGTAGGATATGTAAAGTCATATAAAATTACAAAGTACCAAATAAAATAATAGTTTGAAATTTCCGAAACTACAATCTTATTCATAATATGGTTTATTAAAGCAATGTAGTGGAAAAATATTAAATAAATGTACATACCTGCTTGGCCCTGGTCTACCAAGAAGAAACATATCTTGTCCCAATAAATCTTTCTGCATCATCCATCTTAGATTCCTGAGAGTGCTTTGCGATAAACTTAAATCCTTGTCTTCTATCATCACTATAACATAAGTTTAATCTATTATAATGGATTATGGCAGAGATTTAAGGGTTTAGGTTAGAAAACTTTGGTGGAACTTACAATACTTTCTGGGTACATATTCTACATTTTTTGCTTTTGATATTTCTTTGGTAACATTTCCTATAGTTACTTTATCCTCTGAAGAGTACGCACGCACATTATTTGCACGTATAATTGATTTGCGACCTCTCAAAATACGCATCAGTACGTCGATCCTTCGAACGGTCACAGACGGGCTATACATTTTTAATGAATAACACTTATAACTATTTTTGATAACTTTAAGTATAAACTAAATTTCTGCATTTATAAATTAACTAAAAACTGCAGCATTTTTAAATTAATTGCTAAAATCCACAATATTTACAAAGTCCAAAGTCTAAGAGACAATAAAATAGACAGTGACAGTGACACTCTTAATTATTTATTTCATATAAATTGACATGACAGCAAAATAAAAAATTACTTATGTCTGAATTATGTATCTCATTAGATTCCTTCTTCTGAGATTTCTTAGCGAAAAGTTCTTAAGGCGTAGATATGCGTGAATTTGGTAAATTTGGGTTCAGCAGAAACCATTTATTTCCTTGTTCTTTAAGAGCCCTATTAAATTTTTGAAGTTTTGCGAAATTGGATATTTTATGCACCACGTGACCGGCGCGTCACGCGAATTCTATGAAAAATACTAAATGATCTTGATACTTCGTCGATCTAAAACATACAAATATACTAATAATTATTTTAGATCTGTAGAAAATGGCATCGAATAAATTCCATTTTATTGAGTGGATTTTTTTCAGTTTCATTCTGAAATAATTATTATATTAATGTTTTTATTTAATTGATAGGTGTTTAATATATTTTCCTAAATTCAAAATGGCGGATATTTTTATTTCAATATTTGAATCAATTATGTTTTATCTTAATAATATCAATATTCATTTTAAATCTGATTGATTATTTGAAATCAATTAAGTACATAATTTTAAATTAAAACATTCATGATTAATAATTATCTATATAAGAATAAAACTGAAAATAGTCTTATTGAAGTTAAATGTCCTCATTCATCTCATCTTATGGGCTCATTATTAAACCGATTCTTCTGAAATTTGATGTGTAGGTTTGTAATTAAATGTTTTTTTTGTCGAATGTTGGGACTTTATGTAAGTTCGAAAGTCTAAATTGAACGGACTAAATACAAATTCTAATTATAACAAAACAAATAAATTATATTACCTATATATATATTTAAGTTGCTTGTTTTGTTAGATGGTATATTTGTGTTTGAATAAATAAAAGTTTCGTTAACGAAACTTTTATTTATTCAAACACAAATATACCATGTTATTATCATTATGTTTAGGTATTATCTTTGTAGTTTCGAACTTTATATTTATTTTTATTTTATTACGAACTTATTGAAAATATTTCATTTATATATTAAAAAAAGTGGCCAAGTGCGAGTCGGACTCGCCCATGTAGGCTTCCGCAGCAATTGTTTATATGAAATAGTTTATGACGTATTATAAAAAAACTACTTGATAGATTTCGTTCAAACCAATTTTCGTTGTTAGTTTTTATGGTTATGTATAATATATATTTTTTCTAGATTTATCATCCTCTTAGTTTAGAAATTAGAGGGGGGGGGACACTCTGTTTTCCACTTTGGAAGAGTCTCACGTCCAAACTATTAAGTTTAGAATTAAATGGTTTTAGAAACATTGTTATGATTTTAGAAGACCTATTCATAGATACCCCACACGTATGGGTTGGATTAAAAAAAAGTTTTTAAATTTCAGTCCTATGTATGTCGGGGACCCCCGAATTTTATGATTTTTTTTTCAATTATTTTCTGAAATCTTAGTGCGGTTAACAGAATACATCTACTCACCAAATTTCAACGTTATAGCTCTTATAGTTTCCGAGAAAAACGGCTGTGACATACGGACGGACAGACGGACGGACGGACGGACGGACGGACGGACATGACGAATCTATAAGGGTTCCGTTTTTGCCATTTGGCTACGGAACCCTAAAAAACCAACCCGCACTTGGCCAGCGTGGTGAATTAAGGCCTAATCTATCTCGTCAAGAGAGAAGTCCCTATCCCAGCAGTGGGAACGTGAATAGGGGTGTTATTTTATATACAGGGCGTCCCAAAATTATGGGCCATGAAGGGGAAGTACCATATATATCGTTGATAGTGAATTTTGCTCAAAGAAGACTTCATTTTATTTTAAAAAGTAAGTAATTTAATTAATTAATTTACAAAAAAAAATGTTTCATGTTTTTTATTTGATTAAAATAATTAATTTCACGTTGTTCCTTTCTTTTAAAATACTATGTTACTTAAGCAGAGTTATTATTTTTTAGCTTTTCTTTCGATTGGTATCATAAAAATCGAGTATTTTTTTTCTACATGTAAGTCGGTTCGATTCCCAGACAAAGCAAGTAATTTTTAGAAAATCAATGAATGCAGAATTACTAACTTTTAAAAATAAAATGAAGTCTTGTTTGAGCAAAATTCACTATCTACGATATTTAAGGTACTTCCCCTCCATGGCCCATAACTTTGGGACGCCCTGTATTTATTAGAAAGGTACATATTTAATGTTTACAATAAATAATATATTTATTAGAAAGGTACATTATTTTTTGTTTACATATTGGATACTCGGTAAAAATAAGAACAAAAAATTACGGAATATTTTCTTTGTAATAAATATTATGGAAATCTATACTACAATTATCAAGCTGAGGAGATTGCTTGTTTATTTGTTTGAACGTGCTACTCAGGAACCGCGGGTCCGATTTAAAATATGATTTCAGTATTGGATAGTAAAATGATCGAAAAAGGCTATAAAACATAAACTAGTAATGATCGAAAAAGGCTATAAAACATAAACTAGTAACTAAAAACGCAAGCGCAGCTGTCGGCGGGTCGGCAAGTTAGTCATAATCTAAAAAAATCATAGGCATAATTACATTTAGTCGTTGTACGGTTTCACCAAAAAAAGTTGCCTTGTTGTTTTTTAATTAGGATAGATAACTTTAGATATGCAATCCACATCCTACAGCATAACCTCCAAATAAATAAGGTTAAACAAGATGACAATGATGTGGTACAATTCTTAGGCCAGCAACAAGTGGTACAATTCTTAGGCCAGCAACAACAATAATTGATCGTTATCAATAAAAATAACAATTGATCGTTATCAACGGATCAACTTATGTCGGTCGTAGTATCGCAATAACACATACACGCACACTAACAGCGTTTTTACAGCAATTGACAGTCCCACACACTGACATTTTACGAAATATTTCTATATTTTATTCAAGAACAACCGACATAGGTCCGACCTCGACAAGCGCTCGCGCGGTACTAAATGGAAAAAGCCGGCGGAATGAAAAAACTACTAAATTATGGTAGTTTTATTTTATTCATAAAAAATTACCAAAACCGTTCTACAAATTAAAATTAATATCATAGTTTAAGCAAATGTTGATAAATATTTTGATATAAATATGACGTCCCATTGATTTAGAACTTCGGAGTTATTGAGGTTTGTTTCGAAGCATTTTCGGTCGATATTAAATTCGGTATATCTTTAGAATAAAAGCATTTAACGAAAATGTACTCTACTCTAAATGAAGAATAGGATATACGTAACATAATAAAAATTAGTTTGATCGCCCATATTCGTTAGAATCTACAAATTAGAGCTAAGAAAACAGGTCTTCGAGCGTTTTTTACGAAACATGTATCCGGAGAATGATTACTACTCAATATATAAACAAGTTATCTAAAATGTTTCTTACTACTTTTGTAGAGGAGAAAACGAACTATTATAAAGATGTAATTGTAATATCAAACAACTAACGTAAACCATAGAATTAGGACGAGAAAACCGAACAATTTCGCGATTTCCGGTAAAAGGCCTCTTAACGGAATTGCTTTGAAAAAATTACACAATAATCTATGCCATATAAGGCATCATCTCCTGAGGCCGAAATTTTATTTTTTTTATTTTAAGTACCTGAAATAATAGTGTAAAATACCGTCTACTTTTTCAGCAAGAACCGTTTAATTCCTAATCTATTAATCATAAGATTTTTTAATTTTCATCACCATATAGATTAAAAGAATACCAATCATCTCCTGAGCTTACTTTTTCGAAAAAAAATCTCAGCGATTTTTAACGATTTTTTTACGTAAAACGACACACGCAATGCGCGATCTTCCCCTTCGCGGGCCCTTCAATTCAGTGCGGGGCGAGACGTTGTGCTGAACGGACCTATGACAATTTTCTCCGTGCCCTGTACTAACTAATAATATTCTGTGGCGGAACCAATTTTATAAGTAACTAGCTACCCCCGCGAACTTCGTCTCGCCATATACTTTTATTTGCAACTATCTCCATACTAAATTTCATCCAAATCGAATTTTCCCGCGTAAGCATATAGTTTCCGCGTAAGCATTTAATTTTCCGCCTTAAAAAGTCTCTCGCCATATACTTTTATTTGCAACTACCTCCATACTAAATTTCTCAAAATCGAATTTTCCCGCGGCGGAAGCATTTAATTTTCCGCGGTAAAAAGTCTCTCGTTATATACTTTTACTATCATAAAAGTGAATCAATCTTAAACGAACCTACTTTCGTTTAAAGACTTTATTTTAGTATGACTGAGTGCCCGTACCAAAGCACGATGCCTTACCGAAAGGGCTGGTTTATTTCGGTACTTACATTTTTAAACTCTGATATCTTTCGAATGGATTGTCCGAATTGAATAATTTAAAAAGTTTTATAGAGATATTGAAATATTCGTAATTAACATGTAATTTATTTTGATAATGTTTTATTTGAAAATACAAATATAGAGCTTTTCCTAGCGGCGGCATTAAAATTAATTATATTGAAAATTAAAACACTTATTGTGACATAACTATAATAGTTAGATATATGCTGTCGCGACATTTTTTGTAGATATTAATGTGTTCTACAAAATTGTAGTACATTGTAAATTTCTAAAATGAATACTTTTCGCAGCGCATGCGATATAAGGATTTTTTTTTACATCTTGGGTTACATATTTGGGTTTTCCGTACGGATCCCTAACTTTTTTTTAAATGTAATATAGCCTATAACCTTCCTCGATAAATGGACTATCCAACACTGAAAGAATTTTTTAAATCGGACCAGCGGTTCCTGAGATTAGCGCGTTCAAACAAACAAACAAACAAACAATCAAACTCTTCCGCTTTATAATATTAGTATAGATTTGTCATTTATAACTAGCTGCCCCCGCGCGACTTCTGCTCGCCGTATACTTTTATTTGCAACTATGTATATCCATACTAAATTTCATCCAAATCAAATTTTCTTGCGTAAGCATTATTACCTTTTCCTGCGGAAGCATGTATTTTTCCGCGGTAGAAAGTCTCGCGCAATATACTTTTATTTGCAACTATCTCAATACTAAATTTTATCCAAATCGAATTTTTCCGCGTAAGCATTATTATCTTTTCCCGCGGAAGCATGTATTTTTCCGCGGTAGAAAGTCTCTCGCCATATACTTTTATTTGCAACTATCTCAATACTAAATTTCATCCAAATCGAATTTTCCCGCGTAAGCATATATTTTCCCGCGGAAGCATGTATTTATCCGCGGTAAATAGTCTCTCGCCATATACATTTATTTGCAACTATCTCCATACTAAATTTCATCTAAATCAAATTTTCCCGCGGAAACATGTATTTTTCCGCGGTAAAAAGTATGTTCTTTCTCAGGGTCTAAGGATTGTATGTGCCAAATTTCATCAAAATCGGTTGAGAGGTGCGTGAAAGCGTAACAGACAGACAGACAGAGTTACTTTCGCATTTCAATTTTGTATATAATTATTTGACGTGTAAAAATTTGACGCATTGCTTCAGATTACAATAATAGTGTCTATTGTATGCACAGATCACCCAAACTAGATACCGCATTAGAATACTTTTGTTCCGATTCAAAAATATAAAATAAATGAATCAGCTTAAGTCTTAAAAAACAGTACATTAACTTACAGTATTGTTCCTTGTAACAATGATATAGCTTAAAATTTAAAATCTTGGTCTGTGTAAATCGAAAGCGAATCCACTGTAACCTCGCAACACAGGCTCTATAGAGACCTAGTGCAAGGGACAGAGCTCGGCTTCGATACCATTTACTAAATAACTCATAATTTATAATCTAAATCTAACAAATTAGCTATGTAGGTATCGAATGTATTTATGTAAACTTAAAAGTGAAATAAATTATTTTTTATTATTTATTAAAAAAAACGCACCTAAATTGGAGGAAGATGAAAGCCGTGTTTCGAGGCGGGGCTTTACATAATGGTTGATTTAACCATATGTTTGGCGCGCGGTCGTCGCTTGTCATGCGGTATCTAGTGGGGTTTATCTATGATTGTAGGCTACACAACTAATTCTGGTTAGCGCTGCGCGTAATATTTTCGATACGCCAGCGCCACGCGGGGCACGCGGTCGCTGTTGTCAACTGTCGTAGTCGTTTCAGCCGCGATTTTCACTGCATACTCGCTCTTAAATGGTGACCATGAATACAAAACGCAGCGTCGGACGTCCACCAAAAATATGGCCAAATGATCTGGTTAAACCGTACTATGTACCTACTTGGAAATTATTTAGGGAGGACGTCTGCAATATTTCGGTCGGTTAAGTAGCAGTTATTTTTTTTGGAAACCTATTAGTACTTACTTATTTGTGTGATTAAATTTACTTTGTTAATTATATATAAGATTATAATCTAAACAATATTTAAAAATACCAGGCCATTTGATTGTCTTCCTGACTATTTACCAGCCCGTGGTTTCGCCCGCTTTATTCCCATATTTTATTACAATTTATAACTTTCCTAGACTACTGCAACCATTTTAAAACCAATAGCAGCGTAATGGGCCTAGCCGTTCTCGCGTTTTAAGCGAAACACACGAACAGCAATTCATTATTGATTTTATAGATTTCAAGTAAATTAGGTAATACCTACCGTCGATTTTGATGTGAACTGATTAATAGAATTTTTTTTCTAGATATTATTTAATATTTGAGGTGCATGTACGTAAAAGGAAACTTCTTAAACTATAAGCAATATGCAGCATAATAATACACAAGAACTACTGAATATTTGTTAATTTACTACTTACAAACTAAGCTAATAATAATAAGAGAATTAACAGAGTTAGGGGCCGTCCATTAATCACGTGAGGCTCATAAGGGGGGGGAGGGGGTACGGAAAACATCACGAAACATCACGAGGGGGGAGGGGGGGTCTCGTTAGACATCACGTGTATTAATTTTATTAAAATTGCAATGTGCCAACTCGCGTGGATCCATCTTTTGTTTTCCCGCGAGATGACGAATAACCCTCATTTTTTGTCAAAAAGCGCATTTTATGAACCGAAATTTTGAAATTTGTTTTTTGAATCAAAAAGCAATTTTTTAATATTTTTTTCCAGTCAAAAATAGCCTTTACATTGACTTCCAAAAAAATACACGTGATCCAGGGGGGAGGGGGGGTGATGGTCCCAAACCTCACCAAATATCATCAGGGGGAGGGGGGGGTCAAAAAATGAGAAAAACTACCTCACGTGATTAATGGACGGCCCCTTACACAGTTTTTAACAGAGATTTCCCTACAGAATCGAACACTAATTTCTTATTACTTAATAGGTACATACTTAGAACAAATCATGTTAAATGATATATATTACGTATAGAATGTATAGCTCTATAAATGTATTTTCCAACATACTATAAAATACATAATACATTTTGCTAAAAATGGTAAATTAAATGAAAAAATAAATTAAAGTTCTATTACCGTTAGGCATGTATATCTATCTATACAGTTAATAATGCAGCTTCTGCAGCCAACAATAAATAAAAAAATCTATAGAAAAATCAGTCCATCACTAATACTTCATTCCACTTCCATCTCATCATCAAAATCTTCTCTTTCCACCCCTTCTATCTTCACACTAACAAAATCAGTTGGTTGAAATTCTGTTTCTTCCTCGGACGGTTCCTCCGACTCACACTCAATCTTGACTTGCACTGACTCTATCGGTAACAACTCACTCGGAGTTTTGTCCAAAACCTGTTTAAGCTTATTCAACTTTGTGAAGTTTATAGCTTCTGGTGTCTCAGGTTTTGGAGGTCCAAAGATGCTGTTCATAGTTTCTTCGTCTAAGTTAAGGTTGCATTGTCTCGGGTCCAGCTTTGTGAAGTGTTCAGCCATTCCGGTCTTTACGCCATGACGTCGTTTAAGGTGACGAATCACTGTGCGTTTTACGTTGTAGGATTTTAAGCACTGTTTGCACTGGAATAGAGATGGAAAATTAGTTTTAAGTTCAAAGATTCTTAAGACAGTACAATTAGGACCAAAACTTAAAAAATACTCATCGAACATTATACTTGTGGGGTATGAAACTGAATAGTTTGCACAAGAGACGTGATTGGTTGAACGAGATTTAGCCAGTAGTTGTTTAATAATACGTCATAAACTATTTCATAAACATAACAGCTACGGAAGCATTTTTTATTTCGCTTTCGCATTTATATTATTAATCAAGTATTGTTATGATATAGGTATGAATAGATGTGGCATGCCTTGTAAGCCTTCTTGCCGCCGTGCGTGAACACGTGGTCCCTGAGCGCGGAGGGGCTGTGCATCTTCTTGTTGCAGAGCGGGCAGTGGTGCGCCGAGCTCGTGTGGGTGGCGCGCAGGTGACGCATCATGTATTTCTCGTCTTGGTAGGATTTAGCTGGAAATTACATTAAATATCATTAAAATGCAATCTGCACTGAAAACATGCATAAACATAATCAGAAATAATTATTAAGGACATTCTCACAGAGGGGCATAGGGACTTTTGAAGAGAGGGAGTTGGTAAATAGCACCATGTCCCTAATTTTTTTTTCAAATTCTCAGAACACACCTGTTTCCTCACGATGTTTGTCCTCACTGTTAGAACATGAGTTTTTAAAGCGTATCTAAATTTTGCAGCGAGCACTGGCTCTTGAAACATTTAAAAAAAAAATTATTTATTTAAAAGAATAAAAAGAGTTTTTAATTCGTGTTTAAACTTTGCAGCGAGCACTGGCTCTTGAAAAATCTTTTAAATAAATTTATTTATTTCACACACGCATAAATGATAATGTTACATATTATAGTAGGTTGTTATAACTTACAGCAAAGAGGACATTTAACCGGTTGCATAACCTCCTTCCTCTGGTGTATCTTCATGTGTTCCCGCAGCGAGCACTGGCTGGTGAAGATCTTGCCGCAGTTCGCGTGACCACACGTCTCCAGATTCTCTCCCGTGTGTTTTCTGATGTGGTAAGTTAGTTTAGACTTCTGCGCGAAGGTTTGGCCGCAGTACATGCAGGGGAATGCCGGCAGCTTCTGATGGATCCTGAAGTATATTTTGAACATAGAATTAGGAAGAATGTAAAGAAAGATTACATTCTCGGCGGGAATCGAACCCTAGTTGTTTTAAGCTTGCCGGGCTCAACGCTCTTACCGCTAAGCTACTAACCACCTGATAGGTAGTAATATGTAAGACTTACGAGATTTTATAACATGAAAGGAAAATATGCTATACACTTTTCAGGTTTCAAGAGCTTTGCTGTCGTATTTAGTTATAGCTGAAGGTCTTGGGGCATAACTGGCACGAGTAGGGCAACTTCCTTGTGCTTCATATGTCCAAGTTAGACTATCAGAGCAACCCAACATCCTAACCACTAATTTGAACACTGACTTGGTGTGAGAAGAGCAGGCACACTTATCGCTGAATGTCTTGGGGCAATACTGTTGCGTTTAGGGGCCAGTTCTTCGTGTGTCATATCTCATGTCCAAGTTAGACTATCAGAGCGACCCAATAACCTAACCACCACCACCACCACGGTATAACACTAACCTGGTGTGAGAAGAGCAGGCACCCTTATCGCTGAATGTCTTGGGGCAGAACTGGCACGCGTAGGGCCTCTCGCCCGTGTGCCGCCGCTCGTGCCGCAGCATGTTGGAGCGCTGCACGAACACCATGGGGCAGTACGAGCACGCGTGCTTCGGACCCTCGTGTATCATTACGTGCTCCAACTTAAGCACTTATTTAGCACACTGACCTGGTGTGAGAAGAGCAGGCGCCCTTATCGCTGAACGTCTTGGGGCAGAACTGGCACGCGTAGGGCCTCTCGCCCGTGTGCCGCCGCTCGTGCCGCAGCATGTTGGAGCGCTGCACGAACACCATGGGGCAGTACGAGCACGCGTGCTTCGGACCCTCGTGTATCATTACGTGCTCCAACTTAAGCACTTATTTAGCACACTGACCTGGTGTGAGAAGAGCAGGCGCCCTTATCGCTGAACGTCTTGGGGCAGAACTGGCACGCGTAGGGCCTCTCGCCCGTGTGCCGCCGCTCGTGCCGCAGCATGTTGGAGCGCTGCACGAACACCATGGGGCAGTACGAGCACGCGTGCTTCGGACCCTCGTGGATCATTACGTGCTCCCGGAAGGAATCGCGTTTCTGTAGACAACATCAGTTATTATGAGTCAGTTACTTTATTTTTTATATGGACTCGCGTTTCTGTTTTTTTTTTGTGTTCTGCTTTTATCTGCAATCAGTCGTTTGACTATAAGCAGATTTGTTGAGCTTGGTCGGCGTGTTGGGGACCTGATCCAGTGATCAGCTCCTCTTCTTTTTGTTATTATTTAATTTAAATTTCGCGTTTCTGTAATGATGAAATAATCAGTTATTAAGAGTCAGTTACTTTATACTTTACAAGTTATAACAACAAAGACATTATTATTATGTTTATAATATAATGGATCCTGTGCTCAATCTTCTGAACGCAATTCTCGATTGGCAAGTGTAACAAAATCAAAATGTGTCAATAATAATTACTTTTACTGCCATAATGGCGTATACTCATGGAGAGTATACGCCATTATAGCATTCTTTATTAAATTAAAATTTAAAAGATGTTCTTTGGTAATACCAAATCCCAAAAATTAAGAAATTAGGCTTTTCTAATTTATTTTCAATTAAATCTGAGAAAGATAAATCGCCCGTCTTTGTGACTTATTAACACAGAAAATACCCACACACAGATAATATATAAAAATATAAATAATAGTAATAAAATACACCTAAAGAACTATTTGGTGCGACTCTAGAAGGGCTTTAAACTTGAATAGTTACCAAGAATATCTTCCCGCAGTAGGAGCACTTGTAGTCCGGCTTGTTGGGCGCGTGCTCCTTGCGATGCAGGTAGAGCGACGACTTGTATTGGAAGGACTTCTCGCAGTCGCGGCACTGGAACGGGTGCTGCCCCGGATGGAGTAGGAGGTAGTGGATCTTACTGTAACAAAATTAAATTAAATTAACGATGGTTGGCTAAATGGGAGCCCACTCAACATTCTATAGTTGGATTTTGTCAACAGTTTCGTTCCAAAACGTGGGACTTCTTTAGGACCAGCACTGCAAGGATCCATGTGATCACGACCGCTCGCCGTTTAAAAGGTTCGTGGATTTCTCGTTTATCCCAATATGAATTTTCATTTTTTTATTTTTTTTTGTAAATCCGTTTTTTGCCCGTAAACTCAGGTATATGTACAAGTTAAAAAGAAAATGTTATATGTCGAATAGAGATGTATGTAGGATGTCGAGGAGTGTGTGTTTATCAGGAGGGCTTCTAGTTGATTATGACGTCACCAGGTCTAACGTCACAGTCGTCTTTATGTTGATAATAAAACCACGAAGAAACGTCCATTATTTATTCCATTTTACAATGTTTCGGTCCAACGAATCAATTTATTACCAACAGATTATTATTATTAATTTACTTCAAACAACAAATGAATTTAAAAGCACTGTTCCGTCCAACAGCTCAAACAAGAATGTCCAGCTAGCTCGGCCGACGGTCGTATTTAAAGGCACAAAGCACGACCGAACCAGTTTTACAAGTAATGTCGTCGGCGCGCCGCAACCCGTAGTTCGATGCGCGCGGTACAAACAGGTTCTGAGTCATATTTCAACCGATGTTCTTGCCTGCCCCGACACGGCCATGCTGATAGATGGTGCGCGCTCTGCACCAGTCGTTTTTCTGGAAAAGATGAAAAAGTTTCTCTGAGCTAGGTATCCATTCAAAGGTACACTAGCTGATAATTTGGTGCAAGGTTATTTGTTCTGATAATTGGATCTCAACCATCAAATTATCAGCGAAAGTTTAAAACATAGTACTTAGAATGTTTATTAGAAAAATGAATAAGGAAAACTGACAGTGAGTGAGTTATTATTATTGTTATCAATGTTCATGCTCCACGTATTTACATTGTTTTATAATTTTATGGCCAATGCTTGCACTCCTCGTACTTGCATGGTTATTAAGGTACTCTGGGAATTTCTCATAAAGTAACTCGTGGAAAGTTTCGCCTTAGTACTCGCGGAATTTCTTACCACTCAGTACTCGTGAATTTTTTTCAACGTTATACTCGGGGGATCTTCCTAACGATACACTCGCGGAATTTCTTACCACTCAGTACTCGTGAATTTTTTTCATCGTTATACTCGGGGGATCTTCAACGATATACTAAGGGATCCTCTCAACGAGATACTCGTGGATTTTCTCATCGTGATATTTGTGGAATTTTTCGTAGAGGTTAGTAAAAGGTAGTTGTGTGTTTATGTAAAATCTACAGTTCGCCAAAATTTTTTTTTTTTTCTTTTCTTTCTTTTTCTTTCTTTTGTTTGTTTGTTTTGGTTGCATATTGCTTAAAGTTTACGGTACTTGCCTAGGTAGAAGTGTTGCATGGTAGAACTACAGGATCGTATTCATCCGCCTACTCGGCCATACTGACAGGCAGTGCGCGCTCTGCATCTGCCTCGAAGAGGTCATCGTAGTGCGGGAATGACTGACAGGCGGTGAGCGCTCTGCACCTGCCTGGTCTGCAACTGTCTGTAACAAAGAGATTTGCTTTTGAGTTTGGTATCTGTTTACAACTCCATCGAGTTGCAACAAAGTTTTAATGAAGAATAGGTAAGGTCTCGGAGGTAAAGGGTTCTCGGAGGGTAAGAGTTCTGGGGAAAATTTATAAAGATGATCAACTTAACTTTTGTTTCAGTCGGAGTCTTGCTCAGGCAGTCTAGCATGGGAGGTGGATGGCACGGGTTCGCTTGCAGTAGTGTTTTGAGGGCCTAGTGCATCGTCTTCTTCCACCAACACAGCCCTACTGACAGGCAGTGCGTGCTATGCATCTGCCTCTCGGAGTATATCATCAAGTACTCGTAGTGCGGAAGTGAATCTGTAAAAGAAACTTAATTAGTTCTTGAAGAATATTTCATAGAAGGGGTTCGTAGGAATTCTCATTGGAATTTTGATCCAATTATTTATTTGCTCGGGTTTTTCCTGATCAATTTGCGTTCCATCATTTATTTGATCACTTTATAAAGATGCAGGTAGTTTCAAAACTATGATCGTCTATTGTTTATTTGCTCGGCTAAGTCCTGACCGATTTGCGTTTCATCAATTTTGTTTTCATCACTTTTTAAAGATGCAGGTAGTTTCAAAACTCTGACGTCAGTATGATCGTCACTTGTTTGTTTGCTCGGCATCTTGGTCTTGGGTCAGTTTTTGCATCATTTTATAAAGACGCAGGTAGTTCCAAAAATATGTCGTCAGTATAGTTTAACTAAGCCATCTTCTTGGTCTTGGGTCAGTTTTTGCATCATTTTATAAAGACGCAGGTAGTTCCAAATCTCTGACGTTAGTATGGTTTAACTAAGTCTTCTTCTTGTTCTTGGGTCAGTTTTTGCATCATTTTATAAAGATGCAGGTAGTTCCAAAAATATGTCGTCAGTATAGTTTAACTAAGCCATCTTCTTGGTCTTGGGTCAGTTTTTGCATCATTTTATAAAGACGCAGGTAGTTCCAAAAATATGTCGTCAGTATGGTTTAACTAAGCCATCTTCTTGGTCTTAGGTCAGTTTTTGCATCATTTTATAAAGATGCAGGTAGTTCCAAAGTTCAGATCTGTGATCCCATTTGTTCAAGTCTGTGACCCCACTTGTTCAGGTCTGTTATCCCACTTGTTCAGGTTTGTTATCCCACTTCTGATGTCGAATAGAAAGAGATGCGTAGGATGTCGAGGAGTGTGTGTTTATCAGGAGGGCTTCTAGTTGATTATGACGTCACCAGGTCTAACGTCACAGTCGTCTTTATGTTGATAATAAAACCACGAAGAAACGTCCATTATTTATTCCATTTTACAATGTTTCGGTCCAACGAATCAATTTATTACCAACAGATTATTATTATTAATTTACTTCAAACAACAAATGAATTTAAAAGCACTGTTCCGTCCAACAGCTCAAACAAGAATGTCCAGCTAGCTCGGCCGACGGTCGTATTTAAAGGCACAAAGCACGACCGAACCAGTTTTACAAGTAATGTCGTCGGCGCGCCGCAACCCGTAGTTCGATGCGCGCGGTACAAACAGGTTCTGAGTCATATTTCAACCGATGTTCTTGCCTGCCCCGACATATATATTTATAAGGGCTGTGGATTTTGTTAAATAAATAAATCAAACCACGACAGTTTTATAGAAAGATTGTTTATAGCCAATTTTTTTTTGAAAGTGTTGTTTCTCACCGTTCGTCCGCGGTAATTAGCGGCTCGTGGCAGATGGCGCAGTTGAACCGTCCGGCGCCGTGCGCCTGGTTGGTGTGCGCGACGCAGGCGCGGTGCGTGTTGAACTCCTTGCCGCAATACTGACACGCGAATATCTCTGGCCGTTTCTTTGTTGTGTGGAATGACTGGAATTTAAAAGTAGGTTATAGACAAAATAGCGTCTATGTGATCAAATTAAATTCTTTTTTTGCAATTCACTGATTCAGTCAAAATACAGGAAGTTTTTTTTTAATTTCAATAATTTTATTCGCAGAAATTAATGAGAAATCTATTAAATAAGTATAAAAATATTGATAAAATGTAAATTTTTGATCCAGTCGCAATTAAAACTCTGTGTTTAAATCGCTTGAATTAAATAATTGTAAACAAAGTAAAAACGTGACTTTTAAATAGTTCATACCAATTATTACTTCTATATTATTCCCTTGTAAATAATTTACGCTTTTACTACAAGTAAACTTCTAACTTCTTCTCTATTATGGTACCAGTTTCACTGCCCCTAAGACACTAAAACACGCTCACCTTTAAATGCAAATGAAAAGACTTCTTATGGCTAAATGGCTTGTACTGACAGGCATCCAGTGAACAGAAAATTTTCTTATTTTCTGGGTGTTTGTCCAAGAAGTGAGCTCGGACATCTTCAATGTTTTGGAACACAATAGAACAGAGAGTACATTTAAGGAGGTATGTGGATGTCAGCAGGCTTTCTGGGTTATCTACGGCCATGTGTTTAGTTAGGTAGTGGTGGATGTACCAGACCTGAAATAAAATTGTACAATATTCAATTATGTAAATTAAAAATACATAATTACAAAAGCAAACAAATTCATTTTATAACAACGGGAATAACTCAGCTAACAAATTATTATTAGTACCTTATCACTGAGAAGCTCTCCACAACCTTCACATTTATAATACTCCTCAGAATGCTTCTGTGCATGCACCCTCACTTGGTGAACCTCCCGATCCGTCTCATTCCAAAACAAAGTGGGGCAGTACCTACACTTGAACCCTAGATGTGGGCTAAAACAGTTATCATACTCGATCCCTTCCCAATGCTCAGTTAAATGCTGCCTGGTCTTTGCCCGATCATCAAACTCCTTGTCACAAAACTGACAGATCCAAAGATCATCAAAATCTGCCATTTCTTCTCTCTCATGTGTCTCTAACTCAGAATAAGTCTCAAAAGTCATCCCACAAATGCGGCAACAAAACGTCGGCACCATGTTAAAACCATGCATCTTGACCATATGCAGTGTGAAAGTGTTGCATTTCTTGAAATGAGTTTTGCAAAGATCACAAAATATTGATACCATGTTCTCAGTGGATTCATAGTTGATTGTTGACACTAGAGGCATGGTGTTAGAATTCACATTGTTTAAAGTGTCATTAACATAGTCAAAGTAACATTTGTGGAGCATGATCACTTCAACAAGAGTACTGTCGAAATCATCATCACCTTTGTACATTTTTGTAATATGTTCTCGAAATACATCATCAATACCGTCACTGTTTGAGTCTTGGTTTGGGATATTATCTTTGTATACATCACCTAATATTTCATTATTTCCTGGAGTTGCATTGTTCTCAAATTCATGGAATTCCTTTTTTATTAAAGTGTCAACCATCTGGGTATGGTCATTTGGCTCTTCTGTTTTCTCTATAAGCCTGTCAGGTTTTTTATCCAAGTCTATGTAACCAAATTTCTCAAAAGCTTTTAGCTGGTTCCCAATAAAATCCATAGTTATTTCAGCACCACGCACTGGAAAATTCCAGTTCTTTCCAGATAAGAGTGGAGCTAGACATTTTAATGTCATGTGATGGAATGCCATGTAGTGGTTGGAGTATGTTTGGATTTCATTGTTAGGTTTGGAGCAGAGAAGACAGAGGTACTTGTTGTTTTCCGGGTCCATTTCCCAGAAAGCCTCTTCAGCTACAGCTGATGGGTTGGTAACAGAGTGTTTTTGGAAAAGATGTGTGTAGTAGTCTTCTCCATCGTTGAGGCGAGTGTAGCACAGCCGACAGTGAACAAGATTGTGTAGTGAACTGAAGTGTTCTCGAAGAAGTAATTCTGTTGGGAATGTTTCTGGGCATTGTGAACAGTTCCATGGTACATGGAAATTTAAATGAGTTTGCCATGATTCTCTATCTGGTACAAAATACCTGAAATAATTTATTAAGTAAAGACCAATAAAATTAATTTATTTTAATTTAATTTAAATAAGGACACATACCTGCAAATACCACAGAAATCCTTTTTATGATTTACTATGTAATGAATGACTATCTTGGTTTTATGTAAAAACCATTCTGAACACAATAAGCAGCTGTAAGGCCCATTTGGATTCAAGTCTTTTAGATAGAGCCAAACATCTGCAGGCCTCTCAACAGTCAAAGGGAGGAGCTCATCCTTGTATTGTAGTTCTATAGATACGTCACAGGGCTTCTTAGAGGTAAATGACTTCTTTTTTGGTGCCTTACTTTCAACAACTGGAAATATTTCCACTTCATAGTCTGAGTGCTTTTTAGAAGCTATCACTGATAGTGGCTCGTCTTCTGAATCGTCTGAAGACATATCTGCAAAATGTATTTATCAGTATGATAATATTAGAAATTCATTATAAAAATATGATTTTAATACATGAAATGGAAGCAGATTTGTATTTCTTTGTACCTTACTTAGGTCTCGACAGTTAGTAGGTAACACATTAATTAATTTACGAGGTTTACACAATTTTTCTTATGTAGGCCAAAGAGAATATAATCACTACGTTTATGTAGGCCAGTAGTAGCAATCATGATCACAATCACAACCAAAGAGAATATAATCACTACGTTTTAATCACAACTTTACAAGAGACAGCTCACAAAACGAAATGATCCAATGAAGCTTTTGCAAACATTTGTTTTTAAAACGATGTTGACGTTGAGCAATGAAGTAAGAATTTGAGTGAATATGCATCGTCAGTAGAACTTACATCAAAACGTCAATTAGAAACTAACCTAATTATTGTAACGTCAAACTCGTCTTTCTAAGCAACATGACAATTCACTAAATAACAATTCATCCATTCAGAAATCTAGCACCCGTAACACAAGCTTCGAGCTTACCACGGGGCTAGATGTCGCTGTGTAAAAATTGTCCAGTAATATTTATTATTATTATTATTATTATTCCTATATTTTACAGGTAAACATATTTCTTTTGAATAAACTTAACCTTGTGTTGTTTAATAATGTGACTTCGGTTCGGAACCTTTTTGTTGACCTATATCGTTAGAATTATTCTATTATATGAATTTCTTTACATAGAGAAAAATATTGATTTATAGATATCTAAAAAAATAAAAGTTTGTTTGTTTGTTTGATGGCTTTCAGTTTCTCTGACGGATGCATTGTACTGATAGTCTGTTTGCACAGTTTTTCTTTCCCACCATAGACAAAAGCATCACATTTCAATTAACGCTCTACATGTCTGCTGTAAGGCTTCGTAATGTTTTTAAAATCCTCTAATATAACTCTTATATATATTTATATAGCAATTGCATATCTATATTATATCATTAAAAAAAAATCCTACATCGAATCCTCATGTGAATTTGAATGACATCTTCAAAAACTACTATCATTTAGTTTCTGCGTAACTAGGAATGTAAAAAGAAAAATCATTTCGTGGCAGCCATTTTATAGAAAAGCAAATTGTCTATGGATATTTCCAAATGAAGGTGAAGCTAAACAAAAGGGTAGCATGTAGATAGCATTTATCGAAATTATTTGTAAATGTTTCTATAATTCGACATACTGAACGTGATCATACAGTTGTTTCGAAGGAAATTCAAAGTTATAAAACCTGCATAATATAAATATCTCTAAAATGAAGCACAATGCATCGTGTAATGGTGGCCATTATGGACAATAATTATGGATATTGGCATACTTACTGCTTTACGGACCATCAAATGTACAAAAAATGTAATAGTGATATGTTTACATTAGTGACGGCTGCACAATATGTGAAATAAGTGTTAGTGAAAAACTATCATAACAATATTATTGAACGATACGAACCATGGCCCAGAATCAGGCAGAGGTTCAAGTTGGCACTCCAAACCAGCCGGTCAAAGATAAGGATATATACGCACTGCTGCCCGATATACGGGTAAATGGACCGCTTGGGCCGGACGAACCGTGTTCTGGCGGCGAGGAGTTACGGTGGCTTCCGGCGCAGGCTACTGATAGGGACCTGGTGATGTACCTTCGAGCCGCGCGCTCCATGGCTGCTTTTGCCGGCATGTGCGACGGCGGCTCCCCGGACGACGGCTGCGTCGCCGCCAGTCGCGACGACACAACCATCAATGCTCTTGATGTTCTTCACGACTCAGGCTATGATCCCGGTCGCGCTCTTCAAGCTCTGGTCAAATGTCCAGTTCCTAAAGGCATTGAGAAAAAGTGGTCAGAAGAGGAAACAAAACGATTTGTAAAAGGAATCCGACAATTTGGTAAGAATTTTTTCAAAATAAAGAAAGATTTGCTCCCACACAAGGATACTGCAGATTTAGTTGAATTCTATTATCTATGGAAAAAGACTCCAGGTGCGAGTAGCAATAGGCCACACAGAAGAAGACGTCAAGCTTCACTGAGACGAGTGCGAAACACTAGGAATTCACGTGCTGGAACTCCAAAAGAGCAAACTCCAGAAGCTGTACCAACTGTACAAGAAACAAACGGTTCTAGACCATCTCCTAATCCTAAAGAAGGAGGTGAAATGAGTTCTGTTACTGAAGATGAGAATTCTGAGGAAGATAGTGATTCAAGAGAAAATGGTGATTTGGCTAAAGTTGATAATAGTCGGACAGAAAATCTTGATGAGTCACCAAGTCGAATGCGCACTAGAAATAAATCTAAGGAACAAACTACTCCTGTCAAGAAACCACAAGAAGAAAGTGATTCTGAAACTAAAACAAAGAGTAAAACTCCCAAGCCTGCACCTGCAGTTCAAAGTACAAATAACAATAATTCTGAGAAAGCTGTCTCATCTCCAGCTAGTAAAGATGCCAAAAAGAAACTCCCTGCTGCTGCGAATGGAAAAGTTGATGTATCAAAAGTCAAGAAACGTCTGCCAGATGATTCAAATAAGAATGATGGCATTATGGATGGGGATCTGCAAATGAAAAAGAAAAGAGCTGAAAATCCACCTGAGAGTCCATCAGAAAGCCTGACTAATGACAGTTTCTCAGCTATGGATGAATCTGAAGCTCCTGAGCCGGAGCCTGAAGCATGTGATTTTAGTTTCAATAAGACTGAGAAAGAAAATAATGAACCTAGTAAAGAACCAGAGGCAGTAGAACTTCCCAAACCAGCAGAGGTACCAGTGAAACTAGAGGACAACTCAGAAACTGTGATCAAAATAGAAAAGCCTGATCCAACACCAGCAGTGTTCAAACCAGCATTAGAAAAAGATGATAATAGCAGAACTGCTTTAGATTTAAAAACTGACTCAAATGCTCCGAAAGCTGTGGAAAATATTGAACCTAGACCACTAACAACACAGGGCACTATATTCCCTAAGACAGAGCTGATAATTCCTAAAGTTACACCTATGGTTACAGAACCAATAGAAAAAATTAAAATCAAAGAAGAAAATATTGATATGGATGAGCAACCTCATAATTTGCATAAAGAAGATTATCAAAAAGATCCTCTTTCTCATAATTTCTCTGGCCATCCATCCATGAAACCATTGAATTTGGAAAACCCTAACAACTTTTTCATGAAAGAAAATCATCTGTTCCCAGCCAAACTACCACATAACATTAAAATTGAAGGACAGCACAACATATTTAATCCAATGAATATATCAAAAGACAGTTCCATTGTAAGAGGGCCCAAAGATTTCTCTACTGGAATTCCACCATTTTCTTATCCACCAAACATGAACTTTGGAAATGACCCTAACAAACACAATCCCCACATAAACCCATTGAAGACTGTGATAAAATTAGAACCCAGAGATGAGGCTACAGAACTAAAAAGTACAAATACACAGGAGATATTCACAGCTACTATTACAACTGGTAGTAAAATGGACTCACCAAACACACCTCGGTTAGATTCTATGCAGAGAATAAGTCCTTCTCCTAGCAATCCTCGTGGATCACCATCTGCACCACCTGATCATCTGCCTACATCCAATATTGAGCCAATTTCTCCAGCAAACACACAAGAAAAAGAACCAGAGGATGATAAACAACCAACAGATTTAAAGACACAGCCAGATCAGAGACCAAAAATGGACCAAAATACTCATAACATTGCCATACGGACTCCAGCTTTCCCACATCCATTAAGACCAGAGAGCCTTGGTCTAAGGCCTGTAGAAGGATCTACAACGGGATCTGGGCAATGCATGCCACCTCCATTGAGTCAACCATCTATTACAGGTTTATTGCCACCAGGACCATTGATATCTGTAGGAAGTGGATCAAATCTTGGGCCTTATGTGTTCATGCCTACTTCACTTTATGGTCATCCTGCGCATTCCAGTCATCCAGGCCATCCAGGACATCCTGGTCTTGAGAAGCCAACACCTATACCACCTTTACTGCAACAACTGCCCCCATCTCATGGTTTGGCTACCAGTATTCTAGCACCTCCCACTAATCCTAATGATTCCATGCCCCAGGACTTGAAAATCAAACAAGAGGTGCCTGACAACTTACCTGCTAATCTTTCTACACAGCCTTCTACTGATCCATTACAGTCACTAAAAGAAGTAAAAGTTCCTGGATATCCAATAGGAAGTGCAATTGCACAGCATTTATCTACAGAGAGAGACAGAGAATCAATATCTAGTGTAGAAAACAATAGTAGACCACCCAGTCAACCCACAAATGAAAGCTCAAATGCACCAAGTGCTTTCTTGGGACCAAGAATAGAAAGTATAAAGAAGGAACCTGATTTCCTGCACCAACCACATATTACTCCAGTCTCAACAAGTCAAAGTAGCACAGAATCAAGTACTGCACCACCAATCAAGAGTCCACATACTCCGACGCCAATCAAGACCCAGCCGCGAGAGTTGAACGGAACTCCAGCACATGGATCGCATCCGTCTGCGACGACATCACCGTTCTCACGACATTTGACAAGTCCATCTCAGCCTAGGCAGATATCAGCGTCGCCGGTCCATACCCCGGTATCCCATTCTGCATTGAATCTCATGAACCCTAGTCCTCTTTCAATACCGTCTACTATGCCAGGGCCGATAATGCACTCAGGACAACAAGGACACCCACATCCACATCCCTTTGCTTCTCCTCTGCATCATCCCCATCACCCATTGTTACATCATCCCTCAATCTTCCAACTATCCGCTGCTGCAGCCGCTCATGCGATGCATCCGTATTATCCACATCCTCATCCAGGGTATTCTATGCCCTACCCATATCCATACGGACCTCTTCCCCAACCTCATCCAATCCCTCCTATGCATCCATCGGTAAGCGTCGCGGGACGTCATGAACCACCGAAACCTACCATCGAATCCACAACAATGTTGAGTTCGCATCACAGTCACAGTACCAGCTCATCTGTGACTATGAGATCCCTCAGAGAAACTTCAGAGAGTAATGAGGATCCTAGAAATCCGACCACTGAGAGGCATCAACTCCATGAGACAACCATGACGCATAATCACTCAACCAGCCATCACAGCTCTGTGCACACCAGTACAGAGAAACAGCCGCCTCACGCCGGCGGTGGCACTCACCATACATTATCTATTTCTCACTCGACGTCGAGCAGTTCATCGCAATCGATACAACATAAGATTCAGAACCAGCAGAAACCGTCATCCCATTCAAGCTCGCCTCACCATCTCTCGGCGAGCGTGTCTCAGAGCACGAGCTCCTCGTCAAACGTTAACGTTACGAACAACCACACTCACCATCACACGCATCACCTTGCGCATCATCCAGAAAGGCTATCTCCAGCAGATTCTATGCTATTAAGGCATCACCCGAAAATGCTCCCCGGGAACCCGAACCATCTCATGATCCAACCACCTTCCATGGGACATCACATGGGTCTCGGGCTGCCACCGGGTCCCGGCCCGAGTTCCATTGAAAGTCTTCGGCTGCACGCTCAGGCTGCGGCAGGACTCCAACATCCGCGACCCGGTTCACCGCACCAAATGCCTCACGGACATCCCCATCTTCGAGGGCACCCGCGACCGATTCCCGAGGAGAACCCCGAGTTGAAGTTGGAAACACAATCGCAACCGGAGGAGGAAGAGATTCCGAGTCCGGCGCACATACCGCACGGGCCCAGTCCGGAACCGAAAATAGAAGACACCGAATGCCACAGATCGCAGTCCGCGATTTTCCTCAGACACTGGAACCGCGGTGACTATAACTCGTGCACCAGGACGGATCTCATATTCAAACCCGTGCCGGAATCCAAGCTCGCTAGAAAGCGAGAGGAGAGACTGAGAAAGCAAGCCGAACGAGACAGAGAGGAACGAGAGAAAATCGCCCAGCAGGCGCATAGGAAGATCGCCACCCCGGAGAAACCGGAAACGAAACCGCCGTCGCGAGGCGCGATCGAGAGCCTGACGTCGCCCTACGAGCGCTTCCAGCGGCCGCCCGGCTACCCCGACTCCCCGGCGCTGCGCCAGCTCTCCGAGTACGCGCGCCCGCACGCCGGCTTCAGCCCCGGCAACCTGCAGCGCCACTGCATGGACCCCATGCTGCAGTACCAGCTCAGCTCCATGTACGGCGCGGCCGGCGCGCGCGAGCGCCTCGAACTCGAGCACCTGGAGCGAGAGAAGCGCGACCGCGAGATCCGCGAGCTGCGCGAGCGCGAGCTCAACGACCGCCTCAAGGAGGAGCTGCTCAAGAACAACGTGGGCCCGCGCGCGCTCGACCCGCACTGGCTCGAGATGCACCGCCGCTACGGCATGGCGCCGCCGCCGCAGGGCGCCATCCCCGTGCAGTTCGGCCTCTACGGACCTGGGCACGGGCCCGCCGCGCTGTCGGCGCTGGAGCGCGAGCGCCTCGAGCGGCTCGGCATTCCCGCCGCGCCGGCGCCGCCGCCCGGTGCGCCGCCAACCTCCGCGCCGGGCCACCACCCGCACCACGCGCACCCCGGCGTGGCGGCGGCGCAGCTGGAGGCGGCGGAGCGGCTGGCGCTGGCGGCGGACCCCATGGTGCGGCTGCAGATGGCGGGCATCAGTCCGGAGTACCACGCGCACACGCACGCACACACGCACGCGCACTCGCACACGCACCTGCACCTGCACCCGGGGCAGCAGGCGGCGGCGGCGGCGCAGCAGGAGGCGCTGGGGCTGGCGGCGCACCCGTACCGGCACCTGCACCCGGAGCTGCTGGGCCGCCCGTACGCGGAGCAGCTGGCGCAGCAGGCGGCGGCGCACGACCAGCTGCAGCGCCAGTTGCTGCTGGAGCGCGAGCGCGGCGCCTTCCTGCACCACCCGCAGCAGCACCACGACGAGTTCATGCGCCAGCAGCGCGAGCGCGAGCTCAAGGTGCGCGCGCTGGAGGAGGCGGCGCGCGCCTCGCGGCCCTAGTAGCCCGGCGCTCACTGTGAGTCGCTTCTAACTTTACTTAGGTATATTTATTGTAGGATGGCGGGATAAGTTTTTATAATATTTTTATAATTACGTTGAGCGGCAGGATGCTCGTTTTCCGTGCCCAAACTTACTTTTAAAAGGACTAGTCATAATTAAAATATTATTTTTTGCAAACGGTGTTCGCAGTTTTATCTAAGTCGCGTTTGATTTTTATTATTATTCGCGCGTCGATCGGTCGTTATGTTAGATTCTATCGATGTCGTTAAGCATGTTTACATAATAAAAAAGCAATGTAATTGTTATTGATTCTTTAACAATAGGAAATGAAACTGCATTTACGATATCGGTAGATTCCAACACCGGTTGACATAATTACGACTATCTTAAGGTGCTGGTTTTCATTCTCGTTAATGGGCCAAATGATTATATTACTTTCAATGTAAATTATATTGCTTTTATATACATGACAAAAGTATCAAAACTGTTTTATATGAACTTTACTTTCTAATTTGCTCTCCTTTATTCCTCAATATACACTCAATAATACTAAAATCAAATTTATTTAATTTATAAACGTGAAATCAATGGTGAATAGTTTACTCCAATTTTATGTAAGTATCTATCTATCTATTGGGTTGTTATGTAAGCTGCGGTTTAATCTCTTTTATAGCCCCTAACGGTAGGCACCTAACATAAAATATCTCGGTAATTAAACTTTGCACCACAGCTAATGTTCATTCAGTGTTAAAATTACTTCATACAAGCTCAAGTAGTTTTATAAAACCAATTTTTATCATCTTAAAGGCGGTATTCCAACAATTATTGTATCTTAGGACACGTTACCGTAAGCTGATGTTAAACAACAATTCTTTACCAAATAATTACATTAAATGAAAGGCTCAACACCATAATTGGCATAATGAACATAAGTACTGAAGTGTAATTTTGTTGCGATATTGTATGTTTGCCATTTTATCTGATTCGTTCTTGGTTATGACTGCTAATAACACCCTTGACTTGGAGTTTATGTCTGGTTTATGTGATGGCGAGAAGCCTTTAAATCGCTGTGTGAATTGTCTACATTGTGATGCCACTTTCTTCCGTAAGGCTGTTTAATGGCGAATAACGGGTCGGTTTCCTTTTACTTAGCACGCACATGTTACGATGTTTTCATGTTGAAGTTAACCATTCATTTGAAAAGCTCCATCTTGTGTTCTGCTTTTAATTATTTTATCACAAATTAACGAGCTTGAATATATTGGCAGGATTATCTACTCGCCAACTTAATAGAAACACCGAATTTTCCGTTCATTTAAAGTCGAGAAAATTATAATACCCTAGTCTAAATAGTATAATCTTCTTATATTCTCTAAGGGTTTTGACAAATGTATTATCTATTACTTTTTTACTGCCTTTCTGTAATTTTCTATCTGTCGCTATTGTTATCTTCCATATTTCTGTAAGTAATTTTCTTTCTTGTTATTGCCTTTTTATTTCCAGTGCCTCGTACTTAGGTCAGCATTGTCCCATTGTCCATTACTTGTTACGAGCAGTCATGACACAAGACTTTCAAACCTTTTTTAATATGAATTTTGTAAGCAAGTCTTATGTTATACATTTAGGTGCTTTATTTTGGACGAGTTTTAGTATATTTGACGTAATATAGACTACAGCATTACGCTGGGATCTTAATGCAAAAAAATTATTTATTTGTAGTTTTAAGATATAATTTAAGAGTACTTATTATAGATAAGGTTGTGTATGAAATAACATTTTAAGATCTTAAACATGTCAACGTGTAATTAATTATTATATTGTGTAATATATTGTAAGAAATCTCGCCCAGTTTACACCCAGTATATCAAAATAATTGCACTAATATTGTAAATTAATAATTCAACTACAAAGACTCAGTTGGAGTAAATTTATAAAACTATAGGTTTATGAAAGTAGAATCAGTTAGCACTATGTCGCTTTAAGAATTCTTTTGGCAACATAGCAATAATTCGTGTTTTCGACAAATAGAGAAAATATGAGTATTATTTTTAGATACAAATTATATCATAAATTAAGAGGTTGCGTGTCGATTTAAAGTTCATTTATTTAGACAATAAGATTAAATGGATGTCTAGTGCTTTTGTGTAATTTTTTTTTTGAATATATATGTGAAAAATTCATTAATTTTTTGTATTTTTCCTACCATTTATCCTGTTAGCTGAATAATAAGTTAATAATGAGTGGTTTGCCTTATTATAGGTACTTAGATCATAAAGTCATAAACTTCCTCAATAATAAATATTATGATGGAAGTATAATGGGTGTATACTTGTATAAATACCTAGGTAGGTAGGTTTAGTTTTCATATCTGCTAGCCATAACTGAAGTCGTAAACAGACCATGGAAATCTACGTATAGGTAAATAATCTAGGTAGCGATACATCAGTAATATTGAACTTCAGTCACGTAATACCTATCTTAGTAGCTGGTTTGATTCCATCCACCTATCACCACGGCTCGGCAAACGCAGCGTCGGACGTCCACCAAGAAGATGATCTTGTAAAAGCTACCGGTTCACGGTGGATGCAAGTTGCATCCGACCGTAATAACTGGAAGTCATATGGGGAGGCCTATAACCAGCATTACATGGACGCCCGATAGCTGAAACGATGAATATCTACCTATATTTGACCTAATATGCATGGACAGGAATCGGATCTATAAAAAATCATTGCCTATATACCTACCTATTTGGAACACCGAACATAAATTCCTAAAACCACAGTTTTCGCATGATAACTATGACACTGACTTTACTAAGCGTCAGATAAGTTAGCTATCTATAGTAAGGTACCTAACCTACATATACAAATATTAAATTATTATACCTACATAAGTTTCCCTACCTTCCTATACGATTTTCGCCTAAACATTTACATTTAACCTGAATTTTTAAGATTTACTTTAAACCTAACGGTTATAAAACTTGTGGTAACCTACCAATAGTTTTTGTTTACCAACAGTACCTAGGTATCCATGAGATAAATGCTTGATCGATACGGCACAGCTGAATTCGTGTTGTGGATAAGTCTAAAGTTCTGAATAACAGAGTAAAATGCGTCTGAGCAATACAGGATTAATTGCAGCTATACCTGATAAAGTTTCGTTTGCAAAAGACAAGGTAAGCCTACCGACCACTCTGATAGCAAACTTCTTTATTATTTAACAAAATCCACAGTCCTTAATAACATTTTTCTTATACCTGAGCGTTCTGCTTACGTATCTTTTTAGTTGTCTTACCACAGAACTGAAAATTTCAGAACACCGTAGATCTAAAATGCGAAGTGACCCCAGCGCCGTTCATCCTGCGGCCGTACGCCGGACTGTACCACCCGTTCGCCAAGTCCTGTTCCGTCCTGTGCAACCACCCAGCCGAGTACGACACCAAGACCTACGTGAAACGTGCTAAAGATGGCTGGGTATATTTATCTATTTAATAGTCGACCATATAGCGAGGAGAACGGATGGCCGATGGGACCGTTAAGTTCTTGAGTGGAGACCACGGATCGGAAAACGCAGCGTCGGACGTCCAACAACAAGATGGACCGATGATCTTGTCAAGGCTGCTGGTTCACGGTGGATGCAAGCTGCATCTCATAAAGCTCATTAAATAAGGGAGGCCAGCAGCTATATCCAGCAGTGGACGTCCGATGGCTGAAATGATGATGTTGACTTGCCGACCCGCTGATAACATCCCTTGAGTTTTTTTACATTCTCTACATTATACTGAAGTAGTTTAATCGCGCCTATAGCCTTCTTTGATAAATGATTTTTTTATCCGATTTGAAAAATTATTTCAGTGTCCTCTATTGCGTGGTAAGAAGGAGGCCGTTCTGTTTAGGTTTCGTTTCTCGCCTCGGAGCAAATCTTTTTACGATCTACACATCATCGTTTTGTATTTTTCCTTGTATATTTTTGCAGGGCCTTGATGTGAAACATTTAAGCGAAGATGCTGATAAAGAAAAAATCAGAACACCACATGATATTGTTACTGAGGACATGTTTCGAAGGTAACTAGTTAAAAGTCTTACCAACTTCTGCATATAAACCTAACCTAGCTATTAAAATTAACGTACCTAGAAGAAATCTACTCAGAGTGCTGCTCGGGCTGCCCCGGTTCTGCAGCGTCTCAGGAATGTTCGCAGATGCGCGTGTTGTTTGTTTTGACACCACCAATGCGCAAGTGGTGCACATCACTGAGGCACAGGATCCGGGCTAGCCCGAACACCATACTGAATGCAAATGCATATAGATTTGACTGTGAGTATACTTATCATCTTAGCATGATACATGCGCAGATTGCGTATGTATCATGCTAGAAAAATAAATTAATTGCCTAAGTATGTGGTGTGTGTATTGTTGTTTAAAATTTTGTGTACGGGCTTTATTGTCTGAAATAAATGATTTTTATTTTTATATACTTCAACTAAGTATATATAATGTTTTGCTGTGCCCCAGGTACGCGGAGACGGACTCTCGTCCTCTGACGCCGGCGCCCACGCTCGCCAGCGGCAAGTCCCGCGGCTCCCGTCGCTGCCTCACGCCCGACCAGCCGCTCAGCAAGACCGCCATCGTGCTGGACCTTCGCAGGAGTCACAGTCAGGTACATCAATAAGCACCTTTAGGGATTAATTATTAGACCGGTCTGTGTCCGGGGCGTGCCGTGTACGTGGTTTTATTTTATATAACCAGTTTACCTATATTAGGTAGGTACACCGGCCCGGACGGGACACGGATCATGCACTGTGTAATATAAACTGGTTCATATTAAATGTATGTAACGTTTCAAATCCGTGCCCCGTCCGGGCCACGTACACGGCACGCCCCGGACACGGACCGGACTAATAATTCATCCCTTATTTACGTTCCCACTGCTATAACATATGGACTTCTCTGCTGACGAGAGAGATAAGATAATTAAATCAGCGCTGACCAAATGCGGCTTAGTGAATGTCACAGTGTGTAGTATCCCTACGATTTTTGCCATCACCCCTCAAACACGTGATTAAAGCACACAATACATGAATTTTAAAATCCAGATATGCGCATTTGGGTTTTTTGGAATTAAAGTCGATTATCAGTTTAGAATTGTAAAAAATATAACGTTAACAGATTTGCCACAATGCGAAGACAATTCCGAGGACAAGTTATATTTAATTATGGAAGAACATAATAATATAATCACATTGAAAAAAAGCGGATTGCATTGACTAACTCGTAGTAATAAAACCTTTTTATGTACTTAATTATTATCAGTCACTTATTAGGTATAATGTATTATTTAATTATGTATCGATAAGTATTTATAAAGCTAATTTATTCATGTACTTATTCGATTAGGTAGAACTAATGTATTAATATTTAATAACCTTTTAACGAGTAGATGACATAGCCATTAGGCTACGAGATTTGTTCGTTTTGTATTAAAAGGCATACTACGTAAAAGCGACGGGATATTTTCGACCAAGAATACAAGAGGTCTGCTCCAGTGGGAACAGAGCCATACACGCCAAAAACGCTGAACCCATCTACTTGAGAATATCTCAAGGACTAATCGCAAGATGCGAACACAAAAAAATTAATTAAAATCACAGTTACTATAAAAGTCAGTTTGTAAAAGGTTCTAACCAAATTTCGTATTACAGGAAACGATCTACTACCACGGTCACACGACGTCCGACATGACCGGCGGTCAGACCACCAGCCCGACCAACGAGCGCTCCACGCTGCCTTCCCTGAACCTGTCGGACGGGGCGCACGCGCGGCTGCTGAAGGGACAGTGTCAGCAGCTGCCTCCGCTGGCGTCTCCGCTGGTGCTCTCCAAGAGGGCGGTTAAGGAGCCTGTCAGTGTGAGGACTGTTAGGAAGGTAAGGCTAGACTCATTGAAGTAGGTTTGCCTAATCGAATAAGGTATCGATTAGTGAAATAAACCAACAAAGCAAAAAACCGTTTAACTGTACAACGACACGATCTAAGTCAATTAGTATAGGTAGGTAAAATGTTATGCAGTTCTCTGTGGTTGTTTTACCTGAACACGTATGCTAACTGCATTCTTTATTTACCTACTCTACGTAAAATAGGTAGGTACACTAAAGTTTTATTGCCTTAGAACTAGAAAAGTATATATTATCTAAAGATTTATTAAAGACATTATAAATGTAAAAAAAAGTAACTTATGCGAAAACAACTATTTTTGATGTAGGTAGGTAACTTCACAATACTTGTTTTCAAATAATAAACAAGTGCTTTACGCACAATTTAGCCTTCACACATAGTAGGCACGTGAAATACAGCTGAATTTGAGTCTAACGTGCGTAAATCTATTAACGAAATAGGCAACCAACGTAGACAGTATTTTTCCGCCAACTCGAAAGCTTATTAGAGCGTCAAAACGGCGAGATAGGTAAAGATAGAGAAATAATCGATCGAGATAACATTGATCATAGCATTCAGTCCACGAAGAATCGTAGCTCAAGCACCACAATGCTTCCTTTTGCAATATCCAACACTAAACTTATACCTAGTAAAAAGTCTAAACTGAAAGACAAAGCCTTCTACGTAACGGGCGATAATTTGACAACTGTAAAGCCGCGACGTATAAAACGAAAACCCTTGAAACTCCCGCCTATTATTCCACCTGCCCCTTGTGATTGCAACCTCCTTCATTTGACCAAGATTGTAATAAGTTACGCGCCAAAGAGGCGAAAGCGTGGAGGTTCGAATATAGTTTTGTCTATGACCGCTTGGGGCACTACTGGCCAGCGAAAGCGTATGAAACTACCCGCTGTGAAGATTACAAAGAAAGTGAAAGAGAAACAAAAGCCATTGGTGTTCGATACTGACGAGTTTTTTAGAAAGCTTGAGGTTTGTTTTTAGTGTTTTTCTATAAACGCAATACTTCATAATAAAATGAAACATTCATGATAAGGTTTTGCCTTTATTGCAGGCTGAGTCCAAAATCATGTGGATTACGAGAGATTTTTTAAAATATAACTTGTATAAGCTCTCTACTTAATAATTCTATTTACCTACTACTAATAATGTTTTTAATATAAAATTATGAGAAAATCCGTCATATTGTCATCCAATCACCACCAAACTCTTAATTTCTAAAGTAAAGGAGCGCGTTGAAATCTTTTGTTTTAAGCTTTCCAAACATTCACTAGAGTTACTAGACTAATAATGTATATTGTCCCGTGTGTGAAGTGGGAGGGAACGTAAATAGGGGTAATTATGATAACATTATTTACAGAATCAAGTAAAATCCCTAAATCTCGGCAAGCCTACAAAAGGCAAGGGCAAGAGCCCTCCAACGTCTCAACGGTCCAAGGGCGACAAGGACCTCAGTAATGAAGCCACGGATGAGGTCACTATTGACGAAGCAGGTAGGCATCAGCATCATAACACGACGTAAGAGGTAGCGGGTTCGATTATTCTTACCAGGCGGGTTAGTGTTTACAGTAAGTTGGTATGGTACACAGACGCTGGTGTCCGTCTACACTATTTCCCAGGACACTCGCGGGAAGAGAGATGGGGTGGTACTAATCTTAGACCGGTACCACAAGGCTGCCATCTGTTAGTGGTAGAAAAAGTCTCATACGCTATAGTTCTGTTACCCCCTAGTAGCTATTAAGTAATAATTTTTTTTTCTAAGTTGGTGAGGGAGATGGTATGAGGCGCGGCAAGAGGCGCAAGAAAGGGAAAGGCAGCGACCGTCTCACGTCCGCCGGACTCGCTGCGCAAGCGCAACAGGACCCGGAAACACAGGTAAATATATAATTATCTGTAAAAAAGTAAGGCAATCTGCTATATTAGATGATTACAATATGTTGTAAAACCCATGCTATTTGGGACACAGTGGTAGTGCCTGCGACATTATTCGATGATTTACCAAAATCGAAACTAACTAAATTAATTCTCATATCTTCCTATATCTTTTACTCCCTTTGTTTCGCCTCGAGTAAACATGCTGACATATTTATACTTTAGTTTAAACTTAATGGACTGTTAGTTAAAACATATTGGACCTTTTAATTCCAGATCGCCGGAATAGGCACAGACTCCCAAAACCCGAGCTCCCGTGGCTCAATAGCGCCCTCTATCGACGACGATGTGTTACCTCTCATAAAGCCGATACCCGCGCGAAGCACGATCGAATCCTTCCTGCACGAGGATATACTGAAGTATCTGCATAGAGAAGTAGACGAAGATACTATAGAGACTGAGTTTGATATCAAGGTGAGTGGTCTACAGCGCCATCTATAGATTTTATATCCAAATTTTCTTAAAAATAAAAAATGTGGGTAAACTTATTGTGTTGTAACTCAGAAGGGTTGTTATTAAATAAAGAGTTAGGCACGGCATCAACCCCCTATTAAATATTTATATTAAAGTTTTGATGACAGGGTCGCTTAATTATTATTTTGTCTTTGTTTCAGAGAAGGTATGTTTATGAAGAAGCCCTGCGCACCAAGCCCGAGAGGTCTTATGGGACTGAAATGCAATCTCTTTTAAAAGAAATGAAGGTAAAGTTTTTTATATCCTTAAGAGCAGGTTTCCGCTTTAAAATGTTTCTGCGAATAGAGGTGATGCAAATCCATTCGAATAATCTTGTAGCAAACTTCATATAGGTACCTAATTGGTTCAGTAGTTTAAGCTTAAAATGGTAAAAATACGCTAACAGACAGATTCGCATTTACATTTATAAGTGGTAGAGATATGGATAAGAATTTTTTGGTTGGTTGTTTTTAAATAACCAGAGATATGACCAATATTCCATATGATTATATCTGCGTTCAACTTAACATTGTTGTTTTCTGTAATTCCTAGGTCCCGTCTATGAGTCTAGGCGATTGGCTTCACATCCCGCGAGTGTTTTCAAGACAGAGTGCGCAGTTCTCTCTGCCTCTCGACTCTAATGCACTGGAGTGTGAGTATTTAAAGGTTAAAAAATAAATAACATTGTGTTGTCGTCATACCATACATATTGCTGGAAAACTAACTGTTTGTTTTCAAGATAATTGTTAGTTTGTGGTGAACACATCAGAGCCTTATGAAACTGAAACTTTGATGGGGACTGAGAACTGTTAATGGTGGCTTCTATTTTAGTTTTTCGATTCATCTTATCTTAATGCCTTAATTTGTTGTTACAGCGTTGTCGCCGATGAACTACGCGGCGCGCTTCGTGAACCTGAAGAAGTCCAAACAACTGCTCTATCTCACTGTTCTGAGGAAGTTCAGAGAAACCGGATACAGGATGCCAATCAAAGTTAGTTTTTTTTATTCTGACATTTAAGATCTTTCAATTCGTGAACTTATCTCTAATCGAAATACATTTAGAATTTTTAGGGAGATTATTTAATTACGTACGAAGTAATTCCGCCTGCGAAGCAAATGGTTGTGGGTTCGATTCCTGCTTCTGGACAAAATGTGTATGATCTGCAAATATCTGTTTTTGGTGATTTCATTGTATGTACCAAAACGTTTTAAGTATCATAACTATTGTCATTCAGTTTAACACAAAAATCAAGAAACGTTATTTCATTTCCAGGACATAGAAGAAGGTCTAACGCTGATGATGGGCGGCATCCTGACCCCGGAGAAGGTGGACCATTTCCAGACCGTCATGGAATGGCACAGCTACGTGGAGGAGAGCTGCATCCCCGACGAGATCAAGATCACCGTGCTCGGCTGGAAGCGCAGTATGGACGAGGCAGGCGATGCGGATGTGGTAATCTTCTGGTTAATCTAGACAGTTTCATATCATGCAGCGACACAGCTATGTGGTGGAGAGCTGCATCACCCACGAAATAAGAATAGAAAAACTTAAAATATTTACTTAGACTGTATAGTTGTCGTGTCAAAATGGTCGCCATTCAGCATAGTGCTGTTACCAGATTATGGTCACTATGGATAAGGCTGAAGATGCTGATGTTGTAAACAAGCTACAATTACAACAACTATTTTCATCAAAACCAATCAATTCAACGTCCCACAGAGGGGCACGCACACGATACTGGGTTTTATCCCGTGTAGTGCAAGTTTCGTGTGAATGCACTTACATGATTTAAAAATGATTATTTGAGAAAAATAAATCAGTTTTGGATAGTAGGTACTTGATTAATAGGATAAACTTCCGATATTAATAGGTAAATAAATATTGCTAGACAATTTACACAGTAAAATATGTCGATAACTTTAAAATAACGCAAGCGAAACTGTCAGCGGGTCGGCTAGTAAGGATTTATGGCCTTAGAGAGTATTAGTCACTCGCTGTCCTAAAATTTACAGGGAGCCTAAAGCTAATCCTGGAGCATTAGGTAGGTACGGAATACAATATTTTTATAATATCCATTTTGCAAAACACCTCATGTTTATGTTCCAGAGCGCAGAACCGACGCTGAAATACCGAACTTGGTGCGGTTTGTGTGCCATCTGTGAAAGGATGTACGGTCGATTCCCGGCCAGAGACAAGGACCCACCAGATGGGGTAAGTTTCTGTACCCTCGAATTTGAAAAACATTTATTAGGTATAATTAATTTAAACACTTCAAGCTACTTTACCATGCACTTATTGTTAGCATTTGTTTGTCCTTATCTTTCACATGGACATTTGTTTTGGTTTGAAAGTGACAACAATATTTTTGACTGGCATGTAAATTATATTTTAATTGAGTAAATAGTACTGTGTCCATTATCTGTGTAACCAGTTGTGAACCCTAAATTAAAACAATAAAAAAAAGAAAGTCGTCTTGGTATCTACCTACCTATTTATGTTGGTAGGTTACATCATCATCGATTAGTATGTACGTAATGACGACAAATTAAATCAGTACTTATTCATTTACACTTATTTCATTAAATTAAGATTTTGTAGGTATAAATAAGAGGCCTTATACCCAACAGTGGGTGTCAATGGGCTGAAATGATGATGATGATGTATGAATACGAAACCAATTTTCTTGTTTACAGATTGAGCTGAGCGATTTCTCTTTAGTAGAACCCAAGTTAACAGTACTAAATGTGCACAAAGGACTTGTGGAAGTACTGAATACAATAAGAGAACGGTGAAATTATATATGATTTTGACGAATTTATAAAAATCGACGAGCTCTTTACCTATAGTAGGAGGTCTTTCCGTGTTTATTTATGAATAAATTAGTTTTATAATTTTAACCGCTGTTTTCATTTATAACTAGTTAATCTAAGCTAACCACACTAACCAGTAATTTTAGTCGTGGACCATGTCTTCCCGTGTATGATCGAAGTGACCAAATTTATAAACCTGAAGTCCGAGCTGAGGAGGGCCCCGTTGTGGACTGTAATGGACTCTACACACCAAAGCCGGCGGCCCGCCGGCACAGCCCGGCGGCCTAACCCGCCGGCCTTATTTTGTACTAAATAAAGCCGGCGGCCTACAAAATAAGGCCGGCGGGTTGGGCCGCCGGGCTGTGCCGGCGGGCGGTGTGTAGAGCGCTTAACTGTTTTTTTATGATGATTATTTTGTAAGGATAAGGTACTTATCATTGTGTTACGATGGTCTGTAACTAACCATATTAAATGTAGGTAGGTACAATTATGATTATGGTACATTATTATAAATCTCGCGGCAATTTTATTCATTTAAAAACTACATAAGAACATATAATTTCTAAAAAGATTAGAGGTTCCAGCCCCTGACCCCCCTGAGTCCGTCCTATCACTACAAAAAAAGAATGAACGGTTGTTGATTTCATTCATTCAATCAATGTCATCCATCAAAATTTGATTTGGTTGGGTTGGCTATTGTTTGTTTGATTCGCCTCGGCGACCGTTGAGAACCGTATAAAAATCTGTTTAATTTATTTTTGTTAATTTCTAAATTTGATTTGCTTTTTGAGAATCACGCAAAGATAAAAATTTATTACATTTGTACTGATGGTAATATAATATACCTACCCGGTACAACAACAACAATCTTATATTTGTGAACTAACTTACCGGCGTGGTAAAAAATTCTAAAGTTTTAGCTCGGTAAATTGTGTTGGATCTTGTGTTATTTTATTTTCGTCCATTTCTCAAAGGAGACAATGGATTTCGCCAGAGGCCCAAGTCCAACTAGCACAGATGGTAAGTCAATTTTATCCCGTCGCGTTGGTATATTTGTTTATTTACTAAAAATAGAGTCGTTTCCAGATTATATTTTGACGGCGCACCAGATATTCCAGGGATGTGGTGTGGAAAACACGAGTTCACTGCATGTCGATGACCTGATTGACAAATTGGCTCCTTATTTGAAGACAAACAAGTAAGTAGACTTAACTCTTACCTTAATTTGGAAAAAAATATTCAACCTATGATAATTTAAAAACATTTTTATTGTTGCGTGTTTTATTGATATTATTTATTGCAAGCGTTTTTTTATTCTTCTTTATACAAATAGTATTCCTTTACCTCTAAAAATTAGGTAGGTTTATGGTATACCATGATGTTTGAAACTATTTTAATGTTACCCATAATTTGTTTTGATCTATTTAGTTTTAATACAGTCATTTTTTGCTTAAATACTTATTCAAGCAAGATCATAAGATTTGCATTGACATAGATTGACCTGGTAACATGGTACCGCTTGAGTGAATCTATAGATGGATCAGATTTCATTCCATTCATAAATTAGCTGCTGTGATTTATGTTATTTCCAAGTATAAATATATATTATGAACAAGTTATAACGTTATATTATGAACAAGTTATAAATACAAGAAAGAAAACTTATTTATTTGAGACACAGACAGATACTCAAAAAGGCCCCTAACTCAGCATTTGTTGTGATGCCGATTAAACAAGAAGCCTTTTCCAAGACACCAATTACCAAACAATATTGTAATTATTTGTAATGATAAAATATATAAATATTGTAAGGGAAAATAAAGCAAATGCTTTCTATACCATGTATTTTATTAAGTAGACTCAAGGCAAGACATGCTAATAGAATATAATGTTTATAAACATAAAATCAATGTTTTTATTGCTCACATCATAAAATTTATGTGAACTTTTAATAGGTCAGTACAGTTTCCTAGTTACTCCGATGTTGTTGGCATTTTGCCCACACACATAGTATCAAAAGCTTGTCAAAGTTTATCCTATTTCTCAATTTTAATGTAAAATTATACAAAATAATCATGGTCTATTCTATTTTATCCCTGGTTGAGTGAACATTTTGTATTTAGGTAAAAAGTAATGTTCATCTATTTATTTCCTATAAAGAAACACATAAATACTGAATAGTAGGTAAACCTTACTAGATACTGAGGTACATTAAGGTCTTACTATTTAATTTATAATGTTGAAAACATGATGAAAGCACGTAGTTTATTAATGAGATAATTAGCAAACATACCATATTGTAATTAAATACATGACTTCTTAGTGAGTATTAATTATATATGTACATTAAAATGTTTAATTATCTTCCTAAAACTTCCATTGATAAGCTTCTATTGATAAGTAAGTTTGTAACTGACAAAATGACCACTTACATTGTTTGAAAAATAACTGAATTTTAACAAGAATGATGTCATAACCATATGGGACCCGGAATGAACAAGTGGCTTTTATAATTACTTGTGACTCATTGATGTGGTATGTCCTTGGTAATAGATTACATTGAGACAGGGAAGTAAGCTGTGTCAACAAAGAAGTTCATTATACACCTATTTATTTTTGCTCATAATAATGTTTTTATATCCATATTTTATATTGTTTTTGTATCCTGAACTTATTTGAATATTTTTGCAATTATTTTTAATAACTAGTCTTAATAATGTGTAATTAAAATCATTGTTTTGTGTGAAAGGAATAACTAATTTTTTTTTTGTTTCTTGAATGTTAATGTTTATATTTAGTTATCACAGTCAAGTAACTCATAGGATGGCAGAAATGTATGTAAAAGATGCTTGCTGTTGCAAACTATAATTAATTTACAAAAATATGTTGAATGCATTTAGATTCTTAGTTTTATCTATATATATAAATTTATTATAAAGAAGTAACATTTGTTGAGATTAATAGAATAGAAATTACTGGATCGAATAGAAAATACATTTTCACCATTAGAATGGGTTATTATTCAATAGGCTAAATTAAATTCATGTGATTAAAACTTACAGAGAAAAAAAATGCAAGTTCGTAAATTTCTACTAACTAGTTTTACAATATGTTATCACTGATATTGAAATTAATAAATCATTAACAGGACTGAGCTGGACATCCTGAAGACACTGCTGGACCCCGATCACTGCAACCCGGAGGTGAATGTGACCAAATTGGCTAATGCCTTGCATGAGTACAGTGAGTGCTACAAGTCAAAGATGGATCTCGACGAAAGGTATTATAAACACGGCTAATTCTAAAAAAACGATTTAAAATCAACATTTTGGATATTTTTAAAACGGTTTTTATTTTCCAGTTTCAATCTAAGAAATGGTCAAAGTTCCATTGATGCAGATTCAGGAATATCATCTGATGGTGAGTTCAGTTTGACGCTTCCATGAGTATTTCAATCTCTAAATATACAATACAATACAAATAGCGTTATTGTAACATCAACAATATACAGGACAATACAAGAAAGAAACAGTGACACAATAGGCAGCCTTATCACTAAAAGCAATCTCTTCCAGGCAACCTTGGAAAGAGAATAAAAATACTAATAAATAAAAATATGATATAAAACTCAAATAAATGATTTTATTTCCAGGTCTCCAATTACTAGAAGAGCTGCAATGCGAATTGAAAGAGAAAGAGTTCCTAGCGAGCCAGCTGCGCAGTCAGCTCGACTTCACGGACAGACAGCACGAGGAGAGCGTCGCGGCGCTCACGGCGGAGCGGGACTCTCTGAGGACGCATCTCAATGTGTAAGTTATCTGTGGCAATATTTGAGAAAGTTCCTAGCGAGCCAGCTGCATAGTAAACAAACAAACGAAATATCTTTATTGAAGATGTTTGGGTTACATTAAAACTAGTTAGTAAACTTGACATACTGAAAATGTATACAAAGAAGGCTGTAGCGTAACAATATCAAAGATCATTTCGATAAGTATTTATTCCTTGGTACTAAGTAGTAGTTATTAGACGACGCACAAGGTTGCGGGTTTGATTACCGCCTCGGAATAACTATTTGTATGACCTGCAAAAATTTGTTCCGGGTGTCTGGGTTATTATTATTATTTTCTATCAATATATCTACCTAAAATTGTTTGACATTATATAAGTACTTGACGAAACTAAGTGTACTCAATGTTCCAAAAGTTTGAATAAAAATTTGAATTTGGGTGTTATATGTAAAGGGTGTCCAGCGGGAAATTTTCAACTTTAAAATTAAATATATAAAAAACTACATTGTTTTTATTCATTTTTATTTCACCAAAATGGAGGTTAACAATGCGGATTTTAATTTTTAAAAACGATATCATCCAAATGAATGCCGTTTTTTTCAATGCCCTCTTGGAGTCAGACCCTTTTTTTTGCGATTGCCCGACGGCAAAGCACTGGAGTTATGCTTTCAACTTCACGGTGAATATTCTTCTGCAGGGCCGGTTTTGGTGGCGTTTTCTAGGGTTGGTAGGGCACCAGTATCGCATGTTTTGTTTGTTAACATATCCAACGATGTGAAAATGTGCTTCGTCACTGAATAAAACGTTTCCAAGCGTAGGTAAGTGTTGTCCGAAAACGTTCCAACAGTTTTCTTGCGAAGGATTCTCGCAAAGGATACTGACTTTCATTGAGAACCTGTTACAATTTGCATTTTGTACGGGTAGAGCTTTAATTTTTCTTTGAAAATAACATGGACAGTTGATTTTTTATGGCAGGCAGCTTCCACAGGGAAGCTGTAAATCTTTCTTATCAATTTACGAGGATTTCGAATAATTTCATGTTCATGTTCTGGCGTTGTTGCTGACGTCGATGGTCCAGGAGTAGTTCTATTGACCATTGTCCCTTCTTGCCTGAATCTTTGTACCCACGACCAGATAAGTTGCGTGCTCGGCCCATCACTTAGTCGTCGAATATTAAATGCGTACAAAAAGCGCGACGCGCGCGTACCAATGATTCAGAGCACTTCAAAAATTGCTCGACCGCAAACACGCGGTGTGCCCCCGACCAGTGACTCATAGTGATTAATAAATCCGCAAATTCTGCGCTTCTAATGATATCTCTCCCGTTTATCTCACCCCGCTACTATTTCGGTAATTGCAATTTAAAGTTGAAAATTTCCCGCTGGACACCCTTTATGATAAAAAATATCTATGTATGTATGTAAATTCTATTAAGTATATGAGAAATCTAGCACCCGTAACACAAGCTAAGAGCTTATCACGGGGCTAGATGTTGCTGTGTGAATTGTCCAGCAATATTTATTTATAGTTAGTTTGACACACTGAAAATGTAGGTATACAAAGGAGAAGGATGTAGCATAACAATATTCAAGATCTTTTCTATTTTATGTTTGTTCAAGCCAAATTTTAATTAGTTATTCCTCTGTTCAGCCTTCGCGAAGAGAACGCAACATTATCCGATGTCCGGCGTGACTACGACGAGGCCTGCGAGCGGCTCGTGGCCAGCAGCGCGGCCCTGGAGGAGGCGACGCGCGAGCTGGACAACCAGCGGCGCCGGGCGCGCGTTTCCAGCTCGCAACTCGCGGCGCTAGAGGCCGACGTGAGTAGACAGACTAACTTCTATCTAATATTTTTGATGCAACTTCAATGTGAAGCCTCGTCTCTTCCAAAGTTTACCCTTAGACCATTCAGTATTGTGTGCCTTACTATTTGGCAGTCCTTAATATACAGTAAAAAGGGTAGGGCCCAAAAGACTGCCTTGTTGTACTCCATAGGTTATTTTTCTGTACTTGTCTAATTATCAGTTTTAACCACTTGTGTACGATTTTTCAGATAACTGCAAAATAAATCTAAAACCATACCTCGTAATGCTCTCGAGTTTAGTTATGAGAGTAGGAATTTTAACTGTATCAAATGCTTTCGATAAATCTAAAAAGACTGCTACAATTTGTAGTTAATATTTAACATATACATGAAAAAGCTTCAAATTCTTATTAAATATGATTCATATAATACCTTTTAATGTTATCCTTAATGTCACTTAGAAAAACAAAAAGTCTACATTTTTTGTTATTTTTATTAACGGTTCCAGAAACTATCATTGCAAGATCTGCTGTCAAAGTCCAAAGACGAATGCCACCGCATCAACGACATGTACGCCAGCAGACAGCTGGCCCTGCGAGAAGAGAACGAGAACCTCAAGAGGCAGCATGCGGTGCTGACGTGTCGCCTGCAGGACCAGGAGGAGTTCATGCAGCAAGTCATCAAGGATAAGGTTGGTTGATTTGATACATACAACAAGCAGTAAGTTGTTACAGTTGTACTTATTGACTTGTCCAAGTGGTCTGTAAGATTTGATGGAATATATTCATAAATCTTTAAATTCCGTTACGGGGCAGTGGTCCAACTGCTCTGTCCAACTAGTTGGACCACGGGCCCTAGTAAAGGCCCGTGGTCCAACTATCTTTGCAGTTGGACCACGGGCCCTGGTAAAGGCCCGTGGTCCAACTTAAACTATTTCAAATAATATAACTGCAATTATTGTAACCTTTTTATTAATTTTAACTTAACACCACTAAAAGAATAAAAAAGTATTTTTTAACCTATAACAAAAAGTAAATTTATGGTACATCCCTATTCTTCAAACTATTGTTATTACTATAAAACAAAGAAATCCGGCTTAACCTTTATTAAATGATAACGGAAGAAATAAGAAAAAAAATCAATAAAATTTGAGGGTCCCCCATACTTCGAACCGAAACTTAAAAATAAAATTTCATATTAAAAATTGCTGCGGAAGCCTACATGGGCGAGTCCGACTCGCTCTTGGCCTCTTTCTAATTAAATTATTGGTTTTACAACGTTTGATACAAAAATTAAAATAATGTCCTTTTCTCTTAAAAAATCTATCTATATTATATAAATAAAAAAGTGGCCAAGTGCGAGTCGGACTCGCCCATGTAGGCTTCCGCAGCAATTGTTTATATGAAATAGTTTATGACGTATTATAAAAAAACTACTAAATAGATTTCGTTCAAACCAATTTTCGTTGTTAGTTTTTATAGATAACAGCCAGTACATCATATCGAACCTCTTAAGAGGCCGGCGTCAGACGAATTTCCCATACAAACGTAATATTCGTTTGTATAGGCAATTTGTCGTGTCGCTGGCTTCTTAAGATCATATCTGAGCCACTTACACTCGTCTACATTTACATAATAAACGTACTCGTACATAACTCTGGTTAAAAAACATTACCTACAATAAATTAAAAACAAAAAAAAAGTAAAAACCAATTATTTAATTAAAAAGGTGCTGTGGTTACAATAATTGCAGTTGTATTATTTGAAATAATTTAAGTTGGACCACGGGCCTTTACTAGGGCCCGTGGTCCAACTGCAAAGATAGTTGGACCACGGGCCCTTGTAAAGGCCCGTGGTCCAACTAATTGGACAGAGCAGTTGGACCACTGCCCCGTAACGTTAAATTCTTAGTACAAAGATGCTGCTATCTGTCTTCTACATTTAGTTTACTAGCCGACCCGCCGAAAGCTTCGCTTGCGTTTTTGAAGTTATGTACAAGAATGTAGTTTATATAATATAGTTTATAGCCTTCCTCGATAAATGTATTATCCATATCCAACACATGAAATAAATTTTCAAATCAGACCAGTGGTTCCTGGACGCGTTCATTCATACAAACAAACTCTTCAGCTTTATAATAATTAGTAATGAACTTTCCGCCACGAGGCTTCGACCGCGTTATAATATTTTCCCGTTAATAGTATCCTATGTCCTCGTGGTTCTTAGCTACCTCTCCACCAATTTTCAGCCATATCGATTCAGCCGTTCTTAAGTTATAAATAGCGTCACTTCGTGTGAGTTAAGTACTTTCTTTTATAAAGATTTATGTCATTTATTTCCATTAAATCCTAAAAATCACTTGGACTTTTTTATAAATTAATATAGATTAGTAATCAATATATACTGTTTACAGAGTATACTGGAGATGGAGCTGAAAGATGTGTTGAACAAGTCGAACCATACGCACATGAAGCTCAACCAGTCCGTGGACATCAGCTACACGGACGACCAGATGCTCACTGCTCTCGACAGCCTGAACGCTGACAGCAGGTTCTCATCAGGTTAGATAATAAGCTAATAAATCTATACTAATAATAAATCTGTACGGTTCGGTCATGGAGTAAGTTAGTTTGTTTTCAGAAATATTGTTTTTATTTATAGGCTCAATGTAATGATACTGAAACTAAATTGACGATTTTTAGACAAAAAAATCGGTACCTTTGTATGTTTGTTCCTCTGTAAGTCATAAAACAATAGTTCGAATTCAAGGAAATTTTATAGATAAACATTTAGACCTCTGGGACAAAAGATAGGCTACGTGGCCCCCATACAAACATAATTTAGCGCGGACGGAATCGCGAGCACTGCTAGCAATAAATAAGTATCAATATTTAAAAACAGAATATTTACTGACTACTTTATGACTAATGAATAGTACTTATAACTCACGAAAATTTTGAAAATGATATACTCTATGACAGTTCCTTTAACAACAAACATTTTTCACTTTTGTAAAATAATCCTGTCTTTTTCTGTGCTATGCTTCCAATCCATTATTAAAATAGAATGATCTAAAATTATAAAAACTAATTTTAACCTCGGTTTGCAACTATAGAATCACATGTCATAACGCTCTAAAAATCATTGTATTCTAATAATAGATTACCGCCTGCATATAATACCCCTATGCTCTGCTCACCGCTAGATGTCTAACAGCTTTCCGTGCCTTTAGGGAACCGCATTCTCGACGACGAATCCTTCTTGAACGCTCTAGACGACCCCGGCCGGCCCACCAACATGTCTCTCTTTGACGAAATCCGAATGAGTTTCAACGTCTCGCGACTTAACTTTACCGAACTCAACAAAACATGTGACAAATCCCTTGATAAACATACAATTGACATTGCCACACAGACGGAATTTGAATCTCTTACCAAAAACGAAAGAGATCTGAATAGCACGTGTTCTGATTCACAGCTAGTAGAAATACTGGAGACTGCCACTAAAGATTCTCAAACTGATATTCAAAGCAATAATACAATATGCAGTAATACAGTTGAAACCCAAACAGACGAAAAGCAAATGGCGAGCTTTCCAACGCAGACCGATAGTTTGATAAATGCTAATCTTAAAATGCAAACGGATTACGATAATGACCTTAACTGCGGGGGTGATAACGCTCAGAATAGCAAACAAAACGCAGTACGCAAGCTTAGCTTTAACACAACTTTTGAAGATGGCCTCATCGTCGAATACAAATCACCAATTGCTAAAAACATTGTCAAAGTACATTGCGAAACGCAAACTGACGCAGTGCAAGTTGAACTCAACTGCAGTGACAATAGCGGCCAATATGCCGAAGCTAAAGATTACACGGACTCTGCAGTTCAAACCGTCGGAAAGTTCATTCGTAAACCACCTCCTTTCATCAAAAAAGCTCGCAAACTAATGGCCATGCAAAAGAAAAAAGAGAAAAACAAAGATGTAGAGACACAAACAGAAACCTACGAAGTTCAGCTTTGTGTCAACAATAATAACGCTTCATGCACTAAATGCTTAGAATGCGCCAACTCAGAAAGAGACGTGACATACGCTCATATGGTGATGAAAGAGATGGATGCTAAAATAGAGCAATATGAGGAGAATTTGACCTGTTTGGAAACTGAGATCGATCAAGGCGCCCTTAGGAACAAATATCTTCAATCATTAGTCGATGATTTAAATTCAAAGATGGAAATATTAAAGAATGCATGTGAATCTCAGAGGACTGCTATCAACAAAATTGCGACGACCGAAACATGTTGTGTGCAAAGCCAAACGAACTTTGGTAAATGGGATTTCGAACTTAATTAGTGTAGATTGTAAATATGTTGGTAAATGGTATTTGTACATTGTAGTATAGATTTGTTGTTATGTTGGTGGATGGTATTTTGGGTAAATTAATTAGTTGTAGAAAATTAGAAATAGTAAGTAGATTACTTAGTGCTCAGTAGTTAGTCTAACTATTGTATAGCATGATCAATCTAAATTATATCTTTAATTTTAAAGATATCGTGATATGTAATTGAGAGCGTTATCCGAATAACGCCAATAACCACATTTGTTACCCATAACAAGGATACTTTTTGGCGTTAAATTATATGTCCTTAACTTCTTTAAACTCTTACAGATTACTTGGACGGTAATTTACAAATTTAGTATGGGATTCAATGTTTGTTTGAGAACCAGCATTTATATAAATTTCCTAGCGAATGAGATCATGCTAACCAATAATGTAGCTAAACTAGAAACTAACAAATAATTGGTCGTTAAAATTAAATCAGATCTATAGAAAAGTTGGTCGATTTAAAATTGGAATGATGTTAGATTATAACAATGACTTGTTTTCAGACTATACCTCGGTGTCGACTCAAGTCGAGTTGGATTGTGTGAAGTGCGAGAAACGCAAGGCAGAGGCGCCGCCACGTGGCCTAAGGAAGTACTTCTGGTAAGAATATTTCTCTATCTTCATCATCTCATATCTATCTTTACAAATTATGTTAACACGAACTGACCCGCCGACAACTTCGCTTAAGTTTTATACGTTAATTTAAATCGAGCTAGCCTATGACCATCAGCGATAATATAGCATTCTAATGGAAAAAAAAACCATTCGGTCTATTCGTTTCTGAATATTAGTATAGTATCAAATATTAGTATATATAACCAAGAGGTACTGGTATTTTGAAATGGAAAGAGAAGTTAGCTAATAGATTTAATTGATTAATTTGGAAGCAATATTTAATTGATGAAATTAATTGTAGTCATAAAATTATTGAAGTCTCTGTCAGTAAATGTGCATGAGCACTATCAACTATTTTTCAAATTGATGTGCTTGGTTTTGGTTTACCGATGAGAATATTGCTGTTCATCATCAATCTTCTGATAAATACTAACCTATTCTGTCTATTTTAAGTCACCATTCATTATCATCCATAATCCTTATCCCTATCCCTTTCCCCAATAACAATGCCTCTCTTATTCCAGTATGTGATTACAGGGAGCCAATGAAGTGCCTGTTCCAAATATTCGCGGTGATCTGCTTCGTGGGCGCCGTGTCGCTGTTGTACGGCGTGGCGCGGCGCGGCGCGGCGCGGTGCCAGCGCGGCGGCGGCGCCACGCCCTGGCGCTGGTTCGACGCGCAGGACATCGTCGACTTGCTGCTGCGGATCGAGTATACCGCTGAAGTGCCCATGTAAACATATTCACTAATTTGAGAAGTGATCAAGTGTTACAAATGAAACATCAAAGTTTAAAAGAAAGCGTCGAACGACGGTATACTTGTGTTGCTAGTAAATGTGACGTGGCGAGTGATGAAACGCAGGTATAGATAGTCGATGATTACAAATAAAAACTGTTTAGTGATCTAGTTATATAGTCAAATGGTTTTAGAGATATTGTGTCAAAAATACTAATTGATTATTTTCGAAATGACGGATTAGTAGTAGTTAGATTATCTACAAGTGTACGAACGACAACAAAGTTTGTTAATAATTAATTCTACATCCTGAACACGAATCTCAATAACTGTGTTAAACTTTGTTGTCGTTTTTCAGAAATGAATGAATAATAAAACTTCATAATTTAAGGTGTTTATTGTTCACAATTACATGTACGCCAAGTACACTGAACTTTCTTTTTGTGGAAAAGAGATAATACACACATAATTTACGCAAAAAACTGAATTGTAAGGTTCAACATGGCATCACCAGTCACGATCCATATACACAGCTACCTATTTCGAAAAATCCATCTCCAAATATTAAAATTGCAAACGCATGAACAAAAATTAATAAAAACTATAATTGACTAAATAGATAAATATTCCCTATTATTATATTATTTTTAGTTATACTTAAAAAGGTTGTTTAGTATAAAGTATTCATAAGATTAATCCCACTTACGGGATGGCTATAACTAATAAATTTACTTTACTTTAAAATGGTTTTGAGAGGATTATAGTCATTGTTGTATTAAAAACCAAAGAGTCGAATAGTCTAACCCATTTTATTATTAAAATTACTGTTTAATATAGGTCCTATGGCGCTTTGTTAAAGTCACAAAATCTATATAAGTACTTATGTAAAACCCCCAATTTTATTCTTGATTTATTTAATAATCAAACCTAGTAAAAGTCAGGATAGCAAACTACAAATGATAAGACATCGGAAAATATTGTTAATTATAATTTATAAGCATAGAAATAAATTGGTTTTAGGATTATTTTGCAACTATTTGTGTTAAAAAAATATTTTAATTAACATTTTTATTTAAGTCTGATCATAAGCCCTGTTATGCATAATTGTCACTAAACCTATAGGTATAGGAGCTAAAGTGTAGTTATATTTAAATGCATTTAAATTTGTATTTCTTTTTTTAATTATGTGTTTTGTTTGACAGGCATAATTTTACCAAACCGTTCATGCTATCTTAATTATTCATAAAAGGGGTATGATACTATGTTTCATACATTATGTTATGCTTCTACTTTGCTTATTCTTACAAAATTCTTAAGTTCTATATATATTATCTTTGCTCTGTCTTTTTTTCACCTGTTTATGTTCTATTCTATTATAATAAACAATTAGTAAGTAAAATTCTGTGATAATGTATGCCAGTTAAAATCACGATCAACATCTATAAAGTGATCTGATTTTTTAAATTCTGTCCTATTTTTAATGTATGTTTAGTTAAATAGAATTCTACATTAAGACTTAATTTCACCACTCTCTGTTTGTTAGTTTAACATCCCATGAAGTATATTAACAGTCCATCACTATACATACATAAACAGTCCATCATTAAACATAACGGGATGTTAAACCTCACAAACAGAGAGTGGTGAAATTAGGCCTAAATCTTGTTTGTAAATATATAAATGTGAGCTTAATTAATGTCTAAAGAATCAGCTAATATGCCTGCAAAGGATTAATAACCTGTCCTAGAAAGATAATGCTTGCTGCCTTAATGACTTTAAATAGTTTGAGTAAAATAAGGTACTTTACAAGTATATAAATACATATAATTTATATAACTCAATTATTCATATTATCCATTTTATATAACACAATATTTTGACCCAAATGTAAAACCTAGGAAGTTAGGTACTTTTTTTTTCAAGAAAAGACATATAAAATGATGTCATGAGCATTTTTCAAAGCATTTAAATATTTTTATGGTTATTTTTAGATTAAATGTAAAGAATCTTAATTAGTTATGACGTTTGATTAATTTTCCTGCAAGTTCATTTTTTGTCTATGAAGAAAGAAGAGAGGCGTAGATATTTAATTAATGTTATTTTTATAAATTCTTTTATTTAGACCTAATTTCACCATTCTCTGTTTGTTAGTTTAACATCCCATTAAGTATATTAACAGTCCGTCAATATACATAAACAGTCCGTCAACATAACGGGATGTTAAACTAACAAACAGAGGGTGGTGAAATTAGGCCTAAATATAGATAGTATAGATTTTAGTAGCATTATCCCAAAATAGTTATTATAATATATATTAATAATTAAACAAGATCTTCCATGAATTATGATTTTAATTTATAACCTACTTATCGTTATTTTACCGCTGTGGGGTTCACCGTTATAGATAGCTATTTTGTACACTGTTTCTTATAAAATGGTCTTAAATATTTAATATTGACAATGAACTCTACTTTTTTTTCGTGATAAGAGGTAATTATACCCTTATCACGATATAGTGTCGCTGTCGCTGACTGTCCGACGGATTAATTACGATTTTAGAGTATTGTAGAGTGATTCAAGAGTAAGGTTTTTAAGTATAATGTAGGTACCCGAGGCTCCAGCATACCTGCCTCTGATACAACCTCATCTTACAAACCGCAGCTCCCACTGACCCTTGCAAAAAATGGCCTACTTGTGGGAACGATTCGCGCGCCCGTTTCTCATTCTCAGTTCTCCTTTGTGATCGCACCTTGCGGCGAACAATAGGATTACCGGCTCTTTGTAAATTGATACTTCAAGATGTAGGAGTTATCAAAGTGATAGTTCGTCTGATAATTATTAACTAGATCTCTGTTAAGTACCTACCCTTCCTTTATAAAAGAGAGATGAATTTTCCTGTATTTCCTAACGTAGATAGATATCTCATATTAAAAGGTAAATCAGATTAGGTACCTATTAATTAGAAAATTGAATCAGTCTATCGTACGTATTTTTAATTCAAGAAAACCAATCTATCTTATTCTCTGTTTTGATAAAAGTTTAATGTCGTCAGTGTAATTGTTATCTAGAAATTGAATAACCAGAACATACGATAGGTACCTACACACTGAATTAGATCTTACATCTATGTCTGTAAAGTCTTTATTTTTACAACTTAAAGCTTCGTGTATCGTCATGCAGCACCCTTTCGTAAAGGGCAGGCCACCTGTTCACATCGTGGGAAAACGAAGTTTTGTATGGAAACGCGTTATTATATCGTTCTACGAAAGGGTCACTTCACTTGCCAAATAGGTGAATATTGGCCAATTTTTTCGTTTTAGATACCTACCTACCTACTTACTTGCAAAAAAATAACTCATCACCATCATTATTTCGGACAAATGTAATGTCCCCCTTAAAGTTTTTCGGTTCAGAAGCGGTACCAACCTATGCATTCACCTTGAAGTCTTGATGATCTAGATAGAGTACCTATTGTAGAGAAAGCTGCTCACCAAATCACCCGTCATGTTGATGGACGTCCAGCGCTGTAAGTAACCTACATACCTACTTTTGATCTCTATCTTAATTTTTATTAAGATTTATGTTAACAAATTACGAATTTTTAAAGTTGTTGTTGAACTAGGTTCCTATATTATCGCTTAGAAAATTTAGAAATAGAGCAAATAAGAATAAACAATCCTTTTTTCGACTTCCTTCCATCCGGTGTTTCTCTCATTCCCAAGTTCCCATAGAACAGGTGCCTTCGGATGTTTTTATTAGGTTAAGAAAAAAACATCACGATTTCCGGGGGCGAATTTCCGGGTCGGACGCGAGCACAAAAAACGAATGTGATTGATGGATTTGAACGCTTTTTAACGTGAGAATTATTGATTCTAAGACGTTGCTATTTGATTACGTATCTACTACCTATTTAACCTTTAAGTTTGTTTGGACTTACTTCCTCATTTAGAGAAAAATATTGTATTTTCAAAATAAACTTTATAAATTACAAATATGTTTAAAAAGTTATTATACATACCTATAGCCATCCTACCTAATATCATTTGTCTCAAAATACCATATAAAAACTTAGGTAGGTACTGCACCCAATTTACAACGTTTTGGGTCCTGAGTTTTTAATACAGTTTATGTAGGTACCTACCTACCTAACTATTTTTATTTTTTTAACATTATAATATTTGTAGGTACATGTACCTAACCACAAAGAAAGGTTTATCATATCTAAGATAATTTTTAAACAACAAACCTCACAAAAAAGACTACAACGAATCAAAATAAAATAAAAAACACGAATTCTCACACAAATATCACAAAAACCGATCACAAAAAGACTCATCCGAACTAAGGTCATGTGAAAGTTATTAAACTTGTACAATCGTAACGGGCTGCTTCCTTCCTGGGTTAGGGATGTAAGTATTACGTTATGTCCCTTGGTTCACACACATTTCGGTACTGTGACCATCTGGACAAATCAACTAGCAATAGCAGGGGACGGTGTTTTAATAAGGGGATAAGAAGTTAAGGAATAGGGATTATGAAATCTATTGATTCAGTTAATCTGAGAAAATGTAGTACGACAAGACGAGACTCGTGCAGTGCATCAGTACCTACCTATGTAAGTAGATAATAGATAATGGGTTTGTTAATAATTGGGTATTGTTGGATTTTGCCAATAATAATGGTAGTAGTACCTAGAGTAACGCGTGAAAATGAATTAAATAAGTACTTATCTAAATATATTTAATTAAAAATTGAATAGCTTTGTTAATTTTATACTATAAAAACTGTCGTGGTTTGATAAATTAATATTATAAATATGGTTTCTTGTATTGCCCGTTTATCTCAATATGAGCTTTGTTAATAATTCATCTATTATTGTTTTAACAGAACCATCATCCCACACCCATAAATTCCTCTCATCACCCCCAACATTTAATATTCAGTTAATTTAAATGATCCCAACTGGCGTAGTTCCCATCCCACTGACGACAGACGACAGTCTAATTACGACATTCATTACCATAGCACAGAGCCCCAGAGCCACCACGCGATCACGCCATGTCGTCACACTGCGTTACTTTTGCATAAAACCATCCATTGACGTAACGAGGTAGGTAACATACACTTTATTCTTGTAATTCTACCCGTACAAAAGTATTACTAGATATTTTACAGGATAATTTGGGTAGACAAAAGTGTAGTTAATAATTGTCGCTAAACTACGCTACCATCTGACATAATATAAAGAGTAATTCTAGATGCACTTAAGAATATTTGTTATTAATAAATGAATTTTAATGAATATTATGTAAATAAATTATAATTATCTAATTAATATTTTAACCATCATCTCACATTGTGGCCAACCTTATCTTTCTGGCGTGTGGTGTGATTGAGGAAGGTGGCCATGTCCATGTCAAAAATGCTAGGATGATCATGGATTTAGACACCAAGCACGCAAAATTGTTTAACATCATCATCACTCCTATTTACGTTCCCACAGCTGTGACACAGGGGCTACTCTCTTGAGGTTAGAGATACGACCTTTATTCACCACGCTGGACAAGTGCGCATTGGTGGATGGATAACATAATGTCCTTCAAACTTTTAAAAATTTCAAAGCTTGCCAGTGTCCTAACGATGTTTGCCTTCACTGTTGCAGCACTTGTTTTTTAAAGCGCACATAATTTTTCTAGAAGAAAAATCCAGAGGTACGCTGCGGGTTTTGAACCCACGACCTTCAGAATGAAAGTCGAGTGTCCTACCACTTAGCCAACACGCTCTTGGTATGTTTACCAAGTCTAGTATATTGTTATCCTATGGCCAAAGCTTCACTATGGATCATTAGCATAAGGAGGGTTGATTAACACGTTTAATACCGTGGGAGAGTCCGAATGGCCTAATTAAATATTTATTAAACGTGAAAGGTCGCAGGCGCACCTGGTAGGGCGATGACTTCTGTCACGGGACTTAACAGGGTGGCTTCATGGTATAATATTAAAAACATATTGAAAATCATCATTACAATAACACCCCATGAAAAAAAAGAAATAAATGAGGATTTGAGGAATATAGGTAATAAGCATTATAATTATTACGTAGTAATTATATAAGTATAATTAATTTAATTATTTATTTATGATGCCATTATAGCCAATACTTAATTGCACTAGGTATATATTTGTATGAAATAGTTTTTCTAGGCTTCTGAGTTATTTATTGAAGTCTTGACGACACAGGGCCAAACGTAACCGCTGTAGTGACGTAAGGCGATTTTACTATGACAAGTCATGGTAAAGGTACTGAACATGTACCTACCTACCTACATCCAACAAATCTAGTCCAAATAATCCAAAATTCACAAAAAAAGTAACAAACTAACAAAGGCCCGATCGCATCAAATTGCGATACACGTCACTGGTCCCAGTACAAACAAACCCTTACACCTTTCCACGTTCCCACACAGCGTGTGAACGCGCTCCATCAAGTACCGGGATAGCCCCGCACACGGGGGCACGGAAACAACTACGTACTTCATGGACTACCTTCCCTTAGGAGGGTACTGTTACTTGCGTTATACCTATATAGCGATTGGGAAATTCCGATATAGGTAGAGAAAGATTAGATAGTTATATTTTACTTTTTGTGTCATGTACGTACGTTGTAATTTGTTTTGTGTGGCTAATATAGGTAGGTAGGTGCCGCTACTGTGACTCAATAGATCTTGTGACTGTCATATAAGGTACTTAATTAAAATTTAAATACGTGTAGGTTCAACTAATATTCTTAATTAATTTATTTGCCTTGACTTCCTCACACTAATCTCCTATAATATTGATAGGTTGAAATCCCTATTTCGTTTTGTTGAATTGGTCCTTCGAGCCGGTGCTAAAACTAATTATTATTAATGACATACATATAAGAATATAAACAGTTATAATTAATATATTATTTCAACGAGAAATTACTATTTCAACAAAATTATAAGTATTAATTAATCTAAGTACCTAATAACAGTAATGAGTGCTTATTAAATATTGAAATTGTAACAGTCCCTTTAAATTTTCCCATAGGTAACACTGCAACCCTAATCTACGCCTTTACGCACGTCAACTCCATAAAGTATCGCATAAAGTTCCATAAAAACATGCGGCAAAAAACTCGGCACTTCATTAGAACGCACATGAAGTAGCGAGTTTGCGCGAAGGGACGCAGTGACGGTTAACGTCGTTCTTTATGTGCGTGTGCGCCTGAATTCCCATACTCTAACCAGGATGAGGGGTTAGTAGCTTCACTTCGTGAACACTTCGGGTTCAAATTAATAAACTTAGGCGTAAGCTCGTTTTACATGTGATATGTAATGCTTTTTCAATATCTATATTATTAGATATACTTCCAAATTAAAAATAGCGGAAAATACTTTTAATACTTCAGATTCCAAAAGATAAACTTACTAATAAAACAAGTGATCTAAAAAAGTGCCTTTAAGCTAAGTTATAACCATATATATATAGGTATATGGAAAGTTATGATAAAATTAATAATTATACTGGGTTAGGCTTAATTTTCCCATACTTATAGTCATTTCTTAAATTTAAATGTACGTTGATCAAATGAAATCTGTATATATAGGTAGGTACATTATGATTATTATCTGACAGTAAAACTTAAAAAAAGTACGAACCTACATCAAAAAAGCCTAGCATAAAATATCAAACCCACAACTCCCACACCGCTGTGCCACTATGCCACCGCGCCCATTCACAACAGGTTCCCACAGAGCGAGACGGCACGAAAACAAAACATTCCGGCACATTTCCCACCATCTAACAGTACGCGAGAAACAGAGACAACAACACTTCCCTATTCGTAAAGGTACAGCCAGGAAGGACCATTTGACGTTAGGTGTTGCGCAGGAGTCATGCGGATGTCATTGTGAGTCCAGCGCTCGTGGAGTGTAGACGTGTTTTGTGTTAGAATCGAGTTTTGTGAAGTGATCATGCCTTGCAGCGAAGATGATGATTCTCAGGCGGGGTTCGCTGAAAGCCACGGATTGTCTAAAGCTGAATTGAGAAAGGTGCTTATTTATTGTGATAATTAGTGAAGTGTTTTTATCTGATGAGATATAATTATTTCTAATGTATATTAAAAAGTAAATAAATTAACAAATAAAGTGAAGTGAGAATAAAAGACTTACCTATAAATCATTGCCTATTGGTCTTTTATTTAGAAAATTTTGATATTTTTAAAACGTTGAGTAATGTGATAAAGTTAGTAAAAATATTGCAGATTTGTCTGTTCACGAAAATCACCAAGTTATTATAATATTAATTTTATTTTTCAGACAAATAAACCCATAATGGAGAAAAAGCGTCGCGCGCGCATCAACAACTGCCTGAACGAACTGAAGGATCTACTCATAGATTCTGAAAAAGACGTAAGCAAATAAATCAATTTTTTAGAATAGTAAAGTATTTTTCTATGAATCTATTTCTATGCATCATAAAACTAAAGATTTCGTGTTGCTTATATTTTTCTATGATAATTAACTGTAGAACAAAAAAATTGTAGGTATTCATTTGTACATAATTTTATTTATTACTGCATAGAATAAGAAGATAATAAAAAGAGTATTATTTGCAATCCATTAATAGAAGTGCTAAAATATCTGGCTCTTACGAAATCTTGTAAGATTCTCATTGGAACGAGAGATCAAACCAAAGCTAGTTTTAAAATTTTAGGTTTATGTAACTTTAAAAAGTAGGTATGACACACCAAAACTATTAATTTACTGATATAATAAAATTTACGACCAAATTAGGCTTAGACAAAGAAAGCTACGAGAACCCACAACTCCAATTGTTAACAAACTATTTTTTCCTTTCAGCCAGCTCGCCACTCCAAGCTAGAGAAGGCCGACATCCTCGAGCTGGCAGTGAAGCATCTCCAAAAGCTACAACGTCAGCAGCTAGCCGCAGCCATCGCCGCCGACCCCGCAGTTCTACATCGCTTCAAGTCTGGCTTCGGAGACTGCGCAGTAGAAGTGCGAAGATACCTATCTCGCTTAGCCAGCGTGCCCACAGGCCTTCGCCACAGAATCGGACAACACCTAAACAGCTGTGTGTCCGGAATGGACCGAATGCACCCAGACTATCCACCTCTCGTCCCTGACCCTCTAAGACTAGACGACGAACGCCCCAGCGCTTTCCATTTCGTCAAAGCAACGAAACCCAACAGCCCACCATTAAGTCCCATGTCTTGCGATTCCGCTTGCGACTCATCCACTGAGTTAGAAACACCACCACGACCGATACAATTACTCCCCTTCCCGACACCTCCTAGCAGATCCGCGTCTGACCAAGACTCCAGCCCTGAAACGCAGAAACCAACTGTGTCATCTACTACGATATCACCGGATAACAAGCAAGACGGGCGATTGAAGGTCATGGAACCTTTATCAATAGTCATCGACGTTGAAAACTACAAAATCGGTATCGACGCGTCTCCAAAACGAGCAGTCGATTACTCCATGAGACATAAACTGAAGCGTCCTGTTGTCGATCTATCAGGTCCTGCGCCGAAATTGATAAGACTGGAAGCTGAAAACCTGAAAATTAGATTACAACCTGAAGTTTCTGAGACTGAAAAGTCCGCATTTCGCCGCGTTCCTGACAGATCTTACATTGACAAGAGATCAATTCCTTCAAGTATACCTAGCGTGTTACCGATGAGTTTGGAAAGTCGGCAACTAGAAAGACCAGGGGAAAGGCTGCTTCCTGAGCAAAGGCCCGTGCACAGATCAGTGATAAGTCACACGGCTGAGTCTTTAGCGCAGTCCACAAGCAGAGTTGAGAAGCAAGAACGCTCGAAGTCACCGGAACAAGGCACTAGTACTGAAATGTGGAGACCATGGTAGTGAATAAGGAATATATTCACTTTTCTGTCACATACAACACTCAGTGTCAGTGCCAGTTAATAACGCAACCCTCTATAATGAATTAGAATAATGTTTTATTGATGGCCAATGATGTTATGCTTCTGGTGATATGAATCAAATAAAATGCATAATAACATAAATAGTTCCGACAAAGCGATTACAACTCGATGTAATTTCTTTAACTTTGGGGTCAAATGTTAGGGCCTTGACTGTGATAAAGTAATAGGAACATTAAAAATACCAATAAAAACTAAATTGATAAGAAATTTAGTGCCTTTATAGACGCTGTTTAGAAATAATGTAAATGTTATTGAATCAGTTTTGTTACAATACTTTTGTATAAAACATTTATATCATAAAAATATATACCAATACGGTAGAAAATGTTTAAGTATACATAAATAACTTTAATGCTTTAATAATTTTAAGAACATACCTGTTGGTATTCACTTTATTGTATAGATTACTATTTATATTTCACGGTTTTGTTTGTACTAGTTTTACAATGATTGAATAAAACATTTTTAGAAATACATTTATTTATTGGCAACACTTCACACGACACACAATTAAATAGTTTAGGTAGGGTAGACCGGGGTCACTAGTAACACGGGGCAATAGTACCATTGGGAATATCTCAACTTCTAGGAGACCTATCTGTGTGTGCGTTAGCCGGGGTACGCGCCTTAAGTGTCCCGACTTGCTCACTAGTCGGCAGCGCGCTCGCTGCGAAACGGACGTTTGTAGGATCATTTTTTTGTATTCAAGCACCCAAAGTAATTATTTTTGCTATTTTGATAGCCCTGTCACTCAGTGGTTACTGTGTTTCATGTTATTATATATTAACCACGCGTTTACCTAGGTATCCAGTTCTAGAATGCCCAATATTGTGTGTCTAAAGCACAACAATGTTCCGAGATATTTAGTTATTTCTCCAAAATCTATGCTTGGGGTCAATTGTACCGTCTTCTCTGGGAGCAATTGTAACGGTACAATTAACCCCGTGGTACAAATGACCCCTGATATAATTTACAAAAATGAGTACAAATTAGGTGAAATAGTAATTAAGAAATAGTTTCATACTGTTATTTTTAACACTCTGTCGTCTTAACAAATAATTTAGTGGATTTCGCCATCTTTGCATTCAATGTTACTGGATAGATAATGATTTTACTTAAAGTTAACTTAAAATTTAACAGGGGCAATTGTACCATTAAATTTGTTTAGTTTTATCTTGTGAATTTTGTAGGACTGTTCCTGAAACCTACGTTCTTATTTATAGTGACTGATTAATAAATGCCAAAATAACAAATCTACGATACTATAGTTATGATTCGATAATTTGTTTGTTTTTTATTTCCTTTTTAATTTTTGGTACAAGTGACCCTGGGAAGGGGTCAATTGTAGCACTCGCCCTGTCATCATTCTTACCTAATTTTCTCTATGTTCTGTAAGCCCTACGTAAAATTCAACAAAATGGTTTGTAGCTATTGAATTTAGGTTTCTAGAAACATAATCATTATAGTAAAATACCCAAGTTTATATAGTACAATTGTCCGAAAACCAAAAAGTGTTACCTACAATTGCTCCGGGTCTACCCTACATTTACAGTAATAAATTATAAAAACATAATTTTTGAGATCAAATTGAACAAAGAAAATAACTAAACCAAAGACAAAATATATATCAGATTATATTTGTCTAAGCTAAAACTAAGCAATAGGTAAATAAGTTAATATTAGATACAACACATAACCGGGCATATTTCCTATAAACAATTAAAGGTTTATTGCAATCCATGCAATTCAATCATACAACTTTTAGCGTAATAAAATGTAGGTACACTAGATATATTAGGCACCTATGTCTAAGGACGGAATAAGAGTATTTTTTAAACTATGAACGCTGAAATAAAAACCTTAAAAAGGTCATAGGTAAATTTGTCATGATCGCAGTTATAGATAAAATTATCTGAGTTATCACTTTAATAAAATAAGCATAGGTAAACAAATAAAAGTCATTTTATATGTATAAAAATAATTTCATTATTATTTCCCATGAACCTAATTTTGAGATAGGTATGTTTCGCTAAGAGCGTGGCGTAATACTATTATATAGATGAGAGATTACAAACACAGCAAATGAATTCCCAAGTATAATTAATCAAACGACTATTTTTACAAACTCGACAAAAATTCTAACGCTGGCTTTTTAACTCTCATGGGGGATAGCACAATATCCTCCTTTGCGATATGTCACGGTATCACGCCTATCAAGGTATTCTACAGAATAACAAAAATGTTAAATGGAAGTAATAAATACATCACTTCTGCTTAAGAAAGTCCTTCCTCTGCTGCTGTAGTTTCTGCTCCAGAGTTATAATCTTCTCCTGGTACTTGGCCGCCTCTCTGGTCAGTCCTTGTATGGCAGAGTCTTTACGCGCTACGGCTACTTTCACCCTATGAAACAAATCTTAATTATTTACAACGCAATAAAAAGTATCAAAGTAAAAGTTTACCAACCCCCCTTATCAACTATCTCAACTTAAAAAATCAATGTGATCTGCTGTGGATTTTGTTAAATAAATAAATAAAATTAAATCACGAAATTTGACACTCCGTTTTGCCTTGAAAAACGGACAAACAGACACAGAGACACACTTTCCCATTTAAAATATTTAAAAGTATGGATCGGCTGTATCTTATAAGTATGTATTAGTACTTTTTGGAAAATATACTGACTTGGCGTAGAGCTGGTGCATTTGTTCGTCGTGCGTCTTGCGCATGTCTTCCATCTCTTTCTTCAGTGCGTCTATCTTGCTCCTCCACGCGTCTTCGCAACTTTGCCGGATTTCTTCCGCCCGGGCTTCTAGTTGAATGTTTTTCTGAAAAAAAAACAAAGAATTTTCATTATTTATTTTACTTTCCAAATATTGCTGTGTCGGGAATCGAACATGCACTTACATCAGTCAACACCCTGTTTCTAGTCTCCAGTTGGTTGACGCTCACTTCCAGTTCCGCGCCTGAAATTAAATAACAAATAAATATTGCTATTTATAAGACAATTCACACAGCAACATCTAGCCCCGTGTCATGGGGTGTCATGTAAAACAAAAAAAATTAGTTCGCTAAGACTGAACAAACATCAACCCGACATCTAGTGGTACGAAGTTGTAACTAGATAATGAATAGGCTAGCGTAATGAATATTTTACTACTCGCTCCTAGATGGCGTAGGTGCATAAATATGACGAATACTTTTGATGTAATACGCACACTTGTCCTCCGTTTGTCGCACTCTCGCCTGCGCCTCCTGGTACCTCCGGAGCGTGGCTTGTTCCGTCTCTCCGAGCTCTTTCAGTTCTGTTTCATACTGCTCTTTGTTTCTTCTGCAAATACACAATAGGTTTAAACTTTAGGACAGTTATTGTAAAAAGGCCTAGAAAATAGTCACACAATTGAAACGTATCTAAGCGTATCCGCGCGGATTCGAACCTGTAGCTTTCGGAATCAATGTCAAAGTCAAGAACTTTAATTACATCAGCCTGGGAGCATCGAAGCTCTCGAACAGGTGAACCGATTTTGATATTGTTTTTATTGAAATTGGTCCAGGCGTTTACCAAATAAAAGTGGGAATAATAATCAAATGTTTTCTAATGTGGTTACAGAAGAAAGATAGTGATGTGCGGATTCCAAAACTATCATGTTGGTATAAGAATACGATAAGTTATGGTAGTTGAAGGTTCCGTATATATCCACCAGGTATTTTTTTTTACTAGGTTCACACTTATGGTTAGGTTTAGTATCGTTATTATGATGTTGAAACATTATTTACCTAATAGCTTCTTGCAGCTCCTTCCGTCCAGCTTGTGCCTCCACGTCCATGTTCTCGATGGCCCGCTCTATCTCCCTGTCTCGCTCCAGCTTGTGCTGCGCGGCTATCTCCGTCACTTTCTTCTTCAGCAGCTGTTGTTGTTCCGCCTCGAAGTTCTGTCTGTGCTGCGCGAAATGGGACTCCAGCTCGTCTTGCTTCTGCTTTACCAGCTCCTAATTAATCAATCAATCGTTTTTAGGGTTCCGTAACCAAATGGCAAAAACGGAACCCTTTTAGATTCGTTATTTCTGCCCGTTCGTCCGTCCGTATGTCACAGCCGCTTTTCTCCGAAACTATAAGAGCTAAACAGTTGAATGAGAGCCCCCCCCTCCCTCTATCTTCAAAAATACTAAAATGAAAAAGCTAAAAAAATATATGATGTAAATTATTAGGTTCTTAAGATTTTTAATTTATAAAATGTAAAATCATCTAATAAAGTTCAACATGAAATTAGCACCGTCGAACCTATAAAGGTGTCGCTCTGCTGTAACAGTAGAGTGAGTGACAAATAGCGAGCGAAGCAAGCCGTAACTTTTATTGCGTTTCATTTACAGTCGATTTAGTTTGTTACGTCTAGGAAAAACCTACATTATGATAATAATGTGGGAAAAGGACACAGCAAGGTTCATGATATTTGAATGCAATTAATACTCACGTCCATTTTCTGTCTTTCCACAGCCATTTCTTTTTCCATCTGCGCCCGTTTCTCTGCTAGCAAAGCTTCTTGGTCTTGGCGCCATTTTTCTGGAAAAGCATAGATACGTATAGTTAGTACCTATTAATTCATAGAACACCAACAGTTTACATTTCAAGTTAAAAATTAAAATAAAATGAACATAACAATATAATACAATGAATAGCATAAGGCTAAGGCTAAGCGGACGAAGACGCGCGGGGTCAACTAGTTTATTTTTAAATGTAGTATTATACCCATAGTCATAGCTTACCCATCTCCGCCCTGAGCGCGCTGTCCTTCTCAGCGAGCGTGTGCGCGACGCGCTCGTTCTCGGCGCGCATCTCGGCCACCAGCCGCGTGCGCTGCTCCTGGTACGTCACTTCCAGCTCCAGGATCTGTTTCTCCAACCTATGTACAAGTACAACAATAATCTAATTATATAACAGAAAGTCGTGATAGTTACACTATTTATAACTAAAGAGCAGCTAAATCAATTTGGCTTAAAGGTGTAACGGTAGCCATGGAACCAGGAGGTCATAAGATATTTTTCACAGCGGGAAAATATTATAACCCGGGCGAAGCTACGGTGCGGAAACCTAGTATCAAAATAAAATAGGATATCATCAGTTCGGCGGCGAAGGTCTTGCTTCGGGAAGTGATCAAAGTAAGGGGTAACCAGTACGATATCCGATAGCTGAAACAATGTCGATTATGTCCTCGTCTCACCTTGCGGCTGCGAGCTGTCGTTCCTTGGCCAGTGCCAGCTCCCTCTCGTCCTGCAGCGTCCTCCGCAGCTCGTCCAGGTCCTGCGCGTTTGTCTCACCTTGCGGCTGCGAGCTGTCGTTCCTTGGCCAGTGCCAGCTCCCTCTCGTCCTGCAGCGTCCTCCGCAGCTCGTCCAGGTCCTGCGCGTTTGTCTCACCTTGCGGCTGCGAGCTGTCGTTCCTTGGCCAGTGCCAGCTCCCTCTCGTCCTGCAGCGTCCTCCGCAGCTCGTCCAGGTCCTGCGCGTTTGTCTCACCTTGCGGCTGCGAGCTGTCGTTCCTTGGCCAGTGCCAGCTCCCTCTCGTCCTGCAGCGTCCTCCGCAGCTCGTCCAGGTCCTGCGCGTTTGTCTCACCTTGCGGCTGCGAGCTGTCGTTCCTTGGCCAGTGCCAGCTCCCTCTCGTCCTGCAGCGTCCTCCGCAGCTCGTCCAGGTCCTGCGCGTTTGTCTCACCTTGCGGCTGCGAGCTGTCGTTCCTTGGCCAGTGCCAGCTCCCTCTCGTCCTGCAGCGTCCTCCGCAGCTCGTCCAGGTCCTGCGCGTTTGTCTCACCTTGCGGCTGCGAGCTGTCGTTCCTTGGCCAGTGCCAGCTCCCTCTCGTCCTGCAGCGTCCTCCGCAGCTCGTCCAGGTCCTGCGCGTTTGTCTCACCTTGCGGCTGCGAGCTGTCGTTCCTTGGCCAGTGCCAGCTCCCTCTCGTCCTGCAGCGTCCTCCGCAGCTCGTCCAGGTCCTGCGCGTTTGTCTCACCTTGCGGCTGCGAGCTGTCGTTCCTTGGCCAGTGCCAGCTCCCTCTCGTCCTGCAGCGTCCTCCGCAGCTCGTCCAGGTCCTGCGCGTTTGTCTCACCTTGCGGCTGCGAGCTGTCGTTCCTTGGCCAGTGCCAGCTCCCTCTCGTCCTGCAGCGTCCTCCGCAGCTCGTCCAGGTCCTGCGCGTTTGTCTCACCTTGCGGCTGCGAGCTGTCGTTCCTTGGCCAGTGCCAGCTCCCTCTCGTCCTGCAGCGTCCTCCGCAGCTCGTCCAGGTCCTGCGCGTTTGTCTCACCTTGCGGCTGCGAGCTGTCGTTCCTTGGCCAGTGCCAGCTCCCTCTCGTCCTGCAGCGTCCTCCGCAGCTCGTCCAGGTCCTGCGCGTTTGTCTCACCTTGCGGCTGCGAGCTGTCGTTCCTTGGCCAGTGCCAGCTCCCTCTCGTCCTGCAGCGTCCTCCGCAGCTCGTCCAGGTCCTGCGCGTTTGTCTCACCTTGCGGCTGCGAGCTGTCGTTCCTTGGCCAGTGCCAGCTCCCTCTCGTCCTGCAGCGTCCTCCGCAGCTCGTCCAGGTCCTGCGCGTTTGTCTCACCTTGCGGCTGCGAGCTGTCGTTCCTTGGCCAGTGCCAGCTCCCTCTCGTCCTGCAGCGTCCTCCGCAGCTCGTCCAGGTCCTGCGCGTTTGTCTCACCTTGCGGCTGCGAGCTGTCGTTCCTTGGCCAGTGCCAGCTCCCTCTCGTCCTGCAGCGTCCTCCGCAGCTCGTCCAGGTCCTGCGCGTTTGTCTCACCTTGCGGCTGCGAGCTGTCGTTCCTTGGCCAGTGCCAGCTCCCTCTCGTCCTGCAGCGTCCTCCGCAGCTCGTCCAGGTCCTGCGCGTTTGTCTCACCTTGCGGCTGCGAGCTGTCGTTCCTTGGCCAGTGCCAGCTCCCTCTCGTCCTGCAGCGTCCTCCGCAGCTCGTCCAGGTCCTGCGCGTTTGTCTCACCTTGCGGCTGCGAGCTGTCGTTCCTTGGCCAGTGCCAGCTCCCTCTCGTCCTGCAGCGTCCTCCGCAGCTCGTCCAGGTCCTGCGCGTTTGTCTCACCTTGCGGCTGCGAGCTGTCGTTCCTTGGCCAGTGCCAGCTCCCTCTCGTCCTGCAGCGTCCTCCGCAGCTCGTCCAGGTCCTGCGCGTTTGTCTCACCTTGCGGCTGCGAGCTGTCGTTCCTTGGCCAGTGCCAGCTCCCTCTCGTCCTGCAGCGTCCTCCGCAGCTCGTCCAGGTCCTGCGCGTTTGTCTCACCTTGCGGCTGCGAGCTGTCGTTCCTTGGCCAGTGCCAGCTCCCTCTCGTCCTGCAGCGTCCTCCGCAGCTCGTCCAGGTCCTGCGCGTTTGTCTCACCTTGCGGCTGCGAGCTGTCGTTCCTTGGCCAGTGCCAGCTCCCTCTCGTCCTGCAGCGTCCTCCGCAGCTCGTCCAGGTCCTGCGCGTGGCGCGCCTGGCTGCGTCCGGCCTGTTCCGCGTGCGCCATCTTTAGGTCGGAGATCTCCTTCTGTTGACGCTCCGCCATTTCACGCAGCTCGCCTTCCAAGCCTTTCACTGTTAGCTCCTGGGTTTGAAAAGGGTTTTTGAGTTCTTGAGCGTTTGAGCCTTTAACTTATTGGAACCCAAATGGGTTAAGAAATAAATTTTACAATTCTTTTATATATAAAAAGGTTGTTACGGTTAAGGGACGTAAAGAGGTACGTCAAGACCTTTAAGTAATCAGAGTAATCACGCACAGCTCACTCTTAATTAAAATAAAGAAAAGGAAAAATTTGATAAATAATAAAGACCAAAAATGGAGATAGAAAGGGCTTGTATGATTTGTATGATAATGGCTAGTGTGTAAAATAAAGAAAATGTAATGTGAGATAAAAATCGTGCTAAAAACAATTATAAAGATGGTAATGAACCTTGATCTTTTCTGCTTTTTGTCGCACCCAACGCTGTCTTGCTACCTGAAATGGAAATAAATAAATAGAATGAAAGGTGTTAGTGAAATTAGAATGATTAATGAATGACAGAGCTCCAGCTTGTATTGATTCCCCAGCGCTGCTTCGAACGTCGCTCGCCTGCCAGTTCAATTCAAGGTTGTAATGCTGATGTTTTGTGTAATGAGGGGTTTGCACGAGTCAGTTTTCGCCGGAGGCTGGTCGCTTCATAAATTGCCTCACCAGGCACAATGCTAGCTCATTACCTACATAGTATTAAAATGGCATGCAACAGAGTTGCAGTGCATCATTTTTTCGAAAATGCTGAGCAGAATAGTTGTTTATGCTCTATTGAAAAAGCTAGAAACTACATGTACGTGGAACCGCTGTAGTAGATAAAAAATACAAAACACTTCTCCATCCGATGGCCTATTCCCTGTAACTGATCGATTTTATTCAACGCTTATGGCGAGTCACCAAGCGGGCAAATCGGTATCTACCCAACTTTGGGACTTGTGTCAGCTACGATCGAACCGAATAGCAATTTAGACGATCGATTAACGCCACGTGAAAAAGTCGTGCAGCTCATTACCTGCTGCGCGGCGGCCATCTTGTCGTGCTGGTTTCTGAGCTCCAGCTTGTAGCGCTCCTCCAGCGCCTGCGCAGATCGCTTCCAGCGGTCCTCCAATGAACGACGCTCGTCTACCAGTTGTTCTATGCGATGGTTCAGCGTTTTCTTGTCGTTTATTAGCTGTAACAAGTTTATTTCGTAAGTTATTCTCTTTGAACCTCCTCCATCCATCCATCCTCCACTTTAATACAATACAAAAACACTTTATTGCACCTACACCAAAAACAAAACACATGAATATAACACAAAAAGAGACACAATAGGCGGCCTTATCGCTAAAGAGCGATCTCTTCCAGGCAACCTTTGGATGGAAAAGAGAGAAGATATTTAAATAAGACAGGGGTGTACTAATACTTATATTCTTACAAGAAAATAATATTTATAATAATTTAGTAAGGAATTACGGTTTTTAATTACGATGTAAAGTTCATACTTACTTGATCAATGAAGCTCTGATGCCGTTTGATGGTGTCTTCGCACTCCTGCTTCACCTTCGTCATGTTGCGGTGCGACAGCTTCTCCAGGTTACTCACTTTGTTTATCATCTGAAATCGACACAGAAACGTTCACACCACTTATAAAATGTTCCGCAATTTACATAAATCCATCATATTTACAGCACGCGTTGTATTGAGTGATTTGTAATAATCTAAAATTGATTTTATAGTGATTAAACTCTCACTTAAGTTATTCTAAATTATTAGAAAATGGTATTGGAAAACGTTTGGAGCACGTAAAGAGATTGTTGTAAGATATTTTAGGGCATACCTGTTCTTTATGGTTGGTCAAGCTCTCCTGCAGGAGCGCGATGCAGCAGGAGCGCTCCTCCAGCTGCAGAGTGGCCGTCACCAGCCGCTGGGCCAGCTCCGTCTGAGGCAGCTTCAGCAGAGACTCTAGCCTGACCATACGATATACTATTAATAAATAAACAGGTACTAGATGAAAACACGGCTTCGCTCGGGTGAAATTTGACGAAATTCTCCATAAATCCGAATTTTACGGATATATAATTATATATCCGTAAAATTCGACTCAAAATCAATATTTTTTATGTTTTGTTCTATTTCGAACGAGTCTACCGTACCCCTTGACGAAATTATTATAGAAGATACTTACTTGGGAACAGACTGCGGGGCAGTCGTAGTCACCACGGATAAAGCTTCGTTAGCACTCTGCTCCACCTTCTCCAGAAACTCGAATATTTCTCTGGAAATCACAGTTACAGTTACCTATACCCATAAAAATATCATCATCACCAGTGAGCTACGCAGCATTGTGGCGTGTATTAAGAATATAACAACACATTAAAGAGCTTACGTGAAATTGTCCTTAGATGTTTTGGTGTCCTCTTCAGTTTTTGGTACTTCTTCAACTTTGGCAGTAATTACCGATGTTACTGGATTATCTCCGTAGCTTTCAATCTCCTTCAGCATCGAGTAAATATCCAACACAGACGATTGCGGGTTTAATTCCTTCACTTTGTTTTCTTTTTCTTGGGACGATCGTGGTGTTACTAACTGTCTTGTCACTTCAACTTTAGGTGGTTCAATTATGTTAGGTTCATTATGGATTGGATTAGGTTCATTTGGTTGTTCGAGAGGGCTCTCATCTCTATTAGGAGTTGGATCTGTGATGGAAATCCAAGAATCTATGTCTTTATCGTTGTGTACGCCTTCGATTCTAGCACTCAATGGCGCTTTCATGGTGAATTGATTTTTATGTGTTTGGTTCTTTATGTTGATTTGGGAATTGCTACTGCTTTTAGTAATAGTTGGTTTCGCCTTGTTGTTCCAATCTTGGCGGTATCTCGAAGATATATTTTCATATTTCTGATGGGCGTTTATTTTTTTTTCGTATTTTTGTAGTGTTTTGTTGACTAGTTCTTTAGTAGCATCGCCTTCTTTAACTTTCAAGTAGTTCTGTATCAATTCGCTGGTAGATATTTTAGATACGTCACGACGTTTCATATCGTTAGATGCTACGTTGTTAGCCTGCTCTGGTTTGCTATGAATAAATGTTTCGTTTTCTTGTTTGTTAAAATTAGCCGCATCTTCAAACATTTTATCAATATTGAGAGGCGTAGGTGATATAGCATCTGTTTGTATATCTTTTAACGTTAACTCATGTAGACAATTTATAGCTTCTAACTCTTTCTTGTAATCTTCTATGACTTTAGAAGTGTACGCTTTGGTAGTGCTGTTGACTAGATACTGTGGATATTCGAATTCAGGTTCATTTTTGTCTGCTGCTTCGGTATCAAAGTTATCTTTATGTTTCGCTGGTGAGTTGCTTGGTGGTATTGCTACATGGCCTTCTTTCTTTAAGAAGAAGTCTTTATAGAGCATTCGGGTTTGGTTTAAGTGTTCGGGCCATTGCTCTTTCTTGTCTAAAGGGTACGTTTTGTAGCCTTGCCCGTTGCTGCTAGTTGATGCAGAATCAAGGCTTTTAGGTTGCTCATTAATGTTATTTTGGGAGCGCGCAAGTGTATTGTTCGCAAGGGAGTAGTTAAACTTATATTTGTCATCGTTCGGGCCACTGTCAGGGTAGCCGGAGTCTTTAGATGACGAGTCAGTGTGAACGACAGTGCTTGATAGTTTGTTTTTAAAATGATCAACTTGATCACTACGGAAGTCATCGTAAAAGCTTGTATAGGTTCTGGGATCGCACATAAAATTGTTAGAAGATTCAGGGTAATCATTTTTTGCTTCATATCGGTCTAAATCTTTTATGTTTTCATCCTTTTTGTTCTCTTCGAGGGAAAGTTCAGGGGATAAGCTGTTTTGTGAAGGGACACTGTCAAGATCCTGTGTAGACTCCTCTTCGACTAATGACAGTTGTTGCTTTGTGAGAGTCAGGCGTTGTGAGTACTTGTCTATGGCTTGTTCTACTTCGGCTTGTATACCGAATGATACTCGACCAAGCAGTGCGTCTTCAGTTTCTCTCTTTTCACCATCAAGTTGTATGAAGTAAGATTCATAAGGTCGAGTTTTCTGAGTCGGAGAGAAACTTCTTTCATTGTAAATATTTTTGTTCTTTGGTGACGGTGACCGTGTTGGCGAGCGTTGTTTCTCTGTGATCTTTACCTCCATGCCATATTGGTTAGGAGGTATGTCATCATTAACTGTATTTTCCATGGCTTTTCGTCCTCTTTTTGCAATGTGTCTGAATTTTAAATAGTTCTTTACGTTAGTGTTCTTTGGTTTGGGGCTATGTACTTGCGCTTTGGCTTTTATTTTGCTTCCTAGGCTAATAAAGGTGTCTTCAGAGCCATAATCAGAACCATTGCTGCACAGATCTCTGCGGTGAGTGAAGTGTCCTGGAGATTTTCTCTCTCTTAATAGTTCTGTTGTAGGAGCTACTACCTTTATTGTTGTAATAGGCGGTGAATCTAGAAGTTAGAAAATAAATTGAGAAAATACTTCAGATAAATAAATAATTTATAAAGTAAATTAAATAAAATCATACTATTTAAAACTCTCTTTTCTTACTGTGGTATGATTCCAAGAGTTCTGCACGGAATGTGTTTAGTAAATTTCTTGTTGAAGGACCTCTTTCCTTGGTATCAGCAGAAAATGGTCTTTTAAATCTCTCCGGTATGTCCTAAAACAAATAATTGTTTGTTAACATGGGTACTTCGGTACCCATAAAAAGACTATGTGCTATTCTTATTACATAAGCTAACTTTAATATTATTAGGTATATAAAGTTTCTTAAAAATTAATACTAGGTACTAAATGAATGTTTTGCATAAAAGATCAAGAAACATGCGTCCTCACCTCACCTCACAAACTTTTAGATTTGTTTTATATGTTTATTATTCCTAATTCACTTACATACCTAACCACAACAATAATAAATTAGGTAGGTATGTCTACGTAAAACACGTCACATTCAGGCATTGTACTCTAGGCATTTGAAAGAGTAGGTACCTTCAATAAATAATTCTCCATACTTATTTCCCCCTGCTGTTTGTAGATGATGGTGGTCCAGTCATTGAACGCTTTTAGGAGTTATAATTACCTACTGCTACAAAGAACAAAATGTGTATTCCATTTCGTGATTGCTGCACTACAAAACATTTATATATTCTGTGACATAGGTAAGCATTCATTTTTTATGTATTAAGGAGTTAATGTACATATAAATATATAATTTATAGGCATGCATTTGATGTGCATAAAATACATATAATTGCCTTACCGGTGATATGCAAGATGTTTGTAAGGCGGAACGCGGTCTATTGCGAATGTTCTTCCTGTCGTCTTTCTTCTTATTACGATACGAAAGGTTCACAGGCGAGCCTAAAAGCCGCAGATTATTATTATCTTTAGACATTTCACACACATTCCAAAAGATAAATTATTTATGGACGAAAAAGCTATCAGAAACAAAGACTCGGCTGACAGCGTGACAGCTGTTTTGTTTATTGTTTGTTGTTGCTTCGATGGATGGTTGCTAGGCAACAAGCAGTCATATGAGCCGCTTTTATCGCATATAAAATAGAATAAAAGTATGTTTTGCTCTTTTTACCAAAACTTAAAATTATATAATAAATTACATTAAAATAATGCAATAAATTCCCAAAGATATCCCTATAATTTATTATAATAATGTGACTGACTGAATGTGTGGTGTTTCCGGTTCGTATAGAGTAGCCATCATGAAATAAAGTTTCTAAGATAGGAGATTTTAAAAGTCGATATTCTATTGGTTGAGATTATATTAATTTCTGCTCACTTTAGACTTTGAATAATAATTCTTACTTCAAAATGTATGTAATTCTTCTTTTTGGTTAATGGCGTTCACACAATATTATCGGCTCTAAACTTTTCAAAACAATAACGGAACGCAACATGACGTCAGTTTTACGTCATCTTTAAAAATATAGGCGGGCTTCCTAGCAAGCGCGCTGAGCAAGAAACTCGTAAAAGTAGACCTTCTGTCTTGTTTCGACGAACTTTATTAGTCCTTGAAGGTATTTCGATCGCTCTGCATTGCTCCGCATTGCCGAGAGAGGCGTAATAAACTTGCGCGTTTGTGTTAAAATAACGAGTGGAATAATTTGAATTCCAGTGATTTTCGATAATTGTGCGAATAGAATTCGTTATAAGTGCTACCTATTTAAAATCAAAATGTTCAATTCAATCGCAGGTGAGTTTTTTTATTGTTGCATAATTTATAAATTAAATGTTCATTGCTTTGGTTGATACTTGGTAGAGCTAGAGACACTAGTGTCGTATATAACTAATTAATTGACGAACTTCATTTTGTGTAGATGAATGCAGTAGATTTAATACAATTTTTTTTATTTGCTAACATAGAAATACTTAACATTGAAAAAACCGTTAGAAAAATTGCCAATGCGTGTATTCACTAAATATATTGTTTACTATTTAGATCAGTAGGTAGGTACTTCCTTAATAACCGCTTTACCACTTAGGTACTTTTAAGCTTTTACCTATTTTTGATTTTTTTATCGTTACCTTATTAGAATTTGTATCTAAACACAAAGTAGAAATGTAGATAATGACAAACATTAAAAATGTTGTAACATAATATTAAAAAAAAACAAACACAAAATTATGATTCACAATAATAATTATAGGTAGGTTATACCTAGGTGCCTGATAATAGACAAAACAAAAAGGCAGATTAGAATCCAATTTGGTAGAGCAGATATTTTGTTTCTGCTCTCCATTATCAAAATTATAGGTAGAATAAAGGTCATTAAGATAAGCATTGAGTACCAACCTAGTCATAAAATAGCACCACTGATAAAACATAATGACCCTGTTTATAATTAAGTACCTACCTATATTATATCTATACGTGACTTCTTGCTCTCCAGCGTGTATCACAATCTCTACACTTTGTACTTACCTACCGACCTACAGAATGAATCATCGCTCTTCTACGCAATACTTTAGCTTGAGAATCGGTTATACCTTCCTACTTAGGTACAACGGCTACAACCGATCGATCAACTTGCGTTCAACTAATGGGCAATTTTTTTCAAGAAAATTAAAAACTAATCAACGAAAATCACACTATCAATTTATTTAGATACCTAAGTAGGTATCTCTATTTTACCTACATCTTCTTGGATCGGTTTTTGGGTACCTGAGCCTATTTTTGAGCGATTTGTTTTGTTTATACCTACCTACACTTTTGTGACCTTTGTTCTATTGACATTGACAATAATTTTAATTTAATAGAATTAGGAGCACGCACAAAGCAACAGTAGGTATGTACCTAATAATTAATTATGGAATTCATGTTCTAAGAATGAACAACGAAAATAGACCCATCTTATTTCAACAAATTTTACGACACATTTGGTCCAACTGCGCATTTGGGACCGGATTGGTACAACAAAGTCGTTTAATAGAGCCTGCTCACGTTCTATGATGAACTGACTGAGTAGAATGTAAAATAAGAGCAAATATCAATATCTTACAAATATTTGTTTGTTCCAAGTGTCCCGTTACACAAATTTCGCGTTTAGTCCGTTTTCGTAATTGTAGTTTCACAATTGACTGTGAAAAAAGAATTATTTTTCACTGTTTCGTAATTAACTGTCAAACAAGAAATTCTTTTCTGTTTTCGTAATCGAATATTTTTCTCCTTTCGTAGTTAATTACTAAAAACATATTTTATCCATTTTCTTAAGAGATTAAAAAAACAATAGCAGAATTATGTAATAACGAGATTACGGTCGGGCACTGTGTGGAGATCATTGCTCCATTTAGTTATTAAATAAGCTCAGAAGTATTATTTTAAAGTAAAAAGTATATTTTTTGTTAAGTATGTAAGAATTAGAATTTTATTTTTAATGTAAAAGAGGTTTTTCTTTCGGAGATCGATACTTATGGACCGTGCTAGGAACGTATGTGTCAGATATGTGAAAATTATGAACCGGTTACGGAATGGTCTGGTGGGCAAAGTCATAATATAGAGGTACGTTTCATTGCAAATAGTACTTGTCCTTTACGTTCCTAGCATGGTCCTAGTTGTTGAAGTTAATTACGAAACAGTGAAAAATAATTCTTTTTTCACAGTCAATTGTGAAACTTGATTGCGAAAACAGAAAAGAATTTCTTGTTTGACAGTTAATTACGAAACAGTGAAAAATAATTCTTTTTTCACAGTCAATTGTGAAACTACAATTGCGAAAACGGACTAAACGAAATTTCGAGCTTACCATATTGCTGTGGAATTGTCAAGGAATATTTATTTTTTTATTTTGCAATATATATTTGAGTAAACAGCTAACTGTCACGTGGTAGCTACCTACACGCTTCCTGGTGATGAATAACGGCCAATGACCAGGGTGTTCTAGTCCAAATTCTTGGCTTGTCTAAACTGGAACTCGTCCAATTAGGTCTATAGTTCTTTGACTGTGGTATTGTATTGTTTCTCCCGGGACAGTCTTTACTAGGCCACAAAGAAATGAAGCGTTTTTAAGCATGTTTTGCCATTTGAGTCATCATCATTTCAGCCGTCAAACGTCCACTGCAGTACATAGGTAGGCCTCTATTAATGAATTTTAATTATCGGTCGATCCACGGTGAACCAGAAGCACAGATATATACATCTGTGACCAGAAGCTAATACCAGGTCATCTGTCTAATTTTTTGGTGGACGTCCGCCGTCCGACGCTGCGTTTGCTAGGAGTAGGGTACCTAAAGATTATCAGACCAATAAGTAAATCGACAATAGCTACCCATAGACTAACGTTAATTCCTGCCGGAATGTACAATCCTTACGGAATGAACGCCAGTGTATTTGCAATAGCGGAAAGAATGACAGTATTATAACACCGCGACCCTTCACGTCGTGTTTTATTTTATCCCGTCGCTTATCTGTACACGGGATAAGCCGGAAGGAATGAACGTTAGTCTATGGGCCGCTATTGTCAGTTGACTATAGAATTTAGACTTGTCCAAGTTATCTTTAGGATTTTATGGAAATAAATGACATAAATAAAAAATATGGGAACCTGCCGTAGTTAATTAATTAGTACACTAGGTAATTAAGGACTAACCCATGTGCTGACCTCTGGTTGAACAATATTTGTTTGTGACATTGAGATTTGAGACCTACCAAACAAAGGTTACCGATGCCTGATGGAATACCACGTATGCTTAAATTAATTATTAATCTATACTAATATTATAAAGCGGAAGAGTTTGATTGTTTGTTTGATTGTTTGTTTGTTTGTTTGTTTGAACGCGCTAATCTCAGGAACCGCTGGTCCGATTAAAAAAATTCTTTCAGTGTTGGATAGTCCATTTATCGAGGAAGGTTATAGGCTATATTACATTTAAAAAAAAGTTAGGGATCCGTACGGAAAACCCAAATATGTAACCCAAGATGTAAAAAAAAATCCTTATATCGCATGCGCTGCGAAAAGTATTCATTTTAGAAATTTACAATGTACTACAATTTTGTAGAACACATTAATATCTACAAAAAATGTCGCGACAGCATATATCTAACTATTATAGTTATGTCACAATAAGTGTTTTAATTTTCAATATATTTAATTTTAATGCCGCCGCTAGGAAAAGCTCTATATTTGTATTTTCAAATAAAACATTATCAAAATAAATTACATGTTAATTACGAATATTTCAATATCTCTATAAAACTTTTTAAATTATTCAATTCGGACATTCCATTCGAAAGATATCAGAGTTTAAAAATGTAAGTACCGAAATAAACCAGCCCTTTCGGTAAGGCATCATGCTTTGGTACGGGCACTCAGTCAGTACCTACTAAAATAAAGTCTTTCAACGAAAGGAGGTTCGTTTAAGATTGATTCACTTTTATGATAGTAAAAGTATATAACGAGAGACTTTTTACCGCGGAAAATTAAATGCTTCCGCCGCGGGAAAATTCGATTTTGAGAAATTTAGTATGGAGGTAGTTGCAAATAAAAGTATATGGCGAGAGACTTTTTACGGCGGAAAATTAAATGCTTACGCGGAAACTATATGCTTACGCGGGAAAATTCGATTTGGATGAAATTTAGTATGGAGATAGTTGCAAATAAAAGTATATGGCGAGACGAAGTTCGCGGGGGCAGCTAGTAATTTAATATAACTAAGCACGTACGGTAAACCTCGCTTGTTTGTTCCATCAACAGCTCTGAATGTTTTACAGAACATTAATGAAAAATTAAAGAATTTTAAGTTAAATAAACCTCATAAACATGAATCAGATATTTCACCTTATTAATTAGGTACCTGGTATAACATTTAAATTCATCCACCAATTAGTATCCAAAATATAACCTATATAACCTATATTATTGTATGTCCGAAATGGATAAAGTTGTTGAAACCTGTACCTATAATTTAAGATCTTACCTCTGTAAAACTAACACAACTTAACAATAAAGTATTCTTATTCTTATGTTATTAGTAAGAGTCAAGCCTAATTAATACCTAAGCCCTACCTAATAGAAATCATGCAGTGACACAGTGACAAATTGTCAACCTTATTAAAACTGGACTTTGACCTTAGTTATCTTGAGTAATAACTTGTGTGTATCCTGATTCTAATTGATTTATACGTTGGGAGTCATTAATAAAATACGTCATGAACACATTTTCCTAAAGAACCTGTGGTATCAAACTGACACATTAATGTCGTGAATCGTGATCTAAACAAAAGAACCACACGCGTACCTTTGCACGCAATGACGTCACCAAGGTCAACTGGTCTCCAGACCAACCCGTCCCTTTTCAATCCACACGTCTTAAGTAAACATCGAAAGAGATAGAGCACTTGTAAGCAGCCTGTGTTACGGAGTGTTGCTAATTTCGATGTTTTGGTAACGTCGGAATGTTTCGTTTCCGTAACCTTCACAACCTACAGAGCAATAATAGTTTGGGTGCTAATTTTATTACAATTCAAGGAAGTATAGTCAGAATTATAGCAGTCTAAGTTTCCCTTAAGCCTGGTCATCTATACTAATATTATAAAGAGGAAAGATTTGTTTGTTTGTTTGTAATGAATAGGCTCCAAAACTACTGGACCGATTTCAAAAATTCTTTCACCTTTGGAAAGCTACATTATCCCCGAGTAACATAGGCTATAATATAGCAAAGAAAATTGCGGGAAAGTGTAAAACGCGGGCGAAGCCGCAGGGCGGAAAGCTAGTTTTCTATATTCATAATTTAGTCAAGGAGTTCGGTAGACTCGATCGAAACCTCTAAATGAATAAACAAAACATAAAAAAATATTGATTTTGAGTCGACAATCCGCAAAATTCGGATTATGGAGAATTTCGTCAAATTTCACCCGAGCTAAGCCGGGTTTTCTTCAAGTTTATTTATAAACTGCAGCTACGCATTTAACTTAAACATGATTAGTCCATCAGAATGACATCACAATCTCGGTCATAAATGATGTCACTGTAACGATAGCAATCATGTTGCGCCGGATATTTATCTCAATTGGACCCTCGCTGGCACTCTGTAGGAACTCTATGTGGGAAGGTAATTACTGCGCAAAATTCTCTATTGTGTTTTATAGTCATTTTTATGTACATCCGATGAACCAAGGCAAATATAGGGTAGACTGGGTACGGTTGAAACATTTTGGCATTTATCATGCATAGCATCGGGATTTGTCATGTGAGCGATATCGGAAACATACTAAATAAAAGACCTTATATTTGTCTACAATAGGGCAATGTTATTTAAGGTCAATGTATAGTCATTTCTGAGAAAAATCAAATTTAAAAAAAATAGTTTTTTGTTTCAACCGTCCCCATGTCGGGGTCGGTTGAAACACATACAAATAATACAAAATATAATCAATTATTATCTTTTATTAACCTTCTAATAACATCTTTCGAATGGTAGTGGCACAGTTGACTAATCACAATAGTCTTTGACTATATTTATAATCGAACATTGTTTTTAATCAGCCTTATATTAAGTACAACTTAAACTAAATTATAATAAGATGTTGGTAGCGACAATTCTTTGGATATACTTATAATCTATCATTCTTTTAATCAGCCTTCAGATTAATATTAAGTATAACAACATCTAATTATTATTTAGTTTAAGTCCCTATGACTTGAACAAAATTTTTTTTTTTGCCTTTTTTTTCTGCGGCTGTTCTCAACGAAGATCCCGCTTTATATGTCGGCTTGACCTTTTATACCTTTTGTCTTCCTTTGGCGTACCCTCGGTATCTAAAAAACAAGAAAGTTTAATTAATAAACTGTTTCAACCGTACCCAAAAAAATTGTTTCAACTGTCCCCACCCCCCATCTTTGTATAAAACGGTTCATAGTAAGAATGTCAGTAAATGTTAATAAAAACTAATCATACTACGATATTGGACAACCTTTAATTGAACTGTAACAAAACTATCAATACTCTAACCATAAATGAAATCTAAATAATTGCAAAAATGTAGACATCGAAATACTTACTTTGCCGTTAAAAAACACAATGGGGCCTCCTACAGACAAGCACACCGCCCGAAGAGTGAAGCAATACTAAAATTCATGTTTCGCCCTGTCGCCCGCTTCGTTCTCCCCTTGTACCCCTCCCCCTATCGTGCACTGTTCACAAGTTATTCACTCTGTTTCAACCGTCCCCCGTTTCAACCGTACCCAGTCTACCCTACAAGGTAAAGAACGAAAACAGAAAATATAATTATCTAGGTATACTAATATTAAAAAGCTGAAGTGTTTGTTTGTTTGAACGCGCTAATCTCAGGAACCGCTAGTCCAATTAAAAAATATTTCTACTACCTTTGAGTAGATAACGTAAAAACGCATGCGAAATTGTCGGCGGGTCTCAAGAATGGCTGAAAATTGGTGGAGTATATATAAGGCTTAGTATAACGCGAGCGAAATCGCGGGGCGGAAAGCTAGTAAAAATATTATACCTACCGATGAACAAAGGCAGTACACAAAATATAATAATGTACGTTATATAAAACTAATGTAGTAATATTAAATGTAGTAAGTACTTACCTATTAAAATAGCAATAAAAATATCGTTTTAGTGTCAATCTAGTTTTACGTTTTATTAAATGTTTATGAAATACCTATCCAGGAAATACTATGAGAATATAGGCGCAGCTCATTGCAAAATTGCAATAGAGGTGAACCGCACATTCAAAGATAATTTATTTATATTTAGTAGTAAGAGCTTGAACCTAACTACATCTCTCTATTAAATGTTGTACATCAATTAATACCAATATCTCTTTTGTCGAGAGAGATTAGGCCTAAATTCATCACGCTGACCACGCTAGCTGTCTAGTTTCCTCAAAATATCTCCATTCTAGGTATATAATTTATCTATACCGGTCCAGTTACGACCTATTTGCGCCAACCAATCAAATCTTATCGGTACTATTAAATCGTGAATAATTAACGTTGTAATAAAATATATAGGTAATATAAAAAAAAATACCTAATTAATTTCCTCTTTAAAATGTTATATTATAACTAAGTATAGATTTTACAACAGTGTTGGTTAAGTGGGAACACACTCTACTTTCATACCGAAGGTCGTGGGTTCAAACCCCTCCGCGCACCTCTGGATTTTCTTCTTGAAAAATGTATGTAAAATAATATAATGTATGCGCTTTGTAAACAAGTACTCTAACGGTGAAGGCAAACATCGTGAGGAAACCGGAAAAGTTTTAAGGACATGTGTGTCATTTACCAACCCGCACTTGGCCAGCGTGGAGAGTCAAGTGTCCCAGCCCCCAGCAGTGGGAACGTCAATAGGGGATAGATTTTACAGCGGCAGCCAACTTTTGATGTTTGATTTTTCGAAACGCTAAGGTAGTATAAAAACTGTCGTGGTTTGATAAATTCATATTGAGATAATCCTTGCAGTGTCCTTGATCCTGAAGAGGTCCCACGTTCTGGGACGAAATCGGTTGATCAATAAATAGTCTACGTAAATAAGGTTCGTGTATTGCCCGTTTATCTCAATATGAACGCTAAGGTAGTATTAAACCAGAGATAACCTAAGAAAATTAAAACAGAGCTGCATTTTAAGATAAGAGACTGATTCACCTCGTCACTTGACCTCTCAAGGTGAATAATATTACGTGTTTTTAAATTTAGAATCAGACAGTTGTTTTGTTTGGGTCCATTTTTGGTATTTCACGTATGATGGATTTACAGTTAATTATAGTAAAACAAAATTTCAATAATTAATTTAAATAGTTAAGAAAAAATTAACCTATTTTTTATCAGGTACCTATGTAATAATCTAATAAAATTTACAAACATTGAAATAAATACAAAAGTCCTCTATTTCTGACAGTTCGTCCGCTGCTAGCCCGCTGCATATAAATAACTATTATTGCTGTCAAGGGAAATAGAATGTTTCATTCGATCTAATGAAGTAATGACTAGTGCAGTGACATCATGGAACAGGTCACCTTTTTAATGTCATAAGATCTAAATAGCCCAAAGGTGAAGTTAGAAAGAGAAACAAGATCTATTTCAGCAAACAGATCAATACTAGAGGGCTAGGCAAGTGACCCAGACATGGCGGCAACTTACTGCTCTATTTTCAAACAAGTTATCACCCAACTTTACTGTATGAAATGTTATCTCTTTTGTCTGCATATAGCTTCTAAATTTTACTATAAAAACTGTCGTGCTTTGATAAATTTATATTTAGATAAGCGGGAAATCCAAGAAACTTTTTTACGTTAGATTTAGTCAACAGTTTCGTCCCAAAACGTGGGACTTCTTCAGGACCAACACCTGTAGGACACGGATCTCGACCGCTCGCCGGTCCGCAGTGCGGTTCGTGTGAATTGTCCAGCAATATTTATATTTATTTATTATCTATCTAAATATTATGAGCTAACTATTGATTTGTCCAATTTATGGTAGAGTCCGGCTACCTGTCGATTATTTATCGACTATAGTCATTTTCAAATATTATAGGTAAGCCATTCTGAATAATTATAATTTCATTTTATACACAGAACTGAGAGTGAATTTGTTATTGAGACCTCGTGTTTACAGGTTTATTTATATAATAATGATTGCTTCATTGCGTAATCGCACTTAGCTCGTAAACTTTATTGATTTATTGATTCTCTTCATAATTATTCTGAGTCGTATATCACGCTAAAGTTCTCAAAATAGTAAACTCAATATTCAATATTTAGGTTAATTAGTCTCGATTGAGTTGTGTTGATCAGAATTGTTTTCGATCGAAAGTACATCAACCTTATTATTCAATCTCTATTTTCGGTAACACTCGAGTGGAACGAACGCGGGGGTAACCGATAGGTACCTAGGCATGTTGTGTTTGGCAACGGAGCTACAATTATTATTGTACCTACTTACCAGACGCAATGATCTGAGTTTACCTTCATCATCACCATCCTTATTATTATTAGCCTTATTTCAGTCCCCACTGCTGGGACATAGAGACTTCTCTCTTGACGAGAGAGATTAGTCCTTCGTTCACCACACTGGACAAGTGCGGGTTGGAGAATGACACCCTTCACCGTTAGAGCAGAGTTATCAAAGCGCAGATTTTTTTTCGAGATGAAAAATTCATAAGTGCGGGTTTGAACCGACTTTCGGAATGATAGCCGAGTTTGTTCCCACTTAGCCAACACGGCACGGTGTAATATAACGCTCTCTTTAAATGAAATTTTTGCAAATAACAACGTTAATTTTATTTCAGCATATAAATTATACTGAACCTACCAATTACGTATTTTGAATCTCTATATGTATCTATCTACTGACTAATTTGTAAATAGCTTCAATGAAACTAATTTTTCACATTTTAGCCATCATGGGCTGTTTTAGTTTGAAATCATTCCAACGCTTGAGTCGAAAATGCCTGATCTTTTTAGGTAATGGAACCATATATACATAGCGAACATAGCGAGTATGTTGCATGCATGAAAGTCACATTGAAGAGTGGTTAGGTCACGCAACATTAGCTAACTAACCTAGAACATTTGAAGCCTAGAACCACTGTTACGTATGTAGCTAGATTAATACCTATGAGCTCATAAAAACTATCAGCCATTTCAACTGTCAAAATTACTAAGTAGTCAAAGCCAAAGCTTAGTTAAAGCTACACTTCATAGCCTTAGGATAGTATCTAGCTAGGTTTTAAAATATCATGACATGTAAGCAGCAGCATGTTTAGTTTTTTTTGTATATTGATATTATATTTGTGTTTTTTCTAATATAACTTATATTTCCACGCCTGCCGATAGACAAGAATCTTGGTGAGTTCTACGGAATATTTTCAGGATGTATTGTCTGTGGTCTGGCACTATGTGAAAATGTCTCTTCAATACTCGTTGTTATTGTTATGTACTTTAAGGGGTAATTTGTAAGTTCGATTAATGTTTTATCGATTAAGTGATTAGTAACTTGATATTTGTGTTCGCGTTTTTAGTTATTTCTTATAATAATGATAAAAACGCTTTATCTTAAATACCAACTTAATATACACTGGACCGCAAATAAACCGGGCCACCTGCTACTTCGAATTCGGATTCGATTTTCTCAAAAAGTATAAATCTCACAACTATCAAAAATATACCATTTAAAAGTGCGTTTTATGATGCTTACAATGATAGGAAATTCACCGAGATTAATCAACTAATTTGATGTTTTTTAAGGATTTTACAAAGAAGAGTCGATTTTCAGTCGTGTCAATCGTTAGTAACCATAAAATAAAAAATAATAAAACCAAAAACAAAAGAAAATATGAACAAAAAGTTTTTGATCAGTATTAAGTATTCTGTCCCCTTGCTCGGATAACTGCCAGCATCCTCGGATTCATGGACTTCACGAGCCTGACGATAAAATCTTGAGGAACTGCATTCCATACCTTTTCTATAGCGTTTCGCAGCTCTGGAAGCTTTGATGGAGTAGGTACCCGGGCTCGAACCCAACGTTTTAGCTCATGCCAAAGAAGGGCTATCGGATTCAAGTCCGGGCTTCGAGCTGGCCAGTCCATTGTATGAATAGCGGCGTCATGTACATACGTGATCACCACATGAACAACGTGAAATCGTGCATTATCATGCATCAACTGCATATTCTGCCTGATATATACTGCTTAAGGTACCACATGGTCTTCTTGGCTTTCAGAAACGTAGCGATGAGAAGTTAATCCACGTGTATGGCCCCATGATTCGATGAAAACTAACGCTGAATATGTGGTAAACGACATGCGACCCAAGCCATTACAGATCCTCCCCCATAAGCATCAATTTCCTCTATGCAACACCGAAAATAACATTCTCCAGAGCAATGTTATACTCTCTGACGTCTATCACTCCCATGTAGACTCACTCTGGTGTCACCAATTACCCCTCAGCTCGACCGTCCAATCGCCATGCTTTCGAGCAAATTCAAGTCGTGTTCGTCGGTGGGCTACCGTTAATGCTGGGCCTGTAGCAGTTCTATTTGGAAGCAGATTCCCATCAAAAAGTATCCTTCTGACGGTATACAAACTTATGACTACTTGGCGCTCGTCATGCAGACTTTGTTGGACTTGAACTGTGTTGAGGCGTAGATTTTGCATAACAGTAAATGGGTATAATGATCAAATGCTGTTGATTTAGCTCTAGGCCTGCCCGTTCTTGGTCGGCGATTAAAGCTGCAGTCTTTAGGTATCGTTTGTAAACTCGTTACACCGAAAATCTGCTAATTCCGAGTCTATGAGCGACTTCACGTTGCGCAATGCCTGCTTCAAGTAGAGCTTTATCATGAACTTACTTTTTCAGGTGTCGTATCCATTATTGGCCGAAAACTTTCAAAAAATTAAACGCGTCTGACAAAGCAATTGATAAACATTAAATTAATTATAAAAAAATACCGAAACCCTCATTGTAGAAAAAAGTTACGCTAATCGCGAAGTCAAGTCAAAACAGAGCAAATCGTTAGCATTGTCTTTGTTGCATGATTACAATGCGAGTTGATGGTACTTTAAAATTATTGAATAATCATTTTGATCAGCATGAAATACACTTTCTGTAGGTATAAATAGCATAGCTGTGAGATTTATACTTTTTGAGAAAATCGAATCCGAATTCGAAGTAGCAGGTGGCCCGGTTTATTTGCTGTCCAGTGTATTAAGTAAACTATCGGTCCTTAGCTTTTATACTTTGATTATTTTTATATTTTTAACAAATATTAGCTATATAATTATTCTAAGACGTGTTTTATTATATCTTAATGGATAAGGAATTCCAAATGTTATGGGATTCGTATGTAGGTAGGTAGAGCTCAATAAGTTAGTAAGCTAATTTCAGTCGCCGTAATATTACACCCACAATGTTTACAAATCATATACCTACTTGGATTCGTGGGTGTGAAACACTTAAGGAATTTTCTGTAGGCACTTAATCAAAACTATTTTAAACCAAAATTATGTTAGGTAGGTTCCTAACCAATATACCACGTCTTAACACATTCAATGCCCAAGCAAAGCAGCAATAGACGTAATTCGTATCTACGGAACGGTGTGGCCGTTCCGTAGATACGAATTACGTCTATTTCTAGTATTGAGTTAGAAAAATCAATATAATTCATATAAAAATAATGCTATCTACCTTGACTGGGAAAATCGATATAGGTATTTTATTGTACAGTTGGAAAAGGTCATTTTATGGCATGTTAATTTATAGGTAGTTCACCTATTGCAAAAGTTCTCATAATTATGTTATTACCTGCATTCGTAATTTATCGACACAAGCAAGTATAGAAAATATTAATTGTGAATATTATGCATATTAAATGTATAAAGTAATTATAAGGAGACGGCCAAGTGGCTTAGTTAGATAGGTACTGCAGCAGTACATTACATTTATAGACCTAATAATTAAGAATATTTTAAAACACTTTAATTGTTTTATAGATTTTCTATAAAATTCTAGGTGGTAGAAAAGATTAAGGGGAAATACCGGGAACTAACACACAAAACAAATATTTTAGTGTTACAATACACTAATCTGTCGCTCATTAAAAATACATTTTATTGACCGTTGAAGTACCGATTAACCAAGTACTTACTAATAACTAATATTTTTGTGGTTAAAATGTGTAGTGGAATTTATCCCTGAGTGTTATTGACATATCGTATCACCTGTATTTACGTTCCCACTGCTGGGACACACGGACTTCTCTCTTTATAAGAGAGATTAGGTTTTAACTCACCACGTTGGCCAAGTGCGGGTTAGAGTTATTGACATACCCTCCAATAAATGATTATATCTAACCTTGCAGTTACCAGTAAAATTGACATTTGATATTGTCGAGCTATTAAGTTTACTGTCCCATTGGAATAATAATGAAGAAAGTATTACGCTTGGCCAACATCAAAACAAATATACTGCCATACATAAATTCCTTATTTATGGGATATTTAGGTACCATTAAAATATAATGGACGTATTTAATAGCACTGGCGACTAGTCACTGAAAGAGTTTACAAAAATATGCCGTTGTTTTCGTTTTCTACTAAATGGCCGCAAATACTTTGTAGGAAATTTCAATCAATAATGAATTCTCAATCCCTTTGAGAAAAATACATATTTAATTGGTATCCTAAATAATGCAATATTTTTTCAGAACCTATTAAATCAACAATCATAGCTATGATAGGCCGTTATCCGTAGTTTTCACAGTTAGTAAAAAGAATGGACAAATAAGAAAAGCTTTTACGTGAGCAAAGCGTTTCTTATGAAAAAACAGAAAATATTAAAAATTAAAAGCTGAAAAATTCACTCACACACTACATCCATAGGCAAACCGAGTGTCAAAGTTCTTATTAAAGAACAAAAATAAGCAATCTAGACTTCTAAAAATGTTTAGACGAATATTAAAAATTCATCTATCTTCCAGGAGCATTTAAGAGCATCGGTGAAAAGACCGCGTCCCTCTTCGAGCGCAAGAAGAAGGACGCCGAGGCAGTAGCTTCGGAGAAGGCGCAGGAGGCCGCGCACGTGGTCGAGGACCAGGTCAAGAAGGTCGGAGAGGCCATCGGAGGGGCCTCCAAGACCGCTACTGATGCTGCCAGCTCTGGTAAGATTCCACTAAACCAAGACATGCAACTCAGTTGTAGGTACTACCGTTAGTTGTGAGATCCATGTAAACCACCTCGGTTATTAACTTATTCAGTCCCTATGTATGGCATCATATTATCGATACTCGCTACGTATCTTCGTATAACTGCCAGACACACGATTGATGTATTTTTGGCATCTACACATGCCAGTCTCTCATTATAACTTACAAAAAAAGTCTAAATATAAATTGAATAATAAATTAATTACAATACAATGTTAAAATAATATTAATCGTTTTGTCCAAATATCACTAGGTACATAGTAATAAAACGAAGTCGATGTCGGTGTCTCTACTGATTTTGATACGGTTATTTTAAGCCGGTAGTGGGATTCATAAGGAGGGTTTATAAGTATAATTAGGTACCTGAGGCAAAGTGAGTGTAAGTCGCTAGTTAAAAATATATGTGTGTAAAGAATTATTATCTTTCGTTTCAGCAAACGACGCCAAGCACTCAGCGATCGATGCATTGGACAAGGAGCTATCCAAGGTGTCCCTGGCGGCGGGCGAGGCGGCCGATGCTGCGAGCAAGGCCGTGGCTGACGGCAAGAAGGCTATCGACACCACCAAAGGTACTGATGTCTCATTTATTCAGGAAACTAACAAGCACTCGGCAATCCATGTACTGGATCTGGCGAAGGTGTCTTCAGTCTCGGGCGAGGCTGCTGATGCCGCAATTAAGGCCGACGGAATGAAAGGTATTGACACCACCAAAGGTACTGATGACTCGTTTATTCAAACTAACAGGCACTCGGCCATGTATATACTGGACAAGGATCTGGCGAAGTTGTCTTCAGTCGCGGGTGCCGCAAGTAATGCCGACGGGATAAAAGGTATTGACACGATCAAAGGTAAAACCCTACATCTTTTAAAATTATAGAGTAATAATCTTCATTATAGTGCTCGGACACCTACACTGGACTAGACATTTAAGTTTCCAGTAATGAATGTTGGAAGCTTGGGTTCACCATGAGCTTGTGTTTCATGGTGAACGCAAGCTTCATTAAACTTCAGCAAATGTATTTTGTAGCTATAAAGTATATGTTTTTTTAATAGTTTTAGTTATCTTTAGTACCTAGTCAGCTTTTCGCACCTTGTAAAAGCCCTAGTAATTAGAAAAGTTATATTTTTATTCCATTATTTTTAATAACTAAGCACAAATATTATTTACCTTCTTATGTTGATTTTTTTGCTTTTTACGTAGATAACCTTGCGACCTCAGTAGACAATACTAAGAAAGCTGCTTCATCCGCCATCAACACAGCTAAAGGTAAGATTTAATTTAATGTAATGAAAGGTATGCAATTAAATAAGTATTTAATATTTTATTAAATTTGGTTAAGGGCACTTTGCACGTTTATAATTTCTTACACTTTGTAGACACAGTTGCTAGCACTGTAGAAGGTACAAAATCAGCCGCCCAAACCGCTGTTGAAACTGGAAAAACATATGCCAACTCCGCAAAAGGTAACCAACTTTTATTATCAACACAATTAATCTATGGCATGGCTTCTTTGACACATTTTATTATTTTGTAGATTCTGTAGCTAGTGGGATACAAAGCTCTGTAGATGCCACACAAAAAGTTGCACAATCTGCGATTGCAACTGGCCAGTCTGCTCTGGCAACTGGTCAGTCTTATGCTACAAGTGCCAAAGGTATAAAAAAACTTTATAATTTTTATTGAAGGTATATAATGTTTCATGATAGTTCAATTCAATTGTTATTTTAGATTCAGTAGTTAGTGGAATTCAAAGCTCCGTTGATGCCACACAAAAAACCGCACAATCTGCTTTATCTACTGGTCAGTCATATGCATCAAGTGCGAAAGGTACTGTTAGAAAAAAAAATTAACTGGATTTTATACAGATGAGTTAAAGATTTTTATCATTTTGTTGTTATAATTTCTAGATTCAGTAGCTAGTGGTATCCAAAGCTCTGTAGATGCTACACAAAAAGCAGCACAATCCGCTTTAGCCACTGGACAGTCATATGCCTCAAGTGCGAAAGGTACTGTCTAATAAAAATACTTTGAAAGAATTTGAACTTTTTTATAGACGAGTTAAAGATTTATTACTATTCTATTCCTAATTTCTAGATTCAGTAGCTAGTGGTATTCAAACCTCTGTAGATGCTACACAAAAAGCAGCACAATCCGCTTTAGCCACCGGACAGTCCGCTTTATCAACTGGTCAGTCATATGCCACAAGTGCCAAAGGTAGCGTTAATTTCAATATCGATTGATATTTATAACATGTTTACAATTTATAGGTTTTATATTTTGTTGTTATTTTTAGATTCACTATCAAACACAGTCCAAAGCACAGTAGAAGGCACTAAAAACGCTGCACAAACAGCTGTAGATACCACAAAAACTTATGTTGACAGCGCTAAAGGTATTTGACCTCTGCATTCTTAACGTTGTTTTTTGTGTTTGTTGTGTGTCACTAATCGTGTTTTTGCTATTGTGCCTAATAATAGATGCAACACAAAATTCCATACAGTCCGCCTTAAATGCTGCGTATTCCGCTTTCGACATTGGCAAGAATTACGTTGAGTCTGCCAGAGGTAAATTTTATTTTTGTATTTGTTTTGTAATTTTTGCTTATAATTTGTTAAGCTATTTTTTATTATTGTAGATTCGATAGCAAATACTGTAGATAATACAAAGAAAACAGCTCAAAGCACTATTGAGACTGGAAAATCTTACGTTGACTCGGCTAAAGGTAGGTACTTATTAGGAGACTATTTCATTAAATGTGCCTTATGTTTTATGTTTGTAATCATGTTGTAATTAACAATTTTAGATACGGTTCAAAGCACGATACATAACACAGTTGATACAACAAAAAATGTTGCTCAATCCGCTGTAGAGACTGGTAAAAGCTATGTTAATACCGCAAAAGGTAATTAAATGTTTATGAAAGTAACTTAACTATTAAAAATATAAAATATAATCTAATTGAAATGAGAATCCATTACTAACATTTAAAATATTCAATTTTTTTATTTTACTTATAGAAGTTTGATCAAAATATAATTCTTATGTACGTTGTGTGTTAATACTTTATCGTTCTATACAATAGAAAAAATGTTACAATAACACTGATATCTGAAACAATTCCTAAATTAACACTCATACGCTAACATAGTCCTTGATTCTCGCTTCAGTATAAATGCTGTTATCACTCAGGTCTGACATCATTACGTGATTGATCTCTAAAAGATGGCAGGTGAAGTGAAACTACCTAAATTTTAACATTTACTGGCTCATATTCATTTTTTTTTATATTAATTTTCTTTCATCGTAGATTCAGTAGCAAGCACAGTTCAAGCGACTGTAGATACATCTAAAAATGTAGCATCTTCTGCTGTAGAAAAGGGCTCATCCTTGATCGGCAGTGCTAAAGGTGGGTTTTTGAATCATGTAATTTATGGCTTTATGTTTAACTCATTACTTACATTATGATTCATTGTTTTATTTTATTCATCTTAGATACCGTAGCTAATACTGTTCAAACATCAGTGGACACAACCAAAACTCTAGCCTCTTCGGCTTTTGAAAAGGGCACATCGGCAATTGGTGCTGCGAAAGGTAGTACATTGCTATTGCTTATTAAAATATTGGTTTAAATGAATGCATTTGCTAATTTTACTATCACAAACCAAGTTGAAGTCATTTATATTTTTTTTAAATAGTCAGTAGAGTGAATAGGCCAAAAAAGCTTTCTGCTTCTGAAACACCAATCTTTATTAATATTTTTATTTATTTACATGTAAAAATAATGGTTTTTTTTGTATCTTTTTATATTAGACACAGTAGCTAGTACAGTAGATACAACCAAAAATCTAGCCTCATCGGCTTTTGAAAAGGGCACATCGGCAATTGGTGCTGCCAAAGGTATACGCTTGTTTTTTTTTAAATATAATTTAATGGGTTGGCAACATTATTTATGAGTTTTTTTAAATAATTTTAGAAACTGTGGCAAACACGGTACATACGTCGGTAGACACAACTAAAAATCTTGCTTCATCGGCTTTTGAAAAGGGCACATCGGCAATAGGTGCGGCAAAAGGTTAGGTATATCAAAAATTATTTAAGATTGATTTTTTGATTGTTTAACGAAATAGTTTTAATTTAATTTATTTATATTTTAGACACTGTAGCTAGCACAGTAGATACTACAAAAAACCTAGCCTCATCTGCTGTTGAAAAGGGCACATCTGCAATTGGTGCCGCCAAAGGTAGACTTTAGTTACCTACATTATATTTATTTATTTAATACGCAAGCAACTATTTTACATTTTTTTTAATAATTGTAGATACAGTAGCAAATACAGTACACACATCAGTAGACACAACTAAAAGTCTTGCTTCATCGGCTTATGAAAAAGGCACAATCGCAGTTGATGCAGCAAAAGGTATTTTAATATACATTTGATATTCTTTTACCTATAATATCAACATTGCTGAAAACATTGTTCATATTGTAGATACCGTAGCTAGCACAGTTGACACTACAAAAAACTTAGCCTCATCAGCTGTTGAAAAGGGTGCATCAGTTATTGGTGCAGCAAAAGGTAGACTTATAGTAATTTATTCATATATTTTTTTGCCATGAGATAACATTGGCTAATTTTATTTTAATTATTGTAGATACTGTAGCAAACACTGTACACACATCAGTAGACACAACCAAAAATCTTGCCTCTTCCGCTTTTGAAAAAGGCACAGCTGCGATCGGTGCTGCAAAAGGTAGCATTGTTTTATTTTTTTAATTTAGTCAATTCTATGTTTTCTTCTTAGAAATATTCGTGTCTATCCTAGTAGAGGACATTAATATGATGATAATGAAAATTTGCAGATATCAAAGCTTACATTGTCCAAGATAACTGGATACAACTAAATGTATTTTCTGCAGCTATTGAAAAACATTATTTGCTGCTGCATAGAACACTTTTTAATAAATTACTTACTACAATAAATATTCATTTTATTACCATTAACCATGTGATTTATATTTCATTTAATTTATTTATTTTATTTATTTATATTTATATATTTTAGATACTCTAACAAACACAGTACATGCAACAGTAGATACGACTAAAAACGTAGCTGCATCTGCAGTAGATAAAGGTTCATCTCTCATTGGTAGTGCTAAAGGTAGTTGATCATTTTGTTTTATTTAATTTTTTAGTTTTTTATTTAATATTGGTTTTTTCATTGATTATTTTATTGTAGACACTGTCGCAAATACAGTAAATTCCACAGTCGACACAACGAAAAATGTTGCGTCAACAGCATATGACAAAGGAACGTCTTTAATTGGTTCTGCTAAAGGTAGGTTACTGAGCATTTTATTTTAATTTAGTTTTTGTTCTAAACCAATTTTTTATTAATAGACTTTACTTATTGTAGACACCGTAGCCAATACAGTCAATGCTACTGTAGACACCACAAAAAATGTAGCATCATCGGCTTTCGAAAAAGGCACAACTGCGATAGGGTCCGCTAAAGGTAATTAATTAACATACAAAAAAAATATATAAATCTACAATTAATATTTTCTGTTCTAATTATTTTTTTAATATTTTCGTTTATTGTAGATAGTGTAGCAAACACAATAAACGCTAGTGTAGACACGACGAAAACTATAGCCGGATCTGTTTTTGAAAAGGGCTCCTCCCTTGTTGGTGATGCTAAAGGTATTCTTTAATTTTTTTGTTCTATTACTCAATACTAAACTCCTCTATTATATTAAAACTTCTGAGAAAATAAAATGACCTGCTAATAGTTTATAGAAACCTGTTACATTTATTTTATTTTGCAATCGCTTATCACTGGGTTGCACGAGGTATCTTTCCTATCTTACTTTTTTGCTTGCCCTGTAGATTCTTTAACCAATACAATCTCGTCTGAAACGAATGAAGCTGCAGAAAATGCTGAAAACCTCACAAAAGAGATGGAAGGTAAAAATAACCAATTGGTGTTGGAAAATCGCTAAAATCTTTGTGAACTCTGTGAATAGGCAAAAATACGCAAGTATTCCAGTCAAAAATGTCCCCAAAACGCCCTTTATACTACCAGCCATTATACTTATAAGTGAAGTAAACTTTAAAAGAGTTCATAAAAATTTGCGCGATCTTTATCTATATCTTATGCTTTTGCTTAACTTATTTCGATTTCTTTTTAACAGCTTATCAAAACGGAGATGGTATTAAATATGCTGCTAAAAATGGTTTCGATGATTTCAAAGGTAGATTTTGCTTGCAGCCTGGAGTTTTTAATTTAAAAAATACCTGAGTAACAATTGTTATTTTTTTGTGATTTAGATTTAGTTGTAAACAAATTTGAATCGACTAAGGACGCAACCGAATCTACTGTGGAAGGTTGCAAGAATACAGTGGATAACTCGGCTGGTAAAATAAGATGTGTTCCTATAATAATAGCTATTTCGTGATTGTTTGACGATTATCTAATTTATGTTTTTTTCCACTAAACTTATCTTATTTTTTGAGTGTTGTCGTGGTAGAGTAGTAGGCCTTGCGATGACTCGTATAGCATGGGTTTTCTTCTATTTGCTTAGGGTATAATATCCTATTGAAGATCTAAAACGCGTTAGGTATTTACTACTATTGTTATACTAACGACCTTGCCAAAATCATAAATTCTATGAAAAATGTCATTAATTAAACACAGTGATTCATGTTAATTTTTTCAATTGAATTTAATGTATGACAAGTGAATGTGTAATGTGACTTTGAGGGTGTTATTAACTAGATAACTAAGTTGAGTGAAAATTATTAGTTTGTGCTCACTAAACAAACCGATTTATGCATCAATTATGATAAATCGGTGTATGCATAATTGCATACACCGATTCAGTTTTATTAATGATTAACTAAGCTGAGTGAAAATTATTAGTTTGTGCTCAATAAACAAACCGATTTATGCATCAATTATGATGAATCGGTGTATGCATAATTGCACACTTGTATTTTTAATGATTTCTGGCATCACAAAATAAACGAAATAATGATATAATTCCAGACACAATAAGTACGACTGTGGACAACACCAAGAAGGCGGCAGAGGACGTGAAGACGCAGGCCGCGAAAGCCGCTGAAGACGCCAAGGAGAAGGCCAAACATGCCGCCGATGCCGCCAAGGAGGAGGCCAAGAGAGTTGCTAGTAAGATACACTATCTTTATTTTTCCATTTCTTTTTACCTCTATCCCTAATAAGCACTTTACTTATTGACTTGCTTTAATTTTAATATTTCTGTTAATCTATCCATTGTTTAGCAAATAGGTAATTGTAGCTTTGATTATTTTAACCTCAAGCGTTGTAGGGATAGATGAGGGCAGTGGTTGAGCTTTTTGAAATCGATATCGTTCATAATTCTTTAAATGCGACCATTTAAAATTTTATATAGGTTCTAATGAAATAAAAAAAATTAGGCTCCTTTGTTGATACTGTAAGTTATTTACAGAATTATATTATATTATGAAATTCTTAGTTAGAGTAGGTAGGTAAGTACCAATAATAATTTAAAAATATGTAGTTCTACCAGTAGAGTTACTAGTTTAAATTACATGTCACATTATGTTAGGGAAGTTCGTTTAACCAAAAATTATACTAACCAGACGTAGCCGCGGAGGAGTCGCGCAAAGCCGCAGAGAAAGCCGCCGCGGACGCGACCAACGCCGTGAACTCCACCGTCGACAACACGCTGAAGCGGGTGGAGAGCGCCGCGGACCAGGGCATCAAGAACGCGGGACAGGTCGTCGACGCCAAGCTGAAGGACTCGGAGAAGTTCTTGAATGAGAAGAGAGACAATGTGAGTGGATGATTATCATAAATACATGAGGGATATGACATAAATAAACCCTTAAATTTAAACTAGCTTAAAGTTTTTATTTTTAAGATTTACCATAATATGGCATAGTACCTAACCTATACCTTTGTTAACATACCTAATATAAATGTTTGTATGTGAAAATAAATGAATGATTACTGAATATGATCCGCGACTTATTCGCCCACCTAATACCTACTAAGTGGGCGAAAAAGTCGCTCGTAAATAAATTGGCAAAACTGTGCTGATATTAACCCTGAAAGAGTGATAGGTAGGTACTATTTTTATGTTTGTTGCTAAGAAGTTTTGGTCATGTTCAGCAATTGGTTATGTATATAACTCATGTACTGCAAACACTGTCTCAAAACATGGCGGTCTGCACGATGTTTGCTTTCGTCAAATATATTTAGGAACTTTATTTTTCAGTTGCTGTCTAATATCTCAGCTGCGAGCCACGACGCGTCGCAGGGCGCCGCGGGGCTGCTCAGCAAAGGGCTCAGCGCCTTCCCCAAGTAAAGCCATCGCGAACCACCGCTTCGATCTGCCGCCATTTTTATATTGCTACATATTAAGATATACTAAGTATAACATCTAAAAATATACTGACAGAAAATATATATTTGAATATTGTATAAAAATGTAAATAGACAGATTATGATATTTTATTATTATATTTATACAGCGTTATGCCTATAGGCAACAGAAGTTAAACTTTTGCATTTGTTTAATATCACAATTTTTTATTTGCACAAAATATTGTAGCTTCACCTAATTTTAATTTGTTTTTAAGTTTTAAATACTTTATTTTAGTTTTATTTTAAGCATTTATACTAACAATTTTTAAACGTATCTATTATAAAGAACACATTATTTAGAAATCTCAATATTGGTAAATTATAAGGCTTTTTGCATTTGCTTGGTTTTGCTAAGGATCTGTTAATATTAGATACCGTCCATTTATAAATTTACCAAAGGCCTACATTATCTAATTAGAACAGTGTTACTGAATATCAGTACTTAATCTATCAAATATTTATATACGACACCATGTGCGCAAGTAAAAGTACCTAAAAAATAATACCTTAGGTAGCTAAAGATCATGAAAAATGTATAATTAAAATATTGTCGTCAATAATTACCTAAAGATTAAGATTAGTTATTGTGCTGCAAGTGCATCGTCTTGTTTTGTATTTATTTCAAGCGCTGTAATTAAAGTCAACAACGCCATGCAAAATTGTCTTTTATTTATAATACCTACTGCAACTTTTTTTATACCGACAAAAAGTAATCTCATGGCGGGTACCTGAACCTTTTGGGTAGTACAACCAACTGATTTCTCCTAACACCATCTGTGCCCATGACACGCTCGTATCTACGGCACGGCACCACCACACACCGTGCCTACAGGCAGCAGGATCAAGCATGAGCATTGAATGTGTTATGAAAAAACACGTTTGGCTACATACTTAAATACCTTCTAGTTTTAAAACATAATGTGCATTTATCAAGAAAAATAATTATTTGTCTTTGATAATCTCTTTTTGTTTTTCTTTATTCACTAACTCAGAGCAGATGTTTACATTATTAAGAGGCCTATTACGTGAAATCGCGAAATTGTTCGGTTTTCTCGTCCTAATTCTATGGTTTGCGTTAGTTGTTTGATATTACAATTACATCTTTATAATAGTTCGTTTTCTCCTCTACAAAAGTAGTAAGAAACATTTTAGATAACTTGTTTATATATTGAGTAATAATCATTCTCCGGATACATGTTTCGTAAAAAACGATCGAAGACCTGTTTTCTCAGCTCTAATTTGTAGATTCTAATGAATATGGGCGATAAAACTATTTTTTATTATGTTACGTATATCCTATTCTTCATTTAGAGTAGAGTACATTTTCGTTAAATGCTTTTATTCTAAAGATATACCGAATTTAATATCGACCGAAAATGCTTCGAAACAAACCTCAATAACTCCGAAGTTCTAAATCAATGGGACGTCATATTTATATCAAAATATTTATCAACATTTGCTTAAACTATGATATTAATTTTAATTTGTAGAACGGTTTTGGTAATTTTTTATGAATAAAATAAAACTACCATAATTTAGTAGTTTTTTCATTCCGCCGGCTTTTTCCATTTAGTACCGCGCGAGCGCTTGTCGAGGTCGGACCTATGTCGGTTGTTCTTGAATAAAATATAGAAATATTTCGTAAAATGTCAGTGTGTGGGACTGTCAATTGCTGTAAAAACGCTGTTAGTGTGCGTGTATGTGTTATTGCGATACTACGACCGACATAAGTTGATCCGTTGATAACGATCAATTGTTATTTTTATTGATAACGGTCAATTATTGTTGTTGCTGGCCTAAGAATTGTACCAAATGTTGCTGGCCTAAGAATTGTACCACATCATTGTCATCTTGTTTTACCTTATTTATTTGGAGGTTATGCTGTAGGATGTGGATTGCATATCTAAAGTTATCTATCCTAATTAAAAAACAACAAGGCAACTTTTTTTGGTGAAACCGTCCAACGACTAAATGTAATTATGCCTATGATTTTTTTAGATTATGACTAACTTGCCGACCCGCCGACAGCTGCGCTTGCGTTTTTACGTTATTTACTAGTTTATGTTTTATAGCCTTTTTCGATCATTTTACTATCCAATACTGAAATCATATTTTAAATCGGACCCGCGGTTCCTGAGTAGCACGTTCAAACAAATAAACAAGCAATCTCCTCAGCTTGATAATTGTAGTATAGATTTCCATAATATTTATTACAAAGAAAATATTCCGTAATTTTTTGTTCTTATTTTTACCGAGTATCCAATATGTAAACAATAAATAATGTACCTTTCTAATAAATATATTATTTATTGTAAACATTAAATAATTGTACCTTTCTAATAAATACAGGGCGTCCCAAAGTTATGGGCCATGGAGGGGAAGTACCTTAAATATCGTAGATAGTGAATTTTGCTCAAAGAAGACTTCATTTTATTTTTAAAAGTTAGTAATTCTGGATTCATAGATTTTCTAAAAATTACTTGCTTTGTCTGGGAATCGAACCGACTTACATGTAGAAAAAAAAACTCTATTTTTATGATACCAATCGAAAGAATAGCTAAAAAATAATAACTCTGCTTAAGTAACATAGTATTTTAAAAGAAAGGAACAACGTGAAATTAATTATTTTAATCAAATAAAAAACATGAAACATTTTTTTTGTAAATTAATTAATTAAATTACTTACTTTTTAAAATAAAATGAAGTCTTCTTTGAGCAAAATTCACTATCAACGATATATATGGTACTTCCCCTTCATGGCCCATAATTTTGGAACGCCCTGTATATAAAATAACACCCCTATTCACGTTCGCACTGCTGGGATAGGGACTTCTCTCTTGACGAGATAGATTAGGCCTTAATTCACCACGCTGGCCAAGTGCGGGTTGGTTTTTTTTAATATAAAAATTAAATATTTTAAATAAGTTCGTAATAAAATAAAAATAAATAGTTTATCAAAATAAAAATATAATGGGAATTATTCAAGATGACATATGTAGATAAATGGATATTCTACATCTGTGTATGACATATGTAGATAAATGGATACCAATAAATATAAAAATAAATATAAAGTTCGAAACTACAAAAATAATACCTAAACATAATTAAAACCTTCATTAACGAAACTTTTATTTATTCAAACACAAATATACCATCTAACAAAACAAGCAACTTAAATATAGGTAATATAATTTATTTGTTTTGTTATAATTAGAATTTGTATTTAGTACGTTCAATTTAGACTTTCGAACTTACATAAAGTCCCAACATTCGACAAAAAAAAAACATTTAATTACAAACCTACACACCAAATTTCAGAAGAATCGGTTTAAAAATGAGCCCATAAGATGAGATGAATGAGGACATTTAACTTCAATAAGACTATTTTCAGTTTTATTCTTATATATATAATTATTAATCATGAATGTTTTAATTTAAAATTATGTACCTACTTAATTGATTTCAAATAATCAATCAGATTTAAAATAAATATTGATATTATTAAGATAAAACATAATTGATTCAAATATTGAAATAAAAATATCCACCATTTTGAATTTAGGAAAATATATTAAACACCTATCAATTAAATAAAAACATTAATATAATAATTATTTCGGAATGAAACTGAAAAAAAATCCACTCAATAAAATGGAATTTATTCGATGCCATTTTCTACAGATCTAAAATAATTATTAGTATATTTGTATGTTTTAGATCGACGAAGTATCAAGATCATTTAGTATTTTTCATAGAATTCGCGTGACGCGCCGGTCACGTGGTGCATAAAATATCCAATTTCGCAAAACTTCGTAAAGTCACAAGGCTCTTAACCCTGCAAACCGGAGAATAAATTTAAAGGAGGACTGGAAACTATTTTCAGTCGCTCGTCTATCAAATTAAAATTCAAAATTTGCGCCAAAAATACAGTGCTTCCGTTCAATTTTTATCTGTGGTAGGTATTAACTAAACCGTGGTGTTACCCTGAAGTCAAAGTAATTTCTACCATTAATATAGCAAAACGGAACGTAGACTTTTGGTTTCGGCCTCAGAAGGTTTCGGCGTTTGCTGACACTGACAGTGACAGTGACATTATAATAAACAATCATGGCGGCGCTCGTGCGAGCTGGGCTCTCCTTTACTAAAAATGGTCTAATATCTTATTCGGCTCGGACTATTTTCACAACAAAACAATTAAATCTGAAAGAAAGTAAGAAGATAATTACTATTTGAATATAAAAGTGCAGTTTTTTATTTGTGTTCCGTACATAACCTCTTTGCGAACCTGGTCAAAATATTTCGGTACTTTCAAGCTATTCTAAACAATATCATTTTAATTTCAGTCCACGAACGTAAAGAAGGAGATACTGTTGTAATTGAAGGTGTTACCGTCACCTCTCCTCGCTCTCAGTTACTCGTAAGAGCTGAAAAATTACCTTCTCTTCTGAAAGCTAATGAAGAAGCTTTGACCACAAATGGGCACAGCACAGATAAGCCCCAATGCTATATGTGTGCTCTAGGATTAGATGTAAAACATACTGATGTCCTTATTTTGAGCCAGTTTGTAAGATCTGATGGTTGTATGTTGCCTAAAAGGATCACAGGGCTTTGTGCGAGGCAGCAAAAGAAAATCGGAAAGATGGTCTCCATGGCTCAAAAAGCTGGTAAGTCATTTATGAATAAAAGTCATTGGTACTATTTCATTTAAGGGATTGGATTCATAAAACGAATACAGTTTTTATGTCTGATTCAATTTCTCTTCTTTCAGGTCTTATGATTAATCTTACACCAAGCTATTGTAAGAAAGATCCTACCAAAAGGTCTAACTGGAAACAGTTCAACACATACTTTGATGAAAAGACCATTTTCATGAAACGGATCCCTAGGCAAGAGGACAAATTCAAACGATAAATTATTATAAAACTGTAAATAAATATAGAACCTAAATTAAAATTAGTTTATATTCAGATATTAAGTTTCATTTTATGGAATTTCAAGTAAAACATAAAATCCCACAAAAATTTAGGTTACTTCTTACTAAGATCTCACAAGGGTAAACAAAAAACAATATTTACAAAAAGTGAATCATAATTTATTAGTTTCGTTGTCTGTAATTTTGTTTCACAACATTACAAGCAAAAGATGGAGCAAAACGTATTCTACTAAAAGAGTTGATACAATCGATACAATAATAATGAAATCAACTTCCAGCAAGTTTCCAATATATAAATAAATAACCCTAGTAGAATACCTTACTGTATGCTTCAATTAAAACTATTTAAGTATATGTAACAAAATGCTTTTCATATGTAGGACAAATTCATAATTTAAGTCTTAAAATTTAATTTACTTAATTTCTCTAACAATAAATATTGCCTAAAGTTGTCATAAAACTCTTATTGTAAACTCATAAAAAATGCAGTCTCTAATACAATATTCTCATAGAACCACGGAATAGAAAACATTTGGAAGTAACATCAAATAATTATTATGAAAACCATTGCACAATTAACAATTTGGTTAAATTTGACACCAACATTGTGTAACCACATTAAATATAATCAAATATAAACAATGAATGTTTTTTCAATACAAGATTGATATTCTCATTTAATTCATTCTTCAGATCTTCCATTGTTTTATATTCCGCCCTAGAATCAAGCTGAGTTTTGGTACCGAATTACAGCCTTTCATACAGATACAAGTAGCCGAGATCTTTGGGAGGGTGTTCTGATAGTGCCACCTGTAAATAAATATGCGATAAGTAAATAAATAACATGCATGGATCAAATGGACCATCATCTATGGAACTTATATTGGTTTAATACTGTTGAATTTTTAGATAAACTGAAGCGTTCCTAGTTAATTAATTTTAAATTATTATTCGAATCTATATTTAATCATACTTTTATAGATCACTTATTCAAATATAATGTCGCAAAACATCTAGATCACAACATGACATGTGAAAAGCACAAACAAGCATCAGAATAATATGAGACTCACTTTATTATCATTGAATATGACCCATCTGCCTTCGTGCAACACATGGCATACATAGTGGCCGACCATAGTGGATTTGCCCATATGCGATATGAAAGCGATGAGGCGGTATTCTGCAAAAAAAACACATCAAGATGTTAACAAAATAAAAAAATTCCTTACCATTTATCAGATCTACTACAAAATACAAACAAGGGACCATATAAACTAAGTAAGTGTGAATATATTTATTATTTGACAACATCTCTTTAACAACTGTTTAGCATCTATAAAAAAAAAAATCCGCCTAATTGAGAGCCTGACCCGCAACATAGGTTTATACAAACCCATCGCAGGCAGCCGTCTCACAGTTACTGCAGCTGCTACATAAGGTACTTTAATTTAACATCCTGAGATAAGTCAAATAAATATGTACTAATAATTAGGTTAAAAAATTGTAAGTGTTGAGAAAATAAATGATTTATTTATTTATTACAAGCTATCCGCCCGCAGCTTCGCCCGCATTATGTTAGATTTTCCCGCGATAAAAAGTACCCTATGTCCTTCTCCCGGTTCTAAGCTACCTCTCCACCAATTTTCAGCCAAATCTATTCGGCCGTTCACGAGTTATAAGTGGAGTAACTAACACGACTTTCTTTTATATATATAGATTTATGAATTATCTTAGGACTCAGACTTACTCTCAGGTCCGTCCCGGCACTGCAGCGCGCGGTCGGGCGCCGCCGCGTCCTCCTCGATGTCCTCGAGCGAGTCGGCGTGGCTGAAGATCCAGTCGACGGCGCGCTCCACGTTGCCGTCGGTCGCGTTGAGCGCCTTCGCGGCTTGCGGCCGCGTGAAGCCCATGTTCATTATCTGCTCCACGCTCTCTTCCTTCAGGTTTGCGCAGGCACCTGAGAATAAAGCTTGTTACAACGAACGAAAATACACGAAAAAGATAGATAATAACTTTATTGTACACTTAAATAGACAAAACAATATATAAGAAAACAAACTAATTGTACAATTGGCGGCCTTATCGCTAACAGCGATCTCATCCCGGCAACCTTTGGATGGATGAAAAGTTTGACATACAGAAAACTTTAACGTTTATAGGTACAGGAAAACCTTTTTAGGAATATTCTAAACTGCATATAAAGATTAAGGAAAAAAATTAAATACAAAAAAATAACCATTTTGCACATAAAACATTTTCATGCCAATCATTGAGAATATTGGGATTCTTTTATAATAACAGAATCTTATGATAGGGACTTTTTATGTTAGTAAAGCCCATCAGATAAAGTTATTTTTATCTGTTAAAGCTATTAGACATTAGTGCTAGTAATACGCAAGAGAACGAGGGTCTAGTTGTGTACCTGAAGGGACGTGTTTCACGCCGGGGGGTTCGAACTTGTGCTCGAAGTCCCAGTCGGTCATGTGTTCCATGAGCCAGTGCGACGCGGCCTCCATGCCCGAGTTGTTTGTGAAGTATAGCGCCTTCTTGCATGCTTCTAGTGGGAATCCCATTTCTCTCTGAAAATATTTTAATCATTTTTAATTGTTATAATTATTGAATTTGCCAAGAATATCGAAGGTTTTGAGAAACCTTCTACTACTACTAAATTTACGCGCATTGTTAAGATAATGAAGGAATTATTATTATTTATTTACTGACAGGCAGCCATAGGCTTATGTGTCTACGTCTCACAGTTATAAGTAGTTTTGTGTAACTTCTATGAGTTTCTTGCATACCGTAACCAGTTGTCGAGCTTATAACGAGATTTTATCGCAACTTTCGTTACCACGAACCAATGAGCAGTGCTTCAGAATCATAAATACGATATAAAGACCCGTTATAACTACCTATAATGTTTGTTTTACCAAATGAACACAATACTTAATTATATTTGTCTTTTTATGGCGATATACTACAGGGTGGACCAAAAGTCCGGTAACATTTCAAATAATTATAAAATATACAAAAAGAGATATAAAGGAAAATATGTTTATTGATTATAAAAGTACACAAATTAGGGTTTTATTTTTTGTAAATAACGTCGTTCAAATGTGTCCCTTGTTAGTTTGGCACTCCTGTAAACCTAGAGCGGAAATTCTGCATCATCGCCCGACAAGTGTTTGGAGAAATGGTTGTGAATTTCCTCGCGTATATTTTCTTTTAATTCTTCACTAGACTGAGGATTGTTATTAAAAACTTTACTTTGAGGTATCCCCAAAGGGAAAAGTCCATTGGTGACAAATTCGGGCTGCGGAGTGGCCAGTTAATCTCACCTCTTTTGGATATGGACTTTTTGCCAAAAAAATTTCACCAACCGCTGCTATTGAGTCGTTGGAGGTGTGACATGTGGCCCATATCTTGTTAAAACCATTTTCGTTGATTAAAACCATAACAGTCCTGTAATGCTGCAGCAAAAAAGTTCTATGGCATGTCAAGGTATCGCTGTGAGATGACGGTAACGGGACGGCTTCTCTGATCCTCATAAAAATACGGACCGATAATTTCACTGGCTGCCCATACAGTAACTTCAGGCGAGTGTAAGGGCTTTTCGTGCTTCAATTGCGGGTTAGCATCACTTCAGTATCTACGAATTTGCCTTTTTACATGCCCAGTTAGGTGTAACTGTGCCTCGTCTGAGAAAATTATGATCTAGGTTACAGGAGTACCAAACTAAACAAGGGACACATTTGGACGATGTTAATATTCCAAAAAAAACCCTAATTTGTGTACTTTTATAATCAATAAATATATTTTCTCTCATATTTTTTTTGTATTTTTTATAACGATTTGAAATGTTACCGGACTTTTGGTCCACCCTGTATATAGTAAATACATACAAGTTGCGGCAGCAATGTTTCGTCGTAGAGCGGCGCGGGCGCACACGGCGAGCTCTCCGGCAGCAGCGTGTCCGTGGGCTGGCGGCCGCGACCGCGCAACATGCCGAGGTCCACCTGCAACAAACCATTCATATAAATACATTTAAAATTTACTTTCTTTACAATAATCATCAACATCATCAGCTAATATTTGTCCACTGCTGGACATAGGTCTCCCCTAGTGAGCGCCAAAGCGCCCTGTTTTCTGTCGTCATCCCATCTAGCCTGAGGGCGTCCTACACTACGCTCTACATTCTTCTCATTCATTGTTCATCATTCATCTCTTCATTGTTCTTTACATTATACTTTCTTATTTTTATATCTTATATTGACTCACTTAATCTTTCTAAATGTTAAAAAATAGTACAGAAAAATGTAATCACAACGTAACTTTCAAAATGGTTCAATTACGGCTAAAGGGCAAACATTAACCCTGGATTTCCCGGGGAAATATTTTTTTCCCGCGGTTAATAGTAGCTTATGCCACTCTACATTCCTTCAATTATCTCCACTTAAAAAAATCACGTCAAATCGTTGCTCCGTTTTGCCGTGAAAGACGAACAAACAGACACACTTTCCCATTTATAAAAGTTGTAAAGTATGGATTAATAATACATACCTCCCATGGCATATCAACAGCGACGTCTAATTTGGCGGGAGTCCAGTCTTCCTTTATCGTGAACTTCTTTAGCTGAATCAGAAGGTAGTCAGGGAACGTCACTAGTCTCGTTATTCTGTAAAAAACGACATTGTGTTTAATTTGTACCTATAGATACATACTAGGTGTCTAAATAGTTATATATATATATAAATAACTATCATTACTTAAAAAAATATGTGCATAATGTGTTTCTTACTTGTGTGCGGTGACCTTTTTGTTGAGCGCGGTGCTGTAGAACTGCTCTATGGCCTCCTCCTTCATGAAGCTGTCCAGACATGCCTCAAACGGAATCAGGGGGCGTACTATGTCGGCGTCCCTGAAATAGAGTATATTAGATATGAAATAGATATACGAGTGTCATTAAAATCATTTTGACAATAAAGATTTAAGGACTTGCAGACTGTAACTCTCAGATTTAGGGACAGTTGACGAAGTCTCCGGTACAGGGACAGCCACTCGGCCTCTGGCACAGGAACTCACAGATTCAGGGACAGTCACTCAGTTTCTGGTACAGTGACTCACAGATTCAGAGACAGTCACTCAGCCTCTGGTACAGTGATTCACAGATTCAGGGACAGTCACTCAGCCTCTGGTACAGTGACTCACAGATTCAGGGACAGTCACTCAGCCTCTGGCACAGGGACTCACAGATTCAGAGACAGTCACTCAGCCTCTGGTACAGTGACTCACAGATTCAGGGACAGTGACTCAGCTTCTGCTCAATGGACTCACAGATTCAGGGTCAGTGGCTCAACCTCTGGTACAAGGACTCACAGATTCAGAGACAGTCACTCAGCCTCTGGTACAGTGACTCACAGATTCAGGGACAGTCACTTGGCCTCTGGGCCAAGGACTCACAGATTCAGGGAGAGACACTCTACCTCTAGTAACAGGGACAGTCACTCGGCCTATGGCACAGGGGCTCACAGATTCTGGGCCAGTGACTCAGTCCAGCACAGTTAGCCACATGCTCTGGTAGTGTTGCACTCACAGAGTGTGTTGCGAGGCCTCGGCAGTGGCGCGGCGTGCCTCGTACTCCTGCAGCTCGCGGCAGTTGGTGGCGGCCTGCAGCGGCACGGGCAGCGGCAGGTGGTGCTCCGCACGCTGCGTGTAGCGGACCGCGCCCGACTCGCAGGCGATGCGCTCCTCCACGCTGAAGCGGAGGCAGTCGCTCGGGTTCACTTTGTGGCGGCTGTGGCGCTGTAATACAAACATTATTAAAACCACTATATCATCTCTCTTTTCCTTCCTAAGGTTGCCTGGAAGAGATCGCTCTTTAGCGATAAGGCCGCCCATTGGACGTGTCTCTTTTTGTGTTTTAATCATGTGTTTTGTTTTTGGTGTAAAATAAAGTGTATTGTATTATTTAATACGTCCTGATGTCCTTGTAGGGATTTGGAATTTAGAAGATTTGTAGTTATTGGTTTTATTACTGGTTATTATGTATCCTATGATAATTAACATAGACTATATAGAGCTTGTCCATACAAGCTCTATATAGTTCCTTCTTAGACTGATATATCGATTCTGTTTAGGTTAATTAGACGTCCGGTTCTTAGCGATAGGATCAATGTGTTACAACGCTTAGCGGTAACCGCTATAGATACCTGCGTGAGTGTAAGCAGATGCAGGTAGTACTCGTGCGCGTCCTGTTGCCTCTTGGTGGCGAACTCTGGGTGGTCGCGGCCGACCAGCTGCCGGTACATGTGCGGGGACACGCCCAGCTGGCTGCCGGACTCCTCTGGGACCGAGTAGCGCCCGGAGAGAAGACCTACTCCGAGTTTAGCACTGTAAAAGTAAATAAAGTTTATGTAAATGGAATGTTGTTGTTTTAATTAACTTCATAATTATCATCATATCAGCCGTCGGACGTCCACTGCTAGACAAAGGCCTCCCTTAGTGAATTCCCGTCGTTTCGGTCGAACGCGACTTGCGTCCACGGTGGGCGTCCGACGCTGCGTTTTCCGATCTGTGGTCTCCACTCGAGAACTTTTCGGCACCATCGGCTATACGTTCTCCGAGCTATAGGGCCTGCCCATTGCCACTTCAAAGAGCTAATTTAATTAACTTACATAATATTTAAATAAGCTGTTAAATAACATAGTTTTTACATAAACGAGCTCGTAAATGATTTCTTACTTACGTTTGTACATCGAAATCGTTGGCAGGATCGTCAGGGAAGGTGAGAAATATGTCTGGGGCGTGTTCCACGTAGCGACGGACGAAGTCTGGTATCCGGAATATCACCTGTAAAACGATATGCATGATCAATAACCTCTATTAGGTGTGTGTGTTTTAAACTAACCATATATACTATAATATATTTTGATTTTATTATTGTAATATTCGTTTATTAGCAGTTTGATTTTTATGTACTTTTATTGAAGTTTTTAAATTTATGTACACTACGTTTCAAATATTTTATACTATTTTGCTGTATTCATTATCTCCACTATGGTTGCCTGGAAGAGATCGCTCTCAGTGATAAGGCCACCCCTTGTACTTTTAGCTTTTGAATAGTTTTAAGTTATGTAAATTTTTGCATTGTGTAAGTAATTATTGATTTTTGACATTTCTGATTCAGTAACTAGGTATTTGACATTTATTATGATTATTATACTATTTGACGTGTAAATATTTATTTTTACCAATAAATTGATTATTTGATTATTTGTATTATATTACCTGCATGACACTGTTGATGTAGCAGGAGTTGCCCAGGTTGTTGAGTCCGGTGAGCGCGGGCCCGTGGAGAGGCATCAGCTGACTGTTGGACTCGCACAGCATGTTCCACTCTCCCGTCTTCTGGTTCAGCTCTAGCTCCAATTCCACCATTGATTTGTCTGTCTATTGTTGAAATTATAAAAAATATAATGATGGAATTCACACACTAAGATCTCCCAACTTAGTCACACTCTAACGGCAATGGGTACTAGATATGGATTCACATTATACTTAACTCACTATTAGATATTTTTTGACCGGATCATACAAATTTTCGTCTTAAGGCGGTAATCGAATCTGTGTCGCAGCGGGCGAAGGTCCGCCTGCGACGCAAGAGGTTGCGGGTTCGATTCCCGCCTCGGAATAACTATTTGTAGGACCTGCAAATATTTGTTCTGGGTGTCTGGATGTTATTGTAAAATAATAAAATATCTATCTATTTATGTATATTCTGTGTATCAGTAATCTAGCACCCGTAACACAAGCTTAGAGCTTATCACGGAGCTAGATGTTGCTGTGTGAATTGTCCAGCAATATTTATTTATTATAAAAAGAAAATCAAACCTTCAGTCACGAAAGCTATAAGTGTTCTTGACACACGTCTGCACTGAACCATGAATAGAATAGTTACCTTCTGCATCTGCTGCAGATGAATGCCGAAGTGTTTGAGATGGTCGGCCAGGAAGGGGTCCTCGACCATATCGTCCTCGGCGTAGGAATACACGTCGCCCTTGCCCTCCGCCGTTATAGTTCCCAGCTTCACCGCTAGAGGGTAGCTGGTCTGGCGATAGTGCTCCACCTGGGAAAAATTGAGTGTTAAAATTACTTTCATAAATCAATAGAATTGCAGGTGATATAATAAAAAATACTGATTCCTTTTTTTTCGCTTTTGATCGCCATTATCCTTTAGGTTAGGTTTGAAAATCTTTATAAACTGCAGTATTTTTTTATATTATGACAAAAATATAATATTTATTTCACTCATTTTAATCTTTGAAACAGCTTAGTTTTATAAATTTTGAATTAATTAAAATAATCAGAAAAAGCATACAGACAAACATTCATACATCAAGACTTAAGGCGTAGCCAAATTTCTATGTGTATAAAGCCTATATTCAATATTTGGAATTTGGATTTAAAATTCACACATTATTTTCGTGTTGCTCGCACAAACATTACATTTGTATATAAAACATAATCAGATGAAATTCGTTAATTAAATTAACTTTCAATAGACAAGCTTCATCTAGCATCAAGATAATCCAGTGAAATCACATACAGCATGGTCATTCCCTCCGCTGCCGTCAAAGAACCGGCGGCCGCACAGAATAGAACCGTCCGTGAGATTGAGCCACAGGTTTGTAGTCAGATCACATTTGTCGCACTTCCAACCGGAGGGAGGGATTTTGACGCCGTTGTCCAACTGTTTGAGATTTACTGCGTGTCTGTAATAGCAAGTGATGAGAAAAAAAATAAAAAAAATGTTGGACTATTATTTATTAGACAACCTTAAATCGATGAAAATCTACCTGCATTGCTGGTTAGAATACAGAATACAGTTTAATTCATAACTCTATAGTTATATGTCATTTGTACACAATTTTACACTAGGTATTTAAAACTATGCAACGGATTTTAAAGCGGTTTTAAATTGGTAGTGCAAGGGGAAGGCCTTTAAGAATAATAAGGTACCCGAAGCGAAGCTAGGGCGTGTCGCTAGTCTATAGTATTTGTAGGGATTATTCAATACTCACACAGAAACCTCTCGTTGTTCGCCGTCCCACGTGCCCTGCAGCGCCGCTAATTCGGCCATTTTGAATGGAGATTCTGCATCAATCACCGCTTGCATTGATTTCTTTACCTGAAATTAATTAACAAACCTTCAAAAACTTTAAGTTACAGAAAATGTGTGCTGTGTGCTACCCTAAAGGAGAGTATTGTCCCATCTTTCTTTGTGGGTATTATCCCAAAGCAAATAAGATACATAAATAAATAAAAATAATGGGTGAACAACGTCGACTGAATCGAAGATGTTGGCGAATCGGCTGAGAAATAAATGTCTTTAAAAATATTCATTCAAGTTAAATTAAACAGTTTCAAAATTGAAATACATAAAATACACAAAACAACATACCAATTCAGGCAGATCATTACAAGGCCAGGGGAAGGTGTGAAACCCAGGCAGTACAACCAGGCTGTAGTGGTCCGTGTACGTGAACTTGGGTTTGCCACAGTTGGGATCGAAGCCGCCCTCCACCCCGATGGCCAGCCGTGTGATCTTCTTCTCAGGACCGTCGCCCGTTTGTTCTGTCTCTGGAACCTATCAGAAGGGTAGTTAGTAAAATACATTACATACTTACATATGTGTGTGGACTCTAATATAACTAGTCCTTAGAAATAGTATTACTGTTATGGAGAAACATACAAAAAAAATTGTTTTAATATCATATATTGATCTCTGAATACTCTGTGACGGATCCATACAGATATTATATTACTCACAGGAATCTTTTCCCGTCGGATGTGAAAAAACACGGCATTGCCTGTCTTCTGGAAGTACTGCTCCACGTAGTTCCGCCCGAAGCCCAGGAAACTGGTGAGCGACACGTACAATCCTGTTTCAGATTCCTGAAACAAATGGATTCCTTCAAATATCTCAGATTGTTATTTTCGCCTTATTTGTGCTCTTGATCTGTATCTATCCTAAGGTTGCCTGGCAGAGATAGCTGTCAACAATAAGACCATCCATTGATCCAATGTATTATTAAACTGTTTTAATTATTTTTATTGAGCTTGGTGCTAATAATGAGTTATTGTATTGTAAATCAAAATATTCCAAAGTGATTGCCTTTTAAATACGACAGTTAAGTTTATTTAGCTTAAATTAGCTTTCTTATCAAGGTTTTGTACCCACATGCTTTTAAAAACAGTTATGAGTGAAACTTGTTGCCCCTATAATGTACAAAAACAATCAACTATCAGCAAATTGGCAAGCATTTGCTATTCAAGCGTAAAGGAGCTCACACTTATTAAACATGTTACATTCCATTGATTTATATTTGGGATCTTTTCTTGTTATATCTGGGTTTTGTCTAAGCTTACTAAATTTACGAAGACTAGTCAAAGGACCCTCCAACCTTCCATCAGTGCTGTTATCAGAAAATATAATCCTAATGTGTATTGGGATAGCTTTTATATTACGAGCAGAGAGTAAAATGAACATGGTGACTACAAATATGGATGAAATTGAAGACAGAATAGCTTCTATGGATTTGAATGAAAATATGGATTGTGATTTCACAATGATGCTGAAGACTTATGGCCCGTTTGTAATATCTTTAGTTAACAGCTTTTTAAGTCTTATTATTGACAATTATATGCATTTTCGGATGCTTGGAGAAATTAAGGTGGAAGATGACGAAAATACAGTCCAGGATTTAAGGAGTCATAACAAAATATTCAGTCATGAAGTGACTAAGTTTTGTGGGTTTTGTAAAAAGCATTTTTCTTACGTTGCTATTGCATTACAGTGGATTGTACCAGTCTTGATTGCGGGTTCCATGTATCCCGTTGAAGTCAAAGAAAGGTATTTGAATGAAAATTTCCACAGATCAAGTGATTTATGCATGGCATTAGTGGATGTGTCAAATAATTCTTGTTATGTTGCTAATTTTATGAATCACAGTGAAGAATTGCGTAAATTCATTCCACCACTTCTAGAAGCCAATGAAAAGAATTTGTATAGTGACAGTGTTCAACCAGATATTGATGATATAGTCCATAATGTGAAATCTATAATCTCAAACTTAAAAAACAACAGTCATAGTAATATAATTGTATCCAGTCAACTGTTGACAAGAGAACCGAAAGCAGAAAATTCATGTATGAAAATCTGTTACATAGATAACAAGAACTTATTACTGTACATGTTCATAGTGGCTGTTGTTAGTTACTTTGTGCCTGTGACTATATCAACTATTATTTTAACAAAGATTTACATAATGGATGTTAAAAGGAGTAACATGAAGATGTATGTTAGCCGTGAGTTATTGTATAATTTGCTGTTTTGGACTCCTGCTATGTTTGACACTTTTCTGTCTTTGTTATTGTGTAGCTATAGCATGAATGGGATGAGGACATCAATTTTCAATATTGTGGCAAATGTATATCAAGCAATTAAGAATTTTGTGAATGCTAAATATTTTAAAGAGAATGCTGTGGAGCCTTTTGTGTAGTCGACATTCAACACTGTGAAAATATAACATTTAATTAAATAACGATAATTATTAAACCAAAGGACAATGTATATAGGTAGGTACTTATATTCACTCTTACTTTATTTAAACACTTACCTATATTTAACAAGAATATGTTTGAAGATCACTCAAGAGCTACAATTAGGTATAATTTGTATGATAGGTTCCTATCCTACAACAAAGCTTTAGATTATTGCCCAAAGCTTTGCAAGTGTTGTTTGATTCTTATTCTAATAAACAATGAAACTGACATGAAATAGATGTAGATCAGTTTGTAGTTTTATTTTATTATTCCTATTCATATAGTAGGTATTATAATTTCTCATAGAATATTTTAGTTCTATGAATAGGAATAGATATAGGTTAGAAAAAAAGTGCAACTCACCGGATTATCAAAGGAATAGACGCATTCATCCTTGTAGACTATTTGCTGAGCACCAGGAGTATTTATTTTGCCTAAATGCGGCGTCAAAATATCTATAGACGCCATGGCTACAGTTATTTCGTGATAGCGAAAAAGAAAATAAATATAAGAATTAGATTTTGCAAACAACAATCTCAAAAGGAAATCAATCACAATGAATGAATGAATCAATGAATGACATTTATTTATAACGGTCATTCATTGGTCGGCTGAGTTTCGTTCATTCAATAGTGCCAAAATTGTAATTTCTAGTGAACCTTAATACCACACGACACGACATGCAATATAAATATATAATATATAAAAAAGTTACAGAGTTTAGAAATAATATCTTAATAATAATAAATAGGTACTTTTCTAAATCACATGTAAAATGAAGTTTTTGTTTGTTTAGCATTAATTTACTATTTAATTAGATTAGATATGTGGTAGAATATAACTTGTATATGAGTTGTTTTTTTCTGTGATTATTTTTTGCATCTACTATCTTCAATTGCTTTTTTGTGGTAGACTTTGACTACAGTTTCTAAATTTTCTTGATTAGTGGCGTTGCGCTGCAGATTGCTACGACTTGCTAGTTTCTGTTACCTTGTCGAATTTGATTAAACGATGGTGGTTATCGGCAAAACAATCTAAATAATAAGAACACCACAAATATAGCTACAAATCACAAGAAGAAGAAAAAAGTTTCTATGGAGAGGAGGGGTGTAAGGGGGAAGGGAGAGGGAACTGATAAATAAACAAAGTTTCAAAGTTCATTCTATCACTATCACAGTGCTGGCCTAGAAATACTTGGAAAGTTGTTCTTAGACTATCATTCTACCATTTTAAATACTTAAATATAACTTTTAACAAACTTTATTTATTTATGCAAACATCATGCCTGGACTACCGATTAAATTATACTGTGATTTAATGTCTCAACCATCAAGGTCACTCTATATTTTATTAAAAACTGTTAAATGTAACTTTGAACATGTTAAAGTGGATTTGCGTGCAGGTAAGACCTTTATTTTATAGGAACCAACCAACATTATTGGCATTGTAAACACACAAGTTAGCTGGTTTTATGATGCCTTTTGGGAAATTTACTACACTATTTACTACTTTATCAGTACCTAGATATTTACGTTCCTCTAAATAAAAATAAGTATGTACCTAACTATGCACTATATAATATTTTATATTTCTTACAACCAATTTTATAGGCAACTTATTATGTTAAAAATATTGTAGCTGCAGCCTATTTAAAGAAATTAGAATTAATGGTACTATGTAAATATACAAAGCTATAAAATAATATAGTTTCTATAACTACATACCTACCTACTTACAACTTTATTTTTCAGCTGAACACTACAGTGAAGAATATTCAAAAATAAACAAATTCCAAAGGGTACCTGTTATTGATAACAATGGGTTTATATTAACAGAAAGGTATGTAAATGTATTACTTGATTAAATTTTATCTTGATTCAAATCCTTGATAATACATGTTGCTAGCCTACTTATTGTACTTTTGTTTATAGCCAAACTTTACTCTTGACCACAGACAAGCCCAAATTTATGGCAATGATCTTAAACAGATTATTAATAAAATGTTATGTTTCAGTGTAGCAATTATTAGATACTTGGCTCGTGAAAATATAATTCCTCAAAGTCTTTATCCTGCTGACTCAATAAAGCAAGCCCGAGTGGATGAGTTCCTTGAGTGGCACCACATCGGGTTCAGACTACACCTATCTATGTTCTTTAGAGTTGCTGTAAGTAATAACAAAATTAAAAAAAAATATGAGCTAATTAAAAGGGAGGTATATTATTTTAATATTTTTAAGGTTTATTAAGGTTTGCCAGCATTTTTTTTGAGCTGTGGAATGCCAGGCACAATTATAACTAAAAGTTTTAAGCCTTGTTGGTAAGCGTTGCATTAATATTAAAGCAAGTCTTAATATATCTATGATCATAAAATTTTAATAAACGCCATCTAGTGTTCAATAGCGGTACTAAACTATTTAAAAAAATTGAACCCCGAAATAAATGGTTTGTGTAAGGGTGTCGGAAACTAAAAGAATGTTTATATGTTTGTCTTTAATTATTAAAAATACGGAAGAAGACAAATATTTAATTACATTTATTACTTAATCAAGTAGGTAAGCAGACAAAGTACCCAATTGACGGCAATCAGAAAATTAGATATAAATGTAACGAATTTTGTTAGATGACCAAAAAAATACTGAATTACATATCTATTACAATTAATATTATGGTTCATTATTTTTCAGTATATGAACCCAATACTTGAAGGCAGGACTCCAAATCCCTCACAAGTGAAATCATACCAGAGTCGTATGACGGATGCTCTTGAAGTTTTCGATACAAAGTGGTTAGGTATGTCTGAATATTGCTTAATACATACAGTTCAGGTAAATACGATAATTATAACGTTAGTATGTACTCTTCGGTAAAATTAAATTATAGTATTGCAACTCCCCGCTAGATGTCGCCGGTTGTTTCGTAAATCTGAGAACAATATTTTTTTTATTGATTACGTTTAGGTACACAACACATACACATATTTTTATTGTACAATTTTATAAGACAATGATAATAATTCTTTATTTTAGGGGGTAGTGCGTTTATTACAGGGGACACACCTACCATAACAGATCTATTTGCAGCTTGCGAGTTGGAGCAACCAAGTAAGTGCAGTGCATCTCTTTCTATCTGCTCGTTACTTGTATATTATCTGTTCACTTTTGTCTCTTTCGCGCTGCAGTAATTCGCTTCGCCTTTACTATTGGCGCACACAAGCGTTACATTGGAATACCATGTTCTGAAAATATTTAATAAAATTTTTAAGGGTTCCGTTTCAGAAAATGGTTTACTTATTTAGTTATGAAACGCTAAATAATTTTTGGTTATTTTAAGAACATTCCATGTAATCTTATCAAAACATCTTAAGAGGCGGCGTCAGACGAATTGCCCAATACAAACGTAATACCAAAATTATTTGTAATTCGAGCATATTTCCACGATATTATTGTATTATTATTTTTTAAATAGTATTTATCTAGGTCCCTATATAGTATTTTTTACAAAATACTTATATAAAATGAAATCAATTTTTTAGTAAGTATTTTGTAAAAAAAAACTATTTAGGAACATAGATAAATACTATTTAAATAATAATAATACAATAATATCGTGGAAATATGCTCGAATTACAAATAATTTTGGTATTACGTTTGTATTGGGCCATTCGTCTGACGCCGGCCTCTTAATAGCTTTAGTAGTTATAAGAGGTCATGCAAATTGGTTTTTCGTTTATTTAAAGAAGAAATGCGTGAGCAATGCTTGTAAGTTTACTGAACTTGCATGCAACTTAAACCACTTAATCGCTCTAGTTTAACAAATCACAGACCAAAGGTAGGTACGTAAATTTACACGCAGTTATGGTGTACCTATGTATATCCTGAAATCTTAAATGTACATATAGATACAGGGTCTCAGAAAGCTGTACCCTTGCTGTACCCGTAGGGTATCTACCTATCTAACCCGCAGGGAGTCTAAATCAATAATAAGAAATATAATTTTGAAAAAAAAAATGAACTACCCATGAAATATTTTCAGGTCGTTCGCTATAACGTAAAAATTTAAATATTCTAGATGTTTTTTTTTGTATAAAACCCTTAATAATGTGTCTTGTCTATGGATTACTAATGAATATTGTAATGTAATGTTTTTTTTTCAGGAATGGCTGGCTTTGACCCTAAAGATGATTTCAAGAACATTGCGGCTTGGTGGCCCAAAGTAAAGGCTCATTTTAACCCTTATTACGAAGAAGCGCATGTTATTCTCAATAAAATAGTTGCTAAGAATTCTAAAATACAATCCAAGATTTAATTTTAATTAATAAACTTAAAATTAAGTAAATATTATACCGTTGTCGCATTGATAAACATGTCTAAATGTTCAATAAAATAGTTGCACAAATAAATATTATTTTAGTCTTTCCTCGTACTATTATTATTAGTGAGTTTTGAATTTTTTGTGTATACGTTATACATTGATCATTAATTCGAGCTTATAAAATATATTGTTGAACAATGTTTAGCAGTTTATTTATGTTCTGAGGAATTCTATAAGATAATTGTAATCTCAACATAAATCCAACGAAAGAAAAAAGCGAACTTTAATTTAACGACAATATTAATTTCATGCTAAACTTTTATCTTTAATAAGTAGGTACCTACCTATGTTAATAGGTGCGTTTAAATTATACCTGATAGAATATTACTCGACATAAACAATTTTATAAATAATTTTACGTGTCCCATGTAAAACATTATTTACTTTCGTTAAACGAGATATACCAATAATAATTAAAATATTCCGCTTTTAAAATGCCATACTAAAGTTACCTTTCAAAAGTCCATAGACCTTCCGTGAAAGCCGTCAGAATTACCGTCGGCTTTGTTGGCATGCCGTTTACCGAAACTAGATATTATTAGATACCTAAGTAAAATTAAGTAAATAGAAACACATAAAGTTACCTACCAAAATAGATTGTTTTATCTAATTACCATGAAATTATTTTAAGAATCTTCATTGCACATGTTATTGTTACTTAAATTTATCAAGGAATTTACCTACTTACAGAATTTACTTATTTTCACATAAATTTATTAAAATATTAACCTTGAATTATTTTAAGTTCCTAAACTATTTTTCTATAAGTATGTCCATAACTCTTAAACCAATGATACGATTTTTATGAAATTTAGTAGATATACATTGAGAGGTCTGGGACACAGGATATGCTATTTAAATTCTTGCTCCAGTTATAGTAAGTCTTTTTTTATTGATGATAGACCCTTGCTTGACCACAATCTCACCCGATAGAAAGTGGCCGAAGATGGATCATAAGGGTCTAGAAAAACGCCCTCATACAAACATAATTTTACGCGGACGGAGTCGCGGGCACCGCTAGTTCCATACAAAGATAAAAACCAGATATTGATGATATAGTCCATAATGTGAAATCTATAATCTCAAACTTAAAAAACAACAGTCATAGTAATATAATTGTATCCAGTCAACTGTTGACAAGAGAACCGAAAGCAGAAAATTCATGTATGAAAATCTGTTACATAGATAACAAGAACTTATTACTGTACATGTTCATAGTGGCTGTTGTTAGTTACTTTGTGCCTGTGACTATATCAACTATTATTTTAACAAAGATTTACATAATGGATGTTAAAAGGAGTAACATGAAGATGTATGTTAGCCGTGAGTTATTGTATAATTTGCTGTTTTGGACTCCTGCTATGTTTGACACTTTTCTGTCTTTGTTATTGTGTAGCTATAGCATGAATGGGATGAGGACATCAATTTTCAATATTGTGGCAAATGTATATCAAGCAATTAAGAATTTTGTGAATGCTAAATATTTTAAAGAGAATGCTGTGGAGCCTTTTGTGTAGTCGACATTCAACACTGTGAAAATATAACATTTAATTAAATAACGATAATTATTAAACCAAAGGACAATGTATATAGGTAGGTACTTATATTCACTCTTACTTTATTTAAACACTTACCTATATTTAACAAGAATATGTTTGAAGATCACTCAAGAGCTACAATTAGGTATAATTTGTATGATAGGTTCCTATCCTACAACAAAGCTTTAGATTATTGCCCAAAAGCTTTGCAAGTGTTGTTTGATTCTTATTCTAATAAACAATGAAACTGACATGAAATAGATGTAGATCAGTTTGTAGTTTTATTTTATTATTCCTATTCATATAGTAGGTATTATAATTTCTCATAGAATATTTTAGTTCTATGAATAGGAATAGATATAGGTTAGAAAAAAAGTGCAACTCACCGGATTATCAAAGGAATAGACGCATTCATCCTTGTAGACTATTTGCTGAGCACCAGGAGTATTTATTTTGCCTAAATGCGGCGTCAAAATATCTATAGACGCCATGGCTACAGTTATTTCGTGATAGCGAAAAAGAAAATAAATATAAGAATTAGATTTTGCAAACAACAATCTCAAAAGGAAATCAATCACAATGAATGAATGAATCAATGAATGACATTTATTTATAACGGTCATTCATTGGTCGGCTGAGTTTCGTTCATTCAATAGTGCCAAAATTGTAATTTCTAGTGAACCTTAATACCACACGACACGACATGCAATATAAATATATAATATATAAAAAAGTTACAGAGTTTAGAAATAATATCTTAATAATAATAAATAGGTACTTTTCTAAATCACATGTAAAATGAAGTTTTTGTTTGTTTAGCATTAATTTACTATTTAATTAGATTAGATATGTGGTAGAATATAACTTGTATATGAGTTGTTTTTTTCTGTGATTATTTTTTGCATCTACTATCTTCAATTGCTTTTTTGTGGTAGACTTTGACTACAGTTTCTAAATTTTCTTGATTAGTGGCGTTGCGCTGCAGATTGCTACGACTTGCTAGTTTCTGTTACCTTGTCGAATTTGATTAAACGATGGTGGTTATCGGCAAAACAATCTAAATAATAAGAACACCACAAATATAGCTACAAATCACAAGAAGAAGAAAAAAGTTTCTATGGAGAGGAGGGGTGTAAGGGGGAAGGGAGAGGGAACTGATAAATAAACAAAGTTTCAAAGTTCATTCTATCACTATCACAGTGCTGGCCTAGAAATACTTGGAAAGTTGTTCTTAGACTATCATTCTACCATTTTAAATACTTAAATATAACTTTTAACAAACTTTATTTATTTATGCAAACATCATGCCTGGACTACCGATTAAATTATACTGTGATTTAATGTCTCAACCATCAAGGTCACTCTATATTTTATTAAAAACTGTTAAATGTAACTTTGAACATGTTAAAGTGGATTTGCGTGCAGGTAAGACCTTTATTTTATAGGAACCAACCAACATTATTGGCATTGTAAACACACAAGTTAGCTGGTTTTATGATGCCTTTTGGGAAATTTACTACACTATTTACTACTTTATCAGTACCTAGATATTTACGTTCCTCTAAATAAAAATAAGTATGTACCTAACTATGCACTATATAATATTTTATATTTCTTACAACCAATTTTATAGGCAACTTATTATGTTAAAAATATTGTAGCTGCAGCCTATTTAAAGAAATTAGAATTAATGGTACTATGTAAATATACAAAGCTATAAAATAATATAGTTTCTATAACTACATACCTACCTACTTACAACTTTATTTTTCAGCTGAACACTACAGTGAAGAATATTCAAAAATAAACAAATTCCAAAGGGTACCTGTTATTGATAACAATGGGTTTATATTAACAGAAAGGTATGTAAATGTATTACTTGATTAAATTTTATCTTGATTCAAATCCTTGATAATACATGTTGCTAGCCTACTTATTGTACTTTTGTTTATAGCCAAACTTTACTCTTGACCACAGACAAGCCCAAATTTATGGCAATGATCTTAAACAGATTATTAATAAAATGTTATGTTTCAGTGTAGCAATTATTAGATACTTGGCTCGTGAAAATATAATTCCTCAAAGTCTTTATCCTGCTGACTCAATAAAGCAAGCCCGAGTGGATGAGTTCCTTGAGTGGCACCACATCGGGTTCAGACTACACCTATCTATGTTCTTTAGAGTTGCTGTAAGTAATAACAAAATTAAAAAAAAATATGAGCTAATTAAAAGGGAGGTATATTATTTTAATATTTTTAAGGTTTATTAAGGTTTGCCAGCATTTTTTTTGAGCTGTGGAATGCCAGGCACAATTCGACTGTCCCTAAGTACAGTATCGAATCTGAAAATGACTACTTTTCAGGACGGCCATTTGAAGTTGCTTTTTGGAATATCTTTTTATTTGAAAGAGGCAGATCTACAATTTTTTCAGGATAGCGGCTTCAATTTATACTTAAAATTTGGATATTAACGGTAATAAGAAATTCTCAACAGATTCTAGGATTTTTCAGTTTCAATAGCTTACATCGTACAAACTAGCCCTCAAAACATCGAAACTACCCATTCCGACAGTATACTTAGGAATTTTACCATATATTTTTATCGAAAGTGGTAATTTCATTAGTTTACGTGGTAGAAATCTGCATATTCGATTGTACTCCTATCATTTTGGTCAAAGATAATATTCATGAAAGTTAATAAAAGTTCATTATTTTCATATGTAATATGTAGTACAAAGACAGGAATGACTAAATAATTGATTATAAGGTCTGATTATTACTAAAATCGACAAACAATCAAAATAAAATAATATATTTAAACAAAAATACACTTCTAATCAATATAAGCACAGACAATTTGAAATCACTTATCAGACGAGATACAAAATTAGAACGAATTTAGACTTAGTTAAAACTTAGTTTGAGTCATCATATTTATCGGGTAAATTTTCTCCGTGTTTAAGGTTCTGTGATAATTGGTGATGTTCTTTAGGTAATACCCCAAAATTACACATAGACATCAGGTGCTTGTATTTAGCTTCGGGCAAAGGTACATACACCTCTGTACAAATTATTTATTTTAATACATCTTGCTCCTCTCTGACCCTTTGTTGTATCTTGTAACGTATTCAACAAGTGACTGTTATTATTAAAATTATATTTTAAATACAAATAGTTTGGGTCTTCTTTTCTTAACCTTAAATATCGCCCTGTGTTATTTCAATAACGTTGTAGGACTTACCCTCAATTTTGTGGGCCTACCTGACCAATGCATACCACAGATCCAGGGTGTAAATGAGAATACCATTAGCCTTTTTTTTTTCTCGTTCAATACGGGCGAACCGTATCACCTTCATTTTGGGCATGGATTGTTCAAGAAATCTGTGAGTTATGTCCATCCATAACTTCACCAATTGCTGCACCCTAACACGGTACATGTACCTACATAAAGCAATCTACCACTTAAGCTTAACATTTTAAAATGTTTATGTATGCATTAAATAAATAAACTCTGTTCATGTTATGGCCTAAGCAGTTATCTAAGCAAAATCAAAATTTCTTACAACCTTTTTTGACTATACATTCTATAAAGTGCATCAGGCAGCTTGACTCTTTATTGCCTCTATTTTAGCCGTGCATTTTGTCCTCAAAACAAAATGCCTCTTTTGTGCCAAAAAATAAATTAAAGGATTAACTTTCTCTTGTAGAAAAATAAACCTATAACTTCAAGAAGAGAATAAGGATTTTCTGAATATCAAATGTTGCGCAAACCACTTCCGGGTACTTTTATTGAACCAGCTGCTTATAAATCTCCTAAGATTGGCTTAGATTCTCTAGGTAAAGATTTATCTTCGTTTTACTGTCACTGTTTAGATTTTTGTTTGGTTTAGACACAATAATGCTTGGCGAGACTGTCGTATTTCATGATGGGTTATCGTCGATCATTCTTTCCAATAAAGTGAAATCATCTAAAGCATCTCTAAAGTTACAGTTTAGTGGTAGGTAATGAAGATTCAAATACAATAAGTCGTAAGTAGTCCTAAGTAAAATTGGTAACGTGTTATGTTCCTATTAATCACTAGCCACACTGATAATCGCAACAGGTAATGTCACTAAATATTTTAACGTTGATATTGTCTTGAATTTAGCTTTCAAAAGTATACGAAATTAAATAAGTAATGTTGTAAAAACCACTTAGCATCATCTAACCAAATGTAAACAGAGTTTGTGTTATGATGACTTATTTACATTAATATATTTATAAGATTTTCTTTTGAAGGAAGGTACATAGATTATAATCTATAGATCGTATAAACATTTGTCCTAAAGGCGGAAATTTTACCCGCAATTTTAGCCAGCCGAACTAGATCGCTCGCCTTTAAATTATGTATCTTTTAGGTTGTTCTTTCGGTTGTATTTGAATTAATATAAGATAAATAAATTGACATTCGATAGCATTTACGCACTGTTAATACGTGGTATACTATTGAATGTGGCAATTTCGATAAGAAAACATTTTGAAATTGCAACGTAAACTGATGAAACTGCTACATTCGATGCAAAAGTCTCTTACTGTCTCGACGTAAAATATTGAAACGGTCACTATCAATACTTTACGCGGACATCACACAGTAGGTTTTTATGAATCTTATAAAAACATTGTTAAACTAGGATTATATTACATTAAATTACCGTTAATTATTTCAGTAATATATTTTAATAGCGAGCTACGCGATGTATACTCGCGAAAGCGGTAGTTTCGTCTCGCTTGCATAGTGATCAGCACAGCGTATACGCTCGAAACTTAATTTTCGATATCCTACGTCTGAACAAAATGTTACATTCGATTGTATACGTTTAGCTAGAGGAGAAACTAATGAAAAATATTAATTTTTCTTTTCATCCAATTAAAGAACACATAAAAATAAGTCATTTAAGCAAATAAAAAAAAATTGCCAATTTTCATTTTCGATACTGTACTTAGGGACAGTCGAATTATAACTAAAAGTTTTAAGCCTTGTTGGTAAGCGTTGCATTAATATTAAAGCAAGTCTTAATATATCTATGATCATAAAATTTTAATAAACGCCATCTAGTGTTCAATAGCGGTACTAAACTATTTAAAAAAATTGAACCCCGAAATAAATGGTTTGTGTAAGGGTGTCGGAAACTAAAAGAATGTTTATATGTTTGTCTTTAATTATTAAAAATACGGAAGAAGACAAATATTTAATTACATTTATTACTTAATCAAGTAGGTAAGCAGACAAAGTACCCAATTGACGGCAATCAGAAAATTAGATATAAATGTAACGAATTTTGTTAGATGACCAAAAAAATACTGAATTACATATCTATTACAATTAATATTATGGTTCATTATTTTTCAGTATATGAACCCAATACTTGAAGGCAGGACTCCAAATCCCTCACAAGTGAAATCATACCAGAGTCGTATGACGGATGCTCTTGAAGTTTTCGATACAAAGTGGTTAGGTATGTCTGAATATTGCTTAATACATACAGTTCAGGTAAATACGATAATTATAACGTTAGTATGTACTCTTCGGTAAAATTAAATTATAGTATTGCAACTCCCCGCTAGATGTCGCCGGTTGTTTCGTAAATCTGAGAACAATATTTTTTTTATTGATTACGTTTAGGTACACAACACATACACATATTTTTATTGTACAATTTTATAAGACAATGATAATAATTCTTTATTTTAGGGGGTAGTGCGTTTATTACAGGGGACACACCTACCATAACAGATCTATTTGCAGCTTGCGAGTTGGAGCAACCAAGTAAGTGCAGTGCATCTCTTTCTATCTGCTCGTTACTTGTATATTATCTGTTCACTTTTGTCTCTTTCGCGCTGCAGTAATTCGCTTCGCCTTTACTATTGGCGCACACAAGCGTTACATTGGAATACCATGTTCTGAAAATATTTAATAAAATTTTTAAGGGTTCCGTTTCAGAAAATGGTTTACTTATTTAGTTATGAAACGCTAAATAATTTTTGGTTATTTTAAGAACATTCCATGTAATCTTATCAAAACATCTTAAGAGGCGGCGTCAGACGAATTGCCCAATACAAACGTAATACCAAAATTATTTGTAATTCGAGCATATTTCCACGATATTATTGTATTATTATTTTTTAAATAGTATTTATCTAGGTCCCTATATAGTATTTTTTACAAAATACTTATATAAAATGAAATCAATTTTTTAGTAAGTATTTTGTAAAAAAAAACTATTTAGGAACATAGATAAATACTATTTAAATAATAATAATACAATAATATCGTGGAAATATGCTCGAATTACAAATAATTTTGGTATTACGTTTGTATTGGGCCATTCGTCTGACGCCGGCCTCTTAATAGCTTTAGTAGTTATAAGAGGTCATGCAAATTGGTTTTTCGTTTATTTAAAGAAGAAATGCGTGAGCAATGCTTGTAAGTTTACTGAACTTGCATGCAACTTAAACCACTTAATCGCTCTAGTTTAACAAATCACAGACCAAAGGTAGGTACGTAAATTTACACGCAGTTATGGTGTACCTATGTATATCCTGAAATCTTAAATGTACATATAGATACAGGGTCTCAGAAAGCTGTACCCTTGCTGTACCCGTAGGGTATCTACCTATCTAACCCGCAGGGAGTCTAAATCAATAATAAGAAATATAATTTTGAAAAAAAAAATGAACTACCCATGAAATATTTTCAGGTCGTTCGCTATAACGTAAAAATTTAAATATTCTAGATGTTTTTTTTTGTATAAAACCCTTAATAATGTGTCTTGTCTATGGATTACTAATGAATATTGTAATGTAATGTTTTTTTTTCAGGAATGGCTGGCTTTGACCCTAAAGATGATTTCAAGAACATTGCGGCTTGGTGGCCCAAAGTAAAGGCTCATTTTAACCCTTATTACGAAGAAGCGCATGTTATTCTCAATAAAATAGTTGCTAAGAATTCTAAAATACAATCCAAGATTTAATTTTAATTAATAAACTTAAAATTAAGTAAATATTATACCGTTGTCGCATTGATAAACATGTCTAAATGTTCAATAAAATAGTTGCACAAATAAATATTATTTTAGTCTTTCCTCGTACTATTATTATTAGTGAGTTTTGAATTTTTTGTGTATACGTTATACATTGATCATTAATTCGAGCTTATAAAATATATTGTTGAACAATGTTTAGCAGTTTATTTATGTTCTGAGGAATTCTATAAGATAATTGTAATCTCAACATAAATCCAACGAAAGAAAAAAGCGAACTTTAATTTAACGACAATATTAATTTCATGCTAAACTTTTATCTTTAATAAGTAGGTACCTACCTATGTTAATAGGTGCGTTTAAATTATACCTGATAGAATATTACTCGACATAAACAATTTTATAAATAATTTTACGTGTCCCATGTAAAACATTATTTACTTTCGTTAAACGAGATATACCAATAATAATTAAAATATTCCGCTTTTAAAATGCCATACTAAAGTTACCTTTCAAAAGTCCATAGACCTTCCGTGAAAGCCGTCAGAATTACCGTCGGCTTTGTTGGCATGCCGTTTACCGAAACTAGATATTATTAGATACCTAAGTAAAATTAAGTAAATAGAAACACATAAAGTTACCTACCAAAATAGATTGTTTTATCTAATTACCATGAAATTATTTTAAGAATCTTCATTGCACATGTTATTGTTACTTAAATTTATCAAGGAATTTACCTACTTACAGAATTTACTTATTTTCACATAAATTTATTAAAATATTAACCTTGAATTATTTTAAGTTCCTAAACTATTTTTCTATAAGTATGTCCATAACTCTTAAACCAATGATACGATTTTTATGAAATTTAGTAGATATACATTGAGAGGTCTGGGACACAGGATATGCTATTTAAATTCTTGCTCCAGTTATAGTAAGTCTTTTTTTATTGATGATAGACCCTTGCTTGACCACAATCTCACCCGATAGAAAGTGGCCGAAGATGGATCATAAGGGTCTAGAAAAACGCCCTCATACAAACATAATTTTACGCGGACGGAGTCGCGGGCACCGCTAGTTCCATACAAAGCTTATGGAATACATGTACATGAAGTATCATGTAAGTAGGTACCTAGTAGGTAGGTACCTATCACAGTTCCCGCCCTATCCCCTGCACTTTCACCCCCCCCTTCCATTCACCTTTGTCCGTTAGCATCTACCTACCCTCCCCTAGGGGGAGTCAGTGCCTATAAATGTAGCTGCACAAGCCCAGATTTCATTCCCATTCGAACTAGTAAAGGCTGAGCTTCGGACGGTGCAGCTAGCCTAGTGTTCTCCTTAAATTCCAATTTTAAATTTCCAAGTTACATTTTGATTTTTGTTAAGGTAAATTTTTCTATTAAATTATATTCTATTAAAAACTAAATAATTAATTATTAACTAAATTACTAATTAATTTAATATTAACTAAAAATTTAAAATCAGTTTGAGGTTTAAAATCGGGTGTGCCAAAGTATAAAAAGTTTGTAAAAACTCGTGAATACAATTTTTTAGGTTTATAAATGTCTAAAAAGTCGTTGCTATTGAATAATTCTAATTAAAATATATTATTCAACTTTATCTTTCGAAATGAACATGAGTTAAGTTTAATTTATCAAAATAAAATATAATTTTTACTCAGGTTTAAATCGGGTTTCAAAGCATAATTAATTATTTTTTCATGAATTAAGTAAATATTTTTTATAAATGTCCAAACAGTTAATAATACGATTACAAGATATCTTTATGAAGAACGGCATCGAAAAGAAGAAATCTAACAAACGTCATCATGATAAACCATCCGCCGCAAAGGAAACGCAAAAGGCTAAGATGCCAAAAACGAAGTCAAAACGCAATGAAAGGGTGTATGAGCAGGCTGAAGAGATATATTACCATTCGGAACAAGTCTCAGATGACGACCAGCCACTCCTCGCGCTGAAGAAGAGGAACAAGAAAGACAAGTCTCTCAAGGCACCGGGAACCAACGAGGCTGACAAACGACAATCAAGAGGCAGATCTAAACAACCTAAGATCGATGAAAACTCAACAAATTATTTTAGTGAAGCACATGCAAGCTGGTTGAAGGGAGTTCCTTCACTAGAAGAACCGCTGGTCTTAACACAATCAGTTACAATAATGTAAGTACCCGTAGAACTCTATTAAATTATTATAAGTTTTATTGCTCAGCCTAAGGATAGCGAAGGAAAGTCGTCAGAAAATCAGAAAAATAGTTTCCGGTTTTAAATTAACGATGGAGGTTCTCAGTTTCAGTTTTCTTTAATGACCGCATTTACAGGTGAGCTACCTTTTTTACAGTTCATCTGTTAGGTAATTTGCAAACTTCCTGCGATCACCAAGTAGCGTGGTGATTAATACCAATTTAAAAAGTTATAACAAACTAAAAATACGCCTAAATGTACATACCCTTTATAAATCGCTCCGTTGTATTTTTGATTTCGCAAGAGTGGCAATACTTTAAAATCGCGTAGGTAGGTAATAGTTGTATTGCAAATAAAAAAAACTATACCTAATCACGTAACATAAAAAATCGAATTTCACCATTATTGTGATTGCTAAGACAAATGACGCTCAGCTAATTACATTAATTTATTTACACTCATAAACATAGTTCTAAATGAATGAACATATAAAATATTAAAAGCGCGCCAAGGATAAACTTTGAAAGTTACGTAAATTTAGAGAGAAAATGTGACGTGTTCTTACTTTGTTGTCAACCGCCGTACTGAAAAGGGTGGGGTAAAAGTACGCCTCGGCGTAATGTGGAAATCTCCCCATGATTCTCCCGAGGGTTTGAGGCTGTCTGGGAATGTTGAACTTCGAATTCCCGTTGACCTTGTTTTCATTGTCTGTGAACTCATTCATTATTTCATTCACTCTTTTCGAGTTAGGTGTTGGTTAGTGAGAAGCATTCGATCCATGCGTTTAAAATAAATGTTGTTTTTTCATTCGATGACAAGCATAAAATATATTTTTTATTAAAAAAATAGATTTGTTCCAAGTAAAATGTCTAATATTATCTTATATCTTAACTATAAATAAATAAATAAATATTGCTGGACAATTCACACAGCAACATTTAGCCCCGTGATAAGCTATAAAAATAAAAATATAATGTATAAAAATCCATTGCTGTTCGTTAGTCCCGCTAAAACTCGGGAACGATTGGGCATTTCAAAACCAAAATCATATAAATCAGATTTTGGTTTTGAATTATTCGTAGTAGTCCAGGGAAGGTTTAAAATGTATGATTGAAAGCGGGCGAAGCCGCGGCCCGGTCAGCTAGTAAGATGATAAATTCGTAAAGCTGACGACGGTTCGAGCTAGAAAAGCACAAAGTCAGCTTACGACCGATACTACTTTAATACTATATGGGAGTCCAGCTGAAATTATAATTAAAAATATAATATTCTTAGAACTATAATACCACTTTTAGACCAGTGCAGTTAGCTTCAAAATGGTCAAATAAGGAAAAAAATAGTAGTAGAATGAAACCCATTAGAAAAGGAGGGGAATATGATAAAAATGAAAGGAAAAATAAATTACGGTCGATCTGAGTTCGGGAAGTGGGAGGGGGTGGGCTTTTAAGGGGAGAAAATGGTTTATCTCGATTTGCGGTGAAACTACAAGTCCTATGAAAAAAAGTTATATCGCAAAGTTGTAGGTAATATAAAGATCTACAACTTTTAATTCACAAGTTTTTTACATAACCTCAAAACAACTTATGTGAAAAATTCAAATAACCAAGTTTTTGGTTTTTTTTATTTATCTTTTTCAAAAATTGTTATTTTTCTACGAAATTTGGTGAAAACTTACCTATTTATGTCCCAAATACACTGTGATTTATTTGATTGAAAATATTATTGTTTTCACCTTATTTTGACTTCATTTTCAAAAATATAGACTAATTTTCAATCGAAAATTCACGTGTCAAAATATTAGCTTTTTTATAAAACTCGTTATGCTTTATGTTCATTGAAATCTCTATTTTCTGGTAATTAAAAAAAATATATACATTACGATAGTAAATATTCTCAGAAAATGCACTAAACCGAAACAAAAATTTGTATCATTAGGTACAATTGCATCATAAAAATATGATTTTGTCTTTTCAGACTATATAATAATAATTATTATATAATAATCTGTTTGTATAATGTGCAATAAGTCGGATTATAAGCAATTATATAAAATAAAAATTGCAAAAATCACATTTTTATGATGCAATTTTACATAATGATACAAATTTTGTTTCGGTGTTTTGCATTTTCTGAGATAATTTACTATAGTAATGTATATATTTTTCTTAACCATCAGAAAATAGAGATTTTAATGAACAAACAGCATACCGATTTTTATAAAAAAGCTAATATTTTGACACGTGAATTTTCGATTGAAAATTGGTCTACTTTTTTAGTAATTAAGTCAAAATAAGGTGTAAAAATTAATATTTTTAATCAAATAAATTATAGTGGATTAAGAACATAAATAGGTAAGTTTTCACCAAATTTCGTAGAAAATAAAATGTTTTTGAAAAAGATAGAAATAAAAAACCAAAAACTTAGTTATTTGAGTTTTTCACATACATTTTGACGTTATGTAAAAAAGTTGTGAATTAAAAGTTGTAGATCGTTTTATTACCTACAACTTTGCCATATAACTTTTTTTCATAGGACTTGTAGTTTCACCGCAAATCGAGATAAACCATTTTCTCCCCTTAAAAGCCCACCCCCTCCCACTTCCCGAACTCAGATCGACCGTAATTTATTTTTCCTTTAATTTTTATCATATTCCCCTCCTTTTCTAATGGGTTTCATTCTACTACTATTTTTTTCCTTGTAAAATATTAAAAACCCTGGTCTATTTACCCAAACTACCCATTAAAACATTCCAAATTAAATTAAACAAAATGATGATGATGAAAAAATCAAGATGTTTGTTGGCATGAACTATATGCAATACATAATTTATTTTCGCCGTAGCCAGTACTACGGCTTAGAGTAGTCGTCTAATTACTATAATAATAATAATATTATTAAGAGGAAAGATTTGTTTGTTTGTTTGTAATGAATAGGCTCCGAAACTACTGGACCGATTACAAAAATTCTTTCACCTTTGGAAAGCTACATTATCCCCGAGTAACATAGGCTATATTATATTAAAAAAAAATTAGGAATCCTTACTAAAACTCCAATAATGTAACATAAGGTGTAAAAAAAGACCTGAAAAATTCCTTACGTCGCGTGCGCTGCGAAAACTATTGATGATAGAACAAAATCATTTACTACGACTTTGCAGAACTCATCATTATCTACAAAAAGTGTCGCGACAGCATATGTCTAAATATTATAGTTAAGTCACAGTAAGCAGTTTTTTATTCTAAAATATTAATTTATATATGCCGCCTCCTGAAAAGGCTCTTCATTTGTACCTTGGTATTAATCCTTATCAAAATAAACTTTTTATTCAAGACGGCTTTAATACCTTTTTATAACTTTTTGAATTATTCAATTCGGACATTTCATTCGGAAGATATCACGAGTTTAAAAATGCAAGTATTAGAAAAAAGTCGCGTGGTTGTCGCTCACCGCGCTCAGCTAGCCAGCATGCGATGTAGGCTCCATGTAAGCGTCACTGGGGTAATAAAATAAAGTGTAAATAAAATAAAAAAATACAAAAAAAAACATTAATAAAAATATGAATATAAAAATTCATATTAAAAAAATTCAAACTTCTTCACTCAAAAAAAAAAAGGGTGTATGTGTGTGTGTATGTACCCGTGCGAAGCCGGGGCGGGCCGCTAGTGTGAGATAATTTACCTTACCTCCCCAAATATTTTGTATGCTACGAAATTGTATCATAGCGTCGTAGCACCCTCTACGCTTTGCTCTACGGAATATGCAACACGCAACAGATGATTTTTCATTAGGTATTCGATATTTGCAATCATTGTTGCTTATTTTATTGCGACAATTGCGTAACTTAAGCTTTAGAGCTTATTACGGGCTAGCTCTTTCCGTGTGAATTGTCCAGAAAAAAATATTGAAAAAAATAAGAATATTATAAAATTAAAAATAACTTAAATAGGTATACTTACCTCCTGTGCATTACAAAGTTACCTAAACCTAATACATTAATTATTCCATTAAATTATTACAAACAATTCATATCTAACTAATTTATGATTTTAAAATCTAACAATATACACTAAATACTCGTAATAATGTTTGTTTGTATTCATTAAATTTTTTTTTTAACTTTTTAAACATTAAGTTTTTTTGATTTTGTAAGAGAAGACGCAACGCAGGGTGCGTTGGAGTATATTGTATGCTACGAAGCTATTTCGTTTTAGTAGCACCATCTACGCTTTGTTCTACACGCAGGATTTCTATCAACGTTTTTGAGGGCGAAGGGCCCTTCGCCCTCAAAAACGGATTAGGATATAAAATGTATGAGATAGAGGCCTCTGACAGATGTACGGAGAGCCGAGATATTATAATTAGACTTAATGAAAGGTTATTTTGACCTTAGGGGTACGGAACCCTAAGAAACACCAATTACATTGGGAACGTTGTATATAACATCTGAAAGTCAATAACATCTGAAAGACGTATAAATGACGTATAATGAAGTAAAAAATAGACGTATAAAAACTTAGAACTTGTCCAACTTTAACAGTTAACATAATGAAGGAGTTTAACTGGTCTTTATCGTAATTTATATATTTCTTTCCATAATGCGATGCTGTTGGCGGTATGATTTAAGCAGATTGGTTCAACTATTTTAAAGAAAAAAAACAAAAATAATTATTTTATTTTATTCATTTTATAAAACGGGAATTACTCACGTATTTACACAGGAGTTAAACAACTCTCGACGTTTCGACCACAACAAGAGCAGTCTTTATCAGACGGAGTGAGCGTCCCGCCGTGCCCCGTCTCCTCTCAGGTCGCGCGCGCGGTTCTCAGTTCTCACTGCGGGCGATATACCGGAGCGCGCGGCTGCTCAGGGGCGGTGGTGGGCGTAGAGGCGGTACGTGTTGGTGCGCGATACCAACAGATGTAGTTGCTGGCACTGAATGAACGTTCGCCTCCTCGTCACTACTGTCATCTTCTCCATCTTGTGTAGCGTAACACACTGCACTGATCGTGTCACCAGACGAAGGCAACGGCCCTTTGTTGACGCGAAGACCATGAAGACACGGAAGCCAGGCAAGTGGTACAGCCCAGCCCTTGTCCCTATTGAAAATTCCGAGTACGGTTGATTTCAATAGCTTCGCGGATTTTTCGGGGCACGAAAAACCTTTCCCTGGCCAACACACGAGCCCTGTCGAAGCGAATGTAATGTGATGTACAAGCTGTCAGCGCATGCTCTGCTATGGCTGACTTATCTACATCCGCATTCTTCATAGCACGTATGTGCTCTGTCAGTCTGGTGGAGATGTTACGCTTCGTTCCGCCCACATATGAACTACCACAACCACATGGAATCCTTTGTCTACACCCGGTGTAGACAAAGGATCTCTATCCTTCGGGGAGCGTAGTAGATCTCTTATCTTTGTGAGAGGACGGAAAATGTGTTTATATCCAGGCGTCTGCGCAACAAATGACCAATTTTATCCGTCACTCCCTTGACAAATGGTAGATACGCTACAGTGTGTCCTGTCTCATACATTCCCATACATCCACAGATCACGTATACGCATCCAGTGTGCTCGAGGCTTTATTCAAGAGCAGAAATCGAATGAAACTTTAGAGGATCAAGTTTCAGAGGCAAAGCCTCAATTGAGTCCATAGACTGTTTTTTTATAAAGCATGAATCTGAGAACTCCCACCTTTAACCTAACAACTGAACGCTCTAAGCAATTATGTACATATATTATGCCATACTTAATTAGGTTCCTACGAAGTTTTATAATAACAGGAATAAAAAGCTTAGAACTTGTCAAACTTTTGCGATTAGTTAGCATGATGGAGTTGTAATTGGTCTTTATCAACGACTGAACGCTCTAAGCAATAATGAATATTATAACCTAAGAGCCCGTGATGGCCAGACCTTCCTTTAATTCACAAGCGTGAAAATTCTGTCATGTGTATGTCTAACATAGGTAAGAATAACCCCCAAACATGAAACCTGGATCGCGGTTCCTTTGGGAGATAACAACCTTTTACCTGTTATCTCCCAAAGGAACCACGATCCAGGTTTCATGTTTGGGGGTTATTCTTACCTATGTTAGACATACACATGACAGAATTTTCACGCTTGTGAATTAAAGGAAGGTCTGGCCATCATAGGTTATTAGTCTATACTAAGAGCCCGGTCTGGCCAGACCTTCCTTTAATTCACAAGCGTGAAAATTATTTCATGTGTATGTCTAACATAGGTAAGAATAACCCCCAAACATGAAACCTGGATCGTGGTTCCTTTGGGAGATAACAGGTAAAAGGTTGTTATCTCCCAAAGGAACCGCGATCCAGGTTTCATGTTTGGGGGTTATTCTTACCTATGTTAGACATACACATGACAGAATTTTCACGCTTGTGAATTAAAGGAAGGTCTGGCCATCACGGGCTCTTGGTCCATTATGCCATACATTATTAGGTTCATACAAAGTTTTATATCAAGAAATAAAAACTTAGAACTTGTCAAACTTCAGTTAACATAATGAAGGAGTTTAACTGGTCTTTATCGTAATTTATATATTTCTTTCCATAATGCGATGCTGTTGGCGGTATGATTTAAGCAGATTGGTTCAACTATTTTAAAGATAAAAAACAAAAATAATAATATTTTATTTTAAAACGCGCTATACCTACTGCCTGCGAAATTTTGAACCTAAGTGTATGTTAAAGTTATGTTTTAATTAAAGAATAAAAAAAGACGTGTTGGCTAAGTGGGAGCACACTCGACTTTAATTCCGAAAATCGTGGGTTCAAACCTCCTGCGACATAAATATACTTTGTTACATGCTACAGGAGTGATCAAGTCGAGATACTTGAAAACCTACCTACCGATGCGAAAGTGAAGATTACATTTCAAGAAATACATAAAAGTCTTGGCTATATTTTATGTAACTTGCCTAAAGAGAAAACGACACCAGAAGCGGAAAGTGAACATAGAAAATCTAATTCCGAAATAGCAATAAGACTAAAGCACCAGAGTTGTAAAGAAGATTCAAAAATGAAACAGAAATATAATAAGAGAAGCAGATTAGCAATCGACAGTGAAATTACGGTGAGTATTATGAGATCGGCGTTACGGCACGTCGCGTGAACTTTCAATACAGATACTTTATTCCCTTCCTCATCGTCATAAGAGTAACCCTTATTTTGTCCAACTTAAAAAGTAATAAAATAAAATAATTTCAGGATTTTCAGGCACACAAGCAAAGTAATATTATGAACATTTTCTTTGGCCCATATGTCATATACCTGATAAACATATATATAAAAAAAACATACATACAAAAAAAAAACAAACCAAACATAGCTAAAATAACAAAAGCATAATGGTCGTCTTCTGTTGCCGGTTCACGGAGGGGGGAAAGCGCCCTAAAACCGACAAAACTTCACTCCTTTCTGCCAAAACTCTTTACTGAGATGACACAGATTTTGATTTGGAACCCCCAGTATGAATTAACTGTAGCTTACATTATGGGATTCCAACAATTCGGCACAACACAGACACTCAGTCTTCGATCTTATTTCTTATATACTCCACCACCTCCTTGGTCCTTGGCTTTAAAGGCGTGGGAATTAAGATATTTTGGTACAACATTGTATGGAAAGTTCACACGTCGCTCCTATGTTGTCTACCTTATACCCGGTTAAGATTTCACTGCGAATTAGCATTTTGCGAAAATTGCGCAAGAGTTTATTTAAAAAATTTAAGGCTAGCTTTCAGTTAGCAGCTTTGCCCGTGTGTTATTTCTATGAAAATAATTTTGTAAAGTTACATTAAGTTCGGTTCAGCAGTTTTGACGTGAAAAATTTACGCATAACTATGCATTATATAATACTTTCGCGAAAGTAGAAGTTGTTCATATTCTTGGCAAGACATTGCTTGATTGTCGAGAATCTATAATTTTTATATAAGATCATTTTTCATGGCAGGTTAGACATCAAGAATCTGCTTGTCAAGTAAAGGAAGTCGAGTTGGTAAGTAATTTCTTCTTTTCCCAAAACCATAATTTTAGACGTTCAACGTCCTAAAGAAAAAAACCTCAAATATAACAAACTATTAGAGCCAATATGTATGTATGTATGGGTTAAGGTTTCTTAGATACTTACAGTTACATGGTGCATGTTATGTGTTAGATTTTTTTAATTTTTATTTTGTTACAGAAATCCACACGGAAACGTCGGGCTAGCGTTTACGTTAGAATGGAACGTGAAAACGAAACGCCACCTGTAAGTCATCATCATATAAATAAATATTAAATAAACAAATAATGAAACAATAATAAAATACGAAACGGGTAATTGATTTTAAAATGTTATTGAGGTTCCCGATATTTCGGTAACGTTACAAACACCATCTTTACGGAAAGATTATCAGGTCAATGTCTCTCAAATCCACTTTTCGTTATAATTTTATAACTCAAAAATGGCTGGGCCGATTTATTATATTTGTTTTAATAGTAACAGTAGTTCAGGAAAGGTTTCAATGGTGCGAAAACATGGGAATAATGCGGGTGTAGCCCCGGGGGAGTCAGCTAGTTTTACAAGATGTTTATGCAATTTATACATCCCTATATTTTTTCAGAGAGTAATTCTGACAAGGAGCCGTCGCCGAAGCCTTTTTATTGAAGCTGAGAAACTTAGTCAAATAAACGATGACACAACTAACGTAAGTCACTATAATGAACGTGTTGATTAGAGTAGGTCCCATTTGTTCCGTGGAACATGACGTCACGGAACAATTGATTATGAATTAAGAAAATATGTTAAAATTAAAATTGAGGAAATGGATCGTATTTTTTTCATGATTTAAAGGAATATTTTGATTACTAGGCACATAGATTAACAAGTTGAATGCCACAATAAAAGTAATAATAATTGTTTATTGATAAAGATATATACGTGACATTATTACATTGTTTTGAATATTATGACATAATCTGATAAAAATATTAATACTTTAATTATAATAGATATATGTATAGAGCCGTGTTGGCTAAGTCACTCGTCTTACATTCTGAAGGTCCGTAAAGATACTAGATGTTGATACCTAATCTAATTAACTTACACATATTTCTCCTTTGTATCAAATTTATGTCGAAACATTCATGGTTTTTTTGTTTGTTAGGTACATACACCTGCACCCACGTTACAGCCAGCTACTTTCACAGAGGTAAGTTTAAACATATTTTACTATTTTTCGTTTTTGTGTTTTTATTGCCGAGTGGTGTTAGCATATGAATAGTACCTTATAATAATACCTTAAGAAAATACCTGCGGTATCTTTCTTTATTATTTTATTTAGTCTTTTTATATCGGCAAAATTTTAAACAAAACTTTCAATTTCTCCTTAGTATCAAATTTATGTTGAAACATTCATGGTTTTTTGTTTGTTAGGTACAGACACCTGCACCCACGTTACAGCCAGCTACTTTCACAGAGGTAAGTTTAAACATATTTTACTATTGTGTTTTTATTGCCGAGTGGTGTTAGCAAAGAAAATACTTGCGGTATCTTTCTTTTTTTAGTCTTTTTATATCGGCAAAATTTTAAACATAACTCGAGCTGTATATGTTGAAGATATTCGAGTATAATGTTAAAGATTTCTTAGGCACCATGTGATTTGTTATCCTAGGGCTGGCTCCGCAGCAACTTAAGCGGAGTCCCACGACGGCGAAAATACGCCCAGTTTTAATTGGTTCCACAGTTGATAAGAATGCCTGCTTCTGTTTTGGCCAACGAATTAGCATTGTTATTCAACGTTGCAATGCCGCCAGCATTCTGGGCACTTTACCACCTGATATAGTGGTACAATCTCAGTGGGCCTACGAGTCGCGACCCGATAATATTTGTTAGATGTTTTTATAATTTATTTTGTTACAGAAATCCACTCGAAAACGCCGGTCTAGCGTTTACTTTCCAATAAACAGTGAAATCGAAACGCCACCAGTAAGTCATGATCATATAAATAAATGATAAATAAATAAATAATCAGACGTTCGATTTTTATATTTTATTTTGTTACAGAAATCCACTCGGAAACGCCGGGCTAGCGTGTATGTGCCCATGGGGCCTGAAAGCGAAACGCCACCAGTAAGTCATCATCATATAAATAAATCATAAATAAATAAATAATCAAACTTTCCTTGGGTCATTCAATGTTTGTAGTATTTTTTATAGGTGCAGATACCTGTAACTAGTACTTCACAGCCATCTTCTTCGACAGAGGTAAGTTTATATTTGTTTATAATATATACATATTCATACAAATTCATGCGTACCTGGTTGCGATTGGCGCAAGATCGCAGAGAATGGAGAAAAGTGGCCAAGTGCGTGTCGGACTCGACCATGTAGGCTTCCGCAGCAATTGTTTATATGAAATAGTTTATGACGTATTATAAAAAACTATTTGCTAGATCTCGTTCAAACTACGTTTCGTTAGTAGTCCAAGTAATCCTCTTGTTTTAGAAGTTTAGATAATTTTATTTTTTTACACTAAATTTTCCACTTTGGAAGTCTTTCGTGCAAACTACATATAAATGATGTTAGAAACTTTAATGTGATTTTTGAAGACCTATTCATACACGTATTGAATTTTTTTTAGTTTCTACTGAAGTTGAGATAAGAAAATTGAGTCATTGAAAGAACCTAAGTTACATACATGGTTCAATTTAGTGTAATGTTATGTAATTACAGATACTAAATCTTCCTTATTTAGTATTACGGAGTCATTTTTATCTCAACATTCGCTGTTTTTTAGGTGCAGGTGGCTGTTACTACTTTACAGAAAACTGCTTACAGATCCTCGAGACAGGTAAATTAAACAATATTTTACTGTGTAAGTTCTATACGACCGAGCGGTGCCTGCTTAAAAAGTTGGCCTCAAAAATATTTTCCACGTCGAGCCTGGAATGGAAGCTTAACCACAGTTCGAGGTACGGTGGAAGATTCCATCCCAAGCTTGATGCGGTTAGTGCAACATTTCAACGCGAGCCTTATCGGGATAGTGAAGAGAGATCTTTATGAATTTATATATATTTTGACATTTTCAAGTCAGGAGAAGAATCATTCTCACACACGAAACAAACAAAAGGCACTCATATTTTATCATGTTGTGTTTCGAATAGAAAAATACATAAATATTGCAGGACATTTTACAGAGCAATATCTAGATATTAGATCTAGATTCGAAATTATGTGGATGTAATCTCGAAGCTTGAGTTACGGGTACAAGATTATATTATACACTTAATAAAATATACATACATAGATCGATATTTTTATTATACATATAGAACACCCAGACACCCGGAACTAATATCTGCAGATCATACAAATTGTCGTTAAGAGGCGAGAATTAAATCCAACAACAGCAACCTCTTGAGCCACAGAGGTCTAGGTCAGGACTCAAGTCAGGACTCAGGTCGGGGTAATATCTCCGCATTATTTTTATTTTAGTTGCATATATTTAGATTGTTTTTTTTAATAATTATAATTAAAAATAAAAACCTATTAATTCTATCTACTATTATCTTCTTCTTTACAGTACAACCTTGGAGACCGGAACTTACAATTTTTGCAGCGCCGTAAATTAATGGAAATTCAGGTGATGGAACAGCTAAGACAGGAGTCACTTGAAGAGGAACGACGTAAAGAGGCTCAAAGAAAACAACAAGCAAAAGCTCAAGAAGAACAACAATTTGAAAAAGATTTACAAAATAAGCAAACAAAATCCAAAAGAGAAGAAAAACAGAGAGACAATACTGTCAAAAATCAACTAACAGAGACTGAACGAGAAGAACACAAAAGCAAAAATGCCCAAAAAGCACAAGCTAAACAAGAAGAAAAACAACGTAAATTAATTTCTTTAAAGAAACAACAAGCACAAGCCTTGAAGGAAGAGCAACAACGAAAAGAAGCTTTAAGACAACAAGAAGAACAGACCTTAAAGGAAGAGCAACAACGGAAAGAAGCTCAACTTATTCAATACGCACAGACTCTCATAAAAGTACAACAACAGAAAGAAGCTCAAAAGAAACAACAAGAACAAGCCCTTAAAGAAGAGCAACAACGGAAAGAAGCTCAAAAGAAACAACAAGAACAGGCCCTAAAAGAAGAGCAACAACGGAAAGAAGCTCAAATAAAACAACAAACACAAGCCCTTAATGAAGAGCAACAACGGAAAGAAGCTCAAATGAAACAATACGCACAGACTCTAATAGAAGTACAACAACTGAAAGAAGCTCAAATAAAACAACAAACACAAGCCCTTAATGAAGAGCAACAACGGAAAGAAGCTCAAATGAAACAATACGCACAGACTCTAATAGAAGTACAACAACTGAAAGAAGCTCAAATAAAACAACAAACACAAGCCCTTAAAGAAGAGCAACAACGGAAAGAAGCTCTTACTAAACAACATGCTCAGGCTAAACTAGAAGAGCAACAACGGAAACAGGCTCAGCGAGACGCTATCTCGCGAGAACAGATCTTGCAAGAGCGGGCAGTACAAGACAGCACCAAAGAGGCTGAGGTAAATAAAACTAGACTTACTAATGTTATTATTATTGAATCGTTTATTATTACATATTATATTAATTTTATATTTCAGAGCATCCTAGGATTGCAAAGTGCTCAGCAAAATAAACAGCACCGTAAGTCTATTGGTTTTAATGAATATAAAAAACGGATGCAGGAAGCTCAAGAGAGAGATAAGCAAAGACTAGGATCTCAGCAAGAGCAAAGACAACTAGCTTTGCAAAATCATGAAACACAAAGAGAACAAATCGAGCAACCATTGCTTGAACATGAGGCGCTGTTGCATGAGGTGCTGTTGTGTCAATCACATCGAGTAGAACAAGCATATTCAAGCCCAGAAGAACCAAGGAGTCAGCAAGAGATTGGACAAGAAACAGAACCTCAGGAAGACTTGCAGGTATGTTTACAGATTTCGTTTCAAGTTTCTGAAGATTGTTGCATCTTGAAAGATCAAATGAATTCATTCAAATTCTTATAATTACGTTCCCACTGGGTCTCTCTTCTACAAGAAATATTAGGCCTTGATTCACCACGCTGGCCAAGTGCGGGTTAGTGAATGTCACATGTCCATCAAATTTTTCAAAGTTCTATAAATATGCCGGTTTCCATATTAAAAAAATTAAGATGTTAGATTTAACTAACATTTGATTACAGGTTTCTTCTGGAACTTCATCGCTCCGAAACCGACGCCATTCTACTTCCACTGGCGAAGAACTTGTAAGTACAAACTTAATTTTTTTTAATATTGTTTGTACGTCTTTCAGAGGGCTTTACATTATAAGCAGGGCCAGAAAATTTGAAAGAATGACTATTTCACGAAGAATAGTTATTATTACCTAATCTGCAGCATACCAGCGGTAAACATAACTAAAAGTCTCCACGACTTTTGGAAAAAATGGTGGCAATCGGCTCTTGATTAAAATGACTTATGCCTGTTGTAAATAAAGGTCTATGCTCGACAGAAATTATAGACTCATAAAAACAAATCTGATCTTGAAAGTAAAGTTAATTTGGAGTAAGACTGAAATCCCCACGTTTTCTAGGAACCGAAAACGTTTCAAGATGTGTTTATACAGAACACAAAACGCATACTCGAGTGTCTGGGTAGGCGGCCCACGCATGGTTCAGCTACGGAAACTACAAAACCCACGCTGCCTACATTAGTGCGAAACCGACGCCATTCTACCTCCACCGGCATCGAGCTTGTAAGTACATTAATTAAAGTCATCTTAAAATTTATTATTAAAATAACTTATCAATAAACTAATATTTCTAGTCATATCAACAGAATACTAATTTCAAAGAGTTGAATAGATAATTTATAGTGTAAACGAGCAATGTGTTGATTTATAGACGTTCTAACTACCCTACTTTGGGTACTGAGAGATCTCTAAGGTTTCGGAATAAAACTGACAAGACCGACATTTTCTAGCAACATGAACAAGAAGCGCCGAGACACGCACTTGTCCAGAACACAGCCAGATCACACGATCAACCAGGCTTGCCCACGCGTGGACCAGTTACGGAAACTCCGCAACCCACGCTACCTATATCTGTAACAAACCGACGCAATTCTTCATATATATCATAATCATATATCATAATCATCTTTAAAACATTTAATGATTTGGTTTCTTTTAGTCCAGTTCTCGCCCCTACTCCTCTACAAACTCATAGACGTGTCATGAACGTATCGTCTCCATAAATTTTTTACTCTAAAAATTAAAATTAAAATTTCTCCTTTTTTCTTTTCGGTACATATTTGTAACGCGGGAACGGTGGCCAGTTTTTTCGGTTAACAAATTTAAGTGACTGGGGCAAAATAATTTTTATTTTAAGTTTGTTCACACTGCCTCCTATTTTGGCCGGTTATACTATTCAAAGAACCACTAGTACACCATTTGGGTTCATATGTCTCTTGGGGCACTGACAGATCTCTAAGCTAAGGAATAAGACTGACATGACGGAGGTTTTCTAGGATCATGGACCAGAAACGGCGATAAGCGTACTTTTCCAAAATCCATTCTACTTCTACTGGCGAAGAACTTGTAAGTACATACTTAAATGATTAGATTTTTAAACATTGTTCCTGTCAGCGGTGGAAACGTAGATCGGGATAGCACTCCTATCAACGTTTCCACTGCTGGAACACAGGTATGACCTAAGAACATAATATAGTAGGTTCCTAGGTGAACCTTGATTGACTTGTGTCCAGTAGCAAGGTGTTAATTAATAAAAAGGTTGTTATAAATAATAATCTCCTTCTTCAATGTCTAAGGTTTCTGAGGCATTCGGGAAAAGATTGAAAAGACTGCCTAGAATTTTAGAACGAAAATTCAAGAGATGATTTTTCACAGGAGCAGCCACTCTTGCCCACGCGTGTACCGGAACCGGAAAAGCCGCCAGATGCACATCAGTTAAAGTCTATTCAACAACTGCCTAGTGGACCTTTGCAAAACATTACTGTAAGCTCTATGACATTCTAAGGCTTTGTTCTTGTTTTAATTGACTTCTAGACTAGAGTTCAGCCTGTAAATTCTGTCGGTATCTTTTTCCTTCACACGTAATCGTATTCTCCCGCAGGCACCAACACTGGGACTTAGTTATCCCTCTTTGAGGATAACTCGTCGCAATTCCACCGCCACTGGCTACGAGCTGGTAAGTCATCATCGTCACGCTGCCTTTTCCTAATCTTTATTTCAGCCGTCAAACGTCTACTGATGAACGAAGGCGAAATCTTAAGCCGCGTTCGACCGATATCACAGGCAATCTTTAAAGCTCCCATCTTTTAAAGATTTCTTGTTATTTCGATCGAATTCGTCTTTAATTCACCGTGAACAGCACCACTTCAGCAGCCTTCAACATATTATCTGTCCATCTTGTTGGTAGACGTCCTACAGTGCGGTAACGATGCGCGGTCTCCATTCGAAATCTTTTGGGCCCATATATGTCTATCTATTAAAATGTGTATTATAAATAAGTGCGCTGTTATATGTATTTTAAATATGTGTCTTTAAAGGTCAATGAAAACGTATAATTGAAAAAAATATTTAGATTAATTCAATCAACTTGACGAATCTCTAAACTTTTGTAAAACATTTGACGCCGGTTAACTGCGCTTATAAGCACAGTGTCCAAAAGCTGAACCATTTCTCTTACGCAGGAATATCAGCAACGACAAGAAGCATTGCTACGAGAAAACATCGCCAGTATTCATTCTATTGGGCTGACAAGTCCTCGACCAGCGCCACCTAATGCGCACGAAGCAACGTGTAGGGAAAAAGCATCAGAGCAACTGAATGTCAAGAACCTCCCACCAATTGAGGTAAGTCTTTAAAAATTATTCTAATCTCTGTGATCACTGTGGCACAGCCGGCGAAGGTCCGCTTGCGACGCAAGAAGGTTCGATTGCCGCTTCGGAACAAAAATTTGTAACGATCTGCGAATATTTATTCCGAGTATCTGGGTGTTTTAGTAAAAATAGTTATCTATGAATGTATTTTTTATTAAGTATATCAGAAATCTAGCACTCGTAACAAAAGCTTTACTTCGAGCTTACCACGGGGCTAGATATTGCTGGAATTGTCCAACAATATTTATTTATTAAATCTAACATATCATAATTGTCCCGGGGCCAGAATCCAACCCGCAAACTCCCGTGTCGTTCTTAGTATGGAACTGTGCTGTGCTGTTATTTTGTGTGTTTTTCTTCGGTATGGTTCAATCCATACGAACAATTAGAGCTAGAAAAGATTTATTTATATCAGGGTTTTTTATGGGTGACTGATGTTTGCAGGAGCCTAATCCAAGACAGAGCATGTCTGCAATGCGTCTGGCTCGGCGCAATTCCACAGCGACTGGCTACGAATTGGTAAGCTTGCTTTTCAATTAAATTTATACTCACTTCATCTGATTTTTAAGTTTTTTTTTACTAAATTATCCATTATTTTGCAGTCCTTGGGAGAGAGCAGAGATAACGAAGAGATTGATCAAAGGGTGAGTACCTAGTAGATTAGTTTTTATGTTTGTTTTGCAAATAAATTTATTTTCTTTCTTTCTTTTCTAGTACGGACATCTTATAGGTAGTCAGGATTTATTTAACGATTTCAATTCATCATCCTTCACGGAGTAGCTTTCAATTCGTAGTCGTAGTTTTCAGTCATAATCATTTCGTAGATTTCAGTCATAATATAAAGTTGATCTTTATATAGGCGACTGGAAAAGCTCGCAACATTACTAAAGTATATTTTATATTGTGTATATTATATTATTTCCATTACGATTTTATGGTTTACGCTTTGTTTGTAGGAGTCTAATTCAAGACCGAGCATGCCCGCCACGAGACCGGCCCGTCGCAATTCTACAGCGACAGGATTTGAATTGGTAAGCGTGTTTTCTCATTACCTACTTTAATTTTTAGTTTTTGGTTTATTAAATTATTTTCGTCTTTGCAGACCCTTGGTGAGAGAAGAAATGAGGAGATTGTTCAAAGGGTGAGTACCTAGGAATAACATGTATTCGAGAACTATAATAACGATTTCAATTCATCCTCATATTTTTCGCCTTAGGGTGTTTACTGCTAGACACATAATATATTTAATGATTAATCGAACTTACCTGTACGTGAAGTTCTATTATAATTATACGATGTGGTGTGTTCTAGAAATGAGTCTTATATTTGCCTTTTTTATGGTTTACGCATTGTTTGAGGCGGGCAAGCTCTGTCTTGAATTAGACTCCTAGTCTAGACTAGGAGTCTTATTCAAGACAGAGCATGCCCGCCTCAAGACCGGCCCGGCGCAACTCTACAGCGACAGGATCTGAATTGGTAAATGTTTTTCATTACCTACTTTAATTATCAGTGTTTGGTTTATTAAATTATTCCTATCTTTGATTTATTTATTTATTATTTTCCTTTCTATTCGCAGACCCTCGGTGAGAAAAGAAATGAGGAGATTGTTCAAAGGGTGAGTACTTTACTTTTTACCACGAAAAAAAACACGATCCCGCGAGTGAATCTATTATAACGCGGGCTGCGTGGAAAGTTATGTTGAATCATCGGATATGTTGAAGCGTATATAAACAATCTATTATAGCGAGTTGGTTGGCAAGTATAAGGCGTTTATTAGCTTTTTGTTGGATTCCGATTATTTACTTGATTTACACATTTTAGGAGCCTCTAGATAGGGACTTGCTGCAGGTCATATTGGAAACAAGACTAACTCGCTTGCACTACCCTCCTCCTCCATCGGTTACTCCATCACTGCCGAGTACTTCCTCGAGCTCTACAGAAGAACCTCCGCCGATACCAGTGCATAACCAAGTACCCATACCCGATATACCAATGCCTCAGGAAAGGCAAATACAAAGATTGCCGAATAAAAGAGCCGTGGTAAGTTACTTTTTGATGAATTACAAAATACACTTTGTAACGTTGCTGTGTAAACTTTCCAACAATATTTATTTATATATGCACTGTGGTAAGCTCAAAGCTTGTATTACGGGTGCTAGATTTCTGATATGTAGCTTTTGTAGATCCACACATTATTAGTATTATATTCACTTTCTATAATGCCGAGGTAGATGGATTCTCCAAACCATACAAGACTCAGCATTATTTCTATAATAAAGAATATTCTGATTATGGTTAATATAATATGACAATGGATTTCAAACACGATGGACTTGGGAAGCCAATTGTTTTTTACCTGATGACCTGTAATAATTTCCATACCTACAGGCCTTCCGTAACCCTTCTACATCTCGCCACAGGGCGGTGTATGTAAATATAATGTTAAAAAGTAATACGTTACGGTGTTACGAGTAAATATAGTAATTATAAAAAAATGTTGTTACAGCCGAACGTCAAACCAGCTTCAACGCTGTTTTCCGACCGGGCTGGAAATACCTCCACCGCTCATTTGGTGAGTGTGCCGTTACATTTCATTTAACTTGCATCTACCTTACAACAATTTTACTTTTATAAATTAAGGTTATGTTAAGTTAACTATTTCGTTTGTTATTTTAGCCAAATCACGACACTCTAAGGACCGCTTTGGCGCATAATGTAAGTTAATTAAAATACTAGTACTGTTTAATGCAAGCAATCTTTCTCCAATGTCTCAAATATTAATTTTTCCAGCAAAATCAACAAAATGTTTACCAGCAATATAATGTGCCCGTAATACCAACGGGATACCAACAGAATGCTTCCACAATGTCGAGCTGCTTTTGCTTTAGACCTCAGAATAATACACAGAATAGAGGAGTTATTCCGAGCCATGGATACCGCACAGCAACGCCTGAAAATGTGCAAAATCAAATTGCTAGAAACATGATGATGCAAAATCCGTTCTGCAATGTTCACAACAATTACCGCACAGAAGTAAACAGTAGTATAAATATAAACCAAGCCAATAATCTGAATAACACACAGCGCAATTTGGCTCCATATTATCTTCGTTCACGGAATCGAATAAGCATGAATATTCAACAACAAATGAATACACAACAATCCGCTGGTAGCAACGGAGGTGTACCACAAGCTTCATCTGTGCAACAGCCGTCTACCTTCTGTTCAGAACATGCATCACTCCAGCAGCATCAGCAATCGATTCCCGTCCTGGGATATCCAAACTATTTACATCCACAACAACATCCACAACAATATCTACAACAATATCCACAACAACCTCTACAACAATATCCACAACAACCTCAACAAAAACCACCACAACAACCACCATTGTTAATGCCTCCTTATTATCATCAACAGCCGGTAAATATTTTTCTATCTCTTAATATCTGGAACGATAACTTGCCTTAGTTATAGCTAGCTGGCTCCTTAGCTCTTTTCGCGTTAAATTATTATTGTTTGGGGGCTACGTCTTATCATAACTGGAGGAAGAATTTAAATAGCATATACTGTGTCTCAGACGTCTAAATGTTTATCTACCAAATGTCATAATTCGGATCTTTGTTATAATCGTCAAATTAGTTTCAGTATCATAAATATAATAACAATATCTCTGAAAAAAAACTTACTACTTTAACCACCCTTAGAAATTTTAATTATTATAGAAGATATAATATTTATCCCACTGCCACTGCCACAAAAAATATATAATTCATGATATATTTTTTGTGTCGAAAGATCTTTTATCTGAAGCTGATCTTTTATATGCAATCAGATTCTACGCAAGATAGTTTTCGTTTATACATACTCCTCTTTTGTTTTATTCTTTTTTCTTTCCCGTTCAGCAAAACCTGTTTTGTTCTTCAGCGTATCAACTTTGTAAATAATGTTGCCATATTAAAAACCACCTTTTTTCAGACATACCCGGTTCCCAACGCCAGCATCCCACAGATTCGTCCAACAACGAGAATGGTAATAAAAATTTATATCTATGTATGTACTCGTATATTATATCAAGTGTATCAGAAATCTAGCACCCGTAACATAAGCAATGGCTTACCATGGGGCTAGATGTTGTTGTGCGAAATCCAGCAATATTTGATATTTAATGGAATATTACCAGATGGAAAACGCACACAATCAAGACAAGTACTCAGGGTGAAAAAAAAATTCAAAAATCGGGGTTTTCACAACGCGGCGCGGGTTCGATACGTGTATAGAAGTCTAAGAACTTTTCGTGGAATTTAAACAAACCGGACTAAGTTTTGATAATATTAATGATATATTTATTACCAATAATAAATAAGAAAACCGTATATTTGTTAGTGAATAAATTTTCTTATTATTTTTTCCAGACACGTCCACAAGTCAGGAAAACAAAACACAGTACACAAAACTTGACCACGGTGGTCATTAATTTCTAATATGACACAAAAATTATGAATTTAAAAATAGTACGTGACGTCATCATGCCTTCGTGACGGCACTTCAACAACTTCTATGGTCTATGGTCATCAATGACAATGTTACAATGACAAACATCGAACGGTAACAGAAGAAGCTCTGGATAATATTAATGGTAATGAAAGTTTATTTTATTATTATTTACGTTTTTTTTATTTATTTATTTTTATTTATTTATTATTACAAAAATGACATGTATTTAAAACTAAGGCTTAAACTAAAAACCAATTATTGGTTTGTCCGTTAAGCTTTGAGTCTCTTAAATATAAGGTTGATTCGTACATTTATAGAATAAATATTATGTTATAGAACAAATATTTCAATCTAATAGATAAGAACAGGTGCTAATAATGTAGTCGAGCTAATCACTGCTCGTTACAAGCAGTAACGACGTAGGTTATTATAATTCATTATCACGCATATTTAAGTTCCCACTGTTGGGACACAGGCGAGAATAGGTCTTTAATCACCACGCTGGCCAAGAGCGGGTAAGTGAATGGTACAAGGCCTTCAAACATTTCAATGTTCTCAGAACATGCCTGTTTTCTCACGATTTTGCCTTTTCTTTTTGAACCCACGAGTTTCAAAATGAAAGTCGAGTGTGCTAACACTTAACCAACACGACTCATTAACTTATAGGTTCTATTAATTATTCTAATACAATTGTTCTTGTTCACAGAACTGACGGATTTACTGAAGACTGGAATATAGCTGATGGATTCTCAAGAAACTATGGTGTGTATTATTCCCATTACATTTTCTCTAAACGTTTTTGGTTAGTTGACGTCATTTAGTTACTTAAAGCTTTGTTGGAAGACCATTGGACTTTTGTTCGAAGATTGTTATACTCAAAATCTAAATAGAATGGAAACTTCAATGAATGTTAAAATTAAAAAAAGCTCGCATTTAACCCGCATATTCTAACCAATGTAAAATAAACATGAAATAAAAAACTAGACGCGAACATAATACACAAAGGGTCGTCAGCTCAGCATCGGTTGGCCTGCAATACTGCAGTAAAGAAATCTAGCAACCGCAACACAAGCTGCGAGCTTACGACGGGGCTAGATGTTGCAGTGTGTCCAGCTATATATATATAGATAAAGAGTGTTGTATTGTAAATAAGCAAGCCCGTTATTTATCATAAATATATCTTATAATGAACAGTTCTATGTTATGCAGGTAGGAAGGCTGTTACTGTGGTTGTGCCTTATAGTGTCCGCGGCGGCCGGAGCGGACACCTGCCCATAGACAAACATATTGTCTATGGGCAGCCTGCATAACATCACCGACTAACTAAAAACTAAAAAAAGAAAAAAAAATCTAGTCGATCACATCAACATTGTACATATTCACTCTTACCAGATAAAATTAAAAGAATGAATGAATCAAAAATGAATGGTTGAAAACATCACCGACTAACTAAAAACTAAAAAAGAAAAAAAATATAGTCGATCACATCAACATTGTACATATTCACTCATACTAGATTAAATTAAATGAATGAATGAATCAAAATGAAATGAATGGTTGAATATTTAATAAATCCCGCGTTGAATATTTAATTAACAAATAACAAAACACTGATACATGAATGGTTGGATACGAATGGAATGAATGGAAAAAGAAGTTTATTGAACACACAAAAAACTATAGACTCAAGATAGTATATACCTATTGCTACTATCTACTAGAACTAGACGAACACAGAAACATTTAGAATGAGAACATTTATTTCCATACAATTACATGGACACTTCAAACAACTTACAATAAAATAAATCACTAACAACTCGTCTATGTAAATGAAATAGTAAATAAACTGTTACGGGTACTAAATATCTTATAAATTTAATAGAAAATAAATAAAGAGAAACATGCAGATTATTAACAACTTGCAGAACATACGTACAAAATGGCAATTGACAACCGAATCCATATGTGTAGTTAGCAAGGTCATTAGGTATTCCAGAATAGTGTTGAATAGAATTGAAATAATTTCATCTTACCAAAATTTAACATTATTGTACCAAACAATGAAAAGTACTTAAAATAAATGGTGAATGGACGGAATGAATGAATACATAGTTTATAGACACAAAATAATAATAATAATGTCCCCCTAATACCTCCGCGAGTCTTTCTCCTGCACCAGTGGGATCCACGGCTTCTCTTATGCATCCAGTTCATCGCTCTATCGCTTTCTTGGTGTACCGCGACCCCTTACTCCCAGCAGAGGCTGGGACAGGTCAAATCGTCTATTTTCATGTTACACAAGGTCTTTTAAGTCAATTTGACTACTTACAGCATAAACCCAGAAAAGGCACTATAATAAATTCACAAAATTATTTACATATTGCAGCTACTAAACCATACTCAAAGGAACATAACCAGAAATCTGACAAAATTAATAGAATATCATAATTATATAAATTGATACATAAACACCCTGACCAGGAACAACAGCTTGTAGATACTTAAATAACAGTAAATAAGCATCTCTTTATCTAATGTTATGCTGGTAGGAAGGCTTTTACTGTGGTTGTGCCTTATAGTGTCCGCGGCGGCCGGAGCGGACACCTGCCCATAGACAAATTGCCTATGGGCAGCCAGCATAATTGTCTATTAGCAAAAAATTCAATGCAATCACTTCATCAATATAGCTAGAAAAATATGTTTTCAAGATACATCTAAGATGGAATTTCCTCCAAAGAATCACATTCAATTAATTCATTGATTCCAATACTACCTATATAAAGTTAGGAGTAAGTAATAGCCCAAATTAGGTATCTAATACTGCTAGTCTCTATGTAGTTCTGATTCTTCGTATATATGGATTTCTAAATAAACTTTCATATTTATTGAGTGAATAATTAATGTAAATAGGCAATTCTTTATAAATATAATTAATAAATCATCAACATGGTCATCATAAAATCATTCATCGTAAAATAATTCATCGTAATCATTTCCTCATCCAAAGAAGGATTTAAAAATAATCTGTAAATATTAGTAATAAAAAAAACAAAAAACAGCAAAAACAATAGAAAATAAATAAAAAACAAAAAAAGTATAAAAAATATAAAACAAAAAATAACCTTTACGATCATTTTTGAAAGCATAACGTGAAATAATTACTAATGAATACTAAATAATGTTTATTTATAAACGTATTTACTATAAACGTTCCACTCGAGGTAAGAGTCTGTTATAAAATAAGATAATTCGTAAGTAGGTTCTAGGAGAAACAAACTGACCACTGACAATTTCATAACGTGTTTTAGATTATAAATAATTTAAAAAAATGTCTATAAAAGGGTAATGAAATAATAATTGGCATATCGTATTTAGATTGGATTCATTAAACAATTTGATAATCATTAACTCCATAAATATCTCAAAAATCTTTATAATACGTATTCAAAGTTACTTCAATATATTTACTTACCAGTAATTAATCTAATGAAATTCATAACTACTGTTCACATTTGTCCTGAAATCAAGAATTTAATAATCCTTGTGTATATTCCGTACTATTTATATTAATGGTCAGTCAGTTTCGATTATAATTATAATGAAAGGCAATGCATGACGATTTTAAAAAGTCAATTGTAGGTGTAGGTATAATATGAATAGATAATATTAAAACTGTGATATTTATCAAGCTGGTAGTCATGTGTCGTAATGCGTTTCTTGTTATTTTTTTTTAATGTTCAGTTCACTCAGAAAACACACCGATGAGGCACTTTCGAAAATCTATTCAAAAATTTAACAATAAACGCAGCCGTTGAGAGTCATGATTGTAAATGTTTCTGTATCTATCTCCCTATATTGCCTTTTAATATATACGGTCCCCAACATTTTCAATAGAAAAAAAATCGTGTTTTAATAGAAAAAAAATCAGTTTTGACTTGGTGCTGGTAGCTTTTCTCAATCGCACCACTCGCCGTCGGGAAAGATTTCATCCACATACTTTGGAGTCATTTAGTTCGCGGACCCTTAGTTTCACAAAAATGTTCCTACCACGAACTTGGAATGATCTTCCTTCTACGGTTATCCCAAAGGACTATAGAATGGGTTTATTAAAAAAAGGCGCAGGTAACATCTCTGATGCTACAGGCGTCCATAGGCTGCGGTAACCGCTCTCCACCAGGTGGGCCGCATGTTTGTCTGCCTACTTGGTCTTGGTAGTACAAAATAAAAATCAAACAGACATCAGGCAGTACTCAGCGTGCACTAACAAGATGGGCGAATGATTTAGTCAAAGTTATTGATAATTAAACGGTGAATGCAAGCTATTTTCGATCGAAATAATAGTGAATCTTTAAGGGAGATAAATGCCCACCAGTGGACGTTCAAATGATGATTATTTTATTTAAATATGAAAAAGCTGCCTTTTAGTGTCAAAATCTAGTTATACCGCACATTTTCCAAATTATTTAAACTACAAAATTATCATCGAAGTTTAATGGATGGGGTCCATTAGTCTGTCAACTACTCAACTTTTCTTTATTATTTAAAAAAGTGTTGTATAGTACAAAGATACAGCAGCTTTTACAATTGTCATCTATCACTTGTTCTTATCACTATAGTTATGTAGGTACAATGCGCTTTAAAATGATTTTATACTTTTTTACTATTATAGGTTTGAGTTCATTCATTAGGTTCTTAGTATTACCAATAAATTAATGTGGTAAAATAACATTGATACTTAAACTACATTAATCTGGGATCAATAAATATCTTACATTGAATGAAAGTGAAGTTGCTTGAACCTTTAGATTTATTTTAAAATGGCAATGTACTATATGGAACATAGCACAATGAACTGGAAAACATACAGACAGACAAACAATCATGCTGACATAGTATAACATACATACATTCCGGTCAAACTTCCAACACCCGTCACCCCTTTAAACAATAAATGAATAACTAATAATAACAATAAATAAATAAGGTTGCGGAAAATCTCGTATTCCCGGAATATATAGCCAAAATAATATAGCTTACTAAATATCTCATATAATTAATTCAATACAAATGGATCTTTTGGGGAAAACACGTTTGCCAGGAATTATTTAGCCTATACCACTTTAAAAAAAAATCACCGGTTTGCCAGATTCAGAGATTACTCCATACAACCTTACAACATCAGCCCGTACGTGTGCAATATATTGTGTGCATGAATGAGATATGATAATTACGAATGCGAGGAAATAGCAACATAACGCTTATTTTTAAAACTAGGGTAAGTAAATATAAAAATACGCTTAAAAATTTTATAGGAATCAATAAACTCATAATAATAACATAAAAACAAAAAAAAATTAAAAAAGGAATAAAAAAACTCATTTTCAATCACTAATTTTCGTACATTGTAAAAAACAATAAAAATTATATTCCTAAATACATCACAATAAAACTAAAATATATATAAACAAAAATATGATCTACTCCCTCTTCTTCTTCTTCATGATTTTAATAACTTTACTATTATAGCAGCAGAATAAAAACATTAAAGCATTCCCGACATTATTAGTATAATCGATATTTCACAAATCATTAATGTCATTATGCTCAAATAACTGTGATTTTAAGGATTTTATTCATCTAAAATGGTTCAATTCATCTCGTAAGATAAGCTTAAAAAAATGTGGTAGGAAAGGGTAAATAATTTAGGGATTCATCGTGTCCATATTACTCATAAATATGTCATGAATGTGTTCCATTTTAGGACGATTCAGAAGAATTTAATTAAATAAATAAAAATTAGCGGTTTCTTGTCATAAAATTGAATAGCTGAACAATGCGAGCTTTTTAGAGTGTAATTATCATAATTACTGTAAATAATAATCATAATTTGTGTTATCCATGTTAAGAAAACTGTCAACTATAGGAATTCAGTAACAACTTGAGCCTAAATCATTTGAAATAATTAAACGCTTGATTCGTCAATAGGATTGTAATATTAGGGCAGGCATCGATAACATATCATACCATTTTATAATTACGGTAAATATATATTCATAAATTATATGTTTATCAGCTTATATTGAATGTTCAAATGATACCTTTACAACTCACACAAATTACAATGCAAGAAAATTTTCATGTTATTCGACCTAATAATATTAAAATGTACCTACTATAAAAAACAAATTGTGAGTAGGAAGGACTATTAGATTAATATATCTATAAAATATTTTATTTACTTAGATAACACATTACAACTCAAGTGTTAGGTATATTAATCTAATGAAAGACCGAGACAGCTATTAAGATACCATCCTATTAATAGTGGTTTGGGGTCGAGTTTTATTCACGTCATTACAACCTACTCAACGATCTATTTTCTGCTACATTTTTGATAAAAAGAACTGTCATAAACGCTTTGATTGCGTCATTCAAAAATAGAACGTAAAGCGGGTTGTTGCGAGGGTGGTAAAGACTCGCTCCTCTAGGCTCTGAGCATTGTAACCTTCTTTGCAAATGGAACACAGTTTCCATTTTTGAAATACAAAAAAGAACTTACGACCATCTAAGTACAAAGGTTATATGCCTAAAGCCCTGGTTTGGGCGGAGTCCTACTAAGAAGCGCGGTAGCGTGCATCTCACTTATACCATCAGAATTTCAATAGACTGTGTTGCAGTGTCAGGAGTTACTATCTCTGAACAACTTTCAACAAAGTTGTGTCCTCACTTGATTGAAGTGAGGTGGAAGTGAAGGCATATATCTTTGTTAGGGTCTACGAGATGGGAAATATTAAGCAGTTTGATAATAGTGGTGCTATAAGTGGGGTGTAAAGGGGGCGCTTCTTCAGTCCACTGTATATACTGAAATTTATGACCTCAATTAAAAGACTGGCAACTTTTTATCATCTTCTCAATTTTGCCGTCTAAATTTAAAATACCTAATAGAAGTGGATGAAAGATCACATTTTAACCGTTCGCGTGAAATAATAGACATTTCCGAGGTTTTAGATGTCAGTATATGTTGGGCTGACTCAATTATTTGTTTTTATTATAACTTAATGACCAAAAATACAAAAATTTCAGTAAAGGTCTTAACGGCTGTGTTCATAAATAAGGACAATTATTCATAGATTTGTAAATATTAGACAATAACAAATATATTTTAATATAATAAAAACCTATCACTGTAGAAACAATAAATGTCATAGCAAAAATTAAATGAGTGAAAATAACAGTAATTTAGCTTTTCTAGAGCATTTCTTTGTTCTAAATCATATTTTGTTTTAGCTGAATGATATACTTTGGACCATTTGTTGGAAGAAGCAGAATAGGACCAAATTTGGTTTTTAAAATCAAATATGTTTCCTTATAGTCTGCTTTTTAGTTCAATATCCAACAAAAGGATGGCCTTTAGTGGCTCCCAGGGATAAATTATGACTGCTAAATATTTAATTATAAACAAGTTTTAAAAAACCAATCTGCTAAAAATATGTAGTCTCAGACAGATTTGTTATAAGCTTCAATCGTCAGTAAACGCTTTGTCAGAACAATGCTAAGTTCAAAATAGAATCAAATTTAAAAATAGTATATATATAATATATACATAATTTGACCGAAAAGTCAACGATGGCGCACTCCAGTTCCATCATCAGAAAGAAAAGCGTTTTATGTTATTTACAGCAAAGTTATCGCAATGTTACCAATCGGAGGTCAGATCAAGGTCAAATACTATTAAGATTTAAATGGCACATTTAGATATAGGTGTAAAGATAGCCTGTAATTTAAATTTGTGATAAAAATAACTTGGCAATGATAAAGTTGAGAATAATGAATAATGTTGTATATATGTAGTAATCGTTAAATACCTATTCAGTGAAACATACATTACGTTCTCTTTTTGAATTGATCGCATATAGATTTTCGAAAGTGTCTCTATTGCTCGTAATTCAATAACAAGAGCAAGAGATGTAAACAATAATACAATTTCTAAAGAGAACATTTAATGTGATACGGGTAACGATTTGTATATATTCACTCATTTGTATATAACACTTCTATTGTACATAGTTCATCAACGCTGAATATTATTATATATTTATATATTTTTGCCTTTACACAACAGCTAAATTATATCGGCTAAACAAAAAGTTTGTAATGTTTCTTCTAAAAACTATTATTATAATCTACTTTTGGTTATTAGCATGATGTTGTTCAAGTCCTAGTAAGATGTCGTTGAGCTTAACAATTTCAGAGATGAGAACTTTATGAAAATAATCAGCCTTGGATCATTCAAAATAGATCATATTCACCCCTATTTACGTTCCCACTGCTGGGACACAGAGCCTTCTCTCTTGACGAGAAAGATAAGGCCTTATTTTATTACGCTGGCGAAGTGCGGGTTCGTGAATGTCACCATGTTCTTAAATTTTTCAAAGTTCTCAGAATATGCCGATTTCCTCACAATGTTTGCCTTCACCGTTATCATACATTTTTGGCTATAATACATTATAAAAAGAAATCAAATTTAAAACAGCGAATTATTTAACCGACATCAACCTTCAACGACACATGCTTGAGCTCATTAAAAAAAATCAGTCGTATCACAGTGACAATTCATAGTCAATAATAAAATAATATATCGAGATCAAAAGATGAAATAGTTATTGTTACATCGACGCCTCTTAATAATACAATATTCAGCGTATCATGAAAATGTATATACTCGTTATAAGTAGATATCAAAAAACACAAAAAAAATTAAAAACAAAATAAAGAAACCGAAAAAAATTATAAAAATATATAAAAGCAAAAAAAATATATATAACAAAACAAAAACTTAATAAAAATAACAAAATATAAAATAATAAAAAAATTATAAAACTAATAAAAATAATAAAAAAAAAAACTTGTAAATACGGAATCATCATCATAATCTTCATTTGATTAAGATATACCGCCACCGCACCGCGACCAAATTTACAAATAATCAGACCTTGTTAAACTAAAACTCAAAATCTAAAATAAAATTATATATTAGTGAAGCAGACAAAAAACAAGAAGTCTCTTCTAGTCTTCTTCCATCCTCTCAGCATAATCGGTCATATCCAGAGAGAGCCTTTCAATAGTTAATACATCAGTAAACTTCGGGAATAGTTACAATGATTTCCTGCACCGTTAGATAACAGTTTTAACATGAAAAATCCATCAGGTTCAGATTATACTTACCGTCTTTTAATATATAAATTTCTTTGGATGGGGACTATATAGATAAGCTTAGCTTCACAGGGCACAATTATAATACATTAGTCGCAGGAAATTTGATTATAAAGCGGTAAAAAAAACGGTAACAGCGGTTATTCTAACCTGAGGCACGAAAGAGTTCCCGCCAAATACAGCAAAATACCATATTTTTTTCAAGAATTTTGTTTTGTTGCGATATCCGTGCGGTGCGGGGAGGTGCTAGACAATTTTGCGCAACACAGTTGACCTTAGATACATTTAAAAAAAAATACCGGTCAAAGATCGCATGTGCATAGCACAAGAGAAATAACACTATCGTGAACGAATTATAATAAAATAAAATATTGCTGGATAATTCACACAGCAACATTATAGCCTCGTGGTAAGCTGTAAGCTTGTGTTACGGGTGCTGGTTTCTGATATACTTAATAAAATATACATACATAAATATATATTTTTATTTATATAATATACACCCAGGCAAAATTGTAACAGAATTTAAACAGAAAATTGTAAATTTAATATCATTTCCACATTATCAATATGGCAATATTTTGTGATTACGAATAGCTTAAAGCTGTAAAACACTTATTTATGGAGTTATACTCGTTAAGTTGGCTGTGTGTATTATATTCCTTTTCTAGTCGCAGTCTTACGACTATATAAACTCAATTAAACTGTGTAACATGTTCTTAAAACCTTTCGAATCCACACATTTATAAAATGTATAACATCACCATTATTGGTATTCTACCAATTTCTCGCTCAAAGCTTATCATCATAAATATAGGTATGTAATTATTAATATAAATAATTAGGTATGTAAACTCAGATTACAGAAAAATAGTTGTACTTGCATCCGGAGATTATGAGCGAGTAGAGAAAAGCAAATACAATTGCAAATTCTGTAACACAAAACTAAAACTATGTGAAACGTTTTTACGTACATAAGCTAATTGTATTTGCGTTTTTGATCACTCGCCTCTTACCCTTCTCCTGTCTGTTTATTTTGTAATCTGAGTAATAATTTTCATTTTGTACATATTTATTTGTATATACTTATAATGTATACTTTTGTAAAAATTGTATTATATGTAAATACTAAAAATACCATTGTTTGATTTCCCCCCTTCATTTTAACATTAAATTCTTTGTTTTAATATGAATTTCCTTTACATATGAATTCATATTAAGACATTTTAGGTCGCAATAACATTCTTATGGTGCTTCCGTACCAATTTCAACTTTATCAAAATAATGTGCTAAATGGGGATTTACTCGAGCGACATAGAGGGTTTTATATAATTTATACCTTTTCATCCGTGGGAGAAGCGGCTATAGATTGTTAAATATGTAATAATACTGTTGCATGGACATAATCGAGTGCATCAGATATTGATTCCCTAAGCCCTGTCCTATATAGTTATGGAGCTAAAATGTTAGTATAAAAGATCTCAACGACCTCACAAGAACTAGAAACGCGCGAACCCTATAGTACTATAAATAGAACTATAGGGTTCTAAGGGAACTATTAGTACATAGGTACTACGTTAAAGAACGAGGATCACTGATAAAGTGAGCAGGTGAGCTCGTTAAAGTGGTGGTGAGTTCGTAAAAGTGTGTATACCAGGCTGTTAGGTTTGAAACGTTCTTGAATGGAGACAACGGATAGACGAGCGCAGCGTCTGACGTCTACCAACAAGATGGCTGATGATTTAGTGAAAGCTGGTACTGCTGTTGCTTATGGTAGAAAAAACTTGATATCTTTAGAGAGACCTATGTCTATGGACGTCCTGAAAATTATGACACAAGCAGATATATTTATAGTCACCTATGTTTCAGTATTCCTGAAATATTAACTCAACTAATAGCAATATCTTTGGATTACACATCTTAATTTACAAAAATATTTGACCTTGTTTTTCTGATCCTGTAACTGTGTCTACGGGTTTCGTCAAAATGAAGAGCCTTGAAGCAACTGGTCCAGAAATCATTGTTGGAGTAAGTAAGTATATCTTGAAAAGACAGGTCAAGTAATTAAATGTTTATAAGGCACCATAAAGGTCGTCATTAAAATCAGTAAATGTTTAAAAAAAATACGGAATATAGGGAAATAAATTGATCGTTATACTCAGAGATAACCGACAATGTTGATAAACGGAAAATAAGCAAGCAATATTTGAATATGAAACGGGTAACATAAGTACCATGATTTAATTAACGTGTTTCATGTTCAAATATAGCAACCATGATAGTTTAATGAGCAAGCACTTGGTAGGAACTTAGTTCTTCATTCTATTTTTGAGTTATATGACGAGATCTAGACTAAACATGCGAATAGATCGCTCAGTCTTAGGATACCACTGTCTTGCACGGCGGTCTAAGGAGAACTCAAGAATTGAATGGTTTTAATAAACACGTGGCGCTAGCGCAACGACACTAGCTCCCTCTGTCTCTTTAAACTTAGTTTTATCAACTATTACTAAAATAAGCGCAGAGATGGCGTTGAGAGCAAGTTACTGAAATAGAGCATAGATGGCGTCGTTTATAAGTTAGTGAAAAAGCGCAAAGATGGCGTTGTTCATACAAATAGCATATTTGAAAGAAATAAAGAACGAGGTATCTATATGAACAACTTCTTTCTTCTTTGACGACCTCTGCGCAGCGGGCGAAGGTCTGCCTGCAACGCAGGAGGTTGCTGGTTCGATTCCCGCCTCCGAACAAAATTTGTACACGATCTGCAGATATTTGATTCAGATTTTGTCCGTAAAATCACAAAGATAACTTGGACATGACATCTGTTCCATAATGTAGAATAAAATCAGATTATCTAGCACCCGTAACACTAGCTTCGAGCTGACGTATGTATGTTCTGTTAATATTTATTTTAATTATTAAATATTTTAATATTATTTATTTCCCAACGAGATGACAGAACTAATGCATGCAATAACTTGTATAAAGCCTAGGCCCCTATACGTTACCTGCATACAGACAGATTACTTTTCAACACTGGATACCCGGGTACAAACAACCCATTTCTCCCCTGGACACGTGTCAGTTATCATTATTCAATACTTTTTATTTGACGTGGCATTTTTTTATTTAGCTTTTTTATTTTTGTCTGAGCTCCATCCTACAAGTTTTCATAGGATGGCGAATCAAACTCTGTGGCGCTGGTAATAAACCTAAATTAGGCATTAAATCTTTAATTAGTTTTATGAACTTTATCAACTGTAATGCCGAACTCTGCTACAAATTTTAATTATTTTAATTAGTAAAGATAACTAAGCAAAAAAACAACAAAATAAGTAGATAAAATACGCTTCGTCTTCCTCTCCCTAGTCTCAAAAAACTAAACAAAATCTTCACGTTTTATTTAATGTTCTCGAATCTTAAACTGACTTTTTAAAATTAGAATTCATAAACCACAAATAACAGAGCCTGCTATAGAACAATACAATTACGATATATATAACAATAGACCTACGTGCCTACAGAACCATAAACATTTGTAACTCGAGTGAAAACCAAAAAATAACAAACTGTTCTTTCTGCCTTTCAATTAAATTCCCTTCAATCACTGCGTCGAATTTTGCATCATAGGTATATCCATATTATACCTATGTCAAACGAGTAAACAGGAATTAAAGGAATACCTAGTTGCTAGATTTAAATTATGAAAATATCCCGACCATACTTTCATAAATTCTAATTTAAATTCTAAGTTAAACAAATATAATAATGACGTACTTATATTATTAACAATAACATTATTTCATATTTTTTTTCATACACTAAACTTATAATATTTTTAACTATTCATAATATAAGTCAAAAAGCGTACATAAAGTAGTTAGTATCTACTACAATACCTAATCCAATAAAGTCGCGAAGATCCTTTACAATCTGTTGATATTGAAGCTTACATCCCGGATGCCCGGGCTAGCCGGTTGCCATGACAACCGGGAGCTCAGGAACTTTGGTCGTTGAAGGTAATGCAATATTCTGTTTATTTTGTTGTGTTGGTAGTCTGTCAGATAGGGCTTGGTAGTATTACGTGGAAGAGTCGAATCATATTCTTTATTAGTTTACAAAACTTCCAAGTTGTAGCAATCTGCAAGAATAAGCCGAAAGAAACCTCGAAATAGCAATATAATGAATACTTAGTTGTTTTTGTGCCTGGGACAACTATAAGTCAAAAAATTATTATTTTTAACCATTTTTAATGATCTTTTTTCAAAAATCTTTTTACGCCAGACCAAAATGGGCTTATTTTTTAAGGTATGTTATATTCTATGCGTAAAATGCAGGTCAAGTCGCGTCGTGGGCGTTATCCAAATAAAAAGACCGGGTAAAGTAAAAAAAGGGCGCTTACCCCATCCCTTTAGGAAGTCAAGCTCGGATTGTTGAGAGGCGATCCCTACCAATTAGCAAATAATATTGCAGATAGAATGTTACGTGTATTTGTATTTAGTTTTATCCGCCCTTTGTTTGTCGGCGCTTTGTCTTGGTATTTGATATGTTTTGTGTTTAGTCAGATTTCTAGGAATTTGCAAGAGTTTTTTTTAATGACAAACTACTACTGTACTGTTTACAAATTTGTTAAAAAAGAGACTGCGGCTTTAGAATCATTTGGTATTTAGACGACATACCGAAAATCATATCATTAGGTACATATTAGTATTTTATTATTCTCTTTTAGCCAATCTGATAAATATTCCAAAGGAAATTTGTTAAAGCACAATTTTATTAGTAGAATTATCTCCATAGTCTAAGAAATTGAAAAATACTTAAAAAAACGTAACATTTACAGCATGATAACATTAAATAAGTTAAGGTCTCAATAAGTTTGACAACATCGTTTAGCCACCGTTCTCAACGGGTCTCCACCCCATTTTGGGGGCGCCCGCTTTGGGCCCGCGGCTCTTGGGATTCAAGACCGATGTCTGGGGTAGGCTCGACTTCGTCTGAAGGTCAATTGTGTTTTGACGGGACTTAAGTACATTCTAGGGGAAGAAAACTTAGGGTCTTCGAGAGTTTTGATAAATACAGTCAAGATTTCAGTCAAAATAGTTTTAAGGTGACACTGATTGCAACTAGGCGTGGGTTGCGAAGTAATTATCATGTCTGTGGCGTGGGCATTAATATTGACTGGGAGTTTACAGAATTACTTTTCAACTATGTCTCAGTCACAAAAGATTCAAGTAACAGTAAGAGTTTTTTCCATCTACTATACGCCATGCTTTCTTGCTATTTAATTTCTACCAGTCATGCATTAGAGTCTTAGTTCGTCAAATGGACCCAGAGCAAGAAAACATTGTTGGAAAAGCATTGAAACATAAAAAAATAGAGTTTCACTAAAAATACGGCGGAAATTCTGATATATATATCTACATCCATGTAACATGGTTATTTCACCCATAAAAGTAAACACCATATTGAGTTGCGCTCGCCAAAACTTTACAACCGGAGGGTACAGACAAATGGCCCATGATATTTGAATCCATAGGATTTACAGTCAACATGACTGACAGATGCCTCAAAGGTATTTTGTTATTGACATGTTCACAAACGGATGCAACATAACGGTATTGGTTAAATTAAAGGTGTGTTTACATTGTTCCAGTTAGTACTAACATCGTAACCTATCTAGGTTGCAGATGCATAAACACCCCTATTAACGTTCCCACTGCTGCGTCATAAATACTTTTCATTTGACAAGAGAGATTAGGCACTTTTATTCACCACGCGAAACTCAGTAGGTGAATTGTTTGTCTATTGGTGCAAATACCGATTAACCGATTGTTTAGCGACACTCGCGCGGAAAGGAAAATATACTCTTATACTGCCACAACAGCCCTACCTACCCTGTTTATTATCAAAACGAGAGATGAAAACCATATTCTTCTTTTTTTACTCTCGTATTACGAGAGATTTCAGTTAAACACGAGTTGTTTTTCCGACTATATAGTCGACTAGCCCTTAGACTCGGCGACGAATTAGTCATTACGGAATGGCTTTGTACCACCAAACGAGTGTGAACGGTCCTCAGTCCAGTGTCCAGTAGGTATTGGTTTGCATTCGGACATCAAAGGGAAGTACGTCAAAGAGATGATAATTAACTGTGGAACTGATTGCTTTTGCAGTACACTCGCAATGCAAAGTGTTTCGTAATTTATAATAATAATAATAATGTTTATTTGTAGGTAATATTCTTAACTTAACTTTTTTTTCTCTTTTACGATATTATAATACATATTAAATAGGTAACATGGTCATTTGAGGAAGAATAATACATTGTAAGAGGTGTATTTAATTTTAAGTATTAGGCATATCAATATAACGTCTTTCAAATGTTATTGTAAATAACAAAAAAAATACATAAGTAAATGTTTATAAAATAATTATGATGACCGTAAAAATAGTAAAACCCATTTAATTAAAAATTCTCAATTAAACGTGTTCCTTCGTTTATAAAAATTTGTAGTAAGTTTTCATATTTATGTGGGATTAAGTAAATATAGGTATAGTTTCTAAGATTATTAAGTTAAGAAATATAACTAAATTAATATACTTAATTATTACTATGACATACTTGGCAAACCAGGAAACAAGTTACAAAATAAACAGAAATACTTAAGTTATCGACTGTATTACTAACCCTTCCAATAGCACGCTGTGATAATAATTTGACTGCCCTGTGGTTAGAGATCCCTATAGTGCTAACTTGACTTATTTTTGAGTTACCCGTACGTGTCATCCGTAGCATTGGAATGTAAGTGTACGTAGTACATTTTTTTATTTACAGTTTCTTTACACTCTGGTAACCACGTTTAAAAAAATTAATCATTAGGAAGGCTGAAATGATGAAGATGATGAAGGTTTTTGTATTACTATTTACTTGTATTTGTATTTACTATTTTGGCAATACGCATACTCTGATAACGTTATGCTAACGCAAAAGTTTATAAGTAGGTATTTATGTACAATTGTACAGATATGTACTTCACACTAGTTATTTCACGCAAAACACTACTGAACGGGTTTAAATGAACTTTACAATAATACTTGTAGCTCATGTATAGCTTTTAATACCAGTAAATCGATTAAATATATAAAGCCTTATTTGCAAGTAAATAAATGGCTGAAGCTAGTAAATAAATTAAGTGAAGTAAGCCACCATCGGGATCCTTGAACACCTGCCGGCTAATCCTGCCGGCTAATCCCAGTAATGATACATTCAGTAAAAGGGTGTGCCACGTGCCAAATGCACTTGCACGTTTCATTATTGAGGTGCAATCCCCATGCTGTTTTGACCACTCATTACATGGGGGATGCCGTTATTAAAGTTTTCTATAGGGTATAATGTTCCTTTCGATAAATTAGGCAGTCATATTAAATTGAAGATAACGCCATATACATAATATAGTTCTACAAGACTGCGAGAGAGCTTATTTGATTAAATAAAAAGTTGTACTGAAAAATCCTTTTACTGGTTTCAAAATATCGCGGAAATATCAACCATGTCAATACTTTGAAGCTCGTATTTGTTCAGAGCTTATTGGGAAAACCAAAAGGGTTTATTTATTTTACAACAAAACTATCAAAGCGCAGATATTCTTTGTTCTTTATATTCTGTAAAATACAGAAATTCTTTTTGTGTGAGGTAGTACGAAACTACAAACAAAACATTTATTAATATGTTTAATAAAATAGCAAGTGATATTCATTAAAATAATGTGCATGATTTGGTATCTTTTCAATAACGATTGAAAGCATGAATATTAATAATATATATGAAGTTTAATTAAAATATTTCAATATGTTTGTAGGTGATTTCTAGTTGAGATGTGTTTATATTGATCTAGTGACCCGCCCTCGATTTGCTTCGGGTAATTACATAATTATACTTATAAAACTTTATCTAGAATCGCTCCTAACTATTTTAAGAAACCGCATAAAAATCCGTTGCGTAGTTTTAGAGATTGAAGCATACAGACACCTACAGCGATTTTGTTTTATACTATGTAAAGATTAATTACATTACATTATTCGATAATAAAATTTAGTTCTCAGGAAATTAACCACAACCATAGAAATAAAGTCGTGTGTTAGGATGAGAACCTAGCGCCTAGCCAATGTTAATAAAACTTCATTATAACTCAGTTATTTAGTTTTTCATAATTCTCGCAACTCGCTACAATAATGATACTCCTTGCAAAACAGTAAATACAGGTTGGTAGTTAATGTTATCGATTGCCGTCTATTAATGGAATGATTACAGACGGCGGACACTGCTTGAAATAGGGCTCGCTTATCGATCCAGGTTATTAAAGTTAGAAGGAAATCGTGAACCAGTATGACCTATTCGACATTCCATCTTATGACGCAACTAGCCGACCCCGCAACTTCGCTTGCGTTTTTTACGTTATCTAAAATAAATATAAAACTGAAATAATTTTAATCCTTTGTTAGGACAGATTCGAGATTGGACAGATTCGTAATTCGGCGGATTCGTTACTCGACAGATCGTGAATTGAACCAGCGGCTCCTGAGATAAACAAATTATTCTTATTTTTATTTGTTAATTTAGACTGATGATAAATTAATCGATAAAAACCGTTTATATAATTATCATTTTCATGTTTAACAATTACAAAACAATAAAAAGTTGGATTATCAAACATTTTACACCTTTATTGATATTAAGACTTATTATGAGAATATTTTCAAGCATAATTTTTTCTCAACTTCCAAAATGACTTATTATGTCTTTAGCATTTCTGGATCTGTTTTTCATAATGAAGTTCCGTGTAAATTTTTTCGCATCACCTTCTTGAAGCATAAACTACCCATGCCATGCCACTTTTCGTTCTAATTTTGTAACACAAGAATGTTCTTGCCGCCTAACACCGCCCTGGTCTAACCCAGGGAAGGTTTAAGGGGTGAGAAAACATGGAAATAAAGCGGATGAAGACGCAGGCGGGTTAGCTAGTTATATAATAAATTTCCGGTACTTAGCAAATAAATCTTCAATTATAAAAAGATTAACTTCGCAGAAACGGATTAATTTGTTTACAACCTTCATCACTTCGGAGGATTTCTGATAATACTTTCTCAGAGATGTTTTTCCATTAAATTTAATACCCAGCACACCCACTTAAGAACTGCTTACGATTTATAGCTTGAAAATCATTTTCTACGTAAATAAACAGAAGGCATTATTAACAATATTTTCAAACAATTATTGTTTCCATGGGACGACTAACGGATAATTTAATAAGCGGGATACAAATTTAAAATACTATTCGTACACCCGCACCACACTGTCTTAGAAATACTAACAAAAAGAAATGCACTGACAGTAAATAAATATATTACTCGTAATACTTATCTAAACTTAATGTAAATACTTTTTGTAAATTTTTGTACTCTAACGATTAAATAAAATAATAAAATAAGGGTTTATCATTAAAAGTTATAAAATGTGAGGGTTAGCTTAAATTAATATTACTTGTTAAAACAAGCTTGCACTTTGTAAGTGCTACGGCGTAGAGCTCTACGTCGTTCTCTACGAACTTCGTAGACCGGCTACAAAGCTTGTTGGAAAGTAAATCTTAGTTATAGGGTGCAAAATTATCTTTTGGACTTGACTGTGTTAAAGTGTGAGTTTTTATTAATAAAAAAAGTAAAATCGGCAAATTACGTGCCACACAGTACAGCCGTGTACATGTAGATAAAAGCTTATCAAGGCAAAATAATTTTCATCTTAATTTTTAAATGCAAAATATCATGAAATACAAATCAATATCAATATTTCAAAGTAGCAATAAGTAACATAAAAGATTTATAAATAATTTATTTAGTTGTAAGTTTTTTCTGACGTGCCCATGTAAATCAAAATAAAATAAAGTAAATAATATTATTAAGTTTGACACAGTTATGATACAAAGATAAAATAAATTTCATAAATTTTACTTATATCAAGTGTGTAAATGATGGAAAAAACTATTAATTCATATTTAAAAATAATAAAGGTTTTTCTTGAAATAAGGTACTTTTCCTGCTTAATGCTGCATGTAATGAGAATGGAACATCCTGTATTCACTTCCAAATTGTTTACTTAATAATTGTTCATAATCTTCGTAGACCGTCTACGAGTTTCGTAGAGCTACGAATATATTGGCCGTATATTATTGTCGTCCTAACGTTTTAAAATATAATATAGATTTTCAATTGAAGACATTTATTGTCATAAGTCTTCTCAATCAATCATTTATTTAAAAAAAACAAAGAAAGTAACATAATTGACGTAGCTTTTAGGACATTACGTCCAGTGATAGTTTTTCTCGAGTTTTAATGAGACTACAGACATAGATATTCTAGTAATAACGAATAGGTTACATATCCAACACATCATTGCATCACAGAATCACGAAAAAGAAAGTCATTTTTATTTATAAAGTTACATTTCTCAACATAAAGATAAACATATCATTAGCACATCCCACCGCACACCTGATTCCACCATTCAGACCAGATAGCACAATTAGTGTTCATGGTTTAAAGACATTTTCATGACTTATTAAGCTTAAATGAGTATTCATTTGCAAATACCAATTAGTATTAATTGTGCGCCTTTGATACTGAATACGACGTGTGTGAACTGATGTGTGCAAATTAGTTACTAGTTAGAAACTATTTACTCAATAATATCTTGTTCGCTGAGGTCGCCTACCTTATTCTAAGTTTAAACTAATATCTGTTGGATTGTTTTGGTTTGAAGCGTTGGTATATACGAATACGATTGAAAATAGTTTAAAACACGCTAACGGACAATCGGTATATGAGTGTGACAGAAAACTCTTCAAAGTAGAAATATTAACGCGGAACAATAAACAAACGACTTAAAATATTCTTTCAAAATTATATTGATGACAAACAAGAGGTACTTTTATATTGAAAGAGCGCCAAGGAGCAAATACAATGATTTACAACATTCAAAGTTTATTGAATATTCCAGGAATATCCTACAAAGAGCGCTCTAGATCGGAGTTCGTAGAATTGATACGTAAACAGAACCATTTAGCAAAGGTTTCCATAATACTGTGAATACACGGGACACTGAGCTTTGAGCTTTGTATCTGTAGAGACAGCACTAGTGCCACTCTGAAGTAAATTTATAATGAAAAAACAGAAATGTTTATAAGAAAACTTATACAAATTCTTAACATAATTGTTTGGTAAAAAGTTCGGTATATAAAAATGGTCAATTTTTGAAAAAAAATTGTCTTGTTTATCTAAAAAAAATAAAAGATGACAACCCAAGTGCTTGTCTAGGAAGGGCGAATACGCCGCGTTTCGAAACGCGAGGTACTAGACATCAATACATCGCGTCGAGGTACTAGACATCAATACATCGCGTCCAGAAGCTTCGCGCGTATTCAAAATACGCGCGTAAAACGCGAGCACTACGCTAGACTCTCAACTCGCGCGTATTGCGCGCGTGTCGAGATACTAGGGATGCCTTGATGCGTCCAGCTAACGCGCGTACTCTACAGCGAGTGCACGTATCGAGGGATATGGAGAGCCAACATTTTGACACGGAAACGCGCGTTGTGGACGGGCATACGCGCGTAATACGCGCGTATGCCGGCGCCGTACGCGGCGCCGTACGCGGCGTTTTCGCCCTTCCTGTACAGGCACTAAAACTGATCCTCGACTTGTTTGGTTAAATTTTGCATTATAGAAATATAGTGCTTAAGAATTTATAAGCGTTTTTCTGAATATTATATCTTCTTTGTGTTTAATAGTTTTTCGACGATAGAACTGCGAGTTTGAGTTATTTTATAAATATGTTTCAAAATATACTTTAAGTTTCCTACTAAAACTATTAAAAATTACCAATAATAAAAATCATTAGGTGTGGCGCTAGTTTTTATTACATATAACGGACTGAATACAAAAGGATTTCTCCCTGGGATCACGAGAGAGCTATTCGATGCGGTTCCAGGTAAACTGCATTTACGTTTGATATTATCGTCTGTGTAAAATACGGGGTGGAAATAAATCCTCCTTATATATAATAGAAGACATTTATTTGATCTGATGAAATTCTGTCTCAAATAATACTACTATCTTGAACATTGGTTTTGTGTTTTTGATCGTTAATTTATCTCTTTATTTCATATATTAGAATAATTTCAGTTTATGAAACATGATCGATAATCATTAAACTTTATGTAAAAAGTATTTGTATTAGTAGTTTCATTATCAAAATTCCTTAAATGATTTTAAAAAGTAGATGTTAGAGACTGCTAGAATGCAAATACTCATGGAAATTTACAAATACTCGTGAAAATGTACACTACTTATTTGGCTGTTTGACTATGTATTTATTTGAATAACTTTTTCTTGTATAAATTCTTCAGGTTGGTAAATGATCGAAACTGCGAGGTGTAATGTAATGCAACAAATACGAACATACATGCAGTCATTTCCTGTAAAGAGTGTGTGATGTGGTTTCATTCATTCAATAAAGAGCATCTCGATGCTTGCTTTGAGTGCTCCAGTTATCATCATCATCAACCTTATATCGTTCCTACTACTAGGGTACAGGAACTTCTCTCAAGTGTGGGTTAGTGAATGACACATGTTAAATGTCAATTGTCCTCACCATGTTGGCTTTCACCGTTCGAGTAAGTGTTTTCAAAGCCGACATAATTTTTTCAAGAAAATAAATCCGGTTTGAAATCATCATCATCCGAAATTTCAAATTTCATCCGAAATTAAAGTATCTTCTGAGAAGAGTGTGCTCTAACGAATCTCTAGCCAACACGGATTCCGTTATACACAGTAAATTTAGTTTGTGGATTTCACATGTGACATAATGAGCGGCGTCGTGAGAGCTGCGTCCTTAAACAACTGAATTCCCACATTTAAAATAATAGCATTGATATTCATGAACCGTAAATCAATTGTCTGCCCTTGCAAATATTGCAAAATGGAATTTCATTTGGAAAATAATGCAAATGTTTTACTGAGTTAAATTAAATTCTGTTGCAGCGCTCTAAATGGAATTTTGTCTATGGAAAATCATGTAGCGGAAGTAATATGAAAGGAATCCGCTTAGTTTTAAACGTAAACTACATTTTTGAAAGTTATTATTTTTATGTACAAGAGCAGATTCCAAACTGAAAATTTTAATTTCGATTAAATATTTTATTATTTATATAAGACTAACAATTGTATAATTATAATGAATTATTTTCATATAACAGTTTTATCTTTACAGACTTTATATTTACTTTTTCTTAGTTTGATAGACTTATATCTTTATGGGTAGAATATATTTAACTAGAACACTAAAAAAACAGTTATTGAAACGGTTTTTTTTAACTACCTATGCATAACAGTTAAATTAAGCTGTTTTAGATACATAATGCTTCGTTAGATAAATTCTAATAGGTTTACTGTAAAAATACAATTGTATTAACATTAACATTTAGAGACAGGTTGAAAATTTTTTATGTTTATTGAAAATGAAAAGAAAATTTTAAGGTGGTCAGCTCTATAGGCACAAGCTAGTAGTTTGAGAAATATGTTATGTTTTATTAAGTGCGTGCTATGTATTATGCAAAAGGTGGCAATAGTTAAAAATATATTAATTAAGCAAATGAAATAAATTTTATATACTTAGTATAATTTGATTTTATGCTTAAATAAAAGTAATAGTATCTCAATCTTTCAAATTTTCTTTTAATATTATATATTAAGGTTTACATTCTTAAGTCTTAAAATCATATCAAAATAAGTGTATTATACTGTATTATTAAATGATACTTGATATTTTTTTTGTATATTTTCTATTAGACTGTAATATGTCTGAAACTTATTGTTGTGAACGTCTTTGTCGTAAGACATACTTTTGATGTACGCCATTAAACAATCTAGAAAGCTCTATTATCTTGTAGCTTTATGCTCCAAGATAATAGCTTTCTAATCTAAGAGCCTGTCAACGTTACATTACCGACACAAAGGGTAAAACAATACACGCTTTGCAAAAATAAAGGTATTTTTCACAAAGCTGAAAAGAGGTTATCATAGGGCTGGATGTTGCCATGTGAAAATATCCAGCAATATTTATTTACATACTAGCTTTCCGCTCCACGGCTTCGCCCGCGTTATAATTAATTTTTCCCGCTGTAAAAAGTACACTATGTCCTTCTCCTCACAAGACAAACCAGTTTAGCCGTTCTGGATTTATAAAAAGTGAACACGACTTTATTTTACATAAATTGATATAGAGGAGACATGTTGATAGTATTTAATGCTAAGCTTTTGTATTTACATGAAAGCAATAAATCTTTGAGTTTTTAGTAGACTTAAACCTGAAATAGGTACTCATTAATAAACTTAAAATATATAGTAATATAGATTCAATAAAGTTTATAAAATGTTGGAGGAATTTATAAAGTATCCAACAGATAAAATCCTATAATTCCATATTTCAGAATTGAAACTGTTTCTATATTTACAACGTCAAACGATTTTAAAAGGGCTTGCATGTATTTCATGAAACCTTTATTTTACGTTTTATATAATATACATTGGGAGTTATTAACAATAAACATACTTCATTATCATTCGTTCATAACAGAACAACCGATTTTAAACAGTAAATAAACTAATAAACAAAAGTAGGAATGTGTTGAACTTACTTTAAACCTTTTATTGTAATGATCGTCGATTACCAAACTAAATCAAATCAAATCATTTATTTGCAGGAATGTAAATAAATGATTAATAATCAATAATTAATAATTATTATTTATAATCTACGTACCTATTACTCGATATTGATGTTTATTATAGTTGTATGTACATGTATTTACGTTGCAATCAAGTTTATATCTAACACTAACTTCAATAAGCATATTTCATTGTGGTTGTAATGTGTTTTGTACAATAAATAAATAAATAAAATAAATGTATGTTTGTTACACATTCTGGCAAAAAATACAGTAAAGTTTGTAATGAAAATTTACAATTATATAGGTTACATACTGAGAAGGCTGAAACCGATGAAGAAAATGTAATAACTTTACAACACTTTTTTTAACTATAAAAAGTACATTTGTGTTAGAGATTCCATCTTTTCAAGTATATTAAGGAGGGCTATGTTCGGGGTTTCCCTACGAGATCGAATCAGAAATGAGGAGATCCGTAGGAGAACGCGGGTCACCGACATAGCCCAACGGATTAGCTCTTTGAAGTGGCAATGGGCAGGCCATATAGCGAGGAGAACAGATGGCCGATGGGGCCGAAAGGTTCTCGAGTGGAGACCACGGATCGGAAAGCGCAGCGTTGGGCGTCCACCAACAAGGTGGACTGATGATTTGGTGAAGGCGGTCGGCTCGCGGTGGATGCAGGCTGCGAGCGACCGCAATGACTGGAAGTCATATAGGGAGGCCTATGTCCAGCAGTGGACGTCCAACGGCTGAGATGATGATGATGAAGGATATATACAAACGAAAGTTCTAAAATATTGTTAAAAGTAATTATAGTGAGTGTTGTGTGCCCAATCGAACACAAAAATGATACGTCGTAAAATAAACAAACCCAGCTCCGAAGCTCTATTAAGCTCAATTATGAATGTAGTTCCAGGAATATTTTTATGATGCTGAATAATTAAATATTCTCCAAAACACACCCACAGGCGCATCCTCACGCACACGTCGATGCACCTTCAGCACATTACAGTATGTAGATACAACTTCGCATTGACGTCATCTCTATGCAACCTTGTGCACCCACACACAGCCATGGCTGGGCTCAAACCTGCGTTTCCTTTATCTTTTTTACATCTATAGAGGTGATTGATCAACTATCTAAATGTGTATGTATGCGTAACACATACACAGATGCGCGCACCCACACATAAGACTGCTTCCTACGCACCTGCAGTTGCTATGGCAACCAGATCCCTGGAACATTCTAGAACAAAGGAGCTCAACTATTTTATCAGCGGGGCCGTAAATATTTAATAAAGAGAGCCGTTTTATGATATTTTGTATTTAAATACATTTACCTTATTTATTTCAGTTGATAAGTAGGTAGGTTTTAGGTCGTAGACAGATACCTATATTCTTATATCACCTTAACTTTGTACTCAGGATTATCTTAATCAATTTGATAGAATTTTTGTGATAAAAACTGACATTAATAAAAATCTTTCAAAATGTTTGAAATATCTGCAGATATTTGTTGTATACTTCGGCTTGCGGGCGAAGGATTTACTACCCTTTTTCTAGAATCTAGAACGCTTTGTCCATGACCTGGATTGAGTTTCTGCGCTCGTACATACACAAGCATTTTTCTATGTGTGTCATACCTATGATCAACTCCTGTAATACGCTGTAAGTTGTGATGCACACATTCATACAAACTTGCACACCACAATTGAATTTTGTGTGTGAAATAAACCTATGTGTGAGAAAACACACATGTAAACTTATCATGTTACAGAGTGCACACATCTCAAACTGTTATGCAACGGGTTTCCGATTTCAAGCCTGGTTGTTATGGCAACCAACTGGGCCCTGAATTAAGTACAAGGTAAACAGTTTCCTTTGTGCTTTTTATTTAAAATGAATAAATTTATTTTACGTACAAAAAGTTTTTAACATGGATATGTATGAGGCAGAAGGTGACGGAAAGTCAGGTTTTCACAAATATTTTTTTCTACAATTTTTACAGCCTCTTATTATATCTCGTTTGGTATACGCATACAACTAATAAGTACTCGCAAGAGAAAACTTCTAACACGACTTTCTTTTATATATATAGATATAGATAATATAAGAAGAAATATATTATATAGATATTTAAATTTAGGAAAACAATAATCTTTTAATTTGTATTTATTTTTTGAAAACAAAGTGCATTAGTGTCTGCTTTCTGTGCACTCTCGTATGTATTTATTAAGCAAATCCGATTAAGAAGTCAAGCGGATTAGCTAATTGTTGCAAAGGGCAGTCGATTTACGAGTAGCTTGTAAAATAATATGGACTGTACAGGAACAGCGCAACTAAATCAAATCCTCCAACTGCCGAGGAGTTAGACACTTATTAGAGTACACTTAGAATCGACTTACACCCATATTCTTAGTCGTTTTCTCCAGATTTTCTCTACTCAACTCAACCTCACTTGAGCTGACAAAAACGTTGAGATTTTTTTCAGCTCACCTCAAGTTCGAGGTAAGGTGGGAACTGCCAAACGTAAGGTACCTCATAACTAACCATGAAACTCCTACAAGACCTCGACGATTAATGCTTGTTTATTTTTGAGTGGAGGAATATTTTGAGGAAACGAATAAGAATATAGGTGTTAGAGTACACTTAGAATCGACTTAGAGTCCAATTGCTAAAGGAGTCAATTAATAAGTCAATCCTCTCAAGCGTTGAGCGTTCCATTAACGGACATAGAAAATTTTGCCGCTTGCGTGGATGGTCTTGTCAGAGGACCCGCAACTGCTAAGATCACAAGGTTCAGTTCCGAGCGTATTTTGGCGATCTTATATTTCCTACTCTATCGAACACATGAAAAATCGTATGAGAATGAACTGACTCTCGCTCTCACATAAAAAATCGCATGTCTGTGGTACAAAAAAAAATAAAATTTCTTGTTTGAATCTGTGACTAGTTTGGTAGCGCTTGCGCGATTCACTGCACTGAAAAAAAATTGTATGGAATGTATGCTATTTGTTTTTTAATTTAATCATATATATAAGATAGCATAAAAATAATACAATATTACTACCACCAATCGTTTAATTTTTTAATTATAAGAAAATTAAAGTTAAGTCTTGGAGGTTCATGTTATTTCACCTCTAATAGTTGCTATGTTAATCAAACTTACGTGAAAGTGGTATAAGAAATTGCAAAAATTTATCTCATTTATAAAATTAACTGTAGTTTTACACGATTCCAACTAAATTTAGAGAAAATCAAGTTTTTTCAAACCTAGGTCACGAAAATTTGTGCTCAAACTCTTATCTGTGAAAAGTCCTGTAATGGGGTCCACAGATACGGACAATTTGTCATTTAGATGCCTCACGGCTGAGAGGATAATAACTTTCAACATTTGATGATGATGTATGTTCAGCAGTGGAATATGTAAATATGTATAATGTTGGATGAAGAGAATGCTATACAAAATACTCACTGCATGGCAACAAAGAATATAATGGAGGCATCAGCTAGTTCACCCCGACCAAAGCACAAATTTAACGTTCAATTTATATTACAAGTTCATTAAATATAGTTTAAGATTATATTTGCTTTATTTCTTATCAAATGTCTGATTCAAATTGAAAGACACACAACTTGCAAACGGATTACCAAAATGATGATTACATAGGTAACAACTTTATTATTTTGTAAATTTATAAAACACTTGACACTGGCAAATTGCCATTAATTAAGTGCAGGGTAATTTATAAATACTAGAACTAGAACTTGCAAACGTATTTTCAAAATTTTAGAATTATAAAAATACCATAGTTTGCAAACCTTGTTTTAAATGGTGAAAGAAATTCGAGCAATTATAATGAGGATAATTTGCTTTAGACATGTAATATCTTTGGATTCAGGATTGGTTATTATGCTAATAGATAAATCTGCTCTGGGTAAGCCTAATATTACTATTCCAGGCATCAACATCGTCAAATAGCCATAGACTTACAGATACAGTTATTCACGTTGTAGAAAAAGTCTTGACTAAATGTATAATGCCTTACTTCCCTACAAACAGCACTAAAACTGTAAATACATATTTTACTTTCTTGCTACCTGTTACTCTGTCCATGAATAAAGTATTAGTGAAAACAGTGAACTATCTGTTTAGTTCAAGGCCGAGCCCAGATTTTAGCTGAGCTTTGTTTCCTAGAACTGCATGATGTTACTCCCCAGTAAGGGGAACCCCCTTTTGCCACCAAATCTGACCCCTTCATCCCCACAAACACCCCCATATTGGGGGTAAAACAGGGAGGTTCTACCCCCAAAAGGGGGGTTATAGGTAGAATTAAAGGGCGGTGGCTGTAACGCACATATTTGTAAGGTATTATGTAGTTGCCAACGGTATAGAGTCTTGCATCGGGACATTCAATTAAAGAATGAAGCAATCTTATTTATTAGTTATAAAAAACTAAGAAATAAAACGCCATGGCATTAGGAGCATAAGGTTTACTTCATATCCATCTTTTGAGGCTTTACATTTTATGCTAATCGTCTAACTCTAAATCTTTGGATATTCTATTAAGAACATTATATTAGGGTTAAGCACATCCATTGTGAATGTTATTTTATATGTCAAATGATGTCTGTATTGTATATAATAAAGTATTTATGATTTATGATTAAAACAGCAAAATAACGTTACTTAAAATGCCTTGAAGCCGTGTACGGACACCTAGCCGTATGTACTCTCTTTTACAATGATGGCCGACACCCACACATGCAAATTGCATCACTGTCAGAGTGCATCAGATCTCCCTTTCTATGACCTGAAGCGATTAGTCTATTCTCGGAATCCAAATTCAATATGAAGCTTTTAAAATTCAGAGATATATTCCGCTGTCGACAAAGGAATTAGGACTAAAAGCATTGGCTCGGATTAACCAGGTGCAATTGGACTAGTACTGAGTTCCTCTGACAAATTTGATTTCAATTTTACTCAGATGACATTACGTTGCTAATCCTTGGTAATTATAGTTTGCAAATTGATTAAAATACGATACGCCTATACCTATTATTTTATAAGAAGCACATAATGTATATAAATATAAGTTTTTATATTAGGTTAAATAGCTTTTAAATAGCATTTAGCTATAAAATTTAAATATATATAGCATTAGCTATAATATGTTAAGTCTTTGTAAGTATATAAAACACATTGTAATTAATTTAGAAATAAAACTTTTCGTGTTTTTATTGTGTTGAAGAAAGAATATAGACTATTTTTTATAATATTGATTCTGTAAATAATTACTTTTATTATGTAATTAAAAAAAAAGTTCAATCCAAACTCAGTGATAAAAGTTATTTTAATTAATTACATTCACTTGCTTTGATAAGTTTAATTCTTGAAGATAAATTATTACAAGCTTCTTTCTCAAGTAACATGACGTGTCCAGCGGTTCAAATGCCTTTTTATCAGATATTCAAATACAACCCCTGACAGGTTGTTTATTGAAGGTTCCGATAAGCTTTGTTTGAGTTTCGGATACCTACATAAGGAGCGTTGAGCCCTATATGTGTTGTAGGTATAATACCGACGTGAATGTCTGGTTTTTCAATCAATTTATAGCCTGCAGTGGTTTTTGTTTCTGCAAAAAATATTTCAAAACTTTTAACTACATATATAGTATCGTTGTGAGCTGGGCTGGAGTCGCGTGAAATATTTTTTCTACCATTTTCAAAAACAAATCGAACATAAACTTGTTTTCCATGGGAGAATATTTTATTTGTCATACAGACTGTGCATGTTGTCAATCAAACATTTAAGTATATTTTTATAAGTTAACTTTCAATATCTCATTTATTTTTTGCCTTTAATTAATTTGTAAAATACGCAAACAAAACACGCAAGTAATCTAAAAATAATTTTAACTCTACCGTTACTATATTTTTCTCCTACTATAAAATCAATTAAAAAAAATATGTCTGAAGCACTAAAATATAAAAACAGTACATTAACAATAAACATAACTACCGGAAATTGGGTATTATCACTATAGAACTGTATAGTTAAATAACCAATATAGCACCTATCGTTACACAAACTTCGCGCTTACCACGGGGCTAGACGTTGTGATGTTGTGTTGATGTGAGAATTATATTTATATATAGTTGGTTATGCAAAGGGTGAAATGAATTTGTCAGATTTCTAAGTGTGTCCATATGAAGAATTCGCCACTTGAATAGCACAAAAGCTACGAGATAAAATGAAATCATTTTATTTCCTCTCTTTGAAGTTGTCAATGAAAAACGGGCTAGTTCGCCGTAACAACGTAAGTAAAATATTTACCGTTTTAAAATATTAATAGTATTGACGTACGTACATTTTGCGTATTTTGCTAGTTTGCACGATCATTTGGTATATCGCTGGCTTAATTTTCAAAACTCGTAACTCTAAAGTTACAAGTTAGTAAAGTTTTTAAAATTAAGCCAGCGATATGCACATGAAAAACTATTTGAGTACATCGACTTTCTTCAATGATGCAGTATCGCGTTATTTGATAAAACCAATAAAGATAATCATTTACAAGAACTACTAGGATACGACTTAGTGTTTAATACTTTAAAATTTCGTAAAAAAATCATTTTAAAGTTTTAAAAGTGAATATTAACAATAAATATCTATTTACCCATCCATAAAAAAATATTTCAGAAAACGAATATAAAACTTTAAGTAAATAGTAACAGTTTCTTAACATAAACAGTTTTTTTGATAATATCATTTATAACATAATGATATTATTTTCATGATCGTATTAGAGTAAATCTGTAAATATGTAATATCTACGTAAGGTAACTTAAAATCGACAGAAAGTGAGTTATCTTGTTCTTCCTTGTGAATCTCGATATCAGATCCGATCTAAAAGGGCTCCATTTTTCAAGTACGACATACGTGCGACGCCAATATCGCAGTTAATAAAAGCAGCATAGGTGACTGAACATGCCCCGTGCTCGGCCAACCGTGTCGCACTTTGAACGTATGCTACTCAATTGTAAATCCGGAGAATTTCAACAACACGTGAATGTTCATTGTTTTTACTTTATTTGGTTTTATATTGAGCGTTTAATAAAACTTGGTGATATGTTCAGAATGATGTTTATGAGATGATGAAAGTTCTCGAATGTTAAATAATAAGTAATCCTGTCGAATAAAAGTCATGTTGGCTAATTGGGAGCATACTCGACTTTTATTCCGAAGGTCGTGGGTTCAAACCCCGCCGCGCACCTCTGAATTTTTATTCTTGAATAATTTATCCGCTCTTTTAAATTTGCTTTAACGATGCCCGTGCTTTAACGATGAAGGCAAACATGGTCAGGAAACCGGCATGAAATTTGGAAATGTTTGAAGGAGATGTGCCATTCACTAACCCAACCAACCTACGGCGTGGTGAATTATGGCCTCTCTCGTAATGAATGAAATCTCTGTGTCCCAGCAGTGGGAAATTAAATAGTGCTTGTGTTTCGATCGACTAAAGATTTGGATGGAAGCTTTTTGTTGAAAACCTATTATAACCGTTACTTACATAAACTAACTTAAAAATTTTTAACAACTTAAATTTTTTTAGAGCAATATTATTATCATGCGCATAAATGTTATGGTTTCAGTATTATTATTTTTGAACTGGATGGAATTGAAATCAATGCTATTAATAAAACTTAATAAATCTGGATAAAATATAAAAAGTAGACTTGAAATGAGTCAATGACATAAAATCAAAGTTGAAAAATCCATAATATCGTAGGACGGAAAATAGTGATAAAATTAGCACACCTCGGATATTGAAAATTGGATTTTTCCGTAGCAAAAATCCATTTATTAAAATTGGATTTTTCCGTAGCAAAAATCCATTTTTCTCAACCTTGTTCGCATATCGGAAAATAGGGCAACTGATTACTATATTAACCAGGCTAATATAGTTAACCTGATTTCCGAAGGTTGGGAATTTCCTGTGTTTCCCCGTGCATAAGCATTTAAGCTTATTTTCTCACGAGAGATATTCACCTTAACACCACACCACATTACACCACGCTTGCCAAGTTCGGGTTGGTGAATATCAAATGTCGTAATTCATGTCAGTTTTGGGATGCAAGAGGTTGCGGGTTCGATTCCCGCCTCGGGACAAAAATTTGTATCCGCAAATATTTGTCTATGTTTAATAAAAATACCTATAATTATAATAAGAATCAAGATGTAACCTATTTGATTATTAACGTGTGGTTTAAATAATGTAGGAAATTTAATGAGCTAGAATTGATAGTGAATGCACTGTCGATCTAAAACCAAATACCCGAAAGCTTTTACGCATCCATCATTTAATTTAGTTCACTGCATGCTCTGTATATGTAGCTCAGAAGAAGGAAATATGTAGCTGTCTGTAAAATTGACAGATAGCCTTTGAATTTGTCAGGCAACGTGTGCAAAAGAATATACTCGTAATAAGTTTCAAATCAGGCGGTATTTAAGACAGCGAGCCCTCGCTTTTCTTTCTTTTTTTTATTAAATGTTAAATATTTGTCTATGTTAAATGTGTGTTGTCCGAAATAAATGAATTTTATTTTTTTATTTTTTTTTAAATACAGATCTAAATAGTTTATACAAAACTCATTAGTGGTTCCATGAACCCACGTGGGGTTTATCTGTGTCCGTACCATATCAACTATACCTACCAAACATGAACTAGCTATACAAAACATTATTTAAATTTCAGACATTTCATTATTTAAAATAAAGCAAACAAAGAAACTGAAATAGACACACCTTTTAATAATATATGTAGTGATTTTTATTATTAAATTGATAATCAATGTAAAATTGCAAAATACGAGTTCTTACAACCAACCAAACTGACAAAAAACATCGTCTTTTGTCCCAAGAATCATATAAGAAAGTTTTACGAAATATTTTGAGTGTTACCTATTTTTTTTTTTTGCATAAAACTTTTTAACTAGAAACTAAATATAAATTGTTTTACTTTGATTTTACGCAAAAAGAAGTGCTTTCTGTGTATAAAGTTGCCATGCCAAAATGACTTATTTTCTGAGTAATCAAATAAAAAATAACGATAATCAAGCAAATTGCTATATTAATCTCAGCTCACTATCCCATAATATTCGGTTCCCTCGACAGCAGGTTGTTGTAGAACTTCATGTTCTTGAACTTGTAGTTGAAGTGGCCCTTCTTCTTGAGGCGGCCCATTCGTTGCAGCGTCCTGATGAGCGGCAGGAACCGGTACAGATTGTTCAGCTCGTCTCCCAAGCAGAACAGGAATGAAGACTCGATGTAGGCTGGAATTGTTAAAATCACAAAATTACTGATGTATTGTGGTACTATAGTAGAGCTAGTAAGTTTAAGTTTCGACCAAACATCAATAGAAGTCTTTATAGTTGGTAGTACCTAAGTTGTGCCATCAGACGGTCATCATTGCCTTGTTCACGTGTGAGTGAAATTAATTATTAATATTAATAATTTCGTTCAAAGCCGCTTACATCCACTGTGCACCTGCAGTTTATTAGGGCGTCGGTTCAATGTGCATTTATTGCACAAATCCTTCCAAAATGTAAAGAGCTTGTCGAACTAATAAGTCGCAGCCCAAACAGCACCCGCAGGCAAAAGCCGCACTCACAGCTAATTGGATTATACAGGTACTCCACAGGAATAGAAATAATAGAAGAGTACAAGAAGTATAATTTCGTATTAATGTGTCACCGATTAGGTGACCTATCTGTAGTAAAATTATTTGACAGCCCCTGTGGTAAAGCACCGGCTCCGGTTGAAACTATTTTAAGATGTTGTTCCGTAAATTATCTATATTTTTTTTATTATCAAAAAGTGCCAATTACTTGTAAGAAATATAAAGGTTTTGGTGAAATTGACAAATAAAAACAGCATTTTCATTTTCGCGATTTCTACAGAGACTGTGTGAGAAAGGTAGCGCATGTGGTTTGTAAGAAGTAAGCGAACTTTTAGTACACTTCTAGCCACTTCTATATCTTATGATTTCTACGATGCTTCACTATCCAGCGTCATAACAGACTGCTTCTGTTGTAAGCCGCTTTGCAGCAACCATTAGCAAATCGAACCGTAAGCCGCTTACTAGTGCAGTTATTGATATTGCTTTACAATGGACTAACAACAGTTGCTTTATGTGACTGTATTAATTTTGTTATATAGAGAAAATCTTTGCGGCCCACCCAATCAAAAGTGGGCTACTACTAAAATGCGAAACACATGAATGCTTCAGGAAGTCCTTTTTGAGGAAGGATTATAGGATGATAGATAACTATGAAGATCATTCCACAACCTATGTGATTTATTTAGGAAAAAAATAATTTGTTTCATTACACAAAATAAACGGCTATAAAATATATTTTTATTCTCAATTTTAACAGCTGTAAGGTGTAAAAAATAATATTATGGTTAGAGAACATGGAAATCGAAGCCTTGTCACCCTTTGTAAAGCCACGCCACGCAACTCTTTCATAGCTGCAATTAACCAAACGTCAAATGCAGCTATAAAGTTTCAGTTACCCTTTTACTGTTAGGTGTAATTTGCTTGGTGGGAATGAAAGGTTGGAAATTAATATGTATTTCAAAATAATATTTAATTAATCGAAGAATATCATGACTTTACCGGCCATGTATTTTAAAATAAAAGTTTGTTTTTATGTGTGTAAATAAGTTAAGTAATCCTTTTTGTTAATACTTGTCATACACTCGTAAATAAAGTAAAAGTTTATTCATTTATATGATGTATCAACAAATGGAGCTCTATGACCTAAATAATCACTTATAGGTAGACAATACTGAATATAAATTATTGCATAATAATGGTCACAAACAGCTTGCACATAACAACAGACAACAAAATTAAATTAAGAATCACTCTTCACACTGGGCCCTTAGACAAGTTGCCATCGCTAACTGACAACTTACTTACTTACTTTCCTATCGCTTAAACCATGACGAATTTCGGTTGGTAATCAAACCTCAAGCTTTTTCGATACGCTTGTAGGCTAAACTCCGCGGCGTTTTGTCTATGTTTGATGTCATAGGTCAAATGACAACGCTCAGACATTACGTTCCGGTCTACGAAAAACTAATACATATTCAATTAAATTTAAGAAAAAGTTATCATGTTTTCATTGCGTGTGGAGGCTTATTATATTTTGTTTTTGATAATTTAAGCAAAGTTCTTATATTTTACCGCATGGTTATTACGTTGAAAGGGAAATAAAAATTGTTTCATTTTTATAACTACAGTAAAACCTATTTGTAAATTGAAATGAAACGCATGTGTCATGGAAAGTCTGGGAAGTAAAATAAAAGAAGAAGATAACGTAAATAAACAAATTAAACCACTTGAAATTTTTAGGACCAACCTATCTAACGAAAATTACTTAAAATAGCTGATTTTCTATAAAAATAGTTGCTGCAATCTACTCCACCACCAAGAACTCAACCAGTTGGAGGAGAGACAGACACAGACTGAAGCCCGTAAGGTGAAGGTGAAAGCTGACCGCAATAATGTCCTCGGCCGTTTCCAAATATTACTTAAACAATATTAGGGCTAGAGACGGCATTATACAGCTATGCACAGCTTGGTAGCGAGTGATTTTGTGTGATACCAACGTAACAACCATCCACAACGAGCCGTCTTTGTCCAAATAAAAAGCGCCTTGTGAGTTTGATACTGCTAAGACTATTTATTCTTAAGACTAAAGGTAAATTGTACTTTGTTTAAAAATAAAATATGTTTCTAACTTTAACCGTGTACTTTTATTTATAATTTAATAGATTAGACAAATCATTTTAATAAGATCCTTTTTATGAGGTTGATTACTGTTGCTTTACTCACGGCAAAGATTTAAATATTTGAGTCATTTATTTCCATAAAATCCTAAAGATTTATTTATTTATTTAGGCACAGTCAACATTAAAATAACAAAAAAACAATGGTTTTATGAATGAGGACTTATACTATGAAATGTGTGCCTATTATAGACTAGCACTAGCAAAACACTTATTAAAGAAAGGACACAAACAACACAAATAAATAAGAAATTATGAATATCACTTGGAAGCTTATTAAATAATGCTTTGCTGAGTCTAAAATGCTCCATAAATAATGTTTCTTGCATTTCGCCAATACTTTCCATATTCTGCCGATAAAGATAAGTATCTTGTTTGGCGTCTAAGCCACACATTTTTATTTTAGGCTGACTACAATAAACGCATCGTATACATTTTGAACAAATTAAAATTATTTTTAGATTCTCAAAGCAAACCACTTTGTTTACATCTATGTCCTACAGCTGTTGTTTATGAAATCGCCATTTTGATTCGATACGATAGATATCTACAGCTATTTAGCGAACGCTAGAAAATCTCGAGAGAAACGACTAGATAGCGAAGTTAATTGTCAAAAGTAATAGAAATGTATGTAAATTTTTGAAAAAGATCACGAGACTAATCGAAGGTTTATGTCAAATCCATACATTTTGTAACGATGGCGATGATCGCCTTACTTTACACTTGGCTAGCCCCCCGGAATATTATGTTTACTCTTTGAATCAAAAATATATTTAAAGTACTGTTCTGTCCTTGAATATAATATCCGGTTCTTTTTATTGAAAAAGGAAAACAGGATGTCAGAATATAAAATAGAATCTATGCAAGCGGATGCAATTTTTACAACCATTTCCATGGTGCGACCAATTTTATAGAAGCAGGAAGCAATAAACGAACCTTCGGATGTAAACTCGATAAGCAGACTGTTTTCAATATTTTATTTTGAACTAGCCGACTCGCTAACAGCTTCGCTTGCGTTTTTTAGGTACCTACAAACAAACTACCTGTATTCCACTGCTGAGACACAGGGACTTCTCTCTTATGAGAGAGATATTGTCGAGAGATATTCACCACAGATGCGGGTTGGTGACCAAATACTTAAATATTTTTCTTCTTGAAAAACTTATATGCGTTTTGAAAATAGAGCACGTCTAACGGTGAAGGAAAACATCGTGAGAAAACTGGCGTGTTCTGTCACCTATCGTTACAACCAGCCATATCTGTTCTACGACTTTTTCTAATTCACTTTGACATCTATGTATAATAATGTATATTCTAATAAGTAAGTATATCAGAAATCTAGCACCTGTCACATAAGCGTTGCTGTGTGAAATGTCTAAAAATTTATTCATTTGTTTCGCTACATATACAGTACAATAATAACAAACAAAATAATCGAGGAACAATAGAAATGGAGCACTGCACCGTTCTCAGTCAGAAATTGCAATTTAATTTGCTCTTGTAAGGTTTCCCGTTTCCCTTTACCTTTGTAAACTCTCATTGATGTCGTCGTTGAAAGGAGATAATAGAAAGGACGTTATATTTTATAAAATGTTTTATTTATTCCGAACAAGAGGGTTTTAATAAAAGTTACTAAGAGGAATGGATGACACCTTATTAATAATACAATAGCGGGTTTGACAGATGTTGGAAGATACAAATAGTTAAAGACTTGAATACTCATAAAATTAAAACAATATATTATGTATGTATTTATTTAGAGTTAGATAGTAAATTTATTGTAATTTATTGTTGTACATAAAAAAACGGAACAAAAGTCTATTTATTTATTTTAGTATATTTTGGAGAACAGATAGATAGTCCTTTAATAAAAAAACACTAGGGACCATTTATGCGTAGTCTTTTAAATTCCAACATTTCGTCTATTTTACAAAATTAATTACTCGTTAGTACCTAAATTTGATTTGAATAAGAATTAAAACCCTTTATATATTTAAAAAAATTGAAAATATATCTTTTTATAAAAAGCTAGCCTTCCTTCCTGGTATATATATCTATCTATCCATATATCTATATCTATATATATCGCTATCTCTCCATCAATTTTTAACCCAATCAATTCAACCGTTCATGAGTTATAAATAGTGTAACAAAGACGACTTTCTTTTATTATATAAAACATAAGTATTCAGCATGGTTATTTATCAGACAATTATGTAGCTCCTCAAAATCATAGCTGTAATGATGTAACCAGGCGTATACTGGAAGGCGTGGGTTCGAATCCCACTCGAATACAAAGGTTACGTAGTCTTATACATTTTTCTATCATTTAGATAGCCTATGTGAGTAAACCACTATATAAATATGAAAAAGTATTTTAAATATCATAAACAGTTGACATAAATCATTATAAAAAGATGCTTCTAATAACCTTTTTAGGGTTTCGTAGCCAAATAGCAAAATCAGAATCCTTATAGATTCGTCATATCTGTCCGTCCGTCCTTCCGTCATTATTATCATGAAAACTCCCAACGAAAATTGGTTTGAACGAGATATAGCCAGTAGTTTTTTTATAATAGGTACGTCATAAACTATTTCATATAAAAATCTCTGCTGCGCAAACCTTCATGGGCGAGCCCAACTCGCACTTGGCCGGTTTTTGTTTCTTGCATCCTTCGGAATGCAAGGAAACTTCGTTAAACTTCCCAGTTTGGTAATTTCACAGACGAGTTCGAGTATTCCAACCGAGGATTTCCAAACTTTGTGAATGTGCGAGATGCTTTTGATCTACGAGAACTTACACTAATTAGCTTGAGTATGCTCGAAGCGAAGTCACCTTACTAATACTGAACTTATTTGTTCTATACAACGCTAATTAGCTTAATAATCCTGGGTGTATTATAATTTAGCGGATTTAGATGTCAGAGTTGATAATAAGATGCCTTATGTTTTACAAAGCATTTTATCTCTACCTTTTTGGATCTCATCATTCATGTGATGTGGTCAGAGTTATTTCACTATTGAGATACTCAAAAAATGCAACGATTTTTCGAAGGCAGACACAGTAGACCTAGTTTGCCTTGGCCATCAGCATTCTTTGTTTCAATGCAAAATGTTACCTTCAGTTAGCATTGAAATAATAGTTAACGACACGCCATATGCCTGTATACTTTTTGTCTATGGTATACAAAGCTTTATAACTGAAAAAAAAACAAAGAAACCACCCAGAAAATAAACATGAAAGCTCCATAGGCACGGGGCACAAATGCAACTTAATACTAAACGAAGACAAAAGAACTCCTTATAAAATGTAATTAAATACATATATATTATCTTAGAAATATTACTTGGAACTCAAAGTGCCTTGCAGTTAATAAATAAACTAAGAAAACCCGTGGAGCTTTCAGAAAACGTTTACAAATAAAATAGGTACTTGGAAAATAAAATGAGGAACTCGAGTAAATATAAAAGGAAAGAAAAGTTGTGAAAGGTGCTGCGATGGAAAATTAATACCTTAAAGGTTTCTGCAATTTTTCTTTGAAGGAAAATGATTTTCTTTTTAGCATGACGGTTGGTTGCGGTTAATAAAGTATTTTTAGGTTTTCTCTTTGAAAATTCAATTCTTCGAAACCAAATCGTAGCTGCTTCAAGAACATTTGATGCAATGTGCTAACCTTTTTTTAGTATAACTAAAGAAAACCAAATTTGAATTATTTTGAATCTCGTCTGTGTCAAAATTTTGCTTTCCATATTTCATGTACCTAAACATTTTCATGTAATCCATGACAATGCATTAATTAATCTTCATGCAGTCGGTACGTGTTTAATTGAGTGACGAACCAAAATCCCCACATTCTTTTTTTTTAAGCCGCAAGCGAGGGTGCCAGACTGGAAGGGTTAATAAACCCTATTCGCAAGTACTTCCACGATTATGGTGATTTAACGTGGCTATGAACTTATTTATAAGGTGTCCCACGGTCATGCCACATGAAAGGAAGGTACATACCAATATCTTAGATTAGATATTGAAGATGGAATATTTTACTGAAAGAAGACATTATTTAAATTTAAAAAATATTTAATATGCTTTTATAGACATTTAAATAACTACATGGTCGGACCAGGAACCGAATTCATTACAAGACAAAAATTATTATCCTGTAACTTTATCATACCGATCGATAAGATTAAATATGTACTATGCTATTTAACAAAAAACAATCCTTATGATGAAGCCTTTGATCGGTATTATAAAGTAACAGAATAATATATTTTCTCTCGTAAACGGATTCGAATCCCGGTTAAACCATGTAATTATTTAAATATCTATGAATGCTGTTAAATTGTTTCTTAAATCAAAATATTGTCTTCTATTAGTAAAATGTTACATCTACAATATTTAAGGTATTTTCCCTCTATATGGCATGGCCGTGGGACACCCTGTACAGTGTTTATTCTCTCCTTGAATTAAGGGCACTGTCAGTTAACATGTCTGTTGATTCCATCTTGTTATACGTTACGACATAATGTTGTTCAAATATTGTTATTATCAGAGTTTATCGTACCGTTTTCTGTATCGATAATGCTATGTGTAATCGTTTAGTGAGCAACCCGATAGTAGGTACCGAATTTAAATAAATAAATATTTATAGATAATTAAGATAAGATAAGATAAGACAATTCTTTATTACACACACCAATAAAAATATTTACATAAAAACTTAAAAACTACAAAAACGTATGCGTAATGGGCGGTCTCAATGCTTACAGCAATTTCTTCCAGACAACATCTAGGCTTTATTTTATATTTGGTTAGCTTGTGTTAGCTAAATTTCTAATATACTTAATAGAATATTACATTATAAATTTTTTACATAGAAATCACACAGAACATCCGGTACAAATATTGACAGATCATACATATTCTTGTCTATTAGCGATCGAACCCGCAACATCTTTCGTCGCTGACAGACCTCTTTGTACGCCACAGAGATCAAATATAAAAATATATCGATGGGTAACGGCCAAAAAGGGCTAACCGCCATTTTTTGCGAAATCGACTTATATATATGGTTGGAATCGGCTTTTTTTTCTGCGTCGTTTGGTTCAAGTATCGTGCCTCTACGAAATACTTTTTGGCGCTTAGGCAGTTCGTAAATTCAGGTCCTAAGCCTGATTTCTTCGTCGTAAACGACACATTTTAAGTATTTTTTTTTATTTTGGTGGTTATAATAAAAGTTGAATCTCGAAACTGACACTTAAGCTATTTTGGCATAAAATAAAAATTACTTTTTTGGGCGTTAACCTGTTTGGGCTAGGTTTCTTAAAAAATCATAATCGTCGTTTAGTATGTTTAGGCTGCATTTCCGAGACCTTATTTGGCGCTTAGCCTTTTTTTCCTGTCACTGATCAAATTCTATGAGGAGCTTAACACAAATTGTCCTAGTGACTCTCACCAAACATATTGTCGCTTATCCTGTTTTTACCTCCCGATTTTCAAACGAATGTGGTGGTTAGATAACAAGATAAAACAAAAAAATTAAACATACGATAATTTCTTGTAACGGAATTTTTCAGTTACCTTGTGCAGCAAAAACTAAAACGTCGGTTACCCTTTTCGTATGTTCAAAACAAACGGGGTCACGAACCGACAGTGGACTTTAGTGCGTAGGTGACTGCGGTACAAGCGCCGCTCATGCACGCGAGCCATTTTGGCGCGCAAAGTTTGGAGAGTGCTAGAACTACAATTTATAAGGTTTGTTTACAATAATAATGAATTATAGTTCAAAGAATGGCATCCAAACAGTTTAAATACTGGATTGGTATGTATAGGTACACACACAATCTAATTTATAATATATCTAATATATAATATTAGCAGCATGACATGACTTTCGTCTTATCCATGTTCATTTTAAGACCAACCCGTTGGGAGACTCGATTGAGGCCTTCCATTGGGAAGAACTCGGCACAATGCTCGAAGGTCGTGTATCGTAGTCATGGCAAACTATTCAGTTTGCCATGACTACGATATTGTCTGCGAATCGAAGGTGAGATTTATTCGCCATTGATATTGATGCCCAATCCTTTCCAATCCAGAAGTTTGAAGGCGTCTTCCAAAGAGGCAGTAAACAGTTTCGGAGACAAAATGTCTCCCTGTCTTACGCCCCTTTTTTAAAGAAATAGCCTCCGAACTCTGTTCTTGTACTCGGACGGACATGGTGGCGTTTCTATACACACACTTCAGCACTTCGATATACCGATAGTCAATACGGGCCCGCTGGAGTGGCTCAGGCACCACCCACGTTTCGACCGAATCAAAGGCTTTCTCGTAGTCCACAAACGCTAAGCAGAGCGGCAGGTTATACTTTTCGGTCTTCTGTATAACCTGCCGCAGCGTATGTATGTGGTCTACAGTACTATAGCGTTTTCGGAACCCGGCTTGTTCGGGATGCTGGAAGTCATCAAACGTGCGTTTGAGTCGGTTAGAAATGACCCAAGAAAACAGGTTATATACATGGCTCAAAAGCGAGATGGGTCTGAAACTATTAGTTCAAAGAAAAAGTGAAATTGTGTCATTTTTTATTAAAATAAAGACTGCTGATTAAGTATAAAAAGTTTTTATTCTCTGAAATGAAGTTACGAGTTACTTTTCAGTATTTACAAGACTGAAAGACACCATTGTTTCATCGTTTACAAAAAAGCCGAATGTTTCTTTTAAGAATTTTTACTTAGTACCAGTTTCTTGCCCGTCTTTCAAAATTCAATAACCAGTTATACTAAAATTGCTCCTATTTCCGGTTATAAAAAGTCGGTTAAGCTGATTTTCTTCGACTTAAATTATACGAAAAGAACTGTTAAATCATTTAGGCTGGAAGTAAATGAATAAGAGTTTTTCATTTATGACGTTCTGGCTGTTTGTAAAATCAGGACCATTTAGGGGTAAGCGACAGTAAAGGGTATTTACAGGACGATTTATAACAAATTAATAATGCCATTTTGTAAAGTGACAATCAAAAGCTAAGTAGTTAAATTTTCAGGGTTTCGGAAGCTTAAACAGAATTTTTTAGATTTTTTTTCGTATATTTTCAACTTTAAACCTCTCTACTGTAAAGTTTGTAATATGTCGGTTATCCCTTTTTGGCCGTTAACCATCGATATTTATGTATATTCATTGAGGCATATCAGAAATATATCTAGAAAAAAAGAGCAGCTCTTTTCTATTTGCTATTCTCAATTTGAGTGCTCCTGTTATATCCCATAACTTTACTCTATCCCCAGTATAACGAACACACAAACATTGTGTTAGTTGATTTGAGTTCGATGAGTTTCATACTCGTAACTCAAACAACTAGATAGACTTGTTGTTAAAATAAACAACCAAGCTTATGTAAACATAACAGTCTATTACAAATTAGTTGGGAACTACGATGCAGTTAAATACGCCTTTACAACATAAGTACATACACAGGAAAATAGTGCTTGAGCGATATTGGTTCAACTGTTTGTGAAAAAAAAAAAATTTGAGTTGTTATGTGGCTATTTATATTTACTACTATAATTAATACTGAATATCACAGTGGAACTTCTTTCCTTGAATGCATTCATTACATTTTTATTTATCTATTAATAATTCTTAACATCGTACAATCCGGCATGTTCTGAGAACTTTGAAAAGTTTATAGGACAATGTGTTATTCACCAACCCGCAATTGGCCAGCGTGGTGAATTAATGACTAATCTCTCTCGTCAAGAGAGAAGTCTCTGTGTTCCAGCTGTGGGAACGTAAATAAGGGTGATAATGATGATTCCCTTAATGGTAAACACACTATGCTCCGATTAAAAAGCATTTTAAAAGTAGTGCAAAGATTCATAGCATGAATATTCGATAGGTTTTCCCGAAAAAGGTATTTGGTTCCAAACTATTCAGCCGCACGTTTCCTTTTACCCACGTTTTTTTATAGACGTGTGGACATGAAGCGATATGTTTGTACTCGTAGCGGCGCTTCGTGATTTGGTATAATATCTTAATCTCTAAGCTTTTATATGTTTTTGCTTATCTCTCATATGAAAATCAATGCCACTTTTCGTTGTAATTTTAAAAATCAAGAACGGTTTTAAAGAGTCGTACTAGCCCAGGGAAGGTTTTAAGGGTGAGATAACATAGGAATAAACATAAACAAAATGATACTTATTCAGCGATACATGTTTTTCTGTCTTCTGTGTTTTAAATTAACAAAAAACTTGTTTAAATATAAAAAAAATAGATATACACCTATTTTTGGTTGTTTTGTTGTTTTTGTATATATTTAAATAATTTTTTTCCTCTCAGGACCAAAAATTTGTAAGATATGCAAATATTTTTTCCGAGTCTGGGTGTTTTATATGTATAGTTAAAATATATATGTATATTATATTAAGTACACTCATATTAGAAATCTAGCACCCGTTACACGAGCTTCGAGCTTACCACGGGGCTAGATGTTGCTGCGTGAACTGTCCAGCAATATTTATCTACTGTATATTATATATATATTTAATATTTATACACTGTATCTTAGTTTTAATTTATTAATTTATGTTTGAATTGTACTGTTTTTAACGTGTAATTTTTTATAATATGTAAATAATTTAATTTCTTATATGTATAAGTAACATTTGTAATTGGTTTTTATAAATCGTCTTTGTTACTTAATAATAAATAAATAATGTTATTTTATTATTTTATGTGTAGTCTATTATCGGAATTAAAATATTCCTGAAATAATAAGACATTATTAGAAGTTCCCTGTAACCGCTTCTAAAACACGTCACAAACTATAAGCCCGAGGTAAGCTTCAAACAATGACAGGCTTCGAAGTTCAAACAAAGTAGTCACGGCCCCGTCGCGCCGCGCTGACAGCGAACAACACGTTCCTGTAAGCCTCTTTAGTACTTTGTTCACCTTACACACTGGATTTTTGTAATGTTTTGGCTACAGATTAAAAAAAAACTGATTGAGGCCTTCAATAATGTTTTGGCTACATAAAAGTAGTAGTTTTTCCGATAAATGTATCTTTTTAAATTTATATTTGATAGATATTGTTAGTTGGAAAAATAAATATATTTGTTTGTTGTTTGTTTTAGGCCTTTATTGGATATCGATTTAAAATACTTTGTTTACCTTACACACTGGATTATTGTAATGTTTACTTACATTGTAATTTCATTTGTAATGGCTACAGATAAAAAAAATTTAGGCGTTTTATTGATATCGATGATTTGATTGATTTTTATTGGGTTTGTAAACAAATATTGCTGGACAATCCTCAAAAGGTTTACTCTCGGGTAAACTGGCTTGATATAATTATTGCTGGTCGAGAACGCTTTCGATAGTGTGATAAGTTTTTTGAAACTATCACACTATCGAAACTATCACACTATTCGTTTTTCGAAACTTTTGTCGTTATATATTTTAATATGTGTATAATTAAATTATTCTAGTGGCATTTATTATTCTTGTAATATTATAATGACATTCTAGTCATTATATAAATAAAATAAATAATAACTTACAAGAGCTCTCTGAGGTAGGACTCTTGTCCTCCCAGAACATCTTGCACTGGGCTACGTCCATGAAGCAGTGGTTCTGAAACATGATGGAGGGCTCCCGCGCCACTACGCCAGGCACGCCGCACACCGGCGCATATGTGTCGGGACACTTCTGGAATTACAAGTAAAAATTATCGATATCGCAATCAGTGGTTATCAGGTATAGAATAAATTCGAGCTCCTAACGTAATCCTTGATTGCGTTAACAGGAAAGCGTGGGATCGACTCCCACTCGAGAACCAAGGTTACATTGAGATCTTATATTTTTTCTACAACATTTTCCAATTATTAGAAAGCTTAAGAAAGACAGGCACTATTAAAAAATGTTTTTTTGAGACAATAACAGACATTGGTGTAAAAACATATTTCAAACAAAAGCCAACCCGCCCTCTGCAATATTATTCAAAATATTTAATAAAGTCCACCCTTTGTCATGAACAGCGCTGCATCACAATGAATAATACAATGCATTACCGCTGATTCACTTACAAAATACACTTCGCCTCTCGTAAACGAATTATGTCAGGGAATTTCCCTTAAACGAAACATGTTCCGAGACAAGCTTCACAGAGCTGACTTCATAAGTCGACATATTTCCTGGTGAAAGCTTAAAGCACACACATGTAGTCATAAGTTCTATCGTTTGCAAATAATAATATTCATAAATCCTAGTATATAATTATAATACATAGAATATAAATTAATGAAAAGTCCAGGCTTATTAGTAGAGTTTTTTTATCCTGTGTTAAGCTTTTCGTGTCCTAGGTTAATGAATTATTTACCAGGTGAAGCGATTACGAAACGATTACGATCAATATCCCTGGAAATAGAACATGAAATTCAAATAGAAATATATTGCAATAGACATTTTCATAGATATTATTGAAGTGACGATCCCTCTCCGATGCGATATGTGTGCTATCCTTCAGTCGGAAGCGAACATACGAGCACAATAGAACCTGACGCCAAATAACTCTAACAAAAAGTTCAAAACATTTTCGCCCGGAAACTCGCGTTTAATCCCTATTGGGGTGGAATTTCCTCCCCACCAAACCAGACAGAGGTTTATTGAATGCAAAGATAATCAAATTGTTATGCAAAATCTATGCTTATGTCCATCGCATACGAACTATAGAATTTGTATCTTGTCTGGCCCCTAGTTTGATACTTCATTCGTCTACCAATTAGTGTTCGGTATAATATTCGGTAATTTGCACTAATTGACATGTCTCATATTAACAATACCTATTGCTGGGCATTCTTTGTTACGTTACAAATAGGTAGGTAAGTAAGTGTATTAAGTAGAAAATATTAAGGCCCTATATAATGTCAAATCGCTTGAAATTGCTTTTTGTTAACAAACATATCACGTGAAGACTAAAAATATACTAAGTAGTTAATAAAGCTTTTAATGCACGATACCAATATAGTTTTTTACTTCAATTTTTACGAGAAAAATCAAAGAACGTTTATGTTCCAAATAACAATGATAAAAAAGAGTTTTTGATTCATCTTTATTTTAACTATTTAACTGAAAAATATCGATGTTGATAATATTTATTGTGAATCGAAAGATAACATTATCCATAACAATCATATTTAATGGTTTGAATTCACCTTTACACAAGATGTCTTGGTGTAGATAAACCCCCCAAGTGCTCCCAACCCTCTATGGGATGTTTCTTAGGGACTTTACAAGGTGCAGTGGGTTAGAGTATTCAACCAAAAAGAGTCGAGACTTAAACTAATTTCTGTACTTACTTACATTAATTCTGCTACTTTCTGCAAGGGGACGAGGTAGCACAAACAAATTAAAAATAAAACTGATCAAGGGATTTCTAAAGCACGTGAAAATGCATGAAAGCAGGGTAATTCTGTGTACTGGTAATAACTTGTGTGTATACACTACTACTATCAACAAGCAGCCTTGTAAGAGTAATAATAATAATAAGAATTTTTTTCCAAACTCTCCAAGTCTTGTAATGGGTTCTATTGGTTAAACCCGTACTCAGTAGTGAGACAAAAATATAGGTTGTTTGACGGTCATAATGTGCATGACTAATTTATTTATTTTATCTTACATGCTGAATGATCATGTAATTTTACATTTGTTGACATACTTAATATTTGCTGTTAGTAAGCGATGCGGTGAGGATGCTGTCGATGGCTACTCCATTTGTTAGATTCTTTAAGAGTATACATAAATAAGAGGTACTTGAGCAACAGGCGAGGGTGTGTTATGTCTGGGCCTTTGCGTCTCGCTTCGGATTATTAGAATTTAATATTATCAAGATAAGATTCTTCTTATGTTGTCTGGGAGATAGTAAAGGACAGTTGTATTTTTGTTTTGACTAATCAGTTTATTAGTCAAAGCACTATAGGTTGTTTTTGTTTATGAAGTCGTCTTTTTTAGGTTTGTAACTAAAACTAAGCGGCTTTGTTATGTCTAGCGTTTTGGAAATTAATTAATTTGATGTTTGCATTTCTATGGAAATAAGACTTTTGAGGTTTTGATTTTATACCAGAAAGAGGTGGGGGGTAGGTACTTACAATTCTTTAGCCTTTTGCTTAATATACAGGGTGATTGGTAGATGGGTGCAAAGCTTCTAGGGGATGGTAGTGTGGACCATTTGGAACCATTTAAGCCATAGTTGTCTTAACCGAAGTCGGACTATTTTTTTTTTATGAATTTTTTACGGGATACAAGGAAAATACCCAAAATTTTACAGTTAGTTGCTAATAACTGCCAGTTTAAAAGGCCAGTTAATTATTTTTTGTTTAATTTAAGTTAAGCTATGTGTAAGCAATCTACCAAAACTTGTTCTTAGGTATCTGAGTCATTAGCCATTTTTTTACAGACATTTCAAACTTACGAAAATGTTCTGCGATTTACGAAAACCATTTTTGACGTTGTTTTAAAAAAAAACTAATGGTGCTATTTTTGTTCAAACCTTTTTAAAAACATGTGTGGTTATTACTCTTTCTTTTGGGGTATTAATTAAGAGGATATCTCAAAAAATTTTGAAATTATGATACAAAAACCAAATAGAGGCAGAAAATTTAATGATAAAAAGCAGATTACCGAATTGCTGAAAATGGCATACACCGCGTGATACCTGGGTACCACGCGGTGTATGTGTGTATGACTCCAGATTCAACCCAAGCAGACACAATTCTAAGGTCGAGGAAGAGATTTTGGCAGCATTCTAAGCGGATCCTACTACCATCGCTAGCGTAGTAGCTCAAAATCTTAACATTTCACAATAGAAGATGTGTATGTGGAGTATGCACAAAAATGATAAGTATTTATTCCATGGCCCGGGTCTGCCAGGTTTGGAAGAGCAAGATACCGGGAAAATAATCCAATTCTGCCGTTTTCTCCTCAACAGAGACATCAACGCATCTTCAATGCGTGATTCTTAAAATCAATCTTGTGGACAAATAAAAGTAAATTTTCCAGAGAGGGCATAACAAACTTTTACAACCTTCACCAACAGGCCAACAAGGGCAGAAATCCATACTGGAAAAAGCAGGTGTCAGTACAGAGGAAATTCTCTGTCAGTGTGTGGGCTGGAGTAATTGGCAGAACATTGATTGGGCCCCACTTCTTACCAGGTACCTTAAATGGTAATAATTATTTGGGATTTCTTCAAAACGATCTTCCAATGCTCGTAGAGGTGTCATAATATTTAAAACTGACCAACTGACGTTAGGATTGTGTCTGCCTGGGTTGACTCCAGATTCCACGTGGTGTATGTCACTTTCAGCAATTCGATAATCTGCCTATTTTTTCATTAAAGTTGCCTTGAATTTTCTCCCTCAATTTGGTTTTTGGATCATAATTTCAATATTTTTTGAGATATTCGCTTAATTGATACCTCGAAAGAAAGAGTAATAACCACACATGTTTTTAAAAAGGTTTGAACAAAAATAGCACCATTAGTTTTTTTTTTAAACAACGTCAAAAATGGTTTTCGTAAATCACAGAACATTTTCGTAAGTTTGAAATGTCTGTAAAAAAATGGCTAATGACTCAGATACCTAAGAACAAGTTTTGGTAGATTGCTTACACATAGCTTAACTTAAATTAAACAAAAAATAATTAACTGGCCTTTTAAACTGGCAGTTATTAGCAACTAACTGTAAAATTTTGGGTATTTTCCTTGGATCCCGTAAAAAATTCATAAAAAAAAAATAGTCCGACTTCGGTTAAGACAACTATGGCTTAAATGGTTCCAAATAGTCCACACTACCATCCCCTAGCAGCTTTGCACTCACCTACCAATCACCCTGTAGTTAATTAAATAACAAACAAAAGAATTAACTCAAGTGTTTTTATCTCGAAGCAAGTTGTGTTATGGTATTACTTTATATTTAATCTACTTTTAATAAAATAACATCTTTAAGCTTCGAGAAAATTCCATAAGCCTTGGAAAATTCCGCTGCTAATTGGTTCGTTATGACGAGATTATTTTACCTTGGTGATAAAATACCTGCAAAATATCTTAATATTTGTGTTATGAAAGTAATAAAGGCGTTGCCTTGGGCTTGTTTACCATTTTTATAAAGAATTTATAATAAAAAAATATTAAAAATGAAGAGATACGTAAAAGAACGCGGGTCACCGACATAGCCAGGCGTATAAGTTCTTTGAAGAGGCAATGTGCTGGCCATATTGCAAGGAGAACAGATGGCCGATGGGGTCGAAAATTCCTCGAGTGGAGACCACGTATTTATAATAATAAGCGCCTTCCATCAAACAAACAATTTATTCAGCTTTATAATATTAGAAGGGATCATACAGATTGATCATACAGGACATACATACATACAGATACAGGGTCATACAGAGTGACAATGATCTCAGAACGCAACAAAGCGAAAGCTAATTAAACCATTTCTCTAGTGCATTCACTAAAGTTAGGGTTCCTATGCGGTCTGCGAGCTACAGAGGGTATGTTCTCTTTGTACAGACCACAATTCGAATCGAGAAAAACCAAAATCATGTTACCTAGGTTAAGTTAAAGAGTTAAATAAATATTATATTTTTTATAAACCTTCACAAGTATTTGTTATTTGAAAGGCCGCCATTTGTCTTTGACTAAGTCCATCTTGTTGGACAACTGAGAACCCTGTTGTCTATGTCCAGTTCGTTCTACGGTTTAAATAAAACACATTATGAATTCTTTAATTATACCTTAATACATAGGACAGTAACAAACCCTTGCAATTGAAAATTTAAATAAGGAACCCCAGTATCATTTGCAAACAAGAGTTTTGGATTCAAACGTGAGCAGAGTGCAAACTGGCTTGGTACGAGGCGATAACGCATTTAGCAGCTGATGCATTGGACTATGCATAATTTAGTTACGGGCGCGCTGATCCAAAACTGATTTAAATCGTCCGAGCTTTTACCGAGCTTTTAGCTTATATGTCGGGCTATTTTTGACCCTTCGGCTTTTAGAGAGTGATTGGGTTATCGGGAATTGGACATGGGAAGCACTAGGCTCGGAGCCCAAAGATTTTCTAGGTGTTCACAGTTTTTTTTCTACCATGTTGTAAGTACATTAAAATTATGGTTAATAATCGTAGTTTTCATTAACTATGTTAGTAGATAGTGAAAGAGAAAGTATGACAGTTATGTTATTAAAATATGATTTACTCACGTACCTATTTGTAGTGAAGACGATAAACTTTAAACACAAAACACAAGCTTAGGGCTCACCACAAGCTTCGAGCTTACCACAGGAAGGATATTGTGTTGTTGTGTGAATCCCACTAATATTAATTATCAATGCGAAAGTTTGTATGAATGTAAAAATGAATGGATGTTTGTTAAAAAACTACTGAATAGATTTTAATAAAATGTAGCTTACAACCGCGGGAAAATCCGCTATAATGCGAGAAAGTTAATTAATACGCTGGTAAAGTCGCGGGTGGAAACTAGTTATTTATAAAAACACATCAAACTCATTTAAAATCTCAGCTTCCACGCTACTCGCTATCGAATTCGACCCTTCCGGCGAGTTTCCCTAATTGGCCACGGCACCCACGGACCCACTGCACCCACGCACCCACTGCACCCACGCACCCACTGCACCCTTAATGGACTCAATATCATGCAAGCTCACGAAACATTTTGGATCGAGTTTTAATTTAGGGTCGCTGGAAATTGCTTTATTATGTTACGAGAACTTAATTGATGGATGCCAATGTTTTTGTTTTAGTATCAACAGAGAGAGCTATTGTGTATTATTGAAAATAATCTTTTCTACTTATAATTTTTTTGAAATTTGCACATTATTTTTCAAGTTTATTCATTACAAACATACATACAAGAATACAAATGTTTCCATTTTAAAATATAAGTGGAGATTAGTGTTTACCTCGAAATGTGTTTAAATATGAAACGTGTAACATACTGCGCTTTCAAGCATCATCTTCACGGCGATACTCATTATAATGGCGACTGAAGATTTGCCTACTCGCCGGTTACTCGTTTGTTCAAACATTGATATTAAAATACTTATATTTATTTTATAGCGATTGACTCTCACTTAAGTTCTCCAAATAGTTAGAAAATGGTACTTATAGGAAAAATTTCGAGATCACAACGTAACCTTGGTCCTCGAGTGGGAGTCGAACCCGCGCCACCCAACCAAGGACCAAGATTACGTGGTTATCTTGTAATTTTTCTTATAACTTTTTTTAATGATTGATATTAAATTTAATATAGTTAACAAAGTTACCTAATTGTATGTACTCACCACAGGGCATTTATGGTAGCAGGAGGAAAGAGTTGGTAAATGGTAGATATCAACAGTTATGTTCTTTGGAATCACAGTCCACGGCTTGAAAATCTTCTGTGGTCCAAATATTTTGACCAATCTTCTTCTGGTGTCGGCTTTCAGCTTTTTGTCGACATCCTGGAATTAGTTAATTGCACGAGAGACTCGTGGTTCCCCCAAGAAGTTCCCCTGGGGGAACGACGAGTAATTTGCCGTTTACTCGTTTTCCCCCCAACTCACACTTGACCAGAAATGAAGCAATGAGGTGTGTAACTCTCAATAGATACTCGTAGTTATCGGCTTCGATACATAACACGGCCTACTAGTTCCAGATCGTTCCAGATGGCCATGGCTACTGGCCATGGCCATCTGGATTTATGTAAATTATGTTTTATTAAATTTATTTGCATAAAGAGATTGAGGGATACAAACATTAATTTGGATAAGGCTAATCTAAATATGGACGAAAAAGTCACAATCCTACAGCGAAAAAATGGTATGGTTTTATTATTTCATGGACATCAATATTACCGCCATAAAGTCTACAAAAATAAAATGGTCAATTGGACATGTTGCAACAAGACTGCGAAAAAATGTTCGGGATCTTTAACGCTGAAGGTAAACAAACTTACACTTATTTTCTCAAATTATAGTTAGACTATACGTATCTGAACTATACGTATTGTTACATTATCTAACAAATTAAATATATATATCTAATAATATAATTATATAATAATATTATTATTATATATTATATCTTACTTAGGGCCCCACACTAAACTGAAACTGCGATGCGATGTAAACTCATTTGTATAAATAGCGAATGCCAAGGGATTCGGCATAGCATCGCAGTTTTGTGTGGGAGCTCTTAGGTTTCAAACTTTAGAAAATTAAAATTTAATTTAAAACCAACACAATGAAGCGTAATAGAGCTTTAATCCGTAGGTCAAATTTCAATTTGAAATCCTGTCGGATATATTGACCTATAGATTATCTCGCACAGATGGTTATGTAATACCTTTGTTAGATTCAAACCTATAAAAATATTGTCTAAGTACTCTGTAATATCGGTTCAATAAACCTGGGATGGCTGACAGAAAATCCATACATCAGTAATTGCCTCTGCGGCATTTATAAATAGAAATAAGTACTACCTACCTGAATTGGTAAATCGAAGACATGGGTCGCAGCAAAGAAATTCTCAATACTTTCATTATAATTATTAAAGTTTATCGTAGAACTGTCAACTATAACAATATTCTTCAACTTCTTCTGAACATTCCTTTGTTTTACTTCTTCTTCGGGTTCTTCTTTAAGGTCATCGTCCAATGCGTTACAAATATGAAGCTCTGTTTGCGTAAATTTCGATTCATTCTCGCAATTGAACAGCCAGAGTTTGCAAATGTTTTCAAATAGCCGTATTCTGAAGCCTTCTCCGTCGTTCTTCATGCCACAGACAGCTTTAGCATCGTTGGGGTAAGAGCAGTCGAACTCTACGCACTCTTTCTGCGTTGAGGTCGTCGACTCCGGTTGGTGAGGACCTTCGGTGTCTTCAGATGGGTTGCTGTTTTGAAAAGCTCGATCGCAGTCGGTTATGGATGTGAGCCCGTAAGCTAAAACGAAGAAACATAATCTGTTATATTATTATAATGAATAAATAAATTATAAATATTGCTGTATAAAATTCACACAGCAACACATAGCTCCATGGTAACACTCACTCACTTTCATGTTTCTAATGTTATAAGTAAAATACGATTTACGGATTCAATTCCTTTATTCCTCATTACAAATAACAAAAGAACGCATCATGACGTGTCTCATGTTTAAAATATCTATAATTGTTTTTAAGGTTAATATATCGCTCGTTATTAAGAGCAAAAACGTTATTAAACCGTATATCCGAATTATTTTAACCCTTTGATGGTTATAATCAATAGTTTCTCATCAAGTTACTGAATGGGCTGTGTGCCTGTGTCTCCTGCAGATTACGGTCAGTTTCCAATTATGCAGTTGCAGTGTAATATTAATAGTGTCCTTTCATAAGCCGATTGCTGTGATGGACCACGGCTCCCGCTGTGTCCAATATGATGCCTTTGATGTAGTTATTTAATCTCAAAATGCTAAAATAGCGTTGTACCTATACTTTCGCAATGGAGGTTATTCTTCAAACTATGCGTATTGTAGTTAGTTGAGGTACAATAATTATTAATAAATATTACAAAAATAAATGGACTTCAAACTGGCTTTATAAAAATAGTATTCCTCGATTTCTCTGGTCTGCTATCATTTAACTTTAATTTAATTAGCATGGGAAAAATATAATTATCAAAATCGGTTCGTAAACGACATAGCTGAGTTGTTTGGCTATAGTTTTATTTTTTAAGATATGTGTGTCTCAAATAAATGCTTTTTCTTACTTTCATGCTTTGTTAAGTAATTTACCTATTATAATGTTTAATATTAGCTAGTTTTTTTATTTTATCTCAAAATATTATGTAAATGGTTTTAATGGGTTTTAATATTTAATTTATTTTTAAAGATATTATTATAAAAGGGTAACTTTCAATTTACTAACCAGGTGGATTGGTGGTTAATTAAAATGAACATATACTATTTAGTCACCCATAGCCTTAAACGTACATGTACAGTCGCCTAGGTAGGTATTACTAATTGCATTTCCGCTTCAATTTATGATGTAACAAGATATGCTTGACTGCTGCAGAGTAGAGAGTATTACCAGGGGAGACATACGCGGGTGTGTTGACAGTACCTACCCCAGCCACCCAACGCTCAGATTAATTAGTAACCGATGGTTATCCTAAAGGCATGGGTATTGCAACTAATGGAAGTGTTCAGATTACATAATTACTAGCACCTCAATGTATGCAATTGTGATTTGAATGCGTATTGTAGTCATTCATCATCATCCTCTAGAACACCCTTGCCTCAATTTTAATACATTATATTCTTTGTCCACCCAAAGGTTGCCTGGAAGAGATCACTCTTCAGCGATAAGGCCCAATGGGCGGCCTGTAATTTTATGTTAGTTAAAATTTTGTACTAATATTACTTTGTACAATAAAGTATTTTTGATTGATTGATTTCGGTCGATGGACGTTCACTGCATGATATAGCTCGAATTTTCTAGTTATTTCGGTTGATAACGTTTGCGTAGATCCAATACTTGATAAATTCGATTTTAAAAATAAACTTATATCTAATACCCGTAAAAAAATGAACTATATTCTTATTGTTTTTATGAATATGATATGGCTTCATATGATTCGTCACAAAAGGACTAGCCATGTTCCAATGATCAACCATCCGTCAATAAATTGGACGAACTCTTAATAATACACAATTTACTAAAGACTAGTCCAACAGTCCGACAATCTAGTCTATGGATTAAACGCTTGAGCGATTTGAGCTGTACATTGAGTTATCAGTCTATGGATTAAACGCTAGAGCGATTTGAGCTGTGAATTGAGTTATCAGAGATCCCTTGACCGTCATCAGTTAATTATGCCACATCGCTGCCTGTAGCCCTTCGAGCGTTAACGGGGACTTAGAACGTTCAAATATCACAGGTCCGTGATTCTATTGAAAGATTAATTAATCCTAGATAGATAGATAGTTTCATAGATAGATTCAAAGATATATAAATAAATATTGACGGACAATTCGCACAGCAACATCTAGCCCCCGTGATAAGCTGAAAGCTTGTGTAACGGATTCTAGATTTCTGATACTGATATTTAGATTATTTAAAACACCTAGACATTCGGAACAAATATTAGCAGATAGTATATTTTTTTGACCCGAGGTGGGAATTGAACCCGTAACTTCTTGGATCGCAGGCAGACCTTTGCGCGGCGACATGGAGGTCGTCTAAATAAATAAATAAAACGCATACCCAAGTGGTCTTCCACCTTGCACCCAAACTGCAGCAGTTCACATGCACTGTCGAACAATCTCAGCCTGAAACCACCTTCTTCCTCACGTATTCCACACACGGGATCCTTATCCTCGCAAGACATAGTTTCACAAAAATCACGTTTCTCAACATTTTCTCCAAAAACAACACAAACGAAAAGAGATAACGTTAAAGCAATCATGAAAATGAGAGCCGCGCGCGCTGTGAAAGACTGCTCTTGTTGTAGTCGAAACGTCGAGTGTTTTAAAACCTTTGTCAATACGTGAGTAATTCCTGTTGTTATAAAATGAATCATAAAATGTCTAATTAACTGAAAGCCACTTAAATAATGATTGGGTTATTAACTTTTCTTGGTTTTATCGTTCATGGTATTAGAAATTATTTTGATGTAATAAAAAGTATGCAGCTGTAAAGTCACAGAAAAGTACTACTTACTTTTTACTAGAATTACTTTTTTATTATTCATCATCATAGAAAGAAGAAAGAAAATAAATTTATTTGCAAGAAAAACATACATATTCTTATAAACAAAAATCTTACTTAATTAAAGCATAATAATTAATCATAAGCACTCCAATTTACGTTCGCACTGAATTATTTATTTATCGGTTGCTCATTAGGAAGTTTAAATATTTAAAATACGTTTTTTTACTTTAACACGAAATATTTCTTATAGGCCTAAAAAGTTACATACCCAATATGATAAAAGAGCTAATAATGAACATATTTTATACATTTTTGTTGCATTTAGTTATTTAGATCCTTTAAAATTGAGGGGTCAGGTTTGATTTAAATGTAACCATTGAATTAAGATAATAATTAGATTAAACCCACAAATATTGAATAAATAATATTTTGATAATGCAAAATAAATTATTATTAAGTCTGGACAGTTTTTTTGTTTGTGTCTACGAACCGTCGGAAAGTGCTACGCCGTAGACCTTGACTTGTAGCTCGTAGAATATTGCTCGACTATCGATATTTTAATTAAACCGTAATGACGACATTACTATTTTTATAATACCATGTACTTACTTTCAATAATATAAAATAAAAGGCTGGGCTGATTGAGCTGATTTTGGTTTTAAAATATTTTTAGTAGTCCAGGGAAGGTTTAAAAGGTGAGAAAACTAAATAAATAAATACATTTCACTATCTTTATTTAATTCATTATTTATAGTACCTATACTTAAATTTATATACCTACTAATCTATGATACTGATACCTCAATATAATTTTTCCCTGGCCATTCGTCACCCAGATAACCACGTCACGGGTCATAAGCCTAGTATGTGGCCGCTGTAAAAATGACATAATTATCATACCAGTCTAAATATAAGAGTTTATTTACTTAGTCTAATGTTTAAGTATGTATGTAATTAATTCTCATTTGGTTCAATAAATTAAATTGAAATTTTAATAGTAGGTATTTAATAAAATGCTAGATCACGTACTTAGATCGTACAATTTTGAAGCTGAGCTTTATATTTTGGCTTCAGTTCAACAGCAACAGGTTTATTTATGCCGCGGAAGGTAATGGTTGGTACTTACGGCATTTCCAGTTTACCACCCTGTTGACTGTTGCTTGTTTAAAATTTCGTTGCGAGTTCGATTCCCGCCTCGGGCCAAAAATTTGTACAACCTATCTCCTAAAATATGTTCCGAGTGTCTAGGTGTTATATTTAAGTAAAATAAAAAAAATATCTATGTTAGGTATTAAGGTATTATATGAGATGAGATATATCAGAAATCCGAGCCCGTAACACAAGTTTCGAACTTACCACGGGGCTAGATGTTGCTGTAGGAATTGTCCAGTAATATTGCAATATATTATAATATGTGATTACATAATAAAAATTTAATCTACTTATAAATATTCTAAATTCTGATAGGTTTAAAATTTACAAGCACACCTACTAATTATTAGTATCTATTACTTATTAGATATTGTACGACTCGTTTTACTAAAAGACTATAATTGAACCCAGATTTCTGGGTAATGGTGTACTCAAATGAAATAAATCTTGATAAATTAGGTTCCAAATATATTATTTTATCATATGCGAGGTATAACTTTTTAGGCCTATAAGAAATATTTTGATATACACAGGAAATAACGGCCGCGGAAGACCACGGTGCCGACATCAACGGGGTTTATAGAATTAAGTTTATTTTTAGTTAATTCAACTGAAATATTTTTGTGTAAAAGCTGAGAATGTTGAAGACCTGAGTCTTATTTTCAATAATAATTTATGTAGGCAAACCTATCTATTTCTGTAGGTGAGGCTTAAACTTTTATTTTAAGTCAAATATAAAATATTTTTGTACCATAACCAGTAATAGGTACGTATTAGTTTTTTTTACTTTGATAAAACTGGTGAAAGCACGGATCTTAGTTTTGGGGTAAAGGTCTTATTTTTTTATCATATTTTATAGAACTTGGCACAGTAGGTAATCGATTGTTAAAGGAAAAAAATATCAAAACAAATTTTCATATTTCTGCGAAGGTTTGGCTTAGTTTTTAAAGTTTTCTCCTCCGTGGTTTTCTCTGAGAAATGAAAAATCATTATTCTCTTATGCTCTTTTAAAATATTATGAAGGCTGATTTTATAGGGTTGCAATATACTCGTAGACCTATCTTATCTACATTTTACCCAGCAACAGGTCACGAAACTTTCGTACGAAGTACGAGTACTTACCCACTTTCATTTCTGTTTAGTTTCAAGTTGTTTTGACACGAAGGCTGGTCTGCCACCTATTGACGAAAAGAACTAGCTTTTCTTTTCTAGTGCCATCTAGTGTTGAGTAGTAAAATTTAACTTCCAGTGTTTAGTTCACATTATGTTATAGTTATAGTTCACTAGATGGCGCTTTTACCAGCTAATTTCATGAAAAAGCAATTTACACTCAACGATTATTCCAATTTATTATTTTATGACAGCATAGTTTTTGCTTATGTCAACGTCAAAATATGAAAATCTGCCAAACGAAAAAATATGTCAAACGAAAACAATAATTTTTTGCCCTTTTTGCCACAAATAAAAGAAGAAGAAAAAGTCAAAATCTTGTTTTGGTTGGGGATAATCTTTGGCAAGCGCAAAAAATAGGAAAATTGCACAATAATAAAATTCGTAGGCTTTGCAAAAATATTTTACCATCTAGTGAGTTATAAAGTAGACAAGCAAAACCTAAATAATTACCTATGTCATTCAAAAATGTCGCAAACGGGACCTATTAAACCGAAATCGCTGAAGGTGTACTATCACGACGATTTCGCAAGAGTTACCGATGGGTTGAAGATAGCATCATGCATGATATCCGAGTCTCGAAATCTTGGTATGTACTTATTCATAGCATAGCCTAGCTTAAAATCCAATTTGTTACAAACCTAACCTTGAAATCAGCTGTGCTTATTTATAAAAAAAAAAACTAGGACCTAAATAAGCAAGATATCAGAAGTCAATATTTTATTTAAATTCCAGTGGATGAACAAAGTGTGCTTAAGCGGCTAAGTGCACTCACACTCAACGGAGCCACAGATGGGAACTCATGCTCATGCTGTGGCATCGGACCATTTGAGTCTCGTCAGCAGCAAATAGCGCATTACAAACATCATTGGCACACACACAACTTGAAGAGGAAACTCTTTGGAAAAACTCCATTGTCCTTAGGACAGTTTAATTCTAGAGGTAACAACTGCTATGCTTTAATTCTTTGAATTATAAACACCAAATTGCTAAACTAATATAATATAGACACAACATCATCTAACCTGGTCATTTATAAACCTAATTTATATTAGATACTTTTTTTTAAATTAACCTTAATGTACCTTGGACCATCTAATATGTGAAATAGTTGTATCTAATTAAATCAAAAATAATCAGATAATCTTAATGGGACAATCAACTCTTCCAGATGAAGATGACAACTCTAGTGTCTCTGGCAGTGACTCTGAAGGGGAGAGCAACCCCAACAAGCCTGTCACAGAGCTGTTTGCAAACGCCACTCGCCATTGCAAGGCATTCTTCACCAACAAGGCGGGGCAGGTTGTCTGCGTGTATCGATGTATATTGCACCATAGGAAGGTGAGTCATCATTTAGTCTCTAATCTATTTAGAATGGTTATGTCTAAGTACAAATATATTTCATTTTCTGGTAGGGACTTTTTTAGGGTTAGCCAAATGGCAAAAACGAAAACCTTATTTTTGAATGGAAATGACAATACATATGTGGTTTTCGAAATTATAGCTCAGTGTGGGCTTGGGCAACTTGATTTGGTAGATAAAAATTAAATCATGTCAATCTATTTACTGATAGGTACTTTTAATAATTTAATAGGTACCCTAAAAGTGTTGCTACATGCTGTGACCTTTTCCTTATTGACCCGTCTAAAAACCAATCAAAAATATTTATTGCATTCATGTTTACATCAGAACTAATAATTGAGTTAATGATTGTTGATGTTGATTACAGGAAGAGTTATCGACGGACGGCGACGGCACCGCTTGGGTGGAGAGAATGACGCGACTCTCGCAGCCCGGGTCCCAGCGGTGGGCGGTACTCATGATGTCTGGGGGACATTTCGCTGGCGCTATATTCACAGGTATCAACCACTCTTGAACTATACTCTCTTGAACATTCGAGCTTTTTATCCACAAAAACCTTAGATCGAGGACAACAACAGAGTATTTGGTGCAGGCTGGTTCACCATGGATGCACTGATGTGGAGTCGCATATTTCCAACTGTGGACGTCCGACGGCTCAAATTATAAATTACAAATATGTTACAAAAATGTTAATACTACCAAAGTTTCACATAATGATAACTACATTTAAATCCTCCTTTTAAGTGTAATACTTGTGTTAGGAAGAAATTATATTCTAATATAAACTTACTATATTTATATATTTATTGATTTATATTTGAACCCAGGTGGAACCCCGGTAGTGCACAAGACATTCCATTCGTACACGACGCGCCGCGGGCAGGGCCAGGCGCAGGGCACGCGCGACCAGCACGGCAACGCGCCGCGCTCCGCCGGGGCCAACCTGCGGAGATACAACCAGACCAAGTTTCTGGAGGTAACTCGAATTTATTTATCATAACTGGAGTAAGAATTTAAATAGTGTTCAAAACGTCAAATTTAGATCATTGGTTTAAGATTTATAGAACATACATACAGAAAAATATACTCAAATTCGGAAAATTTGTTTCTGTTCAGTATTTTATTGAGCCTATAAAAACACAATATCTCTAAAAACAAACTAAATTATTAATTTTTTTATAAACTTTAATAATATTTTATTTTGAGTACATACATACACAATTACTTGTTATAAATGAAAAATAAATATAAATTTTAAAAATAAAAGTGCAAAATATCCGCCCCCGGGTGGACTCGAACCACCAACCTTTCGGTTAACAGCCGAACGCGCTAACCAATTGCGCCACGAAGGCGATGAGTGGAACGTTGAAATTACGCAATGCTATCTAAGCGTCACGTTATGAGTAGAGTTAACGCACGGCCATGCCAAGGTCGCTCTCAATGTGTGCATTATGTATCCATAATCCATATTATATAGTCTGTCTAACGAAAGATGGCCCTGATAAACCCCGGCAAATTCAAAAAAATTTAGTATGGCAATACATTAAATAATGTGATAACTTGGAATAACATAATTTGATACTTTTCTATTATTCTAAATAAATATCCTTACATATTTTTTTTACTCCGATATAAACAAGTAATATTCTTCAGATTACCTACACGCCTAGGGTGCATCTTAGAAATATCTTAGTGTAAGTAATAAATAAAAGTCTCAATTATTTAAGTTTTTTTTTATTCATCGTAATCAAAATCAGAATTTTGAATCATAATTCATAAATTTACTTCAATAAAATGTTTCTTTTTCCAAATATGTAGTAATGCTATTTAGCTATCATAAAAGAAGGCAACAGTATTATAAAAAGAAAATAAAAGTCGAGAACCACAAAAATGGGATCAAAGTATCAAAATGTTTGTGCACTACAAACTTAGGAAATCAACCACATTATGTAAACAATCCTGTTTCTGCAGAAATTCAGCTTCTTTTTCCTGCTGCTTCTCCTGATACTTAGATAATCATACAGAATAACAGCCTTCGCTCGCTACCGTTGATTGTTTGAGGCATTTTAACACGCAAAATTCTCAAAATGTATTTTTAATATCCACCAAAACATCAAGGAATAGTATTGCCACACACCGAGACCAATTTTCCCTAATCTTTTAAAGTCAAATTTTTATGGATGTACCACACGTAATTGTATATTTATCCGATTTATGATTTATAAAAAATTAAAGAATTACTTCTTGTGTTCATTAAAGTGAACTATAATTCGTTAGCAAGTATTATTATTTTTTATCACCCTGACTTTACCCCGTTATAGAGCATAATGTCCGTAGGTGGAAACACATTATGTATTGCCATGTGAAAAGTTTCGCAAAAATGCCCAGTGCCAGCTTTCGTTAGACAGACTCTACAAGCAAAATTATGAATGCCTTTTGCTCTTTCACGCAACTACTAAATTGCAAGAATTATTTATTTATTCGACACACATAACATGAGTATTAGTATAATATTATTATAATTCAGATTTTATTATTTGCTTTTTAGCAGCAATTTAACTTCGGCTGTATATTTTTATTTATAGAAAAAAAAATTAGCTTATGTTTCATAACTAGTTTACAATGAAAATATGAAAATTGTCTATTATAAAAATGTAAATGTCGCTGTGTAAAATTGTCCAGTGATATTTATTTTATTTTTATTTAAATAAATATGTTTTTACAGCATGTTCAAGAAATTATAACGGGATGGACAGAAGATCTAAATGGCTGCTCGTTGGTCCTATACCGAGCGGTGGGACCTATCAATCAAGGTAAATCTATTTCAAAAAGCCGTGTTGGCTTAGTGGGAACACACTCGACTTTCCTTCCATGGATTTAGCTTCTTTAAAAATTAGATGCGAAATTGTGCATAAATAATCAATTTTTATTTTGTGTTTTTTAGGTATAATATTCGGCAAGAATTCCCCCCTTCGCAAAGACGACAACCGCGTTCGTCAGCTGCCCTTCCCGACGCGCAAGCCCAGCTACAAGGAGGTGCAGAGAGTGCACGAAACTGTCGCCAGTCTGGAGATCTATGGTAAACACTATTGAATAATAATAATAAGTAAATAAATAAATATTGCTGGACAATACACACTGCAACATCCAGCCCCGTGGTAAGTTCTTAGCTTGTGTTACGGGTGCTAGATTTCTGATATAATAATATTATTATAGAAAGATATTTTTTATAATACATACAATATAACACTCAGACACCCGAAACCAATAAGTACATATGTGCAGATTGTAATTTTTTTTTGTCCCGATGCGGAAAAAAATAACGGGCAACAAAATACAATTTCATTATATTTTCAGAATCAATGGAGTTATTCCAGAGGGCGTTGTTGGCATCGCAAGGCAAGCCCCCGAACAAATCCGCATCGGACACTAGTATAGAGAAAACTAAAAAGCAGAAGAGCCCTAACAAACTAGATCGGGCTAAGTCAAGGTAATCAATCATAATTATCCATATTTAGTCCCACTATTGTGCAAGAGACTACCCAATTATAGAAACGACCTAGAATTTTCAAGGTTTCGAATTCACAAGATAAGTTACTAAGTGTTTGCACTCCAAAAGTTTTAATAACTAACATTAGAAACATTAAACTGAATTCTTTATCGGGAGAAATGAGTGAGTGGGATAACTTTTGTTATTATTTCAAATCTAATCTAAATTCCTTATGAATATAGTCTCAGAGTCGTTCAAAGAGTTATGAATAGAGCTATGCTCGAGGTAATTCTATTTGTAATACTGTGTCTTAGTAAAGAAGAAATAGCTGCCCACGTATACCTGGTATGCGAGGGAGTATCAAATGCTCCAGAACCCGAGGTCACTCTGTGAAGCCTGTGAATACCCCAGGAGGTCGGAGTTAGGCAACACTCATTAAGTCATGAACCTTTGAGTCTCATCATCATCATCATTTCAGCCATCGGACGTCCACTGCCTCCCTTAAACATCTCCAGTTGTTTCGGTCGGATGCACCGTGAACTGGCAGGCCTTTCAGCAGATCATTTGTCTATCATGTTGGTGGACGTCCGACGTTGCGTTTGCTAATCCGTGGTCTCCACTCGAGACACTCCTTTGAGTCTAAATGCGGGTAATTGAGCCCATAACTAACTAACTGTGTTATTTAACTAACTGTGTTTGTTAACTAACTAACTGTGCTATTTAACTATCTAACTGTGTTATTTAACTAACTAACTGTGTTATTTTGCAGAGAACGCGCTCCCCGCCCACTGCCGACCGCTCAAATGTCAAGCGAGGACGAAGGTCCGTGCTACATAGACTGTGAGACGCCCAAGGACTGGATCCGGACGCTGTCGGAGCAGGCCAGCCGCGGACACATCACTAACTCGAGGAGGGACCTGTTGTTCAATGACTCGACGGTACATGATGGTTGCTCTGAAGAGGAAGGCAGTGTGGAGAAGAAAGAGGTTCGTATAAAAAAACAATCATCGTAATGTTTATCGTGGACGAAAGGTTTTACATAATAATGGTTCTATTATTAAATATAATCTTATATTTTTATATATTATTTAATTTTATTATTTATAGTTGATTATTGGCGTGTGTTTTGTATTGCTGTGTTTATATATTAAGTTCATTACTTTGTCAAATGAGGTATTTAAAGCGTATTGGCTGGTTATACCTATATATAATAATTAAATATGGCGCTCACTAGAATCAACACAAACTCAGGTCTTTTATTCTGCGCTGGGGCCCCCTTCAAGTCAACAACATGGATGTAAATTTTACATTAAAGATTAAAATTAAAATTCAAATGTTTATAATATCCAACAGACAATTATAAATTATTAGTCTAATTTATTAATTTATTTACACAGGTAAAGAAAAAGAAGAAGAAAGAAGTAAAAAAAGAAGACAGTAAACTGGCGAAGAAGGATGACAGTAAGAACACAAAAGCAAATAAAAAAGCATGTACGATAATATCGGCAAATATTAAAAAGGTAGGTATATTATTTTTTTATTTATTTGGGAAAGTAATAAAAAATATAGGCATAATAAAATCATAAAATAAAACAGGTTTTTACGTCTAGATTCTAAATATACTGCATTTTTTTATTTTGGGTGTGATAAAACAATTTCAAGATCTGTAATCTTCATACATAAAATTCTGAATAAAAACCTGTGAAATCTAGTTTAACATTTGACCAATATCGTACCAGTCTTTTTTCCAGTTTATTAGATGTTCGTGAAAACCCTAATAATATTTTAATTTTATCATGAATGCTTTGTCTAGTGTTCTCTATGACTGTTGTCAAACATTAAAAACAATCAATAACAGAATCTAGCCTTGTTGTGATTTCACGATTGGATCAATAAAACATTATTTGTTTATTCGGAACACGATGAAATCACATTTGTGTTTTCGTTCACATGTGTATTTGTATATAATCATATTTTCCTGAATGTAAACATTCGCACAGTTATGTGAGAATGCATAAATTAATAGTATATTATATTATATAAATCCACCCGTTCACTAATAGACTACAGAAAATAAATACATACCTTTTATTATTTAGGGACAAAAATTTGTACGATCTGCAAATATCTTTTCTGAGTTTTATATGTATAAATAAAATATCAACCTATGTAGGTATAGATAGATAGATAGTTATTATAAAGTGTATCAGATATCTAGCACCCGTAACAAAAGTTTCGAGCTTACCACGGGGCTAAATGTTGCTGTGTCAATTGTCCAGCAATATATATGTATATTCTCTAATTTCCCAATAATTTTCAGATTTGGCACGCGATATCGCAAGAGCAAAACTCATTAGCAACAATATTAGAGAGTTGGGAAGGCGATCTATCTGAAGCTTGTAATACGGTGGACCCGGCAGACGGTAACACAGCGTTACACAAGGCAGCTATTGCGGAGAGTCCTGAAATGGTCACGTACGTACATACAAAGTATCAAAAGATCTAGCTAGAGAGATATATAGCTAGGAAGCCGTGTTGGATAATTGGTAGCACTTTTGACTTTCATTCCAAAGTTCGTGGGTTCGAAGTTCGAACACCTCCGAATTTTCTGCTTAGAAAATAATGTGTAATGTGTGCTTTTAACAGTGAAGGCAAACGTAGTGAGGAAACCGGCATGAGGACTTTGAAAAGTTTGAAAGACATTATTATTCGCCAACCCGCACTTAGTCAGCGTGGTGAATTAAAGGGCCAATATCTCTCGAGAGATTGAAGCATGATTGAAGGTGATGACGACGATACTCGGCGCACTATCAACTGAGTCGTCTCGTGACGGTGTGGCTTATGGTGTGGACATTTATTGACGGACCACTCTGTTACTGAAATTGAAAGTTAATGAAATTATTCATTTTATACAACGGGAATTACTCACGTATTTACACAGGAGTTAAACAACTCTCGACGTTTCGACCACAACAAGAGCAGTCTTTATCAGGAGTCTCCTCTCAGGTCGCGCGCGCGGTTCTCACTGCGGGCGATATACTGGAGCGCCCGGCTGAATTAGTTAATGAAATTGTTAAAACGATAAAACCGTATTTATTTGTTATCCACAATGTAAGGTTACATTTATTTATTGTATGTTATAACAGTAAGATCCTGTCGTTGGGCGGCGACCCGTGCCTGCGGAACCACCTGCTGCAGACGCCGTACGCCGCGACGCCGCACGCCGACACGCGCGCCGCCTTCAGACTCTTCCAAGGACAGTTCCCAGACAAGTACAACTATGGCAAGGTTAGAATAATACTACTGTCTTTCAGTCACTATATCTAACACTTTATGGGGGGGAAAAATCACGAAGAAGATTAGGATTTGATGAAACGCTCAACAATTTATTACCTTTCAAAATGAAATGACATTTTAATAATTAGATTCGTATAATCAGACACGCATAATGGACCGTCTTTGAGTCTAAATGCGGAAAACTGAGCCATCCTAACTAACTAACTTCGTATAATTAGAGGCGTACAATTGCGTTAATCCTTATGATTTTAATAATACATTCAATATTTTGTAGGTACATGTAATTTTATTTTTGCCGCATCTCGGGTGGATCGCAAACTAAACTGAAAATAATTATTCTTCTGACAGTTTAGTATTGGATTACTACTGTAATCCTACTGTAACACTTTACTCTATAATACTTATATATTTTTTAATTCTTATGTTTTTTTTCCAATAGTCTCAAATCCCCGGTCCCCTGACGCCAGAGATGCTGGAACAAGAGAAAGAGAGAAAGGCGCAGCAGAAGAAGGCCAAGAGGCAGAGAGAGAAGGAGAGACAAATAGAAAAGGCGAAGACGAACCAGTTCTTACAGCTTGATGATATACAAAAGGTTTGATAATTTCATTTCAAATTTTTTATCATCACCCCTATTTACGTTCTCACTTGACAAGGAATTCCCTCTTGACGCTAGCCAAGTGCGGGTACCAACCCGGTTGACAAACAAAACAACGGTTTTCTTTTTTTTTCTTCAAGCTTTTCAAAGTTAGTAGGTACCAGTTTCTTCACGATTTTGTCTTTACAGATTAGTCATGGATTATTTGTTTCAGACAAAGTCGGAGGAGAAGCGTTGTTTCATATGCGCCGCGCCACTACCTAAAGTGCCTTTTGAATACAATAATTACCAATTTTGCACTATCAAATGTCTTCAGAACCATAGAAACATACGTCCCTTGAATATGAGTGTGTGAGTGTAAATGAAATTAATAAATTATAGTAAAACCTTTTATTTTCCATAAACCATAAGAGTAAGTTGCTCTAGGTAGGTATGTCAAATTATTTAATCTAGGTACATAATTAGGTTTAGGAACCCCTATTAAGCCTATAGGCCTCCCCTAACATAACAGAATATAATAGTTTCCATGCTCATATTTATAAATCATGATACATCTGAACTCACATAATATAAAAATGATCGGTTACCGTATCTACCTAAGCATTCCATGAAAAACGTGTCAAATATGACCGAAAATTACTTTATACCGGGAAGAGATATTGTCCTGCGGGAAATGAATATAACTCGGACAAAGTTGCGGGTGTAAAGCTAGTACAAACATAAATAACAAACATTACCTGTAGAGGTACGAGTATAATGTGCAGTCATTTATCCGGTCGAGTTGCTTCCATTATGCAAATGTGTTGGCTAGCTACCTGTAATTTCGGGAGCTAGACCAATATAATTTAAGGTATGTACAAATTTATTTATTGTTGCCTCCAAACATCATAATCAAATTATTTTCCACAGGCCTCTCTTTTCCTGTGTGGATATTCAATCTGTGTAATATTATAGTACCAGAAGACGAACAGAGTCTTAAAGTCTTAGCAAAGATCAATAAGATACCTAGCTGATGTAGTTTTATTAGTGTTTCGCAACTCTTAGTACGGAAGCTGAAGATTAACAGCAGTGTACTGAACTGTAGATGTTTCTAAGTTCTAGAAATTAATCAACGGTTCGGAGTGAAATCGACTGGTAGAAGTTAACTTTGAAAGGAAATTCAGTTTAAAGTTGTGTATGCAGCTGATGCTTTCACGTTTTTGGTTTCTGTTCTATCGTGAATAAGGTACTTAAGTAATTATTTGTACACTTATCGTAGCTAAACGTAAGGATACGAAAGTAAAGTCTGTGTTATTAGAGCTCGATCGTAAGTTGTTTTATTGACACTGGAGGCGTTGTTTTGATACCATAATCATCATCATCACCCCTATTTACGTTCCCACTGCAGGGGCACAGATAGTTCTCTCTCGACGAGAGATATTAGGCCTTAATTCACTACGCTGGCGAAGTGCGGGTGAAAGACACAATGTTCTAAGAACATACCGGTTTCCTCACGATATTTGCCCTCATCGTTAGAGCACGTGTTTTCACCATACCTAACAATTTTATACCTACCAACAATACATACCTACTTTGATAGATTTATATTTTTTTTCGAATAAAACTGATACTTGATTCTCAAAAAAATTACCTATGTCGTTAAAGGCAAGCGGGGGAGAGGGGAGAGCGAACCATTATAGGTAGTACATATAACACCGTTATGCGTAGGAGTTACTACTTTAAACATAGTAGGTAGATAGTAGGTATTGTCAGATACTCTATGACCTTGGTTAATCTTGATTTGCCTTGGTTAAGTGTTACCTACACAGTTAAATTATTCATGTATCGCCGTGGAAACGATCGGAATGTGCCTTTTATTGTTGTGCATGTAAATAAATGGTTAAATTATCGTTGTTCTTGTTGGTAATTTGCATTTTAGGTAGTTATCCTATTTTATTTGTCATGGGTGACTCAATATTTAAAAGTTAAAGCTACAATGTTAGTTTATAAAATATAGGTAAGTATATAAAAAAAACAAAATGTTTTACAAAAAATCACAAATAACAGGCGCGTTTTTAAATTGTAGGAGCACACTCGTCTTTTATTCGAAAGATCGTAAGTTCAAACCCTGCCGCGCACCTCTAGATTTTTCTTCTTGAAAAATGTTTGTGCGAACAATGCATTGTTAGGAAACGGCATGTTCTGAAAACTTTGTAAAAGTTTGAAGCACATTGTGTCATTCAGGTCCAGAGTAAAGTCCCTGTGTCCCAACAGTGGGAAATAATATAGGGGTGATTATTTATTACAAAAATATTTTTATTTATGGCATAACCTGTGCCCACGATCTCGACTATATGAATTTAACAACGCGCTAATTGCTTAATTATCTACTTGTGCACCTATGTACCTACTTATAGTTTAGCGTTTATTTGAATTATCTCTTCATCCCATGTTGTAAAGAAATTTTCGTGTTTAATTCATAATTCATATTGAAAAGAATTATCATGTTAAATCACTCCGACAATCTCAAAAAAAAAAATAGAGAGCAGAATATTTTTATCTGCCAACCCTTTAACAAAAACATTTTGGACAAACAATAAAATAGACAAAGAGTTGACTAATCTTCATTTTAGAATCTTCATAACAAGAAGAATGTTCCCCGACTCTGCCCAAGACTCTACCTACTCATTATGCAAAAAGTAAACAGTGACATACCATCCATTGTTTTGCTAACGTATTATCCAAACACGTTTAGAAGTAATTTTTCATCGCAACACGTCACTTCTCTACATTCCAACGTATCTTTATCGCATTCAAATAAGTTTTTTCAAAATGTTCTTTTCGATATAACAATAGGGCGACATGGTTTGAATACGCTCTATAAAACTATGGACATTATCATTAGAAGCCTTAAAGTGCGTAATTGATTTGTGCCTTATGGCGTTGTGATACGGGCGCGGTGAGGTAAGGTTTAAGGTACGTTTCGGTGCGATGCACATGGGCTCAGCAGTCGCGCGGCTACCGTGGTTCCGGTAGGGTCGATCACCGTGTGCCCCGGTCTCTTCGGCATTCGAAATTCAACTATCGCGGGCTCCGAACGCTTCGCGCCAAAACTTTGTTTCAACCTCTTTCGTATATATTTTTTTTAATTTGCAAAGATTGTTGTGAAAGTGCAGTGTTACAAACTGAAGTTTATTTTTCTTGCTAATTTGCATGTGTGTTTGTTCTAAGTTTAGTTTTGTTATGGTTTAGTGGACTTGGCTAAATGTGGAAAATGCGGTGGGACATTTTTGTTTTGTTTTTCGTGAGTGCGGTGGCGAAAGCCGGTAAGTGATTTTTTGTGTGGCTAAGTTTACGATTTCTAGAACTAATTAAGTTTCAGTTCAGTTATTTTGTAGCGCACTGCAATATTATTTAAGCTTGGTTTGGTTACCTACTACTTATAATTATTAGTTACCTACAAATTAATGTTTAAGAAAAAGTTACACAGATGCATGGATCTTTTTACTTAAACTGACAATATTATAATAACATTTTTTTATTAAGAGTAGACTCATTTTTAAATTATATTATGTTATTATCTGCATTAATATACCTATAGGTTTATAAAGCTGAATGGAAGTTTATTGTATCCTTATTTCTGAATCTTATTAGAATTGAATAGTGCGCACGTTTCATCCTAACATCTACCTACTTAAATAATGCCACTTAAATTACAATATAGCAACTGCAGATACATTTGATTTTAAAGTGTAGGTATGTATGCATAATAATAACCACCCAACCAACCTATTATAAATAATATATCTAATATTTTTTCATAATTTTTCCCATTTACATTATTGGCTATTAATTTTATAATCACTTCACGCATTCAAGTGCTATAAAAGCGTGGAATTCATATCACTCATAAACAAACAGCAAAATAAACCTCCAAACTCCGTGACAAAATTCGAATTTCAAACCCAAAGTTCGTTAACACGTAAAAAGTTTGCATACTGCACGTTAATTTTATGTACTATACACGGTGCCTGACCATGCAGGTCGTAATGCATAATGAACATTCATTGTTCCACGCTGCCAATTTAATGATAATCATCTTCACGGAGTTACGATGCGAGATGTGGGGAAAAGTCGGATAGAATACGTTATCTAGGGATGGATTTTAAGACGGTGCTTTATTTTAATTTGGAATAAGATTTTTTTTATTATTTCTTACATATAGGTTCCTGCTTATTTTATGTAAGTAATTAATGCTAACGCATTTTAAAATAAATCTTTATCCATACAAGTTATTCATCATCATCATCATCATGTCAGCCGTTTGACGCCCACTGCTGGACATAGGCCTCCCTTAATGATTTCCATTTATTGCGGTCGGACGCGGCCTGCATCCACCGCGAGCCAACCGCTTTCACCAGATCATCTGTCCATCTTGTTGGTGGACGACCGACGCTGCGCTTGCCGATCCGTGGTCTCCACTCGAGAACCTTTCGGCCCCATCGGCCATCTGTTCTCCGTGCTATATGGCCCGCCCATTGCCACTTCAAAGAGCTAATCCGCTGGGCTATGTCGGTGACCCGTGTTCTTCTACGTATCTCCTCATTTCTGATTCAAGTTATTATATTTACACAAACATTTATCTAATTTAACTGTCATTATATTATTTCTAGTATAAAAGTTTGTATTACAGCATTAAATTTTATTACAATTCATTATATTAAACGTTTTGTGACATACACACATAGAATAGAATTATATGTACCTATAGGTATAAAAAGAAGTTATATTTTCCGGACAGGATATTTTTGCCGGATAAACATGGCAACCCTGTCTCTAATCTCGAAGTAATGAAAGGGAAATCTATAGTAATGTTTAGATAATGTGTTTGTAATTTTGTTTATTGCAACATTGGAGATGCCTATCGTACGTAAGAACATAATCTAAGCTTTGTTCTGTAATAGTCACTTATTCTGAGTTTCTGCCAACACAGATTGCAAAATTACAGGTGTCTGTTTCAATGCTTGAACAAATAATTATAGCTTGGTTTCGAAGATAGACTCATCACATTTTATTAAAATCTTTGCGAGTCTGGTGGTAATATTAAGTTGTCTCATTTTCTAGATAATTTATAAATAGGACAGTAAAATAGAGTTACCTTCATACACTTAATTTAAGTAGAGACCTTTTAAGAGCCCACGCGCTTGGTAGAGTAGTTGGTACAGATTACGTGATCTATTCATCATATTATTTAGATAGCATACCCCGGGCTGTGCCCCGAGTTTAACACTATCTATGCCCATGACACACGGTCGTATCTACGGCATGGTGTAGCGGTGAGCAGATTGTCGGGCTGCAGCACGATTTTGGGTATTTAATGTGTTAAAGCCATAGCAGGTAGTCACGGCACCTAGGTACCTTAGTAAGATGATATTCATCTTTCGGTATTTTATTGCACTACCAGCGCAGTGTCCCTATTCTGGCAGCTATAGTGCTTGCCCCTATAGCTGCCAGAACTATAGTGCTTGCTATAGTGCTATAGTGCTTGCTAGAGCTATAGTGCTTGCCCCTATAGCTGACAGCTATAGTGCTTGCCCCAGGGGCATAATTAGATGGATAAAGAATGCCCAAGACCAGATTCCATCCCAAAGCGAGAGGTCGTTAATATGTCCGTAGCGATTCTTACAATTTCCTCACGTTTTCCTTTAAGTTACACTACTGTCTTATAGTAAATGTGAGGAAGCGGTGTTCAAATAGACAATCTCCGAACGAACTTCAATTAAGCCAAAAAAGTGCCTTCTATGCTTTTAACCCTGAAAACGCTGCTAATAGATGACTTAAATTGTACCTACTCTACCTAGCGCAAACTATGAATATGCATTTCCCGTTGCAGACTTTGCCAAGCTTTACCTACCTATATAATATGTATCATTATGATTTGTTTAATATACACCAACGGTATATTTGGCTGGGACACAACGCGATATTAAAATTTCAAAAGCATTTTGGTCTCTTGTTTATGAAACATTTACCCTTTACGTTATTTTCTATTCGATTACATCCTTTGAAAAAGTTAAAAGAACGATAGGAAGTATGGCGGTAGTATTTTCTTTTGGCCGATGTGTTAAGAGAAAATGTCGCGTAACTTATCGTGAACCAGTAATTTATTCGCAGAAAGGGCTATCGGTGTTTCTCTACGGGATCGAAACAGAAATGAGAAGATACGTAGAGATAGCCCAGTGGATTAGCTCTTTGAAGTGGCAATGGCCATACATTGAGGATGGCCTATGGGGCCGAAAGGTGTTCGGGTGGAGATACAGATCGGCAAACGCAGCGCCGGACGTCCACCAACAAGATGGACAGTTGATCTAACAAAGCTGCCAGTTCACGGTGGATGCAAGCTACATCATACCGTAATACCTGGAATCAGTTAGCCCTATGTCCAGCATGTCCGTCCATTGGCTGAAATAAAAAAATATATAGATTTATAGTAACTTTCTGATCAACAAACCTTTTATTGTCGTGCATTCCTTCTTTCTTATTATCGTTAAGTAGAAACTTTGACAGTGCAGTCTGTGGAACAAAGGGGCTTCTTATCCTTATACCGTGACGTTTGAACCCCGGTTCTATGCACCAATGAGCTCAATGTGTGTACGACTTTGGTTCAATGTGTACGATCTAGAGCTACGAAACTTTTCCTCAGAGTTACACGCTCCTTTACTAACTTGCATCGACAAAGTTGGTGGAAATTGACAAGGTTAAAATCTTCTTCATGCATAATACATAGGTATTTAGTATGCATGCTCTAGTGAAAATTCCTTGTCATTTTTTAAATAACAGAAAATGTTCATGTTTAGTAGAAATGTTAGCATTGTTTGGAGATAATTAGATTTCTGATTATGTAATTTTATTTTTGTTTTTTATGATGCATTATTTGTAATTCCAATTTTGTATAGTTTAATTGAATAGATAATGCACCGTATTTTCTGCAGGTAAGTTAAAATATCGAACCCGCAACCTCAGACCTTTGCCCGTTGCGCCACAAAGGCCCCACGTTCTCTCCCACGTTGACTATTACAAAATACTTTTTCCATAAAGTTATTTAATAAATCTTGTAATAATAATGCAACTGTTTACTTCGTTTAAGTTAAATAGCTTTCCGGCTTCAACTTTAATTAATATTGTTAAACGAAATGAAAAATTTGAAAAGTTTCAGCACTAATTCTGAAAGTTTTAAGTATATTCTTGTCCATGTTGAAGATACACTTTTTGTGCATAATTTATTAGTAGTTGTGCGTTGATTTTTTATTCTCTTCGTCCAATGAGGTATAGTTTTAAGTGAACCTTATCTTATAAAATGAACAGGAAAAGGACCAGGAAGAATATCAATTCAATCATTAATATTAATTATACTTTATACATGTAAAGTTCAACTATCTATGGACGAATTGAAAACATACGTATATTATGTGCTGTTACGATAATAATCTTGCATTTGGCTCTTTGACTTTACCCTACTTATACTATAATAAATATTACTTATAGTATATAGTTGACAACTGCAATTCTACCATTTAGGTCAAACTAATCAAGGATCGACCTACATTTTATTTATCTATCTACGGTTTAGTAAGCACACACAGTAGTTTCTAGAAGTATGTCATTGTCAATGGGCCCATCCCATCGAGCTCCATTGAACTCTATCCTCATAAAACACATAGTACGAACCTATCTAGTATCTACCAACCTATACGTACCATATGTTACGGCTTACATTCCCAAAGTAATGAGATTAAGGTTCGCATTACATTATTCATTATAATACCGCTCTCAAGCCTATTGTTTGCTCTGAAAATTGTAAAGGTTTGCTTCTATTATGTTCTAAGAAATTTCAAGCAAAAAGCATAAAAATGTTAGTGACATAAAGTTCTTAATAATAAAGAGGTGCTCTACTCTGGTTATATTATTATTAATCTCTTAGGATATTGGCGTTGGCTAAACTCACAGTAAAACTTGCGGAAAATTTGGATTTTCGCGAGAAATTGATTTCAAGTATTGCCAGAACCGCAGGAATGAGGTTTTATTCAACTGAAATTTAAAGTTGGACGGCGACCAAATCTTTGGGATCTAGTGCCTATTCTAGAAGAGTGCAGCCTAGTCTATGGTCGGGGAAATTCATAATTTTTGGTCTGGTGGAGACAGGCTGGAGATTACAGTATCAGATTAAAACTTGCCATTATCATCATCACAACATCAGCGATATAATTTCAGGAAATGACTGGTAAGATTAATATTACCTACTTTGTCTTGACCATTTATTAAAAATTAGTGTCTTTTTAAATGATAAAATGAAACCATAAAAAGCTGTTTAGGTTAGCAAATTTTTATTTGCTTGTTATTTATTGCGTCAACATAGGACTTACGAGATGTAATATTTAATCCCGCATTGTGGCGATGTCCGCAGACTACCTGCGTTGTGCTAATTTGGGTATTGTGTTGACATTTATTAACTCCTCATAATCCCTATATGACAAGCGCAATCCTTATTGTATTTCGTTTGTTCTGTGTAATTGCAAAGGTTGTGGGGACGATGATGAAAGGTTTTGTGAATTCGGCGTACCCGGATAAAAAAAGAATTTTTAATAAAACGTAAAAAAATTAATGTTAAAATAAATATTTAATTCGAGGCGTGATTCTTTGTGTAGGTATCTCCTACATTTTGTATTCAGATAACCGTCATGATTTTCTTTATTGCGTCGATCATAGTGGTCTTTAGCGTGGTGTTCACACAAAGATACGTCCTATGATTTTGATCATAGATGATCAAAATTATCGAGTACCATATTCTAAATAAAACTTTTTGTATCATGCAATCCCTAACAAATGCAGTAAAAATACATCAAACCAGGATCCAGGTTGCTTCAGTTCACCGCGCAATTAGTACTAAAGCTCTAACTCCTAGCTCTGTCCTAAGCTAGCTAAATGACTGCAGTAGTTCCCAAGTGAATGACGCAACACCAGCTTAATCTAAGAGCGTTTTCAATAAATAAAACTGGACAATTCACACATCAACATCCAGCCCCGTGACAAGGTGGAAGCTTCATAATAAGCACCCTATTTACACTGTTGGGTCACATGGAATTTTCTCCTGACAAGAGAGATTTGGCCTTAATTCACGACGTTGGCCCCGCAGGCCAAAGCTGACAGATGGGCTGGTCCTATTCTTAGGTCAGCACCACACGACTATTACTATCTAATGCTTAGTGTCTATACTAATAATAAATCTGTAAGGGCATGGAGTAAGTTCCTTTGTTTCCAGAGATATTGTGTTTATAGTCTCAATTTATAATACTGAAACTAACTTGACTAATTTAAGACTTTTTTTGATGAAATTTGGTAGATAAACAATTAGATGTCTGGGACACAGGATAGGCTATTTAAATTCTTGTTCCAGTTATGATAAGACGTGGCCCCCATACAAACATAATTAAACGCGGACGGAGTCGCAGGAACAGCTAGTAAAATATAAATTTAAAAACTATTATGTACCCACAGCATCTGTGATACGACATGATGTCTTAAGATAAAGATTGGAATAAGCTTTGCCTGACCATAAGCTTTAAAAAGCTTCTCAATGCTCGTGCTTAGTTTATAAACCGCACAAGAAATTCTTTTCCCTCAGTTTTACAATATATTTTATCTTGTAAATGGCTTTTCAATTTTCATGAAACATAACAAAGTACACTCCTAGGGACATTTTACATTTCTTCGGACATTCCCGAATTTCCCGATTGACTTATACGTTCCGGATAATGTACTAGTACCTGGGTTGTGTAGGTAAATGTTGAAGGATTCATTAAATTCAGTTATCGTGATGTAAAGTACATGTGATGAGATTTTCGCGTGACCCATTCTAAGTTTATTTTACGCCTTTCAGGATTTGTCAAATGATTAAGTGCCATAAAAATTGGACAAGTTACGAGTCCTTGGCAAAATGTTAAATTTAGTCTCACTACCACAGTCGCGTGGACGTTTGAATGAAACGGAACGCTACCTTTCAGATGTCTTATGTCTATGTTGGTCGTATTTGTAGGGTGTCTCAATAATACTGTACTTTTTAAGTTTGATTAACTTTTTTCATGGAAGTGGTATCCTGAAATTTGGCAGTAGACCCCTATTATCATTCCGATAAAAAATGGGGCTTTTTTCGAAAAATAACCTGTTTTATTTGCGAAAACCCATTATGAAAATGAGTTTATATATTTTATATAGCAGTCCAGGTAACGCCAGGTTATCCTGTCACCTAGCACTTAGGAAATTGCTCTGCAGTGGCTGACATTATGACATAATCCAGCTTTGTGTGCACGGCAACAGCTTTCAGCGGTGACAGATTTCAGCACGGACTTTGCTTTACCGACTGTAAAGTCAAAACACCAGTTCATGTGTCTTGTTCTGTGAGACTGCGGTTTTGAGCCGAAAAACAAAATTATGCTTTGTTTTAGTTTAATAGAACATCCAACTGAACTGAGAAATCTTTATATTGAAGGCTTAGAGGGTATAACATCATAAATATTTTATGAAATGAAATTTTTTAAAGATTTTTTTTCTAATTTTTAAGTATATGTTTAAAACTGGTGAAGTCTATCGCTTTTATTTTTACTGTGTCAGTTTAAATAAAGAAGAGGTAAATTTATATTTATTTTTCTAGTGATTGACACTCACTTACGTAACTCAAGGTTACATTGTGATCCTGTATATTTTTCTATAAGTACTATTTTCTAATATATAGAGGTAAATTATTGTAAAGCTTCAATATTATTTCCAATAGAAAATTATTGGCTAAAATGAAGTAAGAAGGCGTCAGTAGTTATGTCTAGTCAGTAAACCACACACCGTCTGAATGTAAGACATGTTTATTTATTATGTACATAATAAAGGCTAAAGCAGTGTTTTCTCATCGTACATGAATGGAGGTGAGCCTTCAAACATCAGCCATGTTTGTTCGTCTCCATCGTACAATTACATGACTTGTTTTCCTGTTTGTCATTCATTCCATTTTTGCTTTCTTATGAGAGGATAAAAAACATTTTTGTAGGAATCGGTGGGTTGTATCATACAAATATGTGAAGCTTTCTATATTATTAAATGGAATTACAGGGAAGGCGTATGGCCAGAAGTGGACTAAGATAGACAGTTGATGGCTTTTAAAATAACTAACTAAATATTTTATTTAGTCCCATGTTTGTATAATTCCTTCTATAAGCCCTTTCCATAGCTCTTTAAGCCACTCTGAGCCTGAAGTAATTGTTTTACAATAATATAATATCGGATAGTAGTTACTTAATTCATACAAATTAACATTTGCTTTGTGACTATTATCTAATAACAAAACAATAGCTTTGCTCATAAATAAAGCGGAAAGCACCGAAAATTGGCTCACCAAATGATTAAATTTCAATTTCGCCTCATCATTGGTTATCTAGTTCACGTTTGTGGAAATTAGACTGTATTTCCATTGAATAAAGTTCTATATATCAGATAATTTGGATGCAATTCATCATAATATTCGAGGATTCTCTATAACTAAATCCTTTGGGATTGATACAAGTAATGTTCTCGGCACTATCTCACTGTCATTTGCAGTGAAAATTCAAAAGCACTGAGAAGCACTTAAAATTAAATAATTTTCAATTCATGTGTCAGTTCTAGGTTCTAGTGGGTGATTATTTTATATGAGTTATTTAATAAAATTGTTATTAAATGACAGATTTCGTGTAAACACAATCTTTAAACTCATCTTTATTACACTCAATAATCTTTAAATTAGCGAACGCTTATGGAGAATCCAATATTCTTCGTTATTAAACATGTTTGCTAAAAATTAAACGAAGCAGCTAAAATTATTTTGATTAAAAGCGTCTCAAAAGCCCAAAAGGTCCAGAAGATTGCTACAGAAGTACCAAAACACAATTATAATTTTTGATATGAATACCCAACGCAACATAATTACTTAACGAAAATTAGACTGGAAAGTTTGTATAATCCCTTGCGTCAAAACATCATTATCGTGTTTGCTGTAAGACGTCCACTGCTGGACATAGACTCAGTATTTTTAGTCCATACTTGAATATAGATTTGCCTTTAATGTATATTTTTAAAACTTTGCATGAAAATTTATTTATATAATAACGTTCCACTAGACACGGGTCTTCCCAATAGACTCCATGATATGTGGACGCTTTTTGAGTTATTATGATGACTCTCATTAAATTTATCGCTTTACTAATAAAGTTTTCCGTTTCCAGTGAAGGTAATTATGTAATCAAATAGGTTAATTAACCTCCAATCTATTTTTTCCAAGGTTAACTTTGGTAGCCCTTACGTATTGGTAATTCGTATACTTAACTAAATACTAGTATCCTACTGTTCCAATTTTATTACTCTTTAATTACAGGCTAATTAACTAATCTATACTAATATTATAGAGCTTATTAAATATTATATAAGCTGAAGAGTTTGTTTGTTTGAACGCGTTAATCTCAAAATCGGCTGGTCCGATTTGAAAAATTATTATAGTGTTGGATCTAAGTACATTTATCGAGCCTATAGCAAGGCTATATTATGTTTATGTAGATACACTAAAAAACGCAAGCGAAGCTGTCGGCGGGACAGCTAGTAACAATATAAAGTAAATAGTAATACATAATTAGAAAATAGATTTCATTCATTTTGTACAACGGGAATTACTCACGTATTTACATAGGAGTTAAACAACCCCCACCACCGCCGCTGAGCAGCCGCGCGCTCCGGTACATCGCCCGCAGTGAGAACCGCGCGCGCGACCTGAGAGGAGACGGAGCACGGCGGGACGCTCACTCCTCCTGATAAAGACTACTCTTGATGTGGTCGAAACGTCGAGGGTTGTTTAACTCCTATGTAAATACGTGAGTAATTCCCGTTGTACAAAATGAATAGTATAACTCACGAAAATTTTGAAAGTGAAATAGATTTCATTTCACAGTTTCGCTGTTATCCTTCCTTCCTCTTAAAACACTTTCAGTAAGTTTAAGTTCGAAGTACCTTTATCAACTGGAGATAATCTGAAAAGCAGTTGCCATCGACACGGAAACATCTGATTCTAACACACCGCCATTTGTAAAACGATCACGTATGCACGTAAGCACCTATTTAAAAAGATTTAGCCAAGATCACTTTAGGGTTCAACAATATGAAATAAAATCGCAAGGAACAAATCTGTAGGTACATAAATTAAGTTAGGTACCTACTGAAATGTTTCCATGTTTAAAAATAATTGTTGATTTAAAATCCCAATTATTAAATGTCATCTGAGGCGCGCCTGCCGAAGGATTATATACGCTTTACCGGTGAAGGCAATCATCGTGAGGAAACCGGCACGTTTTGAGAACATCAAAGAGTTTGAAGAGCATGTGATATTCACCAAGCCACACTTAGTAGCGTGGTGAATCTCTCGTCAAGAGATAAGTCTTAGCAGTGGAAACGTAAATACAAAATATTTATTCAATAACTTAAAGTACTTAAATATCACATTCTTTGAGATCCTCTTTTAAGTTTGATAAAACCAGTGATAGAGAATCTCGTAAATAGGCTTATGATATATATCAAATACCTATTGATAATTCACTTATTTGATCATTTCGTTTCCAGCAATATTATACAAACCGTTTGGTATCTGTCGTGTGGGCTTCTTAATAACCCTTTATTTTCTTTGGAACCTTTGAAGTTAAGATACACACACCCCGCGGCTTTTATTAAAATGTGCTTGCAAGTCGGTTTTTAGGCAGTTTCACACCAGGCGCGTTAATCCGAGAACGCGGACGGAATATTAACTTGAGATGGCAGTGGCGGATTTACCAATAGGCCAAGTAGGCCATTGCCTAGGGCGGCAGATTTAGGGGGGCGGCAAATTTCGCTAATTTTTTTTCAGATTTTTTTTCATAATTATACGTCTACACAATTCATATAATATAAATTAACTATCTACGATCTATTTTAAGTAAAGAAAAGCTTTCATACGATTTTGCAAATTTCAAATCTCGCAAGAAAATAATGTAAAACTTATTTGATCTCATTAACTGATTGTTAAAATGTTTTATTATAATATAAATTGTTTTCGTCCAGTATAATTAGACACAAACAAAAATAGGGGCAAGGTTACATTAATTCGCACCTTGCTGAAAATTGGCATAAATGTTAGGAATCCTATAATAAACAATTTGTCAAAAGTTCGCATTGTCCACAGGCGTGGAAAAAAAGTTATTCAAGGTCTAATGATGTTAATATCAGTTTTTTGTAAATATCTAATTTCCTATTAGACCAAGGTTTTTAATTTTTGAAAGGGAAAAAAATAGTAGTAGGATGAAACCCATTAGAAAAGGAGGGGAATATGATAAAAATGAAAGGAAAAATAAATTACGGTCGATCTGAGTTCGGGAAGTGGTAGGGGGGGGTGAGTTTTAAGGGTAAAAATGGTTTATTTCGATTTCCGGTAAAACTACAAGTACTATGAAAAAATGTGAAATAGCAAAGTTGTAGGTAATAAAACGATCTACAATTTTTAATTCATAACTTTTTTACATAGTGTCAAAATGTATGTGAAAAATTCAAATAACTAAGTTTTTGTTTTTTTTTGGTATTTTATTTCTATCTTTTTCAAAAACATTTTATTTTCTATGAAATTTGGTGAAAACTTACCTTTTTATGTCCCAAATACACTATAACTTATTTGATTAAAAATATTATTTTTTTCACCTTATTTTGACATAATTTAAACAAAAACACCCTAATTTTCAATCGAAAATTCACGTGTCAAAATATAAGCTTTTTTTAAAATGTCGGTATGCTTTTTGTTCGTTGAAATCTCTACTTTCTGATGGTTTTGATGGTATTTGGGACATAAAACGGTAAGTTTTCACCAAATTTCGTAGAAAATAAAATGTTTTTGAAAAAGATAGAAATAAAATACCAAAAACTTAGTTATTTGAATTTTTCACATACATTTTGACATTATTTGTGAATTAAAAATTGTAGATCGTTTTATTACATACAACTTTGCTATTTCACATTTTTTCATAGGACTTGTAGATTTACCGGAAATCGAAATAAACCATTTTTACCCTTAAAACTCACCCCCCCTACCACTTCCCGAACTCAGATCGACCGTAATTTATTTTTCCTTTCATTTTTATCATATTCCCCTCCTTTTCTAATGGGTTTCATCCTACTACTATTTTTTTCCCTTTCAAAAATTAAAAACCCTGGTCTAATAGGAAATTAGATATTTACAAAAAACTGATATTAACAACATTAGACCTTGAATAACTTTTTTTCCACGCCTGTGGAGTGGAGCATGTGGACTTTTGACAAATTGTGTGATAGGGCTCCTAACATTTATGCCAATTTTCAGCAAGGTGTGAATTAATATAACTTTATAATGTCTATTTTGACCGGACTATTTATCAAGTTCATAATCATACTAATAACGGGAGTAAACTATAGGTACTACTACGTACTTATTGATTTTTAAAGTCAGTAGGGGCGGCAAAAATTTAATGGCCTACTAGCGGCATATTTGTAAATCCGCCACTGTGAGATGGAGCACAGCGCGCATAAAGATGAATTTTTAACAATGATACTTCGTGGTTACCTTGACTTTGACAGGAGAGAAGATAAAAAGGTCCGCAGTTATATGACTAATGTAGCTACTTCGTGATAAAGATTGGGGAGTTGTATAATTTAAAATTTGTAAAAATTAATTAAGTACGGTTTCTATTAAAGTTAAGTTAAATATTTACATTTTGTTATCGAAATCCAGTAGCTGAAGTCATGCAGTTTTAATAGTAGGTACCTAGCTCTTTTCTTGATAAGATAAAGGTAAGTTGATTCCGTTGAAAAACTCTTTCATCCACCATGAACTTAAATCGTTTCATTCTTTTGTTTTTGACCTTTTGTCGTTTTGTTTGTGGGTTGTGGGTGTCCAAATTATTTTGTAAACCACCTACTGAAGTTTGATGGTTAATTTTTGAACAAGAAAAATATAGCGTTAAGAATCGAGCGTCCTTCTAACCGCTAAGCCAACATGGTTTCTAGTTCCAACAAATCAACCAAGACGATTGGTTTCCTTAAATCCAAATTAATTTAAAGGGTTAGAGAAAATTTGGGTATTTCCCATCTGATCATAATGATCAGATTGTAGTTGCATCTGATCACACAAAAAGTTCCCATCTGATCACGGATCCGATGCAACTACTTTTTTGAATTAAATTTTGTGCCAACGGATCACAAAAATCCTAATATATAATTTTGCGTGTAATATTACTAAGCAATAATAATAATAACCTTCATCTATACGACTTATTTAATATAGTTATATATTTAATATGTATTATACGAACTAATTATATTGAATAGAATATACTTTATTTTACACTACAAAAACAGGAAGAAACAATACAAACTTACGACAAAACATTTGGAGTACGATGGGTGGCCTTATCTTCCAGGCAACCTATGTATGGACTGGACAGTTATTATATTATATAAAGCTAAATCACCACTCACTCACTGACTGACATAATTGTTCTCCATCGCAATGCAGCCACGGCTTGGCCTGGAGATGCCGTACTATTTCAACATTTACGTTGACAGCTGTCAAACTTTAAACTGCCATAACTCTGAAACGGCTGGACCTAGAGATGCCCTACTAAGCTCAATCGACAGGTGTTAGAGAGAGCAACGTTTTCAATGACAGCTGTCAAACTATAAACTGCCATAACTCTGAAACGGCTTGGCCTAGAGATGCCGTACTAAGCTCAATCGACAGGTGTTAGAGAGAGCAACGTTTTCAATGACAGCTGTCAAACTATAAACTGCCATAACTCTGAAACGGCTTGGCCTAGAGATGCCGTACTAAGCTCAATCGACAGGTGTTAGAGAGAGCAACGTTTTCAATGACAGCTGTCAAACTATAAACTGCCATAACTCTGAAACGGCTTGGCCTAGAGATGCCGTACTAAGCTCAATCGACAGGTGTTAGAGAGAGCAACGTTTTCAATGACAGCTGTCAAACTATAAACTGCAATAACTCTGAAACGACTTGGCCTAGAGATGCCGTACTAAGCTCAATCGACAGGTGTTAGAGAGAGCAACGTTTTCAATGACAGCTGTCAAACTATAAACTGCCATAACTCTGAAACGGCTTGGCCTAGAGATGCCGTACTAAGCTCAATCGACAGGTGTTAGAGAGAGCAACGTTTTCAATGACAGCTGTCAAACTATAAACTGCCATAAGTCTGAAACGGCTTGGCCTAGAGATGCCGTACAAAGCTCAATTGACAGGTGTTAGAGAGAGCAACATCATAATTAAAACACGGTTCTTCAGTTTTTCTTTTTATTATCAACTAGCTTTCCGCCCGCGGCTTCGCCCGCGTAATTATATATTTTCCCGTGGTAAAAAGTACCCCATGTCCTTCACCTGGCTCTAAAATACCTCCCTGCCTATTTTCAGCTAAATCGGTTCGGCCGTTCTTCAGTTATAAGTGAAGTAACGAACACGACTTTCTTTTATATATATAAGATGACGAATAACCCGAAAGATTATCCGATTCTAGAAATAGCATATGTAAAAGCAATATAATGAGGTCCTTACAAGAAATGCTCAATGAATTCCATCCTTTTGTCAAAGTATACAAAAAGGTGGCTGCAATTTTAGCAGAAGAGGAATTAAAAGCAACCTCAGAAAATCGACCCAAATATTCGGTATCAATGCAGATTTATAAACATAACCTAGATAACCTATTTTTATTGAATTTGATTGTTTTGTTAATTTGTCAGTTTATTTTGAATGTTGATTTAATTTGTGTACAAACTTTTGCAGTTTTTATTTACCATATTTATTAAACACAACTAACGAAGCTATATGAATCTATACTTAATATTCTTTGAGAACCGATGACTACAGAAACATCTATCTCCATTTTGCACCTAGATGTGTATTATGAGTCAAATTTTACCCGAGCGAAGCCGGGTTTTCATCTAACATAAAAAATATTGATTTTGAGTCGACAACATAATATATCCGCAAAATTCGGATTATGGAGAACTTCGTCAAATTTCACCAGAGCGTAGCCGGGTTTTCATCTAGATGCAATGTGGTCCTAACACTCTACCTAAATAATAATTTAGTTCTTAGTTTTATTTTAAAGTTCATTTTCAAGTTAAAAATTAGTTAAGTTTCATATTATGTTATTTTTATTTAATAATGTTATAGGTGAAGGTTATTATTATTTTTGCTTAGTAATATTACACGCAAAATTATATATTAGGATTTTTGTGATCCGTTGGCACAAAATTTAATTAAAAAAAGTAGTTGCATCGGATCCGTGATCAGATGGGAACTTTTTGTGTGATCAGATGCAACTACAATCTGATCATATGATCAGATGGGAATAACCCGAAAATTTGTAACAATCAGAAATAAACTTTGAAATTTCATCCTGAAGCTCGGACCAAATTAGATACCTACCTACTTGCTCTGCTATCTGCTACAAGTAAAATACAACTGGAACTTTGAAGTCCAATTTGCATAGTACAAATTTCAGCTCTAGAAAGTTCGGCAAAACCAAAGTGTTTGCTTTGTTTCTAAAATCAAAATAACTTATGGCGGAACAATTTGGTAGCGTCATCTGTTGACAAAGATGGTTTCTTATCAAAGATATTTGTATATTCAAAATGGAAATTTGAAATTAACGTAAATGAAAATTGGACAAGATTAGATGTTATTCTAAGATCTTTACGTTCCCGAAATTAATCAAATTAGCAATTTACATCGAGCTGACATGATGATGATTATGATGATAACGTTAGGTGCCTCATTTAGGTACTAGATTTCATTTGTTTTATTCGTTTTTGTTTAATTTATTTTATTTTTATTTTGTTTAATTCGTTTTTTTACAAAAATTTGGACGTTTGTTGCGGCTTTTACAATAATAACATAAATCAGAATAAAACATCCATAAAACAACAGGTCATTTTACTGCTGATAAAAACGTTTGTACATGTTACGTGAGCAATACAGCGGCCGGAAGTTAATATTAAAATACAAGTTCAGTTAATTTTGCTTCAAACCAAACTACAAACAAAACCATCCTTTCATTGATAAAAACATCTGGCTAAGGACTTACTAGTTTTTGCTATATGGTTCTATAGAATCATAAATCATAAAGTGAGCCGTAACTTCATATTATAGAGGTCAATTTAGCTCGACAGTAACTTTAAGCCCTTAAGACCAGCAGGTAATAGGAACCACAGAGGAAACGAAAGCTTAGCTTACAGTAACGCGATACTTATTTGCATTTTATAAAAACTTGGTACCTCTCATTCAAAGAATAATAGACGAGTCGGAACTGATGGGAAATGTCGAATACAAATAATATCTAATTAAACAAATATGTTTATTAAATAGATGAATTATATTGAGTATGTGCAAAAATGCTGTCGAAAAATCCAGAAGTGCGCGTGAAAGTTTAATGGAGCTAGATGTTGCTAATCATAGCAACATCTAGCTCCATATATTAGAATTACAAAATATACTTAGTCCAGCGGATTAGCTCTTTGAAGTGGCAATAGGCTGGCCATATAGCGAAGAGAACGGATGTCCGATGGTGCCGAAAAGTTCGCGAGTGGAGGCCACGGATCGGCAAACGCAACCAACAAGATGGATAGATTTTTTTAAAATTTTTATAATCATAGAATCGTACTAAGTAAAAGTATATAAATTCATACTGAGATAAACAGGCAATACACGAACCTTATTACCGAATTTATCAAACCACGACAGTTTTTATAGTAAAATAAAACTATATAGAACGTAATTTTAAAATAGTTTTTTGTTATTCCGAGCATTGTTTGGTATGCATGCATGCACATATTTAGGAAGCAATACCGCGTGACGTCACTGCGAGTGCCTATTCCGGATTTAGCCCCCGGGACCAGTCAGTCACCGCTCGCTTACAATTAACGCAACGCGGAGGCGAGACATTGCACTAATTCACTTCTACCCATTAATCAGCGCCACAGCCTGGGGGAAATGGCTGGTTCACTAGGGATAGCGTCTACGTTTCAGGTATTCTTAAAAGCGCTTCACCACCATAACAACTCCAAAAAAACAAAAAGGTACAAGATGTTTTTGGAGTTGTTGAACAGTTGTTAATTACAAGCCAACAAAATGCGCCTAAAACCAAAGAAAATAGAACGCATTCGCGATTATTAATAAAAAAAATCATCTATTATAAATTATCTAATTAGCTATAAAATTATCTAGCACCCGTAACACTAGCTTCGGGCTTACCACGGGGCTAGATGTCGCTGTGTGAATTGTCCAGCAATATTTATTTATTTATTCATCTATTTCAGACAACAACAAAGTCCATACACAAATCTCTGTTATTAGTTAAATAAAACACGACATAAATTAAAACATTAGGCCCTCCACATATTTTCATCCTAGCATAGCATTATATATACGCAAACTGCGCATGTATCAAGTCGAATCTTTAGAATATGCAGTCAGAATGCTGTTCGGGCTAGCTTGGATTTTCTTCATTTTCCCGTGAGAGAACACTGCAGCAGCTGCTTTCACCAGGCTGTGTCCAACAATGCCAGGCATGCAAATAGCTGCCGTGTAAGCGAGCGATATTTGTAATTTGTACGCGGCTGTTATTGTTAGCCGATACCCACGAGACACAACAGTATGTGAGAATTTAGACATAATGTTCTCGTTACGACTAAAGTTAACCAATGAAACTTAACTCTTAAGTTGGTCTCTGGAGCAAACACCGATAGTATAATGACTGAATGAAATAACTAGCAATATAAGGGCTAAGTCCAGTAGACGTTCGATGGCTCGATTGATAAATTTCTTGAATTTCTGTATTTACATTATATGACTCTACAATAGAAAGGAAGAAGAACAAATAACACAAAGCATCCGTTCGATAAAAAATCAGATTAATATTCCATGTGGTAGTGCTAAGCCAATAATCACGGGACGAATGAGGAATAATTCCTAGTCATTGACTAACACCGCACGGCATAATTCTTGGTAAAAACCCTTTGGCAGGCACCATAAAGGTCGACTCACGCTACACCGTGTCGGGTCCGAGCCGAGTGTCGGCCGTAGCACGGTCAAATAATATTTCATACATTTTGTATGAACCCACTCACGCTATACCGAGCGGCAACCGAGTGACGCCCGAGAAACGGACATCGCTCGGAAACAACTCGGTCCCGCTTCGGCTCGGCCACGGCTCGTTGCATGAATACAGCGCCGCCGAGCTGCGCCCGAGCAGTCGGTAGTGATGCTATACAGTACTCATGCAGTTTAGACACGGAAACGGCTCGGTGACCGTGCTACGACCGACACTCGGCTCGGACCCGACACGTCGCGGGCCGTCTTTGTAATTTTAGACACGGAACCGGCTCGGTGACCGTGCTACGGCCGACACTCGGCTCGGACCCGACACGGTGTAGCGTGAGTCGACCTTAAGACTCAACAATATGTTTAGGATAAAAATAATAGATCGATAATGAAACATTATTTCATTCTTAATTAAAAACTAAAACTAAACTCTAAAACATCGCTAAACTTAGCTCAACGTTCTCAGTTCAAACACGACAGAGGTTAATCCTCGCTTAATCTGTCAGTTTGTGGTTCGAGGTCGATATAGGGTACAGATGAAATCAATTTCTCGACGACTGGCGACTGAATAATTCAGAACCGATCGCTAACAATTAGCAGAGCGTGCAACTTGGTTCCTTTGAGATGACGGTTCTTGATTGTATCGTTTGTGAATAGTTTTCCGACTCTATTATTTTGCTTCAACTACAGTTAGGAGCATTTATGAACTTGGTGCTGAAGTGAAGTTTCTAAAAATGCTGTTGTTATCTTTATCGTATTAATTAGTTCACAAATTACACACATTTTTATAACAAAAAATCATTGTTATAAATTGATTGCGATATCTTATCTTACCTTGATTATCTTTGTAATTTATAACAAATTTATATTAAGTCGATTTTAAGGACTTTTTAATCTTTCAACAATTATTAGTCGTATCGTATCTAATTAACCCAAACACGAACCACTCTTTTTTCAAGTACCTAGTAATAATTTGAAAATAAAAACCATTTCTTCTAACTTTATTTACACCATCTAAACTAATAACAAACTAGATAATATCAAGCAAGTTGGAAACTATGATAGTTCAAGAGAAGTCTACTAATTTCTGAAGTCTGAGTTCTAGTTGATTTGAGAAACGTCAGACTACATCGGTTGATTCAAGGAACGAGAATTGGTTTCAAAATGAATAATTGATTGCTTTGTCTTCAGTGATCAAACTATTATTACTACTATTACTAACTATTGTTATTACTTCTTGATTTTTATAGCTTACTAGCTATGCCCGCGACTCCGTCCGCGGTAAATTATGTTTGTATGGGGGCCACGTCTTATCATAACTGGAGCAAGTATTTAAATAGCCTATTCTGTGTCCTAGACAATAAAATCTCCTAAATTACATCAAGTCGGATCATTGGTTTAAGAGTTGTGGAGGAATATACATAAATCATAGAATTAGTTTCAGATTATATCTGAAAACAAACTAACATACATAATCCATGACCGACCCTTACATTTATTTTGGCAATATCTTTCCAATAATTCTTCGAAGATGTCCGAGGCAGTTTTAAGGCTGATTTACCAAGGTCATCCGTTTATTCGTTACACGAGCAAAAAACTAATATTTTTTATAAATCGTCCGTAAAAACGGTCCTCACAATCGCCTAGAAAGAATTCACAGTATCCGTACTAAGGTCACTTTTATGTAGATATTAATATTGACAAACAATATAAGCTTTATTGGCTACTAGCCGACCCGTCGACAGCTTCGCTTGCGTTTTTAGGGTTCCGTAGCCAAATGACAAAAACGGAACCCTTATTAACGTTATCACCGCCTATCACGTTGTCATCTAACACCGAATTATTTTTTCAAAGCGTACCACAGTTCCTTAAATACGCACGTTCAAAAAAAAAATTATAGCAAATGCAAGTGCCAACATAAAAATGTTAATTTCTATGTTTCACAGTGAGCAGAGTGAGTGCGCATAAAAATTCTGTTTGCACAAGTTTGAATAAGTGAATAATAGCATGGTATCTAGGAATGCATTTGGCAGTGTTTTGGCAGCAATCTATATACCCAGTATATTTTAGTTAGCAACTTTATCTATACTAGTAATAATAAATCTGTAAGGGTCGGTCATGGAGTAAGTTAGTTTGTTTTCAGAGGTGTATTTATTGTGTTTATAGGCTCAATATATGATACTGAAACTGTAATAACATTTTAAAATTACTTTCTTATGTGTATGTTTCGCATTAACTCTTCAACAAATGATCCGAATTTCATGAATTTGGTAAATAATATGATTTTAAAGGTCTGGGACACAGGATAGGCTACTTAAATTCTTGCTCCAGTTATGATAAGACGTGGCCCCCATACAAACACGGACGGAGTTGACTGCACCACTAGTTTATTTTATAGATGTATTTACGCCGATTTATCGAACATTCTACTTTTAGATCGGGGTCACTAAGTTACAATTATAATAAGCAATTAGATGAGCAGCAGGTGACAATTTTGAAAATTTTCTGACCATAATTATAATGGACATTTGAACTTTTCATTTTCATTTACTACAAACAATTACAATGTAAAACGCATAAAATAACTTGCTAAGCTTGTTAAATACGTAAGTGAGAATATATTGTAAATTTCTCAGACAATTAAGAATTCTGCTCGACTCTTAAGCTGATTAAGAATGACGGATTGTACAGAATTAACGCGAAATGCTGAAAACAAATGGTTTTCTGAAGCTTACCTTAATACAGAACTGGTTGCAGGGAAACCTGTACTAACAAGAAAATAAATAAATATAATATAAGAAAATAAATAGATATAATACATACATTTGAGTTACTGTACCTTTTTAAATTGTTTCTTAACCCAAACCAAAGCCATAGGCAACAGTTCAACACAATCCTACCAACCTTCATTACACAAAAAAACATCAATTTTAATATTACAAATAAGATTTACTTCATAAATCACAATTTGCTCGTTAAATCCGTGAAATGCGCTACGAATCCGTACCGTATTGCGGTAATACAAACAAACAGACGTATGGACCACCCAAATATATAACTTGTATTATACACACGTTACCGGAAACGCATTATTTAATATTCATATCGATCATATCTTTTGTTTATACTGTCTGTTGACATTTGATAGGAGGGTGAGTTCCTGATTTAGGTACTTACATTATCAATACCAAACCACCGACAGCTTCGCTTGCGTTTTTAGGGTGCCGTAGCCAAACGGCAAAAACGGAACCATTATAGATTGGAGTTTGGAGATGTCGGTCTGTCTGTCCGTCTTAGTCCGATAAAGCTTTTGCCAAAAACTTTTATGAAGTATATAAGTTTAACTCATAAACAACTCAAAGAAGAACTATACACTAGTAACGACCTCGGGATGCCAAAAGCTTTACAACAAAATGTAGTGCATTTTGTTCTTCTCAAAATGTGTCCAAGTGATCTTTAGGATTTTATGGACATAAATGACATAAATATTTAAAGCGCTCTACACACCGCCCGCCGGCACAGCCCGGCGGCCCAACCCGCCGGCCTTATTTTGTAGGCCGCCGGCTTTATTTAGTACAAAATAAGGCCGGCGGGTTAGGCCGCCGGGCTGTGCCGGCGGGCCGCCGGCTTTGGTGTGTAGAGCGCTTTAAATGCTTTAATGCAGCTGAGTCGTGAACGCTGAATTTAGCAATGTTTTAAACGAATAGTAGAAATACTTTACGATAAGGCGCAGGGGGCTAAGGTCGGACCTAGTAAGTCGGATTCGTCGGAGGGTTTCTGATGCCACAAAATACCAGCGGTCTTATAGTACCTGTACTACTAGACCATTCACGCTGAGAGGTAACCATTTTGTGTTCAGTTTCTAAAAAAAATAATCTATATTTATTGTAAGAATTAAGAATTCAAATATTTTCTATTTCTATATATACCTAGCTAGGTACTAGTTTAAAACTAACTATCTAGTAATTTCTAGCAAGTCTCAAATTTAGTTCAATACCTCCAACTTTCCCTGTTCAAACAAGATACTTAGAGGTAGATAAGACCGGAGATAGGACCCGTATACTTGCTAGAAATAATGTTCTCAGAAAATTACTTATCGATAGAACAAGTACAAAGTTCCCTAATGAGGTTACCTGGCCATAAACTACATTTTGTTCTTAGAGGTAAAAGGATGAGTTAGTGTATGTGATGTGAGTACATAATTTGTTGTTTTAGAGATAATATAAGATGACTATTGGCATTAGCGATATCTTGTAGCTGTATAAAATATGCATTATTAACGACCCACTCCCATTAGTTACCATTATATACTACTAGCTTTCCGCCTCGCGGCTTCGCCCGCATTCTACACGTTCGAAATATTTTAAAAAGTAGCGGTAAAAAGTAGCCTATGTCACTCCCCATCCCTTCAACTATCTCCACTTTAAAAATCATGTGAATTCGTCGCTCCGTTTTGCCGTGAAAGACGGACAACCAGACACACAGACAACCTTTTGCATTTAAAATATTAGTGTGGATATGGATTTCAGCCGTTGAACGTCCACAGCCTAGCACGTAGCGTAGGTCATTCCTAAAGGACCGCACAATGCACATGTTCGGTAGAAAGTGGCTATCATCCGCTCGTCTCGCTAGTATACCACGTCCGATACCACGTTTGCCGATTCTCGGAATGCCTTCAACAGCTTTTCGGCCCCATCGGCCATCTGTTACCCAAAAATCAATATTAAAGATACCCAGCGGTATCAAACAGCTTATCCAAACAAAACATAAAAATTCCTAGATTTATCAATGTTTGACCAACTTTCCTGCTACAGACAAACTATCTTTGGGATATCAATCTTTAATAAATGGATCAAAACGAAGCGTAGTATTCTAGTTTGTGGACGTAATTTAGATTTCAGAATTTCGCATTTATTTAAATAGGAGGCAAATTCAAGAACTCTCAAAGCATTTTAAGACAAAAAGTAGGTACTTATGATCAGATCAACGTGATGACTATGGGACCACCTAGGAAATATAGGTACTTTCTCAAACAAAAAAGAATTTTGCAAATCGGTAAGTAATCGATGAACATAACAAAAAAAAAAGATTCTGACAAATTGATAATCTTTTTTTGAAATAAAATTTAAGCAGCGTTTGGCCCTTGCTTAAGATATCGTGCCTCAAATAGATATATTGGTATAGCCTTATCAGAGCCTCCGATGGATTGAAAAGCAAATAGGTATCGCTGCTTGGAACTCGAAAGTTTTGTCGATAAGGGTTTTCTATTGAGAGTAGGGTTCGCAAGAAGTGGTTAAGTTTGATTAGTTGCTATGGCTGCAAATGGGTTTTTCTTTATGTATTGACGTCTAAGGATTCTATGTTGATCTTTTTATTTGTTTATACCTCTTCAGTTCTTTAGGAGAGTGATTTTATATTTTTGTATAATTTCTACCACAATATTATTTTATATTTTTGTATAATATTAGATGCCTATTGTAATACGTATCTAGGTTTACAATGATTTCTTAAATGATATTTATAAATTACATTCTTAATAATATCGAGTTTTAAGTCATATTATTAATTTTAATAAAAATATGTTTACAATTAAATTACCTTCAACATTTTATATAAATGTTATATTTAAGCCAAGGTTTATTAAACCAATGTTATCCTTATATACCTATACCAAACTGATTTTTTAAGTTTTAATATCACGCGTTTCTTTCGGTACGACGGTTAGGTGGTACCTACCTACACGACTTGAAAAAGATACTAGGTACAGTCCGTAATCCTAAAGGTAGGTAAATCTCATACAAAAAACAGTTTTTGCAATCGATCCGAACAAAAATAACCTCAAGAGGCTCTCCTAAAAAAGACAAACTCAAAATAGAAGCAAATAGAAGCTTCTAAAGGTGTGAATTATAAATAATCTCAGGCCATTCCTTTTATACCTTTTAACGCCTTCTCACTTTCGACTTCACGCCTTAGTCGGAATGTGTAGCTAATCATGACAAAAAACGACATCGACAAAACAAATATTAGTTCGGTCCAACAAGATTTGACCACGAAACAGAAAAAGAAGACAAAAAGGGTTTACGTGGATTGGTCGTGGTCCAGTACTTCGCGTAACTTGGTCTACTCATAATTTCGTTTTAAAACAGCCAGAGAAAATTGATCCTTATTTCTTTTGATATAAAGATTGTTATTTTGACGATACAGATTCGTTTTGTAATCGTACGCGCAGGAAATAGATCCAATTTAGTATTGTTGGTTAGCTAAACACTCGTTCCTATTGTATTGTTTTGCTTCCGGGTTCATTTCCTTGATGGGGAGTGTATTTTGTTTGATTAAGATATCCTTTCACTAATTGGAGATCAATTATGCACAGAAAAAGATTTTCCGGTATTTGTTCGTTTAAAAATACATTTATCGTTAATGGTTGACGTGATGATATTTCGGTAATGGGCTGGCTGAAATGTCTTGAGGGGGCCGAGGTACCTACCAGTCTGTGACGAGAGTTTTGGATATAAAATGCTGAAATAACTGACCTATTACGATCATTATAGGAACAAGTGGTACGACCTAATGTTGATACTATATTTTTATAAATACACTGTACTTTTTATTACATAACAAGAAAGTTTGAATATACTAACTTATTAGGTGTAACCAAAAGCTTTTCAGACGTTTTTAAAAGGTTTCCTAACCCTTCAAATTAAGTTACCTATGATATAATTAGAAAAACATATTTATTTATAGATTAGCTCTTTCTACAAAAATATCATACATTTGTATCAATAAATAAAATAACCTACTTACCTTTATTGTTTTCCTGCGTGTGTTTTATAAAAAAGATTTGAAATTGTACAAAGTCATGCAATATTTTAGTAGATATCAAAATATCATCCCCGCCCATCAACAATGATAATCAATTTAAAAGCAAAATAGATAAGCCATAACATTTTACGATCAATATCAAAACCGTTTGACCGGAATAAATCATGCAAGAGTTCGAATTCCCTAATGTGCCGGCGTATCATTAGGCTCACAATCCCTATCATTTGGATAATTTTGTCGGGACATGGGGTATACCCATGGCCATACAAACCCCGAGTTCCCAAGATGTATAATTATACAGTTTAGCGTCTGCTGTGCTCAACTCTGCTCGCACAAGGGTTGGTTTAGACAAACGTCCAGTTATCACTTGCTCCGGGCAAGTTCCCACGGGATGGTCAAATTTTTAACTTACATACAAAACGTGTTGAACCTCGCGGCTGTTTGTACTCATCTTATTGTAACATTAGGCTCGCAGTAGGACTTTACTGCGGTAGTGTAATGAAGCCTTACCGAGCCTTCATCTCTATTGCAAGCACATTGCTCGGTTTTATGATGGCGTATAATCAGTAAGCAAGCGTAGGAAGAAATGGTTGCTGGCTGTAAGAAAGCGATTGGGTAAGGTTCAAGTTACAATGACATAGTGAGAGTTTTGTTTGCTCGGGACGAACCGATCGCGTGAGAACCTTTGGAACTGCATAGGCGTGACATCGGTCGTTTTTTGTTCAGTTTTTTCTTTTGTCAGGCTAATATTGAACTGTACTCTATCGGTAATAACTATGCAGGCGTTCCGACGTGACTCGACAATGGACTAAAATGTGTTCGACACATGATGTACTTATTGTTTTCAAATTTTGGAAGGTTTTATGGCCGCTTTTGTTTCGTTTCATGCCAATTATTAAAAGTGTATTTCTTTGAAGTTGCCAAAAGAACAGCATTTATATAATTGATTGTGTTGGCGGGCTATTAAAAAGACATTAGATAGGATGTGCTCCGGGCGTTCGCGATACAATGGTAGATACCTACGTATTTGCCCGGTACGGAACCATTAGGCGTTTGTGCTGTATTGTGGACAGGGGCGTTTCTTCTGTGCTCAACCGAACTCTAAGGCTACTGAATATGAATCGATTCTTTTTCTATAAATAGAGTGAAAGAAAATTTCCGCCGTTGTATCTTTGTCAATTACGTTCCTAATCTACTATAATTACATTTAATTTGAATTGTAAAAAACTAGTGTTATAGCGTTTTTGTTCAGACTTCTAAATTTTACGAGTTATAGAAGAATGCCAAGAATAGAACCTTCAATTTTCATCTTCGAAATGTTCTACTCATAAAGGATAAAAAACCGTCTTTACGGCCCAGAGTTACGAAAATATTATCTTGACTAATGTTTTTGATGGTTTAGGCTCCTTTACTTAATTCGATCGAAGTTGTAATAACATTATTGAAATATGATAGAAAGGGTCGACCAAGTTTCTGAATAAGATGTTGACTTTATTTGTTTGGTTTGTTATTTTATGTTATTTATATTGGTATTGTTCGAATTTGTTTTGTATAAATGATATTACGGAAGTTTATTATCATGCTTATAAGTTATTCGTTGCTTCTTTGAAAGAATTCATGTCCGGAAATTGAGGAAAAAATTATAGTACCACGAGTAAGCACGAAAGGCTAAGGTTTATCAAAATGAAGAGAGATTTTTCGACGTTTTGGTGGAATTTCCACTCGATTTCGGGAAACAACTGAAGTGGAAATTGAGGAGTCTTCATGAAAAGTAAATTAATATAATTGTATTTTCTAGAACTCAGATTTCGAGGACTTTGTCAAAACTGTTAAGATACTGATCGTAGTAAGGATATTACACAATAAATACTTTGATGATTTAGGTACTCTTAATTAAAAATATACTTACTCACTATTTAATATGACGAGTGATTTTCATTTCATATTGGAGTTTTCTATCTATAAGAAAATATCTATCTATGTTTATGTATTCTAATAAGTAGGTATATCAGAAATGTAGAACCCGTAACACAAGTTTAGAGCTTACCACTAGATTTTGCTGTGTGAATTGTCCAGCAATATACAAATATGAATCGAATTGTATACTACTATGATTGAAATGTTTTTAAGTTTCCCGATATTATAATATATTATGTTACCTACCCGTTTCTTGTTCATATTGTTAAACACCATGATAGTTTAAAAATATGTCCAGCAATATTTTTTTAAAGGTGCTATGATGAGATCATCATCGTTACAACTTATATCACATCGTTACATCGTTATCACCATATATTGAGTATCTCTAAGCCGACTATTATATCTAAGGGATTAAGCGATATATATCAGATCCGGCTAGATGGGATGACGACTAGCGCAAGACTGCTGGCAGATGCTGGATGCGTCAAACAGAAAACAGGGCGCTTTGGGGCTCACTAGGGGAGGACTATGTCCAGCTGTGGACAATGATTGGATGATGATGATGATGAATATATCAGAAACTGGGTAGTATCGTAGTTCTGTGAAGGTTAGGTACCCCTGGCCAGTAACCATAGTGATAATTGAATTCCTTAAGACTTATAATGGGATCTATTGGAGACAGGCGGACCATGTGTTGGGACGTGATTAAAGTTATCATTATTACCTATATGGAAAATCTTTTAAAATATCATCTATAAAATACTTACCAGCTAACCCCATTCAAGCGTTCTCAAACTTATGCATTCAATAAGCCAGTTCGGTATTGTTTTCGTACGCCTTGAATAATACATGTGCTTCATTTATTGCATGTTGGTACGCTGGGTGCATATTTTTTACATATATATTCCGTTGGGTTCGGGCAATTGTATGCATTTACATTTTTATTTGGGTTATTTTGTGTGTTTCGGCTATTATTGTATGATTGAGTTCAAATGCGTGTGGGTAATTCAAGAGTTAAACAAGCTTTTCCGGTTTTCAAATAAAAGGAAAGAAAAAAATACAAACAAAATAGTCGCAGTAAAAGTCAAAATACAAAAGTGGTTATGGAAATGTATGGACTAAATCGAAACTTTACTGAATCATAGATCGATAGGTATTCAATTTTAAACTGATTGAAGTCAACCCCAACCATAAATAGATGCCTACTCTCCAAACGACTTTTAGAAGTGTGATGAGCGAAACCCAACGCAAATTACTTCGCAAATAAACATCGAAATACGTTTATCAAGATTTAAAAGTTCCGCGACGAATGTCATGGGGTAAAAACCTTATTTTAAGGGTTCTGAATTCGTAAAAAGATCGTTATTCTAGCCGTAGAGTTTTATTTTTATTTTATTTTAGTTTGGTGAGATTTGTAACAAAATCGCTTACAAATCTCATTTAACTCTATGGCACCAACAGTTGGTGACTAAAAAATTTCCATCTGATACAGTAGTTCAACTGAGTAGTTCAACTAGTTGTACAAATAATACAACACTGTATCATTTGTCCAACTACTTAATAACATAATGTTTTATCTAACTAAAACGAATCAGTTCAATGATAAATCTTCCCGTTAAAACTTCTTTTCCATCGATTGTTTATGAACAAAGCTAATACTGAATTATTTCCATGATTACTGTAGGTCAACCCTAGCGGATAAAAGAAATTGGATACCATCAATGCGGTGATTCTAATCGAGATAGACCTTTATCTATGCACATAATGTGGAGAGACCCACGTCAACTTGAATGAGTTTTACGCTCCATCTAGTAGAAATGTCTTTGCCGAGGAAATAATTATGAATGCTCTTCGCTTTAGTTTACGCTCAGATTAACTAAATTCACTTTGATGATTCTGTGGCGTAAGTACTTACGTAAATGGCAAAGTCGACGCAAAGCATGGCGGGTTTGATTCCCGAGTTTGTACTTTATCTGTTGTTTCCCTAATAAATGTATTCCAGTTATTACATTCGAACGCGGCCTGCATCCACCGCGAACCAAAAGCTTTCATTAGATCATCTGTACTGTCTCTTGCTGGTGGACGTCTATTGCCGGTGGACGTTTGACGCTTCACAATCCGGCTTCATCTTCCATTTATTATCTTTATATGATCTGCCTATTGCAAGCAGTAGTTTCTAGTAGTGTGATTAGGTATATAGTTTGTTGGAAAATTAACACGACACCATCTAGCCCCGTGGCCTGAGGTATCATGTCCTGATGATAGGATTGCATGAATGCATTTTATAAAGAGAAACTTACAAATATCTCAAAACTAGGTATTCCATTAGATGTATTTCTAGAAACGCCACTATCAAAATCAGATAGCATTTTGCTGAATAATTACTGTAAATACTTAGTTGCATGTTTACGTGCACAGTATTTTATGGGAAAAAAACTAAAAGTTACTAAATAACTTGTTTGCGTGTTAAAAATAGTTAAATATCTATTAAAAGCGAGTTAACATGTTATAAAACAGATAGTAGCATAAAAGCATAAGAATCCCTATTTACATTTAAACTGATGAGACACAAGGACTTCTTTCTTCACGAGAGAGACATGACCTTAATTCACCACGCTGGCCATGACAAAAGCCATGGCCGATGGGTAAAAAAAGTTTTGGATTGGTAAACACAGCGTCGGACGTCCACCAACAAGATCGACGGACGAGCTTGTGAAGGCTGATGGTTCGCGGTGGATACAAGCTGTGTCCGACAGCTACAACTGGAAGTCATTTAAAGAGACGGCTGAAATGATGATGATTCAGCAAAAGCGTCTTAACCTGTCAAGTAATTTACGATGCAAGTACGAAGATCCTATCACCTGATTTAGCAGCCCAATAGCAATAGGTTTCGCTAAGGATCCCCACACGTGCTGATTCCTATGGAAATGCGGTGCTTAGAACCGCGGCTCCAAAACACGGCTACTTTGCATACGAATTATTACCAAGGTACGCAGATAACCAACGTGTCGAGATCTTACTGAACCAGGGAAATTGTAGCAATGTTTGTACGTTTTATTTTGTATTCTTACAACTCAATTTGCGCTGGTGAAATTTTAAAGAGTAGGTAGCTAATTTTAGATAATACCCCTTGTTCCATTATACCCTTGCGGTGGATCCCCTAGTGTAGCTATAACGTTCAGCATTCCTCCGAATTGAACATCTTAATAAATCATTCCAAAATAAAATACTTTTAGGACTTCTGATAAAAATATGCTGCACTGCCATTAACATTACATAAACTAAAATTGGTTCATATGTAGTAGGTAACTTGCAATTGCCGAGAGTTCTAAGAAAAATATAATTACTTCCTTCCGTCCGGCTACGTAACTGAGTTTTGTAACCAGCTACAAAATGGGAATGTTTTTTATCGCTTGGAACCCAGTTATGAAGGAAGTATTGTTTGTCTTTATTTGTAACTCATTTGTAACTAGCTACATAGTAGGAATTATTTTTCTTAGTCGGAAATCCAGATACGTATAGAGAATACTTTGTCTCAACTCAACAAGCCGGACGGAACGAATTACTTCTGTGAAATTACCAAATATGTGCAATTTTGAAGTTTCCAGGTTACCAAATGTCATTAGTTTGATAATAAACTGACCGTTTCGCTTTAATTTACGCGATATTTGTGATTCTTAGCCGTTGTATTCCAAATAAATTAAAATAATATTTATCTAGCTGTCTCTAGAACTTTGCCTTAGAATGAAATTATCTAAATTACGGAGAGTTTCTGTAATATTCAGTAAACATGACTCATGTTAGCCAAATCCTACATATCACAGATACCAGTAACTTTAGTTATTCAGAGCTGCTATAAGGCTCATAAGAACCGGCATTTCCATACGAATCAGTCGAACTGAGCCACATGCTATGCCAATACCAACTCCGGTAAAATGAAATCGGGACATAAATCTATATGATCCCGTATACAGGGTGACTGTATCGTGAGCGGCGCACATAAAGATTGCCAAAGATTGTACAGGCGTAATAGAGTTGTTGGACTTGCGAAAACTTTGAATGTGAAGTTAGTCGTGAATCGTGAAGGCAGTGAGGCGGATTCATCGCTAACTTCACTCTCAATCGGCGGCACTCTATTGTAGTAAATCACTCGTTACTAAAGAGAAGATTTAAGTTTGTGACGGTTTTATTGAATTTTGTTGATTACTTTTTATTTGTTACTTTTGCAACTACAGACAATAGCACCATGTTTTTGTATCTAAACTATTTACGGTTATTATGACGATGATGTATTTCATCGTGCCGTGTTAGCTAAGTGGGGATTTTTCTTCTTGAAAAATATGTGGAGGCCTTGAATACCATGTTCTCAAACAGTGACGGTAAACATCGTGAGGAAACCGGCATGTTCTGAGAACTTCAGTGGGAACGTAAATGGGGGTGATGATGATGTTGTATTTCACTTAGAGAGTTAGAGGACACTAAAATTTTATACCGAAGGTCGCTAGTTCAGGAAAATTGCATGTCTAAACTTTGAAACGTTTCAAACGTTTGACATGTGACATTCAGCCTAGTCTCTTTCGTCAAGAGAGAAGTCCCTGTATCCCAGATGCTGCTTACATACTAGAATAGTTCCAGGAGAGCATATTTCGTAATATATTACTTTTATTAACTCTTTGACTTACGAAAATCTATGTCACGTAGCGAGTAGCCATCGATTTCGTTTCGTAACAAATGAGACACCCTTTATCACGCCAGCCTTTATTTTCCCTGGACCAATATAAAACCCTGTATCTTAATAAATCTGAAACGTACGCCAAGAAACTTCAATTATTTCCCTTGGCATTTGTTTTTGTAAGGTCTTGCTTTATTACATGTTTGCGAAATTCTTGCCACCTCACTGCAGTTAGTTATGAATTGTTATGATAAAAGTTTGGCTTGCAGTGTGAATGTAGGCAATAAAGCGTTAAACTGCGGAATAAACATTTTATTACCTTTTATTACTGCTATTCTGAAAGTTACATTTTAAACTGCGAGGTAAAAACCACAGGAGCTACATTCTAAGTGAATAAGTAGGTAGTTGTAAAGCTCAAGTCTTTAGTAATTTATTAAACTTTGTAGGTACTTATTATTTTATTACGACTTATTTTCTTTGTCAGCTCGCTAGAAAGTAGTTTATTCTTATAATCGGGATCCGAATTTGTAAAGTCAATTGTATTAATGGATATAAATAAATAAAATAAATATATATTGCTACACACTTTGCACAGCAATATCTAGCCCCGTTGTAAGCTCGAAGCTACGAAGCTCGAAGTTACGGGTAGGTACTAGATAATCTGATACACTTAATAAAATATACTTGAGATACATAGACAGATATTTTTTATTATGCATATAGAACACACAGACACCCGGAACATTATGTGTCATGATCTTCAAATCTCGTTCAAATATTTGTTCCGAGGCGGGAATCCACTCGCAACAGTGCGTCTTCGTCCGCTGCGCTATAGAAGTCGGATATAAAACAAAGTATTATATGTATTAAGTTACATTCTTATATATTTGCTTATTCAATCACATGTAGATAAAGTGAGATGCAAATAAGTGCCCATTCGTTAATAATTCTAGAATATAAAAGATCAAACATTTGAACCGTCTAGACGAAGTTCTTAAAATTAAAAAGATAACTAGTTACATGAACTGTATTGAATATTTAAATGCAAGTTGGAATAGAATTTAAATAAAATTGTAGTGCCTGAAAACATATTATAATTTTAACAGTTTGTTTTCAAAAAGAAAATGTAATGGAATATCAAGTATTATTTTATTCTTACCAAAATTTATTGGAATTCGTTAGGTACTTATAACAAAGGTCGGATTTAATTTGAGTCTTAAGTTCGTAACACGAAATAGAAATTCTATGGAAATTCAAAAACTACATTTAACAGAACCAGGAGCTCACAGCTTCTTTTTATCTGTAAGATTAGTTATTTAATTTAATTTGTTCGTAATGCTTTATAAAATTCTATATATATACCAATACAATATATGACGATGACGATGATATAAAAAATGTGAAACTGGTAAAATATATACATTTAGGTATCCAAGTAGCCAAGTACTTGGCTACTTAAATATAATGTCCACGTAAATATAATATCGAATGTTTTCTTTTGTAAAAATTACTTATAATATAATGTTGGTAGGGTACACTTTGGAAATAATGATTAATCAACCATGTGTGTGAAAATTCCCAAATGGCAAATGGCCAATCAGAAACGCACCATTCATATTTCAAAGTAAACGACAAACAATGGAAGCCATCAATCATGCCACAAAAGACCATAGACTGTCCGCCCAGTAACTGATTACCTTTTCTATTTAGATACTAATAACAGGGTTACGACTGCGGTTCTATTCTGCCTTAGAACCCAGCAAATTGAAAATGGAATGGTGCGTTTTGCTTCAACCGAACGCAAAACTATCGTGGTAATTACGGATGGGACGGGTCGCGTTCGATTTTCGAATGGCCGAAGCCGAATGACTTGATTAGCTGAAAATTGTATAATAAAGTTAGCTAGTTAATCTGCCACACAGATTCACCATTTACATGAGTGGATATGTGTCTATTTACAAAGATACTTTTAAAATGTTATATACAACAGTTTTCAGGAAGCGATTTTCGGACTTAGTTCTATTTCAAATAAGGTTATATCTTTACATAATGTGTCAGAAGTTCACATGCAAAATGCAAATGTTGCTTAAAAACAATTACGGACTCTGACTACAACAAATCGATCATAACCACCAAACGAAACCGAATAGACGTATTTTTCTGGTTTTTCCATCACTAGTAAAATGAATCTTGATAATAGCCGTTGTGGGAAGTGTACCGAATGTATTGAATAACCATTTTTTGGCGAGCTAATGGATTTTCATTGAACAAACAGTGCATTTGTTAATGCTATGTGAATCGGAGTGCAATGTACGAAAAAGTTCCTATGTCATATTATACGGCCTAGTATAGTAAGTTGATTATATTTGTATTCCATAGAAACACATGAAAAGAAAAAATAATAAAAAATACTAAATCCTTTTTAATTATTATTAAATAAAAAGCTTATTCACAATGTGTAAGGACCTTTTGTCTATAAAAATTAGGGTAACCATTTATAATATTAGTAGGGATGTACAAATATCAATCCTTGACTATATCTTATACATTGCTTAATTACTACAAATTAATTATTAATTATTTGCTTAATACACACCTTTCACAGAGTTTCCAAATGAACAGTTTATGAATATCTATTATCTTAAGCTTTAATATCCTCGAGGGTTAATTGTGCTCAGTCATAGCCGAATTCGGCACAGATGAGATAACTGTCATAACAGAATCACAAACCAGTCCCTCGATGCTTGTACCCTTTAAATGAATGCTCGGTCCAAAACCCTACAAATTATGCTTCGTCTAGACATCAAAGGATTCAATTGCATTAAGTATATGAAAGGTTTACTTCAAAGAGCTTACGGTGTAGAGAAATCTGTGTGATAGTCGAGCTTACGGAGATATGTTTGATATGTGAGATGTAAGTAACATTGTCAATATTAAATATCATTATAATTTTATCTTCTACAGAACCACTTTAACTTCTATCACTTAGCTAGCTATTTTTAGGGCAAGTACCTACCAAGATATAAAAACCCTAAAGTTTGAAGCCCCTAAAATTGCCTAAAATTGCTAGTCTATCCCATAAAAATTAAAAGGTATTCAGTACAAGTGGATTAAAATTTTAAGCAAACGCTCTCTCCTTTAGATGATGATGATTGTGTTACGCGATAAATACGTAAGTTCATCATTGTGATAAAATGAATAAACCAATAAGACTGATTTTTGTAATAATCTAAGGAAAATACGCTAGAAAAATCTTTTGATATGTATCTTTGTGTGTAAATATTAATTTGATAGCGCCTATCAAGTTGTTTGTTGTGTCTTAGCTCGTTCACGAGCTCACATCAGATTGTATAAAGGAAAGCGTGTTATGTTGTTTTATGAAATGAATTTCTCGACAGATACAGTGTTTCTAACACGAGATAAACAAATTATCCCTGTAAAATAACTTATAATTATGTTGCTTTGTAATTATATAACTAACTTGGGTTATTTTTTGGAGTAAACAAGCAAAGTTTAACAAAACCACGACCCAATGGCAAATGCACATGTTAAAAGGGTAAATAAAACTATTAAAAATAATAATTATTAATTGAGTAAATTTAGAGGAACACCTTAATATCTATTTTATTTATTAAAAATCGGTGCTTTAAAATGTAATTTTACAAATTGCACTTAATCAATAGGAGTTGTTAATATGTTATTACATTCATTTTTCATTTGTTTTGAAGTGACTGTAATAAATCTGTGGCGTTTATACAAACAAAATACAGAGATAAATCTGAGTAACTTATTTGTATATTTGTAACAAGCAACTCAAAACAAAAAAGTATTCCCTTAATCTCGCACGAAAAAGCCAAGATGGCAACACAGCAAACGGCCTTGATATCATGGAATACTTATGGGTATCACAGGAAAACTGATGTGAGCCAAATATAGCCATATTTTCCGTTCCGATTTCCGATGGAAAATGCCATTACATACTAAGATTGTGGCTTGGTGCGATTTGTATTTTGTCAACATAGGAGATTTTCCGTTTTTATCGAGTAATGTATCAGGGCGAAGATAAAATAAAATCGAGTCACTCGCTCGGTGCATGCTTTGCATAAATTGGACGTGGTTAAGCAGAAACGACTCACCCAATTGGCCAAAATTGAGTTCTTCGTACTCATAACGGTCGAATTTATCATGTACTGAAAACACTATTTTGGTAGGTATAATGGTAGGTTCTTATGCTAGACAAACTAAGGTTAGCTCAAGACAAAGAGCTCTGGAACAAAATCGAAAATGTCAGTAGCTATGGGAGAAAAAGTGAACATACTAGAACAGATAGGTAATAAACGAGAAAATTTGTAAAAATGTATGGATGTACTGAGGCATGTTTCTTACTCTTGAATAATACCAAAACTACTGCATGGATTTTGATAAAACTTTCAAAATTCAAAAAAATAATTCAAAAATATTTATTGGGAACATAAAACAATGGTTAGAGTACATAATTTTGTGAGATGACTCCGCAAAAGTTTAGAAAACTGAGTAGCGGAGTCAGCGCCCCCCTCCAAGTACAATTTGTGAGGTTTGACTTTACAATAATATCGTGCAAATCGACCAAATTATTTTTTTGTAAGGTCGAATCCATAGGTTAGGTTAGGTAAGATTTAGTCTAGATGGGTTAGATTAGATGATTGGTCTGATACAAACTGTCGATCGACGTCGACTAATTGTTTCTACCATCAATCAATGCGATTGAACGACAATCAATCAATTTGTTTGATGTTTGGGTTTAAGCGTATCCATTTTTACTTTGTTCTTTGGACAAAATATAATTGTCTGGGATGAATGTTGGATGAAGGATGACTCATTTTTCATCCCACAGGAAATTTAACTTGTAGACGTCTAGCAAGCCTAACTTGTAGACGTCTAGCACTGCTGGGACACAGAGACTTCATACTTGACGTGATTGATTAGGCCTTAATTCACCACGCTGGGCGGGTTAGTGAATGTCACATATCCTTTAAAATCACTAAACATCTTAGAACATTCCGGAATCCTCACAATGTTTGCCATAAACAAACCTTAAAGTACCTTTATATTTTTAAGCGCACATTAATATTTCGAAAAGAAAAATCCAGAGATGCATGGGTATAAGACTCACAACCTCCGAAATGAAAGTCGAGTGTGTAACCGAACCAACACGGCTTTTTGGCTTTCAGCACGAAGTTGAGAAAATTATTACTCGCTATTCTTGCCACTTAAACTTAACAGAGACATTTCACTACATTTGTCAAGACCACATAAGTCACGCTCCACATCTGAAACCACGAACTTAAAACTTACGGTTTCCAACAGAACTACAAGTTGCAAGTTTGTTATAAGTAGTTACCAGTTCTGCGACTTTCGTACTTTCCTGACCTTTAAGCTGTTTGTGTTACTGATGTTGCTGAACATGATTGAAACTGATACAACAGATGCCATAAATAACGTCCAAACGTTATCAGGAAACCACTATAAGCCATTCCATACAATAAGATTTTATTTATTACAAATGAGAAAATATTTAGGTAGGTACCACTGGCAGTAGCCAGTGTCAGTGGCAGTAGTCAGCAGTAAGTTTGTTGCACACAAAACGATGTTGCGGCCGGTTTTCAAGTATAACTCACTCGGGTGTCTTACTCAGTTTGAAGTCAAGGTAAGAAATTAATCAGTAGGTATGTTATTCAATACCCACTGATTAAACTATCAGCGTTTTTAAACACTTTATTTTGACAATTTATTCGTGGTAAAACAACCTCAGATTCCACTCAACGCCTTCTGCTAAAGCTGTATAGTTGTACATCCTTGCACAAAAGCCTTTCATGTTCTATCTGAGCTTTTGGCTTGATTTTACCTTTTGTAGCTCAGGGACTCAAAAGAGAATTCTGCCTCCTATTCCCGAGATTTATTATAACCTAGAAACCTCGAGCTCTTTGGAGAATACAATCGTTCTAGTTAGACTAGTCATCGTTGTAATTTGTTCGTTTTAAAGTAGGTTTAACACTATGTATGGCGTAAATTTATCATTATTCCGTCGTAAATATTTTAACCATACATTTTGATTCCCGCCTCATGAAACATAAATATTTTAAATGGATAAATCCGATAAACGAGTACGTTGTGTAGGTATTCAAAATATTATTCCTGGTTTTTGGGTGAATAAATTATTAGTAGTATTTTAAAAAATAAAAGCTTTACCGAATACGTGCTCCAATTAATTCCAATTATGTTGGGTAAACTTTAATTTTAACTTTTTATATACCTACGCTACAGCTTATTTTATAATAATAAGAGTTAAAAAACTTCCGCAACAAACTTAAGGTGTGTTTTGTATATTTTCGTACATCTGTGTTAAAAAAAGATTTATCGCGGATCAGGGTTGTATCTGGTAGAGTTCACGATTATGTAAGCGTCTGTACATTTATCTACGAAATACACTTCTCTTTACAAATGTTTTCTCGTTTTGCTATACCGGCGTTATTTATTTGGCCATTTTTTGAGCATTTGTTTAGCATTAGTCGAGAAAGATGCGAAACTGGATAAAACCGGAATCTTGTTGTACAAGAAAATAAGTATAATTTAATGGGATCCAGGACACCTGTCACTTAGATAAATGGAAAATATATCATCATCTAAGCAACTCATATTACACCCTACTACTGGGTTAGTTATTAAAAATCCTAAATGTGCCGTGTTGGCTTAGTAGGAGCACACTCGACTTTCATTCAGAAGGTCGTGGGATCAAACTTTACCGTGCTTTTCTGGATTTTTCTACACGAAAAATTTATGAGTGCTTTGATAACACTTTGGGCTTTTGCTTTTAGTTTAAAAATAGTCATAATAGTCCAGGGCAGCTTTTATAGGTTAGTTCTTTGTATAAATGCATAGTCGATAAAATACTCCGTAGAAATGGTAGTACTATTTCTAAGTTAGCACCATAAGACTAAAAATTATCAACAGAACAAAAACAAAAAATAATGCTACCGTTATTATATTATTATAACTATGTTCTGACGAGTCATACCTTGTACACTATATTAGGTAATTTAGTAGATATTTACATTTTATATTGTGTTTCATGTGTGACAATAAATGATATGAATATGAATAAAGATTTTTAAATAGCCTGGTAAAACAAAATTGAATTTGGCATTTTTGGTTAAACCTCAACCTTATCGGTGGGTGCTGGCTTTCGCGATTCGATTTATTTTTGATCTTGTTTAATTTTACCGACCGTGGTATTATGAAAAAGTTTAATAAAGATTTTTAAGTAACGAGGATCTGGGTAATATACAAGGTATACCATAATTATAAAATATATACCATATGTATCATACATTACGGATGCTGTATTCTGATATACCTACCTAATACAATATACATACATAAATAGATATTGTCTGTCTCAATTAGAAGCTTAACAAAACTTTATAAATTGCGTGTGCCCTAGGACACAGAGGGCCTTACATTTCAAGACAAACATTTAAATATTGCTGAACACACAGTAACATTTAGCTCCGTAGTTAGCTCGAAGCATGTGTTACATTGATAGTCAAATGAATGTAGGTAATGACTTACTCTTTTAGGCCACTCGGCTAATGTTAGGATAATGTTCAGTAAGACAATGATGCTCTCCTTTTCTCACTCCACTTGATAGCAAGTAGGTACCTACTATGCCTATTTAGCATACTTGACTGCCAACCGTATCTTCTACATTAAATAAAGACATTATTCTAAGTAAGTATAGCTTAATTGACAGAACACGCGAAACGTCTTATTTTTAAGAGTAGCTGATTTTGCTTGCGTATCATTTCTGTGTAGGTATCATCTTTATCATCAGTGCAGCCATCGGACGTCCACTGTTGGACATCTGCCTTCCATAATTAATTTCGAGGTATTACGGTCGGATACAGCTTGCATCCAACGTGAACTGGCATCTGTGACAAGATCATATTTTCATCTTGTTGATGGACGTCCGACACTGCGTTGGCCGATACGTGTCTACAATAAAATGAAATATATAATAATATAATAATATTGCTGGACAATTTACACAGCGACATCTAGCCCCGTGGTAAGCTCGAAGCTTGTGTTACGGGAAATGAAATGTATTTATTGTTAAAACTGTGTACAAAAGATTTTAATAGTTAGTTAGAAACAGTTTGTCCACTAATTACGGACTTACAGTATTCATCCTATAACTACGAGAATTAATAACATTTATTAAAATATACACCTTAATGTCATAAAAACATTTTTATAATAGCCATCTACGTATTTTTGTCTTGAATTTACTAGTCGGTAGTTCTCTTATTTTCTTGGGAATTTTGTTATATATTTGAGAGTCATGGTGGAACAATTTCTCTGACATATTAATTTTCTACTGATAAAGAATTCCTACTGGAATTCCTTCCTAAGGCTTACAATACATTATTTCAGCAGTTGGATGACCACTGCTGAACAGAGACCTCGATTAAATGTTTTCCGTTATCACCCGCTCATCTTGTTGATGGGCGTTCATTCTGTGCTTGCAAAACTGCATCTCTATTCGAGAACGTTTCTCGAAGCCCCAACCGCCAACTGTAATATACATCATATTGGTGTATTTCAATTGTTTATGGAAAATAAATGTTTTTAGATGGTTTTATGAGCCACAGTAACGGCTCTTTAGAATGTTTACGGTAGTGAACAGATGTTTAGCCGATAAAAGGACCTCCATTTAGTTATAAAACAAAATGTTAATCCGTATTTATTCCGCTAACGACGTTGGCAGTGATGGATCGTCTCAATTCAGCAAAACAATAGAGATTAGACCATTTTATCCCCACACAGTTGCACCGTAATTTAGTTTAGGTTGACCAGTGGCAGTATACAGAGGGTCATCGACATGGCCCAGCGGATTAGCTCTTTGAAGTGGCAATGGGCTGGCCATATAGAAGAGAACTGATGACCGATGGGGCCGAAGATTTCTCGAGTGGAGGCCACAGATCGGCAAATGCAGAGTCGGACGTTCACCAACAAGATGGACAGATGATCTTGTCAAAGGTTCACGGTGGATGCAAACTGCATCCGACCTTAACAACTGGTAGTCAAATAGGGGGAGGCTTAATGAGCAGTGGACGTCCGATGTCAATATTTAATATAATAATGTCTATATTTAACGTAATGTATGGCTGAAATGATGATGATGAAGTAATATTGATTTTGATATTACGAGTTTTAAATATTCTAGTGATATTGGATGTTTTTATTCGAGAATACAGAAACAGCCGCGCAAAGTGAAAACTGGAAAAGCTTTTTGCTGTACAGTATAAATTACTGTTTCCTAAAGTGCGCCGTATCTAAAACTGGAAAAAATCTGTTTGAATAACTGCGCTCATTTTGGTAATCTCGCTTTAAACGATAATTTAAACGAGGTTGTAAAAAAATGGAATTTCAGATAGGTTTTTGTCAAAATCCTATTTAATCGTATTTAAGTTTCTTCTTACGTGTTGGTTGGCTAAGTAGGAGCACACTCGACTTTTACTCCTAAGGTCGTGGGTTCAAACTCCGCCACGCACCTCTGGATTTTTTTCTTGAAGAGTTTATGTGCGCTTTAAAAACACGTGATCTAACAGTGAAGGCCAACATTGTGATGAAACCGGCATGTTCTAAGAACTTAGTACCTAACTGAAAGTTTGAAGGACACGTAATTCTCCAACCCGCAGTCCCTGCCCTGTGTCCCAGCAGTGGGAATGTAAATAGGAGTTATTATGAAGTGGAACAGAAGTATCCGTCAGCCCAACAAAACTACTTACGGTCGTATCTATAATGAAATCGTGAAATATGGATGTAAAACGCTATTTTATTTCGCTACGTGATTATTTCGCTGCAGTGTTGGAAGAGTGAAACTATTTATTAAACTGGAACTTAAAACTGGATGCACCGTTTATCGCTGGATAACTTTTTATATGGCAACATTATTTCATAACTAAAGCGGAAAGCTAGTTATAAACTTGTAACATTACACTAAAATAATTACAAATTATTCAGTTCCGTTCTTCAACGATTTCATAATGTGATTGGATTTAAAAATTAAGAATTTTTAGAATAAAAGTAGAAGTCTAGATCTGTGTTCTCTTATTCAGTGTTCCAATCGCACTGAGCGCACGGTAGTGCTATCTTGATAACAGATTCTATTAACAATGTAGTGTAGAGGATAGATTAATTTTTAATAACATAGTCTTCAACACTTTTACGGTTGGTATCCCAACGGAGTTTCTTTAACTGCGGTAACAATTTAAGTCTACAAATTGAAATGTGGTAAAATGTTGACTTGAAAATTTCGCAGTTATTTTAAAACGTTATTTTCAATCGCCATTTTTCAATACTTGAAGTAAAATACACGTTTTAAAACTAGCTATTACCGGTACCTCACGTTAAAACAAAGATCGTTATCATTTCTCTTTGATATCCTCTTGTTTAGATTGGTATGGAAATAAGGACATAACCTGATATGCCTGTAGGGAGCGGACTTATGCTAACTCTGCACCGAAAAATTCAAAATACGAAATCGAATTGCAATAGTACGTAGACTACCTTTGTGGCAGTAATAATTTTTGCGCACGTTACCTGTACCTAACCTACCTAGTATACTAGAGGTGCCCGCGACTCCGCCCGTGTTAAATTGTGTTTGTATGGAGTCACGTCTTATCATAACTGGAGCAAGATTTTTAATAGCTTATCCTGTGTCCCAGACCTCTAAATGTTAATCTACATAATTTCATCAAATTCGGATCATTGGTTTAAGATTAATATCAGAACATGCATACCTACAGAAAAAAATCTAAAAATCGTCCAATTTGTTTCAGTATATTGAGCCTTGAAACACAATATCTCTGAAAACAAACTAGGTAATTTACTCCATGACCGACCGAATACATTTCCTTCTTTCTCTAATCATTCTATTCAGACCAGGTGTTGGAATGCATTGGAGTTAAAGTTAATCATACATTTGTGTTGTTACAGATGCGGTTCAGAGGTTCGTGGAGATGCCGACGTATACTGAGGTGAACCCTGGGGAGGACGCTCTGCTCAAGTGCAGGATATCTGACAAGAGAGGCGTTTGTTCATGGCAGAAAGATAATAAGGTAAATAAAATTTCGTCAAAGGGTACGGTAGACTCGATCGAAATATTATATGAATAACAAAACATAAAAGAATATTGATTTTAAGACGGCAACATAATATCCGCAAAATTCGGATTATGGAGAATTTCGTTAAGTAAATTGTGTTAAAATGTTTTTAATGTAAACAATGGCTGACGCCATCTTTGGTGTGAAGGACGTTTCATGATGTGTATTATGAATCAAATTTCACCCCAGCGAAGCCGGGTTTTCATCTATTAAGGTAAATAAAATATATCACACTAATATTTAAGGCGAAAGTTTGTGCGATAAATGTTAGCTACTTCTTCACGACTGGAGCGGTTTTAATAAAATTTGGTATGGAGTTAGCTGATGCCCTGAATTAATACATATTAGAGAGATAAGGAATAACTAGTCATTATACCATTATTAACAAGGTACAGAAACTGTTGGTAAGAGGTAGGTATTCTATCTTGAACACGTCGCTAGGCACGGAGCCAAAACTTCGCTAGGAAATAACTAGCTCTTTTTAAATTAATTTTTAAGTACCTACTCATTGGAGTTTTTTTCAATTATCGTGCTGGAGTTTACACGGAGTTTCCGGAGATTCTGTAATTTTATCTAAATTTAAGATTTAATTTTGCATTATAAATCAAGGGCCATAAATGTTTTTGTTTCATGCTATAAATGCATAGTAAACTAAATATCTTTTTGTTTTCTCTGTGAAATTAAGCCTATGTTTTTTTTCTTAACTTACATGATATTTATATATACCTAGCCGATTTCAGATATGGAACAACAGCCCATTTATACAGCTTCATTTAAAAAAACCTATGGATATTTTTAATTCATGTGGGTTTATATTGTATCCAATCAGCAGCAAACGTGCGAAGTATTAGGATTATATTTTGTCGATATTAACAAATACAGTTTTCCCAATAGACAAAATTAATAATATTCTATTAATAATGATAAGCCCTTCACATGGTTCACCTGAATATCTGTCATTACCATATTCACCACTGAAGCGGAAATGGGGTACAAGGAGGCGCCCTACGGCGTTTTGTTCTAATGAAAAGCTTATTTGTTTACTGTATTTGGCAGACATTTTGGCATACAGAGTCTGATGAATTCGCTGTTGATTAGTACGCTACCGTGTGTAAAATAGTATCACAACACATAAATGCCACACACACATACAAATAAACATCCCCAGTTAAGGTTCCATTGCTGACACAGGGACTTCTCTCTTGACGAGAGAGATTAGGTGTTAACTCTCGCTAGCCAAGTCTTCGCGATATTTTGCTTCACAGTCACAGTTATAGTAGATGTTTAAAGCCCACATACATTGTCCTAGACTAAACATTCTGAGGTAAGTACGCGTCGTGTTTTAAACCCACGAATGAAAAAGTATGCCACTACTTAGCCAACAGTTTCGTGAAGAGTTGCTTACAAAAGAAAACTAATCTCTGCATAATCACTATTGGTTGGTATATAATAATCGGATAAATGAAATGCAGCTCGTAGATATCTCTTTGAAGGCTGAGGTTTAGGAGTTGAGTATCGTTAATACCGTGTAAGCAGATTCTCGCATGTTTGCAGAACATAAATAGGAATGAGTTGGCTTTGTAGCTTGTAGCTTTTATACACATTGGGTGCAACTGAAGACTGGAGTACCTTGTATCTGATTTCGGTACTGAGTTTTAGTTAATCCGCTGTTTTGTTGGTTTTGGAATGGAAAAACTCTCACAATCTATACTGATATTATAAAGCTGAAGAGTTTGTTTGCTTGTTTGAACGTGCTAATCTCAGGAACCGTTGTTGCAGCGTTGGTCCGATATGAATAATTATTTCAGTGTTGCATAGTACATTTTATATATACTAATATATTATGATTATTGTTGCTGTGTGAATTGTTCAGCAGTATTTTTTTACGTTGAAAACCAACACCATGACAAAGGCAGAAAGGTTTTCACCAAAAGAAAAGAAACTTTGCCAGCGTGGTGAATTAAGGCCTTATATCTCGTCAAGAGCGTCCCTCTGTCCCAACAGTGGGAACATAAATGGGTGCTTATGAGCATTACACCTCGAAAGACCGATCATTCCGTAGCCTAATACGAGCCATGAGTTTTAAAATTAATTTTATGAACGAGCAAACTTACAAAAGCCTTTTTTGGAGTAAGATAGCAGATGGACTTACTTACAGGAAGGAAATATGGCTTCGCTATAAAAACAGTAAATTACGTTTCTATATCAAAAAACATTGCATAACTAAAGTCAGTAATACGCTAGTTAATGGACATTTAAACCGTAGTATGTATGGCATGAGAGCCGTGTTGGCTAAGTGGGAGCACACCCGACTTTCATTCCGAAGGTCGTGGGTTCAAACCCCGCCGCGCACCTCTGATTTTTCTTCTTGGAAAATTATGTGTGCTTCAAAACACGTGCTCTAACGGTGAAGGCAAACATCGTGAGGAAACCGGCATGTTCTGAGAACTTTTCAAAGTTTGAAGAACATGTGTCATTCACCAACCCGCACTTGGCCAGCGTGGTGAATTAAGGCCTAATCTCTCTCGCCAAGAGGGAAGTCCCTGTGTCCCAGCAGTGGGAACGTGAATAGGGGTGTTATGGTATGTATGGCATAAGGGTTATTTTAACTTAACTAAAATGTCTCTATGCATATTTTTGCTCTGTTCCATTATACAAAAGACTTTCCGGAACAGTAACATTAATAATATTATCGTTGGAAATTATTAAAACTGAAAATGAACGCTTATTAACATATACAGTTTTACAAGAAATATTTAAATAAGTAGGTAGGCCTCGGTCTCGAAACCAGCGGGCAGCGGGGCGGCGGCGGCGGCGGCGCGGGAGCGGCAGGATCTTATGCATATAGTCAAATGGACCGAGTCTCGAAAACAGCGGCGCGGGAGCGGCGCGGCGGCGGGCAACGAGCGGTGCACTCCAGTCGAGCGGTGACAGTACCGCGTTGCGCGTCTGCATTGTAGTATAGTGTTGTACTTTTTTTTTTGGACTGAATCTATTCGTACTGTACGAATAAATTATTTTTTATTCGTACGGGTCGAATGCTGCCAACCGCGTGGAAATCGGTTCATTCATTCAATAGTTATTGCTCTTGATTATATTAAACTAGCTTTTTGCCCTCGGCTTTGCCTGCGTTTTATTAGATTTTCCCGCGGTTTTCCCTTCTCCGGTTCTAAGCTGGCTCCCCACCAAGTTTCAGCCAAATCGAATCAGCCGTTCTTGATTTATAAGTGGAGTAACTTACACGACTTTCTTTTATATATAAGACTAGCTTTCCGCCCGCGGCTTCGCCCGCATTATATTAGATTTTAAAAAAGCAGTAAAAAGTATACTATGTCCTTCTCCTGACTCCTAAGCTGTCTTTCCACCAATTTTCAGCCAAATCTATTCAGCCGTTCTTGAGTTATAAGTGAAGTAGCTAACACGACTTTAGAAGAAGAAGAAGATGAAATAAAATGATTAAATTAATTGAACAAATTTAATTTACTTATTTTTAGTCAAGTTTAATTCTATAAAACTTTTAATTGTTCTTACATTTTCATAACATCAAAATTAATTAAATTATACTAAAATATAGAGGAAAGTATAGTAAAACCATTCTAAAAATGAACTCCCCTCCACAAAACCGTGATGATTTCAACGTGTGAGAGGAAATACAGAAAAACAGAATACACAGAAAAAAAAATACAGAATTCGTTGGAGGGGCGTTCATTTTAGAAATGGTTTTACTATAACTAAATATGGAATACCATTTTGTTTTTTAGGCATAACTTAAACAAATATAAAAAATCAAAAGCTTTTAATGGTAATTATAAACAATTAATTAATTGGAATTAACAAATTTTGTTTATTTTTTTTAAATTTGCAGTTATCAAGGTCTTTTAGCAATATTATTTTATCAGTTTGACTTTCCATCATATCTTTAACCTTCACTCGGTTAGCTTCGAGATCTAATAACTCCGCAATTTTTTCCTTTTGATCCTCAGTTAATCTTCTGCTCCGTGGATAGTTAGGAATACATTTGAATCAAAAAGATGTTGTCGCCGATTTTCAGACATTTCGTTTGCGAATGTCGACAACACAACCACGAACACAACACTACACCGCTACAGTGCCGCGCGATCTGCCCGCTGGTTTCGAGAACAGGTATGCGTTGCCCGCCCCTCGCCCGCGCCGCCGCCGCCGCCGCCCCGCTGCCCGCTGGTTTCGAGACCGAGGCCTAAGGCAAACGCGTTTATTCTATAAATAAATTACAACTCGTTTTAAATGAAAATAATAATTAGGTATATACTTACCTATCAAAATCTGAGGTATGTTATTTTAAAACACAGATAATTTATTTTTATAATAAAAAAATGTGAATATAAATGTGAAGAACCTTCGTTTGTCTCTACGCACTGACAACACTAATATAACTTTAGAACATACATTGTTTCAATAACCAAACGATATTCTTATTAGCCTAGGTAAGTAGGTACATAAAGAAATAACACAACACAAGCTTAGAGCTAATCACGGGGCTAGATGTCGCTGTGTAAATTGTCCAGCAATATTTATTTATTTAAATAAACTTTCTCGAATTTAACATTAACTGATACGATAGATACTAAATAAAACACGTCATTTTGGTTCTTAAAGCAAACAAATTAAGTCTCTATAAGTTGGCAATTCACGAGCCTTCAGTGATCTTTATCCCTCAAGATTATAAGGTATCAAACAGGATCTCCTTGTAACTAAGATAGGTACATAAAAGTGTAGATGAGACACATGTGGACACAGCTGTTGCAGTTAGCGGTATTTGGAGAACGTTGTGTAATTTGATACGTCTGTACTGGCACTATCTTCTCATGCTTGATACGATATTAATTAAACTATACATGCTAATAATAGGGGGTGTTTCAAAGTCTGTTAATGTAACAGTAGTTATTTACCTGGTTGTGTCATTGTTGATGACCCCTGTGGCGCAGCGGGCGAAGATCCGCCTGCGAGGCAAGACGTTGCGGGTTCGATTCCCGCCTGTTCCAGGTGTCTGGGTGTTTTATTTTGAATAATAAAAACATATCTTTCTATGTACGAATATTCTTATAAGTATATCAGAAATCTAGCATGGGGTCAGATGTTGCTGTGTGGATTGTCTGGCAATATTTGTTTATTTAATTAATGTGAAAATTCATTGATCTATTCAGTAGGTATTACTATTAATATATTCCACAAAATCGGAATTACATATACAAAGACTACCTACAATTCATAAAGAAAACGCGCGTAAAACTGAGGGCCGCAACTAGTTTATAAAAATATTTGAAAACAATAACAATCATAGAAAAGTTTTAAAGCAATACATTAGATAAAAAAGTTTTATTAGCAATTAACTGGATAAGTTGGTTACTCAGTACGAGTAGGTACTAACTAACTAGCGCTGCAGCTACAGGCCACAGGAGAGAATGAAGGATGTAGCGATGTTCGCCAGTTTGGTATAGAACTTACCTACAAACTCAATTCTTTCATGTATTCATTATAGTTTACGTAATAAATAATCAATAAACTTAGAAATATTATGAAAAAAAACGCTGGTTGTGGGTCTCGCTAAATTCGAAAACGGCTGCGCCAATTTTAGTCTTGAAACGCTCGTAGTAGTCCAGAGAATATTCACCAGTAACATGACAAAAATGTTCCCAACACTTTTCAGCATATTCCAATAAGTTTTCCGAGCAAAAACAAGATTTCTACATTCCCTAGGAGATAATTTCTATTATCGAAAACCAATGGACAGAGTTTTTTAATTAAAACAATCAAATTGGAATTCCGATCCGCATATACGATTAACAGGGGGGCACTTCTGTAGATTGTGTAAACTTCGCAGAGGGTTTAAAAGTTCCCGTATTCTGCGTTAGAGAAGTTACTTGTATAATTCTGCTCGTCTATTTCCCAAATGGCGCGGGATGTGTGGCTTACCGAAGCTACTCTATGGTTTATGACTATGGCTGAATGTGCCGGGTGATGCCGTCCTAAGAATTAAACCGTCGTACTCGTGTCCCCAAACGGACTATGACATTTTTGTACCACCAAGACGCATGATTATATCACTATCCCAAAACATGTAATGATTTGGTTCCATTGGGAAGATCCGTGCCGAGCAGCAGAACTTAATATGGCTTGAAAATGAAAGGTTAACTAGTAAATATGACTCAGAATTTAAGGCAGAAAGTATTTTAAAAAATCACTTATCTCTAACTTTCTTATAGTCTAGCAAAATAAAGAATAAGGAATTTAGAGCAAGCTCAGATAAAAATCATCTAATTTAAAAAATCATTTAATCTTATCGTTCGGGGAATTTCTGAATGAAACTTATTTAAATCCATTCTTATTTACGAATGAAAACGGGGTGTTTGATAACAAAAATACTGTTCAGCAATACCTAATTTCTTAATTAATTAACTAATTAGTCTTGTTCAACTGAACAAGACTCATCGGTCTTCTTTGCTTTGTATTTATCGTTTTTTTCTGGTTTTGTGAAATTAAGAAGTTTTATCTTTTGTTGCAAATTAGGATATAATTTGTTATTGACAAGCGCGAGGCGATGAGCTAGTTATTTATAAATTAAACTACTTAACAGACCGATTGGCAGTCGACTGCATGAAGCCGAATGGAGAACCCATTAACTTAAAGCAAACATTGCTACCACTGAAAGTCTGTCAGCGCGACCACAGTCGGAATATTCGATAATTATTTACTTCATTCGCAACCCTGCCATCTATTGGGAATGTGGGACTACATTTGGCTTATTTGGTCACAGAATAAGTAATACTACATAATTAAATTTTGTTAGTTATACAAGCATTTCAATTATGTCGTCATGTCATGTAGTATTAGACCAGGGTTTTTAATTTTTTACAAGGAAAAAAATAGTAGTAGAATGAAACCCATTAGAAAAGGAGGGGAATATGATAAAAATGAAAGGAAAAATAAATTACGGTAGATCTGAGTTCGGGAAGTGGGAGGGGGTGGGCTTTTAAGGGGAGAAAATGGTTTATCTCGATTTGCGGTGAAACTACAAGTCCTATGAAAAAAAGTTATATGGCAAAGTTGTAGGTAATAAAAAGATCTACAACTTTTAATTCACAAGTTTTCTACATAACGTCAAAATGTATGTGAAAAATTCAAATAACTAAGTTTTTGGTTTTTTATTTCTATCTTTTTCAAAAACATTTTATTTTCTACGAAATTTGGTGAAAACTTACTTTTTTATGCCCCAAACACACTATAATTTATTTGATTAAAAATATTAATTTTTTCACCTTATTTTGACTTAATTACTAAAAAAATAGACTAATTTTCAATCGAAAATTCACGTGTCAAAATATTAGCTTTTTTATAAAAATCGGTGTGCCTTTTGTTCATTGAAATCTTTATTTTCTGATGGTTAAGAAAAATATATACATTACTATAGTAAATTTTCTCAGAAAATGCAAAACACCGAAACAAAATTTGTATCATTATGTACAATTGCATCATAAAAATGTGATTTTTGCAATTTTTATTTCATATAATTGCTTATAATCCGACTTATTGCACATTATACAAACAGATTATTATATTATTATTATTATTATATAGTCTGAAAAGACAAAATCACATTTTTATGATGCAGTTGTACCTAATGATACAAATTTTTGTTTCGGTTTTGTGCATTTTCTGAGAATATTTACTATCGTAATGTATATATTTTTTTTAAACTATCAGAAAATAGAGATTTCGACGAACAAAAAGCACACCGACTTTTATAAAAAAGCTAATATTTTGACACGTGAATTTTCGATTGAAAAATAGTCTATTTTTTATTAAATTAAGTCAAAATAAGGTGAAAACAATAATATTTTCAGTCAAGTAAATCACAGTGTATTAAGGACATAAATAGGCAAGTTTTCACCAAATTTCGTAGAAAAATAATTATTTTTGAAAAAGATAAATAAAAAAAACGAAAAACTTGGTTATTTAAATTTTTCACATAAGTTTTGAGGTTATGTAAAAAAGTTGTGAATTAAAAGTTGTAGATCTTTTTATTACTTACAACTTTGCCATATAACTTTTTTTCATAGGACTTGTAGTTTCACCGCAAATCGAGATAAACCATTTTCTCCCCTTAAAAGCCCACCCCCTCCCACTTCCCGAACTCAGATCGACCGTAATTTATTTTTCCTTTCATTTTTATTATATTCCCCTCCTTTTCTAATGGGTTTCATTCTACTACTATTTTTTTCCTTTTTTGACCATTTTTGAAGCTAACTGCACTGGTCTATATAGAGATAGTTGCATCCCGAAATGTAGACTTTTCCAGTATTTTGAAATTCTACATTTTGAGAATCCAACTTTTTAGGAATCCAACATTATAAGAATTCAACATTTTGCGAAACTAAATATATCCAACATTTTGGGAAAGTCAACATTTGGGGATTCCAACATTTTAGGAATTCAACATTTTGAACCTGGATGGTTTGAAATACGAACGAAATTTCATTAATCACTATTCATCACGCGGAAGGCAAATATATTCCAATATTTAATAAATTTGTATAATTTTCTTAGTCAGTTTGACGAAAAGATGTGTACTGGTACTACCCTAAGGCCGACACAAGGTTTACCTATTATATTCTATTATACTATACATACTTGCGGGAAAATCCCTAGGGCTAAAAAAGAAAGCATTGGGTTCTTTTACCGCGGAAAGGATCATATTCCTCGGGGATACAGTCCCTTTTCAACCGACTTTATTTGTATTCAGAGTTTACCAACACGTTAAAAGGTTTCAGCATCTGTGCGATGTTACGTGTTCGTTCTTCCTAAGCATTAATGTAATAGCTTTTAATGGAAATATGGTGTTCAATTCAATACTCGATATTCGTAAACATGTACACATTGTTTCTGGCGTGAATAAGTGAGTAGTATTGCCTTAGGCTTTTCAGCATTAATACAGTTAAGGGAAGTGTATTTCAATAATCTCAATATTTATTTGGTAGTACCTTGTCCCTGTGAAATTCACGTGTGAGAAATGATGGCCACAAATATTATTTACATATTAAATTACTTATTCATTACATAAAATTATTAAAATATATTTCCGGTACTTCACGGCTCCACACAACACAACTCTTGAGTTTTAATCTATATTTTTTCTAGTTTCAGCTTAACTCGTATGACATGACATTATTATAATTATGAAATGCTCACCCGTAAGCTTCGAGCTTACTTCAGCACTGTATGACTGTGTGATTATCCCAGCAATATTAAATTCAGTTATTAGTGTAGAATAGTTAATGAAACCTAATAAAATCTTATTAATCCATTTCAGTATCTCTATACTAATTAAATAGCAAGACTTCAAAACATTTTCTGAAAATGCCGTCTTCTTGCGTAAATCGGAACGCTTCAAATGTTTTGTCAATATAGTTTATTTTTCTTGAAAAACCTAGCAGTATTAACAAAATACGTTTTCTCAGAAAAACCAATCCTAGTTTCACCCATAGTCGTTAACGGTTACTCACTTTGTTTTGTAACAAAACGGTACCTTCCTAGAAAACGTGATTCATTTCGCTAGCACTACACTCGTTACTTTTTCTATTAACCTACCTATTTTAACTTACAATTTCCAAAGTTATAGAATTATTTGGGATTTTATACAATCTTTGTAGTTATATAGAAAGAAAATTATGACCATGTAGGTAGTTTTCAAAAGACTTATTAAGGAATTTTATCTATCCAAGCTATAGGTAATTATATTTTATCTGTCTATATATTTATTTACTATATTATTTAGTCTATATGGTATTATTATGTATTTAATTATATGTATGTATGTATAATACATAAGTATTATATATATTATTATATTTATTATTAATTAGTATTTTCTTGTAAGTGTATAAGTATTAGTACACCCCTGTCTTATTTATATATCATCTCTCTTTTCCATCCAAAGGTTGCCTGGAAGAGATCGCTTTTTAGCGATAAGGCCGCCCATTGTAAGTTTCTTTTTGTGTGTTTTTATTCATGTTTTATTTGTATTTTTGGTGTAAGTACAATAAAGTGTTTTTGTATTTGTATTTGTATTTGTATTTTTGTTGCACGCAAAACTACTAAATGGATTTTGTTGTAACTTCACAATAATATAGCTTACATAATCAGAATAGCACATAGTATGGTACTTTTTACCGCGGGAAAATTATAACGAGGGAAAACCCATTGTAAATAATCATAAAAACCGCAAAAGTTGCCGAAACTATTATATTTATCCCCTCCTGGCTTCCGATACAAAGGAAATCGAAGAGTGTAGCAGGAATTTTATTTATAGTTGGTTATTTATGTTCTTGGGCGACATAAATTTATGCATTTTCCCTGTAACCTGCATTTTCTGATAATTCAGGTTGTATTTATTGGCTTCGCATCGAAGGCATTGAATTATAACTACCTGACGTACTATAGCAATTTTCGAAGGTACAATGTGTCATGCACTGTTAATTTTGTCTAATACTGGTGCTAGACTTAACTAAATGAATTATTACAGAAAAAATACTTTATGTAAAAATAATAATAAATAAGTATCTAAATGAAAATTAAAAGAGGTAGTAAATGTCATTTTTTTATTCAGGCCGATAATCACGGGACAAATGTGGACTAAATCGACTCAACACTACACGAATGTACGAGAAAGACACCCATCAGAGAAGAGTCGCGGAGTGTTAGTGTTGTGAAGGTGGCCACAAACAATTAAATAATTAAATAACCACGACCTTCAAGCTTCAAGCTTCAAGCGTACCAAGGGGCTATAAGAATTGTCCAACAATATTTAATAGATAATTTTAGATTTATTTTATACACTAGGTATACTTACCTTGATGTATGTTTATTTCTTTGAACTTCTCATCCATTAGGTAAACATTAAGGTACGAATATCGATAAATATAAAGGTACAAATTTGTGATTTTGCGCTATAATAACATTCGCGCCGCGCATAATTTCTGTAAGCTGTTTCGTCACGCGCACAACAACATACGCGCGGAGAAAGATAAGTCTAAACTAAACAATAGGATTACCCTCAACACGGTCGATTATGCTAAGATGGATCTAGCAAAGGCAACCCTTATCTTATAATGAGCTGGGGACTACATCGTCCTGTATATACCTAATGGTTTTAGTTGTTGAGGATGAATCTATGGTCTGAAATAAATGTATATGCAAAACCTAATTTAATTAAGTTCCCAGTTCTGAACCTGTGTCTCTAAACTTGTTATCTCTCTCGTCAAGAGAAAAGCCCCTTAACTCACGAGCCAAGTGTGGGTTGGTGAATATTAAACCCTTAAGTTTTGTAAAGATCTCGGAACAAGCCGGTTTCCTCACGATATTTGCCTTCACATACATTACATTATACAATCTTACTTCCAGTTCATAACCAAGAGGCAAAGTGCCCAAAATACTGGCGTCAAAATTTTTACAGAATTTATTTGTAGCGGGAATTAAACTCGTAATTACAAACGAGTTAAACCACTCTCGAAGTTTCGACTGCAATGCTATTTGTGATTAAAATACCTAATAATATTACTTTGATATTTATATTCAAAAACATATTATCATGAATTGCACCCAACCCGCTCCATGATAGCGTAAATTCTACTAACAGTATTACAACTCACAAAATTCTGCGGTGCCTGGCCCTAACTATGGGCAACTTATCGCGTGTTTTTGACAGGTGTTAAGCCAACCAGAACGTTTGTACAATCGCCACGCTCCGAGTAGCCTTTTGTCTATGGCTGGTTATTGTCTTCATTTGTAGACACAGTTTAATTTAACTCGGAAAGTAATACTAGTTAATAGCGTGTTTTAAGTTAGTTTTAGCTAGTTAAGTTTTATTTTATATGGGAAGCTATAAGGCGTTTTATTAAAATAACAAGTTTGGAAACTTATTCCATTTTATGTCACCGTAAGGGCAGAGGTCAGACTAGAATGAACTTTGGTCATCATCCTTACAGCCTATAACTTTCCACTACTGGCCACGGGTCTCCCCCATAAGACTCATTCAAGGTTTGGGGAAAACTATATTTCACTTCGCTTACCAGACGGTAAATTTGACGAACCCACGGAAAGAGATAGAATGGTACTATTCCTAGAGCGGCACCACACGGCACAAAGTTAATCGCCTTATAATACTAGTATAAATAGTGTACTAAGTTATAGTTTACCCAAGTTAGTTATTGTTTCCAACGTCTGCGACATAACCTCAAATACTTCCCAAACCGCAAAGCCACTCGCACTTCGCCTGACTCAGCTTTGTTTAGACTGTACGACACGACATTCGACGCGAGAAAGTGACCGATTGACTGACGACCGGCCCCTGATTCAACTGTACATCTAGGTCCATATCTGAGTCAACGATATTTCAGGAAAGTGAAGTCCTTCTTGTATAAACAATCGCGTCAGATATGAGATCTGAATGTTAAATAGTGTTTAGTTCTTTCAGTTTCGTAATGTGAATCTAGTCATTATAGATCGTATCGTGCTGTAAAAAAGGTCCGCCTGCATTTAGTATGAACAATCGCGTCAGATACGAGATCTGAATGCTAAATAGTGTTTAGTCACGGATTTAACGGTTAACACGCTCGTTCTTCGGCTTACAGGATGTATGTGCATCACGATTGCCGTAAAAGAAAACATTTCTTATTCTGCTCTGTTAGAAAAAAATAAGTTACGATAGTTAACTGAAATGAATACAGGGTAAAAGGATGAATAAAGTGTCATTAACAGAGTCTAGCTAATTGAAGTGGCAGTTACACATAAAATAGTAGGGGAACCGAAAAGTTCTGTACTGAAGATCGTGGTTTAATAAGCGTCGAATGTAAACCAACCAGATTATGTACGTATAAAAATTATATTTACGTTCTTCAAATTAGAACGAATCTCCACATTTTTATTTCACTGGAAATCATATAGTGAGGCCTATGTCCAGCAGTGGACGTCTAACGGCTGTAATGATTATGATTTATCTATTATTTATTTATTTATTGGTAGGTCAACGCATAACACAATCTGTTATTGTTTTATTATTCTAAGTACGTCGCGTACAATGCCAAGATTCTTTAAATGCTCTCTATTTGCAATTTTACTAAATATAAATTGTTTTTACAAAAGCCTTCCTACTTCTTGTTCGTGGTTTTGTACCGTGAAGATTCTAGCGGGGTACACTGCATTTCTATTTGCCGTAATCTGGGAAATTAATTGTAGAATTGGTTTAATTTATTTAATCTTGTAATTTTTGTGTTGTTTTTGTAAAGGCTTAAATATTCCCATCGCCTCAAACAAAATAGTGAATTCAGAATGTGTTAATCGTTCATATCCTTAAACGCTGTTACTTCAGTGCAATTATGTAAAGCCTAAGCTGGAAACTCATTATTTATTTGAAGTGATTGTAACAATAGTGTAACTCAGTACAAAAAATCCACCGTGTTACAGTATGACAAGAATCAATTTTGAGCCGTTAATTGATAAATTTATTGGTTTTTAAATACAAATTTAATGCTTGAATATTATAGACTCTGTTTATTTTAAGCAGACCTAAATACATTGACCCTATTCTTAAAGTCTTAATTAATAGTTAATAGGATAATTACCTTCCTAAGGCTTCTGTTAGATTAGACCGTCTACTCGAATTGATATTTTATTATAAAGACAATATAAAGGTGGTGATTATAAATACTTACTTTATAAAGGAAAAGTTAATTTTATCTGTTAAAGTGAAATTGTCCATTTTCGCTGTACTTTTAGAGCGGCTAGGCCGATTTAGGTGCTTTTGGTTTAAAAATAGTCGTATAGCCCAGGGAATATATAATATAAGATATAAGGGTGAGATAACATAGAAATAAATCGGGCGAAGCCGCAGTCAGCTAGTGTCGAATGACACACAATCAATTAATAAGTCAGTAAGTAGAGACTTTCCCTAACGTCAAGTGATTTTAACCGTGTTTTAACCCAACACGAAATGCATCAGTTATAATAATCTAAAATATCTTTATCGGTCTCTCGGTCTGGTCGCGTTTTTTGTCGCGTTCTCATGTCTCTGTGCCGCGAACCACCACCGTTAATCTTAAAATCGCGTTCTTGGAAAAGTAGCTTTACTTGTTTAATGTAACCCGCCGTTTTCTCATGCGTAAAACAGCCATTACAATAATTGGCACGTACACACTTGTGGTGTATACTAGTGCTTATCATAAGAAAGTGCGTTAATGTGGAAAGTAAAAGTGACCTAACTAGTTAGAGGTGAGCTACTCGTAGCTTCATCATCATCATTACAACCTATTACATTATGTCTGTGGTGCAACGGGTGAAGGTCCGCCTGTGACGCAAAAGGTTGTGGGTTTGATTTCCGCCTAGGGATATCTTTTTTACAAACTGCAATTATTTCGACAATACTTTACACTTTTACAGTCTTGGGATGGAAATGGGGAAAATATTAATATAAAATTTAATTTAAAGTTAAGTGGTAAAAAAAATTTTAAGTGGTATAGGCAAATTAAATTAATTAAGCATTAAAGCTACGTAAACAAAATCTCAGACATCTCTAACGGTTTTGAAGTAAATCCGGATCCTGAAATGAAATCCAATATAATTCATTAACTTCTAAGCAATACTCCTTAGAATCAGTAAAGTGATTATCAAAGTAGATTCTAATTGAACATAGAAATCTTGGTGTCCAATTATCCTAAGGATAATTTTAAGCGAATCGTGTTGACTTAGTTTGAAGAACACGCGACGACAACCCTGAGCTCGTTCGTTGGTTCAATCACGTCCCGCATCACAATGTTTCCCTAAAATAATAAATATGTTTGCTTTACAATTATAGTTTATATTAAAGCAAAACATCACGAAAACACCTCCAATAGGTTTTTGGTTCCAATAGGTAAGACAATAATTTGGTACAGTATGTTGTAAGTGTATAGATACACTTTTGCCAACTTAACCAGATTAACTAAATTTTCTAATTATTTGAAAGTAATTCCTTTTCCAACGTGTATTAGCTTAAATAATCTCAAAGCTAAAGCAAATTGAACTAGATACAAGATCTCGGTTCCAATTACCCTAAAGATAATTCTGGATCTAGTTAGTAGGATACTCTATATTTGTTGAGCTGATCCGCGCCCGTATGTCTGCGGAACTACGAAGGAAATTGAACACAAATTAGACTTCCAACGAAATTCAACGTATTCAATCAAAATGTAGCCTTCAAATTCTATTTGCACTGGGTGTAGGTATTACACAAGCAATCCTATTTACGTTCCCACTGCTGGTCCACAGGGACTTTTCTATTGGCGCTCTCGTCAATAGAAAAGTCATTGAAAGAAATATCTTTAGATTAGGCCTTACACTACACTGGCCAAGTGCGGGTTGGAGATCGCATGTCCTTCAAACTCTTCAAAGTTCTCAGAACATTCCAATTTCCTCAAGACATTTGCCGTGAGAGCACCTGTTTATAAAGGGCACATACATTTTTCAAGAAGAAAAATCCAGTAGTAGGTACGTGGTGCGGTTTGAACGCACGACCTTCAAAATGAAAGTTGAGTGTGTTCCCACTTAGCCAACACGGCTCCCCTACTGTGGCTTCGTAGGGATAATAGACTTTTACTTAGCGATTCCACTTCAAACATCCAATTGCATGCTCAATAACCCAGTACATTTCCAAGAAGGCCTTATATCGCTGTCATGTCAGTGTCAATGTCCACACACAAAGGGCATGGCTTAGACGATTTAGCTTATGAAGCCCGACGTGGACGCTTGTAAACTGCGACATGTCAAATCTCACTTGGACATCAGCAAATTGTTTAAACAAAATACTGCAAGCCAATTACAACAATTGTCAAGCCAATAACAAAGAAGGAGAAGAAGACTGTTCAGATATACGAATACCACCAGTATTAGGCCTAGTTCGCATTGGTCGAGTATTTTAGTCGAGTAGCCAGTAATTGTCAGCCTGCGACGTAGAAGGGTTAAAAAATTTGTACGATCTGCAAATAATTGTTCCGAGTCCACTGAGTATTTTCTATGTATAAAAAATATTTATTTATGTAATGTTCTATTGAATATAAAAAAGATCAAGCAAATATTACACAAGCTTCGAGCTTATCACAGGGCTAAATGTTACTGTGAATTGTACAGCAATATTAATTTCTGAATATTTTAATTGTTTATATTATTTATTTAATTGTTTATATTCAATTAATATTAAACCTCGTGCTTTTTATTTAAGTAGTGCTAAAATGCCACATTATTGTTGCAGGTACGTACTCCCTAAACTGTTAAAGGGAGTTTCAGGTAAAAACTATCAAAGCTATGTAATTTTCACCAAACTTAATTTATTTTCATTCAATATATAATTACATTTTAAATTGGTCCAGTATTTAAGGCTGTTCAGAAAGGTTAAAGGACATAATTACAAAAACATTTTATGCAATATTTTCATTCATTCTAGCTATTATGAGTGATGTGACTTTTAAAACTAGGTAAGTACTTGTTAAATGAGATACTTTAAGAAGCATGCAGTTAATGAGTTTAGTTTCCTTAACTTTATTAGTCGTAGCAACAGTAGCGTTCTACCGGTAAGATAAAGACTTTTAAATCTATATGGTAATGTAAACTGGTAAGGCATGCCACCAACCACGATTCCATGCAAACGAATCGTCCCTATAAGGGCATTACCATAATTAAACTTCCTTGTTAGACCATAATGAGTTTTAAAATCTCTCTTTGTTGCTCACTCGAGTTTTTGGTGTCGAATTTAGATGTATCTTGTAGATGCGGAAATTGATAGTGAGTGAATTAAAGAGTTGCTTGGTCACACCTCTACTTACATAGAAACTAATCGTGTACCTTTAATGTTGATAATTATTATGAAGGTAAAATAAATGTAAAAATTTACGTGTAAATAAAATAACCAAATAAATTGATTGCCTATTCTAATTATTTTTGGTGGTCTATCCGCTTTCGCGGTGTCCATCCAGGAACTTAAAATCTTTTAAAATTTTATGTACAAAATACCCTGAAAATAAAACTTCAAATAATTATTTATGTATCGAATATTAAATAGAGATGAATATGGCAATAAAAAAATACTGTTAGCTTTTGCAGTGTGATGAGTTTTATTAACGCTTTGTATCAAAGTAAGGTGCATCAAACGATCGGAGCGAAATTAACTGATTTGCATAAAAAAATCCACGTAGTTTCTATAATATCGAAAATAAATTAAACTAGCTGTTCTGTGGCGTTGGCCTCGTTATAATAGATGTTCCCGCGGTAAAACGTAGCCAAACTCACATATAAATTTCCTTAAAATTGGTTTAATTACTTTATCGTGAAATTCATTTTATTGCCATAACATCCTAAATATCCCTTAGACAAGTCAATAAATACAATATATATTAGCATTTATTGAAATAAATAAAAAACTTGTTTATTTCCTCTTCACAATAGGTAAAAAAAAAGTTTCAAAAAAAAGTCTTCACAAAATAAAGGTACAATGGACGAGCTGCTCTCTGGCTTTTTATAGTTACCCCATAGTAAATGTATTCTATGCACTTTAAAAAACAAATAATATAATACCAACAACAACCAAAATAAATTTATTTCGATTCCGGACAGTATTTTGCAAATCTCGTTTGGAATGTCTTTGACATCCGACATACGTGTTCGGAAAACTACAGAACGATATCTATCACCAGTAGTATCGCTAAACTCTCTAAGGCCCCGAGCCCTTATTCGTGCGAAAATGTCGCATACGAGATTTGAATTCGTAATGAGCAGTGACCCACAACTTATTATTTGTAGACCGTGACTTAGTGACATCTAAATCCAATCCATCTAGCTCCAAGTTTACAGAATAGGCGACGGCGAAGGCCAGTTGACTGCGTTTGTGTATCGCTCCGTCTGCCTTCTGTAAGTAAGTGACATGCCAGTATCATATTATGGTTATTCTGTATACTTTGCGTCTAAGATTTATATCAACAACGTGGTTCGTGAATAATTTAATCTGTAGAGTTGTGTTGTTCGAAACTAGATGTTTTATTCACATCATAACATCACATCTAAGGAAGTTCATATGCATATAATCATTATCACGCTTATTTACGTTCCCACTGCTGGGACACAGGGACTTCTCTCTTAACAACTTAATTCACCACGCAAGTGGAGAGTGCGGGTTGGTGAGGGTCTGATGGTCTATGTCGCCGAAATAATCTCAAATGGAGACCGCAAGACAAACTCAGCGTCGAAGTAAAGTAAAACAAGTATCAAACCAAAAATGATAATCTATCGCCGCTCGATAGCGTCCAGAGTCCAGACTCAGCCCCTATCATTACCAGGCGTGTCGTGAGCCGCGCGTGTGATTCACTCTGCCCTGGGAAAGCTGGCACATTGCCTGCCCGAGGCTCCGATGGCAGTGAATGGGTTAATACGGCATTTTTCTAGTGACTGTCGCGGTGAAATTACAGGGTGAATTAGCTTTTTAGATATTTTCTTTAACTGAAAATAGGTAATACAAAGAAAAAGGATAGCGGTATTATTAAAGCCTGTCTGTCTTCAGGGATATTAACTTAATACTCGGTAGTTGTCTTTTGTACAACTTGATTGCAAACATCACCATCCCCATATTACATTCTACTATGGATACTAGACTAACCCATAAATGTCTTGAATAATTATCGCGGGGTAGTTTATTGTACTCCAAAAAAACCACTCAAACGCGGATAACTAGAAATAAAAATGTAACAAACTTGCTCTTCGCTACATATTTTTGCATAACAAATATTGCAAATAAACTTTTAAAGCCGAGATATACTGCATGACACTAATAAAGTTCCTGAAGTGTAAGTAAGTGTGCCATAAACTTATCCTACATGGAAACTTCAGTTGTATAAACTTGGGCTGTCAACTTTATAGTGGACGAAATTTTATTGAGCTACTAGAGGTCTAGGCGTCACTACGAACTTACACTATTTCTGAATACAATTAAGGATGTCTATTTTAGTTTGCAGTGTTAAATTAGGTAATAAATAAATAAATATTTCCGGACAATTCACACAGGAACATCTAGCCCCATGGTAAGCTCGTGTAAGTGTAAAGGATGCTAGATTACTGATATAATAAGGGTCTGTTCCATAACTTGCGCATTGTTTGTGCGATCTGCAGATATTTGTTCCGCACCGTGTTAAAACAATACCATTAATAAATGAATGAATTGAACGAATTACTTTTTATTGTACCCATATCATAAAAAATAGAGCACTTATTTAAAGTAACCACTTTAAATGACACAGTGGTTTGTAAATCAAACATAATCATTCAAGGTTAAAAATTCTTTCGATACTTACGTCATACCCTAAAGCTTAAGATAAGCCTTACCTACCTACCTATACGCTATAACCTAAGAGCCCGTGATGGCCAGACCTTCCTTTAATTCACAAGCGTGAAAATTATGTCATGTGTATGTCTAACATAGGTAAGAATAACCCCCAAACATGAAACCTGGATCGCGGTTCCTTTGGGAGATAATCACCTTTTACCTGTTATCTCCCAAAGGAACCACGATCCAGGTTTCATGTTTGGGGGTTATTCTTACCTATGTTAGACATACACATGACATAATTTTCACGCTTGTGAATTAAAGGAAGGTCTGGCCATCACAGGCTATTAGTCTTTACTAAGAGCCCGGTCTGGCCAGACCTTCCTTTAATTCTGAAGCGTGAAAATTATTTTATGTGTATGTCTAACATAGGTAAGAATAACCCCCAAACATGAAACCTGGATCGTGGTTCCTTTGGGAGATAACAGGTAAAAGGTGATTATCTCCCAAAGGAACCGCGATCCAGGTTTCATGTTTGGGGGTTATTCTTACCTATGTTAGACATACACATGACATAATTTTCACGCTTGTGAATTAAAGGAAGGTCTGGCCATCACGGGCTCTTGGTCCACTAATTCAAAGGGTTGAAAAAGGTGGTATCCGTTCAAAACAAAAGCTATTGATCAAAGATTACAGCAAAGATAAGCGACCCTGTCAAAATAAAGCTTAACGCTATGATCACCTGTCAAACGCTAAGCCGGTGCCTAGCAACGAATCCCTTCTTTGCGAGACGCACAGATCGGGCTTGTAATCCCCCAATCATGGATTGATATTAGTATTTATTGTTCGGATTTAGGCCGTGTGCTGGCCTAAGATTAGTAACATCCTATCTCATCACGCAGTCACAGTTGTTGCGAGCGTTGTTTTGGTGATAGGTACCTACTACTGATATCACCAACCTGCCTAGATCCTAGTACCTATTTAGGTCTTAGGTGTAAGCTTAGGTCTTAGGACTAAGCACTTACTAATAGTCATAATAGTCATTTATTGAATAAAAGTATTATACTTCAATTGGTTTTACATTGTACAATTTGAATAGTGAATTTTAAACAATTCAGATACACTGCAAATTATTAATTAAATCCAACGTAACATTTTCTACGATAATTTACTCAATAAAATCATGGCAATAAACATCAATTAGTTAAAACGTCAAAATTTACCACAAATAAAAAAATAAAAGCCCGTTGACCATTTGGTTTGGATTGGTCAACGGGCTGATATGATGATGATGAAAAACAAAGAATGTAGACCCATTGTTACATAATTAATCATTGTGTTAGTGTTATTAAAAGTTAATGTTACCTACTCGAAATAACAGCCCGTTTTCGCCTTAAGCTATAGTTAAACCATAAAATAGACTGTTATTTATTATGGATGAATATCGTAGTTTTTTAAAGACAGGTTTTAAAAGCCAATTGTATATGTATTTATTTTCTAGTAATTAGAGGTTGGTATAGCACCTTTAACAAGGTTTGATATATTGACTTAGTGTTAATATTTAATTTGAAAAATAATACAACTTTGCAACCCAAAAATAAGTAGGTACTGCTACGCGAGTATATTCTTCGAAACTTTATAATGTACACAGCGCGGTGAAGTCGAACACACGACCTTCGAAATCAAAGTCCTAACAACTACATAATCACCCTTATTTACGTTCCCACTTCTGGGACATAGGAACTTCTTTCTTGACGAGAGAGATTAGGGCCTTAATTCACCACACTGGTTAAGTGCGGGTTTCTGAATGACACATGTCCTCCAAACCTTTTAAAGTTCACAGAAAATTCCGCTTTCCTCACGATGTTTGCCTTTGCCGTTAGAATACGTGTTTTCAAAGCGCACATAAATTTAACAAGAAGATAAATCCAGAAGTGCGCTGCGGAGTTTGAACCCACGACCTTCGGAATAAAGTCGAGTGTGCTCCCACTTAGCCAACACGGCTCAACTAAGGATAGACCAACGAACATTAATTTATTGCTTTTAGTTTTTTATTTGTTTCAAATATTAATTTACAGCTGGACCTAAAAGAAATTAATTATTCAAAATAAATAATTGCACTACATCAGGAACATCCAGTTCAGTTGAAACTGAGCTTGTCTGTGCATTTTATAAATGTAATTTGAATTTGAGCGAACCATTTTCACAATATTATATAATTTCTGAAAACATTATCCTGTACAACGAGCTAGCACGTAGAACCGTATTACAAATTGAAATGTTATTTTGGCCAGTGCAATGTTCAACCATCTTTAATGCACCTAATATTAAACACTTTTAAGCAAAAAAAGCTGACCATTATTTTTTTCTGTTGCCGGTATAAGCTTTAGCTAATATTAGAGTGAAGAAACAATAAATACAATATGTCTAGTAATAACGAAATGTGCGTGTTGGAGACCTGGAATTCAGACTCCTGCTTTCCACAAATTTTACTGTTATAATATTAGAAAGGATAACAGAGATCAATATACTTAATTTCTCAGTATTCTTAAACCTTTGACAGGGTACGGATCTTCCCAATCAAACCTATTATAACGGGTGATTTTTTAAGAGCTTCAGAACTTTAAAAAAAAAACGCATAAAATTTGCAAAATCTCATCGGTTCTTTATTTGAAACGTTAGATTGGTCCATGACATTTACTTTTTGAAGATAATTTCATTTAAATGTTGACCGCGGCTGCGTCTTAGGTGGTCCATTCGGAAAGTCCAATTTTTGGCAACTCTTTCGAGCAATTCGGCCGGAATACTTTTTGTTGCCAAAAATGGAAGAACTGAACTTTGTTGACATGTGGTTTCAACAAGATGGCGCTACATGCCACACAGCTCGCGATTCTATGGCCATTTTGAGGGAAAACTTCGGAGAACAATTCATCTCAAGAAATGGACCGGTAAGTTGGCCACCAAGATCATGCGATTTGACGCCTTTAGACTATTTTTTGTGGGGCTACGTCAAGTCTAAAGTCTACAGAAATAAGCCAGCAACTATTCCAGCTTTGGAAGACAACGTTTCCGAAGAAATTCGGGCTATTCCGGCCGAAATGCTCGAAAAAGTTGCCAAAAATTGGACTTTCCGAATGGACCACCTAAGACGCAGCCGCGGTCAACATTTAAATGAAATTATCTTCAAAAAGTAAATGTCATGGACCAATCTAACGTTTCAAATAAAGAACCGATGAGATTTTGCAAATTTTATGCGTTTTTTTTTTTAAAAAAAGTTCTGAAGCTCTTAAAAAATCACCCATTATAATGGGGTCTATTGGTATATATATACGTAGTGCTTACTTACTGCTGCAGTGCAACGACCCGAAGTGGATCTTGGCCTCCGACACCAAAGACTACTTTATACGTATCTAATACTTATATTTTTATTATATAGGTAAGTATTTATATTTTTTTTATGACTGATTGTTCCGCCTTTTTTAATTCCCGATACGATATAAAGTCAACAAACAAAGACAAATCTTCCACTTAATCCTACAAACAGCTTGAAGCCATGCCAACCTGAAATGTACCTTTGTACCAAGTTTCAGGCTACATTGAGCTGTCAACTTGTAAGTTAAATGTTGGCAGAGTTCAATACATGAATAAATTTCTGTGTTGAATCTGTACTTATTAGAACCATTTTAAATATTATATATATAGTGAATTCCTTTTTTGGTCTTACTATTAAATGGACTGTGAAGCCGTTTATCTTATAAGGTTATAAATACTATGTAAGAATAAGAATACTGCACCTCTTTTGATCTAAAACGTGCTTAACGATGAACGCAAACATCGTGAGGAAACCGGCAAGTTCTAAGAACTTTAGAGAGCTGTGAATGTCGCTACCCGCACTTCACCAAGCAGCGTGGTGAATAAACGACTAAGCGTCGCCGCACACGAGGCACTCGCCACAGCCACAAACGCCGCCACGAGAAGCTAGAAGCGTGAAGCGTGTGGCCGCCACCGGCGCCAACCGTTTGCGGCGAGTCCATATAAAATGTATGTGTATGAAAATTACAGGAAATATGCCAGTGGCGGCGTTTTGTGGTTGTGGCCGGTGGCTCGTGTGCGGTAGCCCTTATTTATCTCGTGAAGAGAGACGTCTCTGTGTCCCAGCAGTAGGAATTCAAATGGGGGTGCTTTTGCCATCTATATAACGCGGGTAAAACCGATAGCACAAAGCTAGAGAGTGATAGAATAAAGTAAGTACCTACTTAGGTATTGCCCCGTTGCTTTGTGCCAGCTATTCAGTGAGGCGATTGTACTAAACTTTCTACATTGTTTCAAGTAGGTACCAATATACTGAAACTGTTTTATCCCTTTTTGAATTATTTAGAATTAAATGCACATGGTCATTGGAAATACACCAACAAGTCCTAATACTAGATTTGTAATCTCTAGCAACATAATAATATAACATGTATGGTCCTCCAGAACTGTGAGAAATTAATGAAGTATTGCCAAATCTAATGCTCAAACAACAAAGTTACAATAAGAAAGTTACAAAGACGTTCATAATAATATCATTCATTTGGTTGGTTGGTTCTTTGGGTAGAATTTCAGTGCTTTTACTGAAGTTACATCTCAAATTGAATCTATGCCAATTTGAGATTAAGACGTAATTCCTCGTTCAAAATTTTCTGAAAGGGTATAACCACGAGTTGGTATAACTATTATCAAAGACAAAACAAAGCTGAAGCTGTAGCCGTGACCGATACGGTCGTACAAGAGATATGGAGAGAAATTTAGATCCTACTGCATCGATTTCGTTCATTTAACTAAAAGCTTGCAGCGCTGAGTAGTGGATTCGAATCCTTTTGAGGACATAGTGATTTTATGTTCTGAAATAAATTAGTGGCCTAGGTAATTAGTAATTAAACATTCCTTACGCTCTGTAAAGGTATTATTATTAAGATGTATTCTGAGCTCAGTTTATGTACATATCTGTACATAATATTGATAAAAAGCATAACAGAGCTGTAAAAATAGCAGATAAATCCTGCAAAAATTGTTTATGGTGATATTCACTCTAAGACATTCTAAATTCAAAATACTTACACATTCTTCAATTCAAATTCGAATTTATTTATTCAAACTTTAGGAACAATAAGTACCTACACTTAGTTTCGTCGTTTCTTTCAATACATAATAGCTAAAACATCTACCAAAAAGGTTCCAAAAATACAAATATCACTTAAAACAGTACCCGCACATTACCCAAGCCTCTGCCACAGATAAAAACCCTTTCCCATAGATAAAAAAATAGTTAACTGCAAAGGTCTATACAAAAATCGTCATGTGACGCAATTACATCGCATATCGCACAACGGTAGGTGGCGCGGCTGTCACGCCTCGCGGTCACGATGTAAAACACTGCATTGTTCTATTGCTGTGCGATTTGCCGTAAGTTGGAAGAGGTAGCGGTGTTGTTTAACAGGTGATTGACCCCAGACCATTCGTCATTTTACAGAGGTAACAGATGGCGAATTTGCGTAGACGCAGAGTGATAAATGTAGCAAATACAAAGCTTTATTTCTTTACTGTTAGCACTTTGCATAATTTTAAATTTATTTTTTTGTAATAATCTTTGCTTGAATGCATATTATACTATTTAAGACACTTTTATAAAATAGAATAGAAAATAGGTGTTTGCAAAATCGTTAGGTAACTAATGCTAATTAGTTGACGAAGAGAGCTTTTTACACATTTAGTTATATAATATAATGGAGTGTTACAAGTGTAGTAAAGACTCATTGCAATGCATACACATATTTATTTTGATTTCTCCCACCACTCCCGCTTATACTTTGGACCACACCGCAAAGCGTTTTCGCTACCACATGGCTGACATTTCGGGCCCGAGTAGGTACGCTCCGCTAAAAAACTCACATTTTATTCTACCTCGGCTCCACGTGGATTAAATCCACTGCTAGCCAAATCAACTACCGTTTTCACAAAAAGTTGAATCCTGTACAAATCCTACAAAAGATTAATCCTGACGGATATTTGGCAAGCGTTACGTTTTATTTGAACCGTTCGTTCATGAGCAATGAGTTCCACTATTCAGAGGTTTTATTCCGGATTTGAAAAGATTTAATTGCATGGATTGGTTGATGAATGGCGTAACGCTAAACCCTGTATCTGGAATATACAAAACGTTTGCTAAATATTTGTTAAAAACCTTTATTTCCAATTGTCCGACATTGCCCGCGTTATGTAAATTTTCTCATGAGAATAAAAAATGCTTTCCTTAAATATTTTATTGGTTCACTTTTGTAACACCTAGAAGTTAATCATTCACAAACCCTGAAAATATCGTCCTTAAGTTTACAATCACTCGTCATAGTTTCACATAATTGTTTATCTGTTCACATTCAAAGTTTTCACGTTGTTGTTTTAAGGGAACGTACATACTACGCCTTTGTCTAAGGTTTGTCAAAATCGATGATATTGCCAAAATGATCGACTCGGAACCACTCGAGAACTCGCAGAAGGCATCTAACATCCATTGAACGTTTCTGATGTATAAACACAATAATGTAGCCTGAACGCTGGTTGAAGTATTTGACATTTTAGAGGCGACTTTAACCGACAAAGAGAACAATACTAGCTAAGCGACAAAGCATGCCTTTATGCTTTTTTGTTTGTGGCACGTGTGACCACGGAGTAAAAAATATGTCGGTATTTTCTTCTAACGTCGGTTTTTCGGGCTGTAGGAAATATAATAAGACATTCCCATATTTTTTTACTCAATTGTTTTTGATGTAAAAAACACAGTACTATAAGGGTTACTTTATATATTACAGTAAATTGTACCAGTAAAAACTATATTCTATATTTTAATTTATTTGAAAATAAAACAAGAATTTTAATTATTATTTTACATACCACCACGTGGTATGCTTAAATCTCAATGACTTATAAGGTTATAGATTTCTGTTATGCTAATTATGTACGATACACTGTTTATTGATTTGATATTAGCCAACTTGTGAAGGCTGTAAGGTTAGAGCCGAATTTCTGCCCCGTACACTAAGCAGTGCCATTAGTCATCCCTGATCTGATAAGGCATGCACGTAGTAGATGAGTCATTGATCTTTTTGCATACTCCCATGGGCCAAATGAAACGGCTATTGGAGAAGCGCAAGTCAGGGCCTCGACTCGGCGACTTGGCAGAGATATAAATTTAACATGGCATAGATACCTAACGATTATTTTTGTTAGCTTTTATTTCTTATTAAATAAAGGAGAATGTTTATTTGCATAAGTAATAATTGCCTATAATGCATTTCAGTTCCCACAATTCAAGGGAATTTTTCACTTTTTATTTATTTATTGACACAGTACTATGATGCTGTTCATCTTCTGAAAGGTATTTAATCCTTTCGTAGATTTGAATACCCAGCGGACAGAGCCATCTCTTGGGGTACTATTCTTAGGCATCACACGGTATTCCATGTTAAACGGTGTGTATTTTCAATTAGATAGAGGTAGACTATAAGACTTTAGAAAACAACTGAATTATTTTTTCTAGCGAAGTAGGTTACCTGGCGAAATTTGAAATTGAATCAGTAAAGTTTTATTTGTAAACGTTTTCATCATCAAATATTCATAATAGTCATAATAGTTATTTATTGATAAAAAATAGATATTATCAATTATGAAATCAAAAACCTATTACATCTAACACACGAAAGAAGCTGACCCATATAAAACACCCATAAACTCACATTACGACAAGATTACCCTAAAATATAAGACCATATCTTAGAACTGGTGTCACATAACCGTCTTAAGCCGTAATTGTCGTGATTGGGCACTGTAACACTCACAGGTCTGTGTAGGTAATCTCGATTCGATCAAACGTTGCCTCAGAGTTGGGATCATCGGTAAACCGATATCGATCTATCTTGACATTTGAAGTTCAAGAATGCTGGGAACTGATTGGTTGAGGAGGGTACGACGAATGCCGAAATAACAATGACGCCTTTATGCAATAACAGGTAGGTACTTATCGGTAAATGTTCCCCCATTTTTAAAACTATTTATGTTTTATATGTTAGTTTAAAAACTCAGTTAAAACCCTTAAAGTAAAGTTTCAAATGCTTATATTATGATTCTTAAAGTAAAAAAATATATAATTGGTTATAAAAAAGCTGATGTTTTTTTTTATTTGTGGTATTATCGTACAAGTTCTACTATATCATAATCATAAATAATATTATATTTTTAAGAAGATAACAAGACTCGGCAGGATCAGAACTATCCCATTTTTCACAACGAATCTTAACAATTTTTTTCGCCTGTTTTGTGTTCTAATTGGGCTGTCCTATCTCGCTGAAATCGAATTCAAAACCTGCATCTCAGGCGTCATTGTCCTGTTAATGCAATAAATAAAATAAAATATAGTGAGCTTATTACTTGTAAAATAACACAATAAGCTGAAAGAAATATTTAACGATATTATTCCATGAAAATGCAATAAAATGTAGGTAAATACGGCACGGAATACTATTGCGACAAAATTGTGCTTTAGGTACCGACAGCAAAATAGCAATCAACATCTATGTATCAGTAATTTGCCCGAACAAAGGTGCTAGGCGACTGCTTTGTACGAGCAGACTATTTAGTCACAGCACGCAGCGCACCAAAATAGAGTTTTGGAAATGACGTTCAACAGACAATTCCAAAATGCGTTTATGGTGCAATTCTGTCTTTGAAATGGCAACATTTGCACGTTAATTATTTTTATTGGTTTCTATAAAGAATAATTACTATTTGTGGTAGCGTCCTAAGAATAGGACCACCTCATCTCTTTTTGTAGCGACAAGCTGACCAAGCAATTCGTGTATCAGACGGCAGCAATGTAGTTCTTCCGTGTTTAAAGGCAAGCAAGGGGGGACTCTTTTAACACAAGTCTTGTTACTTAAGTGAACAGCTCCCATAACATTAATTGTAAGCCCTTATTGTATTCAATAATATGTGTTATCTTTCACTGAACAAAACTCCTGAACTAGATGGATGTGAACGATCGGGAATTAAAAAGTTTGATGTGGAACTTTTAATGTTCGTGTTCGTGGAACTTTTAATCCGTGCCCAGTCTCCACGGGGGATAATAATAGCAACCCAGCTTAAGACATAATGAAAATTTATTTTAAGCTATTGCATAGCATCTATCGCGGGCCTTGAGCGTGAAGACCGAATCCAGAAATTCCGTAACGAAAATAACTTAACACCCCCAATCAAGTTGATTTTTTTTTATTTTGAACATTATTTGAAACAAATTATAATATTACCTATTATAATTTATAACGTATGTAATAAATTTTGAAAAAGCGGTATTTTTAGTATACCTAGTAGATTGTTAAAAGTAGTCATTTTTCCTGTAGAAAATGCAGTGTGTAGAGTCGGTTCATACCTTTAAGCGTGGTTTTGAACACTATCCGTTTTTGCGGTCAAACAATCTAAATTGAATAACAACATTGTTCAATTTCATTTATTTATGTACACCTGTTTTTCAATTAGCCTAAATAATTAATAAACACGAAATAAACACACGGTTTATGCAAAACAGTCTTGGAATAAATGAGCTGCAAATTAAACAATAATGTGCTTCGACATGTTAGTGAGAATAAGCACTTATTCGATAAATGTTCAATTTTTTTTGGATGTACCTATACTAATTAAATATTATAAAGCTGAAAAAAAAAAGAGTTTGCTTGTTTGTTTGAGGTCCTTCTCCTGTCTTAGCATTAACTGAAAGTCTTATAATGCTTAAAATAGGCTACTTTTACTTCGAAAAATATGTTTTGGACAACGCCGGGTGTAAACATCTATTAAATATGCAAATATTTCACTTTGGTTCCATAAATGAATTGAAGTATTCTGAAATCAAAGTACCTGCCTAGTTCTGGCAGGAAATAATTATCTCATAATTATTCATCAATTTTGCCTAAACTCTCAATATTAATTGCTAAGCTTTTAAGATAATAACTCAAAGATCGCTCAACTAAACTGTTCAGTTTTATAAAACAAGTATAATCATCATCATAACTTACAATTTAAGCCCCAATAGTGGGAACGGGCTGAAGCCGTGTTGGCTAAATGACAATTCCGAAGATCTTGGGTTCAAACATTTTGCCCATATTAGTAGGTAGGTAAGGATAGATAATAACATAATGTTTGTCTTCAAATCCTTCTAAGCTTTCCCTTCCTCCGGGCGCTACTCATAAATCATCTTGGCTAAACCACACGTTATTTTCACTTGCTACTTCTAGGGAAGTTTTTCCATTTAAGTTGTTGTCAAAACTTAATGATCTATATCGCAAGTTTCAGTTTCAGGGTAGTTTCGGTCGTGGTAATCTGATGCCTTATTGGTCGTCTCTTGTTGCTCGCGGCAAGTTTGTTGACGTGCGCTAGACATATTGCAAATAGATTGGAAGATATAAGGCGTTATTGCTATAGATCTAAAAAGTTTTTGCCATTTATAGCAAAACTTCTAAGTTGTATAAACTTCTTAGTGATAGCCCACAGGCGATGCAAAGAATGCGGATTTGATTCCCGAATCAGGACAATTTTTTGTACAATCTGCAGATATTTGTACTGGGAGCGCACCCAGGTGGTTTTAAATAAATAAATATAGTCGGACAATTCACACAGCAACATCTAGCCCCGTGGTAAGCTCGTAGCTTGTGTTACGGTTTAGGTTTGCACATTAGGACCTTTAATAATAAATTAAACAAATAAGTTGTACCTATAGAACTTTGAGTTCAGTAATTTGTTGCGGTCTTCTCATATTTATTTCTCCCCTCTCTCTTTATCTTTGCAACTGTACGCATGTGAAATGATGTTAGTCGTAAAATTTAGCATTTTGTTTCCACCTGTACACCTGAACATAAGGGTACAATCGCGTGCAATCACTTTCCGCGGTGTTGAAACAATAAAGCACACATCGGATGCTGTCGAATTGACAGAAGCGTGGTGCCTTCGTTCGCGATTCTGTCTACAACTGTACCAGGTTATATAGGTATACTATACCGAGATCCCGACAGAGCCTAGCTTTGTGATTTTTATGGAATTTCCAAATAAACATTAATTTTTTTGAGGTAAAAGTTACTTTAAATACCTTTGTTGATAATGATGTTTGATGCTTTAATGGGTATAAAAATATAAATGTGTAAACACAATCTAACCCAAAAAAAATACACGATCTTATGTTGAGAGGCATCTTACCTTCTGACTTTAAGGAATTTCTTCTAACTGTTCTGTTAAATTTAATAGGTATTATTTTAACGAATGCAATACTGACACTCACTAAAATATAGTAGACATGTTTTTTGCATGGAATTGTAAAATAAAATCTCTCAGTATCCCTACTGCCCTGCTTCTCATCAATATACAAATCGAATAGAATATAAAAGATCCATTAGCCGTAACAATTCAAAAACCTTACAATGTTCGTAAAGTATTTGTAGGTATGAAGAAATAAGTAATTAAAGTCAGCCTTTCTCAGGATCCCGACAGAACGTTATTGGGAAATATTAGTAACGTCGAATTGTTATCTATTACTGTCAATACAAGGCGTTTCTCTGTAAGGGTTAATGTAGAAAGCTGGTTACCGACGCGCTTTTATATCAGAATACCATACAGGCTGCTTTTACACGCGGGATAAATGCGGGAAAGTATATTGCACGTGGGCAAAGCCACAAGCGGAAAGCTTACTTCATAATTATAAAAAAATACACACATTTTTTCTTTTATGTCAGTTGGGACACCAAACCAGTTTATGTAAGTTGATCATTAAATTCTTGCCAACCTATACAAAGACATCAATCATACAAAAATATATATTTATATATAAATCTATAAACGTCAACCCACATTACCATATCTCCTTATAAACACACAATAGCTCTATACAAGACACAATGATAACGACTGAGAAAATACCCATCACAATACCCTTTTCATTTCAACGTCGTAAAACCCTGCACTTTGATGTTTATGAATGAACGTCATTTCAAGCATCGATTATACACGACTATCGATATTAACATCGGTAATGTACAGGGACCTTATTCCGAGGGTGCATTGAAAGCAATAAGCACGGTTAAAATAAAGGGAACAGGAGTGGTGCTTTTAAACGATACGATACGATTTTTGAAATGAATTTTGTGAATTTTTTTGTTTCTTGTTTGTTATTTGGCCCCGTATCAAAAGCTTCGAGCTTACCATGGGGCTAGATGTTGCTGTGTGAATTGACCAACCTTATTTATTTATATCAATTCATGTTCTGTTATAAATAAATACCTACTTATTTTTCCGTGAAAGAGTAACTCACATCTATCCTTATATCCCTCGACCCAAACTTTCGCTTTCATAATAATTATTAAAATCGTATACTATAAAACGCATACAAGGCTCAGCTTGAAAAGGTCTATGCCATGTCACGGTCGATTGCACTTGAGCGTGGATTAAAAACAAATTGTGAGCAATACCGCTCTAAGCACCTCCAAACAGGATTAGACATCGATCAAACTCGATGAATAAATTCGGGTCACTCGATGAATTAATACTCCAAAAACCGAATTCGATAATATCGTTGAAGAGAGAGTTTATGACCAAGTTATAAAGGCTGATTTTGTATATTACGATTGGATAAATACGAAATAAGCTTGTAAGAGTAGAACTGCTGTTGCAAATGCAATCGTCGACATATTATGAGCGGTTGAGAATGGGCAGTTCGGACATGTTTAGTGCATTAGGCGCAAAAATAACTGTTTGATTAATTTTCGCATATTAAAACCTAACTGGCCTAAATGGGTCATTGTGTCGAGATATGACTGGGACAGGCACTGCAGGATCTTGACAGATTAGTATATGTCAGTGACCTGCGTTCTTTAACATATATCTCCACATTTCTGATTCAGTCCCGTAAAGAATTCCTGAGCATAGTATATTGCAACACAATTATTATATTTATTATAAGAGTCCATTTACTTATACACTATGAGTAATTCAATACCAACCTAAAAACCGTAGAGGTATCATCATTAAATCAACTTAAATTAGTAATAATTATATTTAGGCATCATAAGCCATAACTATAGTTTATAGTTATGGCATTCTATAGAGGTACGAGTATAATCAAAAGAACTAAAACCCTTTTGTAGACAGAGTCCTTATGAATCACAGCGAATTGCAACAACTATCGATGTAACAATCGCATAGCAGCGAGGACGAGTCGGGAATATTAATACAAGTCACGACACAAATCGTGACTTTGACATCGTGGTACCAGGGCCCTAACTCTGAGGTGAATGCCAAAGGATTTACGTAGACAATATAACGAAGTTATACCGACAAATTCACCTTAACTATCGATAGGATTAAGTATGGGTTTTGTTGATTGATTGATTCAGATTTTTGTCCGTAAAATTACAAATATTAACGTCATCACTATCAGTCACTTATGGATCATCTTGATGATAATGCTTTAGTGATTATAACTTTACCATCATCATCATAGCATGTTAGTAATCTCAGTCAGTGCGTACATTAATGGAAATTAATCAATTAAGTACGTTATAAAATAGGTGCCATTATTAGGCCGGCACAACTAAAACACCGCCACAAGCTACCACTTGATTTAAAACCTGAATTAAATAAAATATAAAGTAAATAAACTTCTACCATTATAAAGTTAACAATATACAAGTGTTTCGGCTTTCTGAAATATTACATTAGTTCCAACCACAACTATTTACCCAAGTCGGGGCCGTGCGCGCAAGACACCTATAATTTCGTGTGAGAGCCTATTTTATGTTTGCGAATCAAAGGTAATTATGACTTCATTATAAAGCCATTTTCGTAAATATGTGTCCTAAGGCTGTATTACTCACGGTTCTTATAAATTCTTATTAGAAATTGTTTTCGACTCTAAATGTATCATAAGCTAACTAGATAAATAGAGTTAGTTTCGGTTCTATGTATGGGGACCCCCAAATGTAATTGTTTTTTTTTCAATATTTTTTTGAAATCTTAGTGCGGTTCACGGAATACATCTACTTACCAATTTCAGCTTTATAGCTCTTTTAGTTTCGGAGAAAAACTGCTGTGACATACCGACGGACGGACGGACGGACGGACGGACATGACGAATCTATAAGGGTTCCGTTTTTGCCATTTGGCTACGGAACCCTAAAAATATTGATTATGATTATTATTATTATTTTAATCAAATCAACTGATCTAATAACGACTATAAAAACAAAAAAAGGTAAAAGAATTAATCTACTGTCCTTAGCTTCTAATACTTGCTTACTAATAAAGGTACATATTTTTAAACCTTTTTAAACTTTCCCTGGACTATTAAACCAAAAACACCTTTCTTCTCTTGTTATAAGCGAGATATGAATTGAGATATGATTGGATTTTTCAAAGCGGACGAGCGATCTTGAGTTTAGCGCGTTCAAACAAACAAACAATAAATCATACAACCTCTACAGGTTTATAATACTAGTACAGATTAACGGATATACAAATCTGCCTAGCGTAAATACAATATACAAAATAATCCCGCAATTCGAATATAATATTATTCAAATAAATACCAGTTCTGTGAACCTTTTAACGCAACGATTTATATTAATAATGAATCTACAATTTGCGTAGGCACCGCTGCGGGTGATCTCAGTTCTAAGGAGTGTAGAGGTGAGGAGAATGTAGGAAAAAGTGTCTGTAGAAAACCGTTAAACAGGTGGCACATGAATAAAAGTGTTGGTTCTAAAACGCGCAATATACTAGTAGAGTAGGGCAGTGAAATAATGTTTTTTTATTGTATTAATTAACAACAAAATATTATTTTCTAAATCGTATTTTCATGACGATGGTGATCTTTTTGTACGAGTATCCAAGCTAGTTTTTACTGCTCTCAATAGCAACAAAATAAATTTTATATTATTTTGGGATATTAAACTTTTTAATATACATAGGTCTCAATAGGTACCCATTAGTTGCTAAAATAACTAAATAAATTTGATAGAGTTTTTGCTTAGCTCAAAAAGTTTTGGTGCCAACTTTTAAAGAACCTCCTTGGCTCTACCCTCAATACAGATCGCTTCCTCTCAACTCTGCCTAAGGTTCTATTGTTCATTCGTTCAATCATTCATTGGAATGAATGGTTTCAAAAGGCTCAACCCACATATTAGAATGTACGCCCGCTGCGTAATGCGAGGTTTTTTTACGTCTTTTTATGGTCTTTTGTTTGATTTTGAAGGGTTATTTAATGTTGGATAGGGAATAATTAAACGAGTAATGCGTATTGAAACAAAGAAATCTGAAACATTTTAAATACTGATAATTCATTTGACATTAACAATTGAAATTAAATTTTGTGTAAAAACGATAACTTTATTTCTCTTCGTGTCGTCACCAAAGCGACAATAATCAATGAGAAGAAGTAGGTTAGGGACACGAGTTGAATAGTGATGTTGATGATGAAGACCCATTAATTAGTACTGCAGGGATTGAATGATCTCGATGAACCAAGCCTCTCATTGTTGCCTGTTCCGCATGTGTAGGCAGGGGACGTCGTTATAATATACATGTTAAGGTAGCATTCCGTTCTTAGCGAGGAAAATGCACGACCGCGATCAAGCGACCTGCTGCTTACTATTTATAAGTATTTTCTGACGTGTTCATGTAAGTAAAAAAAAAAGTTTCTGAGGAATAATAATAAAAAAATTTACTAGCTTTCCGCCCGCGGCTTCGCCCGCATTATATTAGATTTGAAAAAAAAAAAAAAGTAAAAAGTACCCTATGTCCTTCTCCTGGCTCTAAACTACCCCCCTGCCAACTTTCAGGCAAATCCGTTCAGCCGTTCTCGAGTTATAAGTTCAGGCACTAACACGACTTTCTTTTATATATATAGATATAGACCACTAAACCGATGTGGGCGTGCCCAGAAAACCGCGTGCGTGTCACGAACATGGTCGCATGGTCGTTTGGTCGCGGTTACACATCTTGGTCGCTAAGAACAGAATGCTACCTTTATACAAGCGTCTGTCTGCTCCCTGACCTTGTTTAATAAAACGAATTAATGTTTTGGGTTACGCAAATATCTTTATTCTTACTAATATTATATGTCGGGGCAGACAAGAACATCCGTTGAAATATGACTCAGAACCGGTTTGTACCGGCCGCATCGCGCTACGGGTTGAGGCGCCTCGCCGGGCCTGTTACTTGAAAAACTGGTTCAGACCGCTTTAATTCCTTTAAATACGACCGTCGGCCGAGCTAGCATAACATTCTTGTTTGAGCCGTTGGACGGAACAGTGCTTTGTTAGTAAAAAATGTATTCTTGTTCGAGTAGTCGTAAATTCAGAGTAGTTTGACCGAAACATTGTTAATTGGAATAAATAATGGACGTTTCGTTGTGGTTTTATTATGAACATGAAGACGACTGTGATGTTAGACCTGGTGACGTCATAACCAATTAGAAGCCCTCCTGATAAACACACTCACTCCTCGACATCCTACTCATCTCTCTACGACATATATAATGCAAAAGTAACTTAGTCGGTTTGTCCGGTTTTCGTGCCAAAACATAAAAATAATAATTATATATAATATAGAAGGTAGACTAAATTGTATGACGTGAAAATATATCTGCACGAAAAAGTACTAAATGCGGACAAAACCCTGGGCGGAAAGGTAGTTGCCCAACAAAGAGTAAATTAATATACCTGGAATATCAGTTAACTTTTAAGTAATTTAAGTTAAAGCTTTCAAAACGAGGCTCAGAGACAAGAGCTCTCTTAATTCTGTACATTTGGAAATGCAGAGTAATTCGGAGCTCAGTGCAATCACAGTATCGTAAGTATACTTCAATAATCCTGGATTTGCCGTATAAAAAAGTCCATTGAAGCGTTTTTAAAATTGGATTAACTTCGATATTCACTGACGTTACTTAGCACTTAGTGATCTGCGCTTTCGGTCTTTTTTTAACTGACTGCAAAAACAGTTCTCAATTCTGTTCTTTTTGTTTAAGACTTAAGAATTTTTGACTAAGTAATCTGAAAACTAGTGCTTTTCGTATGGTTCCATTTGAATATGATTGTACTAATAGCATCCGAAACCATATGTCTTAAATTTAGAGATTTTCTAAAGTCAGCTTTGGCTGACATCACATCACACATCATCACTTATACATCACAGCATACTCGATGTAGTGCCTATGACATTTTTTAAATTCCTAATCACCATCATCATGACGAATATTTTCCTGCCATCTATAAATAAGTCATTTAACAATTTAGGCATTTTGCTTCATAGGTATAAGTTAAAAACCAATTAGTCAATTTTGCTTCGTAGGTAATTTAATTTTTAGGTAAAATGACCAGGAAACTATTCAGTACAATATACTTTTATTGATAAAAAGACCAAACACAAGCAATATTAGCAGCTGAAAACCTGAAAACCTATGCCATGTAAAACAATATAATTTCAAGTTTTTATTTACTGACAATGATCAAATATTACATTTAAAAGGCCATTTATATGAAAATTGTGAATCGTTAGTGAAATATTTAGTCCCATTATTGCATGGACATGACAGAACTGCAAATAAAATGAATTGTATTAATAAAGTGGTTGAATTTGTTTCAGGTACTTAAATAAATAACGCAGTGATTTCAGTCAATATGTAGTACTAGGGTAAGTTAAATTTAATAATTTAAATGAAAGCTTTAATAAATAAGCAGAGCTTCCCTGTAATTCCCGATGTTTCAAAATAAATAGTGAAACTTGCGTTAGTATCGAAAATGTTATTTACTAAAACAAATAGTCCAAAATTTATTTAAAAAGAATAGGTCGAATAGCTGTAGGTACATCTGTCCATCTTGTTTGTGGACGTTTGCAAAACTATTAAAGCAATGAAAATATGCTATTTCATTTAGAAAAATAATTATATTCTCATTTTAAAGTGTTTCTCTGTGCGTCTTGTTTGAATGGATAGTTTTTACTCAACTATGCCAGATGGTTATGGAGCGCATGTTTTTACGCCAAAATGGTCTGCAAACTTTGCAGAGACGAAATTATACCATTTTGTAAAGTTGCCTATGTTCCATTCTGGCACTCTATCTTCACAATTATACAATTTCATCTGTATATATCTGTTAACGGTTTTAACTGTGACACATTCAAACTTAGGTGGTTTCAAACGTTCACCATTAATATTAGGGTTAAAAAGCAAGAAGAGGATTTTTATGTGTATAGAACTAATTAATAACCGATTAAGGAAATTGCACTAACAGAATTCTTTTTACAGCGCGATTTACATATTTTCTTCGGGCAAATTTTTATAAAAATCTCGGACTAAACATTTTTTCGTTCGTTTCCACTAAAATTAGGAAAAAACAGCAAAATCAGTCTCACATACCTACTCGCTTAACACAATGCCAACAACAAAAATAATTGCAAAATCATTTTATAATTCGAATTTCAAAATATAATACAAAATTTTCAAAAGAATTCTAGGGTTAAAACAGTAAAGAATATTCATTACAGAACCACTAATCCTCCAAATTCCATAATACTGCAGAATTTGCGTTGAGCATCTGTGTTTGTTCATTCTGTGTGCTTTCGTGCTTACTGCATCTATGCAGCCGCGCGCTGGAGGACTTAAACTATTATTGTACGGTGGCGCCATCTGAAAATAGAACTGAGATTACAAAGCGCAAAGCAAATTCAAATTTGGAAGAGAATTTTGGTTTTTGTTTTTAATTAACAAAAGACAGTATAGATTAGGCAATATATTTAATTCGGTTAAGGTTTCGTACCACGTTACGTATTATTTATAATAATTAAATAAAAATGCACAATTCACACATAACATCTTGCCTCGTGGTAAGCTCGAAGCTTGTGTTATGGGTGCTAGATATCTGATATAATTAATATAATATATGTACATGCATAGATTTATGTTTTTATTACCTATACATAGTGAACACCCGAAACAAGTATTTGCAGATCGAACATATTTTGACCCCGAGTCGGGAATCAAACCCACATCCTTGTGCGTTGCAGGCGGACCAAAGGTCCCACTGTGCCAGAGAAGTCATCGATCTTATCATACAGTGTAATTTAAAACTTTGTTTTTAGTTGATAAAAACTTTTACCGCTATATAACTGAAATACGACTGTTAATAAACTAAAGCTATTGGACTAGGATTGAATCACAATTGGGTCGTATTGTACCGATTTCTGTTTAAATTTGTATCCGAAACACAAACAACTCGCATAGAAGAGAGCCTTAAAACCAGATCTGTGTGGATTTTTTAATATTTCAAAAATTCGGACCGTTTGTTAAACAGAAATCTGAAAGGAATAACTGTATTTTCGTGTATGTGGTCCGCCTTTTAAAATTGCTGTTCCTAGAATTTTGAAGTAAAATATTACTGCAACGAAAAACCGTCATCCACGATCAAATACTTGTAAGTCCACAACACGACTGATAATTATTTAGTGTAAAACTAGCCGACTCGTCGACAGCTTCACTTGCGTTATTTACTTTATCTATTATAGCTTATAGCCTCGATAACCGTACATTTCAGCTTTATAATATTAGTACGATTAACTCAGAATGTCATTTTTTTAACATTAAAATCTCCTAATAAAACTAGCTAATGTTGCCGTTAAACTAAACAAAACTTGTTAGATTATTAAGTTAGCAAAACTTTTAAGGTTCATCTGTGGGATCACCGAACTTTAAAAAGCCTTCTTGCTTACAAAACTAAAAAGGTCACGTTTCCATCAGCACAAATTGGGTGTAAAAACCGGGATATTTCACCACATTCACGAGTGTTCGACTTTACTTTTCCAATCCAAAACTTTCAGCGGTTTTCAAAGTCCATGTGGTTTGAACGGTTCTTATTCGAAAATCGAAAACATCACGTTTGTGAATAATTCATAACGTACGTTGCAAGATATGAACATGAAAAGATACAGTTATGTTTTCTTGAGGCCTAAAATATGAAATGAAATCGAATTTTAAAATAAATTCTTTGTTGGCGCAAAAGCTGATGAGAGATCTGGATAGTAGGGCTAATGTTGCAGTATGATTTTTCCAGCAATATTTATTTATTTAATTAGTAATTAGTCATGTTGCTATATTATATGCCAATTGAAAATAAAATTCAATATACATTATTTGGTGTGCCTAAGGCATTATTTCTTCTCAATATTTGACTTATTATTATCTAAGATTTGTGTATGAACTTTGTTGTTATAACTTTTTAAACTATCATGGTTTTTAACAATATTAGAACATAAAACAGGTAACATACCATGATTTAAATGTTTTTGAGTCTCCCGATATTTCGACACTGTTTCAAGCACCATTTAAATCATGGTACCTATGAGTATGTTACTCGTTTCATGTTCTAGCTTTTGGTTATTTGATATTAATGAATTTTATTTTTATGTTAAAACGTAAAATGCTAAAACCCCTGGCTATTTCACCTAGAATAAGAGCCCAACAGAAAAGCTCGCTGAAATGACTGGAAATAATTTTGGCTGTGGCTTTCAAACTAATCCTTCGTATTGAAAACGTGCAATTTTTTCAACTTTTTTCAGATTTGAAATTGGAGTTCGAATTTTAAAGTCGTGCATAATGGCCACGTAATCCGACTAAGTGAACTTTTAAAGTTATTAAATTCAGTTTTTGCATGATTTATCATTTTCTTTTATCTTCATCATAACTATCCATAAGTCCCACTGCTGGGAACGACAGGTCTTCCTAATATACGTTATATAAATGTGAGAGTTTGTCAGAAATTATACACACACACACATTATTTCTTACAAACTTTTTTTTATGTTTTACTCTTTCATGCAAAAACTAATAATTGGATATCGATGAAACTTCACAATAATGTACCTTATTAGCAGAAAAACACATACTTTTTACTGCGGAAAAATCCATTATATGGCGGAAAAGTTAATAAAAATGCGTAATTTATAATCTGTGATAATATTTTCTTTATGGTTATATATTATGTGTCACCTATCGTTCGCCGTGGGTGGCCAAAGGAACCTATTGAATATCAATGTATAAGTCACCATGTTTTTGAGTGCCAACGTATTTAAAAGCATTTCAATATAAACACTAGCCTTTCGATGAGTTGAGAACGATTTAATCGTGGTCGATTGTTTTACTTTGCAGTAATATTTTACTCCATAATTCTAGGAACAATTTGGTCGCAAATATGATTATCAGGCATTCTCCAACACTAGTTGATTATGATTAACAACCGGATACAAATTATAAAACGATACGACCCAATTCTGATTCAATCCTAGACCAATATGGCTTTATGTTGTTAACTGTCGTGTGTGTGATAAAGTTTTAAACCCTTATTACATTCCAACAGACACGGCGAAAGATCAGCGCTATTGTGTGTCTCACTCAACGCACGTAGCATCTATGCTGAGCTGTAATCAATAATCAATTTATTGGTAAAAATATCTTTACAAGTCAAATAATTATACAACGGTTGCTGAATTAAAGATAGTTATAATAAATAAATGTCAAAAAACTACAAATTGAAAAAAATATCTATCTATGTATGTACGAGTATATTCTAATAAATAAGATATCAGAAATCTAGCACCCGTAACACAAGCTTAGAACTTACGACGGGGCTAGATGTTGCTGTGTGAATTGTCCAACAATATTTATTTTTTTATTTAATGAATAATAAATAAACTCCTAGCTGCCTCCTAACTACAGTCCAATTCATGAACCCACGACCATCGGAATTAAAGTCGAGTGTGCTCCCACCTAGCCAATACAGCTTTATTTTCAATACCTATTTAGTATTAATTTATTAATTTATGATGGTAAACTAAGGAAATATCCAATAAAACCTACAATCATCCAAAAAATCTCGATAAAAACTATTAATTTCATACATATCAGCCCAGCGAGCCGTTATGATATTCGTGAGCAGTGGGCAATTAATAATGATGAAAGCGATGATTTGCGCTCCAATGCGTGAGCAAGATAATTCTGGATGTGTGTGCGCATAATGGCACGCTAGTGATGTCCGACTGTTTTACAATTTATCGATATCGATAACGTTGTATTTCACGTAGCATCTTGACTAACATAACTTGTAATTTGTTTAGCTTCAAGCTTACCACGGGGTTATTTCGTGTTGTGTATATTGTCTAGGGAAATAATTTGATTTTGTTTAAGTATATCTTGGTTTTACTTTAACAAAACATTTTTAACAGTCGGAATATGATCATGATAAATAATTTCTAGTGTTGGTTTTGCAGTAGTTTGGGCATAGAACCTTTTTATAATATACTGTAGCGATGACCTATTTCGAAACCGGTATCGATAACTCACGTCAGTTTATCGACACTCATAGGAACGTTTTGTAGTTTGCGTGGCTTTGATACATTTGTGGTTTGTGACTAATATACATGGGACAAATTATCCGTAAATATAAACTTGGAATTAGTATTTACAAATATTCAGGTTTTGGTTTGTGGCTAAATACAGTAGCTAAATTCGTAAATTATTCGTTAATTAATAATGGCGATTGTGTGGTGCTTTGAATAATGTATAATGAAATTTGTTTTTATTTGTTACTAATTAATTATTTTGTTTGTTTCATATACTTAATCCAAAACATTAGGTATGCTTTTCTAGAACACATAATTTAAATTAATATTCATGAACAAGAGTTTAATTAAGTTATGATTTGTGGTTTTTATTTTCTCTCAAGAGTATCTATAATAGTGTTGTTAATACATTATTATATTAATTTTTAATGCAGGTAACTGGATAACTGCACAAAAAATCATTTACATTTATTCCCAATGTCATTAACTAGTCACATAAATAACGAAAAAGTCAGAATATATAATACATTGTGAATATTTGTGTGTTTCGTTCAAACATCGATAACTTTCACTTATCGATAAGAGATACCCCTCTCTACAAATGCAAACCTTTAGTCGTAGGTGTGATGTAAGTCGAAAGATGAGACGGGCGTGAGTTATGATAATTGTAGAGGTGTACCTGTACCTATATGTCAAGAACAAATTCTATTGGTATATTTATTGCCAAATACGTGAGCACCGTGAGAAAATATTGGCGAGTTGTAGACAGATTGCATCTCAGATTTTAAGCTCGGTTAAATAGGTTTTTGTCCTAACTAGGTAATTATTAGATGTTTATTAAACGCATAAGTTTGACAAGATAATGATATATATTATTGTGGATGTATATTCTTTTTCACGCTAAATATCATCGCATCATTTAGTCATAATATCAGACGGTAATAAGTCAACCAGTTACGGGTTAAGTTAAAGTACTAGTACTTAACCGTTGAAAGTAAAACTGAGCAGATGTAGATCAGCCATGGTCCATAAACGAGGCACGCCTGCGGATGTTGCGTGGTCCATGTGGATGCTGGGGCGCAGGGATGGATTGAGATCAGACATAATTATCTTCATTTATTTTGACCATTGATACATTACATACCGGGGATGGCGGGATGCTGCAAAAGACCGGGACAAATGAAAGGACATGGGGGAGAACATGGGATCCATTGTAGGCCTCTGCCCTACAATGGGACACCATAGGCTAATAAAAAAAATTATACATTACAGAAAACTTAGTCACGTCCTAAATTAAATGACTTAAAAAAATTACAATTAAATAGGTTAGTAAATAAAGATTTCACGCTGCCAAGTTTAGGGTTAAGATATAAAAAAAAATTATTTCAGTAGGTACTTACATACTTTAACAGGAGTTCCCCTTCTTAGCTAACATTTGCTTGTGTTAGGGAAACTCCGCTTATATACATAGAGATAGATCATCACAGATAACCTAATTATTACTTTTGAAATAAAGTAAAAAACATTAAAATAACGTAAAAATATGTAAAAAATACGTATTTGTAGTTCCTAGTTCTTGAATTAGACTCTGTCATTCAATTTCGTACGCTACCTATCGCATTTGCCGAAAACCGTCACGGCTCGTCGAGTTTACGAACTTGTATACCCACTTATCACTTATATTGTTATCTTTGTTGGTAAATATACTTCTAGAGTCATAGGCGGAAAAAAGCGCGTCACACTGAACGGGATATATTGTATAGATAATTTCTTTAAATGATGATGTATGTTTTTATAACGTGTTGTTTCCATATTTGATTGCTAACAAAATTGGTACAGTTTTTAATTCACTATTGATATATTTATTTCAAACTATGAATTTGTGCAGGTTATACCTACAGTAAAATATTTATTAACTAAAATCAACAGTCAGTTAGTAGTGAATTATTCATCCTAATGCGGGGTTAACGCAGAAGGGAGGGAATATTCATAAAATTGGATCATAACTAATAATAAATATTGCTGGACAATTTGCACAGCAACATCTAGCCCCCTGGCACAGAACATAATTATAATTAGGTACCTACTACGTTACGCGTGGTAAGCTGGAAGCTTGTGTTACGGGGGCTTGATTTGATATATTTACTAGAATATACATAATATGTACATAGACATATTTTAGTATGATGTAAAGCGACAAGGACATTACGCTTGAATTATTAATTTAAATGCTACATTCGATTTTAGAACACTGACTGGCAGGTTACATTATATCCGACAATGAATCAGTATTGGATACCATATGTCGATTGGTCCATTGAATCTGAACAGTATCTATTGAAGCTCGGATCTCGAGTGAGGCTGTACAAAGAGATTATTGAGTCGTAATTGAATGAGCGCTTTCATCGTACGTTCACCGGAAATCACAAGTCGGATTTGATATTGTCTTAACTGTGTCTTAAGATGTACCATATTTGCCATAAGTATATATTTGGGAAATAGTATAGGATAATCGAAAACTGGTAATAGGTACTTATACTAATTATACCTAGTTAATAATAGAAATAAATATTATAAGTAGGTACATTATAAGAACGTTCCGACGAAACGAGTTTCAAAATATAATTGAATAGAACAGAATAGAGAAACCTTTATTGTGTTCTTATTGATGTCAATAACTTATATTCTTTAGAATTAAAATACGTTTTACTTTAATTCCCTAATTGTGTTATAATGGCGTATCAATATAATCTTCGCATCAATGATAAAATGAAACTAATTAGTAAACATAAAATTTGTTTTTTCATATCTTATCATGGTAATAGACGCGTAGACCGCGTTAAAAAAACTCATGAATATCGTATTTATTAATATTTATTTATATTATGAGAGTATTACAATATTTATTTACCATCTTGCCTCAACAAGGTTTAAGTACTATGAGGATACATTTAATAGTTTCTAATAAGTATTGAACTCTTTGATATAAATGCAAAATTAACATGAGACGTACATAACAACAGTGAATAGAAAATAGAAAGGATTTAAAAGAATACAATATAGTTTCGAATCCTTTGTTACCCTAAAGCCTTACGCATAGCATGTTCGATAGCATTTCTACCTTCCTTGAAATGTTTATAACAGTTATCGTAGACATACAAAATTATCGCTTCTCTGGCAGATTGATCAATCATTGGTTTTGTATCTCTTTCCTGATGATTCTTAGAAATAGGCGGTTCACCACTCAAAGAACAAAATTTCAATGCTCTATCAGTAAATACAGCTGTCATTAGACCTTTTGACATATCTGTAAAGTTTTTATATTTGACTCGCAGGTCTCTAGCTTGAATAAATACATTGGTGCCTGGAAGAAGTTCTACAATACCTTCGCCAGGCTCAGGGCATCTAAACATGTGGTTCCGCTTTGTAGCGTCAAAGTCATCTGGTATTTTTAACGGTGAACATTTTGGCTTATTTTTTGGCTCTGTATCAACACTATTATTGTTAACATTTGTATGACTTTCGCCTTCATTGTCATGTTCTATTTTTAGTTTTGGAGTTTTATTCGCGGAAGGTCCTCGTTTTTGCTTAGGAGCTGTATTAACATCGTCCATTTCAGCGTCATTATTTGGTTTCTTATTTTTTTCTTGAGTGTTGCTTACAGGAGGTTTTTCTTGTTTAACCTTAGGAGTAATTGATATGCTTTGGGGATCAGTATCAACATTATTTTTATCATTTTTTGTTTGGCTTTTGTTATCAATATCCTGCTCTTTTTTTATTTTTGGAGTATTATTGAGTGAAGTTCCTCGTTTTTGCTTTGGTGTAATATTAACAGCTTCAATTTTGACATTATTATTAAGTTTTTCCTTTTTCTTCTGAGCATTACTTACCGAAGGAATGCCTTGATTAGTTTTCTTATCTTTAGGAGTAGTTGATTTTTTGTCGGGTTTTACATCTTTTGTTGTCATGTTATTGAGCAAATCACTTAATTCATTTCGATCGTCACGAATCTCGGCTAAGGCTTTTAAGGCAACTTCTAATGTATCTGTGAAATTAAAATGGAACATTAGATCCTTATAAAATTAACATAAAAATGATATTTTATATTTGCATACCCCATACCTAATATCGATAATTCATGAGGCACAATAAATATTTGACTATGAAATATCGATATATTTTACAAATGTCTTCGCCAGATGTATAATTCTGGGTATGATTCGCTTATTACGAAGAAGCAATATTGATAATCCAAAATTTCAATAATCTTACCCTTCCTATTAAGAACTGTAACCAAATAAATCTTCCATTCCCTAGAATAATCCTCAGCCTTCAAGACCCTTTGCATTGTCCGAGTTGGGTCTTCATCAGGGTACCTAATGGCAACCTTTCCATCTTCTTCATGCCCTTGTTTCCAAGATTCCGGTATACAGACACACTCGTCCACGTTTTTAGATGGACGTTCAGAAAATTTTATTAGCAAATAGCCTGACATTTTATTTTTGTCTGAAAAGAGAAAACATGTTATAATAACGGATAAATAAATAAATATAAATGATCCTAGACAAATAAATAAACAGACGAGTAATATATATCATGTTGTTATAATAATTCTATATACATAGGAATGTATAATTTGGAGTGTAGTTGCTTGACAATACCTACACAACAATATCTAGATGTTGCTGTGTGAATTGTCCAGCAATATTTATATTTCTCTTATAAATTATAAAAATTATGAGAAAAGCACTCAGACCAGGACCACTAGTAGGTACTTGGATAAGCCAAATCCAGCTTACAAACTAATATGCAAAATATGCTCTGTTGTTCAATTGTAATGCTCTTATCTCTGTTGTTTACATAACTCACCAATATTTTATTGAACTTGTTAATAAACTTATTAAAACTCAAGTAGGTATTTTAATAAGATGAAATTATTTTACCAATAATAAGAAAACAAAATACGTTTAGCACTCAACAACTTGTATGAACTTGTGTGAACTTCCACAGTGCAATGGTACCTAGTGCAACGAAGTAAGCAACAAGTAATAGTTCAAGAGCTCGTAGCAATTTTAAGGTAGGTAGGTACCTATTTGAGACAGTACCTAAACATGCCCTCATATTATACCACAACATAGAATCCTAAAATATTTTATTCAAGTTAATAAATATAATTAATTATCTAGACAATCACACAGCATCTAACATAAACTAAGATTGTGTTAGTGCTAATGGATATTTTATGATATTTAAGTAGGTATATAATAATGTAAAATAAAGTCGTGTTAGTTTTAGTGATTCAAAAATATATAATGTCCCGGTATTTAGCAGCTATGTTGTCTGCATTTCGTGTTGGGATATAAAATATCTTACTTCCTCTCCAGAAGAAAACAAAAAAAACAGTTTGCCTCAAATGCCAATACAAAAATTAGTGCCAGCTCTCTGAATATAAAACAAAGCTAAGAATAAGGGGGAACTTCAGGTCATTGGCGCTCGAGCCGGATTGGTCAGACAGGATATACCGAAGGACATTTATAGTTTATCAGTCGCGAGTGATTCATCAATTGCAAATATATTATTGCAAATAAAAATCGTGCGACCTGTTATTTGTATTGAAATTGTACAAAACATTACGATTTGTGTAAAATCAACAACGATTGTTGATATAATCAAAAATAAGCAGAACGTAACAATCTTATTTCAAACATCTAAAAAGAGGGTGGAAATATTTTTAGTGGTGAAAATAATGATTTATTTTCAAAATTGAAGTCAAGATATTTATTTCCATGGAAACACCACGGTTAACATTGACACGCCACAAAAACTTAAACTAAACCAGCAAACCGTCCGCGGCTTCGCCTGCTTTATATGTTTTCTCATGTTTTCGTAGCAGTCGTAGCAGCCCGGGAAAGGTTTTAAACCTTTCCCAAGGAAAGGAAAGGGAAAGGTTTTAAACCTTTCCCTTTTAAGATCAAGAGCACCTAAATCGACCCAGCCGTTGAGATATCCAGTTGTTTCGGTCGTTTGCATCCACCGTGAAACAGCTAATTTTACCAACAACTCATCCGTCGATCTAGTAGGTAGATCTGTGGTGTGACTCGAGAACTTTTTGGCACCATCGGCCATCTGTTCTCCGAGCTAAATTTCCCTTTTCCAGTTCAAAGAGCTAATCCGCTGAGCTATGTCGGTGATCCTTGCATCTTCTACGTATCTCTTCATTTTTGATTAATTCCCGTAGCATTTACTGTTTGTTCTAAATTGTTTATGTTGTTTTTTTTGACGTGTCCATGTAAGTAATCGCATGTGTTTTAAATATAAATATTTGTACTGTGACTCGACAATATCTGCACGTTAGTAAGATAATGTTAAACATCTGCAGGCGAGCCGTAAACTGAATTATGTTTCAGAATCAGTTTTCAACAAATTGATGCGCTCCTCAGATTACTACGGAGATTGCTCAATGCTCGTAGAGCATTCGTATTGTGTACTGTGAAGAATAGACACTCGATATCGTACTATTGGTGCCTAGGGTACCCCAAGCACCATTAAAAAATAAAAATAATATAATAATAAATATTGCTGGACAATTCTCACAGCCCTCAACCTCCTAAGCTTACCTCGGTAAGCTCGAAACTTGTGTTACGGGTATGTACTAGATTTCTGATATTCTTTATAACAATATACTGCATAGATTTTTTATACATGATATCCCATAAACCCTGAACACCCGGTAAAAATATTTGCAGATCGTACAATTATTTGTAATATCTAGATATCAATAAATATTTTGTAAAACACATCTAGGTACTAATGAAGTCAAATTTTGTGTGTTTTTCACTCATCTTTCCGAGAGTGTCGTCACACAGACTAACCAAAGTATGTTACAAGAGCGTTGCTCTGTATATACCAACATACTGCGACCAGTTATCTCCCTACAATGGGTTCTGATAGATAGTTGGAAGTTTTAGTTCACGGCCCACGGCACGACACAGCAAAAATAAATAAAAATATCTCAATGGTACTATAAAAACTGTCGGGGTTTGATAAATTCATATTGAGATAAACGGGCAATACACGAACCTTATTTACGTTGTCTTTTGATCAACCGTTTCGTCCCAGAACGTGGGACTTCTTCAGGATCAAGGACACTGCAAGGAAACGGATCACGATCGCTCGCCGGTTGATCAAAAGTCAACTTAAATAAGGTTCGTGTATTGCCCGTTTATCTCAATATAAATCTCAATGGTATTTTAAACCGTGACTGAACCCATTAATAAAAGTGGCTGTGACATACGGACGGACAGACAAACAGACATTACGAATCTATAAGGGTTCCGTGTTTTTTGCCATTTAGCTACGGAACCCTCGGAAATCCCAGTCTCTCACTTGATTTTTTTACACTCTAGGTACTTTTGTGAGCATGCTCGTATGCTTTGCTTTCATTCAATCACTATTCGAACCACAGATTGAGTTATAGCATTCGTACTCTGTAATGAACGCCTGACGGAATTCCGTACGGGTTCAACAAAGGCATTTTATGATTGCTTTTCTCAATTTTCCAGGCGCATTTTACTTAAGTTTAACAGGAATGTTGAATGCTTTCAATAATAACATCATCATAATTTAAAATTTCAATATTTTTTTCATTTATGTTACGATTATATCCTCCATACATCAATAATTTTGGCTGTATCATCATCGTAATATATATTATGTCTTAGTACCGGACACGGGTCTCTTTACCAGAGCCTTTATCAGAAGGTCTGACAATATTTGGTATAATCACCATGTTTGCCCAGAAAGTTGAAACAGTGGACACTGCTGCCCGTCTCCCAGAAGGTATATAAATATGAATGTGAAGAGTAATGTCTGGATCTGGATGCACAAAAATACAAATAATTTTTACTTTAGAGTTTCCACAAAAATAATGGACATACATTTTTGGTCTAATTCCGCCTTCTTAAATTATTTTACAGAACTCAGTGTGATAATCAGCAAAGCAGGAAAATATAAATTTTAATTTCCGTAAAAACACCAGCATACATAAAATATTTCACTGATGCCCGCTAAGTGCTACGCAAAGCTTATTTTCGCAGGTTCCACCTGAACTTTTCACTTTACCGACATTTTTTACTATTAAAATTTATAACGCGTCGGTATTTTCATAGCTTACAAATTTAACAAATTCGCATACAAAATTCACGAATTGGTTCATAAAGCATGAAAATCATTCAGTTTAATTACGCCTATCGCGGCCATTTTACGGGCCTGCGTAATTATTCATTCAGTGTAGGTACATGGAATACAGGAATGAAATTATTCTCGATGCTCTATGAAAACATCAATTCAGTAAAATTCGCCAAGTATACAATAGTGAACAATTCACACAACTACATCTCTAGCCCCGAGGTAAGCGCGATTGTGTTAGGGGTCCTAAGTCTAATAAAACACGCTTAAAAATAACAGCAATTAACATATCTGCAGATGTCAGCAGATGCAGATCTGGGCAGAGATAATTAAATTATTCTGTAGGCAAAGTCAATAATATATTTTTTTTTTGTTTCCAGCCAGTGGGCATTTACCGCGGCAAGTACGAGTGGGCCAATGAGAACAGCCCAGTAGGCGGTGACTGCTCGCTGTGGGTGCGAGCGGCTACTCTGCAGCTGGACGACGGACAATGGCAGTGTCAGGTCACTGCCAGCAATTATGACGTACAGGTAACCATTACATTACTAAGAATCTATGCAGGAAAGTATACTATCGCGGAATTGGTACTAAATAAATAATGGGTCCTGAAAATTACGATTTTAATTGAGGTAAAAATCAAAACCATCTCCTCAAATAAAACTCACACGATAAAGCCTCAACAAAAGCTACTTATAATAAAAATAAATGGACTATAGACACATAATAGTATCCTTCCAAACTGAAACGTTGGTATGCATTAATGACGTCATCGGTATCCCTTACCGAAACTGCCTGAAATAATAAAACGAATTTATAAAAGCGAGACTACAATTACAAATTACACACTAATTAGCTCTGACTGAAAGCTGATACTATTCGCAGCTCTCAATTTTATACGCATTGAATTTACGATTCCATTTTTAAAATGTCGTTCGCCTTCCTTGTCGCATAGGGATTAAACATGCTCTACTGAATCAGGTAATGACTACGCATGACTTATATTATTCTACATCATATACGATTCGCGTAACAACTAATACATAGAACGTTTGAGGTTTTGTAATTGGAATTTAACTAGGTATTGGATCTTTGAGATTTATAATGCATAGAGAGCATAGAGTGACTATTAATGATTTGTATTTTTTTGTGTTTCTTAATTAAATTCTATGTTATGTTATTTTTTGTTAAGCATTACCGCGCACCTCTAGATTTTTCTTCTAGAATAAAATATGTGCGCCTTAAAAACACGTTTTGTAACGGCGAAGGCAATCATCCTGAGGAAACCGACATGTTCTGAGAACTTTGAAAAGTTTGACAGACATTCAAACCACTACTTAGCCAGCGTGGTGAATTAACATCTTTCGTGTGATATGTGTGTAACATCAGTGTGAACGTAAATAGGGCTGATGATGATGAAACTTATCAAATATTCACTGTTCTTCAGGATGCCCTATCCAGCCCGCCCGCCGCCCTAGCAGTGCGCGTCCCTCCTCAATCTCCAAGGATACTGTTCAACGGATCTCACGTGATGCCCGGCCAGAATATAACTGTACCAGCTGGGTCGAGAGCCACTGTGGTCTGCGAGGCGCGATACGGCAACCCGCCTGCTTATATCGAGTGGTATCTGGGTAAGTCAGGATATCTTATTTAAAATGAATAGTAAAATGCCTGAATAAGTAAGCATTGCTGGAAAATTCTCCAAGCAAACTTTTAGTCGCGTGGTAAGCTAGTGGAACGGTTACTAGATATCCGATACCTACTCTAAATAGATTAGTATGTTTTACTTTACATAGAAAACATTCACTATACGGAAGTCTCGAACTAAGTTATGTAGATCATTCAAACATTAGTCCAGAGGCGGGAATGGAACCTGCAACCTCTTGCGTCGCAGGCTGACCTTCATCAGCCGCGCTACAGAGGTCGTCTCAAAGATAGCCCGAGGTCCTTTATAGAATATTATTTAATTATCCCTACTTTAAATTATCCGCTACAAAATACACCTAGGTAAAAGCTTGTGTGATTAATTTAGAAACACGGTGAACAATAGCAAGCCAAACAAAAGCCTAGTCAACAAAGTTTAGTTTAACAAGGCGCAGCCAGGTATATTTTAATTTTAGTAACTCGCAACGAAAGGTATTATTAGAACACGAAACGAGTAACATACCATAATTTAAATATTTATTTTGTGTTGTGGTGATAGTAGCACTATTCGCAAGAAAAAAACTCAAAAAGAGGGTAGATGGTTCGTTTGTGAATAACTGTGTGCCTACTAGCAAATGTCATCAGTCTCTCCTCGAAGATGGCGCTTGTAACAGGGCCGAAATATCGGGAAACGTAAAAACATTTAAATCATGGTTTCGTGTTCTAATATTGTTAAAAACCATGATGTTTAAAAAGTTATATCACGAAACGTATTGTTTCTATCCTTTTAGAACCGATACTCAACAAGTCACAAGAATCACAGATAAATTCAAACAAATAGTTGTTCAATAAGAGTACGTTCTGATAGGATTGGTGCTTCAGTTACATAAGCGAGCGCCAAGAAAGTGCATTTGCTTTTCTACTCTCCACGATAGCAAGTCGGAGCGCTTTAATACGTGAATCACTGTTAGAATAATAGTTTTACTAACTACCTACGGACGTCTACTAATATTATTTGAAATCATATAAAATAAAATAAATATTTTTTTATTTTTTGTGGGTTAATTTAATTCTTACAAAACTTTGCTACAAAGTTTTAGATTAAGTATTATTTTTTTTTATTTTTTTTTGTTTTTATTTATTATTTTATGAAATGTATAGTTTGTTTAAAACAAATTATTGCTGATTTTTTTTTTATAATTAAATGAATTGTTGTCTCTATTTGTATCCCTGTGTACATACCTATACAATGTAATATAATATAACATAACATAATTTCAGAAAAAGAACGCCTAACAGCCTGGAGCCAGACCAACTCGTCAGAAGTGGAAAGACCTCGCGTTTGGGCTGCCAGATCAGTTCTAGAACTCGGAGCCACCAGGTCGGCTCACGGGAGGCAGTTGGCCTGCAGAGCTCATCATCCATCGTACCCTTCTCCGTACTATCGAGACTCCTACACTATGCTGGATGTAACTTGTAAGTATTTTAACTAGTGAGATACTCGCGCACGAGCAGAGAGGAGACGGAGTATTGACTTGTCCAAGTGATCTTTAGGATTTTATGGAAATAAATGACATAAATCTTAAAATCTTAAATCTTAGTACGGCGGGACGCCTACTCCTGAAAAGATTGCTTTTGTCTTGTTCGAAACGTTGAGAGTTTTTAAAACAAATTGAAATTAAATTAAAGAGCCGACCTACATTTTAACATCTCATGCCAAAAGATATAAGAAAACATACGAAAATATTTTACCATTCTAATAAATTGTTTGGCTCTAGTAATTGAAAAAACTGTGTATTGAACTGTTTGAACACAGAATAAACAAATCGTTATTAGAAATTTGTTGTTTATTACTACTATCTGTTCGCCCTGCGGCTTCGTCTGCGTTATAATATAGGGTAGACTGGGTACGGTTGAAACATTTTGGCATTTATCATGCATAGCATCGGGATTTGTCATGTGAGCGATATCGGAAACATACTAAAAGACCTTATATTTGTCTACAATAAGGCAATGTTATTTAAGGTCAATGTATAGTCATTTCTGAGAAAAATCAAATTAAAAAAAAATAGTTTTTTGTTTCAACCGTCCCCATGTCGGGGTCGGTTGAAACACATACAAATAATACAAAATATAATCAATTATTATCTTTTATTAAACTTCTAATAACATCTTTCGAATGGTAGTGGCACAGTTGACTAATCACAATAGTCTTTGACTATATTTATAATCGAACATTGTTTTTAATCAGCCTTATATTAAGTACAACCTAAACTAAATTATAATGAGATGTTGGTAGCGACAATTCTTTGGCTATACTTATAATCTATCATTCTTTTAATCAGCCTTCAGATAAATATTAAGTATAACAACATCTAATTATTATTTAGTTTAAGTCCCTATGACTTGAACAAAATTTTTTTTTTTTGCCTTTTTTTTCTGCGGCTGTTCTCAACGAAGATCTCGCTTTATATGTCGGCTTGACCTTTTATACCTTTTGTATCCCTTTGGCGTACCCTCGGTATCTAAAAAACAAGAAAGTTTAATAAATAAACTGTTTCAACCGTACCCAAAAAAATTGTTTCAACTGTCCCCACCCCCCATCTTTGTATAAAACGGTTCATAGCAAGAATGTCAGTAAATGTTAATAAAAACTAATCATACTAAGATATTGGACAACCTTTAATTGAACTGTAACAAAACTATCAATACTCTAACCATAAATGAAATCTAAATAATTGCAAAAATGTAGACATCGAAATACTTACTTTGCTGTTAAAAAACACAATGGGGCCTCCTACAGACAAGCACACCGCCCGAAGAGTGAAGCAATACTAAAATTCATGTTTCGCCCTGTCGCCCGCTTCGTTCTCCCCTTGTACCCCTCCCCCTATCGTGCACTGTTCACAAGTTATTCACTCTGTTTCAACCGTCCCCCGTTTCAACCGTACCCAGTCTACCCTATTTATCAAAAGTAAAACGTAGCTTTATTTATTAAAACTCCATAGTTAAAATTTTTTAAAGATACACAACCACCAACCAAACCGCTATAATGCTAGCGTAGTAAATTGAGACAAAATCTCGTTAAAAGATAAGTTCCTGTATCTCATTTGTGGGATTGTAAACATTGATGATTATGTACCTACATCAAAATAATTATGGCACCTACTTGTATGATACGTTAATAGTGGACTAATAGCTTTGTAATGATTAATTTCGGATTTCAAATTGTCGGAGGTCAATGAATTTTCATGTGAACAGTCATAAAAAAGCAATCATTGGACTTTTTTAAAATATTAACATATTACCTACCAAGTTTCGGTTTGGATACGAATAATTATACAGTTGCCATAAATCAATTAGTTTAAATATTTTATGAATGTATTGGCGCTTTTGTAAATGGTTTATCAACTACTGACCTACATATGTCGTTTCACTTATATTTATAATAATATATATTATATACAAATATGTTCCTATTTTCACGTAATGGGAATTCAAAATATGTTTTGTATTATTTATAAGAATTTCTGTGCTACACTCAGTGTATTTCCTGTTGGAAGCTCAATAAACAAATAATATATAATTAACATGTTATTCTCCTATTGACCCAACATTATTATCCTTCACAGTTGTCCCAGTGGTGTCCATTTACGGTGGAGACGCCAGTACACTGGCCAATTTAGAAGAGGGATCAAGTGCCTTGACTCTGGAATGCAGAGCTGATGGAAACCCAGCTCCTTACGTTTGGTGGACGAAGAACGGACAGGTCATACACAGTAACGGACCGAAGCTGATCTTGGCGCCGGTTATGAGGAACCACTCAGGTTGGTTGTAGAGGCGAGCTAATTGGTACTAATCTCTTATATCCAAACTTTAAAAAAAATCCCATTGTTTTTCTTGGACTTGACTTGACGTCCGATGGCTGAAATGATGATGATTGATAAATACTAGATATTTTAGAACACGAAATGGGTAACATACCACGATTCAAATGTTTTTTTAGTCTCTCCGTGAAGATGGCGCTTGTAACAGCGCCAAAATATCGGGAAACTCAAAACATTTGAATCATGGTATGTTACCCATTTCGTGTTCTAAAATTGTTAAAAACCATGATAGTTTAAACTAGATTATATCTACATTAAAATACATATAAGTAGTCGAATAATGTAAAATGTCTTTGTCATATTGACATTTAATAAATCCTTTCTCCCATCCATAACTAACCCGGAGGTGTAATATGTGTATTTTAACCATAACCCGGTGTAATATTTATTAAATATGATATCTATTTAATTTCCAGGAATCTACGGATGTCAAGCAAGGAATTCGCTAGGAACCTCCGATTCTGTCAAGATTGAGATCGATGTAAAGTGTAAGTATCTGAAATAAACATGCCTTTTTGACTCTAACAACTATCTTAGTGTTGATTTAAAGATTTTGTACATACTCATACATCCTTCTTTATTTGACTGAGTATCACCAATGTTCATCGTCTGATTTGAGCAGTGGGACGTCCATTGCTTGGACATACTTAAAAAACAGTTGTTTCGCTCGAAAGTAACTTGCATTCACCGTTAACCTATGTTGGTAAACTTCCGGCGCTGAGTCTGCCGATCCGTAGTCACCATTCAAGATCATTACATAGCACCAATGTTAGTTATGAGAAACTTTTAATTTTCAGATCCTCCGCGAGTCACCTGGGTTGGTCCAGACACTGTGGTGGAAGCGAACCTGTTCTCTCAAGTGACATTGGAGTGCAAAGCTGAGGGTAACCCGTCGCCTTCTTACCAGTGGTACCATAAGTAAGTACCTATTGCTAACTTTTGGCCGTTTCTGATATTGGTAAAAATAGGTACCTATATGCACAATTATTGAATTAGTATCTTCTTACTATAGATTGGTATCTCACTCTCCAAAATATTCCACTGTTTTCTTCATAATTTCTTGACACTATTTATTTAGCTGAACCGCCCTTGGCTTCGCCAGCTTAATTCCCATGTTTTCACACCTTTTAAACCTTCCTTGAGCTACTACGACTATTTTAAAACTTCAAATCAATACAAAATCAATACTTACCACTTTTCGTTGTAATTTTATAACTCAAAAACGGCGAGAAAACATGGAAATATTACAGGCAAAGCCGCGGGTGGGTCAGCTAGTGTATTATATATTTATAACTATATATTTGGATAACGTAAAATTTGGCAAGTGATGCTGTCGGGTCGGTTACTGGGTAATAAATAAGAAACCTCGTTAATTTCAGTCCAATAACATCGCCCCGAGTGACGGCTGTGCAAGAGGACAGCTACGCCATCTCCACGACGCCGCAGCTGCAGCTGCACAACGTGTCCTACAACCAGCACGGACGGTACACCTGCATCGCCGTCAACCAGATCGGGTTGGAAGAGAGGTATGGCCTTACTACGTTCTTCATTTATTTATATACTAGCGGTGCTCGCGACTTCGTACGAACAGAACATATATGTTCTGCTATAAGTACTCGTAACTCTTAAACCAATGATCCGGTTCTGATGAAATTTGGTAGATATTCATTAAAAGAGGGAGGACACAGGAAAAGCTATTTAAATTCTTACTCCAGTTATAATAAGACCTGGCTCATACAAACGCGTACGAAGTCGCGGGCAAAAATGTCGAAGAATTGTCAATATAGTTTCAGTATCATAACATTGAGCCTATAAACATAAACTAACTTGCTCCATGACTGACCCTTACAGATTTATTATTAGTATAGATATCAGAAATCTAGCATCCGTAACACTAGCTTTAACCTTACCGCGAGGCTAGATATTGCTGTGTGAATTGTCCAGTAATAATATGGGCTGTTATGATGATGATAAGATGCAGGTTAGAGAAATCAATATCCAAACGAAGGCACCAACAAATTAAAATTAATAAATTCCCTAATATTTTAATTCCAGGATGCACCAATCAGAAGCGATCACGCTGAACGTCCTAGGCCCCCCTGTAGGCGCTGAGACTGGTACAGCCCACTCCTGGAGCGGCGGAGAGTCTAGACTTCAAGCTGTGGTCTGCGCGGACCCGCCGCCGAGACGAGCTGCTTGGCTGTGGGGCAGCTTGCGATTGGAGACGCCTAATCATATCGGTGAGACAGAAAAGAGTAAAATTAAACCAATTTACAAACTAAATTTGGTACAGCTCATGAATCAGAGTCTAGGTTACAAGCTGTGGCAGCACGTGGATGAACATTGACATAAGAGCATGAACATTGGTTGGAGCTGTGGTGTTAGTGGAACCATTCGGTGCGAGCTGTATAGCTAGAATTTATTAAGCCACCTGAAAGGTGGTTCGGTTTAAAGACATTTATTCTCATAAAGAAATTTACATTTCACTTAAAATGAGAAATTTAAACATAGGTTCTTATGTTAAACTTATTATCTAGTCTAGGTTAATCTGTAGAACACAGAATTCTACTACTATTATGATACTTTTTATTGACTTAATTGGCAACAGATGTGTTTGAGAATTCACTTAAAAAATGTTCGTGAGTTACACAACGGCAATCACCTACGTATTTACAAAGGAGTTAAACCACTCTCGACGTTTCGACCTCACTAGAGTGATAACCGCGCGCGCGAGGAACCGGAGCACGGCGGGACGCTCACTCCTCCTAAGAAAGACTGCTCTTGTTGTGGTCGAAACGTCGAAATTGTATTAACTCCTTTATAAAAACGTAAGAAATTCCCGTTGTTATAAATTGCTATTAAGATAGTGGATTTTCCAGATATATTTGTATTTTCAATGGTACATTCCAGTATTTCAAGTTAATCTTGGTCCCTAGGTCGGTACAAAGCCCTTGAGCCGGTATCCGAAGACGACTGCTACCGATACACGCTCCTTATCACGAACACAGACGTCGCCGACGCGAGAGTGTACGTCCTACACGTGGAGAATGAGAGGGGGTTCTCTTCTCATGCCGTGTCTTTGACTGTCCACGGTGAGAACTGCTTGTTAAGCAAAACTAGAAAAAAATTTAATCGTTTAAAAGTTAATTTGCTTGAATCATAGCCTCATAGGTATATGTTACGGCTAATACCCGAAGTGCGGCTACACCTAGTTTTAGCCGGTTAGAACAAGGTGTAGCCACTTCCTCTTGGTTAAAATATATAAAATATATATATAAATGATGAATGCAATAAATGATTTTATTAATATTACTTTAGGATCATACAGAATATTTTGAACAACTATCTCGCGCATTTTATTTCTTACACAATTCTGTTTATAGCATGTACATAATCACGCCTATTTACTTTCCCACTGCTGGGATACAGGGCTACTATAAAAGTCGTAAAGTAGAGTTACACGGGAATATTGATTGTTCAGTAATTAGTGGTAAAAATCTGCAGTAATTAGTGGAGCAATAAGCTGCATAAATAAAATGAGGCAATTGTTTCGGATTTTGATGTTAATTGCTAGGTACATATTTCTCTGTCTGACACAGATTATTTTGGTGTTGTCTCCTTTTTGAGTTGAGCCTTATCACTTGCTATTATTGCAATGCATTTTGATTCACTGGTTTAATTATTTGATATGTTAACATCGCGATCGCCTTCAATAAACAATTTTGCAAAAACGCGATGTCCTGTTTAAGATTTATTTCCATAAAATCCTACAAATTATTTGGAGACAAGTATGTAGGAAGTTTAGAGACAATGTAGTTACCACGTTCATTTTCTTCCTAGGACCATTTTTTTTTAGATAAGTGCACACTTCTAAAATATCAGTTTTATTGAGCATTAGATCATTCAATATTTTCAAAAGATAAAATTCTACTCTAAGACGATGGAAATTTTAATTCGTAAATAAATTATATCAATTTATAAGATCATCATCGCGATTAATAGGCACATAAATTCACTTACCTACTACATTTACTTTTATCACTTCTTACTTACATTAATTTTGATAAATAACAATGTTGCAATGCAACCCATTTACCTACCTACTTACTGACATTCTGCAAAATTCTCAACACAGCATAATTTGTTTAATAACTTGCCTACTTACTCATAGTTTATATTTAAAATCATAAAATATTTAGATAACCATTTTACAATAATGCTTACCAATTGTATTAACTGAGCATACTGTTTATGTTAGTTTTTTTAGCCTGAGATACAGGATTAACCTAGTTCAGGCGCATCTATTCTTTACCTTATTTTATAATTATAACATTTGTTTTGTAAGTGCCCTTTTTGTAAAATTCTGAATAAATTTATTATTATTATTATTATTATTACTATATTTATAAGACGTCCTTGCAATTCTCAGCATTAATAATATTTAAATAACAAACGCACCGCATATCCCAATAAATCATAAAAAATACTAGGTATTTATAAATAAACAGTATCTTTAGATGAAGGGTTTTTGCTATCTCGCCTATACGACCTGATGATGAAAATAAATAAATAGAAATACAAAGTCAAGTGTGAGATGCCAAGATAATACAAGGCCTATGTAATTTTTGGCATGTCAAACCTACCGCTTTTACCTCTGGTCGGTTTAAATTATGCAAAACATTTTGATCATTTTTATTACCTAACCATGGTTTGCGTACCATTTATTTTATAATAAGCATAAATAAATCGGACTGAGCCGAGACATACCATTCTTCCTCTCAAACTTAAATACATTTTCTCTAACTCATAACTCATTAATGCTTTATTAATTTGTCACAGCTTCGCATGCATTCAACCCATCCATTTCTTTACGCAGATAATTTTTCGCTAACAGAGACAGCGCACGTGGCGCCCCTGATCGCGGCGGCGCTCGTCATCGCGGCCTTGCTGGTCGTCGTGCTGTGCTTGATCATCCGGTGTCGGCGGCGGAGAGGTGAGTCCTATGACCGTGACGTCAGAGCTTTTTTGTCTAAAAGACGGGTCCTGCTGGAGCGTTGACCAGTTCTAGCTGGGTATAGTGAAGTCTCATCATTGTACATTAATTTATTTTTCGTGACTGTCATTAAACTAAATCAAGGATTTTAAACAGCAGAAGGGAAGCATCAACCCCGTTCGGTAAACTGTAGGTACCAAGTTACTACGATCACTAAACTCTCTGGTACACCTGTGGGGTGGTGATTGTACCAAGTCCATGACACCTGTGTGGGACGTTAAATGGGCTTTAATACCTTATTATCTGATACTAAGTTTATTGATGTTTAAACATTCAGGCGAAACAGAATTTAATTGATTTTTTTGTTTATCTTTTTTTACAGAAAGCGACGAATACAAGACTGATGATTTAGATAGGTGAGCATTAATTTTTATTATGAATAATTATATTTTTACGTGACTTAATAATCCAGAAACAAGATTAGTGGGATCTCGAAAGTGATTAGAGCCTATAATATTCACCATCCATTATTCAAAAATACCTACAACCCCATAGCCTTGCGAATACCATACAACATGTAAAACGTAAAACCTCTTCCAGCGAAAAGGCAGTTCTACCCGCGGACGCCGTCTACTCCCCCACCCGCCCGCCTCCCCCCACGCGCGGTGGCAGCGTCGTCGGCGTCGGGGGAGGGGGCGGGGGAGTGACGTCACGCTACTCCCCCGGCGCGCTGCAGGTGCGCCGCGCCGCCGTCGTACTGCAGCCCCCCACCACCGTGTGACGTGTGCGAGTGCCCTCCACAGGTGTGACTAACTGCATGGGACTAATAGCTAGATCAGTAGAGAAGTAGTAGATGCAGGGAGTGACGTCACGCTACTCCCTCCGCCCCCCACCACCGTGTGACGTGTGCGAGTGCCCTCCACAAGTGTGACTAACTGCATGGGGCTAGTAGCTAGATCAGTAGAGAGGTAGTAGATGCAGGGAGTGACGTCACGCTACTCCCTCCGCCCGCACTGCCGTGTGACGTGTGCGAGTGCCCTCCACAGGTGTGACTAACTGTATGGGACTAATAGCTAGATCAGTAGACAAGTAGTAGATGCAGGGAGTGACGTCACGCTACTCCCTCCGCCCACACCACCGTGTGACGTGTGCGAGTGCCCTCCACAGGTGTGACTAACTGCATGGGACTAATAGCTAGATCAGTAGAGAAGTTGTAGATGCAGGGAGTGACGTCACGCTACTCCCTCCGCCCACACCACCGTGTGACGTGTGCGAGTGCCCTCCACAGGTGTGACTAACTGCATGGGACTAATAGCTAGATCAGTAGAGAAGTTGTAGATGCAGGGAGTGACGTCACGCTACTCCCTCCGCCCACACCACCGTGTGACGTGTGCGAGTGCCCTCCACAGGTGTGACTAACTGCATGGGACTAATAGCTAGATTAGTAGAGAAGTTGTAGATGCAGGGAGTGACGTCACGCTACTCCCTCCGCCCACACTGCCGTGTGACGTGTGCGAGTGCCCTACACAGGTGTGACTAACTGCATGGGGCTAGTAGCTAGATCAGTAGAGAAGTAGTAGATGCAGGGAGTGACGTCACGCTACTCCCTCCGCCCACACTACCGTGTGACGTGTGCGAGTGCCCTCCACAGGTGTGACTAACTGCATAGGACTAATAGCTAGATCAGTAGAGAAGTTGTAGATGCAGGGAGTGACGTCACGCTACTCCCTCCGCCCACACTGCCGTGTGACGTGTGCGAGTGCCCTCCACAGGTGTGACTAACTGCATAGGACTAATAGCTAGATCAGTAGAGAAGTTGTAGATGCAGGGAGTGACGTCACGCTACTCCCTCCGCCCACACTGCCGTGTGACGTGTGCGAGTGCCCTACACAGGTGTGACTAACTGCATGGGACTAGTAGCTAGATCAGTAGAGAAGTAGTAGATGCAGGGAGTGACGTCACGCTACTCCCTCCGCCCACACTGCCGTGTGACGTGTGCGAGTGCCCTACACAGGTGTGACTAACTGCATGGGACTAGTAGCTAGATCAGTAGAGAAGTAGTAGATGCAGGGAGTGACGTCACGCTACTCCCTCCGCCCACACTGCCGTGTGACGTGTGCGAGTGCCCTCCACAGGTGTGACTAACTGCATGGGACTAGTAAATTCATTTGTAGATAGAAGTTGTAGATAGCACTTAATTTTATAACTGCATGGGGTATTTTATACTATGTTTTTATTATAAGAAATGTAAAAGTGAGTATTTAAAAACATTAAATATTTATGATTGTTGTTGATTCAAATGTTTTTTTGATGTGTTAGTTTTAACCATACAGTGCAATATAATTAAATATCTTGATTTTGTCTTTGTAATAGCATATAAATTAATAATAAATATTTCTGGGCAATTCACACAGCAACATAGCATTATACTGCCCTAAAGTAAATATAATCTAATATACGAGCATAATAAATGTCCTTGGCAAATAACCCTGTATTAATCTATCAATCTGTTACAATATTGATGTCACTCATGAGTGCGTCGTTCAATTAGTTTGATGGCAAGAAAGCGCTATTCATTTCGAGTCTTGGGTATTCCTGATAAGTATTGTGGGCGGGCAGTGCAATATAATATAGTTTAGGTAAGTATAGGTTTAGAGTAGGTATGTAAATAGTGTTTTTGCAGATTTACTTTATATTTCGAAATATTTTATATCTTTACTTTGTCTTATTTGAAGGAACCATTTTGACGACTGACGCAGGAAATTGTGGTTCGATTCCCACATAGGAACACAACAAGAACTTCGTGGTTTATTTATTATTTATATAATCAAACATATTATCATCAAATTATCTTATTTATCTTACTTATTATTACAAATAGTAGGTAAATGAATAGCTAGAGAATCAATAATTTATTTAGAATGTGTTTACGTGCAAAATAAAATAATTATTTTATTGAAAAGTGAAGTCAATGTTTTTATATGCCTAGGCGAATAATTGTCGTATGGTTCAATTAATCAATCAGAGTTTGGTTAATTGGCCTAGTAACTCACTGATAATGGTTTGGTAATAAACATGTTAGAGGGGCGTGCAGCCAATTTCATTATCTTAAAAGCACGTTATTTTTAGAGTAAAACATTTACATCATATAACACTAGTAATATATAACTATAGGTTTTCTGTGCTACGATGCGATGTATACTAAGACCGTAATATTTAGTTTTTTTACACTTTTTTATTTACACACACACACATACATATTTATCTACATTACTGCATAGTATACTACAAAACAAATCGCTGTCGCTGTTTGTTCGCCCCTATATATAGGTAAATATGCTCTAATCTTTAAAACAACGTAACGGATTTTGAAGCAGTTTTTGTAAAAAGATCACTCTACTTAAAAAAACTGCTTCTAGAGCTTCTAGAGTTTACCTAATAAGTCTATAATTCGGTATATGGGGCGAAGCAAAGGCGTTTAACAAAATAAACAATCTAGAAGGTATTACTCGTATTAAGAGTTAATTAAACAATTAATTACTTATAAATACATATAAATGAACTTACTGAATATATTTTTGTTTTGGATAGGATATAAAAGAGAACATCTCGTTTAACTGATTTAGCCCAACGAACGTAACTTGAATATCCGTGTCATAATCATCATTTCACACACCATAAAGCAAATTCTGAAGAAATGATTGTCATTAAAAGCTAACGACATGAAGACTATTTTCCGAAAATAAAAAGAATGAAAATGTGTTTTAACACAGAATAAATTAACATTAAAATGTCCAAAGATCCATTAAGCACAAAAATATCAAGTACTAGCTTCCGCCCTGCGGCTTCGCCCGCGTTTTACACTTTCCCGCAATTTTCTTTGCTATATTATAGCCTATGTATGTTACTCGGGGATAATGTAGCTTTCCAAAGGTGAAAGAATTTTTGAAATCCGTCCAGTAGTTTCGGAGCCTATTCATTACAAACAAACAAACAAACAAATCTTTCCTCTTTATAATATTAGTATAGATAGATTAACAGAGGGACTGTAAATATATCTTCTTAAAAAAATTTCGAAGGCAAAGTCAAACTAAGGCATTTTTATTATTATCCAATCAGAGCAATCGTCATTGTGAACACGTCTTTTAAAACTGTATTGCTATTGTATAAATATCTAAGTACAGTTATGTTGGTGTGTGGATAATGTGGCCTCACCTTAATTTATCGATTGAAAATCACTAAATAAATAATCCTGAATGTGGAATCCATGTAATCTTCTATCTTCTTAGACTAAATATAAACTTCTTTTTCAGGCAGCTTTGTCGTCGTTGGAGATAGAAGCCAAAGAGAATGTATATGCGGTGCTGGACCCGCATATACAATACGATTTAACAATTAATAAGCACGGGGAACCGCCTAAGTACCTTTCCTTATCTAAGCCTCTCACGCACCAAAGAACACACGCTTTTAACCCACACAGCATAGATGACCTCAACAACAACTTCACAACATTCAAAGGCCCCATAAGGCGTTCGAACAAAAGCAACAACAGCAAAAAGAAATCATACACATCCAGAACAAACAATGATGTAGAATATTCTCGAGATCCAAAATATATCGGCACAAACGCACAAACAAAGCACAATGAACCCAAAAACTATACGCGAATGTATGAAAGAAATACATCTGCCAGAAAGGTTACTAATAGAGAACCAGATAAACCAGAAGATAGGAGACGTATTAAAGAATCTAGAGATATTCGAATGGAAAATGATAAAGAACAGTACGCAGAAAATACTGATTATAAACCTAAACCCGGTAAAGTTAAAGAGATTGCGTCTATTTTTAATAAGAAAAGCGAAATTTCTTTTATGAAGAAAGAAAGACCAAAACCGGTACAAAGTTACGGGAATCAAGCTTATTTGGACCATGTGTTTCCTGATGCAGTAGAGATTTAAGTGGATTGAAGAGTAATGAGTGAAATAAGTGTAAGTGCAAAAGAACATGACAAAGAGATCTCTTATTAGTGTAAAGTGTAAATAAGTTGTTGAAAATAGGTCCGATTTTACAGATGAGTTATGTTATTCTAGATAACAGAAATGAATTTTTTTGTGAGTTCCTACGCAGCAAAAATACATTAACTTGTCTTTACCTTGATAAGTTCTTTTATGACATTTTATTATGTTATTATTGTTTTATGAAATATAAGAAAATATTTCACTATCATTTTAACTGACCATTTTTGTAGTTTATTGTAATAGTTTTATAACATAAGATAAAAGGTTGTCGATTGTGTAGTGAATGTTTACTGTTTTTTTAATTCATAATTACCTACGTAATTCATTTAAATATTAAGACGTACTTTGTGTTTTTATACAAGCATTTTTACTAAACTATTTTGTAGTTAATTATTATACAACAATTTTAATATACACTTATTTATGTTATACTCTGTGAAATCAGACCTGTATTTTTAAATTCACAAATATTATCTGTACCTATTTATTAATTGTAGTGTATGCCATATCATCATTAGTGAAGTAAGTCTAATGGGTTGTCACGTCACCTTTTATTTTGCAAAAATAGTCGCTATTTAATAGCTTGAAAGTAGTTTGCAACATAGATTAAAGAAAACATAGAACTGCCCGAGTAGTCAAGTAGTAATTAAGAATTTTCTAAAGTATCTTGATAATCTTAGCACGTTTGATGACCATTAAATTTAAGATTTTTATATAATTACCTATATAATTTGTACTTAAAATGCATTTATTTGATTTCTTTGTAAATCTGTAACAAAGGCCAGTAATTGTATAATTTGTCATTAATAATGGTAATAATGTTAATCTTTCTGTGCATAGTTTCTATATCTTTCGTTTCATATTGTTGAATTTTAACAGTATTAAAATAATCTTTTGTAATCTTTGTTTCATTGATACAAGTTAACTTAGAAACTTTATTAATTCATTCGGAAAAGTTCGTTCACAACACAAAGCATTGCATAAATTACTGTAGGTATACACGTAAACAGCTATCCTAGGTACCTATCTCCGGTATTAATGTTTGGACTTGCGAGCACAAAAAGCTTTCAGACGCCGTTCGTCGACCAAGTGACAATGTTCCTACTCCTGTTTCTCCCACTCTTAATTGTAACTTGTGAATGTCACCAAAAAATAGAGATACGGGTTCCAAATCTCTGCTCAAAGAACTGTGTGAACAAGTGTTGTCCCGACGGTATGTTTTACACCACAATAACAACAAAAGAAAACAAAAAACATGGGATGTGTGAACGTGTGGATAATGTTACCGATTTGTTCCTAACAGAAAAATATGAGTTGAATCATTTTTTTGTTAATTACTTATAAATACATATAAATGAACTTACTGAATATATTTTTGTTTTGGATAGGATATAAAAGAGAACATCTCGTTTAACTGATTTAGCCCAACGAACGTAACTTGAATATCCGTGTCATAATCATCATTTCACACACCATAAAGCAAATTCTGAAGAAATGATTGTCATTAAAAGCTAACGACATGAAGACTATTTTCCGAAAATAAAAAGAATGAAAATGTGTTTTAACACAGAATAAATTAACATTAAAATGTCCAAAGATCCATTAAGCACAAAAATATCAAGTACTAGCTTCCGCCCTGCGGCTTCGCCCGCGTTTTACACTTTCCCGCAATTTTCTTTGCTATATTATAGCCTATGTATGTTACTCGGGGATAATGTAGCTTTCCAAAGGTGAAAGAATTTTTGAAATCCGTCCAGTAGTTTCGGAGCCTATTCATTACAAACAAACAAACAAACAAATCTTTCCTCTTTATAATATTAGTATAGATAGATTAACAGAGGGACTGTAAATATATCTTCTTAAAAAAATTTCGAAGGCAAAGTCAAACTAAGGCATTTTTATTATTATCCAATCAGAGCAATCGTCATTGTGAACACGTCTTTTAAAACTGTATTGCTATTGTATAAATATCTAAGTACAGTTATGTTGGTGTGTGGATAATGTGGCCTCACCTTAATTTATCGATTGAAAATCACTAAATAAATAATCCTGAATGTGGAATCCATGTAATCTTCTATCTTCTTAGACTAAATATAAACTTCTTTTTCAGGCAGCTTTGTCGTCGTTGGAGATAGAAGCCAAAGAGAATGTATATGCGGTGCTGGACCCGCATATACAATACGATTTAACAATTAATAAGCACGGGGAACCGCCTAAGTACCTTTCCTTATCTAAGCCTCTCACGCACCAAAGAACACACGCTTTTAACCCACACAGCATAGATGACCTCAACAACAACTTCACAACATTCAAAGGCCCCATAAGGCGTTCGAACAAAAGCAACAACAGCAAAAAGAAATCATACACATCCAGAACAAACAATGATGTAGAATATTCTCGAGATCCAAAATATATCGGCACAAACGCACAAACAAAGCACAATGAACCCAAAAACTATACGCGAATGTATGAAAGAAATACATCTGCCAGAAAGGTTACTAATAGAGAACCAGATAAACCAGAAGATAGGAGACGTATTAAAGAATCTAGAGATATTCGAATGGAAAATGATAAAGAACAGTACGCAGAAAATACTGATTATAAACCTAAACCCGGTAAAGTTAAAGAGATTGCGTCTATTTTTAATAAGAAAAGCGAAATTTCTTTTATGAAGAAAGAAAGACCAAAACCGGTACAAAGTTACGGGAATCAAGCTTATTTGGACCATGTGTTTCCTGATGCAGTAGAGATTTAAGTGGATTGAAGAGTAATGAGTGAAATAAGTGTAAGTGCAAAAGAACATGACAAAGAGATCTCTTATTAGTGTAAAGTGTAAATAAGTTGTTGAAAATAGGTCCGATTTTACAGATGAGTTATGTTATTCTAGATAACAGAAATGAATTTTTTTGTGAGTTCCTACGCAGCAAAAATACATTAACTTGTCTTTACCTTGATAAGTTCTTTTATGACATTTTATTATGTTATTATTGTTTTATGAAATATAAGAAAATATTTCACTATCATTTTAACTGACCATTTTTGTAGTTTATTGTAATAGTTTTATAACATAAGATAAAAGGTTGTCGATTGTGTAGTGAATGTTTACTGTTTTTTTAATTCATAATTACCTACGTAATTCATTTAAATATTAAGACGTACTTTGTGTTTTTATACAAGCATTTTTACTAAACTATTTTGTAGTTAATTATTATACAACAATTTTAATATACACTTATTTATGTTATACTCTGTGAAATCAGACCTGTATTTTTAAATTCACAAATATTATCTGTACCTATTTATTAATTGTAGTGTATGCCATATCATCATTAGTGAAGTAAGTCTAATGGGTTGTCACGTCACCTTTTATTTTGCAAAAATAGTCGCTATTTAATAGCTTGAAAGTAGTTTGCAACATAGATTAAAGAAAACATAGAACTGCCCGAGTAGTCAAGTAGTAATTAAGAATTTTCTAAAGTATCTTGATAATCTTAGCACGTTTGATGACCATTAAATTTAAGATTTTTATATAATTACCTATATAATTTGTACTTAAAATGCATTTATTTGATTTCTTTGTAAATCTGTAACAAAGGCCAGTAATTGTATAATTTGTCATTAATAATGGTAATAATGTTAATCTTTCTGTGCATAGTTTCTATATCTTTCGTTTCATATTGTTGAATTTTAACAGTATTAAAATAATCTTTTGTAATCTTTGTTTCATTGATACAAGTTAACTTAGAAACTTTATTAATTCATTCGGAAAAGTTCGTTCACAACACAAAGCATTGCATAAATTACTGTAGGTATACACGTAAACAGCTATCCTAGGTACCTATCTCCGGTATTAATGTTTGGACTTGCGAGCACAAAAAGCTTTCAGACGCCGTTCGTCGACCAAGTGACAATGTTCCTACTCCTGTTTCTCCCACTCTTAATTGTAACTTGTGAATGTCACCAAAAAATAGAGATACGGGTTCCAAATCTCTGCTCAAAGAACTGTGTGAACAAGTGTTGTCCCGACGGTATGTTTTACACCACAATAACAACAAAAGAAAACAAAAAACATGGGATGTGTGAACGTGTGGATAATGTTACCGATTTGTTCCTAACAGAAAAATATGAGTTGAATCATTTTTTTGACAGTGATAAGTTAAATATAACTAAGTTGGATTCTGTGTTTTTAAGTGATAAGTTTAAGGTGTTACATGGTATTAACTGTGGAAAAGCATCAAGGCTGGTACTAAGAGCTAATGGAGGATATAAATTTCTTGATGTGAGTAAAAAAACTTGTTAAAATTAAATAGGTACACAAATAGAACTTAATTTCTTAAACAAACAGACATACGGATAAACTATCCTGGTGTGAATCCCACTTGTGATCCTGAAGCAGAGAAATTATTTTTCAAAGAGGTTAAGTACTAAGATTATTTTTATTTTTATATGCATTAACTCACTTATGCTTTCTTCACTCGAGGACCAAGGTAACGTTGTGATGTTTTAATTTTTTCCATACCATTTTCTTGTAAGTAGATAATTATATGATTGGAAAAATAATTAAATATTTACAGTAACATATGTAGCTAATAACTAGGTATTCCAATCATAAATCGTTATTCTGAAAAAAATATACCTACTTCTCGAATGATGAACAGAACCTATAATAGCTGAACACTTTACCAATTAATTACCTTAAAACATTGGCAAGTCCCTGAACAAAATTTAAATTCTTATTTGATAGATCCCACAAACATCATTAGGTTCCGATAATATGGTGAACAACCTCTACACTTTGAAATCAGACCTGTATTTTTAAATTCACAAATCTATTTATTAATTGTAGTGTCTATGCCATATCATCATTAGTGATGTTAGTCTCTTGGGTTGTCATGTCACGGTTTATTTTGCAAAAATAGTCGCTATTTATTCGTTTGAAAGTACTTTGCAACATAGATTAAAGAAAACATAGAACTGTTCGAGTAGTCAAGTAGTACCAAATAATTAAGAATTTTCTAAAGTATCTTCATAATCTTAGCTCGTTTGATGACCATTCTATTTAAGATTTATTTTTGTACTTAAAATGCATTTATTTGTTTTTCTTTGTAAATCTGTAACAAATGCCAGTAATTTTATAATTTGTCATTAATTTTTGAATTTTAACAGCATTAAAATAATCTTAATTATTGTTTTATTGATACAAGTTAACTAAGAAACTTTAAGTTGTCGTGCATCAAGTAGCATACAATTTTTTGTCCCGAGGCGGGAATCGAACTCGCAACCTCAGGCGGACATCGCCCCTTGCGCCACGAACAGGATGTCTTCAAAAACTTTAAATTAAATATTTTCAGTTCACAATAGTTCATATCCATGAAAAAGCTTTCTAACCCAACAAATGCACTAAATTAATTAATTTGGAAAAGTTCATTCACCACGCAACGCATTGCATAATTAAGGTACCTATACACGTAGGTAAACAGCGATCGTAGGTAGGTACCTATCTCCGATATTAATGTTTGTACTTGCGAGCGCAAAACGGTTTCAGACGCCGCTCGTCAACCAAGTGACAATGTTCCCACTCCTGTTACTCCCACTCTTAATAGTAACTTGCGAAACTTACCAAAAAATAGAGATACGGGTTCCAAATCTCTGCTCAAATAACTGTGTGAACAAGTGTTGTCCCGACGGTATGTTTTACACCACAATAACAACAAAAGAAAACGATCTCGTGAAAAAAAATGGGATGTGTGAGCGTATGGATAATGTTACCGATTTGTTGTTATCAGAAAAATATGAGTTGTATCATTTTTTTGACAGTGAGGAGTTAAATATAACTAAGTTGGATTCTGTGTTATTAAGTGATAAGTTTGAGGTGTTGCATGGTATTAACTGTGGGAAAGAACCAAGGAAGGTATATAGAGCTAATGGCGGATATAAATTTCTTGATGTGAGTATTTTACGTGATAGAAAAACTTGATAAAAGTAATTAGGGTATAAAATAAAAACTTAATTTCTTAAACAAACAGACATGCCTACTTATAGTATATCATACTATACTGGTGTTAATCCCACTTGTGATCCTGAAGCAGAGAAATTATGTCAAAAGATGTTCCGTAGGTATTAACATTATTTTATTTTTATAGACAATAACTCACTTAAGCTTTCTTCTATTTATTTTCGAGGACCAAGGTTACATTGTGATGTTGTAATTTTTTCCATACCATTTTCCTATAAGTTGTTAAATATTTGTACTTATAAATAATAAAAATATATTTACAGTGATAGGTATAGCTAATTATACTTCGCGAATGTGATTAACAGAATACAACATAGCTAAACACTATACCAATTAATTACCTTAAAAAAGTGGCAAGCCCCTGAACAAAATTGAAATTCTTAATCGATAGATCCCACAAACATCATTAGGTTCTGATAATAAGGTGAACAAAGACAGCCTTTACACTCTGGTAGGCGCCTGATTGTTTTATAAAGCAAAACATAGACGTAAATATATATATTTTTACAGAAGATAATTACATAGGTAAATAGTATAAGCAATAGAAAGGCAATTCATCATCATTATCATCATTTCAGCCATCGGACGTCCACTGCAGGACATATGCCTCCCACAAAACATTTCTAGTTGTGTCGTTCGGATGCAGCTTGCATCCACTGTGAACTGGCAGCTTTGATCAGATCATCTGAAGATCTTGTTGGTGGACGTCCGTCGCTGTCTCTACTCGAGAAGTTTTCGGCCCCGTTACCTCATTGCCACTTCAAAGCTAATCCGCAGGACTTTGTCTATGACCCGCGTTCTCCTACGTATCTCCTCATTTCTTATTCGATCCCGTAAAGGCAATTGCCCAGCATCAATGCATCTATAGAATAGGCTTCTCAACTTTCATGGTTTTGGACAAGCATCAAAATAAATGCATTTGATTGATTGATTGAAACTTTTCAGCTGCTGCATAATATTAGAACAGATACCAGTAGAACGTATTTTGTTTTGATTGTGATTAGAGCCTATTTTGTAGTGCTATTTTAGGGCACCCTATGAAAATTTATATTAGATTGATAAGACCTTGATGACGTAACATCCAGAATACACATATGGTAGTCTGTTTTCGCAAAAAAAACACATGTTTTGATAACACTTATACTAAATCATTCATAACTAGCAAAGTAATAAATTGCTTAATAGCTATCTGAATTGTTTTAGAGTGATTTCCATTCAGCTATAAAAAAGGTAGACAGCAGACTCATCGCAAAAAAAAAATAAACACAGCTACTAACCCCGTGGTAAGATTGTGTTACGGGTGCTGGATTTCTGAAATACCTACTTCATATATAATATACATACACAGATAGATATAACACTCGGAACAAATATTTGCAGGTCGTTCAAATTATTGTCCCGAGGCGGAAACCGAACCCGCAACCACTTGCTTCGCAGGCAGATCTTCGATCGGTGCGCTAAAGAGTTATCAGATCTTAAATAAAAAATGTTCTGCGGTGGATATCCGACTGAAATTTTGAAAACTCTAAAAACATGACTTTTATACTTATGGAACAAAGCATTTTGCAAGCCCATCACCTTATCAAATGTTATCAGTGCTACCGAAACTTCAGTTATCTATGACATGACAAAACAATAGAGCTTGACAATAAAATTGCTGATAGTAGATAAAAACCACGGAGGTAAAACAAAGTGAGCTTTTACGGCAATTAAGCAAGTTCCAGGCTATGTTCATCTCTATAAAATATATTTAAAAATCGAGAACTTTTTGGTCCCATCGGCCATCTGTTCTTCTGCTATATGGCCAGTCCATTAACACGACTTTAAAGTGCTATTCCGCTGGGCTGATAAACTAAGTTACTAGTGCTTGCTTGGTAATTTGCTCTACTGGTGGTCTGAAGGTATTAGACTAGACGAACGCCATAAACCATCAAGGCGTAATTAATATTAGTCACAACCAACAGCTAATAACGATATCAATAACCATTAACCTTGTAACTCTGATACTAAGTGTAAGACATTAACACATTCAGTGCCCAAGCACGGCGTATACGTGTATCATGGGCGCTAATAGTATAAACTGATGACGTATATTAGGTGCGTTGGACGTTGGAATATTGTTGGACAATTCACACAGCAAAATTAGCCCCGTGGTAAGCTTGAAGCTTCTACACTAGGAATAAATATTTGCAGATCGAACATTATTTTGTACAGAGGCGGGAATCGAACCCGCAACCTCTTGCATCGCAGGCGGACCTTGCACCGCTGCGCCACAGAGGTCGTCAACCTCGATAGTGATAAATGATAACGTGTTTCTGGAAGATACGTATGGTTTTATGATATTTTTTTATATATTTACATGTTATCAATTTAGTTACCTACATCTACTTGTGGTATGTATGGTTTTAATAAAATAGTAAGAAATTGTTATCGATGTGGTATAGACCACAAGGTAGATGTTATTTTATTATTATAATATTATTAAAAACTATTATTTATATAGTGATAAAAATAAATATCAACCGTGATAAGTTATTGTTATCACTTTATAAATAAATAAAAAATAAAAATCATTTATTTCATCCAATAATGCAATTGATATAATTTATTAGGTTCCACTCAACTTGAGGTAAATTTAATCAGCGAGGCAAGTCAACGTAAAATCAACATTATTGACCAACATCATTTTCACTTATAGTACGTCCTACAACTGGGTATAGGTCTCTCCAATAGAACATAATATTTATGGTTTTTGTGGGATTTGATATAAGCACCATAACATACCAACCTTATAAGGCATACTTTGTGTTTTAACTATAGAAATTGCTATAATTAAGTATAAAAAATACATTTTTACACAGTTTGTTCATTAATTTGATTTCATGAATTTTATAAGCCGCGCACATGCTTTGAGAAAAAAATGTCAACAAACAGTCAACAACCGCCATTTTCCTGCTTCGGTGAACACGTCTAGTCACTAGTCTTTGTCAACTTATTATTATAAACGTGACCTACCATATGCTCCTACGCATTCCAAACGTATCTTCCCATCTTCCTCATATTTATGTACTATAATAAAAATATTACAGTACCTATGTAAAAAGTTTGATGGACATGGTGTCATTCACCAATACGCACGTAGTTTGATGATGTTGACTACTAACATTAGTACCCGGCTCTTCCTGTAGCTGTCGTAGAAAGGATTAAAGCAAAGGATTAAACCAGAGCGAATATTACCATACTGCGTTCTCCTGCAGGTTTCAATAAATCAATTCTTATGTACACAACCACCCTCTTTCTGTGTACTGTGTACCTACTGTAGCCCGTCAGATAACCTTTGTGTTTGTATATCCCATAAATGATAATTATCTATACTATCTATACTAATATTATAAAGAGGAAAGATTTGTTTGTTTGTTTGTTTGTTTGTTTGTTTGTAACGAATAGGCTCCGAAACTACTAGACCGATTTCAAAAATTCTTTCACCTTTGGAAAGCTACATTATCCCCGAGTAACATATGCTATATTATATTTTAAAAAAAATTAGGGATCTTTACTAAAACTCCAATAATGTAACATAAGGTGTAAAAAAAAGACCTGAAAAATTCCTTTCGTCGCGTGCGCTGCGAAAACTATTGATGATAGAACAAAATCATGTACTACGACTTTGCAGAACTTATCATTATCTACAAAAAGTGTCGGGACAGCATATGTCTAAATATTATAGTTTTTACACAGTAAGCAGTTTTATTCTAAAATATTAATTAATATATGCCGCCTCTTGAAAAGGCTCTTCATTTGTACCATGGTATTAATCCTTATCAAAATAAATTACTTTATATTTAAGACGGCTTTAATACCTTTTTATAACTTTTTGAATTATTCAATTCGGACATTGAATTCGGAAGATATCACGAGTTTAAAAATGCAAGTATTAGAAAAAAGTCGCGAGGTTGTCGCTCACCGCGCTCAGCTAGACAGCATGCGATCTATGCTCCATGTAAGCGTCACTGGGGGTACGGGGAGGGAGTCAATGTAATAAAATAAAGTGTAAATAAAATAAAAAATACAAAAAAAACATTAATAAGAAATATGAATAAAAAAAATTCATAATAAAAAAATTCAAACTTCCTATATAATTTAACTTTTTTTTTTTAACTCGATGCAAAAAAAGGGTGTATGTGTGTATGCATGTACCCGTGCGGAGCCGGGGCGGGCCGCTAGTAAATGATAAAATAAGTTTTCACTAGACTACAACATTTAAACAATTAAAAAAAATTCGGTTTCAAGGAAAGTTCATACTCATACAATGTGGGCAGTATTCTGTGACCCTGACCAAAACAAATATTTAGTGAGCAAACAGCCGCCATATCGTCAAATAAATCCCATTTAATTAAAAGCATTACCCCCAAGTGTATGGTGTCGCTGTCGCCTCTAAGTCCAAATCCATTCAAAGCTCAAACAAATTAAATGAACTCCAATTTCATACAGCATTGAGCAACAGACAGTGGCTCAAACAACACGTTTACGCGAAATATAAGTTTATTCGCGAGCAAAAATGATTATACTACTATTTATATCCCTAGTTTGTTATCCGTACAGTCAGCCGTGTAGAATACCGGTCAGTGTCGATTTATCGAAAGGAATTTCTTTCCATGATCGTACTATCATTCAAGATGGAGTAACATATACTAAAGAATATATGTTTGCGAAAAATGTATCTGGTGAAATTAAGAATTTTGGCTGCATGTGTGATATAAAACAGTGTTTTACGAAGTGTTGTCCGGTCGGTTTTGTTTTCCATGTTATGACAAAAGAATGTGTTTATGAACCAAAAAACGACTCTCTTTTAGTTGATGGTATACCTTTGCATTATTTTAGTGAGTTTAAGAAGAGTGTTGGTTTGGAGTCTTCTTACTTCGCTTTGAACTTTGGTTATGAACCGGGGAAATTTTATTGGGAGACACAGAAATGGTATATTCAAGAGGTAAGTTATTGTTAAACTTTACTTGTGACAAATCGCTGTATTACTTTTATATTATCCAAGATAATGTTTTTGTTTATGATAAAAAATATTTGATGCTTTTTAAAAACATAAACAACATAACACGCTAGTTGAGTGTAGGTACCTACCACATCTTATGATTACATTATTACTACTTGTGGAACAGCAAACGTACCATTTTTCGATAATTTGCTAATAATCTTAGCAGGTCTTTAGCATTTGATTTATTTGTCTTGTTGTATAAATATATCTGAACCGTTCAGCTTCAAATCGAACCATGATATTTAAGCCTGAGAAATGTTTGCTGATACGATGAAAAGTTATTTGTTTTATCTCAATCTGACCTTTATTTACAATAATCAAACTAAAGTAAAACAAAGTGTAAAAAAAAACAGTGCAGTTAAATTTATTTGAGATTTCCAGGATGTAGTCGAAATAATAGGTTTGTAATAAAGGTTGCGGGTTCGATCTCGCCTCGGGACAAATTTTTGTACGATCTCCAGATATTTGTTCCAGGTGTTTTAGGTGTTTTCTATATGTAAGTAATATCGATCTAAGCACTTTATAGAATTAAGTATATCAGATATCTAGTACTCCTTACACAAGAATTGAGCCTTACCGCGTGACTTCTAGATAGAAGTTGAATGGTCTCTACTATTTTGACTGTGTTTTAAATACTAAGAACTATTTAAATAAGAAAGTAACAATTAAGTACGCCAAAATTACCAATTTAATAAAAAGTTATAAGGAAATAGTTAAAATTCCGGGAATAAGCTTACATTAATTACACTTACAGTACAATTATATAATTTTCCTCGGTAAAATCTATTATAACGCGAGCGAAATTGTGGGGCGGAAGTTAGTGATCATTATAATATTTGTCAAAAGTATTCGTGACTTTAATTCATAATACGGTTGTTACTCCCAGTGGCACTATAAGTAGGTACTGTACAGAATAAAGTTACCAAGGTGCGTTTATTAGTACAAATATATAAATTAATTACTTCACCATATTTATAGTAATGAGGATATTGCATGGACGAACCATATACAAAATTAGGTCACAATTATCCATTAAAATTATACTATAAAAAAGGTATACCTAATCTGAGAAAATACATAGGTAACATTACCACTGGTAACATTTTTCCTGGGTTTCCCAAAACTGAACCTCAAACAAAATGCACATTTCTAATCATTGAAGTAATTCTGTAGGTTAGGGTCTGCAGGTTTCTATTTTTAAAACTAAGCAACGAATTTTAAGGCGTTTTTTCATAATAGGTAGAGCGAATCATGAGCATAGCTTGCTAAGTAGTACAAAACCAACTGTGCCGTATTAAATTTATCTCAAACAGCAAAGTTATGATTTTATTTCCATTTACTATCTAAAGAGGATGTTATATCGAGGCAGATAGAATGGCGGAATAGCATTATGATAGCCTTGAAATTGAGCTTAATAACATATTGATTAGGCGAAAATACCTACAATTTTTAATTAATTTCATTTACTCCTTACAAACTTGTACTTATCATCATAATCATTATATAAGCCGTCGGACGTCTACTGCTGGACTTGACCCCCTTTAATTATCCAGTTACCCAGTTGTTTCGGTCTAAATTTCAGAGTCGTTTCGGTCGGTGAACCAACTAATTTTACTAACATATCTGTCCACCTGGTAGGCGGACGTCCGACGCTGCATTTCCCGTTTAGTGGTCTCCACTTGAGAACTTTTTGGCCCCATCGGCTGTTCTATGAGCTATATGGCCTGCCCATTGCTAACCACTAGTACATTAAACAATAATCTTCTGCAAAGATTAAGGCCTTTATTCACCTACCACAAATGTTGCTAGCCTTCAATTTCAGAGCACGTTTTTAAGAAGTGCACAATGTACTTTTTAAAAGAAGAAAAATCCAGAGACACTATGCCGGGTATTCTTAATGAATGATGAATTTAGGCCTACTTAATTCTTGGTTTACATTATTCGGAAAGAGTAAACATTTGGGTAATGTCTTTGCAGATTGTAGACATTAAAGCATTGAGGTGAAGGTCAATGAAATCTCTTCTGAACAATCTAACGATAGTAAAAATAGACAGTTTATAAAAAGCTTCGCGCGAGATTTCGCGATTACAAAATTGCGCGATTTAAACGAAGTGGTATGTGATCTTCGAGCTTACCACTGGGCTACTGTATTATGTGTGTGTTGCTGTATGAGTTGCCCAGAAATGTATTTATTTATCTCTACTGAGCAAATGCCCGTGTTGACTAAGTGGAAGCATACTCAAAGAACGGAAGCACATTTTCTAAAATAAATAATAATTAGGGCCGAATGTAGCCAACCATTCGGGACGAACGTTGATTTTTTTATGCGGGCCGAATATCACGGGACGAATGTGGACTAAATCGTCCTAGCAGCTTTATGATTATCACATGGGCTACTGTTTATTAATGAAAGTAACATATTTACTCTACTACACTAACTAATTATTACAGGGTTTCTCCCAGTAAATAGTAAAGACACCAAAAAATTAACAACATTAATTCATAAATTGAATGATAAATTCATTAAGGTCATTAAATTCAATTTAATTTGATTAATATTAAAACACGTTACAATGTGAATAATATAAAGTAAGGCAAGGTAGCAGTCGTTTAAAAATAGTGAAATGAAGCCCCTTAATTATTACAAATAGCAATATCAACAACATGCTATGATATTTTCGTAATTCATTCACAAAAAATTATAATAGCAAATATTTGAATATATTAAAATCAATGAACTTATTTACGTTACTTATATTGAGAAAATATTCGATAAAAGCTGAACTGAAATAAAGATATTTTATTTTAACCAACATACTAAAATTATTTTCACATTCCATTATGAATAGTTAATTAAAAAAACCGATTAGGTATTCGATTAGTTTAATAGTACTTATATCGGGTTTTTTAGCTCCGCTATAACTTTAATACGAGTATGTGGACTCATAAAATCTTTGAAGGTGAAGAAATAACATTATTGTGTTTTCTACGAAAAAATCTTTAGCTTGTTACTAAATAAACATTCCCTAGCCTATCAAAATAGTTTCTTAAATTCGTGGAATAAAAAATAATGAACGTACAAACTCTGATTCACTAAATATTTTCATAGCTTGTAAAACTTACAATATAATATGTGCACAATGTAATGTATTGGAGTAAACGTGGAGTAAACAAACCTTTTGCGTAAAAGTACAGTCAACGCCATAATTCAATTACTAAATCTGAAAATCTTAGAAATTAACGTTATTTTTGTATTTTTCTAGGCTGATGCATAAGTTTCATTTAAATAAAAATTGAGATTGTGAAAACCAATTATTATGTATTTCAATTTAACCTCTTGTTATTATATTTACTTGTCTTAGTAATCTTTTAGATTTAAGAATTAATATTAGGTATATATTAATAAAAATGTTAAAATATAATTATCAAAATAATATTATACCTAATGATGATCTCAGTCGTTTCAAATAACTCTTATTTCTTATTAAGTCTAAATAGTTTTATCTTCATTAAGCTTCTAATCTTATAAAACGGGTTTGATATTGACTATTATATAAACGAGTATTTTATACAAGGTGTTATTTAAATTTATAAAATGTTATAGATACGTAGATTAAATCATCTGTAATATTAAAAATAAATAAAAAATAATTTATAAACCCGAAGAGTTTGTTTGATTGTTTGTTTGTTTCTTCTGGTAAGTATATCGATTTCTTAGGCCTCAGTCTCGAAACCAGCGGGCAGCGGGGCGGCGGCGGCGGCGGCGCGGGAGAGGGGCGGGCAACGCATACCTGTTCTCGAAACCAGCGGGCAGATCGCGCGGCACTGTAGCGGTGTAGTCTTGTGTTCGTGGTTGTGTTGTCGACATTCGCAAACGAAATGTCTGAAAATCGGCGACAACATCTTTTTGATTCAAATGTGAAAAATTCAAAGAATATTTTGTAAAGAATCCCATTAGCTACTAATTAATTTGTAAACCATAATAAGCATTGTATATAACATAATAAATAATTTTAATATTCACCTACCTTCAATATGTATTCAGTTCATTTTTTATTTCTTCCCATAATTGATTAATTATTCTTCTATTTTTATGGTTCACATCTTTGCTGTTCCATATGGGTCTCCTCTCAAAGATTGCCGAAATAATTTGCTCTTGCACGTCCGAGGACATTTTGATACGTCACAAAAAAAAAGTACAACACTATACTACAATGCAGACGCGCAACGCGGGACGGTCACCGCTCGACTGGAGTGCACCGCTCGTTGCCCGCCGCCGCGCCGCTCCCGCGCCGCTGTTTTCGAGACCCGGTCCATTTGACGATACGCATAAGATCCTGCCGCTCCCGCGCCGCCGCCGCCGCCGCCCCGCTGCCCGCTGGTTTCGAGACTGAGGCCTTAGTGCCTGAACCATACCAGCGGGATGTTAGAGATAGGGTGGTTACTATACTAGGCAAGCGGTAAAAATAGGTTTCAACAACCCCGGGAAATTACCTTATACCTGGAGCAAAATTTTACACGGAAACAACCTCAGGTAAGTTAGTTAATAATATTATTGCGTACAACAATGTTTAAAACCTGTTTGACCACGCATTTTGATCAATACAATTCAGACCGCAATCACGGAAAACTTTGACCATAACTGTTCTTATCTATTAAAATACCTATATGGCAGACAAACGAGGACATGAAAACATTTTCAATCAAATCTTATTTTAAAGACTAGAGTTCCGCCCCGCGGCTTCGCCCTCGTTATAATAGATTTTTCGGCAAACGGCGGCAAAAAGTACCCTGTGGATTACTCTGATATTGTGAGCTACATTGTTATTGTGTATAACGTTAATATAGTTCATTCTTTATAAATAAATAAATAAAAACTCTTTATGGGAAACTATTCTTGTCTGTAAGGGTTTTAGTATAATCACCAAGTTGGTTTGTAATAATAGTAAGTTAAATATATAATATAAGTATAATAAATATAATATTAACCAACAAACAAAGGTAAAACATTGCTGGGCAATTCACACAATCATCAACATCTAGCTCCGAGGTTAGCTCGAAGCTTGCGTTACGAGTAGATACCTCCTATTAAATATCTTCAGATCGGATAAACGTTTGTCCTTGGGCAGGAATCAAACCAACAATCTTCTGCGTCGCAAGCGTCACAGTCACAGATTGTCACGCAAGCGTCACAGACTCGCGCCAGAGGCAATTACAGCTTCTATAGTGTTATGAAAGTTACGATAATGTTACCCAAGTAACTATATGTTCTGTGCCCAAGATGTGGAAAATCTATATCTATACTAATATATAAAGCTGAAGAGTTTGATTGTTTGTTTGTTTGAACGCGCTAATCTCAGGAACCGCTGGTCCGATTTAAAAAATTCTTTCAGTGTTGGATAGCCGGTTTATCGAGGAAGGTTATAGGCTATATTTTATGAAAAAAAAGCAAGCGAAGCTGTTGGCGGTCGCCTAGTATATTTATATAAATGTTATGAAAGACTAAAAGGTACCAAAAATAAACTGTGATGGGAATAGAACCTAAGGTGCAGTCCCTGTAAATTATTTCCTGATGCATTATCACCGGCCATTACTCATCCTAGATAAACTTGATAATGCACTCTTGATTCAATGAATTTTGATAAGGTAAATTGATTAGCAGTAAGGTAAATTGATAAGGTATTTTGCATTTTTAAAGTAGCTGTTTAAAAATTCTCGTTGGTAGCTACTATTCCTGGCCCGCACCACATGGTCAAGCCTATAATAAGGCTGATGATAAGAGAAACTGAAAAATTATTAATCGATTCTGGATATAATGTGGGAATGAATTTTTCCATATTTTTTTACGACCGCACAAGTTCGCTTCTAAATCTGACTTAACAAAAAGAAATAATAAACAGGTAATATATTTTTAGATCTACCAACCAGTTTGTATTTTTTAAACTTGTTGAGTAAGTTTTAAGTTAACATATTTCGATTAAGATAAATTGATATTTGTACATGGAAGTTTCCAATCAATTTAAAAATCATTTGGCTACGTTTTATAATTAAAAAACGGGAACACAGAATATCATCATCTTTATTTCAAGGCTATTATAGTGTAGATGTTGCGTGTCAATGGAATTCCCTCAGTTATTAGCTTTCAAACCAGAATCCGTCTCACAGACCAAAGACGACCAGTTGAGCGACTGACGTCGTCGTCGCCGGTGCTTCCGCGACTTTCGAACGGTTAATAACAAAAACATGTCAAACTGTGTTACAAACTTGCCTTAAATTTTTATTAAAATAAAGTGCAGTGTATGAAACATAATAAAATAATATAAAGGTAATAAAATGCTGTGATTCATAATCATAAAATAACATGTTTGAGTTATTTTAAATCGAGAATAACTTTGTTTTGTCTACCCTGTGTTCTCGTCAAAACAATTGCTAAAAAGTTTTTAAGGCAAAAATCTTAAATATTCCTTGTTATTAATTATTTGTAAACATTAGTTACCAACTTATTATGGTCAGCTGAGTGATTGAGTGATGAGTGATGTGATTTTATCAGTGATTTAGTGAAAGTGATAATGATATCGCGAATAGCATCAATATTAGTGTTACTCCCTTTGACATTATCTCAACGGTGTGATGAGAATGCCATAGATATTAGCTCTGGCATTCATGTTGATGGAGTAATATATCACAAAGGATTGCATTATGACCCAAACGAGTACAATACTGTCGATGGTCGCGAAATGGGATGTATTTGTCACAAAAAACTTTGTATAAGTAAATGCTGTCCGTTTGGACAAGTTTATGCTACTCGTTTTGTTAATAATACAAGAGTTAAAGGCTGTGTGGTTGCTGAAGATGGCTTCGACCCTCCTGTATGGACGAGTGGATTCATTTGGGACAGTTTAGAGAGAACTAGTTTGAGAGCTAATGATACGTTCCATTTTACGTTTGGGAAGAAGAATTGTGCGCCTGGATCGGGAAGGGTCCAGGTGGCTAATACTGCTAAGTTCCGACTCCAAGAGGTACGTTTTATTGGTTGCTTCTTCTTGTAGGATGTTGGACAGTGTCCACAGTCTGTCGAGCTGTAGATGTACACATTGCAAGCTATTAGAATAATTATGTAGGTTGTGGATTTTGTTTAATAAATAAATAAACTGTAGTTAACAAGTACTTTATTTCAAGATGATATCTTAAATCTCAATCAAATCGAATTTAATTACGTTCTACCTTTACTTACGGTCGACATTTTACTATCTACTATAATCTATTATGGTCTTTGTGTTATCTGAATTTATAAACAAATTGATTTTAATGATATACCATTTTTGTTGTTAAAATTTATTCTTGTATTTCTTCTGTTTATGGATTGTTTGTTTATGAAGAAGGCGAGGTTAAGATACTGCAATGAAACTTTTCTTAATGTCGAATCTTCTACGTGCACTACCAAATGGTCTCGCATCTGAATCCGAAAGGTTAAAAAACAAAACCATCAAATAATATAAACAGATAATAATATAGAAACGTTATTTTTTCATCACAGCTCTTGATTTTTCATCACTTGTCATATAACCTAAGAGCCCGTGATGGCCAGACCTTCCTTTAATTCACAAGCGTGAAAATTCTTTCATGTGTATGTCTAACATAGGTAAGAATAACCCCCAAACATGAAACCTGGATCGCGGTTCCTTTGGGAGATAACAGGTAAAAGGTTGTTATCTCCCAAAGGAACCGCGATCCAGGTTTCATGTTTGGGGGTTATTCTTACCTATGTTAGACATACACATGAAAGAATTTTCACGCTTCAGAATTAAAGGAAGGTCTGGCCATCACAGGCTATTAGTCTATACTAAGAGCCCTGTCTGGCTAGACCTTCCTTTAATTCTGAAGCGTGAAAATTATTTCATGTGTATGTCTAACACAGGTAAGAATAACCCCCAAACATGAAACCTGGATCGTGGTTCCTTTGGGAGATAACAGGTAAAAGGTTGTTATCTCCCAAAGGAACCACGATCCAGGTTTCATGTTTGGGGGTTATTCTTACCTATGTTAGACATACACATGAAAGAATTTTCACGCTTGTGAATTAAAGGAAGGTCTGGCCATCACAGGCTCTTGGTCCAATATGTTTTACTAAATACATAAAATAAATTCTTTGATGGGGTGCTCGTCTTTTTAAATAAATAAAATAAATAATAAATAAATATTGCTGGACAATTTTACACAACGACATCTAGCCCCGTGGTAAGCTCTTTTATTCCTTTAGTTTATATCTAACACTAAAATAAGTTTCAAATCAGATTAGCGGTTTCTGATATTAGTGAGCTCAAAAAAAACACAATAAATCTAATAAAATATAGAATCTTTTTGAATTACTTACCTACCCAACTTAAAATGAGTAGGTAAAGTACGCCTCACTCAGGATTCTGAACATGATTTTCTTAAAAACAATCGACTTCAAAAAAGGTGGAAGTTTCTCAATTCTACTGTTATATGCATTTTTTATTTTTGTTCGCGGATAACTTTGTTTATTAAGCGATTTTAAAAACTTATTTTTTTGGTGGAAAGAAGACAAAGAAAGTTAGGTCCCATGATAAGGACTTGAATGAATGAGAATGAGAAGGAACTTGAAAAAATATACAAGTGCGTTTGTATGTTTTTCATTATAGAGACAGTATGATGTCTTTATTTGTAAAAAAAAAATATGTAATTAGATAGGTAGGTATATAATTCTTATCCAGTCGATTTCAACTTTTTCATTGAACTCCACTCATTTACTTACATTGAGAGTGTTTAACAGAGCAGACTCAGTAATTTGGATGGATGTCATTTGGATGGCCAATTTAATTCCGATTATGTACGATGTACCAGGTTGATTGTCCCAAAAACATTACGATTACATCAGAGGTTTAAATTATAATCTACGTTAAAAAAAAAAAAGAAAAGCCCCTAACTTATATGATAATAAAATATTATTCCTTTAATTTAACAAATAGGAACTTATAATATTAGATTTTTTGTCAAAATAATTACGAAATTAGAGATTTATTTTATTTATTTATTGCATACATGTACAGCGTATGGTGTCAGCTTAGGTGGTAGTTGCTTAAGGTTAATACAATTGTACCCTGTAAGGGCGCAGCAATTGGTCGAGTTGCATTTCTATAAAGTAATTGAGATTAATACCAAATGTCAGATCTCTTGGTGTCTCGATATTTTGGGGCCGTTTCATTAAGAAACCAAGTGTACTTAATATAATAGAAACCATTATGATAAGCCTTGGCCAAATTTGAAATATGTGTCCCATATTTTACAGTATATCATATAATTTTGTTATATAACTACAACTTGTGTAGACAATATTTCCTGATCATTTTAAATGCCAAAAGCGCGTACGCACGCCTGAGTGCGCTTGCGCTGAACGTGACCTATTGTTTGAATTGCCTTTCGCTCGTATTTTCCGCTTCATCATCATTACAATAACTATAACGTCCCTCTTCTAATCCCGGTCCACCCAATAGAACCAATGTGTTTTGACGAAGATCTATAGATACGTTTGAATATATTTTCGTAGTACTTTTAGTACAAACTAGATTTTTCTTTAGAAGACATTTAACGCAAGTCTACATCATCATAACAATTACTACAACGACCTTAGGGTCGTTGTAGTTATTGTTAGACCGGGGTTAGCCCCGGTCTACCCAATATAACCATTGTGTTCTAAAGAAGATCTATACGTTTGAATATATTTTCGTAGTACTTTTAGTACAAACTCGATTTTTCTTTAGAAGATATTTATCGCTAGTCTACTAATTGGAGCAGGGATTTTATTCTCATTGTTGGTCTAATTCGCACAAGAACTTGATTCATTGTTCCAATTAATGATTGAACGCTAATTAGTTCATTACTTAGTCACACCTCAAATGCAAAGATGCATTGTATGATTCACCTTTATTTACTTCAGAATAAGTAAATAAGACATCTAAAGTACCTACATGCACACACCAACTTTAATATACACCGTTATACAAATACAAAAACACTGTAGATACACCAAAAACAAAATTATATGATTTCGTCAAGTGTGTGTCCCTGTGTCCCAGTTATATATTTTTTGTGGTGATGTTATTATATTCAGATACGATGTAACCATTGTTTATTGGCAAAAGTCTATGAATCATGAATAAATTAAATCTCATTTATTATGGAAATAAAATTTGCATAATACAGTGTATTATAATAATTTAACACTTTGACAGCTGCAAAACTTTACAACTCTGTTGCAGAAATAGACCTAATGAGCTATAACATATCCAAGAAAGGCGGCATGATCATCCATGCACTCTAATTTAATTTGATGTGACAAAGTAATAAATTGATCGTTATTTAGTCGGTATTATTACCCCCATTGTTCTGTATACATCCTAATTGCCCATTGTATGGTTAAATTGGTCAGCAATAAAATGTATTTATCTATTATAAATCTCATTAGATACTCCTAATTTTCATTTAATTTTCACACCCACATCTGAAAAAAATGTGCTTGAAATAAAAAGCTTATTCCAAAACAAATCATTCAAAACTCGTACTTAAAAAAAGTTTGATACCATGTTATTAAAGTTCCAGCAGTAAAGAAATGTAGGTACTCGTAAAGTAGACACTCTAACATTTAAACCATTGACATAATTTACCGTCATTTCTTTATTATAATATTCAATACTTTATTGCGAAAGAATACAAAACTACATTCTAAATTAAATTATTTACAAACATAAACACAAATAACAGCAATCTTGTATTTCATTAAATGTATGACGTGTTCCGCGGCAAGAATAAAAACCGCAACCCTCTTGGGTTTAGTTGGGCCTTGGCCCACTCACCCTATAGGTGACTACTACAATAAATATTTCATAACATGAATTATAAAAAAATATACATCTATAATTTTAATTTAAATGGGCATCATTTTATATCCAACGCAGATACAAATTTTTGTCCGAAGGTGCTAATCGAACGTTTTACCGAACACGCGTACGTGGCGTGTGCACACAATTTTTTAAGAATATTGGTACACTCGTGCTCAAGAATTAATAAAAATCAATATATTTATTTCATATAAACATAACGTTTACTCGTATATGTAAATGACTACTTAAAAAATTATATCGTGTTATTAAGTTACAGCAATAGAGGCTTATTTTTTTAATAACTACTTATATAAATAATGTATCTTGATAGTTCGCTTCAGATAAAATGATGTTGTATGAGAAGACTAGGACAACAAAGATTTTATATCAGTGTGATAAAATTATATTTTTTTATTTCCAGGATGGCCAACTTCTAATCCAGCTGTCTAACCTCAACCCGCCCTGGTTGCTCCGCGGGCCGGACTCGTACTGCGTCGACACGTTTGTGAGCGACGACCCGGCGACGGGCGCGAGGACCTCGAAGCTGGATGCTCTCGTCTGCTTCGCAAAGCAGGACCAACCGCAGTATATCCTCAGCAGTACCTGTAAGTACTTTACTAATCCAGCTGTCTAACCTCAACCCGCCCTGGATGCTCCGCGGGCCAAACTCAGCAGTACCTGTAAGTACATTACTATAAAAACTGTCGTGGTTTGATAAATTCATATTGAGATAAACGGGCAATCCACAAACCATTTTACGTTGAATTTTTGGTCAACAGTTTCGTCCCAAAACGTGGGATAAACTGTGTTAAATGGGCAATTTTTGATCAACAGTTTCTTCCCAAAACGTTGGATAAACTGAGATAAACGGGCAATTTTTGGTGTTTTTACGTAAAGTGGTAAATCATTAGACATTTTCTTTAAAGTACAGAGTTTTGTTTTAAAATTACTAAACTCTACAACAAAATTAAGTTTTTTATTTTTTAGTTTATCTAACTTAGTCATAAGTTATTTAAGAAAAAATACATTTGTGTTTGTTTAATCTGATACCTGCTTGAACTACTATAAGCAGATACCTGTAAGATTCAGTATGATTGTAGATACAAATTACTAGTTATTCTCAGCAAAACAGGTTCATCTTTACGCATGTTCATTAAGTTATTACCCGACAGAAATAACCAGTTCTAATGACGCATTTTTTTAATACACACCAGGTTGGTTAAAAATATTATAATGGATAGTTTTTTCCCTGAACCGGTATTAAAACACCGTTATCTGACTTCTAAAAGAGATGAATCTTAAGATCAACACATCTGTTTAGATAACCTTGAATATAACAGCGATGATCTTAATTGGCCGATTAGAAAAAGTCACTAGCCGTGAAGAACTTAACCCGTAATTAGGTAAACAAAAAATCTTGTAAAAACGAGCTCACTGGTTCATAAAAGAAAAAATATGTAGGTGATAAGTATTTTATTGCCTCCGTAAACAGTAAAATACAAAGTTGTAACGTGTAGAAAACGTAAACGTGTCTCTGTGTCCTAGCACGTAGGAACGTGAATAGGGGATTATGATATCTAATAATAAGAATTAAGTGTATTACTTATATTTAAATTAAGAATTGTGTGGAACACTATTCTGCCGTCCGTTATCTATAAAGCGGCTAAGTCGCAAAAGTAAGTTTCGAGAAAAACGCAAAAAACTAAAAAAAAAAAAATTAAAATTGCTGCCATTTGATTACTATTTTTCGTAAAACCGATTTTTTGACACTGAAAGATAGAATGACGTGAGTACTATCGGATGGTTTTGCTTTATACTTAACTTCCTTAAAAAAATTATTCACAAAATGATTTTTTGCATTTAGTTTTTGTAATGATTTAATGAAAATGCTAAGTTTACACGACTATAAAGCGGCTATGTATACCTTAACGGCGTTTTAGTTAAGGATTTGCACATAACTGCTTTATAGCGTAGGATAGTTTATTTGGAATGCGACATAACCGCCATTTTAGCGTAGTAATTTGCCACATAACCGCTTTGTAGCTTAGAACTGCAATAAATAATGAAGAAACAAAACAAGACTTAAAAGAAGTTATGATACTTTAACCTCGTTTTAGCTTACCAAAATCGAGTAACCGCGTTTTAGCTGTGCATCTCAGGGCAGGTTTTCCTTTAGCTCAAAATAGTTAAATGACTTTAAATGCTTTTTAGTTAAGTATTTGCAGATAGCCGTGATTTAGCGTTGCAAATTTAATATTGTGTGTTACTTAGCCGCTTTCTTAAATCACAAACTATAAGCGATACGAACACGTGTCCTAGACAGATCGATAGAGAATTTTAAACTATCTATCATGGCATTTAAAAGTCAAAATTGACCAAATGTCACTTAGCCGCCTTTTAGGTAACGGACGGCAGTATTATTATCTTGCATGAGATGATGTTATTTTTACAAAGACCTTGTTCGAAGTTCAACACTACGTAAATAACTAAAACTTATTTATTGACTGTTATTTAAGGATACATAAAAAAAAATATGAATGATGTATTTTAAAAGTCAATTCATTAAACAAGGAATATTTTCATTCACAAACCAATTGACATCAAAGTCAAGGAAAGTAATTTAATTAAGAGGAAAAAGAAACTCGATTTGAGATCCGAATGTTGTTTGTCTGAAGAAAGTAATTTAATTGAGAACCTACTTTTATTTGGAAAAAGAGACATAAATACGATTTCTGGTGCGAATGTTGTATGTCTGAAACACACTTAGCACTGCGTTCGTTGAAAGGTGTGAAATGATGAGAAACATGATCTCGTCAACAGTTTGTTGACCAGATAACTGGTCAACACTACAGTCAATCACTTCAAATTAAATAACAATGTGTTTTCAAAATATACATATTTTGTAATTATTATCCTTTTAGTCCAGGATCCATGGAACATGGTTAGCACTTGAATACTATCAAGCTAATTTTTCGTGAGTAGCTAGCTGTTTCGATGAGACGCATAAAAATATCCTATACCCAACTCTCGATTGTGGGAGCTAGCTAACAGTCTATCAAGGATGTATTTAACATCAAGGATGTAGGACCGGGATAACGCACCACGAAATTTGTAGGAAAATAACAGGAGTCATTTAAACACAAATAATGGCAATTGTTATATTAATGTTTGTTAAACTAATGTCTTATTAATTCGTACAATTGTGATCTAAAGATTAAAATATAATGTCAACGCAGGTCAATGCGAACTCAGTCAATAAATAAAACTCAAATTAACACCCCAAGCTGTGGCAGGTCAGCTAGTCTCAAGTAGTGTAAATTAATGTTTGTTACATTAATGTCTTATTAATGTATACAATTGTGATCTTAAGATTAAACAACTATGATGGCATCATGATCGTATTCACACACACAATTTCTATTTAGGTGGGGAAAACGTAGGAATAAAGCTTAGACTTTATTCAATTTAGGCAATTTTAAATAAGTATTGTGTAACAAATATATATCGATGGGTAACGGCCAAAAAGGGCTAACCGCCATTTTTTGCGAAATCGACTTATATATATGGTTGGAATCGGCTTTTTTTTCTGCGTCGTTTGGTTCAAGTATCGTGCCTCTACGAAATACTTTTTGGCGCTTAGGCAGTTCGTAAATTCAGGTCCTAAGCCTGATTTCTTCGTCGTAAACGACACATTTTAAGTATTTTTTTTTATTTTGGTGGTTATAATAAAAGTTGAATCTCGAAACTGACACTTAAGCTATTTTGGCATAAAATAAAAATTACTTTTTTGGGCGTTAACCTGTTTGGGCTAGGTTTCTTAAAAAATCATAATCGTCGTTTAGTATGTTTAGGCTGCATTTCCGAGACCTTATTTGGCGCTTAGCCTTTTTTTCCTGTCACTGATCAAATTCTATGAGGAGCTTAACACAAATTGTCCTAGTGACTCTCACCAAACATATTGTCGCTTATCCTGTTTTTACCTCCCGATTTTCAAACGAATGTGGTGGTTAGATAACAAGATAAAACAAAAAAATTAAACATACGATAATTTCTTGTAACGGAATTTTTCAGTTACCTTGTGCAGCAAAAACTAAAACGTCGGTTACCCTTTTCGTATGTTCAAAACAAACGGGGTCACGAACCGACAGTGGACTTTAGTGCGTAGGTGACTGCGGTACAAGCGCCGCTCATGCACGCGAGCCATTTTGGCGCGCAAAGTTTGGAGAGTGCTAGAACTACAATTTATAAGGTTTGTTTACAATAATAATGAATTATAGTTCAAAGAATGGCATCCAAACAGTTTAAATACTGGATTGGTATGTATAGGTACACACACAATCTAATTTATAATATATCTAATATATAATATTAGCAGCATGACATGACTTTCGTCTTATCCATGTTCATTTTAAGACCAACCCGTTGGGAGACTCGATTGAGGCCTTCCATTGGGAAGAACTCGGCACAATGCTCGAAGGTCGTGTATCGTAGTCATGGCAAACTATTCAGTTTGCCATGACTACGATATTGTCTGCGAATCGAAGGTGAGATTTATTCGCCATTGATATTGATGCCCAATCCTTTCCAATCCAGAAGTTTGAAGGCGTCTTCCAAAGAGGCAGTAAACAGTTTCGGAGACAAAATGTCTCCCTGTCTTACGCCCCTTTTTTAAAGAAATAGCCTCCGAACTCTGTTCTTGTACTCGGACGGACATGGTGGCGTTTCTATACACACACTTCAGCACTTCGATATACCGATAGTCAATACGGGCCCGCTGGAGTGGCTCAGGCACCACCCACGTTTCGACCGAATCAAAGGCTTTCTCGTAGTCCACAAACGCTAAGCAGAGCGGCAGGTTATACTTTTCGGTCTTCTGTATAACCTGCCGCAGCGTATGTATGTGGTCTACAGTACTATAGCGTTTTCGGAACCCGGCTTGTTCGGGATGCTGGAAGTCATCAAACGTGCGTTTGAGTCGGTTAGAAATGACCCAAGAAAACAGGTTATATACATGGCTCAAAAGCGAGATGGGTCTGAAACTATTAGTTCAAAGAAAAAGTGAAATTGTGTCATTTTTTATTAAAATAAAGACTGCTGATTAAGTATAAAAAGTTTTTATTCTCTGAAATGAAGTTACGAGTTACTTTTCAGTATTTACAAGACTGAAAGACACCATTGTTTCATCGTTTACAAAAAAGCCGAATGTTTCTTTTAAGAATTTTTACTTAGTACCAGTTTCTTGCCCGTCTTTCAAAATTCAATAACCAGTTATACTAAAATTGCTCCTATTTCCGGTTATAAAAAGTCGGTTAAGCTGATTTTCTTCGACTTAAATTATACGAAAAGAACTGTTAAATCATTTAGGCTGGAAGTAAATGAATAAGAGTTTTTCATTTATGACGTTCTGGCTGTTTGTAAAATCAGGACCATTTAGGGGTAAGCGACAGTAAAGGGTATTTACAGGACGATTTATAACAAATTAATAATGCCATTTTGTAAAGTGACAATCAAAAGCTAAGTAGTTAAATTTTCAGGGTTTCGGAAGCTTAAACAGAATTTTTTAGATTTTTTTTCGTATATTTTCAACTTTAAACCTCTCTACTGTAAAGTTTGTAATATGTCGGTTATCCCTTTTTGGCCGTTAACCATCGATATATTACTAGCAGCCCCCGCGAACTTTGTCTCGCCATATACTTTTATTTGCAACTATCTACATACAAAATTTCATCGAAATCGAATTTTCCCACGTAAGCATATATTTTTCCGCGGTAAAAAGTAGCCTATGTTAGGATTAGGACATTACATTACATTGACTCCACCCCGTCCCCCGTACCCCAGTGACGCTTACATGGAGTCATACATCGCATGCTGGCTAGCTGAGCGCGGTGAGCGACAACCTCTAGACTTTTTTCTAATACTTGCATTTTTAAACTCGTGATATCTTCCGAAGTAAATGTCCGAATTGAATAATTAAAAAAGTTATAAAAAGGTATTAAAGCCATCTTGAATATAAAGTAATTTATTTGGATAAGGATTAATACCAAGGTACAAATGAAGACCCTTTCAAGACGCGGCATATATAAATTATTATTTTAGAATAAATAACTGCTTACTGTGACATAACTATAATATTTAGACATATGCTGTCGCGACATTTTTTGTAGATAATGATGAGTTCTGCAAAGTCGTAGTACATGATTTTGTTCTATCATCAATAGTTTTCGCAGCGCACGCGACGTAAGACATTTTTCAGGTCATTTTTTTACACCTTATGTTACATTATTGGAGTTTTAGTAAGGATCCCTAATTTTTTTTAAAATATAATATAGCCTATGTTACTCGGGGATAATGTAGCTTTCCAAAGGTGAAAGAATTTTTGAAATCGGTCCAGTAGTTTCGGAGCCTATTCGTTACAAACAAACAAACAAACAAACATACAAACAAATCTTTCCTCTTTATAATATTAGTATAGATAAAGCTTCTTTTAGGTTTTTTACGTTATCTACATATATTTTATATTATAAAGCATAGCCGTTAGCGGTTCCTGATATTAGCGCGTTCAACAAACAAACTCTAGCTTTATAATATTAGTAGATATAGATATAGTAAAGTGATCTTACCAATTAGCAGAATCAATATATAATATTGTAATATTAAATATTGTTTATATTGTTATATATAATATTGTAATATTAAATATTGTTTTATATAAATTATATTATGATTATGTAAATGTTAGAAATCTAAAGTAGCGGAACTGCGCTTTGAACTGACAACATGCTTTGAAGTGTGTTGTGACTGTAAATTAGCGAGTTGTCTCGGATCCGAGTAGTAAGCATAGTACAGTAGCGGTGCTTTCAAGCGGTAGGTAGACCGTTATTGACAAACGAAACGATCTACCCTCTTTCTGACTCTTTTATTGCGAGTTTGATCGTCATTAGTGTGATAAGTACGACAAGACAAGAGTGAATAGTTTCTTGACCCTTGCGATCCATCTTCGGCCACATCGACACTTTCTATCAGGTGAGATTGTGGTCAAGCAAGGGTCTATCAGTCAGTGCAACGACAACAAATCCTTAAAACCCCGAGGTCACTCCGTGAAGCCTGTGAAGACCCCAGGAGGATTCTGTACTTTTGGACGGAGTTAGGCTGGTTATACTAGCAAATCTCATCACGCATAATGGACCGCCTTTGAGTCTAAGACCTAATTTCACCTCTCTCTGTTTGTTAATTTAACATCCCGTCATGTTTAATCACTGTCAGTTTACGTATATTTATGGACTGTTAATTACTTAATGGATGTTAAACTAACAAACAGAGCTTGGTGAAATTAGGGCTAAATGCGGAAAACTGAGCCATCCTAACTAACTAAGGGTCTATCATCAATAAAAAAGGGAAGGAACCAAAGTATACTAGGTATTTATCTCTTCCAGGTATGCTGATCTCCTGCGTGTTCATCCTGGCGACCGTGGGCGTGTACGCCTGGCTGCCGGAGCTGCGCAACCTGCACGGCAGAGTGCTCATGGTGTACCTGCTGTGCCTCTTCGTGGGGTTCGCGGCGCTGTCATCTATGCAGATCCTGCTGCACGTCAATAACATCTACTCGGAGGCTTGCGTTACTCTCAGTAAGTATAACTAGCTACGTTCCCTCTGCTGGGACGCAGGCGTCTCGTGTAAGGGCACACAAAACTGCGATGCGATGCGATGCCGCATCCCTTGGCATTCGCTGTTTATACAAATGAGACACGTTTGAGTTTACATCGCATCGCATCGCAGTTTTGTGTGGGAGCCCTAAGTTTGTCTAAATGTCTAGTCTTTTGTTTGTTTATGTATTTTGGTACAGCCATTAGCCACTTAATTTTAATATTATTATTGAATTTAATTTTTGTTGTATGTATATTTATGTTGTTAATGGAATACTATTCATATTGACATTTAACTATTTAATAATATCGACCTGTAAAATTTGTAACCAATAAATGAGTCTTTGAGTTTTAGCATAGATATCGTTTATATCCCTTTGAACGGTTATAAAATACGCCTCTCAATGAGAACTTGCATCCAAAACGTTATTGCACGCTCGAGTAACCTTAATTAAAATAGGTTTAATATACCAACAATAAAAACAAGTTATGTACTTCACGACATGCAAGATGAATAAAATGAATAACATTAGTTTTCCCGGTTTTTCCTAAAGTCAGGATTAATAATAGACCATAAGTACCTACTGCAAATTTATGCAGTACCTAGTGCGTGATGATTCGCTTTGTTGCCTAGACACCTGTGGTTTAGGTAATAATTAAAGTTGCTATGATGACTAGCCTAGCTTTATTATATGAAGAGGTTGTTTGCTTGATTATTTGTTTGATCGCTCTCATCTCAGGAACCGCTCGTTGATCCGATTTGAATGAGATATTTCGCAGTGTTGGAAAGTACAATTATCGAGGAAGGCTATTATTTTATTGAAAACATTATGTTGTGTAAACCTTCATCGCGGCCGTAACGCCAACAACATAGGTTTATGGCTGAAAAACAGTGCTCCCTAAATTTTTATTCAATTATATTTTTCTTTTTGATTCCATAGGCTATATTATTAACGATAACGTAAAAAACACAAGCGAAGTGAACTAGTAGTTAATAGATACCTTATTATAAAAACTACAAGGTCTTCATCTTCATTGAGAATAATGTTGGCCAACGAAAAAAGTCATTGTGAATTTTATCTACAATAGAACAAGTTTTGTACAAAACTGTCTGGCTGTCTGTTTGTCTGGCGGCATCAATGTAATAAAATGATAATTTACCTACATATTTATATATGTATAATTAATTTAACATAATAGTGTGTAATTAATAATAAGGTACCTATATAAAGATAAAATTATTTGTCCATCAAGATGTAATTACTCTGTAGAGAGATTTTTGAAAACCAAACATTTATTCTAGAGAAAAATCAAACAAAACAATATGTTTCCAAAATTAAGACACACTTAAAATCATATCAACTGTGTCCCGATAATAAATTAACCGTTAATGTTTCAAACGCCACCACGAACATTTAAAAATGAATTCTATGATACAACTTTAAATTATATTTTTTGTTGCAGCAATCGTCATCTATTTTGCGTTGGAGTCTGCATTTTTCTGGATGAATGTAATGTCTTTCGACATCTGGTGGACATTTAGGTAAGGTTATTTATATAGGTACAGACCAACATCCAAAGAAACAAAAATATAACTGAAAGTAGGTAGAGTTATTCATGAACTCGATGTCAACCATTCTTTTATATGTATTGCTAACCTTGAATGAGTAAGCCGTATTTATTTTTGTGTCAAAAATTATAATACTCGTAAGATTGTCCTTTTTTCCCTACGTTCCTACGTTCCCTAGTTCATATAGGTGTTCAAATCAACAGAACACTTATATGTAACTAGGGAACGTCGGATCGGCGTTTACTGTTTGTTGATTTGTTGGACTTATCGCCGTCTCGATCAGATACCAATTTTTTTTTTATTATTGTTTAAAGATGCGTTTTACAATAATGCGGTTCACAAAATACAACTAATGGATGGCTACGGAACCCTTTTTGAACATTATAACTCGAAAATAGCTATAACAGTTGACGGTTTAACTACAAAGTAACTTTTGACATGCCTCACATAGTTAAACTCAATTACAATGTACTGTGTATTGTAGGTTTGCGTGTCTGACAGACAAACAAACTTGCCAGTCATCATCAAATTACTGGGTGTGTTTCTGAAGAGGTGTTAATTACTTGTAGTTATATTATGTTCCTACCGTTTTTGTTAATCCTTAAACGTTTTTGACGACCTTTACGTCGTTACGTTTTTGTTTGTGACGCAGCGTGCAAAGGTCCGCCGGCGAAACAAGAGGTTTGATTCCCGCCTCAGGACAAAAAGTTGTACGATCTGCAAATATTTGTTTCGGGTGTCTGGATGTTTTATATGTATAATAATAAAATATATATCTTTGTGTGCATATTTTATTATATCAGAAATCTTGCACCTGTAACACAAGTTTCGAGCTTCCAACGGGGCTATTATGATATGTTGCTGTTTGAATTGTCCAGCAATATTTATTTATATGTTACTAACGACCCGCTCTCTCTTTGCCTCATAATACCGATTAATATTTCATAATCCTTCCTCTTGGATTACCTTACCGACTTATAAAAACCACACCAAAACATATTTCGTAGTTTTAAAGATTGAAGCATACGGACAGCGACTTGGTTTTATTCTATGTAGTGATTAAAAAATATTTTTTTCGTAAAAATGTTAGCGGCCGAAGCCGCGCTTGGATCAGCTATTATGAATAAGCTACTTTCCTTGAATAGTTTGTTTGTTTTGAATTAGAACAATATAAACTAAGTGGCTCCATTTATTAATTACATTTTGTGACACCAATGACTGTAAGTAATTAATGGAAATTTAATATAAGGGGTAACTTGAATTAAATTGTTAAGGGTTGGGTTACTTTAATATTACTTTAACCACACATTTTCTATGAATGTGTAAAATGTAAATTTTCTATAAATATCATAATTTCGGTTATCTACTGAAATTGGATGTTTTAGGATTCCAGTTGTTTAAGTCTACTAAGCACCGGTCTCCCCAATAGAACCGATTGTAGGTTTTCTGGGATTTGATATAATTACCACGTAATGTTGATTTCATGTTTTCCCCTTTAACAGTTGTGGTTACATTGTGACGATCATGAATGACTTCCCATGAACTCATCTTTTTGCATGAAAACATGCCTATTAACACAATATCTCTGAAAACAAACTACATTACTCCATGACAGACCCTAACAGATTTATTGTTAGTGAAGATAATCTAGATAACAATCGAAAAAAATGCAAGCGCAGCTGTCAGCGGGCTGGCTAGTGTTCTAATTTTATAAATTGTTCTTTTTCAGCGGTAAGCGAGGCCTCACAAACCTATCGTCCTCCCGAGCCCGTTTCCAGGCATACTGCGCGTATGCATTCGGAATACCCACCCTGCTGACGATACTGCTCATCTCGTTGGAGTTCTCCGGGCTGCCCAGCAACTCCTGGATGCCGCTGCTGAGATTCCAAGGATGCTTTCTCTATGGTATAATATGCATCACCCATATTTACATTCCCAAACAACAAACTTCTCTCCACACATTAGGCCTTGATTCAAGCTTAGAGCTTACCACGGGGCTAGATGTCGCTGTGTGAATTGTCCAGCAATATTTATTTAGGTTTTTATTTATTTATTCTAGTTATAGTTTTTTTTTATAGTGGTCCCTGTGCGTAATGAAGCGCAATTTGCCAGCGTCATGTGTTTTATAAAACAAAATTATAAAGTTGTTACTCACGATTCTCTACGCCAAGTGCGGGTTGATAATTGACACATGTCCTTCAAGCTATTCTACATTCTCAGAACCTGCTGGTTTCCTTACGATGTAAGTTTTGACTGTTAGAGCAAATATATTTTTTCTTCATAACATTTATTCTCCAACCAGCACTTGGCCAAATTGATGACTTAATCGCCCTCGTCAAGAGAGAAGTCTCTGTGTCCCAGAAATGGGAACGTAAATAGGCTTAGGCATCTCTCTATAGAATTCTCGTAATCATTTTCTTATATTTCAGGTCAAAGCAAGTTAATATACCTATACAGTCCAATTCTGTTTGTCTGTTTGTCCAACATTGTATTCTTCACGCTTACGGCCATGAAGATATACCAGGTCAAGAAACAGACATCAGTGTTAAAGAATAAGGAAAACGCTACTCATGATCCGAACAGGAATGATAAACAGAGGTAAGTTTATACATAATATAGGTAATTAGTTATGTGGAAACCTTAGAAAATGGCGGAATAAAACTGTAGCAACGTATGTATTTGCATTTTACTGGCAAGATTCAAAAAATCTCTTTCTCGGGATGACCGCTGACAATAACCAATTACCATTTCCGTGATATATAATAGTTAAAATATTTGTTCATAATTCATTTGTTACAGTATTTAACGAAACGATTATACTTTGAAAACACTCAACAAAAAACTCCTACATTTACAATTTAATATAGCACTCTAATAATTTTTTCGAATCTTTACTATTTGTTCACAAAAGTCTGGTATTACTTTGTCTAATTTGTCAACAGCCTTGTTGTTCGTTTCAGGTTGACGCTGTACTTGAAGCTCTTCACTGTGATGGGCATCAACTGGATCCTGGAGGTGATCAGCGCCGTCTACCCCGAAGCCAAAGATCTCTGGAAGTTCACCGACGCCTACAACGTCCTCATCGGCCTCACCATCTTCATCATCTTCGTCTGCAAGCGCAAGATCTTCAGACTCATCAAGAAGAGGTTCGTTGATGATGATGAAGTCATCGAATTGTGATCATTTTCGAACTTTATAAATGCAGTGAACTCAAACATTTATATCAAGGCAGTATCTGCTCAAAACTCATCGCGTTTCAAGCATGTCCACAGAAAAGCATGTTCCTAATAGGATAGTGATTCTAAAATAACATTTAATGTAAAACAACTGTTTGAAATCATAATCTAATAAGGTGATGGGTTATATTGTGACGTTTTTCGGATGTTTAAGTGCTTAACTCAACTAAGACTGATATTCTAATAACTTATTATTAAAGATTAAGTGAAAATGTTATTTAAATAGTTTTGCAAACCTGTGTCTAGGATCAAGAACAAGTTTCATAAGGAGAATGAAGAAATCAACGAGTTGAAGGATTTTACTATCACACAACTAAGAAGAAAGCAATTGATTGACCAAAGAGCCAGCCAAGAGACCATAAGAACTTCAATAGGAAGTATTATGAGTACAAAAAATGTAACAAATATACTATAACTGAGAGAGACTGATAAAATAAGATAATGTTTCATTAAGGCAAAACTAATCTAAACAGAGAAGTAAACGTTGATTTTAAAAATCCCAGTTTAGACGGTAAGAATTAATTTAAAATTTTTGATTTAAAATCTTTAAGAGTAAATACTGAACCCAGTAATCAAATGTAAAGTACCTACTTATTTTAAACGCCCAAATCTAAAAAAATGAAGCGCTGATAATGAAACAACCAATGATTATGAAGCTAAATCAGAAAATAATAAATGATTGCAAAACAATTATTCTGGCAAGTTTTTGATGAAAACGACCAAGCATTTATACAAATTGAATTCAAATGAAATACCTGAGAAGATGTCAGTTCGAGCAAAGAAATGAATTAAATACAAAAACCGGAATATATAAAGGTACGAAAACATGTGAAGTACATAATAATGATATATGGTTGGCTATAACAAATTCACTAATACTTCTAGATTTGGAATATTTCCCCATTCTCACAATTAACATGATAAGGACTCGATCAAGGACAATTTGGTTTTGGACATTGGAGATTGAGAAACATTCACATGGGTTTAATAAACATCAAAATTATAACATTTAAAACCTAGTGTTTTTCATTTTAACCTTTTGATAATTGCACTGGTTTATTTACTAATCCAAATTATTTATTTTATAAATTATTATATTTTATTTTGGATTGCATTTTATTTTACTTAGTACGTAAGTAGCATACTAAATTTATTTTAAACTTCGGTGATGGATTTCCTTGAGGAAGCTATAATAAAAAAAATATATTTAAAACATTTTAGTATACGTATTCTCGTGGATTCTTGATTCTTGGTGTACGTCTTTCAACATTAATTATACTTACATCGTCGTTACCAATCGGGCGAATGAGCGATTAAGTTATGCGATCAATGGTAATTTTTAGTAGGTTCATAGATAATATCAGGTAGGAAAAAACTGTATGGTGATAGATACATTATAAATGTAGTAGACACTCTACGAAGTAGAGATTTATTGAAATTTCAATTCACATTATCTAAAGATTCACGTCATGGGATATTTTTCTTGTAGGTCTGCTGTTGAGGTGATTTACCTAAAGCTTCCTTTTTTAGTTAGGGTTACTAGTATTTCAAATACTTTTCGTTTTATTCTATTGAATTGGAATATTTTTCGTCCAAAAAACTAGCTGTTCAATTTGGACAGTAGCAGTACTAAAGTGATGTAAGTGCCAAGCAAGAATTGTCGCGAAGAATCGTTTATAAACGCAAAAATTTACCGACAGTGTCGCGATAATACATCGTCCTTGCCCGAATACAATACGTTTCATCTACCCGGCCATCGCAACACAAATATTAGCCTGATAAATACTTAATTAATTAGGACGATTTGGCCGAGATTGCTAATTGATGCATTACAAATCTTTACATCGAATAATGTTTTCCGTTTTACACAGATTGGGTTTGGAACAGGAGCCTTCTGCCAAAGTGTCCGAGAGATCCATAAAAGAGTCAAGAGTCTATTTGAAGTATGTTTGTTGCAGTTTTAACTACTTTTTTGTTTGTGGAAGTCCCATTTGTGTAAGGAACATGGTCTAGATTGTGTTGTCTTCAGTTTTGATATCAACGATAATTCTGTTGTAGCCTACCTGCCTCTATTATTGTTATTTGTGCAAATGTTGTTTTTGCGAAAAATTCATTGTTGTAAGTTCTGTCCGCCGTACCTAGAGGAATGTCACTCATTTGTATTGGTAAAAATTTGTTATACGTCTTCTTACACGGTATTACTTAGTTTAGTTAGCTATTCGTGAAGCTATTAGGTGGTATAAAAGATTGGTGCAGCAACGAGCTTATTCAATGTGATGTATTGCAAGTTATTGGTCAAACATTGACGTCAAATTGTAATTTTATTTCTTTTCGGTTCATTTTTATCATTGCAACCCATATTACGTCAACATTGAGGCTTTGGGGGAATTAGCTTTCGCAGATTAGTGACCTCAGTAAGTTGGCACAGTACAAAGAACTATCTATCTACTTAGTCTACGTTAACTTAACGGTAAGGAAATAAATAAATATTGCTGGACAATTCACACAGCTACATCTAGCCCCGTGGTAAGCTTGAAGCTTTTGTTACGGGAGCTAGATTTCTGATATACTTAATATAATATACATAGGTAGATAGATATTTTTATTATACATATTTTAACACCCAGACACCCAAAATGGGCAAATATCGTGTTATTTCGCGCGCTAGGAACCTTTGTACCTATGTACGTATGTTCTGCAAGCAGTTGTTCCTGGTTTGCTTCCCTGTTGTTTCATATGCTATCAGAAATGTCCAGTAATATTTAGGTAATTTGAAGAAAATCTTTCAGAATTTAAACTGAAGGTTCTATGGTTAGGTATGGTTTTTAGGCGGTGATGGAAAATGGTGTTATTCTTATATTTTGTCAACAATAACATGAAATAAAACTGCTTGCTAGAATTATTTTTGAGAATTGGTAATTTAGCATGCTTACTTACCAAAAGCTTTGCTATGTTAAATAAATAAGGGGATACAATGGTGATAAACTATACCTAAGTATATTGTTTGCATTTTAATTAACTAACATTGAGTAGAATATATTTGATTAATAAACGTGTAACGCTTTTTCATAGTTATAAGTGGCTTTAAAACATTAAAAATTTACTCTCTCCTTGAGTTAAAATTATATTACGTCACTCTATATTAAAATCAAAATTACTACGAAGAATCGTGTGAATAAATTTTGCTATCGCATTGCACTAAGAGCGTATCATAAACAAAATAAAGAATATCAAGTGCATAATAGTACCTACCATTTATAATACCTGAAAAAGCGCTTTGACTTCCTCTATGCTTCCAACTCTAATCTTTGCCGAATCCTCCGATCATCAGATAATCTTATTTTAAATGTTCCCTCTCATCACACATCATTTTATGATATATCCTTTTCTGTACAGGCGGTGCGCCTGTGGAAAGCATTACCTGTGAGTCTGACAAAAACTAAATCGCTATCAGTTTTCAAAAGACTTATTTAGGAATTTTATTTATCTAAGCTATAATAATATCTTATCTGTCTATTTATTTACTATATTCTTTGTCTATAGTTATATGCATTTATGAACAATATATATTTAAAGGTTATATATATATATATAATATATATAAGTATTATATACATTTAGTATTTTTTTCTTTTCCATCCAAAGGTTGCCTGGAAGAGATCGCTCTTTAGCGATAAGGCCGCCCAATGTGCGTGTCTCTTTTTGTGTTATTTTTATGTGTTTTGTTTTTGGTGTACAATAAAGTGTTTTGTATTGTATTTGTCAATACATTTATTATTACAATTAATAGTAGGTAATAAAATGCAATGGGTCCTTCAGAGCCCTTATTCTGTCCGGATCTATTTCGGATCGCCTTCCTTTCAACATCTCTCAATTTATGCATGACAGGAATCAATCATATACATTATTACAATAGTACATGATTAGTGAAGATACAAAGTTCCACTCATCACTATAGTCAGGCCATAATAATAGATAATATTTTACAGTTCATAAAATTCAACAACGTAAAGTAAACCAATTGCTTATTTGTTTTCAATAACGTTTACATAATATTTGGTAATATTGAACTTTTGATTTGTTTTCACTAATAAACCATTCTAAACATAACAAACAATTTCTGATCTAAAGAACTAACAGGCATAAAATGATAATTATAAAAATGGCCTGACTTATAAAATCTCATTCAAAATAATGTTGACGTTAATATAATTATTTATGATATAGATACTCGTACTACGTTGGCGATCTATGCAACATGGCAGAAATAGGGCTGTATAAATATTTAACTAAACTAGCGTAGCGTTTAAAGCTTAATGTGACTAACACGCCACCTATCTGCAGATACAAGCAACTTCAAGGCGAGCCTATGTCCCGGACTCAAACTACGATATCCTCTCGAACGATGTCGACTAAAGAAGAAGTGCCATTGCGCTCCATCAGGAACAAATTCTAGAATGATCCATGAAGAATATTTTCTAGAAAGATGCGGTCATTTTGACATCACCAAGGCCATGAAAAGCAGTTTACCTCAAGCGTAAATTATTAAAAACATCTGACTGTGTCAATTAATTGTTTATTTTGTATTTTAATTAAGTTATTTGCAGTTATTGAGGCAGTCGGCTTTTTTTAATGATTGGTTTATCTTATTTAATATTTAAAAGACACGAGGGACAAATGTTACAATCTTTACATTCGCCATAAAAGACTAAAACCTTAACAGTTTAAATAACCCGTTATGAATACGACGAATTGCAAACCTATTTTAGTAAAATAAATGTATCACGTTAATTGTAAAACTTTAATAAATATATTTCTATTTTACTAGATAAATTATATGCACAGATGAATGTGAATGTATTTTACTTTTTTACACGAAAAAATGTACTTTATATTTAAATAAGATTTTATAACCACCTAATGTTTTCCCTAAAGGCTTTATCACAGCTTATCACACAATAGCAGCTTTTATATTAATGTATGGGTCGAGTCACAAAATAAGGCATATTTTTTTTCCTTAAAAAATCAAATAAGTCAAGTTATAATAATTGTAATTAATATTCAAATATTATTTTCACAAGGATTAAGAAAACAACTTCAAGATTGTCATTTAAATTTTAATAATTTTGGTCAGTATTTTTTCCATTTTATTTATAAGCCAAAATGCCTGGAAGTATTTTTGTCTTGATACTTCGCTTTTATGTTTTCGTGTTGAGATCCCATCAAAACAATATACTTACATAGGTAGGTATTAACTTTATGAATATAAAAAATTTAACTTTTAGCACAAATAACAATCAAATGACAGCTTTAACATAAAATTGACCTAAAATTTTAGTCACTCGTGCAACTTGATACTTAGACTGTAGGTAGTTAAGTTAGTTAAAAAGTCTATGCTTGTTTGTTTGTTTTCACTTCAATTGTATAGTGGTTTTTTTATAATGTGTTATTAAGGTACCACATACTTAGTGAACATGAATCTTTTAAATAATTTTTATCATTTATTTAATCTGTGACGCAACGGGCGAAGGTCCGCCTGTGACACAAGAGGGTGTGTTATATTCTCGCCTCAGAACAAAACAAAATACGATCTGCAAATATTTGTTTCGGATGTTCTGGTTTTATATAATAACAAAAAATATAATGCATGTATATTCTATAAAATGTATTATCTGAGTGCAGTTGGCAAGACCGGCTTGCGATGCAATTCCTGCAGTAGAACTTAAGAGCGAGTATGCAGTGAAAATCGCGGCAGAAACGACTACGAGAGTTGACAACAGCGACCGCGTGCCCCGCGTGGCGCTGGCGTATCGAAAATATTACGCCCAGCGCTAACCAGAATTAGTTGTGTAGCCTACAATCATAGATAAACCCCACTAGATACCGCATGACAAGCGACGACCGCGCGCCAAACATATGGTTAAATCAACCATTATGAAAAGCCCCGCCTCGAAACACGGCTTTAGTTGCGACCAAGTGTCAGACCCGTGAACTTCATATACGTTTCTATAGTCTAACGCAAGTGAAGAGGTCAGCATATAATGGCTACTCGTACAAAGGATGTTCACTTGTCTCTTTTCCGCATTGCGCTTATTGCACTCGTTGTCCTTCTCGGCGAAAGCTCGTGTAACGTTAGTGATGTAAATTCTAATCGATATCGTTAAAAATGATAGACGACGTATATAAGCGGGTCTCTCGGTATTATTGTATGTAAAAATAAATAAGTTATCCATAAACCGTTTAAATATGTTTATTACTTACTCACTCAGTCAAATGAATCTACCTAATATGTATTTATTTTAGGTATACACAAAACCTGTAGAACTTAAAAATTTAAAAATAATATTAGAAAAATTTATCACAAATAATTCATTTGACTGAGTGAGTAAGTAATAAACATATTTAAACGGTGCTATTTGCTACAACGCCTTTGTTCCAGTCCCCGCAATCCGCATCTTCCTCCAATTTAGGTACGTTTGAATCGGAACAAAAGTATTCTGTTTTTTAATGTAATCTAGTTTGGGTGATCTGTGCATACAATAGACACTATTATTGTAATCTGAAGCAATGCGTCAAATTTTTACACGTCAAATAAAATATATACAAAATTGAAATGCGAAAGTAACTCGGTCTGTCTGTCTGTTACGCTTTCCCGCACCGATTTTGATGAAATTTTGCACATACAATCTTTAGACCCTGAGAAAGAACAGACTTTTTACCGCTGAAAAATACATGTTTCCGCGGGAAAATATATGCTTACGCGGGAAAATTCGATTTGGATGAAATTTAGTATTGAGATACATAGTTGCAAATAAAAGTATATGGCGAGAGACTTTCTACCGCGGAAAAATACATGCTTCCGCGGGAAAAGATAATAATACTTACGCGGGAAAATTCGATTTGGATGAAATTTAGTATTGAGATAGTTGCAAATAAAAGTATATGGCGAGAGACTTTCTACCGCGGAAAAATACATGCTTCCTCAGGAAAAGATAATAATGCTTACGCGGGAAAATTTGATTTTGATGAAATTTAGTATGGAGATACATAGTTGCAAATAAAAGTATACGGCGAGCAGAAGTCGCGCGGGGGCAGCTAGTTATAAATGACAAACGATAATAAAATTGTTTCCGTCACAGAATATTATTAGTTAGTACGGCGCACGGAGAAAATTGTCATAGGTCCGTTCAGCACAACGTCTCGCCCCGCACTGAATTGAAGGGCCCGCGAAGGGGAAGATCGCGCATTGCGTGTGTCGTTTTACGTAAAAAATTCGTTAAAAATCGCTGGGATTTTTTTTCGAAAAAGTAAGCTTAGGAGATGATTGGTATTCTTTTATTCTATATGGTGATGAAAATTAAAAAATCTTATGATTAATAGATTAGGATTAAAACGGTTCTTCCTGAAAAAGTAGACGGTATTTTACACTATTATTTCAGGTACTTAAAATAAAAAAAATGAAATTTCGGCCTCAGGAGATAATGCCTTATATGGCATAGATTATTGTGTAATTTTTTCAAAGCAATTCCGTTAAAGAACAAGGAAATAAATGGTTTCTGCTGAACCCAAATTTACCAAATTCACATATATCTACACCTTAAGCCGCGCTATATGTTTCCTAGTGGATACGAAGCTAAATATTTGTATGGTTTTCTGCACGCACAAGTTCTTTTTTTGAAATCCGTTCACAGATTGCCTCCGGAATGTTGAACGCAATTTTTATAAGGGATTTCATAAGCGCCCCTAGCTATTAATAGCAGAACTAAATTAGTTGAGATCATGCACTGTCGTAGGCATTCTGTGAACCGTTGTCACTATCAGGGCTTAATGTAGTAAATTAGATCTTAATATTTCTTAAATATTATCACTCAATATTATGCTGCCATTTTGAATTGAGCATTAGTAAGATACCTTTCCTTTTGTTATCATTAGACGACAAATATGACAAAGATCTAGTCTACAATAACTTTTAATTATTTATAGATATTAAATATTAAACATTTATCTTAATGTAAAATTCAGTTGTTTTATTTAGAGAAGAAAATTTATAAATTTAACTGGACTGGAAATTGCTTGAAATTTTCTCCCTCTATTTGGTTTTTGGATCATAATTTCAATATTTTTTGAGATATCCGCTTAATTAATACCTCAAAAGAAAGAATAATAACCACACATGTTTTTAAAAAGAGTTGAATAAAAAAAGCACCATTCGTTTTTTTTTTAAATAACCTCAAAAATGGTTTTCGTAAATCGCTGAATATTTTCGTAAGTTTCAAATGTCTGTAAAAAAATGTCTAATGACTCAGAGACCTAAAAACAAGTTTTGGTAGAATGCTTACACATAGCTTAACTTAAATTAAACAAAAAATAATTAACTGGCCTTAAAACTGGCAGTTATTAGCAACTAACTGTAAAATTTTGGGTATTTTCCTTGTATCCCGTAAAAAATTCATTAAAAAAAAATAGTCCAACTTCCGTTAAGACAACTATGGCTTAAATGGTTCCAAATAGTCCACACTACCATCCCCTAGAAGCTTTGCATCCATCTACCAATCACCCTGTATATTGCAAGACCTACCAATCTAAGGTATACAGTGACATAGGTATAGTGATAGTCTGAAGGTGGTGTCCTGTGGTTTAAATGTCTTTGGCGAAGAAGCTTATTCACGACGTGGATAGACAGATTTAGTTGAAGCTTCTAAATCAAAATATTTGTCATCTTCATTAAAAGTCACCTCATTGTGACCGCAAAAACAATATTAAACCAATGCGGTAAGTATCATGACTAATATACAGAAGACGGCCGAAAAACACATATTTATACAATATGGCCCTTGTCAATAAGGTGTGGCATTGAGACATAATATTATCTAAGATATAAACTACTTAGGTTAAATAATAAATATTATAAACAGAATAACTATATAAAAATAAAAAAAGCATTAATTCGTAAACTAATAAAACGTAAGTACCTACATAGGTAACAAGCAAATATTAATTTTTACCTGCTCCTAGGGACTCCGATCTCTTAATAAGTTGTTTAAGTCTAGTGACATTATAAAATGTACGTTTTTAAATAGTAAATTAATTAAAAGGAAATCTATTCGTTTTAAATATTATATGAAAGTTACCCGAGAAAGTATACTTAATTTAAAGCATGTTAAGTTGCCTAAATAGATTTAAGAAATTGTGGTTTTATGAAATTAATAATATGTAATTTAACAGCAAGTGAACAGGAAAATAACTTTTACACTGTATTGTTTTTTGATACTTTATAATTATTTTATTGTAACTTTCCCTGTAGAAGTTTTGAATAACTACCAAGTATTAACAAAGTTGACGTGGTTTTAAAATTAGAATGGCAATCAATCAATCAAACATTTATTGCTTAAATACATTTTAAAAAAGTTCTTATAAAATTGTATTGTCACTATGTATGTATTCTGCCTTATTGGGCATGCAATGTCTTAATTTTACAATAATTATAATTTAATAATTTTTAATTAATCTAAATAATTAAAGTATTAAAATCAAATAAAATCAAATGTTATTATATATTATATATAATGTTATGACTTATGATGTCCGGAAGATGAAATAATAATTAATAAATAAGGTCAATTTAAAATACATTAAAAATATATATATAAGTCAATTTTTACAATAATTTGTCAATCATAAATTCATTTAAGAAGTAATAGCATTTCTTTGTCAATAGTTCTATTACTTTTTTCCGAAACATCGGACAAGGTATATGCTCGTATAGTTTCTGGTAGTTTATTATAGACTGAGGGGTGCTGAGCAGAATATACTTTTATGCATTAAAGATGTTTGTTTGTCACGCCTATTGCGAACCACAGTACTTGACAGCTACTAGGCAAAAGAAATAATTACCTACTATAAACATATTTTTACAATACATCTTGTAAAAAGTATATGAAAACGGATAATCACCGGACAAAGCTAAGCTCAAGCGGCCGGTGACTAATAGGGGGCAGAGAGAGAGGAACTTTCTTATCTAAATTAATTAAATTAATTAATTCTTATTTAAATTATTAATAAATCGCTGGAAATATGAAATATGAATATTATGTTAAAGTTGAATGTTACACATTTATAATATCCTTCTTTTTTCATAGAAATAAAGTTCCATAAGTTCTGCTTTACAATTGTCCCGTTTTTAAATAGGTAAAGAATTTTCCTGCATTGGATATTACTTATGTATCACACATTCATAATGAGCAGACGTATTATTATAACGATTTACTCTATAATATTATTTGTAGAAATCGCACAATGTACAGCAGAGAAAAAAGCTTATATTTTCAAATGCTGCGACTCCGATGAACATGTAAAAGCACTATCTAAAACACAAGCAAAAGAGTGCATTAAAGGAACCGTCGGATCTTTTGATAGTATCATTGTGTTTGATAGTGAAAGAATATCGGCCAAAGTTAAATTTGACAGTGCTTTTAATATTATCCCTGGAAAGTTTAAATCCAACGCGACTTTTAAAAATTCTTCCAAGAATACGATATTGTTTAAGAATTCTAACAGATACTTGACACAGGTGAGTTTTCGTTATAAATATTTTCTCTTGATAAAAATACAAAAAATTCACAGAAAGTATTAACATAATACTTAAAATACTAAACCGTCACCAGAAGGTAAAGTGTCCAGAATGATGGCGGCATTGCCACGAGTGATTTGAGTGGCAATGCTAATTCGTTGATCAAAACCGGAGCCAGCCTTCCTATCACAAGTGAACTCAATGAGAAGCTTAGCAAGACTTATAATTACCTTAAGACTTACCTTAAGACCCCGAAGACTAGACGTTTCTCCCACAATCGGCCATAATAAGAAACCTCGTTCGAGATTATGTATTTTGTCGTTTGACGTAGAGTTGCGTTCTGTAGAGTCACATCCTAGACATAGAGCTTGTCCAGAAAGGGTGATTCCCTCGCGCGTATTACGCCGCAACAAGGCGTCCCTAGTATCTCGACTCGCGCGCAATACGCGCGAATCAAGCGCGAGTCGAGAGTCTGGCGTAGTGCACGCGATTTACGAGCGTATTTCGCGGCGAATTCGCCCTTTCTGGACAAGGTCTAAGGGCTGTCTCATTTTCCAAGTGATTAAGGTTATACCGATTGGTCTATTACCATCGTTTCGCATAAAGCGGTTCAATAGTATCCGCCTTGCTTACACTAGTAAAAGCCCGACAGATGATGTTGTTTTATTAACTACGAAGGGATACATGGCATTAGAAATACATACCAAAACGTGATGAGTGAACGAACCTATAAAATCACGCTGGCAACGGTGCACTCGGTGTGCAACTAGGCAGACAGAACCCAATCTCAAAAAAGTGCCAACTCGAAATGAGTTATAATCCAAAAGGTTACCTCTATCACAGAACATATAATTACGTACTACGCCTCTATTAAGACAAGAGCCTTTACCCCATTCTCTCCAGACTTAAACTAAGCTTAACAGCTTAACATCCGTAAGCCCAGGTATAAGAAAAATGTTATATATTTATAAGGGCTGTGGATTTTGTTAAATAGATAAATAAACACCAATAGTCTACAAATAAACCAAAAACTAATTTCAACTCATTCCGCCTCTGTTGTCTTCTCGCTTGCCCCTATTGCCAAGGCTATCTTTACCAGTTCGTCGGGAATACTACACTAATTTAAGATTTGTGTTGGGGATTGGGGAGCAATATTCGGTGTTCCTAACCCTATCCGATAGTCAAACAACTGACTTGCTCGGCTCCATAGCTCGCTTTAACCTTATATAATGAAAAATACATTACTGGAATCCATAGAAAAACATTTATAACATGGACCTTTTTACACAGAAATAATATCCAGTGACGCAATTAATAGTAGAGGAGCCCAGGATACTTATATTGTAGTTACTCGAGGGCAACTGATTATTAATTGAAGACTCTTAGGTCTAGATATTTTGGATTTTCTATTTTGTAAAACGCGTCAAATTTTAGTCGGCCTCTGACATATAGGTTTAACTTATTTTTTACGAAAATATTTAAAAAGGGCACAATAAATTTCGATATAATGTTGGATTGGTATATATTCTAAGGATTAATACATAATAGGAGATACATAATAGTAGGAACTTCTGGCATACCGTTTAAACTATGTACCTAGTTTGGGAGTCAGAGAAAACTTATTTTCTCTGTCATTGACCACTGTCATTGCTAGAAAATAATTTCAAAAAAAATATATTTACTTAATCATTTATTTTTATTAAATTAAGAAGGGCGTTCGTCCCTAGATAGACTAGTATTTAGGAGAAGATTGTTATTATGTACTTAAATTATCTACTTATAAGCGGGCACGAGTAACTCCACAAATCCCCTCTTCGGCTTCCATACTTATCTTATTTGAAATAGGTTATAATATTTTCCTTAATCCTTCGTAAAGTATTATTAAGTATCCCACAAGCAAAATGAGCAGACGTATTCTTGTAACGTTATGCGCTGTAGCGGTATTATTTGTAGAAATAACACAATGTACTATGCAGGAAAAAGTAAAAATTTCCAAATGCTGCGACTCTAATGAACACGTAGGAGTTCTTTCCAAAAGTCAAACAAAAGAATGCATTAAAGGAAATAGTGGATCTTTTGATAGTATTACTGTGTTTGATAGTGAGAGAGTATCAAAGAGTAAAAACTTTGATAGTGCTTTTAACATTATCCCTGGAAAGTTCAAATCGAATGCAACTTTTAAAATTAGTGCCATTAATACGATTTTGTTTAAGGGCTTTAATAAATACTTGTCTGAGGTAAGTTTTAGTTATAAGTTAAATGTTTTATATATTTATTAATATTTTTTACTTTACACAACGGGTATCAACTGTAGTAAAACCCAATATGGCCAAAGTAAAAAGGTTTTTAAACCTATATTATCTACAATCTACAACTCTATAAATTTTATATACTTAATGATCTTTTAGTGAGAATACCTATTTTGGTAGTGATATTATAATTGTATACCTAAAGTTGAAGCTCACGAGCTATCTAGATGTTATAGCTTATAATTATAGATGTGTAGATGTGACTTCTGAAAATGGTTTTATAACCAAATTAGACAAAGAAACCTAAAAAGAAGTTTGAAGATTTTGAATTTTAACGTTTCTCAAAAGTCGATATTAGATTTTTTGACATTAAATACTGGAAGGGTCAACCATTTCAACGGCTGGCCTCTGAAATCCTCAAATTTTACGGATATCTTTAGCATACTGATCTCTAAATGCTTTAAAATCTTATTATAGCTATATTAACCATTTTCTAAAGTCAAACAAAGATTTTATTAAACCTAAAATATCATTGAACTAACTATTTAAAAGTACACAATTTTACATAGTCGGAGCCTGAACTTGGATTAACCTTTGTCAGAAAGTATAAATAAATAAATATTACTGGACAATTCTTACAGCAACATTAACCCCGTGGTAAGCTCGAAGCTTGTGTTACAGGTGCTAGATTTCTAATATACCTACTTACCATATTCCTAAAACATATATTGTATGTATATAGATTGTGATATAGATAGATATTTTATACATATACTATACATAATAAATGACACCCAGACACGTTCTACTCGTACAAGCTCTTGTACCTGGTGTTATTTATGAATAATAAATATTATTATTATCTTATCATTATTGTTAGATACGGGGTTAATTAGATTCTAGAGCCTGAATTGTCTAACAATATTATATGTGTTGTTGGGTTAGGTTAGGATGTTTATATCTTTTAAAGTAAGTATTGATATATTGACAGAATACATAATAAATAATAGGTTTTGTATTTATCCTCTGTCCCCATTACCTACTCTGAGTCATAAAGCATCTGCTTACTTATAGTTTCTTATAATAATAGTTATAATTTATCCTGTATTATTTGCAGATATAACACAATAACAAGCATAAGTTTCAGGAATTATAATAGTGATTACAACCAATTAACAAGAATTGCTGTTTCTCACATTTATTACAAAGAACTATAAATCATACAACCTCTGTGGCACAGCGAACGAAGTTCCGCCTTCGACGTATGAGTTTACGGTTTAGATTCCCGCCTCAGGACAAACAATTTGTACGATCTCCAAATATTTGTTCTGAGTATCTGAATGTTATCTATGAATTATAAAACATAATATCCATATTATGTAACACAAGCTTCGAGCTAAAGCTACACAGTGTTAGTGATGAATTATATTAGACCGGTCCGTGTCCGGGGCGTGCCGTGTACGTGGCCCGGACGGGGCACGGATTTGAAACGTTACATACATTTTATATGAACCAGTTTATATTACACAGTGCATGATCCGTGTCCCGTCCGGGCCGGTGTAATATAAACTGTGTGAATAATTGTCAACAATAGTAATCTAAATTTAGATAATTATCTCGTATATTAAAAATGTCAAGGTCTTAATCGAGTTTGCTAAATCGAAAATATGAATATCAGAACGAAATAGAATAGGATTGATTTTTATAAACCAAAGTCATAATGACGACAACAAATTGTAAACATATTACAAATCATATATTTTACTAATAACATCAACAAATTGTAGGGTCGTGACTTAAACGTAAAATATTACAAAATTTAATTATATATTTTACAAATTATATTTTCAGAATGGAAAATTCTACTTCGAAATACCAAACGCGTACACAAGATGGTTGGAGTATACGGACTTCTGCATTGACTACTTCACCACCTCTACCAAAAAAACGTCTCTACAATACTGGATCGTATCGGACCCAGCTCCGGAACCCAAGGACGATACCTACATGACAGCTGGTAGGTATTTCCTACTTTGTGCTGCCTAAAACTAGCTAGCTGTAAAATTAGGTATGGGGGCAATTATTGTCTACCTGTCGCTAATACTTTTTCATATTTTTATAGTGATTTGACGCAGGCTTTCAGAAAATTGTATAGAAAAATTACACAATAACAATGTAACTTTTTTGTCCGAGCTTTGTTGAGCCGTGTTGGCTCAGTAGGAGCACATTCGACTTTCATACCAAAGGTCAAACCTCGCCTCTGGATTTTCTTATGATTTTTCTCTGGTAAACTTCATTTAAAAATAAATACATAAATAAAATAAATATTCACGGACAATTCACACAGCAACATGTAGCTAGTGAATTGTCCGGTAATATTTATTTTATTTATTTTTAAATGAAGTTTACCAGAGAAAATCATAAGAAAATGCAGAGGCGGGGTTTGAACCCACTATCTTTGGTATAGTTCACATCCTATATATCCTGTTCACAGCAATGTTCGTGTCATCGTTCTTCCTCCTGGCCGTGCTGGTGGTGTACAGCGTTCTAAAAGAGCTGCGCAACCTGTGCGGTCTGATACTTATGGCGTACGTGGCAAGCCTGCTTACCGCTGTGTTCTTGTTGGGGATACTGCGAACTGGCAGCCGCTCTGGTGATGTCTGCTATGCACTCAGTAAGTTTTTTATAGTTGATAGACCCTTCATCATCATCATATTAGCCGTCGGACGTCCACTGCTGTACATAGTTAAATCACAAATAATTATCATCGTTTTAGGCTTTGATCGAAATTGACATTTGTTACAATTTTAAATTACTTTCCGACAGTATAACTCAAACAATTGCTGCGCCCTTACAGGGTAGGTACCTACATGTACTTACCTTAAGCAACCTACCACTTATGCTTAACATTATAAATTGTACAGTATGCAATAAATAAATAAATAATAAATTCCAGTCGTTTCGGTCGGATGCGATTGCATCCACCGTGAACCAGCTAACTTTAGCAACTCATCCGTCCACCTGGTGGGCGTCCGACGCTGCGTCTTCCGATCCGTGGCCTCCACTCAATAACTTTTCGTCCCCATCGGCCATCCGTTCTCCTAGCTATATGATAGACCACAATTTGTTGCTTGACCACAATCTCACGGGTTAGTTTCGTTCTCACTCAGTCCCGTATTCATCCGGTCCGTTGTCCCCCGATTTGGTTTACGTACGATAAATTTAATCCGAAGATTTTTTTACGAAAAGTACTGGCAGGCACGTAAATTGTGATCGTTCGGCTTTAGTTATGTACCTATGTAAAAATTAAAATAATAGATGTAAGTTAATATGATTAGGTAAGGACAATATTTTTTTAAATTGAGGACTTCTTGAAATCACCTGCATGAAAAGTGTCGATGTGACCGAGAATGGATCGCAAGGGTCTAGTCAAAGAGTCAAAGTCAAAGTCAAAAACTTTATTTCCATAGAAACACAGGGATTTACCCGTGTAAATCCCTGTTTCTACGTGTGGACACGTCAGAAAAATCTTATAACCAAATAAATCATTTATAACTCTAGAAGATACCTATTCAATCTTGTCTTGTTGTATTCATTTCTTCGTCTCAATCGAGAAATTCTTCTAATTTAAATTGTAATGTATCATAATTTTTATATAAAAATTTAATCGCTGCTAAATAGTATGTACCCAAGGTTTTTTAATTTGTTTATACTTTTTCAGCCCTGATTATATACTTCTCGTTTCTGGCCAGTTTTTGCTGGATGAATGTGATGTCCTACGATATCTGGTGGACATTTAGGTAAGTTTTCATATAAGTAATATTAAATACAGTAGGTATTCATATTGTATTCATACAAACGTTCATCATCATCGCTGCGTTATAAGAAATATACCGTAAAAAAAATGTTAGCTAAGTGGAAGCATACTAGATTTTATTACAAAGGTTTTACTCCCTGAAAAATTGTTGTGCGCTCGTGAGAAAATCGACATGTTTTGTAAAATTTAAAGCGTTGGAAGGACATGTGACTCTACACTTGAATTCCGGGTGTCCCAACAGCGGGAATGTAAATAGGGAGGGATAATTACACATAGCTCTATCTATATCATCACCATGAGTAGTCTACTCATGCATTACTCATAAAATAATATAATAAAGCCCTATAACAATATGTACCGAACTATAAGTTGATTATTATTTACTAGTTGTGCCTGCGACTCCGTCTGCGTAAAAGTATATTTGTTAGTTGGGAACGTCTTATCATAACTGGAGCAAGAATTTCAATAGCCTCTCCTGTGACCCAAACGTCTAAATGTCCTACCAAATTTCATCAAATCATTGCTCTGATCATTGCTTTAAGACTATGTACATATTTATGTATGTATGGAACATACAAAAAAAAGTTTTAAAAATCGTCAAATTAGTTTCAGTATCATAATATTGAGGCTCACAAAATCTCTGATAAAAAACTAACTTACTCCATGACCGACCCTTACAGTTTTGTTTCAAGTACCTATAGATTTACTATGAATCAACGGTATATCTATAGCATATCGTATGTAGGTATCGCAGGAGGTAGGTTTTTAACACAGTAACAGGAAATTGGTTGTTTTTGTATTTGCGGTTTGGTACAATTTGTTCTTTAAGCTTACTAATTAGCCATGATGATTTAAATATAGAATTTTCCGAAGGACTACATCATTTAATGCAAGTAGGTAAGTACCTACCTACTTTGCTTATGTTTCTGATAACCTTTATTATGATAAAGGATATCAGCATTAGGTGCCTACACATAGGTACCTACTAAAATTTTGCGTGTCGGCGCGCGCTACCAACAGATGTAGTTGCTGGCACTGAATGAACGTTCGCCTCCTCGTCACTGTCATCTTCTCCAACTTGTGTAACTTGTGTAGTGAGAACCGCCCGCGCGACCTGAGAGGAGACGGAGCACGGCGGGACGCTCACTCCTCCTGATAAAAACTGCTCTTGTTGTGGTTCAAACGTCGAGAGTTGTTTAACTCCTGTGTAAATACGTGAGTAATTCCCGTTTTATAAAATGTATACATTCTGTTTGTTTTTCAGAGGTTACGCGAAAGCCCGCCCAATCCACCGTCGTGGCCAACCCTTCAAGTACTGCATGTACTCCCTGTACGCCTGGGGCTTGCCGTTGGCACTCACCGTCATGCTAGTGATCATTGATAAGCAGGACTTACGGCACAAACCTTGGATTGTAAAGCCTAACCTACAGAAGAATGGCCGTTTTATTGAAGGTAAGTGTAACGTGCCATTCACCAACCCGCACTTGGCCATCGTGGTGAATTAAGGCCTAACCTCTCTCGCATAGAGAGAAGTCCCTGTGTCCTAGCAGTGGGTACTGATAAACGGGTAATGGTGATGATGTACCTTGTCATAGGATCTAATTTCTATGATCAAGTCTACCGTACGCACTACCCTAATGGTAACATATTTATAAATACCTACTTCATAGTAATTAAATTTATGCATGTAGGTAACAACTGTATTTGTACACTTAGGTACATAATAATTATGTATAAGGTAAGTGTATAATTTACCTTAATTTTATTTATTATAATAAAATTAAGGTAAATTAAACAGTTTCAAAAGGTGTCCATAATAATGTTATATATGCTACCATGATTCGTTTCCTTCAAAAATATGCTTTCATTCATAAATTCCTCAATTGAATAGTGACGTCCCTTGATCTAATTAATTTAAACTGTCATTTGTTTTGATTACTATTAAATAATTTACCTTAAAAATTACCTCAATGCTGTTATTCATAAATTCCTCAAAGTCCCTTTAACAAAAGTAATCTTAATAATTAAAACTGACAATTGTTTTATTTACGGTTGCCATGCTTAGCTACGACGTTACATGTCATGATTTTAGTATAATGACGCTGTTATCTCATTGTTAAATGTAATGTAACCTTCTATTCGAACTTTTTACTTAAATAATGAACTGTGAAACAAGAAACACCATGCATACAGCAAAATGGCTCAGAGCGGGAAGATGGCTACACTATCCATAATTATCATGCAGTCCGCCAGAATCCCCAATCCTAATCCCTCAGGGGATCCTGATGAACTTCAAAGTTCATTACAATCCCCAAATGTCAGATTCATATTTTTAAGCCTCGTTTACATTAAAGTAGTTAGAATTGTAAAATTTTAATTGTAATTGGAAACATGTATTTTATTCCAAACTAGTTCCAAATAGATCTACTATGATTATTATGGTACAGTCAGAAATGGAACTTTCAATGCATTTGTATCTTGAAAGGAATTGTCCTTTTTGTTATGATATAATAAATCCTTTCTCGATATTATATCCTCATTGAAGGATCACTTATTACAAATTATTATAACTAAAAAAATCCAATAGTTATACTGAAAAATATAACTAAACGGATACGATAATTTTGCATTGGGCGGGTTTATTTAGTTGTTTTATGAACATACACAAGTAAATATCAATTCGCGTTTTTTTACGCTAAATATAATACTAGCAAAATCTATATAAGGTACCAGGGTAGCAGAAACTATGAAGAGGTACGAAGATTGAAAACGATGATTTTCGATGACAGATCCATAACTACTCATCCTAGAAAGTTCGTTTTGGTTTCAAACGAAAGGTGTTAATGAGACCTCATTTTTCGATGACAGCTGTCAAAATTAAAACTGTCATATCTCCGTAACTACTCATCCTAGAAAGTCCGTTTTGATTTCAAACGAAAGGTGTTAATGAGACCTCATTTTTCGATGACAGCTGTAAAAATTAAAACTGTCATATCTCCGTAACTACTCATCCTGGAAAGTACGTTTTGATTTCAAACGAAAGGTGTTAGTGAGACCTTTATTTTCAAAAAAATATTGCAATATTTTCAAAAGTTTTTTTTTAGTAGTTTTAATTTTGACAGCTGTCATCGAAAAATGAGATCTCACACCTTTCGTTTGAAATCAAAACGGACTTTCTAGGATGAGTAGTTACGGAGATATGACAGTTTTAATTTTGACAGCTGTCATCGAAAAATGAGATCTCACACCTTTCGTTTGAAATCAAAACGGACTTTCTAGGATGAGTAGTTACGGAGATATGACAGTTTTAATTTTGACAGCTGTCATCGAAAAATGAGGTCTCATTAACACCTTTCGTTTGCAATCAAAACGGACTTTCTAGGATGAGTAGTTATGGAGCTGTCATCGAAAATCATCGGTTTCAATCTACGTATAGTAAAACCATTTCTAAAATGAACGCCCCTCCACCGAATTCTGTATTTTTTTTCTGTGTTTTCTGTTTTTCTGTATTTCCTCTCACACGTTGAAAACATCACGGTTTTGTGGAGGGGAGTTCATTTTTAGAATGGTTTTACTATACCTACCTCTTCATAGTTTCTGCTACCCTGGTGCCTGATATAGATTTTGCTAGTATTATATTCAAGGTAAAAAAAAACGTGAATTGAAATTATTTATTATATACATTATATAGATCCTAAATGGACGCGCCTAATGCAAAATTATCGATGCGACATCTTTGCGCATCGTAAATCGATGACTGTACTTCGGAATAATAATAATAATTTTGAAAATATTGGAGTTCCAGCAATAATAATAATAATTCCAATAACCAGCAATGTCCAGTAATATTTGATTAATATTTATTTATACTATAAAAAATCATTGATTAAAATATAATAAATAAAAACTGCTTTAGTGTATAACCAACTTTAGATACATTTACCATCAGGGGATCATAGTGAACTCTGTTTCCTGGGGGATCGGGCGGGGGGATCAGGCTAGGGGATTGTAGCGGACTGCATGATAATTATAGATTGGTTAAATTAAACCTTGACTCTCCACAGGTGGTGAGAAGCTGTACTACCTTTACTTTCCCATGCTGATCCTGATCTGTCTGAACTGGCTGTTCTTCCTCATGACTGCCTTCAACATCTGGCGCCTGAGTCGGGGGACTTCGGTCCTGGACTCGGCGGCTGCGGGGACGCCGGCCGCACATCGCTCTAACAAACATAGGTGTGGATTTGTGACCCTGCGGAAACTAGTCGACTAGGCGACTTCCTTCGGGTTGAAATATGTTTGTATGGCCACGTCTTGTCATAACTGGAGGATGAATTAAATAACCTTTATGTTTTCCAGACGTCTAAATGTTTATCTACAAAACTTCATCAAAGAACCATTGGTTAAGAGTTATGGAGGAACTTATATACTTACATGCCGAAAAAAAATCTAAAAATCGTCAAATTAGTTTCAGCATAATAAATAATAATAATAATAATAAATATTGCTGGACAATTTACACAACGACATCTAGCCCTGTGGTAAGCTCGAAGCTTGTGTTACCGGTGCTAGATTTCTGATATACCTACTTAATATAATATACTTACATACATAGATAGATATTTTTTATTATACATTATTATAACACCCAGATGACACCAGATAATACACAAACTGGGCCCCCACGATACCGCCTTGCAGAATCGAGATTGTATCTTAGGCGCTAATAGTGTTAAAATATGAGCCAAACAAATAATCTCATTTCCAGATTCCTGGTATACCTGAAGCTCACAGTGGTGATGGGGTTGAACTGGATCCTGGAGGTGGTCAGCTACTTGCTCCCGAACTTCAGCTTCTGGTACATCTCTGACATCTACAACGTGCTGATCGGAGTCTTCATCTTCTTTATATTCGTCTTCAAGAAAAATATTTTGAGGAAACTTACGAAAGTGTGAGTATGCTCCAAGGGATATATTTTGTTGTAAATTAAGTTTGTTTTATTTTTAGTTAATTTGTAAGTTACCGTACTAGAGCGACAATCACTTTATGAAAAAGCTGTAGAGTGTAGAGAGTTGTTTCTGTGCCTATCCGCTAATGGCAGCCATAGCAAAGGATTTCTTTAAAATTAGCTCGAATTCTAACATTTGAAGTTTCGACACTACCTTTGTTTTAAAGACTTTTCTTCTATCCTCTCACAGATTCCTGAATTGCAAGAATAAGGGAGCGTTCTCCGGGATAACTCGAAGGGACACGTCCACTTCCGAAAGCAGTTCCAACAGTGCTGGGAGCACGGAGACAGAAACCCTGAAGATCTGCACAAACCCTAAAGGCCCTGGATATATCATTAGCAACAACTTCTAAGATTAAGTACCTATAGTTTATACCTACTTAGTAAGCTATGAAAGGATTATTTTTTTACTATCTAGGCTAACCTGTTGTGTTGTGTCACAAATAAGAAAAAAAATACGCTGTTATCAGTAGGAATAACTTCTGAGATCGCAGTTTATACATAATGATTATGATATGAATCGATGTACGGTAAGGATTAGGATAAAATATGACTTTATTATAAGCTAACCTGTTGTAACAAAATAAAAGGCCATCATAAATATAAGGTTTATATATAGGTAAGCGGTAAGCTAAGTTTTTTTTTACTTTAGAAGCTAACCTGTTGTGGCCAAATAAAAGGCTTATTAAAATAATGGAGTTAGATTAAGTCTAGGTAGGACGATGTCAATTCACAAACGCCTGAATAATTACCAGTGATTATTTTATTTATGTAGGTAGGTATAATAATTTAGGTACCTATATTGAACCTTTATAATACTCATTGTTAGTTTAAGTGTAAGTAATTAAAAAGAAGCGCTTCAATTGATTTGATAAAATTAAGAACTATTGAACGATGTTAGATATCTAAAATTTTTTTATTAAGGCTTCCAACACTATGACATAGACACAATTGACATTAGCATCTAAGCTGCTCGTCTATAATAAAATAATAATAAGAAAATGCCTAGGTACTTACCTTGGTAGGTATGTAAGTTCCTAATACTTAGGTAGGTAGGTACCTACCTAATGATTCGTGAAAAATATTAATAAGTACCTAGATTATTTGGTTTAAGTATACCTAATATTTGATTTATTAAATCTAATATAAACAAAATTTGTATTGTTTTCCTTATAAAACTCCAAAAAAATATATTATATTTCAAAATTCCAGTTTCATATTTGATTAACTAATTGGTCTTATTTCCTTAATAATGGTTAATGGTTGTTGTGGACGCCGTACGTTACTTATTATATATTGTAGGTAGGTACTAGGTACCTAACTCAACATAATATGACCGTTTTACCTTACCTATTATACTAAGAGCCGACCTTCCTTTCATTCGGAAGCGTGAAAATTCTTTTATGTGTGTCAGCACAGATAGCGCATTGCGTCCCAGCCATCCGAAATGCTTTGGATGGGACGCAGGTGGCACGGGGACAAAAGTCTATGAATGACTCTCTTTTATACTCAAAGTACTTCTCTTGACTTTTGGTAATAGTGGATTTTCTTCTTCGACTTTTCTTTTTCTTTCGATTCAATCAAACTGAATGTCAGACAGTTTGATGCAAAGCACAGATAAAAAATCTTGTCTCAGGTGAGTGCCTATGTTTGATTGACCTACTGTCAAACAAACGTCAATTTTCTGTCAAATTTCAACACAGCTGAGTGGAGCTGAGCTGCATCTGGGACCGACTGCATTGCGCTTGCCTGAACTTTATGCACAATTTAGATAATATAGCATAGATCCCGGCCAAATTTGACCTCAGCCTCCGCCGTGTCAGTCACCATGTCGGCCGCCCTAGAAGAAAGATTCGCGCCTTCCATTGACGAAAACCGTCCGATGCTCGACGAAAGGTGTGTTTTGAGAGTGAAAATGTAAATATCGCTTTTTGGGTGTTGAATAACATAAATTTTACTTTACAGGGTTCGTGAGGAGGTGGAGACGTTGAAATCTATCTTGATGGACGATGTTATTATCAAAAAAGTGCAGGATCGTCCGGAGATTATCGAGACGGTGATTCGTCCGTCGACCGGGTGCGATGTGGACCAGCAATACGTTTGTGTGACTCTGGAGGTGACGCTGCCGGACCGGTATCCGGACCTGAGCCCGATCGTGATGCTGCGCAACCCGCGGGGGCTGGACGACCGGCTGCTGGACACACTGCACAAGAAGATCAAGCAGATGCTACATCAGCATATTGGCAGTGTTGTCATTTACAGCATTGTTGAGGTGAGTACATTCTCTTTTATATGAAAAATGTCGCTTGATAGTTAACCAAACTCAGAATTGAAAAGTCCATATTCTAATCCCCGAAGAATACTTATAACCTATTAGTCTTACTTGATAACTAATTAACCCTGCAATAGAATCGGCGAATATGTGGCTCAATTTGTTTTTTTCATAATGAGTAAGTGTAGGAAAAAGGTTGTGGATGTGGAGCCAAGAATTTGCAAACTTACTCGCACAACTATCACTCACTTTATTACATAATTTTTCCATTAGGTTCAATAGTTTCAAATTCTGATTCCAGTTGCTCCGAGGGTACCTAACCAACAGCAACCTGCCCAGCGGTGTCTGCACCATCTGTCTGTTTGGTTTCATCAGCGGAGATGCCTTCATCAAGACGGAGTGCTACCACTACTTCCACAAGCACTGCCTCGCGAGCCACCTGCAGGCCTCAAGGCAGAGCTATGTGGAGGAGCTGGACAAACTGCCTAATTGGAAGCGAATGGAAGCACCACCATTTCAGGTATCTATCCAGTCTAACTTGGACCAAGCTCATAAGCTTTCTGGGGTCTTATGTTACTATTATTATCTACTGTTTATTATTTACTATCTAAATCTAATAAAAGACATCTTAATTTAACTATTATTACTATGTTTAATCAAATTGTTTTTATTTTGTGTAAAATTTGTTTGATTTGTATTTGAATTAATTAATGTACTGTTTCAGCAAACCTGCCCGGTGTGCCGCTCGGCGGTGTTCTACGACGTGGAGAAGCTGAAGGAGGCGCCGCCGCCCATCGAGGCCGAGAACGCAGCGCCCTTCGAACTAACACCGGAAATGAGGGTACGAACAGAATTTCAGCTATTGTTTTATAAAGATACTAGATAAAAGCCTGGTTCGCTCGGGTGAAATTTGACGAAATTCTCCATAATCCGAATTTTGCGGTTGTCGATTCAAAATCAATATTATTTAAGTTTTGCTATTCATATAAGGTTTCGATCGAGTCTACCAATCCGTACCCCTTGACGAAATAATTAATAGATATATATTTTTCTGCGGTAAAAAATAGCATTAGGCGACCTCTGTGGCTCAGCTTTCAGAGTTCGATACCAGCCTTAGTACAAAAAATTTGTAAGCAAAAAAGCAAATATTTGTTTCGGATGTTCTGGGTGTTATTTGTATAATATTAATAAATATATTTAATAGTTCAATCAGATATCTAGCACCTGACACACGCTTAGAGCTTAGCCAAGGGCCAAAAATTTTCCAGCAATATTTATAAGTTGAACAAAATTGGTTCAGTAGTTTTGGCGTTACAGCTCAACAGATAGACAAGAGTTATCTTTACGTTCTTATCTTTTTTCTTTTTTTAAAGGCATTGCAAAGAAAAATGGCGGCGTTGCTGAAAAAGCAGGAAGCTAAAGGAGGCATCGTGGGCAGCGGCGACACCGGACCACCCCCACTTACTATCACCACTCCAGCTGACTTCGCAGTAAGTATCAACTTCACCTTCTCTACAGGATCGAACAATGGAAGCTAAAGAGGAGGAGAGTCCAGGATCGGAATTGATTAAGGAGATATACAGATAATAGTACGGGAGGCGACGATGCTAAATGGGGATTTACTCGAGCGTCAAAGAGACCTATTGGGTTGCATTTGGTAGATGATAAGAAGAAAAAAATTGTATGAGACCGATGTGTTTCATCAGTGGGGGAAGCGACCATAGATAATTAAAAACTTATTTAAAAAAATACTGTTGTATGGACGTACTTAAGCGCGTCAGTTAGTGATAGATTCTATAAATCAGATTCAATAAATTGAAAATCAGCTTAACATACTTACATACTTAAAAATAATTTAGGAAATATGATTGATAATATACGTTTGTAAATCTAATTGTTTACACGATTGGGGTGAGTGTACGTAAACGTTAAAAAAATAAAAATCGCGACTCATTTTTTTTGACTCATTTTCAAAAATATGAACAAAAAAATCGGCATTTCCAAAGGTGTTAGAGCGTCAAATTTAGATGAATATGGTTCATCTCTATGTTCTGATTCTACCATATCTTAATCTGACAATTATCTCTAAAGTAATGCGCCTAATATGACAAAAGTAAATTTTGTTCCCTTATAATTCACGTTCGAACATAGATAGATTTTTTATATTTGGTGGAGGTACTTATCTGGGTACTAGCTATCTCCAGTTTCTTAATCTGACGCGCTCGAGTAAATCCCGAAATCCCCTCTTCGGCTCCCCTACTATAGTGATCATTTAATTCTCTTGCATAAATAAGCATAGCGTTGCTAACCTAAGTTCTCCTTTGACGAGAGTGATCAGGCCTTAATTCACGATGGCCAAGGGCAGGTTGGTGCATGTCACAAGTCCTTCAAACTTCTCAGAACATATCGGTATCTCCACAATATTGCCTTCGCCGTAAAGCATGTGTGAAAGCGCAGATACATTATTCGTACGTCTTTTTTTTAAGGTATTTGATTGATTGTTTGTCTACTTACAGAGTGGCTCTGGCAGTGGTAACCGGAACCGAAACGCTGTTAGTAGCCGTCCGCCCGCAAACGTAAGTAAATCATCGGACCGACCCTTGCAGATTTATTATTAGTAAGTAATAAGTTTGTATGATAAATAAATACTTTATTATTTCCAGGATCCCCCGGGCAGCCCCTCGGGTCCCGGGCGCGGCGGCGTGTCGCGGCGGGGCGGCCCGCAGAACGCCAACGGACGGAACAAGAACAGACAGGTACGTCACACTAACAATATAACGTACCATTACTGGCCACAAGCACATTGTTCTAGTAATAAATTCATTGGTAATTTAATTACACGTCAATTTGTATATTAAATAATTAAAATAAAATCATATTCTTCTTCTTCTTTTATTTGTGACAAACGTGACTGGCATAAAATCATGTTCAACATGTGCCTTAAAAATATCACTATATAAAATTACAACTTACACTATTACATGTCAAATTGTATGGGGTCTTAATTTAATTGTTCCCAATAAATATTTTTGAATTACAAGAAAAAAAAAATGGCAGCTTACCCGGTCCTTGAATAGTATTTGCATGCGTTTGATTTTCTCGTTCTACAAGTTCTTTTACGTTGTGTTTCGTTACTGCAACGACATAAAATTAAAATTTAACAACCCCACAGGCAAACCGGCCCGTCACCAACGGCAATCCGTTCCGCGTGCCGCCGCCGCCCGTCGTGAACCCGCTGTGCACGCTGAACCGCGGCGTCATCGCCAACGCCAACAACGGGCGCGGCGTCATCTCCACGGCCACGCCCGAGCCCGCGCCCGAGCCCGAGGCCCCGCCCTCGCCCAGTGGCCGGCCGGCGTACCGCGGACCCTACAGGTATACTCTATGTTACAGCCGACTGGCGTATCGCAGACCTTATTATATTGTGTCTGTTAGGTTAGGTTAAGTGTTTCTTCTTTCTGGATGATTCCATAAACAAAACATCTGCTAAATTTGTTATGCTATTTACCACTAAAACAAGCTAATCTATATTGTGTCTGTTAGGTTAGTATCATTGATAGCGTATACCTTAGGGTGTAAGAGTTGAATTTCTTTCTTTCTTTCTGGATGCTTCCATAAACAAAACATCTGTTATGTTTTATGCTATTTTACCACTCTAGCAACTAATCTACAAGCTCAGTCGATGATATTTTTCTCAAATGAATCTTCCTAATTATTTGAGCCAAGATTTTTCCTAGTTCTTGTACAAAAATATCGATAAATTTGATCTCTATAGCTTCAACAAAATATGACCGTATTTTATGTAACAGGGGGTTCAACCGGCGCGCCAAGCCCGGCCGTCGCGGCCAGAACTCACGGTGACGCAAACGCAACGGATTCCAATGCAGCGTTAGGTAGCCAACCCACCCTCTCACGCCGCACCAGCTCCGACCAACTGGCTGCCTTACCACCATCGCAATAAGGTCACTAATCGCAGGCAACATTCACCCACGAGGGTCAATCTTGCCTGCCCGTGACGACGCTGTGCGCGCTGTGAAAAATGTAAATCTTGTGCCAATTAGATTGATGAGTGTTCATTGTATTGTAGTTGTCTATGGTTCTGTGGAAAACGTAGGTTATGGACTAAGGCTGAAAGAAATGCTCAAAGAGACTCGTGTGATATTCAAATTCGGACTGAAGATTACGGTTATGTCGCCGATTTGGACTGACCTCTCACATATCCTGGCTGAAATTCTTCGAATTTATTTAAAGCTCAGTTTAACTTGATACCTCGTCAAGGTTGTGTATAATTTTAGACTCCTATTGTGATTTATTTAGTTAAATTCTATTATTATAGGAATTCCCCCAATTTTAGGCCTTTGATCAATCAAATTGCAATGTGCGAATACGGGGATTTCTTGAATAGTCTGAATTTATTGATGCGATTGTAAATACTTTGGGTCCAACTCGAAAAGCGGCGCTGCTTATAAAATCTTAATACAATGAGCTGAAATATGTTTAAAACTCTTACAAATGGAATGACATCAAAAGCATTTAGATTTTATAAGAAGCCCTGCATTATATTAATTAAAATAATTTACTCTGAGTGGGAACTCAGTTCTATCCAACTGGTTTCCCTTCAGAAACACCATAAACACTATTACTGTCTCTCTCTCACGCATCTACTTTATCTAAGATGAAAAGAGACTATATTGAGTGTTGAGGGTAGTTTTGTATTCCTATATACACTTTTATTTTGTACCAATATATTGTTATCATATTATGGTTGATTCAGTTTAATGCCTCGACGATGGTAAGATAACAGTTAACTAAATTATAATCTAAAATTATTATATATAAAAATATTGTTCTCCATTTCTAATTGTTTTTATGATTCGTTACATGACATTTTAAATTTCTTTTTATCATTTAGTCTATTGTACCTATACTAAAAGAAACAATATTTTAGATAATGACAAAATTCATCAATATTATACCTTATTTATGTATGTATTTTTATTTATATTTTATATATTTTTCAATGGCCTCCTTTTAAGTTAATAGGCATATGATTATAAATAATTTTGTATAGCTACCAAAACACATTATAAGTATGTACGAGTAATAATTATATTTCTCACTATTTACACCTTTTATCTTCGCACAGTCTTGGCTTCCTTGTCACTCCACAAACAATGAAACACTTAATACATAAGCGGAAGAGAGACGGCATTTGTCCCGAGTTGATATCAAGAGCTCAGGCAGTATTGAATTGTAGAGTATTAGAGAGTACCTTCCATCTCATTAACTGACGTTTTCCACCGAATCATGGCTAGAAAGCAGAATTAATAAGTTACTATAGAGGTTTTACTTCTAAAATCTACCTTCTAAGGTAAAATCAAGATTAAAAGGTCTATAGTCTCTTATTGGTCCGAATAAATCAGTTTAAGTAATGAGCATTTATCTTAAAGCAGTTTGCAATTGTAATTTTAGAAGCCGACATTCGATTGTGTTTACCAGCCAAAAGACGGCGCTAAAATAAAAATACAAAAAAAATATTGGTCCTGAATACCTACCTACTCTCAGTTCTATTAAATTTTTTAAATTAGTGATTTCCTGTATCCCCTAAATATGAAGTTTGTTAGTTTTTAACACATTGCGATTGCGATGAGGCTTCCAGAGTTATGATTCCCGAGTGCTATAAAACAGCTTACAACGATGTTATAATAACTTTGAGTATTGGCAATATAAATAAAAGTAACAGCAAGTAAAATAGAAAACAACACTCAGGGTTAACATAGCAAAGGATTTTTTATTAATTACTATAAGGATCATTGGTCCTGCCAGGCGTCGTGTGCGACTGAGACCCTTTGTACATAATTCTAGAATAAAACATCTATGCAAATAAATAGCTCATGTTTCATAAATCCTAAAGAAACACTTGTCATATAATCTTCTACAAAATATCTTTACAAAGTAGTTATACTAGATACTTTAGGCTATTTTCGAGAAAAATCTATAGTTATCAAATATTATTGTAGAGTTATGTACAGAGGTCTTAAGCGATGATATAATTATATTCCATGTATTTTCTATATAAATAAATAATATCTATGTATAGGCAAATTTAAACAGTAGATTTGTAATAAATATAAAAATGACTGCTCTGCGCCAATGGCAAGGTTCTGAGGGTAGTCGCAAAAAAAAGTTTTTGAATCTCATTAGTTAGGTCGCGAACTAAAGTTTGTTAGTAGGTTAAATTTAAATTATAATGTATTGTAGATTTGAAGCTATAGGTAGTTTAGGAACCTACTACGACTTGAGTTCTTTAAAAACATCAGTTAAGTTAAAGCAGTAAATTATTAAAAGTTAAATTAAAAGATCTTACGAACAATAAAGTTTCTTAAAAATAAAGTTAATTGAACCATTCTCAAAACATTTAAAAATTTTGCATTCGCTAGTTAGGTATTGTTATATAAGTAGGTACTTATTCATTTTATTGTATTTATCTATAAGTAATTACATATTTTTAATATTTAGATCTTTTCCTTATAAATAAATATCATTATCATAATTTAAGATTGGGCCAAAAAAAAAATGCAATACTGGCCAAATCACACTAATGATAATGTTAAAAATATAGGCTATATGTATTTAATAATAAAATGTACTTATTAATGTAATGTTCTGCTGTTATCTTAGATGTCGCTATTACGCCTGGCTATATAGTATGCTTACATTAAATCTAAGAAAATGGCACAAAGATTAATTAATAATTTAAGACACTGTAACCGTACTAGTCATGTATGTCATTGCTGTGTAGATTTCAATGTTTACCGAAATATTTTATAGCCCTTGAGGCCTAGAGTATAACTTTATTTTTCCCTTTGTGGTTGTAGAATTAATAGAATTAACTTGTGGAGATGTTGAGGTAGGCTAAACAAAAGCATGGTAGTTTATCTAATTTAATTCGATGTCAAGTGTGATTTCAAAATATTATTTTGAGTCACATTTTACTGAAAAGAATCTTAGTAAAAATGATTGCTACTAAATAAGGCAATTGTGATTCGCTGTCGTGTTGTGGTCGTACACTTTATTGTACTAAATTAATTAAATGCGTAGCTTCGATTCTAGATACTTTCACGAATGATATTTCAACGAAAAATCCAAAAATAAATTGTTTTGTCTATAAATTAAAGATTAATAAATTTGTCGTTTGAACATAGAGTAGCTAAATTATATTTATTAATTGCGATGCCGATAACAAATTCAATGAAATCACAATAAAATAATTTACTAAAATAAGCAGTATAATTTACTAAAACGCCTTTAAATATATTGCTGCAGCTCAGAATGTACCACTCTGAATTAAGCTTTAGCAAAAGATAATTAATGATCTTAATTTTTTATTTAATACTTATAAGCTCGTCTGATGCTTTAGTTTTGTAATTTAATGATGTGTGATGACGAAAATTTTGTGTGTTTATTTATTTTTTAATAGTCGATGGGTGTGAAATGTAAGTGGCGTAAACTCTAAACTAAAGTATCGTTAACAAGCGGTACCGCTTTCGAGACGAGCTTTTTCTCTGTTGTGTCACCGTAAGTACGCGTACTAACTACGTCGATCACCCACTTTACTAATGCAGCAGGTGTATCTATCTATACATCACTATATCACATTGCTATGGTGGAAAATTCCTTGTACTGCCTAAAACACATAGGTACGCCTCTTATTTTTATTCTAATAACATTAGTTATATTTATTGCATAGCTAATTTTTTTGTGTACCTACCTACTTAATTTTTTGAGGCTCAGAAAAAGGTTTTTAAAACTTGCCATTTATTTTATTTAGAAATAAAAAATTACGAGGTATACTTTTAAGTACTTTAGGTTAATATGTTTTGAAGCTATTTTAATTTTGCAATTTAATTTTTATTTTATTTTTGTATTTTCCTTATTCTACGTAGTATTATTTACATTCCGTGGGTATTTAAATCGTGATTTTGAACATAAATTGTTAACCTATAAGATATAAATTATTTTATAAATAAAATTAGCTAGTTATGGTTTTTGGGCTGTCCTATAGCTTCCGGATTTACTATAATCGTGTTAGTTAGACCAATTAATTTATACGTGGATAAAGACGTGGTTTGACATCAAACTTAGAAGTTCATCATATATTCTTATTTTGTAAAGTAAAATTGTATCTATCATTTGATCCCGCATTAGTTTTTGACTCAATAGCAAGAGTAAATTCATCACTCACACACTCATATCATCCAAAATCCTGAAAGTCTACTCACGTTTATTCATAAAAAAATACATACAATTTTGGTGAAAAAGCTCGATAATTTGTTTTAAGAACAGTTGATTAGGAATAGAATATTTCTATTGAAAAGCTTCATTGGGCTTTTAAATACTAAGATAAATAAAAAAAAATGAATTTGTAAATAATTGTTTTTGTCCTTGGCCTTGGTAACTTGATTGATATACTTATAAATTAAAGAAAAAACAATCTACACAACTACTTACTGCAATGTGTGTACTACATTATTATGATGACCTTTAGTAAGGTTACCGATACGAAATTTCGTGGGCGATGACCCCTAGGGGCCTTGTTGTGAATCATACCTTGATCGAGCATTAAACAACCAGTTATCAATTTATATTAATAACTATATTAAGTATAATAATTAAAAAAATGTATAAGTGTTATTCAAGAATATCTTGGTATAGTGTTTGATTTTATAATTTATTTTAGTAATTTCTATAATATATAAGGAGAAAATTGAGGGTGACCTTTGCCTCAAAAATAATATAATTTATAAATGTATTTAGATAAAATCACAAGACATGTTTTATTAATGTAGTATTTATTCTTAGATATTTTCAAAATTGTAATGTATAAATTAAAAATTAGATATAATTATCGTTTTAAATATGTTGTATCGCGCAATTTACAAGCACAAAATTGATTTACTTAATTCATAGATACTTTTTAGGTCTTTGGATTGCAAGTATGTGTAGTAGAAATGTTATATTTGAATAGAAGTAAATTGTATTAATGCGACTTCGTAAATTTATGAAATATGATCTAAAATATTATTTTGAAATAATTTGGCTAATTAAACTTCGTCGAAACCTATAAATTACATTCTTAATTTAATAATTATATTTCAATACATATTATTATAGTACTTGAATTAAAGTAGTGTGTTTATCGTATTTTAATATACTTAATTATATTTAAAATCATTATTGTTCTTACTATATTGTAGTATGTGTGTCTATCGTAGTATGTCAGTTTCGTGGGACTTAGGGTTGAAGAACTTTTAATGTAATTTGTAAAATTATTAGGTAATATAACAATAACAGCTTTTAATTATATGTATTTAGTTTCGCTTCATAGCTCTTATATTGTGGTTTTTTAAACCATCTAAAAAATTATTTAATTAGACTCACCCTGGAATCTAGATTAGTTTGGAATTTTGCTCTGTGTCGATTTTAGCTGGTTTCTTACCATCGTCGTAGCTTTACTGTTTTTTTAGATGTTTAAATAAATCTTACCAAAGAATTAATGATTTGTCTTATTCCACATAAAATATTACTTTTAAATTAACGGATATGATTAACGGCCCTTGTTACGGGGAAATAAATTTCTCAAAGTAACATGTTTTGGCGTTGTCCAAAATAATTATCAAAAGGCTAGCTATAACAAAATTGCATCGTTTTACCTTTGACTAATAGGACAACACTAACCCTTTTATGTATTAAATACAAAAAGCTTGTACTTGCTAGCCAAACATACTCGTATTGTTATCACTTTCTAACCAACACAAATTACAATGTGAAAGATAAGGAGAAACTGTTACTAACTGCATGTACACTCGAATTCAAAATCATTTATTTGCTGAATACAGGTAGGTATTACATTTAGGTGTTATTAATAGAAAAGTGCCTTATATTCTACCATCAGAATGGTGTGCAAAAATATTTCTATCTAATTTAATGAGAATTTGCAGATGTCAATTTATATAATTTTACTTGTCCTTATAAATTATTAATAAGTAATTAATTTTCAAGCGTGAATTGATAATAATAATTTTTAACTTTCCTTATTTATCAATCTGTACTTATGTCATTCAACAAATATTTAAATAAATTACTTATTCCTTATGTTTATAAAACTAATGTAATGAGAATTTACAGTTGTCAATTTATACAATTTTACTTGTCCTTATTGCTTATTCCTGTTATTCCTTATGTTTATAAAAGTCCTCAATATTTTTTTTATTTTTTTTTGACAATTTTACACAACGACATCTAGCCCCGTGGTAAGCTCAAAGCTTGTGTTACGGGTGCTAGATTTCTGATATACCTAATATAATATACATACATAGATAGATATTTTTTATTTTATTATACATGTATAACACCCAGACATGAGGAACAAATATTTGCAGATCATACAAATAGTTGTTCCGTGGCGGGAATCGAACCCGCAACCTCTTGCGTCGCAGGCGGACCTTCGCCCGCTGCGCCACAGAGGTCGTCAAATAAAAAGGTGTAAAAGCAATGTTCTAATAACCATAGGGATAGTCAATTTCTTTTTAAATATTATTTTGTGGCAATTCTTTAAATCTATCCGGTAATTTATTATCTATATATTTTTATAGCATTAATGTAGGTAAACATTTTTTTTATACATATCTAACCTAGTGTTTGGAACTAAAGTGAAACATGGTAACTATGGTAAGACTATAGTTAGTTTTGATGTTGCCACAGCGCGGTAAGTTTCTTTATACAATGTTGATAATAATCGTACCTGTAGTGGTTTTTTTTCTAACACCAAATACGCTACAGGAACCAAATAGCCTGCCCTTAACCGGGAGGCCAGCATGCAAATAGCTTCAAGTTCTATCGGAAGATAAGCAAGGCCTCCCCTTAAATGGAACACAGACTTTCAAACAAGCTCATTCTATCTATTAATCTGTCATTTTTGAGGCCGATATACTTCATATACTCCATATTTGTTCGTCATGCCTTCATTTTAAAATGTCGAATTTTAATGGCCGTCCTTATTTGACAGTGTTGCTTAATTTATTGATTGCAACTTTGTATCGACGTTGTTTGATTTTTTTCGAGAACATTACATTAATTAAATAGTATTATGGTATGCACGGATTGGGAAACGCAGCGTTGGGCGTCCACCGACAAGGTGGACTGATGACTTGGTGAAGACGGTCGGCTCGCGGTGGATGCAGGCTGCGAGCGAGCGTAATGACTGGAAGTCATATAGGGAGGCCTATGTCCAGCAGTGGACGTCCAATGGCTGATAATGATGATGATGATGGTATGTACGTTAAATTTAATGGTCAGTGAATCAAGCATCTCTCTATTCGCAGATGATTTGAAACTCTATCATACCATTAAATCCGTTACAGACTCCGAACAAATTCAAGACGATCTAAATGCAATAGTACTATGGTGTAAAAATAACAAAATGATCTTAAATCCTTCTAAATGTTTCCACATTAAATTTACAAGAAAAAAGAAACCATTTAATTCAAACTATCACATTGACATTGTAAACATAACAAAAGTTAATGAAATAAGAGACTTAGGAATCACCCTAGACAATAAATTAAATTTCTTATCTCACTATGATAAAATTGTGAAAAAATCTGCGCAAATGCTAGGTTTTCTTAAACGAAATACAAAGGATTTCAAAAAACCACACACCAAAATTATCTTATTTAACGCCCTTGTTAGAAGCAATTTAGAATTCTCATGCACCATCTGGAACCCTTTCTATGCTGTTCATTCCTTACGATTGGAGAGCATTCAACGGTCTTTCACGCGCCACCTTGCATTCATATCTCCCAATATCTCCCACAGAGCTCCTTACACACAAAGATTAGAACACTTCAACATGCATTCTTTATATTGCCGCCGAAAAAGCCTTCAACTCACATTCCTACATAAAGTTGTTAATGGATCAGCTGACTGTAGTGATCTCCTAAACTGCATAGGTCTAACTGTCCCTAGTAGAATCCCAAGGAAACACATAGCTAAAATATTTCACACTCCCTTTTGTAACACCAACATAGGCCTTAAAGCTCCTGTAGTACAACTGTGTAATAATTTTAACCACTTCAGTAAACTAATACCTAACATAGACATTTTCAGTGACAATCGTTTTAAATTCAAATCTAAAATTTTTGATTATTTTAAAAAAGAACCTTCTGTTTCTTAGACTTCTTTTAAATTTTATATTAACTTTGTATCTTTATTAATTATAATTATAATGATCTCACTAATTATTAGTCTTAGCTTTTAGTTAACTCATTTAAAAGTTCCTACTACTCTACTTTAATATAAATTTATATATAATTGTTTATAAATGTTGATAAATTCTATTACTTACTTAATTTTCTAAAAACAAAATTTAATATTTTTATTATTATATTAGTTCACCATGACAATACTCAAATTATAGTAGTTTGTGTTCGCCTGTTATTAGGATATTTATATTAGAATTATTACCTTTATTTAATTTGTTGTAAATGTTTGATATGTATTCTGTTGGCGTTCCTTTAATAAATAAATAAATAAATAAGCATACCTCAAAATCAATGATTATGTTTGAAGGCAGGGGTGTAGCCTTTGCATCAATGAAGCTCTTTTGTCAGTTTCCCTGCCTATTTATGTGTAGGAGCACATCATTGGTATTAACAAATTTACAATCGCCACTAAGTAAATAGCTTGAATGTAGGTACATTGAACATATAAAAAAATAAACATCATCTTAATCACCCACTTTTAGATACGACCCACCCCACTACTATAAGCACAAGTCTCCTTAGAACCCAATAAAGATCTTGGGGGCAAAATTGGTATCTTCGTATATATAATCACTACGCTTTCCAGGATCCCAATAAATTAGAATACCGACAATGACGGTGGCAGCAATCTTCTGGCAGCTTTAAATCTCTTAGTCGCCTTGACGAAACCCATGGACAGCTAGAGTCATACTAGAGTTCGCTTCGCGCGGTACAATCGAAAACAACGTTGCGTAGTCGATCGTGAAACAAAAATCGTAAAACCAGTTAAACTGAAAATAATTTATAGTTTCTTAGCATAAAAATAAAGACAAAAATAAATCCTAAACACCTGTGAAATTGAATCTTGGATACGACAAACCAGTGAAAAGTTATCGCGAAATATAGTTTTGAAGTTTAGTGCAAACGGCCGAAAAGCCGTTGACACCGGTGAGTCACCGCGCGCACAGCTGACGAACAAAGGATCGCGACATTTTACTCTACCGAAACTAACACCCGAGACTATCTGTTATGAACACCATGAATTGTATATTATGCCAAAAACATATACCAAGAAGGGAAATGCTCCCTTGCTCTGTATGCAACAGCCAATTTCACTACAGATGCTTAAATCTCGATACAGCCTATTATGCCGAAAACAAACACATATTAGCTACCACATGGATTTGCCATTCGTGCAAAAGATCAGGAGACACATCTAATGAAGAATCTGAGACAGTCCGAAATGAAACGCTAAATGAAACCACAATGTCTGTCGATGACTACTGCACTGAAGATCGCAGCGTGCTAGGCACAACTGTTACTGGAACTACCGATCCTGAACAAACTAAAATCAGCCCCCCTGAAACCATAACCTTAGAAAGTTTTAGCCGCATTTTGGACATCAAACTCGAAGAGAAACTAACGAACCAAAAAAGCCTGATCATCAAAGAATTAAAATCCGCCATACAATCTCAAATACAAACGGCGGTTTTTAACGTTAAACGAGAATTCACTACAACGACAAATGCACTGTCACAAGAACAGACCAACATGAAAGAAGACATAAGCTACTTGGATGAAAAAATTGCTAAACTAGAGGAAGAGAACATAAGACTAAAGAAGACGATACACGAAATTCAAGAAAACCAACAACAAAAAACTGACAATAAACAAATAACACCTATCTTCGAAAGCAACAAAAAGTTGGTAATTTACGGACTCGAAGAATATCACAATGAAGAAGAAAGACACCTAGAATATAGAATAATTCGAATGTTCAACGAAGTAATGAATACAAACTTGAGCGGGTACGTCGAAGATATTAAACGAATGGGAAAATACGGACGCAGACGTCCCGTACTCCTGGAATTAATAAGCAAACGTATGACTAAGTATATACTTCGGAATGTTAAGGCCTTCAAAACTACAGGGATATACGTGTCCGAATTTCTCGATAACAAAACATTACTTGAAAAAAATAACTACAAAACCAAACATATCAATATTGACCAACACGAGCGACACTCGGTATCTCACCTTTCAAACGAAATGCGCCTAAATAATAGTGTACAACGAGCTTCCTACCCATCGACATTTCGACCACGAATCAGTGAACCAACCCTACAACACACAAACACACAGAAAGTCAGTGGTACATTTCGAAACTAATATACTTATACAAAACACTCAAAGCCTGAAAAATAAAACACATATCCTAGAAAATTTTCTTGAAGAACGAAACATACCAATACTCTGCCTTACTGAAACCTGGATACAACAAAACCAACAAAACCTCACACAAGTAAAGTACTATGATTTTGCAGCAACTTTCAACAGACAGCACCACCGCGGAGGAGGGGTAGCCATCCTGACCAGAACGGGAATACAACACAAAGAATTACCTGAGTTCGCAAAACTTTCTACTGAACTATATTGTGAGTGCTGCGCTATCGAATTAACCCAACTAAATATAATTGTAGTAAACATTTACAGACCTAATCGAAGCTTAGAAATTTTCTTTACTTTTCTTGAAAAACTTGTAGCTGTACTTCAAGGAAAATATCTAAAAAGAACAATAATTATCACTGGAGATTTCAATATAGATATGCTATGTAATTCAAAGGAATACAAAAAACTTTGTGATATTATGTTAGAATTAAATTTACCACAATTAGTTAAAATACCTACCCGAATAACAAGCACTACGCAAAGCTGCATAGATCTACTATTCACTAATCACAAAAATTGTACTATTACAGTAAAAAACAACGGAATATCAGATCATTGTAGCCTTATTTGCAACCTAAATATAAAGCTACCACAAAATCAATGCAATTACTACTACGTCACAAAAAGATCTTTTTCCGAAACAAACATTGAAAATTTTAAATTAGCACTTAAAAATACAAACTGGGATAAAATAATATTATGTAACATGAACATTAATGCCAACTACACCTCATTCCATAAAACTATTCAACTATACTTAAACCAACACATCCCTTTAAAACGAATAAAACAATATACTAAAATGAAAAAAAAAACATACCTCACAAAAGGAATAAAAAGATCTTGTACCAACAAAAGATACCTTAGAATTATATCTAACCAACTTAAAAGTGTAATCTTTACAAAACATTGTAAGTCATACGACCGCCTACTTAAAAAATGCATTAAAAAAGCTAAAAAACTATCGTATATAAAAACTATGGCAAAATCACATAATAAAATAAAAACAATGTGGTCAACTATTAACGACATTACTAATCCCCGCAAAACAAACCATAAAAACATTAAATTAAACTTACCAAACACTAACAATTCGCCGATATCCGTCGCAAACGCATTTAATAAGTATTTTGCATCCATAGGTAACAATAACTGCAATTGTCCGCGCACCGATAGATTAGGATGTGAAGCGTCCGGACGCCCCGTGACCTTGACGTCAACTAATAGCATGTTCTTAGAACCGGTTTCAACTAACGAAGTTTATAAACTGATAAGACGAATGCATTCAAAATACACCTGCGGGCCGGACGAAATCCCGCCAATACTTGTTAAAAAGTGTATTTCGTACCTTATCCAACCGATTACAGTTTTAATAAACCAATCCTTTGAAGAAGGAATCTTCCCAGATTTATTAAAACTAGCAAAATTGAAACCCATTCATAAAAAAGGCGGACCCGAGAACAACCCAAGTAGCTACAGACCGATAGCACTACTACCAACTTTTTCGAAGTTATTTGAAAAAGCCATGTCTATTAGACTTAACAAATTCCTTGAAAAATTCAACTTACTAGATAACAACCAGTTTGGTTTTAGAGACAATAGATCCACCGCGCTCGCTGTATGTAATTACACTCAAAAAATATACAACTGTTTTAATGATAAGAAATATGCTATAGGACTTTTTCTTGATATGACAAAAGCCTATGACAGAGTAGAACTTTCCCTACTATTGCAGAAACTTAATAGAATAGGAGTTAGAGGAATCATATTCGAATGGTTTAAATCCTACCTCGATAATAGGAAACAATATGTAGAAATAAGCAACCTTAACCAATCAACATGCGAACTGACTGACACACCCTCCGAAACTTTAACTATAAACTCCTCTATTCCCCAGGGAAGCGTGCTCGGATGCATTCTATTTCTAATATACATAAACGAGTTACCTAAATCGATAAAAACACCCTGTGTACTCTATGCCGATGACATATCACTACTATTTCCAAGTGGACCGAACACTGACATTAATTTTATAAAATCAACCCTATCTGACTGCGAACAATGGCTCCAAGATCATAACTTAGAAATAAATTATAATAAAACAAAATTCGTACAATTTAGACCTTACCAAAAACAACAATTAAACTTGACTACCTTAGAAAATTGTTTAAACATAAAGGAACTACAAACATTTAAATTACTTGGAATAACCTTAGATACTAATCTTAACTGGAAGGCACATTTAGACCAGGTAAAATCGAACCTATCCAGATTTATTTATGCACTTGGTATCTTAAAATCAAATACAAACTACAAAACCGCCCTCTCTGCGTACTACGCCAAAGCTTTCTCAGCTTTAAATTATGGTATAGTGATATGGGGCGAAAGTGTAGATTTCAATGACATATTCATACTACAGAAAAAATGTATTAGAATCTTATCTAACATACAACGCCGCGAGAGCTGTAAGCCTCATTTCATAGAAAAAAAAATCCTGACACTCCCCTCTATTTACATATTACAATGTGCTGCACATGTTAGAAAAAACAGACATACATATAAGTCTAAATGTGAAATAGATACGAACTACAATAGACGCCATAAAAATAAGTTAGTACGACCACCTAGCACACTAAAAATAGTGGGAAAAAGTCCAGATTATAGATTAGTCACTATTTACAATAAATTACCTGATGACATCAAAAATGAAAAATTAGACAATGTATTCAGGACTAGATTAAAATCTTTACTAATAAATAAAGCCTATTATACAGTGAATGAATTTATGTATGACGTCTCAATATAAATAAATATGTACCTCTTAATATGTTGACATGTAAATAAATTAAACTGTATTCTTTAATTTTGACTTTGTACCTATGTAATTGTGTAAATGTTATATAGTAATGACATAATATTTTATCCATAAACTAATTAACTTGACAATCCATATTTTGACTATTTCTTGAATATCGAGTTTATCTTTGACACAGTCAGTCCGTCGACCACGGACAGCGCGCACGTAAACTGAGAGCTCTCGTCGCTCGTCATACTAGCCTACGGTTGTCAATCTTTTGTCCGAGTCGTGTTTATTATTCTATTCGTATACCTATCCAACTTAACGATGTACACCTGTGCCAGCTGCTCTGTGGAGTTCACGGATGGCCCGCAATGCTCAGTCTGCCTTGGTCGTTTCGACTTTGGTTGCGCAGGCGTTACGGAGCAGGGTTATAGGCGGCTTGGAGAAGCTCGCAAACTTGCATGGAAGTGTTTGTCGTGCAAGAACACAAGGACGCCGAGCCCGTTGCCGCCTCCAACTGCTATTCCGAAGTCACCGATTCCAGCTGATCTGGATGCAATACTGGCTGAGCTCAAACGCCTATCAATCCAGGTTGCTGTACTTCCTGGTTTAGATGAAGCTGTTAAAAATATAAGGGCGGAATTGTCCACATTAAAATCCATTAAACCGGAAATTGCGGACATAAAGTCGTCAATTGACTTCATCGACCAGAAAATGGGTACATTGTCGGATAAGATAGAGAAGGTGGAAAAAGATATATCAGGCCTTCAAGAAACCAAGAGAATCGTGGAGTATTTGCAGCAGCGGGTTGAGAAATTGGAGGTACTCAATCACGACATGGAGCAGAGGTCGCGGTTAAACAACCTCGAAATTAAAGGAGTTCCATTCTCAAACACGGAGAATTTAGTTGACGTAGTTACTAAAATTGGGAACCATATTAAGTGCATAATCCCAAAGGAACAAATCAACTATGTCGCTAGAGTTCCAATGCGGAATAGTAAAGATAAGTCCATTATTGTCGCGATACATAGCAGATATATAAAGGAGGACTTTGTGGCGGCCGCTAAAAAGAGCACGATCGTCGCGTCCAGCCTAGGACTTACAGGCAATATTAGAATTTTCGTTAATGATCATTTAACGATTCAGAATAAAATTCTGCTAAATAAAACAAAACTTGCAGCAAAGGAGAAGGGATTCGCATTTGTGTGGGTGAGGGGATGCAAGATATTCGTCAGAAAAAACGAAAATTCCCCAAAGATTCACATACGCGTGGAGTCCGACTTAAAAAAGTTATAGTTTTTTACACATTGTTAATATTGTTATTTGCATTTTTTCCTAAATTCGCTTGCCTAAACATTTACGTCGAAAGTTTGAGAAACGCCGCTTTGTTTGCCTGTACCAACAACCCAACTGCACATTCCTTAACGCTACCCTCTACTGTAAGTCAATATCTTATTTGCTACTGCCTATTTCCTTACGTAAATTGCCTTATTGTGTTATTTTATATTTTATACCTCGCTCAATTAATATATTTCGTATACTATCCTAAATTAATTCTCGCTATCACAAGTATTATACTACTGACTTGTTTTCCATTAATTTTTTGCTCTACCCTCATGATATATTATTATTTTGCCTTATTTATCACATATTATAACATATTTGAATACATTATTTTGACATATTTTAAAGTTTATTACATTAGTTTGCCTATTCAATGCATATCTAACTTATCTTTTAACAATGATTGACATTTACTATCAGAATGTACGTGGTTTACGTACTAAAACATCTGTTTTTTATAGAAATGTTTGTCTTCATTCTTATGATATTATTGCTGTTACAGAGTCGTGGTTAATCAACGGTATTTTTGATAGTGAATTATTTGATGATCGGTATGTTATTTTTAGAAAAGATAGGAATTACTTGAGTACGGGTCAGACGAAGGGAGGCGGGGTGTTACTAGCGGTTCGGCGCGAGCTCGCGGCCGAGGTCCGGTCCGACTGGAGTTCGTCCGCGGAGGACTTGTGGGTCACTTTGACGATTAGAAACCGCAACCCGTGTTCGGTTTATAAAATGCATGTTTGTGTGATTTATGTGTGTAATGAAAATTTAGGTAATTCCATGGCACAGCAACTATCTAATTTTTCGGACAAGTTGTTAAATATTATTTTGGAGAATCCTTTAGACAAATTTATAATATTAGGCGATTTTAATTTACCTTTAATCGAGTGGACTCCCAGTAATGATGGTATGTATTTTGTGCCAAGTAATTTGCAAGGGTCGCTTCAATTTGATTTTATTGATACCTTAACTACCTGCAATTTATCACAATACAATAATCTGTTGAATAAAAGCCACGGTCGGATATTGGATTTAATTTTATCAAACAGTGACGTCATTGTCCGTGAGTGTGTTTCTCCGCTGGTTCCCGAGGACCCCCACCACCCCTCTGTTATTACATCTGTTGAATTCGTTCAATTCCACAAGTTACAATCTCAACCTTTTACCAAATTTGTATATCAGGAAGCGGATTACACTTTAATTTGTGCTAAATTAAATGGTATTGATTGGTTAACGGAACTTCACACTAGAGATGTTGAGGGTGCTGTTGGTTATTTGTACGATACGTTGTATAGCTTGCGTGATACTTACATTCCTTCGAAGGTAGTGTTTCCAACTCGGAAGTACCCGTTTTGGTATAAACGTCCTCTTATTAAATTACTAAAGGAAAAAGCTAAATACCATAAGAAATTCAAAATTTACGGGAATCAGCACGATTGGATGTCTTTTTGTATGTTAAGAGAAAGAGCACGCACGATGGAGCATGAACTTTATAACACATATATAAGTGATATTGAGGATCTTATTAAAACTAATCCGCGTCTGTTTTGGACTTACCTGAAAAGTAAGAAGTCCTCAAATTCATATCCCTCTGTTATGCGTTATGGTACTCAATGTTCCGATCAGGGTACAGAAATAAGTAGCATGTTTGCTGAGTACTTTCAATCCACGTTTTTAAATAGCTCTCCTGATGTAGTACAACCTGTCGAGGATGCTTCACTACAACTTACATCATGTGGTGACATAGGTGAGGTTGAGGTTGTTGAAGAGGAAGTGTTACGTCTTTTTAAGACACTTGATCTTAATAAATCTGCTGGACCAGACAATATACCAGCTATCTTTATAGTTAGATGTGCGGAGAGTTTAGTTTTGCCTCTGTCTATATTATACCGCCGTTCTTTAACGGAAGGTGTAGTGCCAGTTATATGGAAGACAGCCTTTGTAACACCGATCCATAAGAAAGGACCTAAGGATATAGTTGAAAATTACAGGCCAATCTCCAAACTCTGCCTTTTTGCCAAAGTTCTGGAAAAAATTGTTTATGCCCAAATTTATTCTGCTCTGCGCAATGATCTAATGTCTGAACAGCATGGCTTTCTTAGGGGTCGTTCAACTACTTCTAATCTGGTCATCTGTTCAGAATACCTTTCTAGAATTATGGCTGAACCTTCGCAGGTTGATGTTATCTATACAGATTACTCCAAATGTTTTGATCGAATTGACCACTGTGTCCTACTCAAGAAACTTCAACTTGCTGGCATTAGGGGTAATCTGTATAGGTGGTTTACTTCCTATGTTCACAATAGGTGTCAGACTATTGTGCTGGGAGGCTATTCTTCTGTGCCTATGGTCATCCCTTCCGGAGTTCCACAGGGTTCCTTGTTGGGTCCTTTGCTTTTTGCAATTTTTGTAAACGATATTAGCTCCAACTTCATGTCATCTAAAATTCTCTTATATGCTGATGACATGAAAATTCTCAGTAAAGTCAATTGCATTGAGGATGCATATCGTTTGCAGGAGGATCTAACAAGATTTCAAGCTTATTGTATCCTAAATAAACTAGATATTAACGTCTCTAAGTGCTTTGTATGCTCCTATACTCGAAAACTTGCTACCATTCATCATGATTACACTATACATAATGTATCTCTCAACAGAGTTGCAACTATAAGAGATTTAGGCGTGTTGTTTGATAGCAAGCTACTTTTTGACAAACACATTGATGCCATAGTAAATAAAGCATCCAGAGCGCTTGGTTTCGTTCTAAGAATGTCTCACGAATTTAAAGATATAAAAACTCTAAAGATTTTATATTGCACTTTTGTGCGCAGTCATTTAGAATATGCCTCCCCAGTGTGGAACCCTCATTATGACATCTATACGCAGCGATTAGAAGGTATTCAAAGGAGATTTTTGCGACATATACAATACCGTGCTAGGATTTATCTCCCCGACTATTTATCCAGATGCCGTAAATTTCACATCTTACCCCTCGTTGAAAGAAGGAACATAGCCGACTTAGTATTTCTCTTTGGAATAGCTAATTGCAAAGTCGATTGTGCGGAGTTACTTGAGCTATTAGGTCTACGCACTAGCAGGGCGGCATTAAGGAATCCTACTGCATTACACGTACCGCGCGTTTCTACAAACTATCGACAAAATGCATTTATCATTAGAGCATGTAATTCTTATAACAAAGTTATAAAGACAAATGATGACATTGATATCTTTGATATGTCAGTTGCTAAACTTAAGAGGAATTTAACCAACACATTTTTTACATTTAAAAATGTTTAAGTATAAAGTAATTTACTTCAAATTAAAAAAATTATATATTTTTTTTATGTTGAATACAGTAAGCGTTTGTAAAATTATTATTTAGTTTATCCTTTTTATTTAATATTTTGTATACCTACCTATATGTGGAAACTTTTAATTAGCCTTAAGTATCATAATATGTTCCTAGACATGTTATATTAATCTAAATTTAATTATATATAAGCATAGCTGTAAGTTTTCCTAAAATAATAAAATAAAATAAAATAAAATAAAATAAAATTTAAATTTGACATTTGGTATTAATTTTAATTATTTTATGGAAATGCGACCCATTGCTGCGCCCTTACAGGGTACATGTATTGACCTTATTTACCCTATAAGCAACTACCACCTAAGCTGACATAAACTGTACATGTATGCAATTAATAATAAATAAATAAATAAATACTATATTTAGGCCATGTGGTGCCGACATGGTTAATAATAATTTACTTAGTTTACAATAGTTTCTTATCAAATTTTATAGATATTAAGTAATTTACCTAAATGTAAAAGTTCAGAGGGTTCACCTATTGCAAAATACCAACAGAAATGGGTGGGTTTGACCCCATTAGTTACCCTCCTTGAGTTTATCTGTGCACGGCGTGGGTGACACACTTTCTAAGACCATTGCAAGGTTCGCAATCCAAAAATACCAACATACACTTTTATGATAGGAAGACGATTCCTAATGCCTATTCTTTGTTCAAATTCATCGGTATTAATCATTATTAGGGTTGCCATATCATTGAAATTTGTATAGAAAATCGGTTTTAATGGTTTCCACATAATCTATCTATAGTCTATAGAAAATTCCTAGTCTGACTGTACAAAACATTTTCCATAGTTACTGAACTCTTCAATATTTGTACAACTTTAAAAACCGTCCCAACTGTCGCAACAAATTTAATAAAAATTTAAAGCGACAATTGGGTCACAATTTAGCGAAATAAACTGCCCAATTGTAGCAAAGCCTTATTTAAAAACTAGAAGAGTCTTATACCATTTCGGAGATAGGTACTGAAGAAGAGAGATCTCTCCGTAAAGATGGCGCTTGTAACAGTACCGAGATATCGGGAAACTCAAAAACACTTAAACCTCGTGTTCCTAATAAAGATTGTTGAGGTTTCACAAAATTCGAATACAACTGATAACCCTACGGTAGGTGTCCACATGACTCAGGTCTCGTATAAGGTGAAAACATCAGAGGACAGCCGTGTTTGATGAGTAATGCACTGTGCTGCCTTTTGATATGGAAATATGGTAGAGTGTGTGCTTTTCAATTATTATTTCCTATAGAAAACTGTTTTGTAATTTTTAAATTAAAATCCTTTTGCGTCGAATATTCGAATGTCGTTAAAGTTAGATTTTAAGACCTTCCGTAAATTTTAATGCTTCTCAACTATTAAACTATTGTTGAGTCTAGCTGTAAGTATTCTTAAAATAATGTAAAGTAAAATAATTAAATAACTTAACGAAACGTCGGGTGTTTTGTTACACTCCTTATAGTCCAGTCAATTTATACATAAAAATGAGGGTGAAGTTACATAAAGTCCCAACAAGCTGGATTTCTGTGAAATTGTTCAAATCATAATTATAAACAATGTCTAAAAGATCCCCATCATTCCACGTTAAGGAAAAAGTTTTATTCAAGGTTAAATGTCAAAAAATTTAGTTTTTCGCGATTTTCAGCAAAACGGTAAGTTTTATCATAAAAGTACCTAGGACAAAATTGTAGATCATGAAATTATCTATCAAAATGTATCAACACTTTTTTCTTACAAGCCACCGTTTCTGAGATATAACGGTTCAAAAAGTTATAAAAGTTGGCATGCACAAATTGTCAAGTTCCCGATAAGACGATGTGGTCGCTCAGCGACAAAGCCTTTTTCTTGTAATTAAATAAAAAAAATAAAAAAAAATTGTCAAGGCCGGTCGTGCTCTAATATTGAATCACAAACAACGGAGGATTCGTTTCGTTCCGACAAAGTATCATGCGATACATCGCTATTGACGCAATTTAATAACTTTTTGAACATTTCATTTCATTTTGTAAACAATTTTTATAACTTTTTGAACCGTTATATCTCAGAAACGGTGGCTTGTAAGAAAAAAGTGTTGATACATTTTGATAGATAATTTCATGATCTACAATTTTGTCCTAGGTACTTTTATGATAAAACTTACCGTTTTGCTGAAAAATCGCGAAAAACTAAATTTTTTGACATTTAACCTTGAATAAAACTTTTTCCTTAACGTGGAATGATGGGGATCTTTTAGACATTGTTTATAATTATGATTTGAACAATTTCACAGAAATCCAGCTTGTTGGGACTTTATGTAACTTGAAATGTTTAAATTGACTGGGCTATTAATTAATACCTAAGTGAGTAATTCCCGCTTTAATAAAATGAATTAAATAACATACATAACATGTTCACAAATTCTTTTTTAGAACTTCTTCATCCATCTTAAGACTACTTTTATGTTAGTTACTTTATTAAAAAATACAGTAGACTTGAAAACCTCCTCAGTTTTTGCAGTCGGTTAAAATTGGGTTGTTATGATGATGTTTTATCAATCGCGAGCCCACATTCCGCATCCGGCTTTGAGTGCGCCGATTGTGATGGAAATGGATGGATTGTGAAGGTGGAGAGCAGCCGAGAACAGAGGTCAAACGGATTAGATTTATTAGCTCAAGTGAAGAAATGAACGTTCTGCAAGAGGCATATTTATCAGGTCGGTACCCATTTTGTTCTGACGAGTCATACTTTGTACACTATAATTAGGTAATTTTAGTATTAAATTTTTATATGTGTTTCATGTATGACAATAAATGATATGAATATGTATGAATTTGTTAAAAAAATTATACACATTAAATTAATATTCCTGGACAATTCACACAGGAAATCTAGCCCCGTGGTACAGCTCAAAGCTTGTGTCGAAACGGGTGCTGGATTTCTGATATAGGTCCCTAATCTAATATATTATACACTAGCCTACGCGCCGACAGCTTCACTGGCTTTTTTTTTATGCTATCAACATATCGTTAGTTTAGTTAGCCTATAACCTCTCTGGATAAATGCACTGTCCATCACTGATATATTTTTTCCAAATGGACCAGTGGTTCCTGAGATAAGCGCGTTTAAACAAACAATCAAACTCTTCAGTTTTATAAAATTACTAAAACATATATGTAGATAGGTATTTATTTTTATAATAAGTAGGTTCTTATTTATCACACCCAGATCGCGGCAATTGGACCCGAAACCTCTTGCGTCGCAGGCGGACCTTCGCCCGCTGCGCTACAGAGATCGTATAGAACTCTACTTTCGGACAATGTGTTTAATTTAATTATCAAGTAAAAACCAGACACATACACATACCTACATCACTTGCCGTAATATTTCGCTAGGTCTAGGTAGGTATATCAACTCAGTGGCACGATGACTCATCGCAAATCGTAGTCTCGGGGCGACTCTACCTCAAGTCGTATATACGTATAATGTCTATAGCTTCGTTATCCATTTCCTCTCCTTACATCAACGCCAGTTTGAACTTCGAACGCGATCGACACGGACGCGCGCCATTCTAAAAATAAAAATTCAAAATATTTCGTTCTGAAAGTGATGAAAGAGGTTTATAGTGAATATGACAGCTCTATTGAAAAATGTCATTAATTGCATTTGGCATGCGTTTGAGTCTCTGCAGAATAAGGATGTAGTTCACAAGTCTAAACTCAAGGTAAGTTGGTAAATAAATAAGCTGCACCTTTAGCTTAACTTTGTTTCTTACATCTTTGTAATAAGTTACTTACCTACTTTAGACCACATTCGTAGTGTAAATTCTAATAAATTAGGCACATTAATAAGTATTTATTAGATACCTACTATAATATATAAAACTTTATTGACGTGTTTATGTTTTAGTATAATAATAATAAATAATAATATTACTGGACAATTTTACACAGCGACATCTAGCCCCGTGGTAAGCTCGAAGCTTGTGTTACGGGTGCTAGATTTCTGATATACCTACTTAATATAATATACATACATAGATAGATATTTTTTATTATACATATATAACACCCAGACACCCGGAACAAATATTTGCAGATCATACAAATAGTTGTTCCGAGGCGGGAATCGAACCCGCAACCTCTTGCGTCGCAGGCGGACCTTCGCCCGCTGCGCCACAGAGGTCGTCCAGTATGGTAGGTAGGTAGTAAAAAGTTTCTATGAAATTAATGTTTTACCTTTGTTATGATAATAAACAAAACACCATTAAAAGTTCGTTATAAACTCGTTAGGGACTTCTTTTCATCGACTTATGTAAAAAAATAGCCCTTATGGTAACTGCTGTTAGATAACTTTGACCACTCAACATTCTATACTGATAGTATTGTGTGATAGTGTGGTGCTGTGCTGGCCTAAGAATAGTGCTACCCCGTCAATTCCTGGGCGAGAAGTGGGATGTAATATGGCTTATCTTAATACTCATTCTTTTTCTTTATCAATATTGAGTTGAGACCCAAATTTGCACAATAAAGATAAAAACATTCCTAGATTATATTCTTTATAGAGTTAGATAAAATGATAGTTGGATAATATTGTTATGATGTGTATTTCTATCAATATTTAATTCAGTAGGTAGGTACTAGAAGATCCAATAAGACTAAACTTTTCGCATTTCCGACATTTAAAAAAATATCGTTCTAAACAGTGTTAGGTTGTTAATGGCGATGCCGCATTTGTATAATTATTTCACGTCTAAACAAATTGTAAAATACAATAAATAACATAAATGATAACAGGAAGTGCTGCATCGAAAGTAAGGCATTGCCGAAAACAACACAAGTAGCATTAAGATTCGGTGTAAACTTCATTTAACTCATTAATTAGCGTCAATTACGCACATTATGAAGCTTTCTCGTTGGCTATTCGACGCTCGTGGGTATCCAGGACAAAGGAATTAGCTTAATTAATAACCGTCATGTTTTGTGGTACAAGACTTTGGTGGCTTTTGGTGTGTACAAGACACTCTTTGGAACACTATGGGGGGAGATTAATTAAGGAAAAATTGCGAAAAAAAGGCGAAACCGCGGCCGGGCAGTTTATAAAATAAGCACAATTACGAGTACCTAGGTCAGCCTATGATATATGATATACCTACGTATAATATTTTATTAATAAATATTGTCGGTCAATTTAGGTACTACACTACACAGCAATTTCTAGCCTCGTGGTAAGCTCAAAGCTTGTGTGACGGGTACTAGGTAATCTGATACACTTAATAGAGTCGTACATAATAGAGTAAATTCATGATCTAAGTGAAAAATTTATTAATATTATGTATTCTTAAAAGAAAAACTAGTTTAAGTTGGTAGAGGTAGTATTATTCGCTCAATATGTTCAACCTGAAAAGTGTGTTAGAAAATGACCAAGTTATGAAATACATCGATGTCCCTGGAAAGCCTGATAACCCAGAATGACATGGATTTTCTATTGTAAGTGGAACGAATCGTCAATAAAGTGGCAACGTTCACGCTTGGTAAGGCAAGACGACATTCGTAGACGAGTGACTGTGGCGACAAGGAAAACATGCCTGACCATGTTTATGTAGGTACTTGTTTCCAATCCGAAACCTATTTATAGATTTTCAAAATAGGAGTTTTTCATGACAAATGTATTTTTTTATGTTGTCGGCTGTATTATTATTGGACGACGTCTGTGGTGTAGCAGGCGAAGGTCTGCCTGCAACGCAGGTTGTGGGTCCGCTTCTCGCCTCGGAACAAAAATTTGTACGATCTGTAAATGTTGGTAGGTATCTAAGACCGGAACTCGGAAGCCTATGGCAAGTTCCTAGGCCTACACAACAACAAAAATCATTAAAAAAATCTGCTTTAGTGACGTAGATTTATTATTGAAGAGAAGTTCACGTTTTACAAATTAAGATTGTTAGCTCATTAGCCGTAGGTAATTTAAACTTAATCCTTAACATGTAGGTAGCTTGCACTTTCGCAATTTGTAAAATGAAATGTCAAATCGCAGTACTTAATTTATGCAGACAGGTCGTTTTTCACTAAGAAACACGCTCACTTTTATTTTTTCTGGCAGCCCTATATTTACTGAATGTCAATTTTTGATGAGTTTTGCGCGAAAAGGACCGATGACATTTGAGCAGGTTTGCATGACAGGGTTGTCACGTAAGACGAACGAATGATTTTCAGGGGGCCAACCACCATCTTTTAAAAACTATCATGTTTCCGAACATTCTTAGAGTAAGCCTACAATAATATTACTTTATATGTAACCATGAAGTCTCTAACATGATTGTTTTATTTCTGCAAAGCCACCGCAAAGGGATGGGAAAGAACGAATGATTTGTCTATTCCCTGCATTGCGATCAAGCGAGATAACGCTATTTGTTTGTATAGCGCTCTCACTGTCATGCCAATATTCCATTGTACGCATACACATTTTAAATGGTAAGTATTTTAAAATATTTTGTAAATTATTTTTCATTATTTAATTATTTCTAGTTTAAAAAAATAATTTTAAATTTATTGCTTGTTACAATATGCAATAAAAAACTTAAAACGTCGACATAAAAAGGCTAATAAGTTCCGAGTGTCCCTGGTATCATAGACTACAGGGTATGTTTGTCTATGCTGGTATATCGCTCCATAAAATATGAAATGGAACGTTTTGATAGAGTGTTATTATTGGTGAAAATCAGTGTTGCCACCTTAGTGGAGTTTCCATTAAAACTGGTGGTTTCGACCCCCGCTTTAGTGGTGTAATAGTGGCTAGTGGATTATAAATTATTATATTATTATTGCTAGTAAATTATTTCATCTTCTTCAGATCATACATTTGAAGATGAACTAATATAAGTACCAAGTAATTTATTTTTATAATTGAAATACAAATAATGTTCATGTTGATATGCCAATTCTTTATATTTTAATATGACTATTTAGTAAAATACATAGTGTTAAATTTTGTTTAGTGGAAATTTTAGCAATTTTACAGTAGGACCGTTTTTCGTTAGTGGTTTTCGAGGTTGAATCTGGTGGAGAGCGGGTTTTACTGTTGTCAACACCGGTGAAAATACGCGCGATTTCATAATATTTGTTATCGACTTGACTTTCCGTGGGTACGAATAATTAATAAAGTTAGCTAATATGACGACAAACAAGTAAGTATTAATTTATTGTTGTAATTTAAAATATAAAACAAATAAAATTCATTGTGTAAAAGTCTCAATACCTACTGGAATTTCAAGTGTTTGTAATTTTTGCAGCGCGAGAACTCGGGTTACAGGTCGACAGCTTGATATCCTATGGGAATACTTAATTTCCCATAGAGATATAGCTGTCGCCTACAACCGATCCCTGCAAGCAAAAGAACATTCTAGAAGAAAATGGGAAGAGCTTGCAGGGATGCTGAATTCCGAAGGCTTAGGTGCCTATAAAGATTGGAAAAGCTAAATAAAGTTTTCAATGTTGAAAAACTGTAGGTTTCCCCAAGCAGATTTCACATCTAAAAATAATACAATTTATTTTCAGTACTGGGTCGATTATAAGGCCAAATTAAAAAAAAAGATGGCTGCTTTACGATCCTCTCAAATGAGGACTGGAGGGGGGCCTTCCACAGAGCAACCATTGACGGAAATTGAACAGAAATTCATGACAATTCTCGGGGATGATTTCGGTCAAGGGTTGCCTGGTGTCCGAGTGGAACCATTTGAAGAAGTAAGTGTTATTTTATATTCCTTCGTTTAAGTTAAGTGCTCCCGTAACTAGAGTTCAAGCTTTATAAATAAATAAATATTCGTGGACACCAGTCGAAATTAATAATTTTATTATAATGAATAAATCTATTTATTATTTTTAACAGTCAATCGGAATCAATGCTGCTGCTGCAGCTGCTGTTGTGGAGAACTCATCATTCATACCACTACCAATCCTAGAACCACAAGACAATATTCAACACACACCCCAAACACAGCCCCAACCTGTAATAGAAATAGCCTACTCCCCAAATCTTTCTCCAACACAATCCCCACACCAGCAGCAAGTCCCCACAGAAGCGGCGCCAGTGTCAAGCAACACCCCGACGCGACCCCGGCGACGACGCAGGCGTGAGCCGCCTATGTCACAGGAGGCAGCAAGACGGGCCCTCGTCCAAGCAGCCATAGATAAAGCTGATTCAGAAAGAAGAAATACAGAAGCTCTACAATTGATTGCCCAGACTTTACAGAAAATTGAAAGGTATTTTATGTTCAATTAATATTTATATTTCCTATAAGTACTTCTACCTATAAGTGGAAATTAATGTATTTGTATTTATTTATTTTATCCTAAAAGTAGGTACATTCTAATTAATCATTTACTTTAGCCCTAAGCATTATAACATGTTCTTATACATGTTACCTATGTTAAACTCATTTTAATTATATCTAAGCATAGCTGTTAGTTTTCCCAAGACTGTAAAATTAAATGAATAAGCAAATAAAATACAATATTTTATATAAATATATATTAAAAAAATAAAATAAAATTTCAGAATTATGTATGCCGTCTTTGCCAGAGATGCTGAATAAGGGCAGTTCGACTGGTCCAGCCCTGCTGCAGTAGAACATTGCTGCTATTGTGTGGGTGCCCCTCATGCCCATAATTTAACTGTAATTGGGCTTCTTGATTCACCTCTTCATCACTTAATTGCTGCACAGGAACATTGGCTTTATTGCAAATATTATGTAACACAACACAGGCATTTACAATAGAACCAGCTACTTCTGGGGAGTAATGCAAAACTCTGTGCTCAAGTAAGCAACGAAAGCGTGCTTTAAGAACCCCAATAGTGCGCTCAATTATGTTACGCCCTCGAACATGCAGATAGGTGTAGTGCGCCTCTGGTGAGTTTGGTGCAGCATTCAATATTGGAGTCATCAAGTATTTTCTCAGTGGATATCCAGAGTCTCCTATTGAATGCAAAAAATATTAGTTGTTATTAATATGCTTGTGGAACTTTAGCTAACAAAATATTATATGTAGTTACAAAACACACACCAAGAAACCAAATGTTCTCTGTATTGCTGAGATCTTCCAAGTGATTTTTCAGAGGATGTTGAGACCATATGAAGGAATCATGAGTTGCACCACCATGGCCTGCATCTACACTTAAAATTTGCATATTTGCATCACAAATCTGCAAAAAATAAAAATGATGTTAATTTTAGACATAGGTAGGTTAATAATAATAATAGGTATGTATCATAAACTTAATTAAATAAATATAAAACTTAATGATCTATGATTTAGTTGCACTAAAATAGAATAATTTTTGTTAAAATAAAATTAAATATTAAATGATGCCTATAATTTTGAAACATGGTTTTTATTATTCTTTATCCTTACTCAGGTTTCAAACCACCATTTTATAAAAACCCCATCACAATCCGCTTAGTAAAACTCAGGAATGCATTCCAAGCCAATCAAATTAAATTTTAAATTTCCATGTACTCTTTTACCTTTGCTGATTTACTACATGTATAGATTACAATAATCTTAATGTGGTGAAATATTAATATTCTTATTTCATTTGACTTACCAATTGAACATTCAACGAATGATAATGTTTGCGGCAATAGAACCGCTCCTCGTTTAAGACAGGGCGAACTATTGCCACATGCGTACAGTCAATGCATCCGAGGACTCCGGGAATTTTGAATTTATTGTAGAATCTGCAACAACATATTCGGTTTAAATGTTAAAGTAACTAATTATGCAACAATTCAATAGTACCTATGTTGTTTCTGTTAATCTCTGACTTCACCACACTAGCCATATACTAGTAAATGTGTATTGTAAGTCATAACAATGTTTACATAGGGATCACTCCATTGGTATAATAAAGATTAGTAGAGATTCATTGTACTATTAAGCATGTAATTCAAACTAAAGAAATAATTTGCTTACTCTGCTTTAATTTTGATGCGTTCTTGATTATTTACAGGAAAATTGATATATTTTTGCCTCATATGCTGCATGTTGAGGCAAGCAGTCACTTGAGCAATGACTGACGACACTGTTTGTTGGGCTATGAAATGTCCCTCGGCATTCCCTGTAGGACGTTGGTATGACCCAGTCGCATAAAATGCAAGTGCAGTCAATACCTAAAATTGTATTAAGTAAACATTAATTTCATTGTTTTGCTAAGATAACTATGATAGTGAAGACCTTAGGATATGTACCTTCGTCTCTACAGATAAATCTGTGGCCTTTTTAGGGACATTCATGAGAGGCCGCAATTCCTCGCACAGGCTTCGCGCAAGCGATTTCGTGAGCCTGTATCGCCTCACAAAATCGCTTTCCTCGATATCGAAGGGATTGCATTCTTGCCTTAATTGCCTTCTGCGATGCTTCATCTCTGGAACGTTGCTGAGAATTGTCGGCTTCCAGGAACTCAAAATTTTCGTATATACTAAACACTGAAATCACATCACATTATTTACTTTATTAGGGCGATATGTCTACAAATATCACAAATATTTACGAAAACAAACACATCCACTTACTTTTTACAGGGAAAAATGGTATAATTACTTTTTAAACAGCAAAATAATGATATATCAGCTGCAAGAAATCAACTTTTTTATGATCGCGTATTTTGACAGAAAAACATTAATTTGAAAATTCAAATGCACGTCAAATGGCGCTAAAAGTCGTTCATGGTAAGGATGTATTACGAATTGAGTGAATATTTCTTTTGTGACGTCACACAATCGCTAGACTAAACAACGTTAGAATAAGATTGTTTAAAAGAGGTTATGGTACGAAATCACAAAATAAGATTAGAATAATACTGCTCTAAGAGATCATGGTCACCCCCCAGGTAACAATAACATAAAAATGGTTTATTAAAAACTATCCACTATCAATGCCCATGACGCACGTCCTGAACTACTCACCGGTGAGCTTGGACAGGGAATGGGTTAAATTAGGGTATAGTTGGGATATTTTGTCCCAACGGTCTCCTTAAGAATTATTTTGATCTACAGAAAATGTTAAATGTCAAAGTTGACAGATAAATTCACAGTTGCTCTACATCTGACAAGTGTAATTTCAAGTAATTGCAGTGAAGGTGCAATTTTGAAGCCTACCGCTTGGCACTTTGATAATGTCAACCAGCATTCATATTACGTAAATGTTTTAACGTTTATTTAATACAGCAATTTGTTAAAGTCTGCCTATTATTTTAAAATTTATATTAAAGTAAAAAGTCACATTATTTCTGTTTCCTATAGTTAGTAGGTACCTAGGTACTTATTTATATATCTGCGCGGAAAGTAGTTTTTCCATGCTTTAAATTCAATTTAAATCAAAATAGTTACCTTGCTGTTGTTTTAGATATAATTTTATCCAATTACATTCAACTTCAAGGCTAGAGTTGTTAGCAAGTCTCCCGAGGTTGTAAAGCAAACTTCTACTAAAGTGCAACGATTAGTTGGACAAACAAACTTCTTAGTCATGGGTTAGTGTATAGTTTTACATTCTTGTTTATGAAACATAGTCACGAGCGTGTTTTAGCTAAACAAACATGTCAAGTTAGTCAGCTTCCGATTATGTGTGGAAAAACATAGCTAACTCTGTTCAAATAAATATTCATCATTAACATCAAAATTACCAGCACAAAAATGGAGTTACCTACTGCTAAATATTTCATATACCAAGTCGAGCGACACACACAGCCCCTACCTACTTACCTCTCAAAATACTCTTAAAAACTATTAAATACCTATATAATAGAAAAAAATATAAGATAAGATACAACTTAACCTCTGACCTAGAGTGGGATTCGAACCCACGTTGTAATCTTGTATTTTTTTCTATATATTTTTTTTACGTTTAGAAAGCCAATAACTACTTAAAGTCAATCAATATAAAAACGTACAATAAAAATTAATAAAATCGTAATATAATAAATCGTTTATATATTTTCTCTCGGACAATTTTCTATTCTACTAGTAAATAAACAGTCAAACAAGACGCTATAACTTCCATTTATGTCGATCCTTATTTACCTCCTCATTTCCCTAAACGGTCAGCGGCGCCAGTGATTTGAATACTAATATGAGAAGTAACAAAGACAGTAATATCCTGTTTTAATATTAACATAAAGTAGGTACTTATCTTTTAATGACTTCAAAAATAGGAGACCTTTTAAACTTATAATTTCTGTCATCCGACATTCAATGTCGTCAAAAAAGACTACCTATGGTAAAAAAATCACTTAATATTTGTTCCAATTTTAAAATCTTTGCAGGTGCTAACAGCTAATATAGGCACCCTGCTTGACCTGTACGGCGTGGAGAAAGGTCTGGACCACTTCCGGTCCTCTCAAGAGCTGACCTTCGAAGAGTTCCGGTACTACCTTCAGCATGAGGTGTTCAGCGCGCTGCCCAAGACTGTCACTCTCCCATCTGTTAGGGAGTATGAGAAGAAGATCAGCGAGGTAAGTAACAAATATAGGCTTAAATAAATAAATATTGGTGGTCAATTCACAGAGCCACATCTCCCACGCCCATATGTAAACTCGAAGCCAAAGTGTTTGGTAGGTACAGGTTTTAGATACCCTGATAAGCTTTTTCCAATATATTACCTACAAAGATAGATTTTCTTTTGTCCTAGAAAGCATTCAGAATACCTACCCGTAATTAATATGTAATTGTAGTTAATACAAACATCTGTCCTTAGTATCGCAAACGCATCCTCTTCCGTCGCAGGACTTTTGACCGCTTCGCCACAGAAGTCGTTACTATAGCAACCTATTTTGTGTTCTACTACTAAGTCTCGGATCTCTCCAAGTAAATCTATTATAATGCGTAGTAAGGTAATAAATAATGATCTATGAGGGATTTGGTATCCACCACGCTTACCAAGCGGGTTGGTGATTGCAGTAAGTTTGTAGGTACAATGTCGGTCATTTTTGTGCCAATTTCAGAATACCATGTGGTTATAATGTTAGGTTAGCCATTCCCAAAACCCATTCCCAAAATGCAACCTATGGTATTACCCAAACTCATTGAGAAATATCTCAGGGAATTTGGGAATAACCGGTATAACGATGAACTTAAACTAACTAAGGCAAAAATGGATCTAATATAATATGATAGATTTGATGTAATCTGAAAATAAAATAAAGAATTATTATTATTAATACAAGGCACTCAATATCAAAATGTTTGTAATTTGAAAGTTCTTTATATTCGTTCATGGCAAAAACAATAACAAGCAAAGCAAACCGATAAAATGGTCAAATGAGAGCATCGCTATGACTCATGTTCGAAGGGTTGGTTTGGTACTGTTAATATTACGAGTTCCCAGTAAAATTGATATGAGCATGATATGATAACAGAATTTTATTTAGTGGGTCAATTTATTACAATGCTCTTTTTGTTTGGTAATCGCACAATGAACGCTTGTTAAATATTTCGAAGATTTCATTATCCGAATTTAATGGAATTCAGTAGAGAAACATTTAGACTGGGACACAGGATAGGCTATTTAAATTCTTGCTCCAGTTAGATAAGACGTGGCCCCCATATAAACATAAGTAATTTAACGCGGATGATGTCGCGGGCACTCCTAGTGTTTAAATAAAAATAGAATGAAAATATTAGAAATAATCAAACAGATTAGCGTCATAAAGTCGTAGTAGACCCTATACTTGTAAGTGCTAAGACCGAAGTAATACGGTTTTAAAAGAAAAATATCCTAAAAATATTTTAAACATACTTTTCCCTGAACTATTTTATTTTACTATTTTATGAGAGCAACCTTTAAACAACTTTCAACTGAGTTCAATCTTCTCTAGGTGTGCTGGCTGGTCTGCAGAAAGAGCCTGCTAATTCGGGAAAAGGCAATATTCTCCGATGACTCCATCTTCAAACTGTTCAGGATATTCTGTCTGCTCGGAGACCTGATGCAGGATGTCGATGAAACCAATCGATATGTGGTAAGTTTACACCTTATAAAACCAGTTATGAGTATCATATCATATTAACATTTTGATAGTTACCCAGTCAAATTCAACATCCATCATTTTATTACACACAGCGCCACAGTTTTTAACTACTGCGTGTATTATCGTTCCCTGTTACATCTGTTCACCAACGATGATAATGATGTCTTTCTTTATTTTAGAGACAGCTATCCATCAGCCCTGCAAATATTATCACAAAAATACTCTCAAATGACATTATCCGTAACATTAGGTAAGTAGGTGCCTTTAAAAATACGATTTACGGAACTTCCCCTAGTCCATAAACTGCGACCTTCTGACTGTAGGTACTACCTACCGACATGCCCTTATGTAGCCCTGTCAACAAAGCCCTTATTCGTTTACGAGGCAACCTTCAAATTTAGCTTCACCTCATAAAACAAGAATGCGTAATATTATCGCAAATTATTTGATATTCTCATTTCAATGCTAATGCGGTGTGATGCGCTCTTTCTAGACTGGCGTCGTAATTGACGTCATTGCACATTTTTACAGTATACGATTGTTGAAGAGGCCTTTGTAAAATATAGAAAATAATATCGCTTTTAGCCAATGAAAATATTCCTTTATAAAATAATACATAACATTTTACTTGTGTTACAGTATTACATAGGTACTTATTTATTTTGTTTATAATTTGTTTTTCTATTGTGGTGTAGGTAGGTCCTTGCACGAAGAGTATTTGATTGAGATTAATCTACCCGTTCTTGTATGTGAATTATTGGGCATTTGATAACGCTAGCATTAAATACGGATGATTAGGAGAAAAATATTCCTATTATTTTTACGTAGGTACGTTGATTTGCCGTAGTAATTGACGCTGACTGTAATATTTATGTTCATAAATATACCTATAGAATCTTAATTACATTTCATACATCTGTGAACCAGATGTTCACCCATCATATACTTTATTAAGTCCGGATGGGTGCATCAAATGATAAACAGCATTACTTCTTATGTACATAATACATCTTAGACACAAAGCAATGCATTGATAGAGGCGCTACTGAACCAGCACTGTACCATTACGAACCTTGTAGTTAGTAGGTATAGTAACTACAAGGTTCGTAATGTAGTTATGATAACCTATAGTTTTTATGATAACCAATTTGTGTTCGCAACTAGCGTGAATTCCTGTTGGTCTTACTAGTTGTCCAAATGAGTTGGACCAACAGGAATTCACGACCAAATATTTTGACTCTCACAAAACCAATACTTACTAGAAAGCTTCAAACTGTTTTTTTGCCTTTTGCCTTTACCTACTTCTCCGTAATCGAATAAAAAAAGTCTTCATATTGTAATTTTATGAAGCAAGTGACCCGATAAAGGTTAAAAATAAGTCTTTAAAAGACTAATTTAGGCAAAAAATGCTCTCATGTGCATAAAAAGGTAAGGACATTTTTTGCTTGAGTTGGTAAATTATGCGTCATTGCCATTTCATAAGATATTGAGTCATTTTATGATATGATACCTAAATTGGATAAATTGATAGATGACAAAAACTTACTCATTGGTTAATAATATAAATAATGATCATCATTACAAACCAATTCCGTCCCGCTATTGGGAATGGGTCTCCCAATGCCCACTATAAGTCTTTAAGAATTTGAGATAATCACAACACTTTAAAGCAAGTGGGTGATCGTATTTAGTACCTCAGTAAATAAACCCGATATCTTTTCCAGGTAGTCCTCCAGCCATCAGAAGCAGGGATCGTAGCGGAACAGCTAGTGCTCTGTCTAGGGCTGCGCTGGGACGCGGCCGACTGGGAAGCCCTAGGCTCCTCCATAGGCCACTTCAAATGGGCAGCGTTCCTCGCAGTGCTGGAGGCGAAGTACTGCGGGGATCAACTGCATGCCGCGGCGCTGGTGGAGGCCGTGGATGAGATACATGATGTGTTTATTGAGGATATTATAAAGAAGGTTGGTGCATATTGATATTTAACACAATTTGTTCTTGACAACAAAGCCTTAATAAATAGCTTTTGTCCTACTGGAATGAAATGTAGCCTGAAGTTCTTCTCTTGTTGATGGTATTTCATCTGCAACAGATCTTGGTTTAAGGATTAGCAAGTTGAGCTAGTCATATCTTGGTTCTGAGCAGAAACCGCGACTAAGTAACCATAGTATAGTCCTCCAACCAGGTGGGATGACAATCTACGCCTACTTTTTTAGGTCGGCACCAAATGGCAAAACTTCAAAGCCAGGAGTAGCCAGGAGTTTATGTTTTGTTATTCATATACGATCTTCGTGGTTTCGATCGAGTCTACCGTACCCCTTGACGAAATTATTAATATAGGGTTACCTGCTAAAACGCGGCTACCTCCTCCCCACGATGCGCGAGTACTGGTGCGTGCTGCAGCCGTGCGCGCTGACCTACTACAAGAGCTCGTCGCAGAAGGAGCAGTGCGGCCGCATCGCGCTGGACGAGCACTGCTGCGCGGAGGCGGCCGGCGGAGAGGGACGCGTGCAGAAGTTACACCTCGTCACACCGGATAGAACCTTCGAGTTTGGCACGCAGGACCACAAGTAAGGAAACGTGTTGCTGTTCTGATCATGTCAGTCAACGGTCGTCAACTGCTTGATATACACATTATCTCCAATTACTTGGTCTTTATTTTTACTATTATCTCCGCTACGCTCTCAGCGATAAGGCCGCCCCTTGTACTTTTAATTTTTTTAATAGTAGGTATTGATTGATTGATTTTACTCAAATCAAATACCTACACTTTATTAACACAAAAATAATTACAACTAAAACCGTTTATAAGAGAATGGGCGGCCTTATCGCACAGCGATCTCTACCAGGCAATATATAATAATGTTGACAGGATTTTATCAAGCACCGTATGGCGCATTTACCTATCACGATCGCTAGTAGTTGGAATCTACAAGTTTTCTACGCAGGAGATAAAGAAACTCCTTTGATAGAGGCTTATTTGTTTCATTAATCGGATATAATTCTTGTCCTGGCTTTAGACTCAAAGCAGCTCATCAGCTTCATTAATAAAATTGCCCTTAAAAACCACATCAAAATCCGTTGCGTAGTTTTAATGATTTAAGCAAACAAAGGGACGGACAGAGAACAACATCGACTCATACTATGAGAGGTAGACCAAGCGAGAAAAGGTCACTAGTAAAAAAAAGAGAGGGGGAATCGTAGGTGTTCAACTCCCATATAATTAGGCTTTGAAACAGTTACAGTACTATTAATTTAACTTTTCCAGGAGTCGCCTCCAATGGATATCCGCGCTTCGGCAAGCGGTGGCAGTGACGGGCGGCGCCGAGGGGTTCCAGCGGCGCGCGCGAGCGGGGCGGCGTGGGGCCGGAGCGAGGCGGGAGAAAGAGGTGCAGGAGACCAAAGCGAGGCTGCAGATCGAGGTCCGAGCGAGGTTGGCGGCGGAAGCACAAGCACAGGTAATAATGCTTACAATATTTACTATGTATCTGACTAAGGCGGATGATATGGTGCTGGGCTTATGAGCAGGTAAAAAAAATTCAGGCAGGATAAAGGTCCGAGCGACATTGGCCATTGTACCTAATGCTTATGATATCTATCAGGCTAGAGCTTGTAGAGTAAGAATGCAAGTTTAAAAATAAATCCGTTCAAGTTCTAAATCGAAATTTGGACGAAGACTAACTGAACCACGAGACGCATTCAAAATTCTACCATCTGCTCGATTACAGTATGGATATGGATATAGTATAGTACAACTTCAAAAATGGCAAGACGTGCTCGTATCTGCGTAGTTTTAAAACCAACCATCTACCTGTTCACTTACCAATGTTCAGAATAGTAACCCATGTTTCAACTCTCTTTCAGGAGTTAGCTGAAATTTCACAACAAGACAACAAAAAGTTAGAAGAACTAAAGCACACACAAACTGAACTAGAAAGACTGCTTCATGAAGAAACTCAGGCGAAGAGAGACGAGGAAATCGTGCGAGCTTTGCAAGCAAGGTCAGTTTTGTTTATTTAAAAAAAAACGTATCAAAATCCGTGGCGTAGTTTGAAATATTAAGCGTAATTTGTTCAATAGCGGCGAAGAGACTGATTAGCTGCATTGTTCTATGAACTGTTTTTTTGACAATTCACACAGCAACATTTAGCCCCGTTGCTCTAAGGTACAACTTGCTGCAATCATTGATACGTCCGCGTCTGTCCCCAATTGTTTTAAACCCTCCAAGACCTATAATAGGTTCTATTTGGGAGACTCGCCCTCTGTAGATATGCGTTATATAGATGTAGGTGATGATAGAAAAAAATGTTACAAGATTCTAAAATGTATTAAAACTATTTTCTTATTCACAGAGTTTTAGCAGAAGAATGGGAAAGAAGAGAAGAACTAGAGAGACTACAGGAAGAGCAAAATAGAATGTTAGAAGAAGAAAGACTTAAAAGAAAGCAGTTTGAAATACTACAAGCTGAAAAAGAATCTCAATATAAAGGTATCATTGTAGATATTATAAAATAAATAAATAAATATATCCGGACAATTCACACAGCAAACTCTAGCCCCATGGTAAGCTCTTTAGACAATTAATTATTACGTAGCTATGTAACAAACAAATATTATAAAGCGTTTGAGCCGTAAGAGTTTGTTTGTTTGATTGAACAGACTAATCTCAGGAACCTTTGCTCCGAATTGTAAAATTATTTCAGTTTAAGATACCTAGTTAATTAATCAAGGAAAGAAATAAATGTGATATTTGCGCCAATTTCTGACTGATTTAACAATTAAAATAAAACAATGATTGTTACAGAGGCAGCGAGAAGACTAAAAGAACTGGAAGAAGAGAAGCAGAGGTTGGACGAAGAACTAAAAGCAGCTCAAGACAAGATAACTAAGACTGAACACAACGCACAAGTTTTGCAGGTGCAACTAAGAGTTAGTATATTATCTACTAAGTATATAAAAATAAGTCCCGTTTTCCTTCCTACGCTATAAATCCAGATCGCACGAACCGATTTCCACAATTTTGCATTCGTTGGAAAGGTCTCGGGCTGTGTGAGGTTTATAGCAAAGAAAGTGTAAAACCGCAGGGCGAAGCCGCAGGGCGGAAAGCTAGTAAGATATATAAGGTAAGGGGTTTTACGTTTAGGTAGATGTCAATTCAGTAAATTTTATAGGTTGTAAATTTTTCAAGTTCTTAGAAGATCGTAAACCTAATCTTATTAACTTTCCAGGACCTGAACCCACTCTTCAGAAACGGAGAGCGCGCCCGGAGAGCCATCTCGTTCGTGCCCACGGCGAAGAGCTCGTCGGACACGCTCCTCGACGTGCGCGCCTTACGACACCTCAAGATCATCGATGACGAATAATACATCTTTGTATTATCTATATCTATACTAATACTAATATACTAATCATATTATAAAGAGGAAAGATTTGTTTGTTTGTAATGAATAGGCTCCGAAACTACTGGACTGATTTCAAAAATTCTTTCACCTTTGGAAAGCTACATTATCCCCGAGTAACATAGGCTATAATATAGCAAAGAAAATTGCGGGAAAGTGTAAAACGCGGGCGAAGCCGCAGGGCGGAAAGCTAGTATATTCATATTGAGATAAACGGGCAATACACTAACCTTATTTACGTAGACTCGTAGACTATTGATCAACAGTGCACTGCGGACCGGCGAGCGGTCGTGATCCGTGTCCTTGCAGTGTACCTACTTGATCCTGATGAAGTCCCACGTTCTGGGACGAAACGGTTGATAGTCTACGTAAATAAGGTTCGTGTATTGCCCGTTTATCTCAATATGAATTTATCAAACCACGACAGTTTTTATTGTATTATCTATCTTTGTACAAAAATAAATCGACTTCAAACTGCAAACGAACTAGTAAGTAACTAGTCGCCTGTAAGATTTTTGAAAGTCCCTCTCGATTCTCTGTTCTGGCATCAACAAACCCTATTTTCTTTATCATGGGAACACATTGAAATGTCTTTTTTCCAACAAAAAAGAAACAAACCTAGAAAAAGCATATATTCGAATTGAGAAACCTTCTCCTTTTTTGAAGTCGGTTATAAATTAAATCTCTCTGTAAAATTAAATTGCCAATTTTTAACAAATTATCATCAGCATTATCATCTTACAGGTAATTGTAAGTGACACCAAAAGCCTGTTCGCAATTATATAAGCAGCTTATGCCATAAACCAGCTATACTCAAAGTGTGTTAAACATGTAATCCATGGCATGACCAATGTATGTAAGCTTTTAAATGATGTGGATGTAAAAAAAATACATAATGGAAATTTATGTTAGGTAAAATATACAGCTGTTAAAGATATACATATTTTTATTTATAGCATTTTATTTAATTCACATAATGAATAGGTAATCAAGCAATTATTTATTTTCTATACGTTTTGAGTTACATTATACGTTCTACTCGTAGGAAATATCGTAAATAGAAATAAGTGCTAAAACCTAGAGAACGTAATTTATAAAGACATTTTATTAAAATACTTTAAAAAGATTTAAAACTGAACAAACGCATTTAAAAAATTGCGAGTGGTTGGCGTAAGACAAGAGTGAACTATTCTACGCCCGCTATCCCACTAGTTAAATACTAGCTATGCTACGTTGCTATATAATATAATTTATTGATTAATCAATAAATATGGTGTATAAAGTCTTGTGAAACGCCTTACCAAAAACACTTCCTTTGGATATCAAACGCCATAGAACCCTAACTTCTCCGTTACTTCTTCTTCTTCTCTTGCTCTTTAGCTTCCTCAGCTAGTCTCTTTGCCTCCTGCCTCGCTTCCCTTGCAGCTTCTTTTTCAGCTTTCTTAGCGGCGCGGGCAGCAGCGGCCGCGGCCTTGGCAGCCGCCGCCTCTGCCCTCGCTTTAGCAGCCGCTGCCGCTTCATCAGCGGCTATCTTCTTTGCAACCAACTTCTTGAGCTAAAGGACAGAGTTTGAAATTAGAATGTTTCATTGTCAATATTATTTCTGCCCTAGGATATTATATTTACTGCTGGACATAGAACTTAAAAATATCCCGTTTTGTTAATACCTAAATGGTTACCATAACCATTAACCGTATTTGCAAAGTTGATAGTCTAATACTGCGTATTCTTATTTCCATTCTCTATTTCTTTGGATAACTTATAACGTTGTACGTTTTTGTGAAAAAAAAATATGACTGGCACAGTAAACGTGAGAATCCAATTCGAGAAGAAAATCGAAGACAGAGATGGTTTCGCTGTCTCGATCTATCATTATCATTATTTTCTTATTAATATTTCTTAAGAATATTATTATAAAAGAAAACCTCGTACCTTCTTCTTCTCCTGCCGGTTAAGCAGCACCTCTCTCCAAGCACACTGCAGCACCTTGGCTGCGTGCTCCAAGGCGAAATGCTCCAGCTTATTCGACATCTCTTGGTGATACTCCTTCTCTCTCTCTTCCATTAGAGGTATGTATTCTATGTCCTGTTCTGCGAGTTTTTTCTGCGGAGATAAATGTTAAAGTTACCAAGATTGTCGCTATAAGAACTTGATTGTTTGCAATAATTTCTATTATGGCCACGTAGGTACCTGCCTTACATTGTTAGCAATACTTATTTATTGTAAACTAGACGACCCGCCGACAGACGTCTCCGATTGCGTTATTTCACGTTATCTACAATTAGTTTATATTAAGTTCGTTAAATTTACTATCCAACACTGAAATTATTTTCCAAATCGGACCCAGTGGTTCCTGCGTTTAGCGCGTTCAAACAACAAACATACTCTTCAGCTTTATAAAATTAGTATAGATGTTCTCTTATCTAAAGCCATACCTCTAGTGCCAGCATCTTCTCCTCCTCGTCGTCGAACTTGTCGCTGTACTCGTCCATCTCCTCCTGCTTGTCCGACATGTCCACGTCGTACTTCGACAGCCACGACAACAGCTGCGCCTCCACCTTGCATCTGTACAAGTAATCAATTGACAATCAGTTAGTTTAAAAGATTATGAGAATTTAAAGATTTTGTGTGGGCGAGATATGTGATAAGAACCAATAGTTCGCCTTCGTTTAACCCTAGTACTTTAAACTTTTAGCTATTAGTAAGTTTTTGTAACATTGTTTTTATTTTATAAGTACAATAAAGTGTTCATTGATTGATTGATTGGTTATATGTCATCCAAGTCATGAAAACAAACCTTATCCTCGCACACCTATGTGGCTATTTTTATATTATTTTATAGTCATTGACTCTCACTTATGTTTTCTAAATTATTAGAAAATGGTAGTGAGAGTCGAACCAACGCCACCCAGTTTAGCCCTGGTTGCACTAACCACTATGTACGCTATCGAGGAGTTACGTACGAGCTCGAATTTATTCCATACCTCATAATCTTCAGTTAAGCACTGATTGCGCCATCTATCAGTTTATGTAAAGTGGCTATAGTCCACCGTCTACTTACCGGCGTAGACGCAACATTTTCTCGTTCATCAAATGTTGCGAGAGCAGGTTCTCATAAGATTCAGTGGTCTCCAATTCGTCTTCTTTCAATATTTGAAAATGGTTTTGATGGGCTCGGGACATCAGTACCATTTGACGGTCAGTGTCTAAGCTATAATATAACCATCATTAGTTATCAGTATATTTATTTAAAAATTTCGGTCCCTTAGTCGATTAGACAATATGCAGACCGACAAGAAGGATTCTGTTAATTCTGCATAAGTACAGTTTGTCGCTTTATATAAAATAGGTAGGTACTTACATCTTCTTATTTCTTTTACTCAGCGCCTCTATCCTATAAAACTCTACCTCCTGCTGAATTTTCATCAACAATTCATTTTTCGATGCAACCTGCTTTAAGAAAGCCTCATGTTCATCCTTTATTAGCTTTGTGCATTCTAAAAAAAACAAATGATCTATAAATATTGTCCTGTGGAGCATGAGCCACGCTACGCTATGATTAAGTTTATTTAGTTTAGTACCTACGGGAAATTGAGATTTTCTGAATAGTAGAGAGTTGATCGCTTGTACACATCCTTATTGTTTATTTATTCATATTTATTTTTATTATTATTTGTAAGTTAGTATATTATGTATATCAGAAATCTAGTACCTACCCGTCACACAAGCTTCAAGCTTACTGAGGGGCTAGCTAGATGGTGTGTGAATTCCAGCAATATTTATTTAATAGAATCTAGGTGACCCGCTCGCGGCTTCGTCCGGTCTAAACTCGATTTCAATACTAAAACCAGCTAAATCGGCCCGGCCGTTCCCTAATTTTAGCGAGACTAACGAACAGCAATTTATTTTTTATTTAAAAGAAAATAAACCTTCAATGAGAGAAATAAGCTTGGCATTGGACTCCTCCAGCCGGCGGGTCTTCAGTTTCTCCGCGAGGTCGTCTGCCGCCGTGCCCTCCATCTGCGTGTGGAGCTGACCACGGAACAGCTGCAGGGTCAGCAGGTACTCCAGGGGACGGTTTGGTGGCTGTGTCTGGATATTTAATCATCATTACACCACGGAGTATAGGTACCTACTTCTCACGGGTCTCGTACACCGTTACCTATGTCAAATGCTATGGTCCACCATAGCATTTGACATAGGTAACGGCTGTGGCATCAGAAGGAATCCCTTCGTAATCCATTACGAAGGGATTCCTTCTGATGCCACAGCATTTGACGTCACGGTGAAATATAAATAAAATTATAATAGATAATGATGATGATGATTATGACGGTATGATAAAATTGAGTTACACCTTACATTATAGTGAGATTTTGCCATAATGTAAGGTGTAGCTCATTTATGGTGAGAGTTCCAACTTAACACTATATAATCTTCGTTCCCAAGTGAAACGTTCTGGCCGAAAGGAAAACATAATATAAATGAGAAATGGTCTGTTATCTATTTCTATCTTAGCTATCTTTATTTCAGCAGATGAAGCGTTAATAAGAATGGAACAAAACTTACTTCTTGGGGAATATAATCCTTTTTCATCTGAAACAGAATAAAAACTTATTTGATTATTTAATTAGAGAAAACTTCTCTTTGGTTTCGACTTCGCGGCTCTTAATCAGCGTTATATAAAACTACATTATACCTTACCTCCTCTATAATTTGATAAACTCGCTCCTTCAGTTCGGAACAGCTGTTTAATATGTAGATCATGTGTCCGAGCTCCGGGTTCGTACGATTTCTCAGCGATATGTCTCCCTGAAACCAATGAGCAAGCACAAGATAGCTGGAAGAATCATCATCACATCCATAACAATGCATAACATCTCACTACACTATGTAGTGTAGTGAGATGTTATGACGATTGACTATGGTTCCTACATAGGACTCGATAGAACTATAGTCATTAGAAGACCTCTGCGGCGCAGCGGGCGAAGGTCTGCCTGCAACGCAAGAGGTGGCGGTTTTGATTTCCACCTCGGAACAAAATGTTGTACGATCTACAGATATGTGTTCTATGTATATTCTAATAAGTGTATTATCTACTACCCGTAACAAATATTTGAGCTTACCACGAAGTTAGATGTTGCTGTGTGAATTGTCCAGCAATATTGATTTGAATATTGATTGATTTGATACCTTATTGATATAGGGCCAACTTTTTAAAGTTAATTTAATGTTTAAGTTTATTCACCAATGGCTAGCGTAGTGAATAAGGATCTATTCTCTCTCGTCAAAATAGAAGTCCCTGTGTCCCAGCCCCCAGTGTGAACGTAAATAGTTATGATAGGGCCGACTGTAGATATGCTTTAGGTACCTGTTACCTACTGTGTATAGGATCTCAATTACTAACGTTCCTTATATCATTCATAGCGACCCCATTCAGATAGCTGACGTTACTTCCAAACATGGGATGACTGTACTGGTAGTAGATGAACGAAACGTCAGCCAGCTCGGACTGCTTCAGTACAGTCGACATAAACATGCTGTCTTTCATTAGTGTTGGTAGAGCTATGGCGAGTTTGGTTTTGTAGATAGCTTCGTCTAGGATTTTAGAAATGCGCTCGTCTTGGATGTGGCATTCTAGATCGATTGGGGAAGCAACTGGAAGGAAAATATTTAGGTATTACCTTCCCACTGTAGTATATTTTTTTGTCAGGCGTATAAAAGCTCTGTTAAAAAGGTCTCATTATTTACTTAATTAATTAATAACTATAAATGTATTATTTCGTCAGGCATAGTCTACAAATCTCTTTAGAGATAGGTAAGGTTGTTTTGCACTCGGTGTTTCTGTATTTTACCGCGGTCACGATATATTTTCTGTGATCGAATTTCACGGATAAGCATCGGATAAGTATATAATGGGCAGTATTTCTATTTTAGAGTTTACCATTTTATAATCACCTACCCTGAATGAACACATGAATAAAAAGCATTTTAGTGTCGGAACCGGGTTAAATTAAACCTAATTAAGACCATTATTATAACGGTACCTACCATTGTCCTTAGTAAGGTCCAATTCCCGTTCCCGCTCGGTTTTATCACTCCCAGCAGACTTGCTGCTGCCCGTGTAGCTCTCCGACAAGGTGGAAGGAGACACAATGGTAGCCTGCGACATCTTGCCGAGACGATGGTAGCCCCCGACTCCGGTTAGAAGAGTTGAATAAAATAGTAAGTACTGTGCTTTATAAAATTCGACAAAACAAATATTTTGCAAATAGAAAAATGACAGCTGATTAATGCTAATTGGACATTAAAAAACCTAGATTATAAATAAATCAAGTTTTTTATCTGTATGTGACATGAACTGTTTCCCGTAGGCATAACGCTGACTACAAACGCAAAGAGAATATAATCACTACGTTTTGGTTGTGGCACCAAATCGTTGACTTTACTAAAAAATAGGATACATTATAACGTAGTGATTATATAAATCATCATCTAAAGGTAAAGGTAGGTATATAAAAATCCACTACAATCCACAAATAAAGCGGGGGAAGCCGCGGGCGGGTCAACTAATTTGTTTATTCCTGAGATATTCTGACCCACACTGAGGTTACCAGCTTTTAAAATAATACCTATTTCCCATTTAATAACAAACAGTTTATCAAACGATAGGACTTTACGCTAACAGAGGAAAAACAAACATATGTAATTATACATTTAATAAAACATACATAATAATGTTATAAGTAAATAAAATTACACAATAAACAAGGAAATAATTAAAACGATAAATTCAAAATGTTAACACATTGTACAAAAATAGATGTATTAAAAATCTATACTTAATATTATAAAGCTGAAGAGTTTGATTGTTTGTTTGATTGTTTGTTTGTTTGTTTGTTTGAACGCGCTAATCTCAGGAACCGCTGGTCCGATTTAAAAAATTCTTTCAGTGTTGGATAGTCCATTTATCGAGGAAGGTTATAGGCTATATTACATTTTCAAAAAATTAGGGATCCGTACGGAAAACCCAAATATGTAACCCAAGATGTAAAATAAAATCCTTATATCGCATGCGCTGCGAAAAGTATTCATTTTAGAAATGTACAATGTACTACAATTTTGTAGAACACATTAATATCTACAAAAAATGTCGCGACAGCATATATCTAACTATTATAGTTATGTCACAATAAGTGTTTTAATTTTCAATATAATTAATTTAAATGCCGCCGCTAGGAAAAGCTCTATATTTGTATTTTCAAATAAAACATTATCAAAATAAATTACATGTTAATTACGAATATTTCAATATCTCTATAAAACTTTTTAAATTATTCAATTCGGACATTCCATTCGAAAGATATCAGAGTTTAAAAATGTACCGAAATAAACCAGCCCGTTCGGTAAGGCATCATGCTTTGGTACGGGGACTCAGTCAGTACCTACTAAAATAAAGTCTTTAAACGAAAGTAGGTATATGGCTATCGTTTAAGATTGATTCACTTTTATGATAGTTAAAAAAAGTGGCCAAGCGCGAGTCGGACTCGCCCATGTAGGCTTCCGCAGCAATTGTTTATATGAAATAGTTTATGACGTATTATAAAATAAAAGTGGCCAAGTGCGAGTCGGACTCGCCCATGTAGGCTTCCGCAGCAATTGTTTATATGAAATAGTTTATGACGTATTATAAAAAAACTACTGGATAGATTTCGTTCAAACCAATTTTCATTGTTAGTTTTTATGGTTATGTACAATATATATTTTTTCTAGATTTATCATCCTCTTATTTTAGAAATAAAAGGGGGGGGGGGGGGACACTCTGTTTTCCACTTTGGAAGAGTCTCACGTCCAAACTATTAAGTTTAGAATTAAATGGTGTTAGAAACATTGTTATGATTTTTGAAGACCTATTCATAGATGTATGGGTTCGATTAAAAAAAGTTTCAGTCCTATGTATGGGGACCCCCAAATGTAATTTTTTTTTTTTATGAAAACTTAGTGCGGTTCACGGAATACATCTACTTACCAAATTTTAGCTTTATAACTTATAGTTTCGGAGAAAAACGGCTGTGACATACGGACGGACGGACGGACGGACGGACATGACGAATTTATAAGGGTTCCGTTTTTGCCATTTGGCTACGGAACCCTAAAAACTACTTGATAGATTTTGTTCAAACCAATTTTCGCTGGTAGTTTTTGTGCTAATGTACATTATATATATTTTTTAGCACTCTGTTTTCCACTTTGGAAGAGTCTCGCGTGCAAACTATTTAGATTAGAAATAAATATTGTTAGAAACCTCAATTTGATTTTAAAAGACCTATTCATAGATACCCACCACGCATAGGTTCGATGAAAATTAAATTTTCGGTTCTAAGTATGGGGACCCCCCAATTTAATTTTTTTTTTTATATTTTTTTCGTATGAAATATTTGTGCGGTTCGCGGAATAAAATATAAATATAAATATTAAATATTACTGGACAAATTTACACAGCGACATCTAGCCCCGTGGTAAGCTCGAAGCTTGTGTTACGGGTGCTAGATTTCTGATATACTTAATATAATATAATATACATACATAGATAGATATTTTTTATTTATATATAACACCCAGACACCCGGAACAAATATTTGCAGATCATACAAATAGTTGTTCCGAGGCGGGAATCGAACCCGCAACCTCTTGCGTCGCAGGCGGACCTTCGCCCGCTGCGCCACAGAGGTCGTCAATAATACATCTACCTACCAGATCTCAGCTACAATCAGGAATACATCTACCTACCCGATCTCAGCTTTATAGCTCTTATAGTTTCGGAGAAAAATGGCTGTGACATACGGACGGACGGACGGACGGACATGACGAAACTATAAGGGTTCCGTTTTTGCCATTTGGCTACGGAACCCTAAAAATGACCCTTTGGGTAAGTTTTACAAGATGTCAGTTTAATAATCTGGGACGAATGTACCATGATCCATAGAGCTCATGTAGAGGCTCTAGATAGGACTCTTAGAGATATTAGAAGCTGTGATAAAATCATGGGTGGGACTACTGATTTCTTTGCTGGGGACTTTCGTAGTAATAGTTTACTTTACCAGTAATAGTAAGGGGAATTAGAGCAGACATTGTAAAATCTTGCCTTAAAAGTTCCCCATTATGGAAGTATGTGAACATTTTAAAATTAACTACAAATATGAGATAACATTTGGGGGGCGGTAGTATAACTTTTCCTTCATAGTTACTTTTAACTTAACTTAATATCAAAAGTTTACCCAGGAATCAGCGAAATCCTAATCCTAACTAATATTATAAATGCGAAAGTAACTCTGTCTGTCTGTCTGTCTGTCCGTCTGTCTGTCTGTTACGCTCTCCCGCTTAAACCTCTCGACCAATTTTGATGAAATTTGGCACATACAATCTTTAGTCCCTGAGACAGAACCTAGGCTACTTTTTACCGCGTAAAAATACATGCTTCCGCGGGAAAATATATGCATACGCGGGAAAATTCGATTTGGATAAAATTTAGTATGGAGATAGTTGCAAATAAAAGTATATGGCGAGAGACTTTTTACCGCGGAAAATAAAATGCTTCCGTGGGAAAATATATGCTTACGCGGGAAAATTCGATTTGGATGAAATTTAGTATGGAAATAGATGCAAATAAAAAATAAATATGGCGAGACGAAGTTCGCGGGGGCAGCTAGTAACATATAAGTTGCTATATTAAAAACACAATGTTTAGAAATATTACGATATAAATAGGTACAATGTATAATGTATCAAAAGAAATAAATATAAGTACTTACGTTTTATTTAGATTGAAATAAAACTTTTAGGGTGAGCAAGAATCATGTCATAGCTTAATCTACGGATCCTCAAAAGTATCATAATCGTCTTCATCGTGCACCGCTTTCTTATTCTTTGTTTTAGACCTGATTTCCTTCGCTTTCGCTTGAAATTGCTCTAGTCTTTTACTCTCCCTATCTGCTTCTTCTTTTGCTATCTTGAGCAGTTTTTTCAGCTAATGGACAGAGGAATATGTGGATAAGGTTAGGGATATAATTATCGGGAAGTAAGAAAAAGGAAATGAAGATAAATAAATGAAATAGGAAGGATTTTGATTTTGGGTTTACTTCTTCTTGCCTTTCTTACCCTTCCCTTTCTGCGTGAAATAAAAAGGAATGATTAGTAAGACACTAATATTATTATTAGTATAAATACTAGCTTTGACCTGACCTCGGGTTTAGCGGGATTCAAATAGGAATGAAACATCGTGCGGACACGATGTTTTTCCTCAATGCTAAAGCACTAAATAAAAAATGTGTTTTTTTATTTAAGTATGGATTGCAGCGGTCTTCTTCTCCAGCGGTCGGCTCGCGGTGGATGCAGGCTGCGAGCGACTGCAATAACTGGAAGTCATACAGGGCCTATGTCCAGCAGTGGACGTCCAATGGCTGAGATGATGATGATGATGATGGATTGCAGCAGTATTTAGATATTCATGCATTTGGATCTATGTGTACATAATACTTAATTATCTTCTACATTATAGTCCGGGATCCGTAGTACATGGAAATCAAGTGATTACTAACAAGCTAATTTTTGGTGAGTAGCTTCGTTTCGATGAGACGACTAAAAATATCCTATACCCAAATCTCGATTGTGGTAGCTAACAGAGATATCAAGGATGTAAAACCGGGATCAGCCTGTTACCAGTGCGGCTACAGACCCGAGAGCCAAACTGACCCGACACTACACCGAAGATATCCCGGACATCAGCCTGTACGAGATTAGGATGGCCCTGAAGCAGCTTAAGAACAACAAGGCGCCGGGTGAGGATGGAATTACGTCAGAGCTTCTGAAAGCGGGTGGATCACCGGTACTTAAAGTCCTTCAGAAGCTCTTTAATTCTACCTTGCTCGGGGGTACTACGCCTGAAGCATGGAACAAAAGCGTGGTGGTCTTGTTCTTCAAGAAAGGTGATAAAGCCTTATTGAAGAACTACAGACCCATCTCGCTTTTGAGCCATGTTTATAAGCTGTTTTCTCGGGTCATTTCTAACCGACTCGAACGCAGGTTTGATGACTTCCAGCCTCCCGAACAAGCCGGTTTTCGAAAAGGCTACAGTACCGTAGACCACATACATACGCTGCGGCAGGTTATACAGAAGACCGAAGAGTATAACTTGCCGCTCTGTTTAGCGTTTGTGGACTACGAGAAAGCCTTTGATTCGGTCGAAACATGGGCGGTGCTTGAGTCTCTCCAGCGGGGCCGTATTGACTATCGGTATATCGAAGTGTTGAAGTGTTTGTATAGAAACGCCACCATGTCCGTCCGAGTACAAGAACAGAATTCGGAGGCTATTCCCTTAAAAAGGGGCGTAAGACAGGGAGACGTTCTGTCTCCGAAACTGTTTACTGCCCCTCTTTGGAAGACGCCTTCAAACTTCTGGATTGGAAAGGATTGGGCATCAATATTAACGGCGAATACATCACTCACCTTCGATTTGCTGACGATATCGTAGTCATGGCAAACTCAATGGATGAACTCGGCACAATGCTCGAAGGCCTCAATCGAGTCTCCCAACGGGTTGGTCTCAAAATGAACATGGACAAGACGAAAGTCATGTCCAATGGTCATGTAGAGCCTTCCCCTGTTATGGTTGAGAACTCGGCTCTCGAAGTTGTTGACGCATATGTATACCTAGGACAGAGAGTCCAATTAGGTAGGTCCAACTTTGAGAAGGAGGTCACTCGCCGAATCCAACTCGGATGGGCAGCGTTCGGGAAGCTACGTAATATCTTTTCGTCAAAAATACCTCAGTGCCTTAAGACGAAAGTCTTCAATCAGTGTGTGTTGCCAGCTTGCCAGTGATGACATATGGATCCGAAACGTGGTGCTTCACCATCGGCCTCATGAATAGGCTCAGAGTCGCTCAAAGAGCTATGGAAAGGGCTATGCTCGGGGTTTCTCTACGGGATCGAATCAGAAATGAGGAGATACGTAGAAGAACGCGGGTCACCGACATAGCCCAGCGGATTAGCTCTTTGAAGTGGCAATGGGCAGGCCATATAGCTCGGAGAACGGATGGCCGATGGGGCCGAAAAGTTCTCGAGTGGAGACCACGGATCGGAAAACGCAGCGTCGGACGCCCACCTACCAGGTGGACGGATGAGTTGGTGAAGTTAGCTGGTTCACGGTGGATGCAAGTCGCATCCGACCGAAACGACTGGAATTCATTAAGGGAGGCCTATGTCCAGCAGTGGACGTCCGACGGCTGATATGATGATGATGATGGAAAACCGGGATAACGAACCACGAAATTTGTCGGACAATATGTCCGTTAGATTTTATATATATTAATTAAGTATACAACAAAAAATCAGCTGGTTAGTAATCATAGTAATCATTTAAATTGACCTCGTTTTCGATACATTTTCGAAATGGCGGACTCTTTGATCAAACCATAGGTTTTGTAGGACAAACATGTTTTTATATAATTTAGATAATTATCTTGAGATATAACATATTGTCCTACAAATTTCGTGGTCCGTTATCCCAGATTTACATCCTTGATTTTTTTAATCCTTGATATCTCTGTTAGCTACCACAATCGAGAGTTGGGTATAGGATATCTTTGGACGTCTCATCGAAACGAAGCTACTCACCAAAAATTAGCTTGTTAGTAATCACTTGATTTCCATGTACTACGGATCCCTGACTATTATGTGTAAACTGTTATGTTACTTTGTGATTAATTGCAGCTTGCTCTCGACCGATCTTGGTCATACCTATTCTTTTGAAGTGACGAAATGCCTCATGTTCTACCACCTTACCTTCTTCTTCTCCGCTCTGGTCTCTAAGACCTGTCTCCAGGCGCTCTGGATAACCCTGGCGGCGTGCTCCCGACGGAACTTGGTCATCTTCTCCAGCATCTCCTGCTGATACTCTGCTTCTCTCTCCGCCATCAGCGGGATATACTCTTTGTCTTGTTCTTCTAGTTTCTCCTACAACATGCAACACACACGCACGTTTGCATGTAAACTCTTTTACGTTGTATGGGCAGAATGGGGACATAGACATATGTAATTAAACCAAGAACAAAACCCAGAAATCGTCTACCTACCATCAATTATTTTATATCCCTGGTATAAATATTTTTCTTTTATAAATAAGTCTCTATTTGCCAACACAATATACAGGCTTCACTCTACAGCTCATGAGTGGGCTACTAATTAGAGGTGACCTAACGACCATCTCTAATAAGGAGCTCCCACTCATATATTCCTCTAATAGATCATTCCATTTAAATTGTATGTTTAGATTAATTGAGTCTTTTTGGGTGACCTGTATTAATAAATAAAAATTACTTATATTATTACTTACTTTCAACTCCTTGATCCGTTTGAGTTCATCCTCGTATTTTTCTGTGATGTCGTCGAGTTCACTCTGCTTGTCACCCATATCCATATCGTATTTTTGTAGCCAAGATAGTATCTGGGTTTCTACTTTACACCTACAACAGTAGAACGATAGTAAGATGGAGACGCTACATAGTATAAAATCGCGTTACCCACAACATAAAGTAAAGACGCTTGGCAGTACAAACCTATCTCTTAAGCAGCGGAACTTAAATGTATTGACACACTACATCTCATACAATTTCATAACTAGGTAGGTACGTGGGTGCATTTTCTGGGAGGACTGTGGATGCATTTACTTCAAAAAAATAAGACCTACCTGCGTAGTCTGTGATTAGTTTCGTCCTTTAGATGACGTTGTAGAATGTTATTGTACGTTTCTTTACGCTCAGCATAATCTTCTTTGAGTATATCTAACTTCACTTCATGCTTTCTTGATGCTAACACCATCTGACGGTCTGAATCCAAACTGTAAGATTGAACATTAAACATTAACGCCGTTTCCCTAACCAACTTACCGTAACTTTACACACTGGAATCATCAAATCCTACATACTCGTACGTACGGTTACAACAAGGTCGGGGTTTATATCTCCAGAATATACGCTATTGAAGGATCAAGGGACTTGGTATAACCACCAAGTTGTGTACAGAACGACACTAATGTCAATCTTCTTGCATATCCCATAATCAGTTTGACAACATCCACGGGAAAATTTGGTGTACTTTATAACATCACCATTCATCACCCGGGTGGCTGCTATTTAAAATACGCACACATTTTGCATTTTTGCAATGCAATTGCATGCAATTTTGATTAAAAATATTAAATAAATAATAATCTCTTACACTTTTTTCTTCAACTTCAAGTTAGATTCAGTATGAAACAGACTGATTTCTTGCTGCAATTTTGCAATCATGTCTCTTTTCTTCGCGATGGACACCTCAAACTGATCTTGCTCTTGCTTTAATGTCTGAGAGAAATCTAGAACAAAAATGTATGACTAACTAGCTGACCCGCCCGTGACTTCTCACACTCTGGGCTACTACGGATATTTTAAAACCAAATGCAACTAAATCGTTTTATTCGTTCTTGATATAAATAAATAAATAAGTTTGATGAAAATTTAAGTTAAGTTGACATAATAAGTTTAGTTAGGCTGACATAAAAAGTTTAGTTAGGTTGACATAAAACGTTTAGTTGACAAAAATGTCAAGCAGATAGAGATCTGCTCTACAAGCTTGTCGCTCGCGGCCTCCAGCCTCTGTGTAATCAATGTTAACGACAGGGTGTTACCGAGCGGGAATGACCCTGTGTAATTGGTGCAAGACTATCACCCATATTCTTAGTCGTTTCCTCATCATATTCCTCCACTCAATAATAAAAAAGCGTTGATCGTCTTAAATGGTCTTGAGGGAGTTTCAAGTTTAGTTATGGGGTACCTTACCTTACCTCGAAGTTGAGGTGAGCCGAAAAAAATCAAGTGGAGGACGTTTTTGTCAACTGAGAATACGAATTTGCTCAAGTGAGTTTGAGTCGAGTCTGGAGGAAACGACTAAGAATTGGGTGATAGTCCTTACTCTCAATCTGCTTGACGAGCTTGTCGTTGGCCGCCTCCAGCCTCTTGGTGTTGATCTTGGCCAGCAGCTCGTCCGCCGCCTTCGCGTGCATCTGCACGATCATGTGCTCGCGGAACTGCTCCAGTACTGACAGGTACTCCAAACCGGACTGTTCATTTTTCTGAAATACCAAAATACAGCTTTAAAAATTAATCCATAAAATAATTAGAGCACTTATTCAACTAAGAAAAGGAAAATATTTCTGAAATAGGTACCAAAATACAGCTTTAAAAATAAATCCATAAGTTAGAGCACTTATTCAACTAAAGAAAATACATTTTATTTGACATAATAAAAACAGATACAAACAAATAAAATTATCACATAGGCTCCCGAACTAGTAATAGGTAATTGTATTTTGGGAGTCAGTGGCTTCTAAAAAGAAACATTTTGTGTTATAACACAAATAAGTACCTACTTACGCTTTGAATGCCAGCTTTCATCTGAAAAATAAAAACAAATAGTTTAGGCATATTTCACCGCGGGAAAACCTACCCACAGTACCCACACTAATGCCCACGTATTTCACGGGACAGAAGTTGATGCATTTTCGGGTTTGAACAATTTGCATATAGTTGTTCCGTTTATCCATATCGTTTATGTGTTGTATATAGGTAGGTATAGTAGGTACTTATAAAAAAATCTAAAATTAAGGGAATATGCACAGATCATAATAATTACTACTACGGTCCGGGAAAATCTATGTACTTACCATGTCAAGCGTTTCCATCACTTTTGGTTTCAGTTCAGAGTAGCTGTTCATGATATAGATCATGTTCGCAATCTCAGGGTTCAAACGATTTCTCAACGACATATTTCCCTTAAAAATAAAATGAAATATTAAATCCATTAAGTACTTAATAATCAATGTGAACATTAATTATTTTCTGATTATTATAGATACCTACTAGGTAGGTACTGTAAAGTCGAGAGAATATGAGAATGAATTAGTTAATTCATAAATTTTATTGTAAGTACATAGGTACCTACTCATTACAGAAAAAAACTTAAGGCACGCTTTAAGCCAAAAGTAGTAGTAAAACAGCAAAATGCTTACAGAAATGATATCTTCTATAGCTTCAAAATTAACAAGACTGGACGAGTCGATAGGCATGCCATACTGCCCGAAGATCATGAGAAGGTCAGACTCGTGTTCTGGAGACAAGAGATCATGCAGGGTCTTGAACTCTTGCACCAGCTTGGGGAGACAGAGCACCAGCTTGGTCTTGTAGATGGCTTCATCGAGGATCTTCGTGATGCGTTCTGCCTGGATGTGGCATTCCATGTCGATAGGCGAGGCGACTGGAACAGACAGTATGCATAAATATTGCGGGACAATTCACACAGCATTTAGCCCTGTGGTAAGTTCGAAGCTTATGGGTACATAGAAAACTATCCGATTATTATCCATAACAATGTCGGCAGATCGTAGCGTAGACCATAACATTTGTCCCGGGCGGAAATCGAACCCGCAACCATCTGCGTCACAATCACAACCTGCGTTGATACAATACTAAGAAGGTTCCTTATTTGACTACGGAACCCTAAAAATAAAAGCTACTAACCATTATCTTTGGTGTAATCCCTGTCCACCGGGTTGGAGGTATAGCCTTGATTAGACTTGCTGCTGTCAGAGCGCGACGTGGTGGAAATGGTAGAAAAAGAAGCGAAGCTGTTGATGGTGCCTGATGACGTGGTGCCGTCCATGGTACTTTGGTATCAGACCTTGGTATTGATAGAATTAGCTGAATCAAGTTTCAGGATGTGTCATGCCGTATTTCCTGACTTTGTTACTAGAATATTGCTGTTTGAGATAGATTACGTAGATTTCTTTAGATAGAGTGTAAGTTTTTATTAAAAATGCCAGAGTCTTACGTACCTCCGTCTAGTTAATGACTGAATTAACGCGGAAAAAACTCCATGTAATCTACTGTTAATTTACAAATGCTTTGGTTGGTTGGTAATAAAACTTTAACTAAAACAAAGTAAGTCTTTAAAAAAACTAATAAAAATACAAAATAAAATAGTAAAAGTTATGCTGCTACAAAAATATAGACACAAATGACCATAGAATATAAAACCACTTTTACGTTCAAAAAACATGGATTCACCTTAGGAGGTTTTAAGTGTTTAAAAAAAGTCGAGATTTTGATTTAAAACAAGGAAGTTCTAAGGAAATAAGACTTGTCTACAAGGTTTTGCTGATTAAAATCACACAAAGCTAGGCCGTTACATCAATAAAACGGTTTCCAAAGCAATAGATAAACATGTTGCAATATTACTTAGGTACCTAGGTATCACCTACTCAATTAGGTATGTACTTACTTATTTTATTTAAACCTAGGTACCTACTGTAAGAGTAATAAGCGAATTAACCGAACAACCTTATTCAACCTTGGATGCTTGGATGATTTGGCGTCTACGGAAAAACATTTTTTTTATAATTTTATAAAACACACGACACTAACAAAGTCTATGAAAAAATTAAGACGAAAATATATAAATGCCACTTTTCGTAATTATTTTATAACTCAAGAACGGCTGGGCCGATTTAAATGCATTTAGTTTGAAATAGCCATAGCCCAGGGAAGGCTTAAAAGTTGATAAACATGTACATTTTACCGCGGGAAAATATAGGTACCTACTTATGCTTTTTGGGTCAAACTCCTAAAATTAGGGAAAATTAGCATAGCATGTTTGTAGATAATATTAATGAGTCCCCACGCCAACACAAACAACGTGGATAGTTGCCGGGTGACGTTTAATCAATGCACTATTTATGAGTCACCCTGTACCGGATATTAATTAACACTTAGTCTGTGACTGGGACGTGTGAGTTTTGGTGCCAAAAATAGGTAAAGATAATAAGTTACCTTGTTTGAAAATATAACAACTTAGTTAATTATCTAAATTAAGTTTAGGTAGGTACCTATATTGTACTTTTAATCTAGGCCCGCAAATAAAATATTAATACCTATTAAATACGGTACCTAAGTTAAGCTTAGGACAACTTGACAGAAAACCTTTAATATTTTTTTAAAGAATTAGGTAGGTAGGTACTTGAGCATTGATGATCTACCTTGGATAATGAATTGTCTATCTACTCGATCAATTAAAACCGTGTAGGTACTCTCATTACTCTTAGTCAGAATTGCCTTCCTTCCAGACATAACATCAAGATGGGTAAGAAAACTAAAGGCAACAAGTTGGCCAACATGACGGACGAGGAGCGCGCGCGCTACCTTCAGCACCGCGCCGACCTGGAGGAGGAGGCTCGAAGGAGGAAGCAGCAGCTCATTGGCACGTTCATCAAGGTACCAGATAACATTGTATACCATGTTGTAGAACAGCTCATACGTTAACAGATACCGATCTCGAATAAGCAATACCCCCGCGGTACAATTGAGTAGAAAATTCAGCGTCAAGATAGCAAAAACCATGCAAATGCAAGTGTTCCATAAAAGTCTGATTAAATTTCTGGTGGTTGTGTATAGATAAGCTCATAAAATGTATCGATATGCAACGCTTTTAATTTCTTGAGACAAATACCTTTCAATTGTTTTTTTTATGTAAGCAATCATGTCTGTGTGTGTCATTCTATGAATATTTTGTTATGAAATTCACAGAACAAGCTAGACAAAGAAGAGGCGTACAGTCGGATGAACACGGCGAAGATAAACCAATCATGGCGGTACATTCTGCGCAAGATCAAATGCAAGCAAATGGACCTGGACATCACGGTAAGCCAGCGTTCGAATGGCATAATAAACATTATAACTTCCGAATGCTGCCGGCCTAAGAATAGTACATTACATTACTGACCGTTGCATCTGTCGTCGAAAGGACTAACTAGGTCAAGATTTGTTTACCAAAAGGCGCGTCGTTTTGTGTATCAAATTCGTCTGGTAAGCGTGGTGACAACGCCAAATTTATACCAATACATTTCATTGGAGTAGACTCATATTTCTGGGACACTAATCTATTCCATAATAATGATGATAAAGCAATACTGTAACCAATATTCCTTTGATAATCTTACAGGGTATGATAGGCAGCTTCAACTACATGGTGGATCGGAAGAACCGGCTCCTGGCAGCCCTGATGAAGGCCACGGACGAGTCGGACGAACAGCACCGCAGGGCCTTCCATGCGCATACTGAGTGCGTGCATTACTTCCTCGGTAAGACCTTGAGAAACTACTTTTGGGTGTATTTCTAGTACAAACGTAAGGTGCTACTCTCGTCGTCACAATTATCAACGGGAAAACTACATTTTTTATTAATTTAGCAGTACCAGCTCAAACCAACATCAGATGACTAGTTCAGCATTTAGGTTCTTTATCGGATGTCTGATCAATGGATTCTCGCTACGACGCTGGTGAGCATCCTTTGGAGTACTTAATTCTAAAATGATTGCAAAAGTTTTTAGTTTATAGTTGTATAGGTACTATTGGATGGATCTAAATTATTCTATATTTACTTCAGACATTGGAACCCAACGCCTCGACAAGCTTCGCTCCGAGCACGACTTCCAGAAGAACGCACTCCTGGAATCCTGGGACAAAGAGGAGATGGACGTGGCGGAGAGCCAGGAACAGGCGGAGTTCAAGTTGGTGCTGGTCACCTACATCCAGCACAGGGACTTCAAGCAGGAGATGATGGCAAAGGCGCTGGAGCGGGCTACTGCTAATAATGAATCTAGGCTTGAGGTAAGTAAGCTCTTGAATATAAATATTACCGATAATTAAATGTAACGCTATTTGAATCGACCCATAATGTATACTATATAACTTAAAAACATTTTATTCTTATATAAAAAATACAGTACAATAAATAAGGGAGAATGGATAATTAAATAATGACATTAAAATTTAAGATCATCTTTCCAGTCGTCACAATTCTCGCGCCCCTTTTCAGAGAGGCACATCAAAAGGTTCTTCGAGAATTCACATTTGTTTTCTGTGTTTTCTGAAAGAAAGTTATAAGAAGTTTACGCCTTAATAAACTAAATTAACTTAATATGCCTCTAATTAATAACTTTGGATAAATACTATGTAAATGTTTAAACAAAACACAACTAATAATTTTAATTGCAAGTTGTAGGTACCTAAGTATAGTAAAACCATTTCTAAAATGAACGCCCCTCTACCGAATTCTAAATTTTATTTTTCTGTGTATTCTGTTTTTCTGTATTTCCTCTCACACGTTGAAATCATCACGGTTTTGTGGAGGGGAGTTCATTTTTAGAATGGTTTTACTATACCTACTTATTTTGGCTTTTTAACTTAAAATATGTTAATGTTGGTGTTAAAATCTTAATTTTAACACTTTTACTTCATCATCATCACCACTGTTTACGTCCCCACTGATGCCCTCAACCAGTTACGACAGTTCTGTCTTGACGAAAGAGATTAGGACTTAATTCACCACGCTGGCGGTGCGGGTGCGGGTTGGTGAATAAGACATGTCCTTCAAACTTTTCAAAGTTCTCAGAAACTGCCGGAGCAAGTGTTTTTAAAGCTTTTACTTACCATTGTCTAATATTTGAAAGCACTCTTCGATGGATTCTTGCAAGAAGTCCTTGAGATCTTCATTGTTCACGTCTTTAGTAAGAGCGTGGGTCACCAAGTATCGATCGGGCATGCCGTCTTCTGCAGTCTGAAATAATACTGATTTTTATTTTTTGTTGTATTTGATTAACCTTAAGAGCCTTGTGACGTTACGAAGTTTTGCGAAATTGGATATTTTATGCACCACGTGACCGGCGCGTCACGCGAATTCTATGAAAAATACTAAATGATCTTGATACTTCGTCGATCTAAAACATACAAATATACTAATAATTATTTTAGATCTGTAGAAAATGGCATCGAATAAATTCCATTTTATTGAGTGGATTTTTTTTCAGTTTCATTCCGAAATAATTATTATATTAATGTTTTTATTTAATTGATAGGAGTTTATATATTTTCCTAAATTCAAAATGGTGGATATTTTTATTTCAATATTTGAATCAATTATGTTTTATCTTAATAATATCAATATTTATTTTAAATCTGATTGATTATTTGAAATCAATTAAGTAGGTACATAATTTTAAATTAAAACATTCATGATTAATAATTATATATCTATATATATAAAAGAAAGTCGTGTTAGTGCCTGAACTTATAACTCGAGAACGGCTGAATAGATTTGGCTGAAAATTGGCAGGGAGGCAGCTTAGAACCGGGGGAAGGACATAGGATACTTTTTACTGCTTTTTTAAAATCTAATATAATGCGGGCGAAGCCGCGGGCGGAAAGCTAGTATAAGAATAAAACTGAAAATAGTCTTATTGAAGTTAAATGTCCTCATTCATCTCATCTTATGGGCTCATTTTTAAACCGATTCTTCTGAAATTTGGTGTGTAGGTTTGTAATTAAATGTTTTTTTTTTGTCGAATGTTGGGACTTTATGTAAGTTCGAAAGTCTAAATTGAACGGACTAAATACAAATTCTAATTATAACAAAACAAATAAATTATATTACCTATATTTAAGTTGCTTGTTTTGTTAGATGGTATATTTGTGTTTGAATAAATAAAAGTTTCGTTAATGAAGGTTTTAATTATGTTTAGGTATTATTTTTGTAGTTTCGAACTTTATATTTATTTTTATATTTATTGGTATCCATTTATCTACATATGTCATACACAGATGTAGAATATCCATTTATCTACATAATGTCATCTTGAATAATTCCCATTATATTTTTATTTTGATAAACTATTTATTTTTATTTTATTACGAACTTATTTGAAAATATTTCATTTATATATTAAAAAAAAAACCAACCCGCACTTGGCCAGCGTGGTGAATTAAGGCCTAATCTATCTCGTCAAGAGAGAAGTCCCTATCCCAGCAGTGGGAACGTGAATAGGGGTGTTATTTTATATACAGGGCGTTCCAAAATTATGGGCCATGAAGGGGAAGTACCATATATATCGTTGATAGTGAATTTTGCTCAAAGAAGACTTCATTTTATTTAAAAAAAAGTAAGTAATTTAATTAATTAATTTACAAAAAAAATGTTTCATGTTTTTTATTTGATTAAAATAATTAATTTCACGTTGTTCCTTTCTTTTAAAATACTATGTTACTTAAGCAGAGTTATTATTTTTTAGCTATTCTTTCGATTGGTATCATAAAAATAGAGTTTTTTTTTCTACATGTAAGTCGGTTCGATTCCCAGACAAAGCAAGTAATTTTTAGAAAATCTATGAATCCAGAATTACTAACTTTTAAAAATAAAATGAAGTCTTCTTTGAGCAAAATTCACTATCTACGATATTTAAGGTACTTCCCCTCCATGGCCCATAACTTTGGGACGCCCTGTATTTATTAGAAAGGTACAATTATTTAATGTTTACAATAAATAATATATTTATTAGAAAGGTACATTATTTATTGTTTACATATTGGATACTCGGTAAAAATAAGAACAAAAAATTACGGAATATTTTCTTTGTAATAAATATTATGGAAATCTATACTACAATTATCAAGCTGAGGAGATTGCTTGTTTATTTGTTTGAACGTGCTACTCAGGAACCGCGGGTCCGATTTAAAATATGATTTCAGTATTGGATAGTAAAATGATCGAAAAAGGCTATAAAACATAAACTAGTAAATAACGTAAAAACGCAAGCGCAGCTGTCGGCGGGTCGGCAAGTTAGTCATAATCTAAAAAAATCATAGGCATAATTACATTTAGTCGTTGGACGGTTTCACCAAAAAAAGTTGCCTTGTTGTTTTTTAATTAGGATAGATAACTTTAGATATGCAATCCACATCCTACAGCATAACCTCCAAATAAATAAGGTAAAACAAGATGACAATGATGTGGTACAATTCTTAGGCCAGCAACATTTGGTACAATTCTTAGGCCAGCAACAACAACAATTGACCGTTATCAATAAAAATAACAATTGATCGTTATCAACGGATCAACTTATGTCGGTCGTAGTATCGCAATAACACATACACGCACACTAACAGCGTTTTTACAGCAATTGACAGTCCCACACACTGACATTTTACGAAATATTTCTATATTTTATTCAAGAACAACCGACATAGGTCCGACCTCGACAAGCGCTCGCGCGGTACTAAATGGAAAAAGCCGGCTGAATGAAAAAACTACTAAATTATGGTAGTTTTATTTTATTCATAAAAAATTACCAAAACCGTTCTACAAATTAAAATTAATATCATAGTTTAAGCAAATGTTGATAAATATTTTGATATAAATATGACGTCCCATTGATTTAGAACTTCGGAGTTATTGAGGTTTGTTTCGAAGCATTTTCGGTCGATATTAAATTCGGTATATCTTTAGAATAAAAGCATTTAACGAAAATGTACTCTACTCTAAATGAAGAATAGGATATACGTAACATAATAAAAAATAGTTTGATCGCCCATATTCATTAGAATCTACAAATTAGAGCTGAGAAAACAGGTCTTCGAGCGTTTTTTACGAAACATGTATCCGGAGAATGATTATTACTCAATATATAAACAAGTTATCTAAAATGTTTCTTACTACTTTTGTAGAGGAGAAAACGAACTATTATAAAGATGTAATTGTAATATCAAACAACTAACGCAAACCATAGAATTAGGACGAGAAAACCGAACAATTTCGCGATTTCACGTAATAGGCCTCTTAAGTAGCCAAGCATGTAAAGATATATTTTCTGTCAAACAAATCAGCGGTTTAATTATTTTAACATGGAAATAAATGACATAAATGTTCAACTTATAAATAATAAACCCCTGAAGAAGCTATATGTAATGGCCTGATCCGCATGTCTCTTACCATATCTAAGTTCTCCAAAAAACAATGCAGTGCGCAATTTTTCTTATCACTATCTTTACTGGAGTTCCTTTCAGTAGAGTGGTCTTCATCGCTGCTCCCGGAGTCGTCCTGGCGTTTAGAGTTAGGGTTAAATTGACTTCTGTTGCCTGAGTTCTCAGATTTCCTTCTATATCTGTGCGGCGTTTGTGTAGATTGATACCCGAACTGAGGTGAATACTCCTGAAAAAAACCAACAAACATAAGACTGAAAGACGATTATCCTCTCAACTAAGTCTGTCTCTAAAAGACTAAAAAGAATATATTTTAAATAGGCACTTAATAAATGTTACTTACATTTCCAAAATCATGTTGAGATTCGCTTCTCCCGTTCATATTTTCGTCTCTGCCGTAGTTGTTTCTCATTCCTTCTTGATGTCTCCCATCACCGCTCATTCTGCTATCTCTACCTCCCATTCTTTCATAGTCAGACCTATCTCCATACCCACCCATAGCCCCCATTCTATCATGACTTCCCATCCTATCATCTTGACCCATCCTGTCATTATGACGACTCCTATCACTCGAGCCCATTCTATCATCGTAATTTCCCATTCGATCTTCAGTTTTTCTATCGTTTCTGTTTCCCATCCGGTTCCTCTTTTCCGGTCCATTATCTCTTTTATCCCAGTCGTTTCTCTGATGACGACGGTTGTCTTTCCAGTCGTGGTCCCCAGAGTCTCTGGTTGAGTTGTTTCCGTCTTGCATCTTCAGACACTTGGTGTAAATGCTTTTGAGTTCGGATTCTTTGGGACCTCCATCTGATCGGCAGGTGAGAGCCTAAAAATCAAGGTTGTACAAATTAGGTTAACGAGTCCATATTGTAACTAAGCCTTATTTTCTCTTACTGAAATCCTGTATTTAAAAGTAGGTACCTACATACGTTCATTAAAAACTTACATGTGCTTCGAAAATGAGAAAACAAATGAGGAGGCTGTACTTGACCAAACACATCGTGACTTTACTCGACAATGCCTGGTTCAAAGCCGCGGGGACATTTATAACGGAGAGTAACGGTTCACTTAACAACTCCACAATACAGCGTATGACAGGGAAATCACGAGATTAGATCAATGGGACTTGTTACACGCAATTTAATATTAGGGCTTTTGGATAAACGTTTGCGTGCAAGCTAATGCCAACGAACGTAAATAAGGGCGAAAAGCTTTATTTTTGCAACGTGCCGTGTGCTGCCGGTCTAAGAAAAGTACCACCTTCATCTTTCCGTGGGTGTCCTTAAACTAACTAAGGGATTTATATATTATGTTACCTACATACCAGAAATTACCGCCAACTTACTGCGATCACCAACACATCTGGTAAAGGTGATTGAGCTATATTTCAAAAGAACGAAAAGACACGAATCCCCTTTTCACCCCATTTGTTTTATCAAGGGTCTTACATTTGGTCCTGTTGTTAAGTTTTACAACAGTACCAATCATCCAACTCATTGACCGTTACGGTTTAAAAAGCCGTATCCGATCCATGGTTAGCACGTGGACAGGAAACTCGGACGTGGAGAATTGGAAATTGCAGAATACCACTGTATAGTACCAGGTACACTTGTTTGTCTGTCTGACTTTGATTGGCAGTTCCTGTAATTAACCTTCTGGGTGAATGATGTCAAATTACCAATGATTTTAATGTGTTTATGAAAAATTGGCTTTATGAGAATGGTGCCTAGATCAAATAAGTTACCTAGATGATTGCCTAATGCCTTAAGGATATCAAGTAAAAATCAAACAAAAGCTTACAATAAGCCATGTATGTTTTCTGTACCTACAGAAAAAAGTAGGCGCCATCTATCGTCTTGGGTGTCGCCAAACCGACTTAGGGATTTATATAGGTACCAGAAGACGGCCCTCGAACACTAAAACACCTGGTATTTACATCTAGTGGGGAGACCATAGCGTGACACTTAGAGGGATTAAATAAGGGCTGCTATAATAATTTTCTGTATCGATCGTCTAATTCCTGCAATGTTTTATTTCCAGCACGAAGAAGACCTGCGCTCTTTCTCCCGTCCGAAGCAGTTGGAGCTGGATGGACTGTGCTGTCAGTTGCGCGCCGTCTACGCAGCGTACACCGAGCAGCACAAGCCTATCATGGCGCACTACGACAGTCTGCGAGAGAAGGACGAGTTCTATCAGAGAGACATCGCGAAGAACGATGCTCTGATACAGAGTGCTTCTGTAAGTGTTATATTAGGGCTATAGGGTTAAGCTATCAACTTCTGGACAAAGTGTTTACATCACACAGCGAGATGTTATTACATCACAGCGAGGAGTCATGTATACTAATACTCGTACCTACACTCACACTCGCGTTGTTCTGTGTACCTACCTACATAACCAGTTGGTTATACGATTTACGAATTATTGGTAACGATAACGACGCTGCGGGTCATCTTCTGGTAAAAAAGGTAAACCCTTTAGTAGGTTTAGTCCACCCGAGCGTAGTTAGTGGGTAGAGATAGGGTGGTTTTATTTTTAAGCCGGTACCACGCATAGCATATCTCATCGGAAAACCATAGAACCGTTTAAAAAAGTTAGTTAAAACCCATATTTCCCAGGACAACCTATTAAACCTGCAGCGAGAATGGACGAAGATGACCTCGAGCATGCAGTCCAAGTTGAGTCGCATGCGCAGACACAAGGAGGAGCTCAGTAAGAAGTACTATCGCATGAAGAAAGAGGCGCAGGCGGTGCGTGTGGACGGGAATAAGAGGCTGGGCGTTATGGTCAATGCTAGTCAGGATGCTATCAAGGTAGCTTGTTATGGTATTAAGTTTCCTCCATAGAATATTCTTCTTCTATAGAATGAGAGCAAAAGTTGGAAGGATAATAGGACTTTGGTTCTGTAGGAGGACAACTTTTGGCTGTAAATAAAATGTGATTATGATAATGACTTTCTTTATGAAGGTTTATAGAACTTTTGCATTGAAGTGAAATGTTGACGCTGATAATAACTAGATCTAAAAACAGCTTTTCAAATTAGGTATAGAATATAACTATCTACTCAAGTAGGCAATTCAAATTCTAATATCCTATCCTATTTAAATACCTACCTATTACATAAGTAACTATCGAACACAGAACTTATCTCTATTCTGTTTCGCCATTGCAACTTTAGTCCACATTATATCGAAAAATAAAGTCTTCGTATCGAATGATTAACCTATGCATGAGATCGTGCCTTTCCAGAATCTCGAACAAATGAAAGAGCAACTGAACAAGATCATGCATCTGGCGGAGATTTGTAAAAAATACGAGCACGCTGGAGACGCGGTAAAGGACGTCGGCTTTGAGCTGGAGATGGACGATTACGACAACTTGGATGAAGACATGATTGTGAGAAGCTTCTACAGTCGCAACCCATTTGTAGGATAGTGCATAACCATATGAGTTGCTATGATGATGATTTATGAGAACTTTATGTGGTGCAGCGAGGTCTGCCTGCCACGCAAAAGGTTACGGGTTCGATTCCCGCCTCGGGAAAAAAATTTAATAACGCCTAATACCTCTCTTCAAGGAAGAAGTCCCTGTGTCCTAGCAGTGTCAATGTTATTAGGGTTATGATGATGATTTCATTAAGATTATGCTTTCCACACAACTTTCCAGTAAATATTATTTATTTATACTTCTAGAATGAATGCAAACAGTACAACAAGATGGACAAGTTCTTGCTGAAAAAAAATCGAGCTCATGTCCAAACAATGTGTCTTCGAGCAGAGAAAGCCAAGCTCACTAAGGAGAATGTCGAGCTGAAACACTATGTCAAACGATACCTCACAGACATGGCTCTGAAGAACAACCGAGCTCAGAGTGTTAAGCCTAAAGAGGTTCAGAGAATTGATGCTAGTGGAAAACTTTTGTGAGTATTTCTATTCTAGTATTCTGAGTGAGGAACTGGTATCTGGTGAGCTTACAATTTCTTTAAGAGAATGTTGAAAATTTTTCTTTTATGAAGAATTTAGGCAAGAGTTTATGATTCTTATACAGATTCTAATGTCAATTTATTTCATACAGGAATCGTCCAGTAACCTGCATAGAAGGAGCACTATCAAATGCTGTAATGTATGAGAAGCGAATGAAAACTTTCTATAAGAAAAGCAAGGCTGCAGATATTCAATCCTTTCCAAGAGTTCAATGTTGGATGTGAATTTAACTTTTATAATCTAATCATATATTTTGTAACTTAGCTTTTGCTATGAATAAGATGAAACTAAAGTACAAAGCTTATGCCAATTAAAATGCCAAGATAGTAATAAAAATCATGTTTATCGGAACTGCTTAGCATTATTTATAAAACGGTGGAGTCTTACATCTAATAGGCAAACTTCAAAAATAAGAATATTGTTAAGGAATCTCATTCCATGGGCACAACACCATTAGTAGAATCTTCGCCAAGGTTCCAGGGGTCGTCTAAAGCAGCCAATAGTCTCGCCAAGCCTTTGTGACCCTCTGTATCTAAATTCTTCGTCATCTCATCCTTCAACGCAATGTACTCGTCACAAAGCACACTCTTTCCTTGCGATACACCGGTTATCTCGTACCAGCCTTCGAGAGGCTCATCTAGGGGCCTCCGCAGCCTGATAAGTACTTCTTGATCATCAACAGTTTTAACATGAAAGCCTTCGCTGGCAGATACTTTGGTAACTTTACCCCAAAGGGTTACTTTGGCGCCATTCTTCTGTGCGAGGTTGCCGGCAGTAACGTAAGGAATGTACTCGTCGTTGTCGGGGAATTGGCTGTCTTCAAAATCGTCCTGGTCTCCCATGGTATCAAACCGCAAAAATGGTATTCGATGGAAGAACTACAGTATGGAAATTGGGAATAATTAAGTTTTATCCAAAACGTTCAACACGCAACAAACAAAAGATAAATTTTATTTTAGATTTTTTTTTCCTGTTGAGAATGACATTGACATGTCATTATCAGACCAACAGTGTCATGATTGGTCGTTACTTTGACAAATTCATGCGCCACAAACAAAATAAAATAAGAAGAAGACAAATTTATGTACATAAAAATAAATTTTATTTAATTACGCACGTCTCTATATTTACACTCGCTTTGCTATCTATAATTAATAGGTTAGAAAATAAAGAAAGTCATGTTAATTACACTATGTATATAAAACTCGAGAACGGCTGAAAATGTAGCATAACGGGAATAGGACGGAAAGCTAGCAGATATCTATTTATTAAGTACTTCCTTTAATTATGTATTCTACCTACTTTTTAAACTTAGGACCTTTTTTTATGCTTTGCTTGGAAACTTTCATAGCCATCACAAGCGACTTCAATATTTATATGAAGGATCCAAATATAACGTAGTGATTATATTCTCTTTGGATCCAAAGAGAATATAATCACTACGTTATGTGTGGATCCCTCGATCATGCGAATATATTTTGAAGAAAAAACGCATATTGCTGTCTTGGGTTTACACTGAGTATATTATGCAATATAATGTATTGATCGTATGAAAAAGGAGATTTTTATAAACTAGTTCTCAGCAGGCCTAGCATGGCGTTTTCTACTCTATTCTACTCTAGACTAGAGAAGACAGTTTCTTGTCTACACAATCTTTCTTTTGCCCGAACACGCCGTTTCGAGAAACATACCCTAGACAACAGTTTCTTCGTAGACAAGCTACGTTGTCTAGGACTCGGGTGGTGTAGAGAATATCGGAAGATACATTTCTTTTCTCAAATGTCAAAAATAGAGTAAATTGATTGCCGTGTTCGCAGCAGTAGACTCATCTCTACGGTAGAATAGAAAGCATCTCTATCCGTTCATTCAATCGAACGCCATGCTTCCAAACGAAGACAACTTTCTTTCTAATGTCATTTTTATCTATTCTACCCTAGAGAAGAAACGCCATGCTAGGTGATTACAGTGGCACGCCACCGTTTGAATAAAAAACAAAATATATGTCATTAAAATTTATTCAAATTACTTATTATAGGTACATTTCACTTATCCCTGAGCTAAATCTATGCAAAGTGGTCTTCTCGGTCAGCGGCCAGAGTAGGCGCACTGGCGTCCTCCATGGCGGCAAAGTTCATGAAATGAGCCGGTCTGTGCACCTCGTGGTAGAACTCGCGCGGGTTGCCAAGCTGGACTCCATACTTCATGTTTGGATCGTGTCGAACACCTGCATGAAAATATTATATTTAATTTAAAATATATTAGTTGTTGGATAATTATTTGCTTTTTGCCTTAGCGGCTTTGCCGAAGATGCAGGGCGTGGTAAACACTGGCCTATATTTATTCCACAAACACGCTATAATTCAGCCAAAACATACATAAGTGAAAACTGTAATGTATTTTTGCAATGACACCATTTCCTTATAAACTACAATGGCCTAATAAATAAATATCACTGGACAATTTACACAGCGACATCTAGCCCCGTGGTAAGCTCGAAGCATGTGTTACGGGTGCTAGATTCCTGATATACAAATAATATAAGCGAAAAAACTCACCCATAAAGTTATAATTCCAACTGCCTTGCGAAGGCACCATGAAATACCCCAGGAACCGATCAGACAGCAGCATCTGCACTCTCTCGTAATGACTGGGCAGGTAACCCTTGGGGTTGTTGCCCCTGTCAGTGTTTTTGGCACCCCACTCATAACCACTTGGTGTCAGTTTGTATGCAGTGAGTGAACATGATCCAGGGGTGAATGAGCAAGTGATGACGATGGTCTTCTCTCCATCCCAAGACGGGTTTTCTGACATTATTTTGGCGTGGGTTGTGATATCCTGTAACAACAAAGTTTTTCTGGTTAAAATATTATTTTGATAGATGTTTTTTTAATTTGATATTTATGTAGTTCTTTGCGTGCATTAGATCAGTAAGCGTATATTCAACGCGCCGGCCGCGCACGCGTCGCGATCAGCGCGCGCACGCGGCGCGGCGCGTCCCGGAGCACAGCGCTCTCCGGTTTCAGGACCCCTACGCTGTTCATCACTTCTAATGCCCTACATAACAACTGCCTCAACTTGGGGACGCCATCTTGCTATACGCCTTCGGTTACAAATATTTGTGCAAAAGTATCCACAGTTACGTTAGTTAATAAGTACCTAAAACCCGAACTTGGCCGGCGTGGTGAATTAAGTCATACCTGCGGCGAGAGTTGCGGCAGCTCGTTGGGCTGCGTGTGCATCCAGCCGAGCGGCTGCAGATGCGCGAGCGCGGGGTGCTTGGGCAGTTGGCGCGGCAGGTGCACGGCCTGGTGCGTGCCCCACTGCGGCGGCAGCACCGCGCACTGCACTTCGCGGACCATCGGGTTGTCGGGGGGCGATACGCCGTATAGGTAGCACGAGATCTGAAAACAATTAAATTATAAATGACATGTGTTTATTTGAAGTCCTTTTTGTAGATTAGCCCAATTGTAGTAATGGGTTTCGAAGTAAGCGAAAAGATGTGCAGACGATGATAATGGCAGCAAACCAATTCAAACTAATGCCAAAATTTATTGGAAATGGAGCCGGTCCGTTTAGCGTAGACCACAGCCTACAATTACGCGTATTCATTCATAGAAAATCTATTCTAGTCTTTGACACAAACCCGGACACTTTTTCGATATCGAATTCATTTAATGACACTCAGGACTTTGGTCACACTTCAGTGAGCTTTGCAGAACTAGATACAGCTTTACTCAAGTTTCTATATTCTCTAGTGATCTAGAACAATGTACTAACCTGTGCTCTCAAATCGGAGATAGTAACGAACTTCTTGAGCAGATTTTTGGGCAAGATGTACGTGTAGCCGCTCTCCTTGATGTCGTCGGAGCTCACGTAGATGTGGTTGGTTCGCAGGTGGAGGTTCGTCGCGGATATCGCTCGCACGCGCCATTCCGTCTTTGAGCTGTAAACAAAACATTTAAAATTGCATTAATTGTGATGCAGAAAACATTTTAATTTATTCGACGGTCAGTAACTCTGAAAGTTTAGGCTCTTTTATTTATGGCGGCGTCCTAGGAACGGGTTCAGGAACGTGGGTAGTCCAGCAGCAAGATGCCGACAGCATCGCCTGTGTATCTGTTTGCTATTGGCACAAAATCGAGAAGGCTACGGATGATGATAAGAGTGGATACCTGAAGGTCTGCGACTCGTAGTTGCTGGTGGTGGAGGTGATGATCTCGTCGCCGTGCTTGTTGACGGTGCGGGTGGTGGTGGCGGTGAGCTGGCTCTGCTCCTTGCTCTGCTTCTCGATCTCGGCGATTTGTTGTCGCTGTGCGGACGGCGCGGAGATCTCCATGCCGAGGATGATGTCGCGGATCTCGGATTGGGTTAGCGAGGCGACGTTCACGCTGTAATAACGAAAAAGGCATTCAAACACAGTTTATTTATTACTTGATAAGATTCATTAATTTTCCCGCGGTACAGCACTCTTTTGGAAGTGTCTCCTACTATATTTCTGTTGCATTAAATTATCTGTTTTATCGTGAAAGGGCAACACACATCTTAGCAAACATACAAACTTTCTTCCTAATATATTAGTAAAAAGAACTGTGACTTACTTATTCCTAAATACTTTCCAACCTATTGTGAGATGTACCAACTTCGGAATATAGGGATAAAACATTATTGTATATTAGCAATAAATGAAGTAGAATCCTAGCGGTTGCAATGCAAAAGAGACTGCCCTATTGTCTCTCGACCATAGAGCTCGTCAATTAATTGCGCTAAGGACATTTAATTTTTTCTAGTGTCCTCGGCTTCAGGAACTTCAGGAACAGACAATGACTCACTTGTTCTTCTTGCCGTAGTCTGCGAGGATGAGGTCCTTGAGCTGGACCTCAACCTTGATCCAGTCGTCGTCGGTCAGCGTGGGCCAGATGTGGTGCGGCTCCGTCAGGGTGGTCTTGTCCGGCTTCAGGAGGACCTTAGTGCGCTCCGTGTTCACGTGGAGCGCTCGCAGGATTAGGATCAGTCTGCTGAATGCCTGGAAATGGTAGCAGAAACTATTTTTATTTCAAGTTGTAGTAGTTTGTAAACTAGTATCTTTAATATATATCTTTAATAAATACATGTAGTTTTACTAAACTAAAGTAGTAAGCTATTAAGTAGAACAATTAATTTTTCCAAACTTGCTTGTGATCATATTTTATTGGTTTAGCAAGAGACAAAAGTAGATGATTGCTGACAAGTATTACATACGCTCATTAGCGTATATAGGATTTTTTTTACAAAGTGTCCCTAGTGTCAAGAGCATGAATGCAGGCTTAGGAGGTAAAGCCCTAACACACGGTAATTGAAAGGAACTAAAAAGAAGTTCTACAATCAGCCTTGCAGCTTTAATCAGATTTGCTGTTTATTATGCTCTTTTTGAGTGAGTGCACATCCTATGATGTGTCTCTCTATACTTTATTTTTCAGGTTTTTTTTTTTTTGATGTTGTAATATAAATATCAAATTGTTATTTTTTTTTTTCTTTTATATTGATGCTAGTCGCGATCTTTTCAGTCGGAATGTGCAGTCGTTTGTGGTGATCAAGTCCGTCGCTAAGCGATTCGTATGGCGATGGAGCCTGTGTTTGTAGGTCACTGAAGATGTTTCTATTTCTTGCTTCACAGTCGGGATTTCCAAGTAATCGTGTACTTCTGTGTTTTGGATGAACCATGGAGCGTTAGCGAGTATTTTTAAAACTTTGTTCTGGAAACGTTGGAGGATTTCGATGTTGGAGTGACTTGCTGATCCCCATAGTTGTATTCCGTATGTCCAGACCGGTTTTAGAATACATTTGTAGATGAGCACTTTATTTTCCAGGCTTAGTGATGATTGTCTGCCTATCAACCAATAGAGATCTGATAATTTTCTATTGGACTGGACATTTACTGTGTGATATGTGCAAATTATTGTGTTCACCTACAGTTATATCTCTTAGTAAATATTACTCACGGTGTAAGAAGATATAGTCTTCAGCCAGTCATCGTACAAGTTGAAGAGCACCATCTGCGGCTCCGTGGCCTTCAGGATGAGGTCTCCGAACTTCTCCACCTTGAGGCACGCCTGGAACGGCAGCTGCAGCTCCGAACCCTTGATCACGATGTTGGGGAAGTCGAGGAGATGGACCTACAATTATCAAAGTAATAGGTTTAGAAAAGAAGAAACCTTTAGTTATTAAGTTATAATTATGAGGCATTGAAATTTTATATATTGGCTATAACGTTGACTTTAGACGTCTAATCATTTTTCACCAGAGCTGTAATATACTGTTTCTATTGTTGCGTCTGATATCCATCCACCAAGACCCTCTGTTCCGTTAATATTACGTAAAGTGTAGCTATTTATGTTACACATAAATAAGATTGGACAAACAGTCAGTAACTAATCATGCTCTGATGAAAAACATAAAATAACGCCAAATGTAGTTCTTTGCGTGCATTAGATCAGTAAGCGTATATTCAACGCGCCGCGCGCATGCGCGTCGCGATCAGCGCGCGCACGCGGCGCGGCGCGTCCCGGAGCACAGCGCTCTCCGGTTTCAGGACCCCTACGCTGTTCATCACTTCTAATACAACACAGATACTAGAAAACTGTAAAACTAGAATCTTTATAATAGTAAAAATACAACTATTTTGTATAATCTTGTTATAAATATATATTATCCAAAAGGCCATAGAAATCAATCAATTACGTGAAATTGTACGAGTTATGTTACCTCAAGTGGATCCAACATTCCCTTTCTGGTGACAATGATCTGTTTGGGCTGTTCCTCAACAGGCAGCGATCGGATCAAAGCGGCAACTTCCTCAGCTGTCTTCCATTTAGCGAGCTGCAAGGGAGAAAAATAGATTTCATAAAATGTACATTTACTTAAATAACTACAGCAGCAATATTGCAACTTTACTACCAAAAACCATAGCCAGAATGCCTTTCTAGAAGTTTTGATTACGCCTTGAAGTTTTAGTAGTATTTGAGTCCATAACGTTTTTAATTAACACAAGCACCCGTAACACAAGCTTATCCCTTATCACAGGGCTAAATGTTGCTGAATTGTCCAGAAATAGAGCAATATGATATTAATCTAAATGTTACCTGTCCAAGACGTTTCTGTCCGGCCCACACGCTCGTGTGGATAATCTTCAGGAAGAGTTGTCCAGTTCTGGGGTTGAAGATGAAGATAGCTCCGTTGATCGGCTTTGTGGTCAGATTACCCTCAAACGTCTTGTGAATTGTCACTCGGTATACATTTGTGTCGTCTACGAACCTAGGGAGATAATACAAATTTAATATAAAAGCTTCAACATCAATATTATCATCATTATAGTTAAACCTTTTGTTATCGAAATAAATTAGACGTTTTACATAATATAAGCTTCATCATCAATATTATCAATACATAACTGGTTAGTAAGTACTTATAATGACTATGAGGCTTCCATAATCGTGTTCGTCAAAGATATAATAAAATCAGCGAAATAAGTGAATTCAAATACATAATTCTTTAAAATGGCTATAATGATTAATAAAGTCTCAGGAACAGAAACCTGACGGGAAACAAAATATTGAAAAAAAAACCAAGGACAAAAGACTTTATCAATAAATGCAATAGTGGGACGAAAAAGGCTAAATAATAAAATGGCTTCACTAATATTTTCTGTATGTCATACATACCAAATGATCTGGTTAGAGAACAGCTCTCCATAGTTCTGACTGGACAGATAAGGCTCAGTGGGTTCTGAGGAGTAGAGCTGCAGCGCCTTGCGGATGCGCTCGCGCAGAACGTACAGCGCTGGATTGGCCTTCATGATCTTGGCCATGGCTTGCTGGATCAGCGGTTTGCAGCCAGGGAACCAGTTGCCGTATGCACTGAAAACAAACATTTGTTATAGCATGACAACATGACCTGACATGATAATCTGCAACTTTTTTACATGACTAGCAAATGGATTTTGTTAAGTCTGACTAAGAGATTTATTTACCAGAAGGCATCATCAATCCGCCTGATAAACGTTAAATTAGCGTGGTGAATGGTTATACCAATTTCTCAAGACCTAAATAAATGGGTTTTGGAGCCCAGTAGAAGTAGAATAATTCGTGCCTTCGTAACAATTATAAGCAAGTTTTATTTAGGTACTCCCTTTTCTGCAATTGGATTTTAAGTTGTGCGTGGTAGGTTCTGCTAGTGTAACCAGCCTAGCTCCAACCAGAAGACCTTAGTAGAAAAATCCGAGGCAAAGCGAGGGCTTTACCTAGGTTCGTGAGACAAATTTATATTCAAGAGTCAGCTGTATAACATTAGGCATACCTGTGCAAGTTGTACGCCAGGTCGATGGCGATGAGCAGGCCGGTGGGCGAGGGGTAGATGGACATGTTGTCTGTGGTGTAGTCCAGGAACTTTGCGCGCGCGTACCGCTCCACGTCGTGCGAGTCGTAGTCGCCCCACCGCAGTTGGATGTCCAGCCAGTACTTCTGGGTTGTGGTGTTGTCCATTGTGTCTCTGGGGAAATTATTGGTTTGAGTAAAACATTAAACTAGAAAACATAACAAGAGGCAGGCAGCAGAGTCGTTCTATGTACTGTATCATTTAACTGAGATCACCAACATGTCTGGTATATGGGTGATTATAGCGAATCCCAAGACATATAAATAGTGGGTATATTAAGGAGATCTATGCCTAATAGTAAGATGCAATATCTATGCCTAATAGTAAGATGCAATATCTATGCCTGATAGTAAGATGATGATATGATGAGTAAAACTGTATCTGGGTTAATTTTAAAAAACACATGACACAGAGCAACTTGAAATTAGTACACAGTATATTGTTACCGCTTCAGTGTCTTTCCCAGTTGCACTACAAAAACTTTAGGAACACTAGGTACACATTAACTATTGCATCAAATGTTCAACTTACTTGGTATCAGCGAGAAGCGAGGGTCGGGACACGTTCCACTTGTAAGCCGAGAACAGCAGTATGTCAGCACAAGACGAGTTCATCTTGTACGATTTACGAGGATGGATGGTTTCCTTTTGCACTGTCTCGATCTCCAGCGCGTCTAGCTCTTGATCGAACACCTACAAAATAAGCATTTAATACTAATTAATGATATCGCGTAAAATCATGTCTAATTTAAGTATGTATTTATGAATATAATTTAGAAGTTAATCTTTTTTCTAACAATATTTAGGACTTACTTGACACAAATCCATGACAATAGACTCATGCACCTTCTGCCACAAGTGAGCTCTGAAGATCTGGATAAGGGAGATCTTCAACGTGGGGATCTTTCCGTGCATGAATATACCAGTCAGGTCGAGTTGCACCTATAAAAACAATTATTATTATTCTTATGTCAATTTAGAATCTGCTGTCACTCGGTAATGCAAACTTTCAGCTGTTCGTGTTGTTAATGGACGTCTTCAGCGCTTATTAATCCGCTTTTTATACCTGTATAATAGTTAAGTTTTTATGTAAGATCCTAGTGGATGTATGTTTCGATATTTTTTTATTTAGTGTCATTTTAGTTTCTTACCTGGAAACCGACGTACACATTGGCACGATTGATGGTCGGCGACCACCATAGAGTGAAGCGACGGTTCGGAATCTGGTTCAAACCGGATCGCTGGGCGTTGGTCAGCTTTTTGTACTTCATCGACTCTTCGAAACCAGAGGCCTTTTCCCTGTAGGAATGTATTCTTGTTATTATTAGATCAGAAAGAAGTATTCAGCACGAAAAGCCTAACCTGGGGTTCGATAATGTCACTAGTTGTTCAGCAATCTTATCATATATGAGAATAACACTTGTAAAACTAACCAGAAAAGACCCTCCCATGTCGGGAAGTAAGTCCCCTTGAACAGCGTGTGTTCGAGAATGCCTTCGACTCCGCCGAGCGCTTGGATCATGTCAGTTCTGTAGTTGTTCAGGTTCCACAGCTTTCCGTCGTGCCGTTGGTGCGTCCACCAGAATGGATTTTGTTTTAGTACCTGTTGAATGATTTATAGATTTTAAAGTGCTAATAGTATTGGTATATTGTTGCCTAAAGTTAGATTTGACTGTAATCTGCTTGTTTCTCACTATCTTAGTTAAATTTCATAGTAGTAGCATCCTAATAGTAGTTTCTACAAAGTAGAATTACCTGGTACTGTTTGAACTCTGTTCGTATTCTCCACCCCTTGTCATAAGCGAGAGTGTGTCGATCTTTCTGGAACAGTGTGTTGATTCGGGGAATGCCTCTGTCCCATGAGTCTTCCAGATCTTCGAGTGTCAATCGCCTGTAAAATTATATAATTACTAGTATTTTTTTGATTTCTAATACTAATTGTAAAGTCCAGAGATATATTTCTGTGCATTAGATCAGTAAGCGTATATTCAACGCGCCGGCCGCGCACGCGTCGCGATCAGCGCGCGCACGCGGCGCGGCGCGTCCCGGAGCACAGCGCTCTCCGGTTTCAGGACCCCTACGCTGTTCATCACTTCTAATGCAACACAAATATTAGTCAATCTTATAAAAGCTTTCCGGTCGATAGCGCGATAGTGCATTGCGACTGTGCATCTTTGTATAGAAACGGCGCGGCGTCAGAAAATATCACTCATTTTAGTGTCTTATTTTCGCAGACACTACTCAGTTTTTACGAGTCGTGTTGTCGCTAATCTCAAATAAATATATGCTAATTTATTGCGGACAAACATAATTATATTTAAACACGAAACGGAATTGTAATTATATTATATGGGAAATAACTTTTCGTACATACGTAAATTATTATAAAATTCTTAGTGCAATGTTTACCTATTTTGTGCATTAGCCTCCTGCCTCTTGAGTGCATATTCAGCCCAGACGCGCTGCGAGTCAACGAACTCGGCCTCCCACGGCTGAATGTAGCGGTACAGATTGGGGATCAGCTGGTCTTCGTCGTGGGACATACCGGACCGGAAGTGAGTGATGCCTACGTCCGTTTGTTTGGACCAGCGGAGATCGGACTGTGAATAATATTTAAGTTATTATAAGGTACTTATAAATTGTTAGTGTTAATTTGAAAACTCCACCGGCAAAGACAATGTAACTAATTTATCTTACCTGAGGAATCAACACATGTCCCATAGACAGCATACCAAGCCCGCCCAGCTCTTTCGGCGTGTAGAACACGACGGGCGGGAATCGCGAAGGCATTTTGGAGTTGAGACCGATCTTGATACGGGTTTGGATCTTGTTCTCACACTTTACTAGTAGGTCAAGCAGTTCTTGTGTGTTTACTACTGCTTCGCGGAAGTAGGTCATCAGTCCTGTAAGAAAGCAAAGGTAGTATGAATGATATTGATCATCCAACAAAATGTTTACTAATGAGCAAAGGTGTCCCTGAAACCCTTTAAAGATCCTGGGATATTTAGTATAACCAGGCAGTTTGGCCACCACAGTACCACAGTTACGTGCATGGAACAACGTAGCTATAGAAAACACACTGGCCCGTCGAGACTCGTCGTCAACGCGCCGGTTGAGTTGCGCGTTGAGAGTTCCTCAGTAACATTATACAGACCTATGAGCGCCGTGTTCCACTTGTTGACAATCTTCGTGAAGGTGGTGGAGCCGGACGCCATGAGGATCTGTCGCACGCGGTTGTGGAAGCGCGCCAGAGACTCGTCGTCGACGCGCAGGTAGCATTGCGCGGTGCGTTCTTTCGTCACTTCGTTTTGCAGGTTCCATACACCGTCGCGATGGGAGAGCTCTTCGTTTTGACTACGGCACTATAAAATAAAATATAAATATTATTTGGATAGCCTCGAAATACGTGCGTTTACCTTTATGTGCTAATGTAAAAATTCTAAAATTTTCAAATCTCTTTGTGATGAATTAGTAAGTATAAAATACCTTAGGCAAGATCCTACACTCGAATCCAGCCATATTGAAGAGTAGGTTGGGGTTATCTTTCGAGTAGGCAGACACGAAACTGTTCTCCCATTGTATGGTGGTCACCGAGCGAGGCAACCTGTTCTTTATGTCCCAGAACACTGCACGTCCACTGTAAGATAATATTAGTGTTCGTAAATCTAGACTTCTAGACCCCAAAAATAAAAATGAAGATAAACAAAAGATGAGTTAAAGATGAGTTAAAGATTACTTACAGATTAACATCATGCTTCATGAGCCGCATCCTCGCGTCTCGCGGCCAACACTTCTTGTTGTTGTAGCCGACGATGTTCTCGTTGTTCGGATCGGGATGTTCCGTCAGGTATCTCTGGATCAGATCCCTCGCTTCTTCGGCTGTGAACCTGTACAAACGATCACCTTATTATAACAAACCTTATCAATTAATTCTTTAATTATAGACAAGCAGCTTAGATGCAGATGTGTCTATGTCACAGTGTTGGATCATTGTTAATTTCTTGTCGTCTGCAGTTTATTTGTGCGTAACCAGTGGTAGAGTCTGTTTTTAAAGCAGTTTGTAGAGCTGTCACAACTTCTTCAGGTAGGCTGTTCCAATTCTGTACAACTTTGTTGGAGGTTATTTTGAGACTGTGTCCATGGGCCGATTTTATTGGGTGATGCAGAACGAACATGTCTTTAATTTCAGGTAAATTGTAATTTTTCTTTAATATTTTTAAGTCTCAATGAGATCACCACTAGATAAATTACAAGACAAACCTAAAGAAGATGTGTATCCTATCGACGTATCTGCAGTAAGTGCGGATGGGATGCGCCGTCTCCGTGTCGCGGTCCTGGTAGGAGAGGAAGTCGTTGGGCAGCTGCGGCGGGCCGGCCATCTCGCTGGCGCGCTGCAGCCCCAGCACCAGCAGGTCCAGCACGAGCCCGTAGTACTGCACTATGAACGACGCGAATTGCAGGCCGCGGATGATGCCGTACGAGTTTGTGTGGTTCATGTCCTGGGGGATAAAAGAGATTTTTATAATGTCAGGAGCAGTCGTTCCTCCCCTGCTGAAAAAATAGCAAGTGACAACATGTTAACAGAGAGGGCAATTCTTTCGGATTAAAGTTAATTGACATAAACCCAAAAGAATATCCCCCTCTTGAGCTCTTTGACCAGTCTTAAGCCTAGTTATACGGCTTACGGTAAAAACATTATGTTTGGTATCACATGAAAGTCTAGCCAATATTAAATTCTCGAGCCAAAATTATTACGGCTTTTTTTATGTAATACAAAATAATAAAGGTAACAGGAATGTAAGTAAATCCAGATCATTACATGGTCAAATAATGTATGTATTTTTGACCATTCCCGATAATAGCATCATCGATTTGTATAACGGTTTGTCAATAAATTGTAACTAATGTTACTAACCTTGTAGTTAATAACGACGTTGTTCTTAGCAGTCATGTAGTCAGCGATATTGTGGTCCACAATTAAACGCAACAGTCTGTTGAGCAGCGTCAGATCTATCTTCTCGTATAGCTTCTCAAATTTAGACTCTAGTAGAACGTTGCATTCGCCTTCACCGACCTCCCATACGTCTTGTAGGTTGTTGATGCCTAGGGATAATAGTTATGCTAGATTAGAAATAACTAGATTCCTACAAAAAATATGTAAGTTGAAATGCTTGGAAATTTCTTCTTGCTTCCATTGATGATATTGCGACCAACCAATGTGAGGTTTGCAACAAGGGGATGGATGTATTTAACACACTGATCACCTTTGCCACAACGCACACAGTGGGCAGTCACATTTCGTCTTCTTATTTTCTTCATCCAGTTCAAATATATGTAGTAATTATCTTATGTGATACGGGGTCGCGGGCCAAACCAAAAGTGCGACAGTTTGAATTTGCACGCTTTTTACTGGTGCTGAATAATCATACATAGTTAGATATATAATTATCCTATAGGATTACACTACATACCTTGACACCACTTGTAGACTAGCAGCGGCGACGGTTCAGTATCAGCGGGCTTGCTCCACGGCGGCAACAGTCTGCGTTTGTCCGCCTCGTACCACAGATACTGGTCGAGGTATGCGTCTGTGATCTTCTCCAGCGGCTCCACGTCGTACACCGGCACTAGGTGGGAGTACAGATCCATAAACTCTATGCCGACCTGGGGAAGACATAACCTAAATGTATTTTATGGAATTGAGCCTGTAAGCGCTAAAAGTACATTGTTGTATGATGAGTTGAACCAAGCACCCAGTATGGAATTAGCATTGTGTTTGTTTGGAACAAGAATCAGTTATAAAACAATATTTCCAAGATTCGAGAACATTGATTTATTTAGAAACGGAGGCGAATATTGAATTGCATTTCTTTAGTTTGATATTTGTGTCTAAGCAGACTTTAACAAAACAAGGAAACATTATAATGCTTCAAACTGTTGATAAGAAATCCACTCAATAAAAGCAATATACTGTACTAGAAGACACATATTTTTAGCAGTAAAATCATAACTAACCTCTCTGAAAGTCCTCTGCGTCAACAAATGACGCTTGATCCTAGACAGCGCCTCGTGAGGGTTATCATACGCCTGTTCAATCAAGCCCAGCTCCTCCCTCTGACTCTGGTTCAGCCTGGACTTGACGCTGTAGGCCTCCTTCAAGCGCTCCAATGCTAGGATCAGCAGCTTCGTGTCGTGCTTGTAGGAGAGGGGAGGGAAGGGGATGGGCGCGAAACGTCGAGATTCCAGCCAGTGCACTGTCGTTGTGTAGATGGCTACGGCTTCCTCGGGCGAGATGTATGGACCATCCTGTGTGGTAATAACAAAGTTTATATGCAGTCATAGGTCAATAAATTGTTTGAAAATCAACTTTCTAAAATCACTCATAAAGATACTTGCATTGTTATGTGTTTGGTACCAACTTACTCATAAGATTGGTGGATGAGGTCATTTATTTTTATACCTAAGTAGTGATACTCAAAGACCTATAAAATAGCTTCTACAGGGGAGACCAGTGCTCAGTAGTGAGACCTGGTCTCACTTACTGATTGAGATCTTACCTTTAGATAGTTATGCTGGCGCTCCTGCTCGGCCTTCAGATAGAGGCGAGTGAGTCGTCCGAGGTTCTTCTTGCAGACAGTCTTGTCGACGGTGGCGCCGCGGCGGATCCTCTCGCGGTTGTAGTGCGCCGTGTTGGTCCACCAGTCCGCCTTCATCTTCACGTAGCGCAGGATCATGTTCTCGATGGGCGTTGGGAGCCCAGGCACCTGGAAAATGTTGTTTAGATTGTAGGCTACAACTACTACACAAGCTTCGAGTTAGGCAAGATGTTGCTGTGTGAATTTTCAAGCATTTACTCCAAGATATAAATGATTCTTACCTTCCATGGGATGTTGGCTTTCCAACACCTCCAGGCTTCAGAGAGATGCTGCAGGATGGTCCTGGCCTTGTTCTGCTTGATACCCTCAGGCATCATGTCCACTATGTCGTGCATCACAGACGCTCGCAGTTCTAGGTCGAAGTGGGACTCAACTCGCTGCTTGGTCACCGTCTTTGCTACGCCTGTTATCAGAAATTTTGATGAGAATATTTTTTCTACCATCAATAAATTATCAGAAGACATAAGTAAAACCTTTGTATTTTAATTATCTTCTAGAAAATCTTTCTCCTATGATAATTAATTTTACATAATTGTTTTACCTTTAGAATGTCTTCCTTCAAACTGCCTGGACAGCAAGTTGCCGAGCCAGCGTTCGAGCAGGGGCGTGATCCCTCGCATGAAGAACAGCCACACTCGCCATCCTGGTGCCCAGAAGCCACAGCCAGGGCCTTTGGAAACTGGTCCCTAAGGTGGAAAAATACTGATAAGATTTCGTGACACTATTTGTAATGTATACAAACTTTTTTCTTCTTCAGATTCATAAATTTTCAGTTTAAAACTAAAAACTTGCATGATTGATATGGTGCAGTGTAGATAAACATTGTTTCGTTTAACTAGTCAATGCCCATTCCAGCTATCTTCCATCTTACAACAAATTCTTCAAAGAAATACATACCACAACCACACATTTCTATAGCCAGCTTAAGGAGCTGATAGAAATGCATAATCACACCATCTTTTTCATACATGCATGAATTAAGGTATACAACAACATATTAACATTGGAGCAACATAGACAGATAATAATAAGACAATGTTGACGACCTCTGTTGCGCGGCGGGTGACGTTGCGAGTTCGATTCAAGATGTTGCTAAGTGAATTGTCTAGCCATATTAATTTATTCATGTTTTATATCTGATCAATTCAGGGTTACTTACAGTATTAAACCGGTAGTATATGAGATGCTTGAGGTCCTTGCACATGCGGATCTGCCGCATCAGCTTGTACTTGTAGCGGTACATGCCGGTGAGCTGCCCCACGTGCGCGAATATGTACTGCAGCCCGTCCGCCAGTTGGAACGAGTCCACGTTGTTGAGGCGGTATTGCACGTGCGAGTCCACAATCAGCTTCGTCAGGCGGAGGATCTCTCGGCATAAATGGAATGCTGGAAATGTGATTTATGTTAAAGCTAAAAGTTTTCTTAAATATTAAAGAAAGTTTGGTCGCCTAGTAACCATTTTTCTATAACGGCAACTATGCAAAATAAATTTCGCGTATAGAAAAGAACAGCGTAGGCCTTTACTAACAAGATAGATTAATACATAAAATTTCGAAAACGATCCATAGTTTTACTATTTTATGACTCATGATCAAGACTATTTTTTATAATTTTATATTATTACAGCAAAAAAGATTTTAATATTAATACTTGTTTATTGTTTGGGTTAATCATTATTTCCAATTACTTACCATTTCCGAATCGCGACTTCTTACGCTCCTTCGTAGTCAAGGTCTTCACAGGCTTCAAGTTGAAGTTATAATCCAAATGCAGGTAGTTCAGATTCTTGCGGTGAATCAGCAGGTTCAGCATGTTGTACCCCTGCCGGCACACCTGGAGACCGGCCTCTACCCAGTCCAGGGTTGTTGTTTGGAAGAACTTCGTTGATTTGAACGAACGGAAGAGATACCTAAGAAAAAAACATCGAAAAGTACAATATAATTCTCAGCATTACCTTTTTTTTTAAATAAAGGTTGATGTTGAGTTTGCTCAATAGCATATCTATTAATTAAAATGCGTGTGGTTCTATACACGCGCAATCTAGAGTGGTTTCGACTTTGCTGTTAAAAAAAAACTGGAGTTTTCAACACGGGAATGCCATGGGGGTGGTAAGTGGTAGGTTGGGGTCCACAGTTTTTTTTTTAACTTCAAGTTTTTTTTTAAGTCGAAACCACTCTAGATTGCGCGTGTATAGAACCATATACCATACTATATCCTATACCCGGCGATCATTTTAATCTTGGGAATCCCAAGATTAAAATGATCGCCGGGTATAGACAGATGACAAATTCTTACCTCTTTTTCTGCGCCTTTGGTGGCCGGTGCTTCAAAGAGTTGAGTACATAGTACTTGAGCAGTTTCTGATAAGACACCCTGACTTTAACAGGCTGGCCAGGAGGACAGTGTTCCTTGTACCATGTCTTTACAAGAGGCACGTCAATAGCTCGTCTGCATCGTCCTGGAATTATGTTTTTATTTTATCAATCGCCATTGTATATTCGGGAAAAAAATTATTCAAGATATAAATGCGAAAGATGAACAAAACAAACAATACTTAAAAGTTTAAACTTGCAACAAAGAGTAATCAAGGGCATCAAAGCTAAGATTAATTATAATTTTACATTGTTATGGTTACAATATACTATGATGTGATCTTTAAAGTACCTGATCTCATGCTGAAAGGCCTTGGTGCCCATAACAGGGATATCCCATTAGCAGTGTTATCAGTGTACAAAGCTGTCTCTTGCAAGAATGGTGATACTTCCTCCGGTAGAACATACTCTTCATCATCAGGGATGGGGTCTACAGACTTCACTGTGTGCCGATGTGAGATTGGATTGATCAGGGGATCAAAGTAGAATGCAGGGAGATCTGGATCCTCTGTTTTGATGTACACAACATTTGGTGTGTGGTACCTAGAATATACATTGAAATACAATTTTAATAACACATTCACACACCTACAGATTGATATAATTAAATTGATTACTTTTAGCCGATTATTTATTGATTACACTGCGATGCACAACGCAGTATCTAACGATTTTGGAAGTGACTGAAAAGTATTTTACTCACCATGATAACTGCACAAAATGTGGCAGGTTGTTGTACAGATATGGAAAAGCGATTCTGTACTCTGTCCTGATTGGCTGACGGATAATAATCTTATTGATATCATTGAACTCATTCCAATCTTCATCACCAGCTGAGTTGTCTTTGACTAGTGGCTCAAACTTCGGGCCGCCGGGAATAGCCATATTCAAAGCTTTTGCAGTGAAGAAACTCTTTGAATCAAAAAGGTAGAAGTAATTGTCATCTACCAAGTCAGTCAGAAGTTGATTAGCAAGACGGTAAAGAGTCGCCATTTGCGGTAGGGTCAACATCCATTTCCTGTAGGTGGAACCATTTACGTGGCGTGTTCCCAAAAGTGGTTTATGGTCGTAAAACCACTGTGCAACTGCACCATCTTCATCAGGATCCAACTCAATTTGAATTGGTTCTAAAGGCTCAACATCTAAGATGTTATCAGCATAATCTAGAGGTGGTTCTTCATCATCGAATGGCGGGAACCTCATTCTCTTGAAGTGTCTACGATCGCGCTTTTCACGTCTCATCATAATCCACATTGTACCCCATTGGGCGATATACACAGGTTCAATGACCCATGGTATTTCATTCACAAAGGTGATGGCTCCGGTAATGTGGTAGAGGACTCTGACGTCACGGATCTGTTCCCAGGGCATAGGCATGTTCTCTAGAAGCTTCATTACCGCATGAGGCATGTATTTCAGAGCTCCAAGATAGACACGTTTGTCGTGGCGGTATTTGCGGCTCGTCATATCTCCATGGTCGCGGATGATTTTGCGAATGTGCTCTGGGGGCATGTCTTCCTTCTGGGCATCGACAAAGCCGAATTTGCGTTTCTCCGCAAAACGCTTTGACTGTAGTTGCAGCCATTTCTGAGCTAAAATAATGTAAAACTTTTAAGGGAGTGGTAAACTTCAAAATCTAGTTGTGATGTGAAAAAAAAAACAAAAATACAAAATAATGATGTATTTTATTTGTTCTGTATGCAGATGCAGCATTTTCCATTAGATGCTGGCCTGGAAAATTATATCCAAAGCAGTCTACTTTCCCCAACTTATCAATGTCAGTTGTAAAACTTATCAAACAAACATTGGCAGTAATTTGGGTTACAAAATAACATATTCTTATCTAAAAAGTTATTAATTTATTCTATAGGTACTTATGTGTAATGTAGTAGTTAACTAATGACAACTTACAAAAAGTAGAAGACCATGCAAACTTAGCAACTTTGTTTGTGTTGCATACTATACAAACATAAACATCATAACCTAAAAAACTCAATTATAATTTTACCTTTCTCCTTGATTTTTTCCTCAGGAATGTGTTGTGACTTCGGGGGCTGCGATGGCGGCACGGGAGGCGCAGCAGCGGCGGCCGCGGCGTGAGCCTGCAAGGCCGCTTGCTGTGCCGCGGCCAATTGCTGCTGCGCCATCATGGTAGCCCAGGGGTTGGGCCCCAGAAGGTACGGCGGCAGCGACATGCTTACCGCTTTCTACAATAACAATCAAACACGTCGTTATTTTTACAGATTTATGATTTCACTCATTCTTGTCAGCGTGGTAAACAGACGCCGGACGATTATGTTCAACACACAACTATAAAAATGGATACTCACATTTTCTCTCACTCAAACCGTTACTTGTAACGAGAACGTAAATTAGGATAACTCAACATTTCTTCTATTAGAATTTATTCAAAATCTAACAAAATGCAGAAAAATTGGTTGTGTTACATGGCATCCATTTGCAATTCACTTTTTTTTAAGAATTGTTTTTTTTTCTTGGTTCGCCCTCTGGACAGATAGATAGAATAGTACTAGAATATAAAGAGTTGTACTCAGACAAAGTTAAATAAAAACACAACTCAGAGCAAGGAATCAAATAATCTCTAGAAATGGAAACACAATGATTTACACGTACCAACACGTCAGAAAAAACGTTCAACTAAATAGATAAATAATTTATAACTATTTATTTATTTATAACCAACTCATCTTTATCTTTATCATCTTTATCTCATCGTAAGCTTCGAGCTTACCACGGGGCTAGATGTCGCTGTGTAAAATTGTCCAGTAATATTTATTTATTTATTTATTTATCTTTATAAATTATACTACTTCTAAACTACTTCGTTTAGAAAAATCATACCTATTTATTTTTATAATACTTATTACAATTTTCAATTCTATGGATACTGATTAGAAAATAATACCAAGTATTTATAAATAGGTATATAATAATCTTCTCTATAGGTAAACTTATATTTCGTAACTATTTTTTTGATATAGGTACAAAAATTATCTTGGATTCTGAACCCAGGTTTACGTATCAGTTGCATTTGATTGGGTCTGCATTTGTTTGGCTAAGAATTCTAAATTCAATACTATCGGGCACGGCCGCGGCTTCCCTGGGAAACTACGACTATTTTAAAATCAAAACCTTAATCGGCTCAGCCGTTCGTGAGTAATAAAATTCTAAATAAAAGTAGATTTTTTTTGAAGCGTGGTGCATTCACACCTTGTTGGTATCAAGCGTCGGTTTGCTGGCCAAACCCTTAAAACGAACGTAAGCGGGAAAACTAAGCAAACTTTCGTTTTATTCGGGTTAAGTCTGATTTATACGCACGCAATTAGAGGCAGAAATAAGTTCTCATGAAAAATGAAATTAATATCAATGTACATAGGTATTTTAATTGTGTAGGTAATCATTTTAATAAGAACCGAGCAAAAACTTTAATAATCTGGCGTTTAAATCCTAAGTGTTGAAAATACCCGTAGCTGTTCGCACTTCTTCATGATCGTCTCTGAAGCCCATCGGAGGTGTCAAGATAACATCTTCTACATTACCTGTCCCACTAATTATGTCTTCATTTATTTCATTGATGACTTCTGTTATAAATTCTTCATCCAAAGACATTGATTCATGGCTCGAATCAATGTGATCCGCTGAAAATTCTTCAATTACTTGAGTAAGAGCATCTGCTATATCAGAATCATCCGACAACTCGAATGTCGCTTTAGTTTCGTTTTCTGCGTAGGTTATATGAGACGAAACTGTCGAAACGTGGCTGTTTAGATCAGAAATAGTCACATCAACATCTGTTTCTTCAATGTTGCTACTGTTTTCTGGAATAACATCGTGACTACTAGATTTTCGATTAAAATTTTCAATAGAATAGTTTACTAGTTGGTTCTCTTCATACTGATTAACCTTTTCATGTAGTGTGTTATCTGCCATACTAGAATTTTCATCACGAAATATCATGCTGTTTAAAAGACCATCCGAAGATTTAACTAGGCTTTGACGTTCGATGTTGCTTGTTGTTAAATTACTATTGTTAGGTAGAACGGCAGATGAATTATTGACAGGTGAGTCTTCTCTACTTTTGCTGGAATTACTTTGAACCTGATTTGTTATTATGTTTGATAAATGATTAGGTTGTCTTGAGTTTGTCATGGTAGAAATTACACTGCAATCAGTTCTGTCTTTGCTTCGATTAATTTGAAGGCGCTCTATCAAAAGAGGGTTTTCTGTTTTAAACTTTTGTAATAGATTACGAACGGTCTCTTCATTATTTCCATATTTCCTTAGGGCAAATTTTACTTCAGAATTTAGATTGTAAAGCATTTTATCGTCATTTATTTCAGGTGTCCTGTGTTCTTGAGGCTTGAACAAAAAATCTCTATTAATTTGATAATGTTACTTTTTAATATTCATTTAACATTGATTATAGAAAGGTATTTACTGTTTCATTTCTAATTATGATTTCGGAAAGCTCTTCAGCCAATTTTACTGTTTCTTCAGGCAAATGTGTTTTAGCAGCAAGAGCTAGGCCGTAGTGTAAAGTAGTATTGACTCCTAATTCAATTTTATGGGTGTAAACCAGTCTTTTAGATGGTGTTTCATCTGTCTCTTCGACATTTTCATTAACAACAGTATGTCGGCTGAAATAAATAATAAACAAGTAGGTAGGTATGAGCACCTCTGATTTTTCTTCTTGAAAAATTATGTGTGCTTAAAAAAAAAAACACGTGCTCTGACGGTGAAGGCAAACATCGTGAGGAAACCGGCATGTTCTGAGAACTTTTCAAAGTTTGAAGAACAAGTGTTATTCACCAATCCGCACTTGGCCAGCGTGGTGAATTAAGGCCTAATCTCTCTCGCCAAGAGAGAAGTCCCTGTGTCCCAGCAGTGGGAACGTGAATAGGGGTGTTATGGTTATGGTAGGTATGCTTAGCAGGTCTCTTTTTGCTTGGTGTATTATAATATGACTCGAAGATGGAACCTACTTTACAACATTGTAATAGAGGTCCTGAAGTTTCGTCAAATAGGTGAAATGGGTGGTGAAGAATGTGAAAGCATCACTCATTAGCAGCTCTTCACAAATAGCCCATGCTATGCTGGTTCCTTCTTCGTCACTTGTGCCCCTATAATAACCCTTTTAAGTTAGTTTATGAATAACTAGCTTTCCGCCCGCGGCTTCGCCCGCATTATATTAGATTTTTAAAAAACAGTAAAAAGTATCCTATGTCCTTCCCCCGGTTCTAAGCTGAATCCCTGCCAATTTTCAGCCAAATCTATTCAGCCGTTCTCGAGTTATAAGTTCAGGCACTAACACGACTTTCTTTTATATATATAGATATGTGAAATACATTTTAAAGGTAATTTTTTATATTCTCATCAATTTACCTGCAAAGTTCATCGACTATAACCAAACTTGTCTTGGTAAGTCCCTTCATGATATGCTGCATTTCTTTTATCTGTAATGAAATTATATGCGTTATATAAATTTGAACAGAATGCACAGATATAAAGTGGGACGGAAGCAGATTTTTTTTATATAAGTACCTAAATAATAGTTAGAGCCGAATGCAGACAAAAATTCGGGACGAATGTACCTATACTTACAATTTTTTTATGCGGGCCTATAAAAACGGGACGACTGTGGACTTCGTCGTGGATAGTTAGTTCTACTTATTATTTGGTTGATAGTGTTTGCAGTACCTACCTACCTACCTATCACAAAAATCAATGTCATCGCAACACTGCTATTAATTAAGATTATTTCAAGATTATGATATCAAAATTTTATTTCCTTATTATGTCATGATTAAAAAAATCTGATGATGAAATACCCAACTTACCTAATAATATTAACTATCTATGTATTTATTTACTTGTTAATTTAAAAAAGACATCTGACATAGAAACAACAGAAAAAATTATCAATAAAATAAAACAAGATGTTACAAGATTATTGTGAAGAAAATAAACTTGCATTTAGTTTAGGTAATTACCTAGATGTTTTTATAGCAAGAGCTAGAATAAATCAATATCTAGGTAGAACTTACCTCATAGACAAACGTTGATGCATTTAACTCGACGCTATCATTAAATCCAATGCGTGAAAATATTCTATCGCAAATCCGTAATACGGCATTAGTAGCCGGCAAAAAGCAACCAAGCTGAAATACCGAAACTTAATTTGAGTTTTTTCTTATTTTTGATTAAGTTTCATAGAAATATACCTTCAATACGAATAATTAAAAGAATAGTTTGTTGGATCGTGTGGTTATGATGTTGTAGTCCATAATCTCTTAGTAGGTACATACTTAACTTTTATTAATTGATTTTTTTCGTGTGTTCACATCTATTTTGACGATGGGAAAGCCGAGGGGTGTTATTCCATGTACCTAGTTGTTTAAAAACACTTAAATGAGTGTTTACCTGACCCATCACTTGCAGTATCGCTATCTGTTTGATGTAAATGCTCTTACCACCCATGTTTGGACCAGTGATTATTGTAAAGTTTTGTTCTGGTGATGCGTACTGAAATTGATAAATCATTGCTGTAGAAGAAATTTTGGTTTCTTTGTAGAGCAATATGGCAATAAATTTCACTAACAAATAGAAACTTACAACGTCATTAGGCACAGGCATTACTTGACTATTGTAATCCAGTAAGGGGTGAACGCAATTACTAATATCAAGGTAATCGCTGAATTGAGGCCTGATGTATGATCCGATCGTGCTGGCCTAGAAATTATCACATCATAAGGTAACCTGAACAAAGTATATCAGTAAAACTATAGACAGGAAGATATTACTTGAGCTAAAGCCACCAAGATATCCAATTCCGCAACATCTTCACACAGTTTGTAAAGGCTCGACATAAACGGTCGCAGCTCCTTCAGTAAACTTGTGATCACGCTGTAAACAAGTAATTTAGGAGTGTTTGCTTAACAAATATTATTACCAATGTTGATAAGATTAACAAATGATGCAAACATGTTACTCATTTTCTGTATCTCGTTCAGAGATTCTTTTGCTTGTTGATCTAAGACAACTAGCTCTTCTGTAGTCATTGTCACGCTAGCTCCATTGTTTTGAACCTATAAATTAAATATTATGTTAATCGCAGAAAGTGTCTTCTAGAAAAACGCCTCCTTTCTTCTGATAAGATTCAAAACAGCAAAACAATCCATAGTTAATTATTGACTGGTTTTAGCATTTCAATATAAATTAAGCAAATTATTCTATACAACCTACCTGTATAAAAATAGGAGGCAAGTCGTCTACATTAAAATGCCGTCTATTCTTTGGTGCAACAGGCAAAACTATGTGGAAACCTTTCATGACATTCTGATTTAGTCGAAGTGTTAGATCGTAAGTCTCACTGAGTTGCTCAACAATCTTTTGAATGTCTTCAATGAGTTCAGAATAAGTTCTTCTAGCGACATCTAATAGACCATTGATGTTAGGTTTTACAGCGAAGCACCGCTGTAGACTTCCCATTGCTCCTTTTTCCAAGTGAGCATCGTCTTGCAATATATTTCGAATTCTCTCAGCAATTTCAACGTAATGGGGATTTTGAAAGTCCTAATAAAACATATAAAGTTAATTTATCAATAGATATTACGATATTAAATTTATTTAATTATTAAATAATTAAATATTATTTAATAGTTGATTAGGTACAAAAGATAATAGGAAAGGAATTTTAAAATCAATGTCATCACATCACCACTAAAAATATTTATCTACATGATGAGGTAATTATGATTGTTTCTATGTATCTTTACGAGAGAGAATAAGCCTTTAATTCCTTACAACTTTCAAGTCCACAGAACAATGCTGGTTTCCTCTCGATGTTTGCCTATATTTTTATAGCACATATATTTTTAAGAAGAAACTTCCAGATTTCGCGGCGATGTTTAAACCCACGAGCTTCGTAATGAAAGTCGAGTGTGCTTCAGCTTAGCCAACACAGGCATAAAAAACTTACCAGCATAATACTTTTTAGTCTTCCGCTATCTGCTGCTTTCAAAGAATCAATGAGCTTTGGGACCATGTCCATCGTTGTTTTGAGAAGTAGTGTTTGATTGAGCTGAGCTTCTCCCATCTTGTCAATGTTTTGGTTAGTATTCTCAACGCATAGGAAAAGTATCTTGTCTATATCAGTTAGTTTCTTAATTGCGTCCTATTGTAAAATAATCAGTTCATTACAAACTTGTTTTAATGGATGTATTGGATGTATTGTATTAAGCACTCATCATTTTGGGCACTTTACCATCTCTTTAAAAAAATGTCGTGGTTTGATAAATTTTATATTGAGATAAACGGGAAATTGACGAACCTTTTTTACGTTGGATTTGGTCAACAGTTTCGTCCCAACATGTGGGACTTCTTCAGGACCAACACTGCAAGGACGCGGATCACGACCGCCGCAGACGTAAAAAGAGGTTCGTGGATTTCCCGTTAATCTCAATATGAATCTACCATCTCTATTATTATCATGAATTAACAATCATTTTGAAAAATAAACACTGGTCACCTGAACATCCACCATAAGTCCAGCGTCATTTTCTATCAAATCCTGTACAGCATCAAGCCTGTTTTCAATGAACTCCTTGTTGCAAGATGGCTGGAGAATGGATGCTCTAAGAGCCCTGATACCTCCGAGAGTGTACATGGGTCCGAGCACGCCCAGCAGGCAGCAAGATTGACCAGCTGATGACACTAAAGGTTGTACTAGTTCCAATTGAGTGGCTGTTCCTACGTCTGAAATTGTTACATCATTTCCATAATCTATAATTTTTTTCTTATAATATAATTAAAAATCATTTTATTTTTAATTTCTGTTCGTCTCACTCGCTAGAACTCTGGAATTTAGCTGATTTTGGGTCATAAAATGTAATAGTACAGAAAAGGCTTAAAATTTTAAAGAGAGCGAACAGGGGGCCTACCATGATCTCTTAGAGCAGTATTATTCTAATCTTATTTTGTGATTTCGTACCATAACCTCTTATAAACCATATAAAGTAATATTATTGTAGGCTTACTCTAAGAATGTTCGGAAACATGATAGTTTTTAAAAGATGGTGGTTGGCCCCCTGAGCGGATCAGCTAAGTAGTTGGTAATACCTTAGGCAAATACCTAATACAAAGGAGCAGCATAAATACCTACCAATAACTTTTTATTATTTTTTATTTACTATAAGTAGGTAAGTTATGAAACCAGAGCAGAGTTAACAATTACTCGTCTCCGATGATACTCTACCAATGATCATTGTATTTTCTGAAGAGTGGTATTCAATCTTCAACGATTCCCTCGCAAATACAATACATTGGATATACTCAACGTATTTTAACACAGCAGCAGCTGCAGTCAATGCGTAAAACCTAGAAACGTCCATCAAATCATAATTATCTGCGTCATCGATTTAAATAAAGGGCAATTTAGAGTTGAAATGAAAACAAGATAGTAAGCACATAATTTTTTTACGCAACATTATATTGGGTTGCGCATAGTGTTTGTATGTTGACGACGTCTGTGGCGCAGTGGGCGAAGGTCCGTCTGCGACCTAAAAGGTTGCGGTTTTGATTCCCGTTTCAGAACAAAAATTTGAACGATCTGGGTGTTTTCTGTGTATAACATTATATCCTTCTATGTATGTTTATTCTTATAAGTATATCAGAAATATATTTCTCAGAATACCATATTCGAGCTTACCCCGGGGCTAGTTGCGTGAATTGTTCAGATTATATTTATGTATTTATTATAAGTTAGTTAATTTATTTTTTGTACGCACTTGTGTAAGACTTGGAGATAAACAGCACTATATTGCGGTGCACAGAGTGTTTGTATATTTTGCCGACCGATCGCGTCATTGTAAAGTCTTCTCTGGACAGATGTCAAGTTGATTTGAGGATATTGATCTCTTATCAGCTGGTAGAGCTGATTAGGTTGTACTCCTTCGCAGAACGTGTGTGGTACTATTATCTGGAAGCGCAATCTTTGACAAACATCCGAACTCACTTATGTTTATGATAGTACCCTATCTACTTATGTTGTTTTGAATTTTTACCACACCTCTAATATATAAAGTATACCTATTCGTACTATATTAGATTAGGTACCAATCTAATATAGTACGAATAGGTAGGTAGATACATATCTGAACAGGAAAATTTGTCCTAAATGTTAACCATTGTTTGTTTTAGCAAATTAATAAATGGTGTGTCATCCCAAACGATGTATGTTTAAATGTAGGTATGTATGTTCCGCCATAACTCTCAAACCAATGATCCGATTTTGATGAAAATTGGTAGATATACATTTAGAGACCCTGGGATAGGCTATTTAAATTTTGCTCCAGTAAAGATAAGACGTGGCCGGAGTCGCGTTCACCGCTAGTGCATAATTAATGCTCTTGATATACGAGTATGTATCTACCTACTGATGGTTATTAACACCAACCTCGATGGGATTGAAGAAGTTGATTTTTGTCAGTGTGTGCGTGTAAAGCAGTGTGTCACTGAACTGACAGAGCACTAGGTGAGGGTGCCTCAAATCTACTGCAGCCATCCCAATCTCTCCTCTTGCTATACCTCTACCTTCGGATATAGCTGAAATTAATATTGATACATCTCTCAGTAGTTCTTCTTAGAAAATAATATTTTTTTGAGTTTTAAAATAAATAAATACCTACTAGTCCTAGCAGTTAGTAGATTGTACTTTGAGGGACTGTGAATAAAACGCGGGTAAATTTATGCATAGAGCGGTGTAGGCTAAGTGAAGCAGTGGGAGCTCAACCATTGCGAAAGTAGTGGGTTCAAAATGTCTAACCCAAACCCAAATGTCGCACCAAACAAATTATGTGCGCCTTAAAAACACGATCGTGCTCTAACGATGAAAGCAAAAATCGACCTTCAAACTTACAAAGTTCTCAGAACATGCCGGAATCCTCACGATATTTGCCTTTACTGCTAAATTACGTGTTTCTAATATCCTAGACTAGACTGATTAAAAATAACGAAGTTACCTACCCAAAATAACGCTTGCTTCAACTGCGGCAGTGCTTGTTGATCGGGCTGATCTCGTTCCACTATACCCACCTGAAAATTAGTACTTATTTCATAATAAAACCTACCTACCTAAAAAGTATATCAAATAATTTTGATCAATATGTTTAACCTACCTCTGCTACTACTGCTGATATATCTGAGGGCCGTGGGCCGGTTCCTAGGAGTCATGAAGTCATGAGACGTGTCGACCGCAGCGGAGTCACTGGCGAGGACCCGAGGGCGCGGCGCTGCGCTCGATGAGGACTCGGGCTTCGATGATGTGGAGTTTGTGATGATTCTGATTGGCGGTCGAAGTTTAAAAGATAACGGTTATCGGAGCTTTCCCAACTCATATTAGTTTTTGATGCGAAAGTTTGCAAGTGTGAAGGTAGGTACTTAGTTAAGTAGGTAAGTACATAAATTTACAAAAAAAAATCTTAGTTGGATATTTTCTTAATTCACACGCCGAAATAGAAATTATTTAAAATTAACGTAATAAAATGCACATTGATAATAATAAATAATTAATTAATGTAAATGATAAGTAAATTAATTTAAATTAATTTACATCTTACAATTAGTAAGGCAACTATAACTAGGTAGGTAGGTATTTATCAAATTCTAGCACCCCTACAATCTTCGAGCTTACCTACCACAGAGTACATAATTCCAGAACTTACTTTCGTTTTAAGCCACGGAGTGGTCCAGTTGGTGGTCCCATTGATTGCATCTGTTTGCTAGTTTTGGCTGTATCCCGTATATCGAACTGATACCTCGGAGCAATGTTTGTTTTCTGTCGACTAGCATGCGATGTGTATGACAAAACATTAAAGGCAGAAGCGCCTCTAACCCCTAGGTATAACATAATTTTATTAATTGTAAGAAGCCGTAGATACTCTAACTAGAGATATGTTTTGTTTAATATAAATCGTAAATCTAGCAGGAAACAGGTCATCCATACAGCAATATTATTGTAAGTTTCAAGTTCATAGCAGATTATGACATTTACTAGGTAGCTAGGTACTACATAGTTATGAAAAAATAAGGAAATAATACAACAACCTATGTTAAACTTACCACTTGTATCTTTTCTAAGAATTTCATTTCGAAATTTTGAAGTTTTTTTCGTGCTAATACCCTTTTCTCTTTGGACAACATTCATATTTTTCTAGACAAGACAATAAAATAATTTCAATCAACTGGAAACAACTTTTCGTTTTTATGTTTATGATTTCTGCACATATAAGTATGTGCATGTGCAATATTCCCGCTTAAATTTCAAATTTCCATAGACACTTGGTTGTCCGTGTAGATTGAACTCGATTTTGGTACTCGATTATCAACACATCACACATGATCAGTCTCACATAGGTGCATTGTCAACGTCACATTTGGTTAACTGACGTCATCTGTCACGTCACGTCGCTTCAGTAAAAAAAACAATGTTTTTGTTGTTGTGATGTTATTTTTGTAAGTGGTGTTAGAAAAATTTAGATCTTGTATTGTTCATGAGAACTTGAGAACAACATAGATTACACAATATGACTATTTCTTGACTAACCGTTTCGGTTAAGTACCATTTGATTGTTGTAATATAATATCTAATAAAGTTAACCTTGAAATATGGACTGTCTAACTATTACCGAATGAGATAAGAGGATAAAATGGGTTGTGCAGTTCATCACTATCTCTTGATATCTATTATTGCTCTACCACGTGCCTACTTGCTAGGAATTTCTACTCATTCAAAGTAAGTATTGTCTTGATAACCTTCATATTACTTTAGTAAAGTTCAATCAGTAAAAATAAAAAAATAAATTTGACTATCATAGGCTTAGACTGCTTAGAGCATATGATAGTCAAGGCAGCGCTAAATGTAAAACACAATACTAGTTGTTTAATTATATACAGTAAATAAAGTCAGATGATGATGCATTTTTTGTTAGTCAGCTTTTTTATGTACAATACCTAATAATTTAAATTTATGCTGAATAATGGAGATACCTTACATAAACATGAACAGTACAAAGAGTAATTCTTATACTGCATTTTAATATATCTAACAACACCAGTATTTTCTTGTTGCTACCATGAATCTGATATACTTTTATCAATGTTTACTTGTCAATTGAAATCTGGTTATAACTGGTCAAGGTTTTGAAGATCAATGTTTAATCAATTGTAATATCATCATATATTTGTATCTAGGTTAATTTGCTGCAAAAGGGTTTTGGTTCATTTGATATGAGATGACACATGAGTTACAACAAATAAATATTTCTTACATAAAACCATTAGCATTAAATTTATTTTTTAATCTTAATTGTTTGTAAGTAATCCACAGTGGTAAAAATTAAAATCTTACTGTAATTATTTTATGTGCACAGTAGTAATAAATAAGTGGTCTCTTTACCTTAACACAAACTTGCAAACAATAAGAAATTTGGAATTAGATATTTTTGGATAGGCTCCCTTATAGGTCAGCAAGTTAATGTAGGTAACCTTATGAATGTGGGCTAAGATACTATTTCCTTCTTCCTAAAGTGTCATTTCTTAGATATTAAGTACAACTGATTTCCTTTAGGCATTCTTTGTTTTTTGAAGTAATGTAAAAGTAAAGTAGTAATGTAAGTTTATTCATAAAAATACAAATAATAACAGAGAGTATTATTTTACATTATACATATTTATAAAAACTCTAAACCATAAACATTCTATTACTTACAGATCCAGAGACCAACCAAACTGATATGTTTGAGTAAATAAATATAAACAATGCTGGACAATTCACACAGCAAGATCTTGACTTCACCTTTCCTCATTCACCTCTTTAGTATAATTTTCGGAATATGCTAAGAAATTATTATTTTTGTAGGTATGTAAAGAGTTCTTAATATGTAGTACCTACCTAGCCATGTATTTTCTCTTTGAGTGCTTTTTAAAAAATATAATCAAATCCCTTAAATATTAACATTTAGTTAGTAACTTCTCACGATTATTTCTCTTTATGCCAGAGGAAAATTACACAATATATTATAATGTATTATGTAAATCTGACAAAAGTGTCTCATCATGCACAGTTAGTGTGACTGTCTTGACATTTGTACTGATAGTGAAACATAACTTACAGAGATTACAGTCTCAAATTGCTGATCTTGATTTGGCTCATATTGCAATAATCACCTAATACCATGCAAATAGAAAATGCTTCTAAATAATGTTAGTCAGTCAATTTATAGGGCTCTGTAGCCAAAAAGAAAAAAAGGGACCCTTATAGATTTGTGATGTCTGTCTGTATGTCTGACTGTCTATGTTTAATGGACCGCCTAGGAGTCAAAATGTGGAAAACTGAGTCATCCTAACTAACTAACATGTCTGACCGTCCGTAACACAGTTCAGAAATGTTATTGCAATTGTTAACTAAGTTAAGATTAACAAAACTCTGAAGTTGTTGTACTTAATATTTTTACATTTGTGTTAAATTGGTAAACTTAAATGTGAAATACAAGATGATTACTAACCACACCCCTTAAAAGAAACTAATCTTATTATGCAAGTTTAATATGATTAACAACTTATATTTATTTATATGCCTAACCTACCATAGGTCATGATTTATAGGTAAATTCATATTTTTATCAGTTTGCACGCGACGAAATTAGCAAAACAAGTGGTTCCACAAAATATTCCATACGCTTCTATCGCGAGTGAGTGAGATAGGTGTCGTTTCCTCGCCCCTACTGCGAAGCGCGCTCGTGTCTGGCCTTATGTCTTAGATGAGACGCTGCGCATACGTCACGTATAGTACGTAGCTCTCAGATCGTAGTGGTCTTTGCGAGTTATCGTCGTGCCTTGTGGATATAAGGCGATAATGCGCGCTCGGGTTTACTGTACCTTGTGATATCACATTCGGCGGAGGCGTGTACCCAGTGCCAGTTGATTCAGTAAGGAAGATAAGTAATCGATATAGGCCGGTTGTGTCAATTAATTTCTGTTCGGAAGGATTCGTCGTAATGGCTCTATACAGGTACTTGTTTTGTTAGGCTGTTGCATGAACTTTGCATGTCTTTATTACTTTTGCATGTCCACTCAGTAATCATAAAAAAACTCATAATTATAATCACCCCATTTTACGTTCCCACTGCTGGGACATGGAAAAACTAATTCTATGAACCTAATTTAAAGTAAATATAATAAAACAAGGAGATAATTATAATAAATAATAATTTCTGTAAAATTTTATAAATAATTAACTGTATTCATTCATTAAATTGTACAAAAGCCAATGTTATGCGTTGTTAACTTATGAATGAAGAGCGTGCGTTACGCGTCTGTTGGTAGTTTCTTGTTTACAGAAAATGTGTATGTTACTTTGTTAATGTCAAGGCATTATGTATCGATTTCAAGAACTTTACTAACTAGTATCTTAACACATTAAATGCCCAACTTTACCGTGCCGTAGATACAAAAGTGTGTCATTGGCACAGATAGTGTTAGTATACGGCCGGATTAATATAAAGGCCACTCTACTATTAGTATCCTGTGTACCTTCATAACTATTTCTATGGAAGCAAAAGTACACTTCTTAAGTTATATTTACCTGCTTGTACCCTTAACCACAAACTGCGCTCTATTAGAATCAATAATAACTTATATCAGCTGTTTACAATTTACAAGGTTGTTCCCTATACTGACTCAATCGTTGCTGTTTAATATGGTGCTCTCATGTTTAGACAAATAAAAGCAGTGTATTTAGTATTTTACTCCTGCTAATGTGCCCTACTGCTGTTGTGCTTCATGTAGTTTTGAACAGTTTTAAATAACTAGTTTACGGAGCTAAATGTTGTGTAAGATTGCGTGTCTTCAGTCCTTATTTTTGTTGGTTAAAATTTCAAAACCCGTTTGAGTACGCTGAGCATTTGTAAAACACCTCTCTTGATGTTTATAAAGATGACTAGCTTTCTACCCCGTGGGTTAATCCGCGTTATAATATTTTCCCGTATTTTATTGTAAAAAGTATCCTGGTCTAAGCTCTACCAATTTTCAGCCAAATCGATTCAGCCTTTCATTAATTATAAATAGTGTAACTAGAACGACTTTCTTTTAAACTACATCTCCAACAATTTTCAGCCCAATCGATTCAGCTGTTCTTGAGTTAGAAATATAGCATATAAATATAATTAACGCGCCTTGAACGGAGTTTCAATGTAGCGATTTCAATTTCAATTCATATAATTAACTTTTGGAACTAACAGAACACTTAGTTGCGTCAAATATGTCACGTCAAATATATAACGATGTCGTTGTTTTGATTGTATCGATAATCACACGCCCCCATTCCATACTGTTATTCTGTTTGTTCAATCAAACCGGCTCGATAGCGTCCTCGAAACTCTGCAAAACAACGTTGTTTTTGACACGATCCTTTAGGTAGCTTGTTTTTATCATGACGACAATATTTGTGTTGCTATGGCTCTTGCCAATCTATTCCATTCTAGCGATTGCCAATTGATATAGGTAGTGTACGGTCAATAGCAAGTAATGAGCTGTATTGAGACGGTAAATTTTATGAGTGGTAAAGAAATAAATAAGTTAAGAATTGGTAATTTAATATCAGCAAATAACGACAATAAGGTATTCTGTCTGAAGGTACGTCAAATCAAATCCTCATTGTCATAAAGTTTGAAAATGACGAGATAAAGGAAGAAATAATGAGATTCATCGTTAAAGATATACATTTATCTGTTTTACCAATATGATTATACATTTATCAAAAGCAAAATAAAATAAAAGAGATAGGGCTATCTGCAATATCATTGTTTATCAGATAAGAGTAATTTCACCCTAAGTTTCATTCCGGTAACGACATTGCCCGCCTTTTACGAGTATTTTAATTTAACGCGGTAAAAAGTACCTAGCAGTATGTAGCCTTAATCGTCTCTCGGTGTTCAAATGATACTAAATTTAATTTAATCAATATAAAAATTTTGGCGTGAAAGTCAGAGCAAAATGCTAAATAATATCTAAACAAACCATTTAAAGACCCACAACAAAAAGTTACAGAGACAGTTAAAAAGTTATAGCACCTACGCAATAAAATGTTACAGTAACAATAAAAATAATCAATAATAATTTTTTTTTAATTTTTTTTCTAAATTTAACTTTCATTCATTTAAAAAGGTTATTGAGTTATTTAAGAGTAATTTTTTTTTCTCTTTTAAAATAGTACGTCGTCTGTTTAAGTTTGTTTTTAAAAATATTGTTAGTTTACCCATCAATGGAAACTTTTAATTGGCCGTCCATAATTGGCAAAGTTTGTCATATTATTAATACTGTATAATCGTTATGTCTAGCTGTAAGTTTTCTAAAAATTGTGAAAATAAAATAAAATAAATAATAATCAAATTTTGGTCGATGAAATTTAGTAGGTTACTTACCGCGTTTTCGCGTAATCTGTTGAACTAATTATCTACTCTGAAAGATTATCTCTTATCGTAAGGTCGCTTCTTTTTCACACTACTCTATACAGTTCAAGGTAACGCCTTTTGCGCTCGACATTGTCAACTCAATAGACAGTTTCCGTGTGCAATTTATTCTTAAATACCGCTAACATCCACGGTATATTTTAGTTCGTATTGTGTGTGACAATAGGTGGCACGTTTGTGTTAGAAACTGATACTTCATTCATTCGCGCTGACCTAAGGGCAAGTAGGTGTTTGCTTATTAAACTGTTTCGTCGATATGTTACACAACTATTTGAAATGTATTGTTTTGCTTTAGTTTAAATTAAGTACGGATTAAGACTAACAGGTTAATTTGAGCATGTTGCATTTAAAGCCGGATACTGACCAAAGTTATGGTGTGTAACTGGAGCAGTCTAAGGGAGAATCAAGCGGCTATTTGCTTGCTAGTTTACCCGTAACACATACCTGACTGCAAGAACGCTGGCTTTGTAATTTTTTTCATTACAACTCGTAACGTTGGTCAGTTGGTATCCAGCTTATTATGGAACTATGTATATTGCAGCACAAAACGTTATTACGGGCGTTTTATCACTAACTTTTGTATGTGTAAAGGGTAAATAGAGGTTGTGGTTGTGCGGTTAGTAACCAAAGGTCCATATCAACGACAATTAAACTAACTTGATGAAGATTTCGTGTGCATTTGTACGAGTAAGTATATATCAATGTTAAACTTATGATTATTTTGTCCACAGTTTGAAACAGAACCTTCAGTACGCGACTCTGAAGACGCTGTCGCTTGTGTCGATAAGCGCTATGTCGCCCCAGCAGAGCATACAGGAGGTGTTCCGCACAGCTGACTGCGTCTGCTTCGATGTGGACTCCACGGTCATACAGGATGAAGGGATTGATGAGCTTGCTAACTTCTGCGGGAAGGGAGAGGAGGTTAAGCGACTGTGAGTAACGAACTCTTACAAAATTAACTATATCCCATCCCACTCTAGGTAGAATTCTCTCCCAAGTTGTGTTCTCCTGAGCTATTTTCTACTAGTTGCTATAGAAGCGGTCCAATTCATCGCTTCTTAGGACGCCAAACGCATAATAATAAGAATGTATTAAACAAAATAATAAATAACATAGGTGCCTTTTAGTGAACTGTTCGTCGGGACTGAATAGCGTTTTCTCTGCCAGTCAAGACTTAAGCCTTCATTTAAAGATTGTAATTATATTGTAAAACTGTGTTAAATAGATAGAACAGATCAATTTGCTCCCGAAATGACTGTTCTACTTCAAGTCAAATAAGTACCGACTTAGTTTTGTAGAGGACGTCAGGGAAATCAATCGCTAGCATTTTCCTTTAGTTTCCTGTCAAAATGTGTGATGGTCTTAAATTCAGAATGTTTTAGAAGCATGAGGACATAAACCCCTCATAATTACTGGTTGTGGCAAATAACCAGTCTCGCTACTTTTGCGAAGAGAACACATGCTCTAGATTGCGAAGTTGGTTAAGAAAACAGTTTCAAAGGGTCAATCATTACGAAGGCTATAAACATTCTACTTATGTTGGAAAGAGATAGATGATAGGCTGTATAGTTACTACGTTTTCGCCGAATCATTTAGCGATTAACACACTGACACTAATACAATTTCATACGTGCTTGGATTCGTTTTCTGTATGTAGAACTGTGCGCGTTTTTGCCCTGAAGTATAGTTTTGCATAAGCACCCTATTTAGGTTCCCACTGCTGGGACTTCTCACTTGACAAGAGAGATTAGGCCCTTAGTCTCGATAGCTCAGTCCGGTTTTTAAGTTTTTACCAGTTTTTTAAAGCGTAGGTACATAATTTTTCAACAAGAAAAATTCAGCAGTGCGCGGCGGGGTTTGAAATTTTTTTTGACTTAATCATCAAAAGGCTTTATAATTTTACAGAACAGCTGAGGCGATGGGTGGATCAATGACCTTCCAAGAAGCGCTGAAGAAAAGACTAGACATCATCAGACCATCAGTTAGTCAAATTAGAGAGTTCCTAGATAAAACACCCATCAGACTCACACCTGCAATATCGTGAGTCTTTTTGCTCTATATTATTAAGTAATTTTATTGACTTATCCATAAAGCCATCTTTTGTGAACTTATATGTCATAAATATTTAAAATCTATGGTCCTTCACAACTCAATACTACTGTGAACGAATATTTGCAGTAGAACCCATTATAGGTCTCTAAGGATATCGATAATCATCGCAGTAAGTTAGTACAGTAAAGATTAAAAGTTTATGTCATTTCCATAAAATCCTAAAGATTACTTGAACAGACACTGAATAACGTAACTGTCCATCGTAATGTCATAAATCTCGTTACCGCTTTGACAACACAAAACGAGTAACCACACAGAGGAGGAGGCCAAATTATGTTACTTACACAAATCACTAATTCTAGCTTATCTAAAAATAAAAATAATATAAAATAAATAGTCAGTATTTGTAGGTCAAGCGGCACAATAATCTAGACGTCTGTGACCGATATATGAATTGGTATCACCGGTTCTCGCCGCTCCTGTGTTATCTGTGTCCGCAGCAATACTGGATATCTGGAGTGTATGCACTCTTCACCTTTGACACCATTGTTTAATTAGTTATTTATTACATCATTTTCTTTATCTGCTGACAGTATTAAATTTCGGGATTTTGACAGACAAGATAATATGTGGCTGTGGCTTAGCGCGCATTGTAATTGTGTGGATTTGCCCACCCGTAAAGAGTTATTCGGATTGAATATAATATTTTTTAATTAATTTAAATAGTTATTAGTGAAATCCAATTAGGTATAACTATCTTATCTTTCTTATGACTAATTATAGCTAACACACACAATACAAGACAAATAGGTACACAGAAAATCTACAAGAAAAACAATTAACAATATGAACAAATATTTAAGAATTTATTATCAAGATTAAGATTATCAATAAAAATATATGTTGGCACTTTAAACTAGTAACTAAGACATTGATAAGACTTGAAATCCGTTGTGTGAATCCGTGAAAAATTCTTCCAAACACTTTTGCGTATAACACAAGCCTTACACCCCGGCTTAAAGCATACTATAAAACCCCAACGCATATTTATTATAACTCCCGTTCCACTGAGGCCATAGACTAATTCTCTCTTCACAATTTCCAGACAGTTAGTAAAAGACCTCCAAGACCGAGGAGTGGTGGTGTACCTCGTGTCCGGAGGGTTCCGGAGCCTCATCGAGCCGGTGGCCGAGCTGATAGGAGTCCCCAAGTCTAATATCTTCGCGAATAGGCTAAAGTTCTACTTTAATGGTGAGTTTTGTTGTTATTGTAAAGCTTGTGTCTATTTTTGAGACCGATATTTATAAAAAAATCATGTCGGTTTTGTCAGGTAACAACTCTTTGTCTATTGCGTTCTTTAATACGCACCAAGAATATTATCAATCAATCAATGAAAAACACTTTATTGTATACCTACCACAAAGTAATATAAGTACAAACATTAAACTAAAATAAATAAATATTGCTGGACAATTCACACAGCAAAATCTAGCCCCAAAAAAAACTATATTTTCACCTAATTTAAGACTTAATCAATCAGTCTTTTTGCTTCAAGAAATTAATACCACATAAGAATGGACGCATTGTTTATAGTGTTTTATTTTCTAATATCACTACAATCAAACAAATATAAATGTAATATAATCTCGAAGCGAAGCGAGGGCGAGTCGCTAGTTAGCTAGCTTTAAAATAATATCTGGAGTCTATTGTCAAACTTACTTTTTCTCCCAGACTCAATCTATTAATTACAATCCTTTCTAAAGATTCTATAATGCCGTGTGAAAAGAGCAGCATTATTTATACGTTCTCTCTTTTACTCATCATAAGTAGGTCAATATTGTTTATATCGGTACTTAAATATAGTATTAAGAGCTTTATCCCGATGCAATAAGGTTGTTAATTAACTGCACTACATTGTTCTGTGCTGTTAAGATGTTAGTGTTTAAGGTCAATTATGTCGCTAGCTTGTCCTCATGACTGTGACCTTAAAATACTTGTCCGATAAGGGATAATAGATTGCTAACATGCAAACGATTTTAAACCTTATGCCGCGTTTGTAATGTATCATTTTTATTGTATCGAAATGGCATTAGTTTTAGTAATCATCATCACTATTAACGTTCCCACTGCTGGGACAGATGGACTTCTCTCTTGATGCGAGAGTTCAGGGCTTGATTCACCACGCTGGCTAAGTGCGGGTTGGTGAATGACACATGTCCTTCGAACTATTTAAAGAACATGCTAGTTTCCTCACGATGTTTGCCTTTACATTTAGAGCACGTGTTTTCAAAGCGGACTAAAATTTTTAAGTAGGTAATCCATAGGTGCCATTCGTGGTTTGTACCCACGACCTTTGGAATTAAAGTCGAATGTGCTCCCACGACCTCCGACGACGATAATGGGTTCTATTGAGGAGACAGGTATCCAGTAGTGAGACATAAATATGGGTTGTAATGATGAATCAGTTTTTGATGTCTTTCTTTACGTTTACCGCTCTTTATTAGTTAAATCAAAGTTCGAAAATCAACATTTGCTTATCTAAATCTAACGATAAGATAAAATGATAAGATTGATACCGACGTAAGTGGATGTAAATACTATTAATTTGCCCTTGTAATTATCTATCAAATATAAACTGTTATATGAATAATATAAAATTTACATTCACATCGTTGAATACTTTTTAAATTTATAAGTTGTTATTTTCTTGTCACAAACATTTATATCTATCTTATTTATAATGTTTATACGCTTCGTGGTTACTAATAATAAAATAAACCCTGACGTAAGAACATAGGGTCTCCGCTCATAGCGTGATATCGATAATAATTCTTATTGACAGTAGATAAGGCTCATAATGCGATATAACGACCCCCTGTGGACCGAGGGATTGACTTGCGCAATCAATGTTTACGTATTAATAAGAAAACATTTATGTTCTACGTATACTGATACTTTTGGAATAAGGTTAAAATATAATATCATTACTTTTCTGTCATAGGCTTTGCCGCCTTAAAGTGTAATTGAATCCGGCTGGTAAACTAAAGATTTTGCAGTCATTAAATACGTTTTAAATTAGAAAACATGATGTGTGATTCATTTCTTTATCTAAACCCCACGTGATAGAATCGTGCGCGCTGACGGCCGCGAGATGAAAGTTGCGTCGGAACTTGACACTTGGCTATCTATTGTTCAACAACAATTTGCTTGACTAATCTCGCGCCTCGAAAATGCCGGGCATTTTATAAAAAACTTCTGCATTAATGTATTGTTTGCAACCAGTTTGTTAGTTGATATTAAACTCTACTTTAAATCTCCTTATCATAATCTTCAGTGCCATCTAACAAACACGTGCTTTAACGGCGAAGGCAAACATCGTGAGAAAACCGACGACCTTCTAAAAACTTGAAAGAGTTTTACAAATGTGACATTAACCAACACGTAATTGGCCAGCGTGGTGAGTTAAGGTCTAATCTCTGCAAGGCTCTGATTTTTATTTCTAAAATCCATCTTTCTTCCAGAACATTTTACGATCGCAAGCGAGCCGTGCAGATTCAGAATTTGCCCAAAGGTCAAATTAGTAGAATGTTTCCTAATTTAAAATGATCTTGTTCCAGGTGAATACGCGGGCTTCGACGAAAACGAACCCACGTCCCGATCGGGCGGTAAAGGTTTCGTGGTGAGACGGCTGAAGGAGCTGCACGGCCACCAGCGACTCGTCATCATTGGAGATGGCGCCACCGACGCCGAGGCTAGCCCGCCCGCCGACGGGTTCATAGGTAAGAGTCAGACACAAAAGGAAAAGAGATAGAATGATTCTAAATTTAAAAATTACGCCCTTCAGCTTAGCCCACGTACTAATTACTTTTTAATAAACGACTGCGGTTTCGCCAGCGTTTATGAATTTTCGGACGGTGAAAAGCCTATGTGTTATAATTAGTCTTTTGAAAGATAGATTAGAATTTCTTTATTGTACACTGTTAATTACTTGAATGAAAAACTATGAAAATGCTGGAAGAGGCCCTGTGTCGTGAAGACAATGTTTATAAATCCTTTATTGGAGATTGGGTGGTACTTTTAAAAGGCCGGCAGCACACTTGAAACTTGGTAAGGAGATGTATTTTGTGAACCGCATTAAATCTTTTTCTGAGGCTACAACTACAAGATTCACAGTTTAAAAGTATAAAACTAGATAAGATAAGATAAGATAAGATAAGATAACTCTTTATTACACACCAATAAAAAATATTTACAAAAAACTTAAAACTACAAAAATGTATGTGTAATGGGCGGTCTTATTGCTCAAAGCAATTTCTTCCAGACAACCTGAGGATGGAAAGAAAAACTGCAGAATATAACTAGATGGCGCTACAGGAAAAATTTGAACGCTATAGTGATACGATTTTCGTTCGACTTGGCTATTTTGGGTTCTTGAACGGGTCGTAAAAAAATTCTTGTTTATAGAGGAGTCCGACTTACACTTGTATATTTTTCATAATTTTATTCGGCCGTTAAAAACAAAAGGTTTAAGGTTGTTATTTATAATATTATTTAAAGCATTTTTATTATGTCCTTAAGTTATTTCTCATATCTTTCTTATTGTTCTAGGCTTCGGTGGTAACGCGGTCCGCGAAGAAGTAAAGAAAAAGGCATCTTGGTACGTAACTGATTTCCAAGAGCTAATCCGTTCCCTAAAAATTACCAAGAGTAACAATTAAACAATAATGCGCCTTATATTGCGTTGTAGCAACTCTATTCAATCCTACTTTTCTAAGTACAGGAAATGTATTTGTGTTTAATGGTCATAATTGTTTGGTCTAAAACTTGACTGTATAAAAGATTGACATGGCAAGTCAAAAACGATTTTGATTGTTCGAAAATATATTTTTTATAATGTTGACTGTAATAAATAAATAGTTTGGAGGATTTTTAAGGCCAGCGTTTGTGTGCAAAGTATTAAAAACCTGTATCTCAGAATGTAATAGCTAAATTGAATTGACTAGAAATATTCTAATATAAACATAAAATTTATGTATATCCCTTTTCTGCACAAAAGTTAAATGGGCCTATTTTAGTTAAAATGTTAGCTGTTAACTAAGGCTAAGTATGATAACTAAAATAGGTCTAGTTACATAATTTTTATTCTATAAATGTACGAATCAACCTTAGATTTAAGAGACTCAAAGCTTAACGGACAAACCAATAATTGGTTTTTAGTTTAAGCCTTAGTTTTAAATACATGTCATTTTTGTAATAATAAATAATAAAAAAAAAAAAAAAAAAAAAAAACATACCTTTTTTACACTTTTCGTGTTGACATGTGTGTTGGTTAAAAAGTGATTATGATATTTTCACTTGTTTGTAGTCTTTTTAACGCAAAAAAGAGTTAGATAAAAAAATCTCTCAAAATATTGCATAAAAAATAACAGTACTTGTTGAATCTATGGTTAAGCAACAGTTATTTTATAAGTAGTTGATTTTAAAAATGCGGGATTTGTGATGGTACTAAAAATGTGCTTTAATTAAGTACGAGCTGTTAAGGTTGATTTTGCAACGTAGGACTAAGTCCTGATTTTTGTTGTTGTAGGTAAGTATATTAAATTTATACAAATATATTACAATATAATAGTAAAATGTTACAATTTATACAACCTTATTTACGATCTATACCTACTAATTGTGTGTATTGAGTAATATTGTGTGTAATTTTATAGCAAGAATAATACTTATAAAAATTAGGACTCGTAATTTCTTACTCTTTTGTGATTTTATTTCTGTTTTCAATCAATTTTTCAAATGTAAATCTATACTTTTATATAAAAATGTAAATAAAAACTGAGTGAGATAGCAAGAGTATTCTAGTTTCATATTTGAATATTTAAACGTATTGATTGTTAATGAATATAAAACATATTAAATTTTGTGATTAATAAATGTATCATACAAATCGTGTAGGTTATATTTATAGTTTAAAAATTATTTGTTTAATTATATATATTTTTATATACGTGTCAAAACGGCTGTGTACTTCTTATAGTTAAGAAATAGTTGTAGTTATCGTTATGTTAAAGTATAGAATAAATGTTAAAATAAATATGAATTTTGTTGTTATTATTCTCTTTATTGAAAAATAAACTATTGATTAAGGGCCAGTTCACCGGTTGCAGATAAGGCTTCAGATAGTTATCAGATAGTTATACCATGGGGTGTCATCCCATACTACGAAACTTGAACTTCACTAAATCGATAATAGATGGCAATAAGATCAACGTTTTCATAATAGCATATTGAAATCGATAGAATAGGAAAGCCACTGTCTCATGTTTGGTTTGAAATATATCTCATATAATATTTTAAATAAAAATCAGACGGATAAATCCTCGGAAATTATTAAAAACTTTATTTTAAAACATTTGAAATTTTGACCCGACATGTAGTGGTATAATAAGTAACTAGCTAGTCAATAGGCTAGCAAATCGAATATTTGTTTATTAAAAAGTGCTACTCACACCTAGATGGCGTTGTAATAAAAATTTATACACTAACAATAATTCCACTTCCAAAGTGTTTCCAACAAATAAAGCTAAATAAAAGCTAGACTTTGTCAATAGTATTAACTTTTTTAAGCAATTTTATTCGCGAAGGTTTCAGATATAATATAGTCCTCTACTGATAGTGAATAGAAGGATTAAATATTTATTTCACATAAGTAATATTCTTACACAATGTGTAAATGTTGAATTGCCCAGCAATTTTTATTTTTTAAGATTTTTATCTTGAAGTTGTTAAAAGTATTTTGCTTATGTTTAATTTACTAGGTACATTTAAAAAAATAAACAGATATGTTGTGATTTTTGATGATTAATTATGAGACAATTACTACGAATATAATCGTAATTTTTGAATTAAAAGTTTGGTTTAAAAATCTATCGGAATTTTATATAATGAGCAAGAAAATAAATTATCGTTTGATTTTATATATAAAATCAAAATCAATGATTGCAGAGAGAAATGATTATAGAGTTGGAAACACAATCTGCCTTGCATTTCGCATCGTAGTGATTAATGTATTCTCTTTATTTCGCATTGCACACAAAGAGTATGTTACCATCATATTTTATTTAACATAATATTATTTGTTATCCAATTATCCAATTAATTAAGTAAGTACCTACCCAAGTAATAGGTAAATAACAACAAATATACCTACTACTTGCCTAGGTAGGTACCTATTGTAAGCAGCTAGGTGCTAGGGCATGCGAAACTATAAAAATATTAAAATAGGTATGACCAAAATATGTAAGGTCAGATGGGGTAAGAGAAACACCGGGGTAAGAGAAACGAGAGGCTATATTTCGTAAACTATAAGCTTTAAGTCTTAGAGTAGCTCTGTCGATAAAACAGTTACAGTTATTAGTTCCGCCGTTCATACATAGATGTCGCTACGATGTCCCAGTGTCGAGAAAAAACCAAAACAAATTTGACAGTTCATAACCCCGCGAAGACGAGTTGGATGCGTTGTCTTTGCCTCGGTATAACTTTGTGAAATAAAGCTGTTTTAGACTGTTTGTTTTCACCTCAATAACAAGTGAAAGGTAATCTATACTCTTTACCAAGTATTTACGGTCTATTAATACAGATAATACGAGTTTTGTTGCTATCAAAATCATAACATATAAAATCTTTGTTGGGGCAAGAGGGACAGTCACATACGAGGTAAGAGAAACATATGTTTCTCTTGCCCCATGTCAGGAATGGTAAACCTTTTTCTAGTGCTGCTGCTGCTATTACCACTGTCTATTTTATTCTTACATGTCCAGTCCATCCCAAGGTTGCCTGGAAGAGATCGCTCATAGCGATAAGGCCGCTTTTATACTGTTAACTCTTAGCATCTATTTCTGTATTGTTTTCTGTCTTGTGTGGTACAATAAAATATCACGAGAGACTCGTGGTTCCCCCAAGAAGTTCCCCTGGGGGAACGACGAGTAATTTAGTGGTACCAGAAGATTATGTATCAAAGTCATAGACAGCTAATGAACCGAATATTTATTTGGATATAGCAATATTAACGTAGCTGGTTTAGGTAAGGTGCTGGGACTCGTTGATCTTGATATATAATAAAGTATGTTTCTCTTACCCCATCTGACCTTACATTTTTAAAGTAAGAAAGTAGGTAGAATTGGAATAAAAAAAATGTCTTGCTTCGAATAAAGAATCCAGCTTTTTCATTCACCCTAAATCTTCTTACTTATAAATAGACTTTTTTTTTTTTTTTTTTTTTTTGTTATCGAGGGAAAAAATCTGCTCACAGATACTATACTGCATGAAGGGTACAGTATAGCTATGTGGGGATGTCTATCTGACGACCCACTAAAATAACCCCCGGTGGCCGGCCTCTATGCATACGCGATGATCCTGGGAACTCCGATGGACCGCGCCAGGATCACCTTGCATTGCCAAATAGCACCTCTCGGGAGCGTTGCGCTCCAGTACGTGCAAAAAACCTGCAGCGACACTTGCCACGAGTGTCGCGATCGTCCCGAGGTCAGCCTAAGGGGAAGTCGGATCCCTCAATCCGACTACCCGCAGACCCAGATCACCTACAAAAAGTCACGACGCCTTCATGTGACAGGCGGCGGGGGGCGATCGTTACGACCGCCTCTCCGCCGTACCCTTCGTGCGGGATCAGCCCTTTCGAGATTGCGTCCGGTGACCTCTTTTTGGACCATGATGGTCTCACAAAAAGATGCCACCTCCTTCCAAGCTGTCTCGTCTGCTAGCATGGCCGTCACCACCCTGGGCAGTGTAAGGTCCTGCCCGATCCTGTCTCTCAGGTTCCTTCTTTCGGTGGTCCATGCCGGGCACTCCTCGAAAGTGTGCTGTGCGGAATCCCGTTCTGACTCACAATGGTGGCAATGCGAGGTTGGTATGCGTCCGATTTTGTTCAGGAAATCATTAAAACAACCATGCCCGGTAAGGATCTGAGTGAGACGGTATGTCATGGTAGCGCCACCCTCTAGCCAATCCTCGAAGTTTGGCAAGACTGCGCCTACTGCTCGTTGCCGCGCGTTCCTGGGCTCTTGGAGCCGTTCGCGCCATCTAACCAATGCTCGCAGATGCTCTTCTCTCCGCACTTCCACTGATGCAGCCCCACCAGTACTATCTTGGCGCAGACGGGAGTAGATGGAAGCGTCCATCGTGGCCAAGATGTCGAAAGGCGGGAACCGTGCCAGTAGTGTTGCAGCCTCGAACGAGATTGTGCGGTACCCTCGAACGATTCTTATGGCAATAGGACGCTGAAGTCTATTGAACATAGCCCTGTAGCGTCCAACGCCTGCCAACCGATGTGACCAGACAGGTGCGCCATAGAGAGCCATTGAACGGACTACTCCACCATATAGACGACGAACGCCCTCCCTAGGGCCACCTAGGTTGGGTAAAAGTCTATGTAGAGCACCTACCACCCCAAGAATGCGAGGAATGGACCTACTGAAGTGTTCCCCAAAATCCCAACGGCTATCCAGGGTGAGTCCAAGGTACTTAAGGTACTGACCCACTTGCACATCTACGTCTCCCACGCGAATTGACGTAGGGGTTGGCCTCCTAGTTCTGGCCTTGTAAAACCATAGCGCCTCGGTCTTGTGAGGCGCTACCTGAAGACCTAGCTCGTGTATTTTTGTGATAACACAAGACACTCCTATCTCAGCCAGTGCTTTTGTGTTATCATAGGTATCCCCGCCAGCTAAAATAAGCGTATCGTCTGCATAACAGACGACATTAACGCCGGTAGGAAGTTCGACCCGCAGTACCGCATCATATGCAAGGTTCCACAGAAGTGGTCCAAGGACGGACCCCTGTGGAACTCCGCATACAACCTCCTTTCTGTGCGTGTTGTCCCTGCCCATGTACTGAACTCCCCGGTCGTGTAGGTAGGCTCCAACAATGCGTTGCAGGTAAGGAGGCACATTGTGAAATAATAGTCCCTCCCTTATTGTCCTCCAGGGCAGTGAGTTGAAGGCATTCACGATGTCTATTGACACCCCTAGAGCCTTCCCGCCTCGTGACACGACCTGGTCCGACAGTAGTCGGACGCGTTTAATTGCGTCCACAGTTGAGCGTGCCCGCCGAAAGCCGAATTGGTCATCTGACAAGTTGGGACCCACCCGAACAAGATGAATGCATAGACGGTCAGCAATTATTCTTTCGAATAATTTGCCAACCTCATCCAGCAAACAAATTGGACGGTATGCCGATGGAGAATCTCTGTCCCTTCCGGCCTTCCTTAGCAGGACCAATTTCGCCTCCTTCCAAGGTTTGGGGAATACACCTGAGCGTAGACAACTGTTGAAAAGCTGTCTCAGCTTGTCTCCTAGGCCTGCAGACAGAGCCAGAGCTAAGGCCCTGCCGGGAATGCCGTCAGGTCCAGGCGCTGTGTTTCTAGCCTTGAGGCGTTTTACGGCTCGGTCCAACTCTTTCCTTGTGACTCCCGAGCTGTCTACCCATTCTGCAGTGACTGTGTTGGGGTCTGATGGCTGGGCGACTAAAACAGGAGTGTCCTGAGCTCCCGGGAAGAGGGTCTCTACCACTCTTTCAACAAAAGCAGGGTCCAGAGTTTCAGTCAGAGGAGGGACCCAAGGTCGGAGTTTGCCAAGCACTAACCTGTACGGGCGACCCCAAGGATCCCTATTCAGATCTTCCAGGAGCTCGGACCACCCCTGAGACTTAGCTTCGGAAATCGCGATCTGGAGGGCTTTCGTAGCGGCACGGTATTCCGTGTAAGTTTCCTCCAGTTCCTCGGCTGTAGCTCGTCTTCTTCTCCGGGTTCTCGTGTATTTACGACGAGATCGTAGACATGTTTCCCGTAGCCTTTCTATCTCCATCGACCACCAATACACCGCCTTGAGCATTGACGTCCTAGCTCGAGGCATCGAGATGTCACATATGGACGTCATTGTGTCCTGGAATGATGCTGCCTCCCTTTCTGCATCTGGTAGGACAGGTTGGTTACACGACGGCCAGGCCGCGATTATTGCAGCCGCTTCGAGCATATCTCTATCCATTCGCTTTAGAGCCCATCGTCTGGGCGGACTACCGTCACTGCGAAGCGCTCTGGAAGATGGGAGACGATGGACATCGAAGACAATGTGGCGGTGGTCGGACAAGGTGACAATCTCTTCAGCCACTCTCCACCCGGAAACTAGGGAAGCGGCTGATGGGGTTGCCCATGTGAGGTCTACGATGGACTCTCCCTGCCACCTTACACAGGTGCTTGTTGAGCCCCTGTTCAGTAGTCGGAGGTCGTGGCCAGCCGCCCACTCGGTGATAGAGACTCCTCTTGGATCGTCTCGATGACTGCCCCACTCACGTGAATGGGCGTTGAAATCGCCTAGTACCAGCACAGGTCGAGGAAGGCATCTACGTATGCAGTCTCCGACCTCATCAAGGTACGTATAAATAGACTTGGCTTAACAATATCTGACAACGCTGCTGCCTACTTATATAGAACCTATCTAATTTTTGTGACTAACCCAGCTCATTTAGGTACATCCTAACCAATATAACGAACGATGGATCGTGCGTGTGTCGTGACAACCCCCCCCCCCCCTTCATACATAACATACATAGTAGTCATTTGTTTCCTTTGATTGGTGTACTTAAATAATAAGTAGGTACCTACCACGGGTACCTACCTATTTGAAGTAAAATTCGTATTTAACCTGCCTATACCTGCCTATATAGACCATTAGGTATAGGCTAATTATATATTCTGTGGTATAGGTATACCTAATGGTCCAATAAATGGAATTTGTATTACTGGACATAGTTTGAATGCTGGGAAATAATCTTTTTCGCGGGAAAATCCATATAACGCGGGAAATACCATTAAACGCGGGAAAATCCGATTTATCGCGGGCAAAGCCGCGGGGCGGAAAGCTAGTTTCATACAAAGCTGTTCAAACGCGAAATTATTTAGCCAATAGGAATTTCTTTGAAATAATGATGTTATGTTATGAGCGCGTGTTACAAGGGCGCGGGGCGGGGTGCGTTATTCACTCTATCCAAAGAAATAATTTAAACTTATAATAATGACCTTGAACATATATGTAGGTATTGTCACGTGTAGGCTCAAAAAGACATACTATATGAATGCCACCTATCGTCAAGTAGTATTAAACTTACTATTATTACTCGCTAATAGAACTTTTTACAAATTCATTTAATTTGGTTACTATGCGACACACAGCGACTCCCGTCGACGAGTTGACCTAACTAAGTTACTATAATCACTATAGTCATCTAGTGTAAGTATATGGTAACAATTTAATTCGGTGAAATTAATTCGCAAAGGAGTCGGAAAAATTTTGTATGAAACGATTCTTCTGTTGCGTAGTAATTATATATTCTGTGGTTATACTATCTGACCATTGTCGCTGGCTCCTCGTCCCACCTGGTGACTATCTCCTGGGCTAAATAATATAATTTATTTATCATGTCTTTCTCAGCCTTCACGATATTTAATATTAATTTAATCCCTAAATTAGGGATACTCCCATCTGATCATATGATCAGATTGTAGTTGCTTCTGATCACACAAAAAGTTCCCATTATTATTATTTACTATTAATTATTGAAAATTATTATTATATATCAACAACAAGCTTTTTAAGTTAATTACAAAAAAATCTATTTGTCGAAAATTCAAAACAATAGGTGAATTTTACGAACAAATATGTTAAAAATATGAGGTAGGCACAGGTTCAATAAATAATTAATACACCTTGGACTAAAATTTGATGAATGAAGCAACCCATGTTAAATTGAAAACAAAATAAGCAAGACGATGAAGATCGTTATATGACGGGATCTTCTAGTGTAAATAAGTTTCCAAAATGGTATTTGCGATATCGGTATAAAATCACCGAGGTCACTACGTGAAGCCTGCTATGACCCCAGGACGATTCCGAGCTTCTGGTCCGAGCTAGGCTGGTTACACTAGCGGGCCAACCATGCACAAATAACCAATTTTGAGTCTAATTGCGAAAAAATGAGTCCCCAAACTAACTCTCGGTTTCAAAATTTAATTTCGGCTTATTCCATAACATTTTAAAAGGATCAAAATTCATACAGGTCATGCGACAAATTTCACTGAACAAACAAACATCGAATCATGCTGTACGGAAGGGTGGCCGTTCCCGTCTAGCCACAGTAGTATTTTGAACTTTCAACTCTAAAAATACACTCGTCGTGACCCCGCGCTCTCGCACTCCGTCTCCTCGCCTTCTGAAAGGTCACACACATCCAGTCCCACATGTGCATAGTCTAAATAATTACAACACAAAAACATAAAACTTCTTAAAACGGTTACCGGTAACTAAGAACTTTAGCGGTTAAACGACGCGTGTTAACAATATTGTTCCTTAAAAGTTGAATTATTTACGTATACTGCTGAAACATGAAAATGCGTTGTTAATGAGTGGGTAAAATAAACAACTAAAGTGAAGTGGTAAAGTTAATGTTTTCGATGTTCTATAGTGCGTTGTTTGGAAGACGGTTTTCAACTGAAAATTCAGGAATCATCTAAGCCAGGATGTGGTGTGGATCAGTACTTTAAAAGGTATGTCCATATATTCCGTCTGTAAAATACTATGCTTATCTAATGTGACTTTCTTAATAACACGGGTGTATTTGAAACATCTTCTTAAAATCATGTTTTTGTAGAATGTAAAATTAAAATAACCATAGAAAAGGACTATGACGCTCTCCCTCCCGCGTTATTAAAGTGAGCGAGATGGACAAACTTGCTAGATATATACAATGTAAATAATGTTGTATACCTACTAAAGTTGGAGAAATAAATATTTAGTTTTAAGTATAAGGTTATTCACTCTTTATTCATAATTATAATATAAATTATTGAAATTCCGTGTAGGTACCTACCTAATGATCTATTTTCTGTATTTGTAGACTTTCAGCTTTGAAATGACTTTGGAGACAACCTGGCAGCTCTGCCATTAGCCATTTAATGATTATTATTAATCAACTCCTTCATTTGGTTTTTAGGATTTTTGTCGAAAGGTCCGTGAAGATCCTATTTATATTAAATACTTACTCAATTATAACTTTTCGTTGGTCTAATATTATTTAATAATTCAATTTTCCGTCTCAACTGGTTCGCAGTAACTGAGAATCCCGAACGTACTTTCCGAACGTTTTTCAAACATGTTCCGTATTCGTTACAAAAAATATCTTGTTTTTTCGTTAATTTTTCATTTCCTAGTATATTCGAGTATTTTGGTTTTTCCGAGTTTAACACTGGATAACGTTTTCTTGCACTTATCGGGGTAATCTTAGGGTTGGCTTGCGGCCGGGCGATTGGATAGTTCTGTTTAACTAGATAGGTCGTTGGTAGTATTGTTTGAACTTCGATTGGTCGATCACGTTGATACACTTTCGGAATGGCCGATGATATTGGATTCCATGAACGTAATGTTTTATTATTATTTTCAAAACTGGTTGTGTTATCGTTTTGATTATTTACAGTTTTATTTGAGACGGGCGTGAGAATGATCGGCAGTGGATAGGGCATAGGGACAGGTAACACCAGTAGATTCTGATGTCGTTCATCATCATTCTGACTTGATTCATAATCATTATCAATTGATTTATCATCATCTTCGCGTGGTTCTTTACAGTTGAAACAGTTACAGCATTTTTTTATGCTTTTGTCGATTCTGCAGGGTTTGCAGTTGCACCTGCAGTTTGAGTGTCCGAGTTTGACTGTTTCAATTCGATTCACAGCTCTTTGTATAGCTCTCTCGTTTGATGAGGAAAGCTCGGTGTGTATACTGTCGCTACTTTCGAGCCTAGCGTTACAAGGCGACAGCAAGATTAATATCGCTTGGAGTTTAATCTGCAAAAATATTAAAATTTATTCATAGTTAGAAAGAAAAAAAAGAAATAAGTACTTTATTGTACAGCATTCATAAAATAACATACTTAAATAATAAGTAGCTAGATACAAAATATGATAATGGGACAATTGGCGGCCTTATCGCTAAAAGCGATCTCTTCCTCCTTTAGTCTTTATAGTAGAGTACTATAATTTGTAAGTTGATTGTTTTATAACGTAAAATAAAAAAGTATCGTATGTAGGTATCATACCATACCATGTTTGGCCAATTAAGTATGTACCTAAATAAAAGTCCAATTTTTTTTGGAGATGAATTAAACACCTAATCTAGTTCGTAATCATGTGCGTTATAAATTCATTTCTAATATATTTTATTGATAACCTACCAACATCGCCACAAATCGTAATATAAAATCACACGAAACATTATTTTGCTTATAAAGTCAGTCAATAATACCAGTTGCTTGATATAAACATTTAACAACTTTTTTATGTATTTGTTAGTATCGCAGTTATGTATATTCTTGATTATTTGATTTATGGGTTTCTTCATATGTCACAAATATTTGTTATTTTGGTGTTGTGGTATAGTACTAATAAGGGGGTGCGGTGGCGGGCGTAGTATAAACTATAAACACCCAAACTTTCAAAGATACCTACTGGATTTATATAGCTAAAGAAGAAAGAAGGATGTTTATTGCAAACCACAAAAAAAGAAAAAACAAAAGCATAGGGTACCCACTTAATTAAATACGCGGTCTACTAAATAAAATATAACAGTTTAACAACAACTGGAGGGATATCGCGCCAGTTAGGGATGTTTGGAGGACATTGGGGAATACCTTTGTCTAGCCATGGGACACAATAAAACAAGTATAAATTTCTCTATCAGCTAAAATTAGTTTTATTTCTTATTTAACTTAGGCCTTCAAATAACCCTTCTGGGGAAGAATCCTCGATTTTATACTTTGGTATCTGCAGGCTCCTGTAGATTTGTTAGATGTCTCTGTATTACAATCTGATTCAGAGCCACATTCCACTTGCAAAACAAGCATTATAGGTTTATCTTCATAATAATCAGTCTCTGTACTATTTTGAGTAAGTTTCATTTTCGTAGGATCGTCGTCTGCTGAAGGTTCTATTATATCGGTGGTGGTACCAACAGTAGTAGTAGTAGTAGTAGTAGTTGGTACATTTTTGCTAGTAAAAGATTCCGTGGTTGTTTCTGCAAAAAGTAGTTTATCTTTGATTGTATCTATTACATTTACAATTAAACTTTCTTTCCTTCTAAATTAGATTATAAAGTTTTAATCAAGCAAGGAATAAGAATAAATAAAATAAATAAATATTTACGGGACAATTTACGTAGCAACATCTAGCTCCGTGGTAAGAGTACCTACCTACATATAAATATTGTCTTGATCGTCCGCTTAAAATCTTTTTTCGCCTAAGCTGAAGAAGCGATTTCATCTGTAGTTTTCTTACCTTTATCAGTAGTAGTAGTAGTAGTAGTTGGCTGGCTCGTGACCGATACAAATTGAACTGGTGGAAAAAGAACGAATGGAAGGGGGTACGGTTGGGGGTGGGGAGAAAAGAAGATCAACTCAGGACCCTTAGGCAATTCTTCGGACTCTATTTCTGATTCAGTGCTATCATTGCTTGTTAAGCTAGAGGATTCATCTTCACAAGAACCACTAGACGAATCCTTTGTTTTATCCATATAACGTTCTTTATCACGGCGTTTTGTTGCATGACCATAACCATTTGCATGTACTTGATGACCTTTGCCGGCCCTTAGTGCGTCTGGCCCTAACGATCTTCTAAACAGATTTTGGTTAAAGTATTCTTCATAATCACTGACAGAGTTATCTGCAATGCTATCTCCACTTGCAGTCTTACGACAAAACAGTAATATGGCCTGAAATTTTACAATCTGCATTTAAATTAGTAATAATAATTATCCATTACTATTACTCACATTACACATTAATACAAACCAAACTTATCATGATATCATTATTTATTTGTGTTTTTTTTAATGTTATTAGTGCATAAACCACACGTTTTCACTTGGGTATATTTAGGTCATAAATATCGCGTGCGATTTATATTTATTATGGTAGAGTTTTATACCCCTATTTATTTTTAGACTTACGTACCTATCCAAATACAATGCTTTTATATAATGGTTTATTTTATACGCTGGGTACTTTACTGATATAATAAAACCACTTACTCATGAAATACAAAACCTTTAATAAATTTTACAAACTATTTTCACCATGAGCAGGTATTTTATCAAAATAATTTGGAACTGATCGTAAAATTCTTGTCATATATTTCGATCTTTGTTCTGTTTAAGCTGGTTCATCAGCTTCTCCGCCAGAGTATCTGGTATAGGGACAATCCCATATTTAGGTTCGTATGCTGGCTTAGTTTTCCGTACGGTAGTCAGCATATATCTCCTTTCGCTCTTCAACGGGTTTTTGCCAGAGAAAAGTATGGTTTCATCTAGCGATTTCGTAAGTCCTTTTTCTTTTTTCATCTTCTCTCTGGGTTTATCAGTTTCTGTGGTGGTTGTTAAGGCTGTAGTGGTGATGATGGCTTCAGTTCGAGCAGCGTTTTGTGGCATCATGAGGGGGTATGGGTAGGGAACGAAGAGTACGCCTTGGCTTTGAGGTGGCGCTACTGGTGGAAAAGCAGGTTCTAGTTGTTGTCGCATTTGTTCGCAAGTCTTACAGACTTCGAAGCAGCAAGGTTTGTCTGGATTAGTCTTGCAGCGGGTACAGGAGCATTTGCAGTCTTCGAAGTCAGTTTCGTCGGAGTAATCCTCATCTCGTTCCTTCCTGTGGCCGTCTCGGGTATAGCTCTGGGGTCGTGGATGTCGTAGAGAGTAGTCCTGGTCTTCCTCGTAATCGTAGCCTTCGTGGCTGTGTCGGCTGTAGTAGTTTTGTGGCATGTTGTCATAGTATTGACTCTCGAGGTATTGTGCGAGTGAAGAGATGATGCTGAAAGTGCATACGATTACCTGGAACAATTTTAGGTTTTAGTTACTACAGGAATTAGCAACACGTGCGTACTGAAGTTCTAATAAAAATATTTACGAATTTCAGTCATGATTTTTCGGGAATGAGTGAATTTATGAATATGGGAAGCCGAAGTCGTGTTACGAAGGGCGTGAGTTTAAACCCTGCCACACATCACTTCTAACTAGTGAACTAGCGAGCACAGATGTAAGTGCTCTTTAAACACCGGCATGTAACTACTAAGAACGTTAAAGAATTTCACTTGGCCAACGTGGTGAATTATGGCGTAATATCTCTCGTCAATAGAGAAATCCCTGTACTAAAGCAGTGGGAACGTAATCAGGGGTGATTATCGAGTTATGTTATGTGGAAAAAGGTAGTAAATAATACAAAATCTTACCAACTCGGAGAGCATTGTCCCGAGCTCTAGCCGCGCTCGCCGCCGTAGAGGAATAACCAACACAATGGTACCTACTCCATGGAACAGGTGTTCAAAGCGATAGGTATTTCTTTTGTTTGCTATTACGTGCTTGTTTAACCTAACTTGCACAAATTATGTAATGCACAAAGGAATTATTGTCGGCTTGTAGCACTTTATGTTTCATAAATTAGGTAATGGGTTCTACTAGTGAGATCCGACCGTGATCAGAACTAATACTATAAAGCTGAAGAGTTTGTTTGTTTGAACGCGCTTATCTCATGAACCGCTGCGCTGGTCCGATTTGCAAATTTATCTCAGTATTGGATCATAACATTTATCGTGGAAGGCTATAATATAGCCAAAAGCCTTCTGCCCCGATACATGTACTACTATAGATATATATTAAACTATATCTGTAGATAACATATAAAAACGGAAGCGGAGCTGTCCGCGGGCCGGCTAGTGGGTCAATAATGATAAATGCAATATACCTCTGAAACATGCGGAGATTCAGGTGTAGTCCATATTTTAGAAAGTTAATTGTTTTAAGTTAAATCTCAAAGTATAGAAAAGAAAGAAAAAAAGAAAATAAATTAATTTGCAACAAAAACATACATATACTTATAATTAAACACAAACGAATTAATCAAAGATCCTACTTAATGTTGTCGCTGCAAAACGGTCCTTACTCAGCATTATGCAAGCTGCTGGGACAGCTCACGCTGGTCTTCCGTAAGAACCATACACATACCCGCAACCTGTTAATATAAAAGGTTCACGTATGTCAGTGTCAGTATATAAGACAGGTCACGACCCGACGGCCCGGCGGCCGACGCCGCCCGAAATAGCTGACACGGACTGGGAGACTGCCAACCGCGTCACGAGATAATAATATCGGATCATCTGTTATTATCTTAAAATTCCAAAATGCGACTTATAAATGAATAGTTGACCCCGCGCCGCTTTGCTCGCTTTCTTTATCTAGTATTCTCACCTTTTAAGCCTTCCCTGGACTACAAACATTAAAAGACCAAAATCAGCTAAATCAGTACTAGCCCAGTAGTTCCGTTAGTTTTAGCGAGACTAACGAACAGTAATTGATTTTTGTATGTATAAGAAGAACAAGAAGTTTACATTAGGTAAATTAATGATAGAGACGAGTCGGTGCCTGAACAGTAACTGATATAACCAAAGCATAAGTATTGTACCTATACTTAGATCTAATTTTAATTATTTTTATAATCTGTACTTTTTGACTTATCCAAGTGTACTCAATGTATCTTAATGGAATAAATTTTTTCTGATTCTGATTCTGATTCTGAGTAGCACCCCATCTCCAACCACGTATCTATCATATCTTATATAGTAGATATCTACCAAAGTGGGTTCAATCAAACCCCGCCAAGCCGCAGCTCTGATTTTCTTGTAGGAAAATTACGATTGCTTTAAAATCACGTGCTCTAACAGTAAAGACAAACATCGCGAGGAAACTGTTATGTTTGGAGAACTTTGAAAACATTGAAGGACTCCCACTTAGCCAACGAGGTGAATTAAGGCCGAACCTCTCGTCAAGAGAGAACTCCCTGTGTCCCAGCAGTGGGAACATAAATAGGGATTATGAGTGGTACTTATCGTTATCACCTTTTCTCTGGACTCTCTAAGAATTTAGGCCTTAATTTACCACCATGGCCAAGTGCGAGTATTTGAGATAGTTCGACCGTTAAAATAAAATGTTTGCAAGGTACCAAAAATCTCTATATTCCAGATAACGATTTAACAAAATCAAGAGATAAGCTATCCAACTGTATAATACGAAAAGAGTACTTGAGTACCTATGTCGCGACCGGTCATACGTTCTGATAACGAACTGATAAGTCGGACAAAGGAACCCGTATCAGTTTCAAGGGAAATCTACCTGGCTGATAATAGCGTACTACGGGTCATTTTGCTGTGATAGCGTAGAGGTCAAACCGTACTGTTAGGTAGGATTATTTTGTTATTTGTTTGAAGGAAAATCGTCATAATGTTGGGGAAAATAATGAAGATGTGAAAAAGAAAAACCATTACAGATTACAGACAAACCATTACAGAAAAGCACAGTACAGATCACGACATTGCTGTCGTACCTACATACTGTAATATTAATCCCTTAGCCGAAAGTAAATTCAGAGATAGCTCATCGATACACACTAAACTTAACTTAGAGTAAAGCAACTTAAACTTAGGGTGATGCTCTATACTATAGGCTGGACTGGAACCACAGGACCATTTCACACATGACTTGATGTAATCTATATATTATATAAAAATATTTATCGTTGTAATTTTATAACTCAAGAACAGCTGCAGCCGTTTTTCAGCACCTAAATCGGTCCATCCAATCAGCTGGTCGGGTTTAGGTTTTGGTGCAGATATAAAAGTTGGGAAAACTTAGGAATAATGCAGGCCAAGGCTCGGGCGAGTCTGTTAGTTATTTTTATTTCGGTTTGCATCATGTCAGACAGAAGTGTGACATTTTCAGTACCCACGGAAGGTTAAGAGCCCGCTATCAGCCGTTATCAGCAACCTACCTACGCCCCATTTGCTCGTTTGACCTGACACCTCAGTTATCAGTGGTTCGCGGCGATAAACGACGGTTCTACCTGTTTGTATTACCTTTTCAACTTTTTACAGTTTTATTTTTGTTTTTTGAAAGTGTTCTTTTTTTGTGGAGTGGATTTCGGTTGGTATCATTGACTGGTATTGTGAGGTTTGTTTTACTTACTATGTAAGGTATATAATATTTATTGTAGTTTTTAATGAACAATTAAACCTTTGTGTAACATTTTATATGATTATTTGGTCTTATGAGTCAAGGGTAATAACCAATGTTATAAAGTTATATTAGATGAGTACTCTAATGTACTGCGATATAAAAAAGTAACACGAACTTTAACAAAATTCTTCAAGTTTTGACGATATTGATGAATCGGTCGTAGGTAATAGTCGTAGTTCCTTAACCTTAAGTCGACAAAAACAACTTGAAACATTGTTCAACTAGACGTTAATACGTAGAGAAGAGGGCTGGAAAACAGATAGAATATCGCATAAACATAGATATCTTAACAGTAATACACATAGAGCATATACAGAGCTCATGGGCGTTGGGCTTATGCCCAGCTGTGGTTAATCGATAATGATCACACTAATTTCCTTGTTCAATTGGGCTTAGTTGAAAAAGTTTTTTTTGCCCTGTAGCGAGACTCTAAACATTAAAAAACTCTTTAACCAATGATCCGAATTTGATGAAATTTGGTAGAGGGTTGGTATACTGGATAGGCTATTTAAATTCTTGCTAAAGTTAACCCCCATAGAAACAAAATTAAATTAATTAAATGCGGACGGAGTCGCAGGCACTGCTATTAATAAATAAATATGGTAGGACAATCACACATTGATGTTATTTATCTCGGTTATTATCTAGAAAATAGGGAAAAACCTTTGTGCCAGAGAGAACAACTATCATTTCCACTTGTGCGTCATAGATAACAAACTATCAGGGTACCGATTTATACCGATACTTAAATCACCAAATCACCTGTTGATATCACGATCTTTGGACCAGATATGCGAGCTATAGTAAAAGTCTCCTCCAATAAATAAGTCTACTAGTTTACGCGCCCGCGGCTTCTCTCGCTTTATTACGTGACGACCATGTATTCTCACCTTTTAAACCTTCCTTGGGCTACTACAACTATTTTGATAATTTAAAATAAGTAATTTTATTACAAAAAGAAACGATTTTCACATGCATGAAATTTAAAGAATTCTACAAATTTCTCAAGGAAACCATCATCAGATGACCTGATGATAGGACCACCAATCGGTGAAAATACAAAAAAGAATCCGACGAATTGAGAACCTTCTTCTTTTTTGAAATCGGTTAAAAAACTAACTCACTCACTAAGGCATGACCTGTGAGAAATAATGATTCAATCACAATTGACAATCTAATCGAGATGATAAGATAACCGCTTAGCGAATTCACAATAGTATGTACTCCATCAAATATAATATAATTTTATATTAGACAAGCCTTGACTACTTGTACGCGGTCCTTAGACACGTGGTAATTATGGCATATCACCCTATACTTTTAATAGGTTCTATTGGGGAAACCCGTGCGTGTAGAGAGTAGTGGGACGTAATATTTATGTTATGATGATAAATGAGGCGAATGTCCCCTCATATTAATACCACGGAGGTGGCATATCATACCATTGAACCTAAATAATACCTATAGCAATCTTCAATGATTGCTTAGAATACTTTCCAGGCGTTAAAAACAAATATCGTTAGCCCCAATTCCTATTTTGAAGTGAGAATGAAATATTTTCTTTCATAAACCATTTTTGTTACAGGTATATAATAATTGTGAAATATCACAATTCTCAAGCCAATGAGAAACATGGACCCGATAAATGAAGCGAAATGTAGTGAAGTCGCTGATGTGAAAAGAGAATTATGTGAAGTGAAGGACACTAGTGAAACGAAGAGTGAAAATAGTGAAGTGTTAGTGAAAGTGGAAAGTGACAGTGAGGAGGCGATGAAAAGTCTTCAAAGGGAGAATCGACTTACCAGTATTATAGACCAGCTGCGGTGCCAGAGTCAGATGAAAGGTAACATTTTTATATAACAGTATAAAGTTTATCCTGAAAAAGTTTATAAAAAGCTTTTTGAATATTCATTTCCTTCTTATATTTGATACCTATATTGCAGGAGTGCATTAAAATAAGTATATGTTCCGTGTATTGTCATAAAAAATAGGTATAATGTGTACTTATACAAAATTTAAGCTCACTTAATCCTCAAAAGATACGGTTCTGATAAATAGCATTTATTGCATCATTAATAGTGATCCTTTTAATCAAAAGCCGGCTTTTTAAGCTTTGTCGATGTTGGATAAGTTGAACCTAGAGTCTTCCTCGAACCGTGACAAGAACAGTCGCAACCTTTGATAGTATCGCGAATGTAAATCGCTGAGTGGATTTATAAAAGTAATTATGGCGAGACAAAGGGCACATGCAACGTTTTAGCACAATCGGAGCGCACCGCACAGGGCTGGAGCACGGAGTAATTTGGGGCAACTATTACAAAACGTTTGTATTGTAATATTACCTGTATACACTAGCATCTGTGACAGTGATAGGTGGGAAGATAAAGTGAACTTCAGTTAAACTTATACGGTAGTTTTAGAAATGCAAATAAAAAAATAAATATCTTAAGAATAAAAAATACGCTTAATATTCAAGCTTAGCGGTTAACCTTTCGTCTTTTGACCCCGCTCCTCGAGACATTTGAGAATGACATATGGAAACCTGTATCTATCCTGCCTGCACAAAGTGTAGGAACAAAGTCTTACTTGCACAAAGTGTCTCTACACTTACTAGTTTACCCTCCCTAGTTTAACCCCTAGTAAACTAGAGTAATCAGAGTAACCTATATTAGTCCTGAGTCCGTCCCATCCAGACTGCACAATTAGGGATCTCGGAGTTGTTCAACATCACAATAGGCCGATCAGAGATACGGTATCGTCCATCGCCAGTTCGGATTAGTTTGTTTTACGACGTAAGCATCACGAGCATCTATGTAGGATTGTGTTGAATCTACTGTAATTGGAAGCGATTTAGCTGCGTATTTTTGTAATAAACTTGGAAAGTTGTGATTTGTCACGGCCTTAATAGCGTGGCGGTGCGACGCTTTTACTCCATCCGGAATCATTATCACCCCTACGTTCCCGCTGCTGGAACACAGGGCTAGCCAAGTGCGGGTTGTGAATGTCACATGTCCGTTAGACTCTTCAAAGTTCTCAGAACATGCCGATTTTCTCACGATTTTTACCTTCACACTTAGAGCACGTGTTTTTAAAGCGCACATCTTTCCATGAAGAAAAATCTAGAAAAACCAGAGGTGCTCGTCGTGGTTTCAACCCACGGAACTTTCAACCCTTTGGAATTAAGTCGAGTGTTCTCCCACATTGCGACGCGGTTCGAATAATTACTGAAATCTTCTGAATTCGTCATCATCTTTTATATGAGTTAAATTCAACGTTTAATCCACGTGAAACATAATACCTCCTTAGAGGTTCCGGTGACCATCCGTGACGATGAATATCAATTTTACTTTGTGACGAATTACTTTGTGGAAAACAAACCAACTTTATTTTTTTATAGTTGAAGAGTTAGTTACAATGAAGAACATAAGTAGGGGGAGGGGGGGCACATTGATACACAAAAATTCAATCTCTTTTCTGAGGACCATAAAGCATTAAATTTGAATATTTTTTTTGATGTGTGCATTGGCTGATATTTTAGCTTATACTTTGGCTACGCAAAAACCTCAAAAACTGGCGACGTATAGAGCTAAACTGATTTTTATAAAAAATCATTTTTGTATCATTCTGCCCCACCAGTGGGGCACTTTGATACATGGGGTGGGGCAGTTTGATACGTATTTTAAATCTATATGAAATGTAAATTGAAAGTGACTAAAAACCCAATATAAACTATAATAATTACTTAAAATTAAGAAACAAAACAATTTTATTGATTGAGTTCGCAAAATACTTTTAATCAAGAGTGCACATTAGCCATAATCAATCTCTTAACTTACTTAAGGAATATAATCACAAAAAACAATATTATCATCATAGAACAAGACTAATTCTCTGTTATTTTCTTAATTATATAATTAGTTATATACTTACTAAGTAATCAGACACAATTCATTGAATATTGTGAATAAAAATATAATATTGGAACCTCCTATTATATTATCTCTCCTATTATACGTATCAATGTACCCCGCACATTACCGTATCAATGTGCCCCAAAGGACTTTTTCCACAAACAATTAATTTTATCAAATATAATAATAATCTTGCACTCTAAAACATTTTAAAATACAATAATAACTATATTTCCTTAACTATAGTAACAAATAATAACAAAAACAACAAAGAGTATCCTCCTGAGACACAATTACATTTCACGTATATTTTTTGTAGGCAGCGGCGCACGCCACTTTTAACACATTAGTGACTGTTGAAGCCCAACGGCAAACTGGCGGCGAGTGGTGTCACAACTGTACTTCTTGTGAATGTCATTGAGCATTCTAGTGATGTGCCGGACTCTGTAGAGTTTATAGGTTTTGCGATATAGAAACTGTACCAATGTGCCCCGTGAATCAATGTGCCCCCCCTCCCCCTACATTGTGTACACTTTTATTAAACTACTTTCCAGATTTTTTTTGAGTAGTGTTAAGCTAGAAAGTATTATTTAAAGAATAAGGTTTTTAATTATTATCTTCAAGGGACTTATAATATATTGTTAATCCCGAGATATTCTTTAAAAATTCTATCAAATTTGTAGCGCGCTCTTAAGAATATCACCGCGCATACTACTACTAAAACTTTAGATACTTTGTTTTCTATTTAATCCTACAAACTGTTAAGATAGGACGTAGACCCAAAAAAAAGTCCTCATATGGTATGGCCACCCCAGCCCTAGTTGATGGCTCCGATAGTGGTAAGTGCACTAGGGCTCCTAATGGGGCGCGCGTGTCGGCCGGCCACCTCGCGCCACGACCGGGCTACTAAATAATTACCTCTCAGCTTCCTTACATCCTGCACTGTACTGCTTTACCGAGATACCGCCTTTGATGCAGGAACAAGAGATTTGTATTTGGAACTTTGAATTGATTTTATTGGTTTGAGTTATTCCCAAAATCCCGCTTGAAAAATTTCCATAAGGGAATTCTGGGAATCAAACAAAAATGACCATTCCCACAAACCTTACGATAACGCAATGAATTGTCCAGCAATATAATTATTAACTATAGATAGATTATATATTATTTCCTGTATTATTTTTATTGATTATTTTTTATATATTTTTTTAAAGAAAAATATCGTGTAGATAACTTTTCCTGATAAAAACCATGCGCGGTTCGAACCTACGTCCTTTGAAATTAATGTGGTCCACATTAAACAAATAAGCCAACAAATTCACAAAAAGTCCCATAAGATGCAAAGATAATGGAACAAGGCTGCGGATGGAATCGATCGTTCCAATTACGCTAACCGGCTGATTAAGTAACCTACGGTTTTACTAATAAAATCGTAAATCTTTGGTTATACAGTGCGCGGCGGTGACTGGCACAGTTGTTGATAAGAGCAGCCGTTGCGTTTAAGAATTCTTATAATTTCGAATATCGAAACATACTGATACCAGATACCTGTCAAGTTATAAACATCGTTGACGATTTCCTTTTTCATAGGACATTGTTATGAATATCTGTAATAGAATAAAGGTCATAAAATATTTATATGCAATAACACACAAAACGTTACACGATACATACAATTTGACGCAAGTCAACCGAGCGATTGCTTGATTTATTTTTACGGTGACTAATTTAAAATCTTAAATGTTTTACTGATAGTTACCGTGTCCTTTGTATAACTGACAAACATACTCGTAACTTTGCGTTCTATTCACTATCTTCTGTCAAGCTTCCGCGTTTTTGGGAATTACTCACTCTTTGAGTTAAAATAAGTTTTCGAATCGACCCTGTAGTTTCGAAGCCTATTACAGACAACTAAACCATCAAATCTTACCACTTCATTCTGGATAGATCGAAAACGTCATTTGTACCTACATAAAGATGTAAAACGTGTAATATTTCATACATTTCGTATGCAATATGATTCACTAAAATGAAATAAACCCAAAATAGTAATTAGCTCGACAGTACAATAAATTGAATGACAATTTATAACAACATAAAATCACGGACGACTGTACCTTCTCTCTGGTTTAAGTGACGACAAACACAATGTTGATAAGAAACTTAATTAAATAGTTCATATTCGCCTTTGTCGGAAATAGTCGTAACTCGTAACATGGAGAATATACCTAGTTAGCCCGCTCGCAGATTTGCTGGCTTTATATCTTCCTAGCAATCAGCTCAGTAGTTCCGGAATTTTAGTAAGATTAACGAACAGCAATTATTATGTATAATATGATGAGAACATAATGTTTTATAGAATCTGCAACATGAATAGAGTTTTTAAATTATAAATAATGTTGTTTACGAAGATGGTGTTGTGGGTAAGTAAACTGAAAACAAATTAGTTTTATTTCTGAGTTTTCTAAATGAATAAATGAATAAAATAAATAAATATTGCTAGACAATTCACATAGCAACATATAACCCCGTGATAAACTCGAAGCTTGAGTAAAAAATAAATGGAGATCCATTATAATTTATAAACTATGCTTAAATTAAAACTTCTCAAAAATATTTACTACGGCATTAAATTTAAAATAAATGCAAGTGATTTTGCAGATTGGAATACTAACGGTTTTATTCCTACCTATATCCACATATAAATCAGATTATTCTGAAGAAAGCTATTCATACATGTCTGATTCCGAAGATGACAGTTCATATAACTACCGAAAGCGCAGAAAGAGCAAGGATAAAACACGAAAAGGCCATAGAGACCATCCAACAATAGATCAGAGTAGAAACGCACCAACGAATGTATTAATGTTACCTTACGCAATTTCGTACCCTGTGCCAGTTGCCGTGGCCCCAATGTTGTGGCCATATGTGCCGCCAGACACAACAACAATGGAAGCAGCAACAACGATGGAACAAGCAATAACGACGGAAACAACAATAACGCCATCACCAGCAATAACAACGGAACCAGCAACAGTCACGCCTTCTACTATAACGCCGCAACCAACAACAACCAAACCAACAATAACGCCGGAATCAAGAATAAATTCGGAACCAGCAACAACGCCGCAACCATCAACAACGACGAAACCAGTAGTAAAGCCGGAATCAACGAAAAAACCATCAGTAAAAACAATTGGGCCAAAACAAAAACCAAAAACAACGAAACAAGAACAGCGAAACAAACAACGACGACGAAACCAACAACCACGACAAAAACAGCAATACATAAATAAGGAGGAGATATTTTGTAACGAATTTGGAAAATGTATTTACAACAAACAATAATAACAATTCAAAAATATTCAGGTTTGTATTTTGTGTAAAGGATATACAGAAGAAGCTTAGAACTAGGTGATGGACAAAGGCTACTGTTCACAGCAGAAAAATATTATTATATCGGCAAAGTCGCAGAATGGAAATCTGAGCCACAGAGCGTGTATTTTTATGAAGATAATGAAAGATTTTTAAATCAATTAACTGTGCCAGAGAGAAGCATTACACTGTAGTTTAATTCCTTATTTACGTCCACAGAATAAATTATAGCTGCTATTGTAAAAAATGTGCAAGCTGAAGTATTCCATAACTCTTGGGTAGAAAACGTAAATATATTTACACTTAAATGTTCTAGAATTCGCTTCGCACCCTATATTCTTAATACATCAATGTAGGATTAACAAAACTTTACAGTCTTGAATTCGCAATAGTGTTTTAGGAATTTTCTTACTATAATAGCCTTTACTCTATACCACGTACCCACTGCTGGCATATACTATTCTTCACTATTAAGGCCAAGAGCTGATTGGTGACTGTCACGTGTAGGTACTTCAAACTTTTCAGAGTTCGCAGAACATGCCGGTTTCCTCATGATGTTTGCCTGAACCGTTAGTGCCCGTGTTTTAGGGCACATAAAGTTTTCAGAAAATCCAAAGGAATGCGGCGGAATTAAAAAGAATAATTAGCCGGCAGCCAGACACAGTGCTGGCTATAAGCCTCTTTAGAAATCTTTTGATTCATAGACATTGGTATGTGCATACCACTGTGTAGACTAAGACTAGAGATACGGATTCCTCCTGTGTACCTGCCGTGCAAGCATCAAGCGCCGTAAGTCACCAGCTGACACCTGTGAAAGCGTGACTGCAATTAGCCGTATCTCGCTGCGTGTGATCTCATTCGCGGGTGTAATGCTGCGGCAGGGGCGGGCTTAGGGGTAGAGCTCAGGCTTAGAGCGGGGGCAGAATTGATGTATTTATATATTTTATTCATTGAATACACAATACAATACAAAACAAAATTCTTTATTGTCACAACACTATTACAAAAAGATACACATAACAATACAGTGAAACAATGGGCGGCCTTATCGCTAAGAGATTCTTCTAGGCAACTGTGGTATGGAACTCATATTAGAAGAGAAGTAAAGCAGTATTATTTATAGTATGTTGATCTCTTAGATCTAAGACCGAAATGATATCCGAACTGTGACTGCAATAAATTATAGGTATAATATCCCATTCGCGGTTAAAATGATGTGGCAAGGGATGGCTTAGTAGGTATTTGCAGGAGAAAAACTCTGAGTAGGGCGAAAAGGCCTAAGATCTAGTTATAGGTTAGGTAGCACTTGTTAAAGCGAGGTAACAAGTATCTTAATCTACAATCGTATCACTCACACATACAAGAATATTGATACGTCTTAATATTGCAGCAAAATTAGAGTCTAAAACCCCTTGAAGTTACACTTAAGTACGTCCACTTCAGGTGGTGGGCATAGACAATACAATCGTTATCTGAAGACGCTCTATCTTTACGCTTTGACTGTATTTCTATAGTCCTATCTTTAGGTTCAATTACAATTAACGGGTCCCTGCCCTTTGATATTTTACTAGTTTGCTAAAAAAATTGGGTAAGTATTTATTTAAAAAATTTGTATTACTTTCTTGTGAATAAATAAATTTGGCATCGTATAGACGCTTCAAACAAAAACATTAAAAACAACAATTAGATCCCACCGTTGTTGAACAACATTTTTAGTGAGTTTATCTACACAAAATTACACACGAAAATATACTATTAAGTCTAACCCCCTATAAAGAAGCTGCGTAGAACTACGGAATGCATAGGCGATAAAACTTAAAAAAAAAAAATTAATTCAGTTACTAATCGTCATAGGAATCTTGAATTGAAAAGAGGCTACATTTTATCGAGAAAATATCGTATACAAGTATTAAATAAACCGTTAATGTATAAACTGCATAATTCTATACTCTATGGTTACACAAAACCCAGTCATAGCATCAAAGGTTTTCAACAACAAAATTCAATAATGCAAGGGAAGAAACCAATTTCCTTTTCCTAAGACGTTAATTACTAGTAGCTTATGAAGGCCGACATTTACCATGCGTTTTGTTTCAAAGGCAACCAACCACCGTTTTAAATGACTCATGCCACAACTCCTAAGAACAGCAGTAAATAACAATGATAAATTTCTAACACATCCTACTAATATTATAAATGCGAAAGATTGTAAGAATGTACGGATGTATGTTTGAATGTTGTTTCTCTTTCACGCATTAACTACTGAATAGATTTATTGATGAAACTTCAGCATAATGTAGTTAATAAATAAAAATAACACATAGGTTATTAACTACGGTTAAATCCACTTTAACGAAAACTAATTAAAACGCGGGAAAAGCCGCCGGAGGAAAACTTTAGCATATTATCAGAATTAAGCATAAGCTACTATTTACCGCGGTAAAATTTTCTATAACACGGGAAAGTTAAAAAACGCGGGCAAAGCCGCGGGTGGAAAGCTTGTTTTCAATAAAGTAAGCTCATTACTGTTTGCTGTTAATGACTGACTTCCCGGGTCTCAAATTAAATCATTACCCATAATTCATCTGTGATACTCTAACAATTAGGTGCTAGAGGTGCTGTTGTGGCCCGGTCTTGATTCTGGTCTTGTAAATTGATTTTGATAACTTACAATTTGTTTTTGTCAAGGTTTTTTTAACCTTGTACTACCTATATAAGAACACGAAAAAGGTAGGTATCATACCATGATGGAAAGACGTCTCTCCTTGAATATGGCGCTTGTAACAGTGCCGAAATATCGCGAAACTCAAAAACATTTGAATCATAGTTAATACCAATCAGTTAAAAACCATGTTGCTAGTTTTAAAGTTGTACTACCTAGTGCTACATTGTGGCCATCGGCGTTACTTTTATGACGATGGATGCAATGTAATCTGAAAGCGAGTGCGTTGATATCTTTTATTTAGAAACCCCGCGAAGATTTTAAATAGTAGTCGCGCCTGTAAGCTTACTCTACAAATCCATTTTTCCAAAGCCAAGATTCCACCAGAGTGGACTGACACTGTTTGGTTTCAAGCGTGGTGGTAATAAAAATCAAGACCAGTCTTGTTTATAGGTCTCAACCCTTATGAAGTGCGGCTAGTGTAGGCGGTCGTGTGCAACAGCCTTTATCTTTTTACAGCATATGTTAATTTGCAATTAATTTTGCCTTTTAACCATAACCAGAGCTCAGATAGTATGTCGATGACCTAAGTGTTATTGAACGATGATTTACAATAGACAAGGGTCTTCTAGGACGGATACTGGAGTTATTGGTGGGACTGTAAAATGATGGCGCCGTGCATAATTTATGGTTGTATTATGATGATGGTCATCTATATTTTATGCGGAAGCCGTTTGGTAGCAGTAATATTATGCTTATGAAAGTTGTATAAGTGGCATGTCTCTCCACTAGTAGCTAGTTATGTGGTATTATATAAAACAATAAGTAGGTACATAATACCTATTATAATCTGGGAAAGAGTTATGTGCAACAGTGATACTAAGTATAAAGTTCAATACTTTATTAAGATAAAATTGTAAAATCTCAAGTACCTATTTTGTAATATTTTCTTAATATTTTGTAAAAATGTAAACTAAGTACAAAAGTAAGGCTAATTTCTTATAACATCAACAGCTCGTATGATACGTATTTTGTCACAGAAATAAAGCTTACATTCCACAGTCTTGCGACCGTCATCACCCGGTATATTATAGCCGCTACCGGTCGAAGCGCGGCTAATATTTTATCCGGGCGGTCTTCATTGCGATCGCAACTCGCTTTTTGCTGTAGTGATGGGCAATGCTCTTTATCGATTAAATATTCTTTAAGGATTAAATATTCTTTATCGTAAAAATAGTGTTTAATCAATGAAATAATTTGTATAACTATAAAATACTTAATTGTATATTCTAACATAAAACATAAAGGATAAATATTTTATGTGTACGAAATAAATGCTTTTCGTCTCTTTCTGTGTTTATTTTCTTTATAATAATTATAAACATCGCTAAAACAGGTATTTCATGATAGATATCAGAAATTGAGCACCCGTTTAACAAGGTTCGAGGTTACCACGGGGCTAGATTGCTGCGTATATTGTCCTTTAATTTATTTATTTACAATAACCGTCTTGAAATTCATCGATAACTCCAATTCCTTCAGCCAACACTAGCGAGTGAAAGAGGCGTTCTGGTTGCTCTCATTAATCTTTCATTTCTACGTTATATTATTAGAGGAACGGGTTTGCACGGATGCAGGACCGGGCGTGTCGTGAACCCGAGTGAACCCGCGCGACGCTTGTAGTCTCGGTAGCACCTGCTCTATAACACTTGGATTGGCTTGCCGACAATTCGGACGTTTTATTCGGCCGATAAATATAAAAAAAAACATAAATAGTAAATACATAGTTAAATAGTTTTATTTATAGAATAGTAAGGTATAACATATAGAAGGGGTGGAGTCAACAATTTCAATCGAAACAGCTTCTTTAACAAAAACATGTTTTATGTCTAATTGATTTCAAGTAGTTTTTTTTCTTTGGTAAATTTCAGAATTTTTGATAGGAAAATTAAGAGAAGTATGCAATAAAATATCGAATTTTGAGGACACTCTTTGAGTGGCAATGTGCAGGTTATGGTTAGTATGGTATGTAGCGAGGAGAACTGATGACCGATGGGGCCGCAAAGTTCTCGAGTGGAGACCACGAATCGCCAAAGGCAGCGTCAGACGTCATCCGACAAGATGGATGAAAGCATCCGACATCATCAAACCGAAACAACTGGAAATGTTTAAGGGAGGCCTATAGGAGGAGGAGGAGGTCGCCATAGGTATGGCTGATAAGATATTGAGACTGAACAATAAAGTTTCATTATACAAAACACAATGGTAAGTTTCATTATAAAGCCCATAATAAAGTCAGGTACAAAGCTCACGGATGCGAGACCGCGCGTGCCAACACCGCGCACAACCTTTGCTCTTCTAGCGATCTCTTATCATAATGATTGTGTGAAAAAGAGGCGATAAACCAATGCAGACTCACTGAACCATGCAGTTACAGTGTTTACAACTCGTTAGAACTGAATGAATGAATACTTTATTGAAACTTCTTAAAAAACAGATATATACTAGTATTAAGCATGTTTACAAGGGGCGGGCTTATCGCTAAGATCGATATCTTCCAGAACCTATTATAATTGTGGCATTAGTGTATTGATACATAAAGACGTTGCTTCTTATATAAATCGTTGAATATGACAACACCCGCAGAATTAAGTGGTACTATTCATACTTCGGCACCACACGGGCATCATAAATGACTCAAGTGCATCTATAAAGGTAATTTCATTGAGGTAATACAGTGCTGCAGACACAAGTTACTGACACAATTTTATTAGCGGTTAAATTGTAATTAATTCCATTAATTTAACGAGGTTTAAAAGTTCCTAAAAACATAATTTGTTTTTAATTACTAGGTACATAGTTTTATGGTTCTGCGCAACGAGGCGTTACTGCGCGTGCGCTGAACATGCAACCTTTGCACTTCTTGCACAGATTAAGTCATGAGGTTTTTACTACAACTTGCATTTTTTTTCTACGTGAAGTCATGGTTTACGTTTAGTTAATTTTATGTACATTTTTGACCAAAAATTATTAGTTTTGTCCATAATAAAATGGAGAAAAAAAACAATTTGTTTGACGATTTTTTTAACCATAGATTGGTAAATAAGTCATGGGGGAAATCATAAGTCCCCGATAATACCACACGATAATACATTTCTGCGCCTAGAATCTTCATCCAATTCCCGGAAAAGTATAATTCAAGACTGACATTATAATTACTATCATCAATTTCTTGTTTACGTATTCATAATAGTTTATTACTTTGTAATGTTAATTTATTTTAAACGGATGCACAACGCGAGCCAACAAAAACTCCCCACAAAATGCCTCCGTATTGTAGTAAATACTGACATAAAGCTAATGCAGCAGGCTCGTGTCAGACGCGTGCGCATATAAGCTTGAGGCATTGTTCTTTATTTTCCCAGCAGAATGAATTCTACGGAGAGATGGTCTTGATGATTTGAATTAAATTACACTAATCTAATAAATCAGCTGATGGGGCCTTAGTTCTTGAATGGAGACCGTTTTCAAACGCAACGTCAGACAGAAAATTTTAAAACTTTTAACTAGAATAACATCATGATTATTTTCACCGCAACAAAACAAGAAAACAAACAGTGTTTTTTGCGAGAAAAATGGCATTTCAGCTCCCTTAAAGGTACTTGCGTACCTTTGAAAATTTAGAGTTTACTTGTTTTATCGTTGATTGTATTTACTTACTGTTTTTGCTTTATACCAACAACGTCTATGTACGGTTGCCAGCCAATCCTACTGTAATCTGAAGCATTATTATTAATTTTTCAGCATTAATACCGCCCACAAATCTTACAACTATTAAAAAGAAATGAATTAGACATACCCGGAAGCTACAAAAAATGTAGCGAGCAGATAGCGTATCTGTGGCGGGTGCAGCGCGCGTGCGCGACGCGTGCCTACACCAATTACATATCTTCCCCTTATTGCAAGACCGCTCATTAGAGGCGTCTGCGCAGCTACCAAGATGGCCGTGCTCTTGGATGCGGCAAATGCTCAGGAGATTCACAATTTTTGTGTGGGTTTTGTTTTAGGTTATTAGATTTTAGAATAACCTACTATAATAAAAATAAGTCGGGTTAGGTTAGGCCTTCCTGACGCTATAACTCCAGAACGCTCGAACCGATTTCCACAATTTTGCATTCGTTGGAAGGTCTCGGACTGTGTGACTTAGTGCAAAGAAAATTGTTTGAAAATTCAATATAACGCGGGCAAAGCCGCGAGGCGGAAAGCTAGTTTGCTTATATATAGAAGAGTCTTGTATGAAAGGCATTTAAGAGTACTACAAATTTTAATGTAATGTCGCGTTTCGTCGATATGGGTTTAAGATTGGATTACAGAAGGTTGTAGAAGCTTATGCCTTGCTTTTAATCCTTTAACACGTGAGTGACACACGGAATCCAACTATGTTCCCGTAGAGCGAATATGGAACATCCATAAATTCGTGGATGAATGTTGAAAGTCACGATTGAGTATGTGCAACGGGCTGTATCGCCTGTCGGGTCACCGCGGTTGGTTTTTGCCGAGCTAGCTGACTGCGCACGAGTTTCTTTGCTAAATCATATTATCGTGTGCCATAGGCGCTGATAGTGTTAATAGTGAACAAGAACAACATGAGAAAGCCCGTTATATTAAGATTCATTAAAATTTTCCTAAAGTGTTTAATAGCTCCGTAGCTAAGCGATAAAAGTATAGGCCCGGCATAGAGAGACTTATTTCAAGATCGTCGGAGTCATCTGCAGAGCATATTCAACCAATAATTACTAGATAATATTAACTAGACGGTTGACGAAAATCCACCGTATGATCAGTGCATCGACCCAAAACAGCCAACAGTGAGCTAACTAGCAGTTGCGCCTGACATCCGCCGGTGATTTACTTTCTTGTACGTAACCTATGATTGACATGCCTGACAATACGTAAGGATGCCAGTAATGATGGCTTCGCAAAGTATGGTTCAAAAGGTTTACGCAAACGGGGTGACGCGCAGTGATGCGTTAGAAATTGTCGTAGGTATTTACTATTTCAAATGATCGTAGTATACTTCATACTCAGGGATACGAGTTGGCTCTTCAAGGGGAAATAAGAAGGATCCGTCCAAGACGCATAATCACTGAAAGGGTAGCGGTAGAATCCAACCGGAAGCCCGCAACCCTGTCGAGTGCTTGTGCGCTGTCGAGCCAATCATCTGGTGATGAATGGTTCGACGACGCTCTGGCTTTAGAGTATCGATGGGTGTTTAGTTGGTATGCTACTGGTTACTAACACTGTTAGTAGCTACGTGGAGACCTTAACATTCCCCTTCAACACACCTCATGTTGAATTAAATTCAAAAAGAGCTAAAAAGGGTAGTATTTTACTACTTAAAACTACTCTGTAATGCAAAATACTATAATTAAATATTAATTACTGAAATATTGATTAAAATTACGTATCTCGCTATAAAAATAATCAATATGAAGCGTCTTTTAACCGATTACTAATAAATAGTACGTTGTATCGTCGATTGATCAATAATGATGTCCCCTGGCGCGTTCCCGCAGCTTAAGAGTTTGAAGTAAACACGTATATGTAGTTTCGTTAATGTGACAATTTACTTGAGAGACAAGTTCTACGGCTCTTAAACACCGGCCTAAGTAATATTATGGATAGATTTCAATTTGTTTCAATCTTTTATTCGTTTCGTATTTAATTAAACGTATTCAATTTAAATATTTTAATGAAACGTAATGGTCCCCCAAAACTTATAATGGGCTGTATTGGGGCGACCCGTGCCGAGTGGGACGTTAATGGGTAATTATGATGATGATGAAAAATTTTAGTGGTATTTTTTTTAATTAGTAAATGGAAGGGACTTGAGGAAAGAGACGAAGGAGGATGAGGAGATTCAAATCCATTTAATTAAAATCCATTGATAACTTGATTTGTTGTTTTTCTCAGTTTGGAAAAAGTGTTATCACAGTAGTTATTAAACAAAACTTTTTTCAGACCTTCATTCATTAAATTTTGTTTTGGCTCTCCTGTAAAAAGTTTTAAAACTCCTGTAAAAGGGATGTTTTGGCTGTTTTGAATTCAATGAGTGATGTGACGTTCACCAATCTGCAGTTGGCTAGCGTGGTGAATTAAGTGTATGTGTATCCCAGCATTAGGAACGTAAGGGATGATGATGATCATCACCAGCACGTCACATTAATCTGGCCAAGGCGGACAGCTAGTTATACATATGTTCCGGTAATATACTCGTTATATAATCATAACGGGTGCACACGAGCGCGAAGCCCGTTGTTTTATTAAAAACCGTGGTTATTATCATTCCAATTACGGCTTTCTAATAAGTAGCCGGAGATGTGAGCAGACAACGGGATGGCGTGATTAAATCATGATTCATGATTTATTGTGGGCTCGAGTCTTGATTGAACTCTGAGTAACGAGTAAAGCCAGAGATGTAGGTAACAACTTGAATCTTTCGAAGTAAATATCTTCCCAACAAAATAATAATGGTGAAGACCACGTGAAGACTAATAAAATCCAACAAATTTTACTATCGCGAAAGTTAGAATACCTTAGAATATTGCATAAAAAATATGTCATAATGATAGTCTACAGGTGGGAATGATAGTCGGTGGGAATAGCACCTACGACCGGTCTAGACCATAGAGTCAGTAGGGCCTTTAAAAATCAAGTAAGACACTAGAACTGAAAGAAACTGTGCTTTATAACTAAAGAAACATCAAAGTAAAGTGTTTCTGCTCCCATTACGACGGTTTTCTGCCAATCACAAGAAACCGCCACACAATTTATTTTGACACTATGATATATCGAGTCGGCTGCTGTACGTAATTTTCTTTTACCGTATTCTTACAATGACAAAGTGGTGAATGGTGGTACAACTGGTGTAGAGTAGGATACCGATGGGTGTAAGTTTAATCATTTGATTATAATGTGATTATTACTACTTCCAGCTTGATAAGCTTAGTGATTATACCAAATCACCCAAGGCCTATTTTTCGAAACCCATACTTGGAAGTAGTACGTTATATTTGCTTTGATGACGATGATTATTATTATAACGATTATTATTGACTACTGTTTTTATGGATTATTCTATAGAATATTATATTTACTATAAGTAAGTCGAGAGGGCTATAGGTACTTGTGGTGAAATTTCGTGTGATTGTGGATTCGTTTATCAATTCTTTTAAATCTGTTAAATATATTATATTTTATAAGTTCTATTGAATAATACGAGTACTTTTTTCAATCAATGACATATTTTGTCCTTAGGCTGGTGAACTATAAAGTTTGTTCAATTGAGATATTTGGGCTTATTGGGGCTTAGCCGACCGTGGCTAGTTAGCGGTGATAGAATCACTGGATGGGCTTTCTACAATAATTGGATTGTTTTGAGTACCTACTCGTATAACATGAATGGATAATATGATTCGAATGTTCGTGAGTTTTCCGATATGTTGGCACTGGTTTAGTTTTATACAAATTCGATATGTTGACATAAGTAGGTATTTACAATTTTTTTGTGAATAAAACGATGTGAATTGTCGGGCAATATTATTTATTTAAGTATTATAACCAAAAAAAGTATGACATAATTGACGTAGTTTTTAGTGATATGATGATGATGTGTCCTGGATTAGAAGCCTGTGTTTAAAAAGACGTGGGAACATCCTGAGTCTCTTTTCTCAACACGCACTGATAGCTGTTTGCAAATATGATTGTCTTGTGTTTACGTATGAGATGCGTTTGCTTGTTTGTCTGTAGGTCATCATAATATTAGTCTTAGGTGAGATTGGAAAGTGTAGCGGTTACAAGATACATTTGCCACGGATTCATCATTATCATGGCAAATCCATGTTACCATGTTTATGATTTGTCATATTAGATACGAAGGAAATTTTTTGTTAATAAAATTTAGCATTCATAAACAGAGTCTAAATTACAATGCAATTTTTGCATTTATTGTTAATAAGATTACATAATTGGTTTTAGGATATCACTTAGTATTAAAGTGTTATCTTAGTAAGTGAATGTTTTTTATTCTTTTGATATAAATAAATGTATTTTGCCATAAAGTATATCAGCTATAACACTCAAGCAAACTCGACAGCGCTAACAAGTTGCTTATCATCATGTCCCTATATCATGTTGTTAGCATTTGCATAGTAATTCTATTATTGCGCCTGTGGTTTATGGTCCCTTGCGCGTGCGCTCTCCCATGACGCCATCTTGTCATTTTGGGCGGGAAATCGTAATGACACTCGTTGGAACCATAGAGAACGGATGTGTGCACTATGGTGGAAAACTGCATGTCTTGGAGTTGAAATGTTGTGTTATTAATTTATTAGCTTGTGAGTTATATTTTATGTGCTCACATTTTTTTTGTTATTTTGATTTATTGTAATTACCTCTTTATATAATTACCATATTGGTCCTACCAGTTGAACAAAAATGTCTACTATAAATGAAATGGCCTGTGGTTTTAATTTTTTTTTTAAAGAAGTAGACTCGATGATACTGCCGGAGCGCCCTAAATCTCAGTTTTCCTCAAAAGCTTTTCCATCACCGTAGCACGATCGATTTACTTTTTAATAAAATTAAGCCTGCTGAACTTCTACTCATCACAACTCAGTATCGACAAAGAAAATCAATTTCATAGAGTTAAAAAAACTGTTAGAAAATCGAGCGGAAACGTCTATCTTAGGAACATCATCCGAGCCCCGTAATTATTACACCTCGCCGGATGCGGGGCAAAAACTAGACGAGAAGAGCTGCAGTTCTAACAATCTGGTCACCGCTATTTGACGACCGTTGTTCTAAGACGAATCGGTTTTGAGTAGGCCTCTTTTCACTGTTTAGAAAGAACTTGCAACCATAAATATTACTAAACCTTTTAATTTGTGTTGCAAAAAAAACTAAACTGAACTGAAAAACGGAACTGTTTAATTACCCGCATGGTTCATTCGCATTCCACCTTGCGGCTAAAGCGTTTTTTACAGAGTTTTCATAGAAACTGCACCTTAAAACTGGTTGAATAGTTATGACAAGAAAGTGCACGCGCCAACTTGAACTTTGCAAGTGCACCATTTCCGCTTACTGCTTCCAGGATTGAAGCAGTTCTGGTACTGGTGTTGCAATTATCAATTACATTGAATAGCTACTAATGGGTAAGCGTTTATCGTTCGACTTATTTATTGAGTTAAATTACCGCGCAGTTACAGAGTAAAATTAAAACCGGCAAAGTACCAAAGTGCAGCCACTGATTCAGGACTATTGAATTTTTTTGAACCTATTGAACCAATTATCCGTGTGGTGGTGGCCTTTGATATGTATATAGTACCTAAGGGTTTTGAGGAGAGGAACGAACAATCAAAAGAGACAATCTGGCTAGAATCTTGCTGGACAATTCACACAGCAACATTTATCCCCTTGATAAGCTCTAAGCTTGTGTTACTTAGGTGCAATCTGCTTCAAATATTAGGGAATGATCGATCAATTGATGTCCTAGGGCTGATATAATAATGATGATAATGAAAAGTGGAATGAATAAAGAATAATGTAATTTCTCCGTAGTAGTTGGAGCGGTGCAGCGCGGTGGCTAGGCGTGTCCGTGCGTTTTTGCAGCAGCTGACCTGAGGAACGAGAGCATTCCGGGAGTAGCATTGCTGGGAACTTGGATATGGCATTTTAAAGAATGTTTGTTATCAAAAAATTTACTCTTTGATGTGAACAGGCTCCGCTCTACGCATAATCAATCAACGGTATTGTAACCAAGCTCCAAGATCGTGTAGTATGCGAAATTCGTTAATACTTAATATTGCTTTATTCAGGAGTTCATTGACATACAAACGACCAGTAAAATACCCAAACGTATGCAAAAAAATTCAAAACGATTCCGTCGCCGCGTCGTTTTGTTTGGAGGTCACATACAAACGAACAGTAGAATTATATAAAGAAAAGACTTTAATAAAAATAATATTTTGAATCCAACAACCACATCCAAAATTCGTTTACCCGTAAAGAAAGCGCAGTGGGCAGCGATCGGCGCGTGCGCCTGTTTTTGCCGAGATGAATACTTACGGCGGGCGCGCCATTAGCGATGCTAGCGGCATCTAGCGGTAACCCGGCCGATACATGCACTACTTTTTTAATGATTTCTATTAGCATTTAGCATAATGCATGGGCCATTGGGCGTTAAAATGAACCTCGGTTCTATGAAATATGATCTCTTGTTTACAGTGGATGCAAGCCGCTTTGACAACAAATGGAGATTTATTGATTACTTTGCCCGCTTCATTATAAATTTTAGATAATCGGTTCAGTAGTTTTGGTTTGAACGCATAAGAGATCGATAACGATGAAGTATTACAGTAATCTTTGTGATTTGGTTGATGGTTTATGATATTTCTCATAAGATTTACAAAAATCACTTTAACAGAGATTCTTAATTTTTAGACTTAAAGTAGGTACTTATCAAGTAATTCTAAAAGATGGGTGTAGCGAGCGAACTTATTAAAAAAAAAAAATAGCAGTTTATTCCAATGCCAAAGTGTTTCCAATTAACATCAGAATCAGCCAATACAGTTTATAATGTAATACATAGATAAGTACTTATAATGGGGTTAATTGGAAACAATTCGTTTCACATGGGTAAACGATATCAGGCTATATTGGCAGCTATATAATAATAAATAAAAAATAAATAAATATTACTGGACAATTTTACACAGCGACATCTAGCCCCGTGGTAAGCTCGAAGCTTGTGTTACGGGTGCTAGATTTCTGATAAACTTAATATAATATACATACATAGATATATATTTTTTATTATACATATAATAACACCCAGACACCCGGAACAAATATTTGCAGATCATACAAATTGTTGTTCCGAGGCGGGAATCGAACCCGCAACCTCTTGCGTCGCAGGCGGACCTTCGCCCGCTGCGCCACAGAGGTCGTCAAATAGTATAGTTTTGCTATTCAATCATAAGCATTTAACGTAGGTATTGATAGTAGGTATTATAGAAATGGTAAACAAGTACCTAATTCTTATGCAAGTGCAAAGGAAACCTATAACATTTCTTGCATACAAAATGCCAACAAACGATCAGCTATCAATGAATATTGAACCTACATACAAAAACACCTAATCTATTCAACTGACTAGTCACCGGGTCTTGACATGTGCGAGCAAGACATAATTATAACAAAAGCACACGACTAAATGGGACAGATACATACCCGATGCTCGGGTCAAATGTCGACCGATATGTCATAACCTGTTAGACAAGTGCCGATGCATGGAATATGTATGAGAGCGAAAGGGAAGGAGGCGAAGTGACGTGGGGGTTAGATGTCAAGCAAAGTGTCTCGGCCTGTGGGAGAGGGATGGGTGTACGCGGTGTCGTTGGAGGTAGAACGGGACGGGCTAGAGGGTCAAAAGACGAGCGGCGACAACCCTGACCTCTCCAGACGTTGGGGGCCGTATTTGGGATTATCTAAAAATTAAAAACAGTAACTTGATCTAAATGTAAGGAATGAAAATGTAAACTTATTAGAACTTGTTCCCTTTTTTATTTAACTAAGTAGAAATTTAGGACCTAATGTGTGTCTAATCCATTTGAAACGGTAAAAGACACCCGAAACAAAATCTTCGTTGTTGGCTAAGTGGTAGCAAACACGACTTTCATTCTAAACCTCTGCATATTTCTTCAAGAAAAAATTATGTGAACTTTAAAAACACGTGCTCTAACGGTGAAGGCAAACATCGTGAGGCTACCGGCATTTTCTAAAAAACTTTGAAATATTTGAAGGACATTGTGTCATTCACCAACCCGCATATGGTCAGCGTGGTGAATTAAGGCTTTATCTTTCTATGAAGTCCCTGTGTCCCAGCAGTGAGAACGTAAATAGGGGTTATGGTGAACAAAAGCTTCGAGCCTACCACGGGCTCTAGCCCGTGGTAAGCAATATCTATATTGCTGTGTAATTTGTCTATAATTATGTATCTATTTATTGATTTATTTAAAATAAAATAAAAGTTTTAAAAAACAAATAATCAAGTTCAAATACTGAATTCCTCCCTGAAGACTAATGAATCGGGACAGTCGGCGCAATGAAACAGTAGCTACCCCATCAGACGGAATTGGTTATTGGTGACACAATAGCGCCGATTTGGTTATCTCTCGCGACGATAACCCTGACATGTACTTTTTGACCTGACTGTACTTTCATACTCCGAATCTTCATTCCAGAAGCCATGTACAGAAACAAGTCGATACATTTTTTAACATATTATTATGAAGTGTGTTTTATGTTCAGAAAAGTTTGTGTTTGAAAATTGTTATGGATTAAGTGAATAAAACTAATAATAAGATAAGATACAAAAATTAAGTTTGACAAAACCAAGTGTACCAATGTGTTCCAATAGTGAAAAAAATAAATGCAATACAATCAAGTAATTACAAACTGTAGAGTAACTTTGCTGATCGATAGGAGTAAAATCTTGAAAATTTCAGCGACAGTTTCATGTGTGTGAATATGTTTACACCGGAGTTTCACTTTTCTAGTAAACTTCTAGAACTTTTGACGAAAGGTATGCGAATAGATATTTATTATTATCATGTGGTTATTATTAATTATTATCAATGTTAGTATTCTTATGTTGTCGTGTATTTTTATGGTTTTTAGGTTTATATATTTAAAACAACAATTATCATAATCACCCATATGTTTCCACTCTTAAGACGTAAATTTGAATGAAAGATTAGATTTAATAATAGCTGCCATGTTATAGTAATGTTGTGATGTCGTGTGGTAATGGCGGTGTCCTCTGGTAGGTATATAAATATAAACATTGCCGGACAACTCACACAGCAATATTTAGCCCCGTGGTAAGCTCGGAGCTGGTGTACGGGTGCTAGATTTCTGATATACATCTTTATATAATGTACATACATAGATAGATATTATTTTATTATACATAGTAAGTATATAAAATTACGTGTTTTGTTTCAGGAAATACGGCGTTGGATCCATTCAACTTTCCAGAAAACGGTAAGTCAATGCATTTTAATATCCGAAATATCTAGATATCGTTAAGGGAGGCCAACGTCTAGGAGACACGACCTTCTTTTATAACAGATAGGTTTGGCATGTAGTCAAAAAATGGCTACTTTTTTGCGTTTACCATGGAGTGTTTATTCAACTTTCCGCGAAATAATCATTACAATGCGAAAAAAACTGGGCGTAGATAGTAGGTATTGATATAGATTAAAGTAAAGTTAGTTAAATAGATTTAAGTAACGAATGGAATACTAGAGACCAGTGAAAGGCGTATTGTGGTGTCATACGAGAGCTAGTGGACAGTCGAGGAATATTCACACTTGCCCAGTAGCCATCGATGTATTCACAACACTAGTTTCCGTGTATTCATTTCAGAGAATAGAAAATGTTGAGTTTAGAAAAGTGTTTAAATACTGAAGTTTTTATTTATAACGTTTTTCATATTTGATAGTTTAGAAAAAGTTACAAGATCACAACTTAACCTTGGCACTCAAGTGGGAGTCAAACCCACGCCTGCCAGTTTAGCCCCGGCTACTGAAGTGCGAATTGATTGCAGTTTCTTTACTTGTATTCCATAGGCAAAAATCATGACTCGCATATTTATTATCGCAGTAATTTCCATTGCCCGAATCACGAACCACGAAATTGAAAGGGAATTGCGTGAAAAGTAACAAATTAAGAAATTACTCGCCTATCGTAATTATTGCTTGTTACTTTGCTTCGCTCTCTAAACAAATTGGTGTGAGCTTAATGGGGCCCTGTGTGTTTTTGTAGCTTCTTATTAATAAACCACAGTGCAATTAAAAATAAGCCAAAGATACTGGTTTTTGACAAGTTTTTAATTAGTGTTTTTTAACAACAAAATCACTAACAATAAATGACACCGCAAAGAAATGACTTTGTTAAAGATTTAAATTAGTATATTTATTTATAATTATTTTAGTTAATTATTTTCATTAAATCATTAATAAAAGGGCAAGTCAATAAATACAGTTAATATCATCAATACATTATCGGTAATTAATAATTAAATAAGAATATAAAACAAAAACAAGGAGGACGTAATAGTATTTTAAAGTTTAGTAATAATTATTATTTAATTATAATCGCTGTGTTGAGAAATGTAATTAGAACGACTGGTTGTAATTAGGTACTACAAGTGCTGGCTCTTTCTGTACAATAATGATTTTTTTAAGAAAGTGCAGCGGATTTAATACCAGGCATTACATACTTGAGATGGTCTGAAATTTTTATAATAAGGCGTTTTTATAGGTACTTACCTATTAATAATTTGCTTTACTGCTTTTATAATTAAATTAATTTCCACCCTGTATAAACCGTATCAAGTATCTTACATTAACAGTATGCAATGCTGGTAGAAGCAGTATGTTGTAATTGTCCGTATCTTCCATCTACAAGACCATTTCTGAGTCGACCGGTTATCTGCTTCTGTGTCTCTTTGGTTACATTTATTCACAAGTGTGATAGCCGCTGTCAACTCATTTTGTCCACTGATTAAATTAAAGGTACTAACAGTTAACTATTTAATCTGTGCTTTGACGGAAGATTCGCATTATGGATTCCTAGTACTAGTTTTATTTTTTTGTGAAATTCTTATGCTGCCTGAGATAAAATAATTTCATTTACTTCAATAGACTACGCAATAAAGCGCAATTTGACATGCGGAGAATAATCTAATAAATAAAACCCATATCTAAAATTTGTCTAGTATGTATGTTGTCATGGTGATAATAAAGTTTCTTTATCGTATTTTCAAAACTTTTCGCCTAAGTAAGAATAATAATAAGAAGTAAGTATCTACGCTGCAGGTCGAAAAGTTTTCCAGGGAAAAAAGCTGATCACGCCTAGGAGTGGAAAGTAAAATAGTTTGAATGACGTCCGTTCGGTAAAATAGCAGATTTATTTTTCGAAATGCTATTATTTTGTTCCCATAAAAGTGTAAAATTATAAAGTAAAGCAGATGCCAGTTATGTGCAGTTTCAAAGAACTGGAGTACCGAGAATACGTCTTCTCGACATAAGGAAGCGACGTTACTCCATAAAGGTCGCACATCGTTTGACATGTACTATCGAGCTCAGAAAGGCTTTGCATGAGAATTAAATTACATAGTCATAGATATACCTATGTATGGTACCTGTATCATATTTGATATACTTCATCTATCTTAAGTATTTCTTTGTAGGTGAATGTACCTTATTTTAAGAAATAAAAATCTTAAACCACACTTTCCAAATTTTAGTCCTTTACAAAGGAGTAAAAACTAAGAACCACGCTCTTGTTGTGGTCGAAACGTCGAGAGGGCTTTAACTTCTTTTAAATAGGTAAGTAATTCCCGTTTTTATAAAATGAATCTTAAACTATATTTATGAAAATAGTGATCTTGTATTATTTACAAGTTTTTGAGCCTAAATAAAAAATGTTTAGCTTACGCCTTGAAGTGTAGGTACATAATATGCACTCGACAGTCCATCTAAATAATCACCGGTTCCCAGCGCGAATTAATTTCTGCCCACTATCTCCTCACTCATCTCAGCTCAAGTATGTAAACTGTTACGTTGAGTGTACCTGCTTGCCAATAAAAATGTTAATCCGAATTAAGTGATAGAGAATATCAGCTAAGTCTAAGTACACTCACGTTCATGTTTGATTTTGCGTACTATGTTTTATTCGACTTCATTAATTATTCGTAGTTTAATGAAACATGTAGATTAAAACTATATAGTTTATTATTCTGTTACTAATAAATAGGTACGAATCATTTGTTTATTTAGTAAATCTCGTGTATGATATCTATCTCTATGGTCTCACCAGATTGATCTCTTTCCTTACCTTTGAGAAAATTTCACCTTCCCCCAAAAGCATTATTCAATAGTGCAAATTAAACTTGCCTGAAACTGGTTTATAGATAACGTTGTATCCTGTATGGGAGGATGTTCGAAGAACTCAAAGATCATTCCTGGGTCAGACTTTTGTCTGGTCATTGTCTGGTTCTTGTGAAGTTTATTACGAATTGTTAAAATAACTACCCATGAGAAAACATGTAATTCACGAGCTTGGCCAATTAAAAATTACTGTACTAACCATTATACATAAAGTTTGAAATGGAGTTGAAAACGCTTGGTTAAAATATATTGGCAGGTTCGCCGCATAACAATCACCAAATAGAGAATAAAGCTCCCATGATAGAAATCAAAATGACGTCCAGTTAAAATCATAGCAATAGAATAGAAGCACTTCCTTCATCGCCATCAATACTATCTCAGTCCACATCAGCCATAGCGGCTATTTACGCGATTCTCACACCATTGATACCAGGAATCGCTCCCATTAGTACATCCTACAAGAATATAAGGTTAACTATGCCCAAAAACAGCGGCAGATATGCCATACAATTTGTATGGAGCGACCTGAGTGCAGCGAGTCCTGATCAAGATAACGCCACGGCTGCAGCGCGACTGAGTTGATTTTATCTAGAGCCGCAATATATACCTTCTGTCGGGCCCTACAGCGCATGCGCGATTGATGGGCCAATAAGAACAATGCGAATTAGGGCTTATGGCTTGTTTGGACTGCGCTAGTGATTTAGTCCAATGGTTATTGGTACTTGCTCGGTTAATGGCACCCAAGTCACCCAACATGACGCTGAACGTAATGGTCTTGATAATTTGCACTTAACTGTTCTTACTTTTCTTTATTTAACTTTTTATTGCATAAAAAACCTCTACACAGAGTGTACAGTATTGTAGGTGGACTTTACGTCAAGGTATTTTCTGCATGTTTATTTTCAATAGTAATATGCCTAATACAAATAACAGTATATTCTATTCGATATATTTAATTTAACATCAGCAATTTAAAAACTGCGTAGGTACTGATTTTTATAGAACCTACTTTTCATAACAGCGTAACGTCCGAATTCTGGTTTCTCGCATTGTAAACAGCAGCACTAACAAACACAAGCAGTCTATAATTTAAAAAGGTAAGTATTTCTTTATAGTAAAATCCGTAATTCAAACGCGTTTATAGGAATAAAATACTATCCATACCTAGTATTTCGTACCGTTACAACAAACCCTATACTTTGAATCTGATGAGCTATGGAGTGATAATGTGTCAGGTCTTTTTAGGAAGCCAGGGGCGTTTTCGATGCACGAACGAAATAAGCAGGAGCTGCTCAGAATGGGTTAGAAGGTCGAAGATCCTATTATTTCAAGCTCGCCTGTCAGACGAGTTTGTCATCAGATAAGTTTAAGAAGATACATGGGTCAAGTTAATGTTAGTTTCATTATATTCTCATTCGGAAAACGTATCAATAAGTGTAAGCAATAACCAAATATACTACTCTGATTTTAGTTTTGCCCTTAATTACCACAATTTAACACTTTATTGTGGACAAACGCCTTTATCGTTGTTGCAGAGGCTCCCATATTCTCTTCATTCTCTTGGATACCTTTGAACTCATGCTAAGTTTTAAAGAGATCCACAGATATAAGCAGAAGCTGGTTAAACCAGAATGCTATCACGGTGATAATCGGAGACCTTGCATGGAACGCGCGCGGTTAAGGGTCAGATGATTATGAGCTCTGCCTTAGAAGCATGTCTTTACTAACCCAACGAGTCTCACCTTTGTGCTTCCTGTAGATAGATTATGTTGATTCTTGTCTGATGTTTTTGAATACTTGGAATGTTTTTGCAACGGTAACGATGGATTAGTAAAACATGTATTTTGTTTTTTTTGAACATGAAACGGGTAACTTACTATGATTTAAATGTTTTTGAAGCACTTCAGTTAATCCGTGAATATGGCGCTTGCAACAGCGTCGAAATATCGAAAAACTCAAAAACATTTAAATCATGGTATGTTACCCGTTTCATGTTCAAATATAGTTAAAAACCATGATAGTTTAAAAAGTTATATGTATTTTGTTGGTCATCAACTAAAAAAATTAAACAGTTGACCTGCATTCTAACAATGGCACACTGTAATTTTACTTAAAATATATGTAATGAGAATAAGTTTTTGTATTTTTTTATAAAATTAACTCACCCACTGCCGTTATAAAACAAGGTTAACCCTAAATAACCGTTTAATCTGCTTTTTAGCAATGATGTTGTCAATCAGAGATCGATGGCGCAGGGCTTTCGCGGCAGACCGGTCGCGCAGCCTCATTTAAACTGTAGCACATTCCGCAAGGGCGGGATCTATAGTCACTCCACTGAATCTTGCACTGCTCTGTTTGTTGCAACATCATCATAACAATGAAAGCAATGATGTTGTCGGCAAGGGCGGGATGTGTAGTGCACTCTTGCACTGTTTCGTTTGTTGCAACATCATCATCATAATAATGCATGTTGTTAATCAGAGATATGTCATATTATACAATGGGCATAAATGTAGAAATAAAAAATACGACTGTCATAAGAAACTATGTCCTTAGACGTGTTCAATTAATTTTGTTTAAAATTTATTAAAAATAATCAATAACAGGTAAGTAACTACTTTATTCAGGATATTTAACATACGCTTATTTTGGAAATTTGTTCATTAACTGCTGTAGACATTATTTTGGACCGTACTCAAGTCCGGACTATGGATCGGAGCGCGCGTAAGTGCAGAGCTCCTTTTATCTCCCCGCAGATAGGAGGCCTGTCATATTTTATGTGTTTTTATCAATAAATACTCCAGATACTGTTTTTGCCATAATTATAATTACTGTAAACCGTTAAGCGTTCGTGTAAATTTAAGTTGAGTTTTGAGGTTCCAATTTTGTTTTTGAGATCGGAAATTATTTAAGGTCAACGTTATTATAAATTGAAATTTTATTAAATTCCATACAAAAAACATTAATTAATTGTTGAGATGTTTTAGTTTTATTATCATGGGCTCTACTAGGCATACCTATTGTATCAAGTATTGGAACGTAATATTTGTTTCAACCTTTATTCCGACCCAATTAGTTGAAAATATAATTATATCGTTTTAAAAGTTGTTCGTTAGGTTAGTATTTACCGCGGGTAAATAATTCTTTTATGTCTGTATTCATGTTTTATGCAAATAAATTATCTTTATCTTTAGGTAAATAACTTTTTAGCACGGGTAAATCACTCAAGAGCAGATTCATTTTAACACGGTCAAAGCCGCGGTCAGAAGCCTGTTTATCATAAGAACTACATACCGCACTAACTCATTAAAAGGCCACGGTTCACTCATTAACACATACTTACATTTCTTACGGGCAACCTGTCTTCGGTACCGGTTGTAACTGATCCTACCACTCGAACTCTTTAATTTATAACTAAATATTTATTAACGAACGAAATGAACAAATACATATAAATGTATTTAAGTTTTATTTTCAACTTGCTCTTGGCCAACTTGGTAAGGTCCAATATCTGAAGTATTTTTTTTGTGGACAATTCACAACAACAGATACAAACCCGCAACCTGCGTCACAGGCGTAATTTTACCAACCGTGCCACAGAAGTCATCAAAGAATTAATTCGAATAATATTAAGAATGATATGTGTAGCGTATTACTACCGTTTTGTTAACACGTTTACTGCCTCCGGCGTAGCTTGAACCTAACGAACGAATGTTCAGTGTTCATATTAATTGACAAAGGGAAATTCAAGTTGTTTATAGTTTCCTTTCGCTGCTTTGCTTGTGGCTTTAATTAACAAGATCGAATATTTTATTGTCTCGGAAACAAGAATGAATGAATTTTATGTTATTTTGAGCATTGATTTAAATTATATCGCGGGTTACATTTATTTAGCAAAAGTACTTATTTATTTAAATCCCATACCATACTTACTACTTAAATTTCTCACATTTTGCTTTACACACGCAAGTAAATTTATTTTAATCATGTCATTTGAGGTTGGATAAAAAAGTTCATAATGAAATATGCAGATACTAATTTCTCCTTAATGATAAACATTCCTTATTTTCAAATTAAATTGAATATCGAACAGGTAATTCTGAATTCAAGTTACAAACATAATGAATAGGTTCTATTTAGGTATAGTCCGACTAATTACAAAAGCATGTTTCATGTTGCCCCAACAAGCAGGCAGGGGTGTTCGCAATGCGGCAGTATAATGACCTCTTTTGAACTGCGTTGTCCATTAGAAAATATAATCCTGTGTTTCTGTACGGTCAAGTACAGGAGGAAGAAAGTTCAAGGACTTTTGGATTTATTAGATATTTAAAAATAGTATATTATACCCAGTACCTACTATTTATAAAAAAATAATTTAATAAGTAATCAAGAAAGCTAATAAAACTGAAGAGTTTGATGAAAATGGTGCTAACCTCAGTAAATTCTAGACTAATACTATTAAATTAATACTTACAAATGGTTTTTTGTACTTTCCCAGCATATTGTCGATGTAAAAATTATTTACAAAATACTTTCATACCGCCGTACTCGGTTCGCTTGCAGCTTGCGTACGCCCAATATCGGTTCAGACCACTTCATACGATCAAACTGGAGCAAGGTGGAAGCAAGTAGATAGTTCATTGGAAAGTAGCCTACTGGGCATAATATTGTATCGTGTGATAAGCTTTTGTTTTTTTTTAATACTTCCTTCGCATCGGTTTTAAACCTTCCATTTTAGCGCTTTCACCTTACAATAGATTTTCCCGTGGGTATATTTCCCGGGGTAAAAACAAGGTAGCCTTTTTCTATGTCCGGTATTTAAACTATCTACACATTTCTATACCAAATTTCATTTAAGTTGGTAGTTTAAGCGTAAAAGCCGAATCGACCGAATGACAGAGTAACTTTCGCATTTAAATTATAAAGTAAAGATAATTGATTACAAAACTTTAGTACCTACCTTATAAAATCCTTTTACTAACTTCCCGTATTTTATATCGGACATTATGAAATATGTCGCTATTGAATATTGTAAATTATAAAAACCAGCGGTTGATTATATCACGTCCGGCTAAGGTCGCTCGACATTCCCTTCGAAAGATTTGAGCGCGCTCTAAATCAAGATAAAACTTAAATTTAGAATTCAGTTCCGAATTTCTTTGCAACTTTATGATTTTTGAAAACAGAATTAAGCTCTTGCAATGGAAGAGTTTGACCAATCACCGATTATCTGTATTAAACACATTTTGTTTCACATTGATTGGTGGATTTCAAACTAAGTAAGATAGCAAAAAATCACAAAAAATTAACTAATACAGGAATCGACCCCATTTTAAAGAAAAATGATGATATTATCACAAACAAATTATATTTTCTTTTTATGCATGATCAACTGAAATTCAAATCAAATCAAATAGTTTTATTTCTAAAATTAGTACTAATTTGAAAATCAATAGTGATTCTGCTACGCGCTTGCACATTAGAAATCATTCACCAATGAGAAATCGGAAAAGCCGGATGTAATTTCCGGTGATTTGATGCTCTTCAAAGTCCATCAAATACACATAATCTTAAATTTTCGAAACCATTTGATCAGAAAGGATAGATACTTATTCAAACGAGAAAGCTTAAGAGACTGTCTATAAAAAAAGTTCTAATTAAAAAGCAAAAAAAGAAAACTATGCAGTTCTTATTAATAATATTAAATTATATACCATCTATAATTATACTTAGTTAGATATGGATTTTAAAATAATTTTTAAATTTGAATTCTGGTTATTTTATTGATTTCTTAATAAACCAAGCCGTTACAAAAATGACAACTCGCCGATTAAATTAAATTACAATGACAACTGCTGTCAAATCCGACAGCTCACTATTTCTGCGTTATCGGCCATCTTCCATTAGCCGTCAGCGCTAGTGTTGTAATCTTCGCCTGTCGATATCCACGTACACAATTAGTGTTGTGCTATCGATAATTGCGATCGGTAGCGAGTATCGACAAGATGCTTTACGAGTATGAATGTTGTTGTCTACCGATTAATTGGATGGTTGATGTTTATTTACAGCTTATGAAGATACCTTGATCTCGCTTCTCACTAAATTAAACTACGATACATTCATACGATTACATGAAAATAAGCTTTAAAAAGACGGTAATAGGAAGAAGGAAGAATTTATAAAAATTCAAATGTTGAACACAGTCATATTTAACTAATGGTACTCCTTCAATTGGTTCTTTTTCTGTAAGTAAAAATAAAATAAGGTTTTATGGTAGAGTGAGTAGGTACCTAAAGCTTTCATTTACTCATTTTAGCGACATGATAAGTTCTAACAAAGTCGATTTTTTTTTAAATAGATTAAGTATTTTTCTTGTAAACATTGCCATTTCTAAAATTTAAAATTCGCGATCTATTTGATTTTTGTTCTTCGAATCACTGAGTATTTACTTTGTTGTAGAATGTTCATAAATATCCGCAGTCAACATTGAAATTCGCGCACTAGATCATGAACTTCGAATACTAAGCAAAAGCTCCTTCATAGCATACAGGGTGTTGAAAATATTAAGTAGATATGTACTACCTACTAGAACTTCTCAGGGATGAGCAAAATACAGGGAAAACCTTACACCGACCGTCTGACCGAGTTTTACAATATCATAATTTTATCATATGACCTGTTTACATGTGTTTCCAAAAGTTGAAATAAATGAATATGAATATGTTAGAACTAAACTAATAACTTATACTATTTTATTTTATAAATGTACATGACCATATGAGAAAAAAATAATGGTTTTATGAATAATTATAATAAATAAATATTTAAATATATGACTATGAAATATGGGCTAGCACAAAACTTATGAAAGAAAGGATACTAAATTAGTATTTTCTTTAAAAGCTGTGATGAAGATCTTTAAGCTAAGTTGCGTGAAAACTTAGTAAAAGTTTTGTGCTTACCTATTTGATTTAAGGGCTAGGTTCTAAAATGACTTTACCGCTTCTAACTGTTAGATAGCTGATGCAATATAAAGTAACGTGGGCAACTTTTACCGCGGAAAAGTAAATAATTTGTCCTGAAAATTACTTACTTCAAAATTTTATGAACATTCTGTATAGTAAACGAAACAACTGGTTTGTTTGTATGCTAGGCGTGATGCTTTTAACCATGCTAATTTCTACGGGCCAAAGTTCGGCACGATTTATGATTAATAGTCGAAGAAAACAAATAGGCTGCTCTTTCAATGTAAGAATAATGGTTATTGAATAGAAGACCATTAAAAATGACCTAGGTTTGACGTCTCTGGATATTAATGCGTGCTTTCGATTGGTTAAAGAAAGTGTAAGTCTATTGTTTGGGTAATTGCGAATTAGCATGCGAACGAGCGTTTTTAATTAGTTAATAGACAGTAAATTCTGTGTAAAGATAATCGTGATGAATTGATTTAGTTTTTTCCCAACCGCATCTTTCGCCGCTGCGGCAATCATTGACAAAATATTACGAAGAATGTTGCCTGTTTTTACTATTGTTTTCAAAAAATAAGTTTATATTTTGACCTTAAAGTATGTACAGAACAATCAAGTGATCTAATAAGATTGTGTTTCAGGAGCCAGTGAGAGACTTAAATAATTATTGTTTAGTTTTCTTATTGCATGAAAATCGCTTTAGTTATATTGGCGACATAATTATTCCTTTCGCAATTATAATATTAAAGGATATCTAGAATGTAATCATAAAGCTTTATACAAATACGTTAAGTTATTTCTATTTACAGCCGACCTATTTAACTAGGGTTATCCATTAGCAACCTTTTAAGAATAAGGTGCAACCAGTCTACCAAACATGCCCTACAAGCAACAGATATTTCTAATAAACAATGATAAACGATACTTAACCGCTACGCACGCGCCGACCGCCATCTTGTTTATAATCTAGTGCCGTTGATCGCGGAAAAGCTTGCAACCTTCAACGACCTTCGTTCTCCAACCATTCTAACTTTCCTGCACACCATTCTCGCCCTTACCTAAACCATAACACGTTGCAGCTTTGTGAACGATAAGGGAGCTATAAGGATTATAATTGGTTGGTGTTGATCTGTTGGTTAGGACGTTGTGAGATTACGTAGCCTGACCCTGTCGTGGTTGAGCTACGCAGGTCTTTAAATTAAAGCACTGGGTCTATAAATCGATCAGGGGGATTTATATTCGAGTGATATTTTGTCACATTTATTGAAATAATTATAGAAACTGGTTTATTATAGTAATCGTGAATGCAAATGAGTTTGTTCTAATCTAGAGTTGATTGTGATTATTGTAGCGATAAATTTAACCTATTTATACCTTGTTAGAAACATTGAAGTATCTATAATCTAATTATTCTGGAGGGATTTTTTGGAGGTCCCCAGATACCAGAAGATCAGGTATTTTTATTTTATGATTGAAAATATTTAAGTATTTATTTTTATTAAAAACTTAGATATCTCAAGTCCTAATGCAATAGAAAAATCACATTAAATATCATAATAGTCAAATAATAATCATAAATTAATATTAAATGAAATTAACAAACCACATAAAATTATATCATAAGTCATAAAAAAATCATAAAAACATATGAGATCAACTAGAATTATAACATAATTAAATAATGAACGAAAGTAGGTATCTAAGACCGATAACACCGGACAATGAGGTAGCCTCAAGACCTATAATATCTAAGTCAATATCTAATAATATGTAAGTCTGTGTAATTGCCTGTGTAAAATATACCTAATGTATTTCAAAAATGAATTTCATGAATAGGTTCTTTTGGAGAGTAGATACGTTATATGTGTTGTCATAGTGTTAAATATGCTCTTACTTAGCATAAAATTCCTAATCTTACCATATAATAGGTTGCCTTAACCTCAAAGCGCGCCTCGAATATTTACACGCATTTCAATTAACAAACAAGTGGAGTAACAAGCCATAACTAGAGCCTGCCGCATGCGCGAACTCCGTCCACGAGTTAAGAAAATCTTAATCATCATCATAATCACACCTATTTATTTTCCCACTGCTGGGACACAGGGACTTCCCTCTTGACGAGAGAGATTAGGCCTTAATTCACCACGCTGGCCAAGTGCGGGTTGGTGAATAACACATGTCCTTCAAACTTTTTAAAGATCTTAAAACATGTCGGTTTCCTCACGATGTTTGCCTTCACCGTTAGAGCAAGTGTTTTCTAAGCACTCATAATTTTTCAAGAAGAAAAAAACAGAGGAGCTCTCTAGTCAAGGGAGTAGTCCATGTGTGTCTCAGCAGTGGGAACGTTGATATGATGACGTAGGGATTGCCAAAATGGCGTCCAATATTTTATAATTTTTATTATACATATTTTATTACACTTGACACTGTCAAGCATATGAAATTTTGGGCCGAATGCAGAGATAAAAAGTGGGACGGAAGCAGATTTTTTAATATAAATAATAGTTAGGGCCGAATACAGACAACAATTCAGGACGAATGTAGATTTCTATTATGCTCGATATTCACGGGACGAATGTCGACTAATACCAAACGCTTGTAAGCACAAGATCAAACTAGAAAAGCAGAACCCAATTACCATCAAAAAGTTTACAACATTAACCCTTATCATCCAGCTCCTACTCCTTAACCCTGCACCGTAAACGATTCCATTCTTATTTTAATTTATTCAGGCCCGCAATTAAGGGCATGTTCCCACTAGCACAATGGGCGAGATGCTACAATTGTGCTCAACTGGGCTATCTACATCTGTTCGACCCGAACCTACCGGTACCTACATGGTACGATGTCACTGGGATATAATTATATTTTTTTTTGTTCTTGCTGTTAACTTGGCGGTAATTTGTAGTTTTAAGACTAGATTTATAGTTTGGTAATTTGTGATTATAAGATAGGGTTTATTACTAAATATCATTAGCGCAGGTACGTCATGGGCAAAATGGCATTGTGTTATCGATATTCTGATTCAAAATATACGTTTAAAGGCCGATCAATTTGGAAAAATAAAAAAAAAATATATATTTAATTAGCAAGTAAGTACATGAATATAATAGAATTTCAATAGCTATACATATTTGCAAACCTTCCCCCCAATCTTTATATTGTTTTAAATTTAATTTAATTATAATTCAACTTTTAATAATGTAAAGTAATAAAGGTACCTACATCGCTTTTTTGACCTAACCAAGTGTAACAAAGTATACCTACGTTAAAAATAAAGACAATACAATACGCAACACATGACATAAAAGTCAGCCATTCATTGCGACGGCAAATTCTATACTACCTACTATCTGATCCTCGAAGGCATTTGCGGTACCATCTATCTATACTTATAATGAATCTGTAAGGTTCGTCATGGCGTAAGTTAGTTTGTTTAAGTCTCAATATATGATACTGATACTAATTTGACGTTTTTCAGTTTTTTCCGTTTATAATTATGTTATTTATGTTCCTTCATCACTCTTAAATCAATGATACGAATTTGATGAAATTTGGTAGAAAAACATTTGGAGGTCTGGGACTATATAGGCTACTTATATTTTTGGTCCAGTTATGATAAGGCTTTTGTTTAGTGTTACTACTCATTTTCCTCAATAAGACTCAAAGTTGGTCCTTTCTGCGTGGTAAGATGTGCCTCCCATACAAATTAACGCGGACAAAGTCGCGGGCGTAGCTAGTAAGAAATACGTCTATTTTAACTATAAGCTCGAGTGAAATACTAGTCCAATTTAAGGGCTTGCTACCATAATCGCGACTACCGAGAGCGCTGTAATATATCACTGCGGGGTATATCTACGGAGTAGGTATTTCATTCACTTCCTGTTTGTGATTTAGTAGCTCGGCTGGATGCAAGGCTTTATTTACGGTGGTTAATGTATCCTCTAGTTATAGTTTTATGGTTGTACTAGTTTTCCGCCCCGCGGCTTCTCCCGCGTTCTACACTTTCCCGCGGAATTATTTTTTCCCCGAGGTAAAAATTCCTAATTCCTAAACCTAGTCGTTCAATAAACTCAATTAAAAAAATTCACGTCCGTTCGTCGCTCCTCTGAACATTTTGTTCTTGAAATATTCGTATTTCATGAATTTAAATGATCATTTATGAATGACCCTTTAAAGCGCGGGAAAATAAATGATTCATTAGAAAATCCTTAAACTGCGTGATGAACTAGTACACACTGAAGTTTTTTTTAATTTTTTTATAAAAAATAACCATCCATCGCATACACAATGAAGCAACTTGACAACAAGTCTATTGTCTCTGGAACAAGAGAACTTCATTTGCCCTCGCGATAATCAATCTAGTTTTTACATCCGATTAAGGTGTAAATTACATTACAAATAGATCGGTCACGACTCAGCATCAAACCGAAAGATAATAAATACAATCCCTAATTCTTAAAAATGAATTTAAACGGCATGTCTTTAGAGTTTACTATTGACTGTTGCACAGTTTTGTTCTAAAGTTAATTTTTGAGTTGAAAAACTGAGGATGCAGCGCGTGGTTAGTTATTTTAGTGTTTAAGTTAAGGGAATAAGGTTCAATCGATGGGTTAAAATATCGTGAGGTTGCTTCTGAAAATGGCCGCGTTACCTCAAGGTGACATAAGATGTTAATGTCTATTGTATAAGTGCTAAACACTGGTGACCTCTGCTGGACAAAGTTCATTCCTCGATGCAGATGTTTTCTCACAAATCTTGACTTTATCTCGTTTTCAAATGAAAAAATATATGATGACCTGCCGACAGCTTCGCTTGAGTTGAGGTATAACGTTTACGTGTATAACGTAAACGTTATACCTACTTACCTACTTCCTCGATAAATGCACTGACCTATTCCTGAGAATTTTTTTTTTACAACAAACTCTTCAGTTTTATATAATTAGTTTAGATGTATTCACGATGTATTACAGTAGCTCTTTCCTTCTCCCTTTAAGTTCCCCTTTTAGTTGTTCTGAAATTCCGGACGAAGACAAACCAAAACGATTACAAACTTCTTAGAGCAGTAAACCTTAACCCTAAATGTAAATAGTGAATTAAATCATCACAAAAAATCTTCATAACACTCGCGTATATATAAATAACTCCCGTAATAACCTGCGAAATCTTCAGAAGCTAATTTAGATTCAGCCCTAAAAGAGCAAAACGCACAGGTAGCACGCACACATACACATGGCATGTGACCGGTACTTACAAAGTGTATCAGCTTCGGTATCCAAACTATGACCTTCCGCGGCCACACACACCAGCACAGGCCAATAAATCTACCCAACACGAGCAAAATGGTGCACGCACACATCCCTCGTAACCTCCACACAAGGTACGAGTTATCAATGTGGTTTTCACCTGCTGAGGCTGTGAGTGTGTTGTGGCGTTTCAGTCACGCCGACTGTTTTGCGCGCTTAGGTCGTATCCTATGATTCACCTATGCACCGCCCACGTGCTCGGATGAACGCTGTGACATTTGAATTTTGACATTTTTGACAGATAGTGCAGTTTAAAAATAGAACTGTTGGACCGTTTTGAAATTTTTGAATATTGAACTGTTGCAAGGATTGCTTCGGTGTGAGTGTTAGTGTTGTTCAAAATTTTACTTCAAAGCGGCAAACTGAGGAATATTTCAGAAGAGTATATTTGGAAGTATGTGAAAGGTAAGCTAAATCTTATAGCGAATCTTTCTGAAAGTATTAAAATCTACTTTTTACATCGGGAAAATATTGTAACGCGGGCGGAGTCGAAGTCGAAGCCGGTCGGATAGCTAAATATAGAATAAATAAAAATATAAAGTAAATTTAAATAATCTACCCAAGCCATTTAAAATAGTTAAATAAAATATAGTACTTTATTTATATTAACTTGTAAATAAAAACATTGTTATACATACTGTTTGGTAATATTATGGCAGGCGATTTCAATTGATACCTACTTACTTTTATATTTATTTTAGTAACAGCACAGTAACAGTATTTTTAATGTTCCTGTTTAATAAGTACGTTTTTCCTGCAGTATGTTGTTTTAATTGAATGCTGTTTTAAAATAAGGAAATGTTGTAAAAAAATCCCGGTATCTAACATTAAAAACATGTTGGTATTATCTAATACAACCAATGTATAAAAAATATAATATATACACAAGGTAGGACACTAGAATTACCAAATAAAAATTATAAGAACGAAACCGATAAGAGCGATATCTTCCAAGCAACTTTTGGATGTATCCATATTTATTGGAGGCCATTATGTTTACACTAACCCAAATATTAAATACTTTAATACCTAACACAATAACTACTCGTATTTTCGTGGGATGAGCTGATTGTAGAGATAATATACAAGTGCTTGAAGTCCTAATTAATACATTTTATTTAAATCTAAAAAAATAAGTAAATAATCTGAATCATATAATTTTCGGTATATAATGTATGTTCCTAAACTAACGATCCGAATTTGATAGCTTGGGATAGCTCGTGTTAAATAAATTACCTACATGTTACACAAAACTAGTAAATTTGCGTTTACTGTTTTCAATAACTATAACTTTTAGTTATATATGAAACATCTACGTAATAAATATAAGTGGTACGCCGGGCATGTAAACACACTTTGTACATGATATACTATATCTGGCATATACTTGTAAAAACACTTACTTTAATTAATTCAGAATATACATTCTGGTACCCGCTAATCTCTGTAACGAATATTGTCTACTGTATTGTAAGTATATATCTATCCTACTATTGATTTATATTTATTTGTATATGTTTGTACTTAGTAATATATCAATAAAACGTCTAAAACATTACAACTTAAAAAAATTATACCATATATTGAAAAGTGGATCCAGTTATGATAAGACATGGCTCCCATACAAACATAATTTAGCGCGGACGGAGTCGCGGGCACCGCTATTTATAATAAACATATTGTTTGATGTGTTATAACAATAAATTATTTATTATAATGATATAGATAATAAAAGGTTTATGTTAATAAAGGTTGACCTTCAGTGGCAGTGTCTACGGCCTAAACTAGGTTTATTTTTCGACCTGTTCGTCCTTTGTCAAAGGTAGACGGCCTAAGTGCTAAGGCTCTTTATACGAGCCTTAGCACTGCAAATACGCTTGACTCTATAAAGTTTATGAAACTCTACTTTAAATAACTACTTGGGTTCGAAACCGAGATACTTTTACTTTATGACAATTTTCGTTTGTTAACCTAATACTAGCCGACCCGCTTTTGACGCAGTTTTTGTAAATAGGTACTTTCATATAATAGGCTTCAAGAGAAAGGTTTATTACTATACCCTAAGCGAAGCGAGGGCGGGTCGCTAGTATAGTACCTATAATTAAATTGATTTTACTACCTAAATTTAAGAACATTATGTACCTACACAGTTTTACAATAAATAATTCTTTATCTTTATCTTTGATGTACACTTTCACATGTTATTTAAGGTGCCGGATAATCAGTAATACACACATCAAATAGATTTACGTACTTCTAATATCTTACGGCAATTATTGGCTAATTGGCCATTATTAACAATTTTATAGATCGACAATATACTAAATTAGTAAGGAATTACGACTTTGAATAACTACTGTTGTACAAAAATCACGAGAAAGTTAAATGATCTTAACAGAATGGACGATGAATTAGTATTTTAATCAAAGATAACAAAACGATTGAATATTAATTCCCTACTAACTTGGCTTGGTGAGCCGTGTTAACTAAGTGGGAGCGTGGTGGGAGCACACTCTGATTTTCCTTCTTGAAAAGTATGTCTGCTTTAAAAACACGTGCTCTAACGGTGAAGACAAACATCGTGAGGTAACTGGCATGTTCTAAGAACTTTAAAAAGTTTGAAGGATATTGTGTCCTTCACCAACCCGCACTTGGCCGACGACGCTTATCTCTTAATTGCGTGTGAATTATTATATCTATAATTATAATTATTTTCTTTGCATTTCATTATCATTTCTCAAGACCTTGAAACAATTCTGTTTCAGCGTAAAATACTTTATGCCATCATACAAATTGTACAACGGAATCACTCAACCACCTTGCAACCAGTCCTGCATGTTGATAGGCTTACAATATCTATAATCCATTGTTTTTGAACCTTAAGTTAACAGATTAAGGGCTATTTAAATATTGTGTATTAATATTCAAGGCATAAGATCGACTTGGGTCAGGATGTAGTGTAGTCAACGTTTATGTCTAAAGATGTCATTCAGTAATCAACCTTAGCCATCACAGAACATAATAATTACTACGTACCCATAGTACATAAAGATAATTTAAATATTATAGTTTAATTTTTGTACATAAAAATATATTTTATTAATTCTTGTTAATATTATTATTTTTTTGTTTTATCATCGCTGACAGGGTTCAAACCACTGGTTCATATTACACCGCAACCCACTGGTGTTACTTGTTCATATTATGTATATGTATATTATATACCAAACGTTAAACGCTAACAGATGCTAGCAATCCGCCTTTGCTTCGGGTATAGTCTATACTACAAGTTGTTATATACGTCTTACCCCGCTGCATCACCCCCCAATCAATTAATTATCTCAGGAAATAATAATACTAAGAAATATTGATATTTTGTGTGCATGTCGACTAGTTCAGAGAATCGGTCAATATAGCGTAGTAATTATATGATTGTGAGTTTAGTATGCACATAGGTTTTACATCACTACTCAACTGTACCAAAATTATCTGATTATTAATGTTTATAACAAATTACTTTACGAATAATATTATACTCACTCGTTCGCAGTAAGATTTCATAGTACTGCGGATACTAAATAATAATATCCAGGAAACTGTTGAAGGGTATCCTTGGTTCCCATTGCGGTGTCACGTCGTGCGGTCGCAGGTTCGACTCTCGACCTCTGTCAGTCGCGTGGAACGAACAGGGCCGGAGCCAGGATTGATCGAGGGCTAAATCTTATTCTCTTGTCACAATCTTAGTTCCCATACTCTTCTGACACAGCTTGACCGATTTATATGACATTTTGTGTGCTTATTGAGTATTATTAGGTATTTGATGAATACGTCCGTAAGATTGTTTAATCAAATTTAATTTTCCCATTATTTAATTTAATTTTTTACTGTAAGTGTTATTTTTTTTTTTTTTTACTGATAGAGTGTTCTATTTTATTGTTAATTAAATACTATTCGTATGGGACATTTAACTATTTAATAACTGTCCTGTAATATTTGTTACCAATAAATTAGTCTTTCAGTGTTTATTGCCCATACTTAATCCGTCCACGTACAAATAAAAAATTGTTCGTGATCTCAAGTTACCACCAAGAAGCTTCTCACCAGTTTTGTTTTTATTCCGAGACAGTTCATCAGTTTCTTTTATCGATCGCCTAAAGTGGAACGATAAAAAGAGAACTACTTTTTTTGGCTATCCGCTCGGAATAATTGGGCTCTGTCGCAAAAGTTACCGTTTTTGGTAAGCGGAGACTTTTTGCAAAATAAACAAAATACTTATAAACGACAATACCTACTTTGCTGGCTGGCAGATTTATGGCTTATCTGTGGCTTGCAGTAGCTATTTTGCAAATACTCGTTATACTGATGTATAAGCTATAACCTAAGAGCCCGTGATGGCCAGACCTTCCTTTAATTCACAAGCGTGAAAATTCTTTCATGTGTATGTCTAACATAGGTAAGAATAACCCCCAAACATGAAACCTGGATCGCGGTTCCTTTGGGAGATAACAACCTTTTACCTGTTATCTCCCAAAGGAACCACGATCCAGGTTTCATGTTTGGGGGTTATTCTTACCTATGTTAGACATACACATAAAATAATTTTCACGCTTCAGAATTAAAGGAAGGTCTGGCCATCACAGGTTATTAGTCTATACTAAGAGCCCGGTCTGGCCAGACCTTCCTTTAATTCACAAGCGTGAAAATTCTTTCATGTGTATGTCTAACATAGGTAAGAATAACCCCCAAACATGAAACCTGGATCGTGGTTCCTTTGGGAGATAACAGGTAAAAGGTTGTTATCTCCCAAAGGAACCGCGATCCAGGTTTCATGTTTGGGGGTTATTCTTACCTATGTTAGACATACACATGAAAGAATTTTCACGCTTGTGAATTAAAGGAAGGTCTGGCCATCACAGGCTCTTGGTCGTAGATAGGTTTTACGTTTTACTTCTGTAAAGTTAAGTGTTAAGTTAAAATGTTTAAATTAGTGTTGTTTGCGTGAAATATTCAAAAACATCATTAATAACGTAAGTAAAATTATATTAGGAACAGAAAAATTATAGTATAATTAATTTATTGATTATGTCAATACTATTTGCAACAAAATAGTTGCTCCTCAAACATCTGTGTACACTATTGGAATTCGAATTTTAGGTCAACGCCCCCAATTCTCGGCCTGATCTGAATATGTATCTACTGTTTATCACGTAATTGTGTAAAATGTCTATTATACTCACATAAAGGTGATTTATACTAGGAGTTATGTGTGATATATCAACTAGGGAATATAGAGTGCGCGTTTAGAAATTTAGCTCTAGAATACGTTTTCGACACACTTATTCAGGGTTGTAATTTGTTTTGGCCCAAATGTGTGTATTTATTAATTAATTGCAATTAAAATGTGTATGGACAGTTCTTTGTATAACATTAAGATAATTACGTACGCCGTTGATTTAAATGATTCCTCATCAGTTCAGCTAAAGTAACCCTCATGGATAATAAAATAGCTTGACGGTTCTATCTGGGTAAGACCTGATCTACCTTGGCGCTATGAGGATAAAATAAACGTTTAATTTTATTAATTCAAATAGTATAAAATATTTAAAGAAACAAACAGACTTTGAGGTTGCGGATTATATTCCCTTAGCGCACCAAATAATATGTTAGTAGTTCTGCAGGTATGTGTAACAAATCTTCTTGCGTTTTCTATCATAATCAAATATTTACTCGTCACTTTTTCATTTATTTTTAAGTAGTACCTATCCCATAAAGAATGTTGCGTGATCTCTGAGTTTATTTTCGATTTAATTAACTTAACTCTAGTTACATTTAAGTGATTTATCTAATGTAAGTTTGCTCCCATAAATTTAAACAGTACTCACTACCTATACTTACTAGGAAGAATAATGTAACCACTAACCAACATTGTTCTTCCCTCATTCATGTTGGTTATTCTTCCCAGTATACTGAGGACATAGTAGGAGGTACTAAAGTACGTCTTCACGAGTGTAAGGTTATGCGGATGCGCGTGCGCCGACTACAGAGCGCGTGCCGAGGTCGCGCGCCGACCTGAGGAATGTCTTACTTGTACTTGATGTACTGTTTCTATCTATACGTTGGTATTGATGACGTGCTGGTTTCGCTGTAGGTACTCAGATTATCACATTATTGTAGCTCAAAGCGGTTAGACGTTATTAGAGCAGGTTTGATCCAGCCCGGGACAAATTTTGAAAAATTAATAAGATTGCAATGTAAGCTTTTCTTCTGTTGTAATAAATACTGATTAAAATTATATTTTGAAAACTTAAGTACTTACCACAGCCTAGGTACCTACAGATCTTTGGTACATAATATATCCGTAACACGAGCTTCAAGAATGCCACGGGTCTCTTGCTGCTGTGTGAAAATAAATAAATAATTCCCCAATAAAATCTAGGTAACAATGCATAAAAAATAACGTTACTTCAGATAAAGTTGCTTGAAATCGTTTACAACAAAATCACAATCCTAGGTCGGGTATAAAGCAGTTTTTGTGACGAATTCCGACAGGTTCAAAGAATCATCCGTGACGAATCTAGACCACTTGTTCAGGAATGACGCGACAGGTCGTGACTGTCACCTGTTGGTCACAGATACGTGACTTCGAGATGGGAATATCGAGTGCACACAGCGGTGAGAATACGACCCCAAATCTAACCTTTTAGATGATAGTGTTCAAATAAGCCAATAATGTAGAAATAAAATAGACTAACCCTTCATCATTCATTTCATCATTATCAGCCATTGGACGTCCACTGCTGGACATAGGCCTCCCTATATGACTTCCAGTCATTACGGTCGCTCGCAGCCTGCATCCACCGCGAGCCGACCGTCTTCACCAAATCATCAGTCCACCTTGTCGGTGGACGCCCAACGCTGCGTTTCCCGATCCTTGGTCTCCACTCGAGGACTTTTCGGCCCCATCGGCCATCTGTTCTCCTCGCTATATGGCCTGCCCATTGCCACTTTTTGTTTGATAAGGTATAAGAAGTATATTTGTCTATAAGATTCCATTAAAATTATATAATACTAGCTTTCCGCCCGCGGCTTCGCCCGCATTATGTTAATTAAAAAAAAAAAGTTCCCTATGTCCTTCTCCCGGTTCTAAGCTGCCTCCCCGCCCAGTTTCACCCTAATCGATTCGGCCGTTTTCATCATCATATCAGCCGTCGGACGTCCACTGCTGGACATAGGCCTCCCTTAATGAATTCCAGTCGTTTTCGTTAATTTGGCATAATCATCATCATCGTCCAATTATAAGATTACGGTCAAAGTATCCTATTATAAGACGTTTCAAAAGCGTACTCCCCTGCTTCCTTTTTCCTTCTATATGAATAAAGAGTTAATTCGGTAATTTGTTGTGAGCTAGTCATGCAGTCCGGCTCAAATTGAATCCGATGTAGCGTCACGATCCAGACACTTGACTCTGTGACATTGTTGTGCGAGCGCGGGCGCAGGTGAGGCGACAAGTGTGTCACGAGTCTCGTCCAATGGGATTTAGGGATCTCTGTCCAATTAAATAAACCCATATTTCCTGGGGGTTCGTTAATCCGAGCAAAGGATGTATATACCTAGTAGACAACAGTCACTTACCCACACTTGACCAGCGTGGTGAATTAAGGCATAATCTTTCTCGTCAAGGGAGAAATCCCTGTGTGTTATACGTGGGAACTTATTAAGGGGCTATAATGTGCATGGTAGGGGTGCATGTACATCGCAATTCAGATAGTAGTTATCTGATAGATATCGCGACCAAAATTTGTAGTTTATCTTGCAGATAAGGTACAGATCTTGTACCTTATCTATAACTGGTGAAACAGGCTTAGAATCATTAATTTTACTCAATTCCTGTAGGTATGGTAAGAATCAATTAGAATTAACTAGATATGTTTAGAAGTCTACAAACTGTCCGGTACAGAGAAGGTTTAAATTGTTTTTCATGACTGACTGATTTCTAAATAGAAAATTACAAAACACTATTACCTTACACGCCTCATGATAGTTTCCTGAATGTGGATAATATATCTTCAATTTCCGCGGTCTAGACTTAAATCGTTACGGGGAGTGATATGTTTTATAAATTACTAGCTGACCCGCCGACAGATTCACTTGTGTTTTAATCTTTTTTTAACAGATTTAAAAGAGAAGAAATTCTTAAAAATATTTTGTAGGATTCGTAGGAATGTATGTTCACCGATTACACAAAAACGCCTGATCGATTTGCAAAATTCTTTTTTTTTTGATTGAGTATATTTTCCAGGTAGCCTCATAGGTCTCACATCTCAGGTCATGATATGATGAGGATTCTTTAAGGATATAAAAAATTGGTGGAATTCTTAAACTTTTATAGAGGTAGTTTGAAGTATTTTTTTGTAAAACGATTAATTATCTAAATATATTATAGTTTATATTTATTTTTCTATAGTCTTCGTCCATAAATGTACTATCCGATACTGAAATAGTTTTTATCGGACCAGCAAGCGGTTCCTGAGATAACCGTCCTGAGCGTGTTTAAACAAACAATTAAACAAGCTTTCAAGCTTTTTAAATTATATACATATAATAATAACGGGTGTCCCAAAAAGAACGCAAGATTTAAATTTGCCGCCATTTTACCTAAAAAATAAACTATTTGACGGCTGAATGTGTAGGGTTTGTAAAACTGGCGGGTTAAATGAAAGATCAACGCGTTTTTATTATTGAACAATATTTCAAAAGTAATGAAAGTTTGGCAGGTACGGTTCGGAGCTCGATATCGCGACACGATAACAAAGTTTTTTCTAGCCGAATTAGAGGATTTTGATGTGGAAACAATGTGGTTTCAACCAGACGGGGCCACTTGCCACACACAGAGAGAAACGATGCAATTACTGCATGAAACATTTCCTAGTCGTGTAATCTCTCGATTTGGTGATCAGAATTGGCCCCCTAATTCTTGCGATTTAACGCCTTTAGACTTCTTCTTATGGGGTTATTTGAAGATCTAAAGTCTATGCCAATAAGCCCTCAACCACTCATGCTTTAAAAGAGGAAATTCGACGCTGCATTGGAGAAATTCAGCCGCATCTATGCAAAATGGTCATAGAAAATTTTAACAAAAGAAACGTATGTGCCAGCAAAGTCTAGAGGACAGTTATTGCCTGACGTGTTATTCCACAAATAACCCTATTTTATGTATTTCAAGATTTTATGAACAAATATATTATAACGAAAAAAATAATGTGTTTTTCAACAATTTCAAATCTTGCGTCCTTTTTGGGACACCCTTTATATAGTATTGTTTTGACAGCTTCACCACAATATATTAGTCCACTAATGTGCCCAGAAATCTACGTGGGTAGTAGTTTGAAATAAAAAATTTACGACGCTTCAGAATTAAAAACAATTATAAACAAGGCGTTGGCTGTGAAAAGTTAAATTTCGTTGAATTCCTGAGGTCTTTATTTCCATAAATTTTAAGATTAGGAACAGATTTTCTGTCACTATAAACATCATAAACATTTTATGAGATATTTTGCAAAGTTTACACTATTTTTATGATTTTTGAATGATTCTTGATCGTTTACTATCACCTTTAGAATGAACAGTTTCGTCTCATGATCTTATTAATAACAGTATTTCTGTGCGGAACCCAGTGTCTAATAAGTTTTGTTATTTTATTATCGTTGAAATTTCTTGTGCTCTTTGAACCAATAAAATCGAACTAAAAACGGACATACCAATGTTTGATCGCCGGTTACGGATCAGCGGTTCTTATTCTATTTTATTTTATTAGGTACTTGAGAATTTTGAACGAAAACCGAGAGAAATACACTTTATACTATTAAGAACAAGTTTTTGTTGAGTTTTTTATTGCTAATCATTCTGTAATAAATTCTGTAGCGACGAAAGCAAATAGTTAGTGGCGGTTTACGAGCAATATTTGATTTGGAAGGTATCAATCGGAGGTCATGTTTTCAACGGTATTCGGCTGGTATATATCGATAAAACGGCTACAAAATATATGTATTTTGTCTTCGTAATGTTTTTATATTTGTTGCTTAATCAATAGTCTCAGTGAGTTTTAATAATTTCAGCTTTTATTACATCATTTCCAAAAATAATTAATGCTCTAATTTTAAAGCTTACAGTTTAAATTTCTTTATTATCATTCAGAATTACATAAATTCACAATAATTGGAACCACTGCACCTAACAATACACTAAACGTTATATTTAAACATAAAGTTACATTACTTACACTAAATTAACAATAATAGCAACTTCTTCATCAATTCTAGGTACCTACTTTAAGTTTTTGTCGACACCCACGGGAAGACAGGGTGGTACTATACTTAGGCCTGGATAACGGATTACAATAACAAAGTTATATCAGTTGAATTATCAACTGACAAAATAATACAGTAGTTATCAGCCGGATACAAAACACATAGGAAGTTAAAACCGACCCAATAAATAACCCGTAAAGTGAGCTATAAGAGTGCAGCCGAGATTAAAATATCGGCAATCGACTTGTAAACTGGCCGATACAGTTTGTTTTTGAAAGTGCAACTTCAAAACAAGAGCATTATGAGATTACTTGCGCAAAGTTAGGGTTGCCACGTTATACACTCATCATCATTATTATTTCAATTTATACAAAAAATTTATAATAATAACATAAATTTAATTTTCCTTTGTTAAATTACTATGTTGTCCGAAATAAATAAATTTTATTTATTATTTTTATTTATAAATTATACAAAACTACCTACTACTGACGGCCTCTGTGGGGCAGCGGTGAAGGCCTGAAATATGTATTTATATATTTACTGTTAAAAGCAGATTATTTTTTATATCATAATATAGCCTAAAGAAATAAATATTATTCATTCTAATTACAATTATTGTTACAAGTTTAGGATAAAATGTGCCCAGCTTTGGTATGGTGGAGGCTAATAATAATAATGAATTACTTATAAGTTTTGACAACCCTAAACAAGTACAAGAGGTCGTGAAAAATCAGAGCGAAAGTAGCATATCAACATACAGGGTGAGCGGCGGAAGAGAACGAAGGCGAGCGACAGGGTGATCCAAAAATGGATGACAGATCGGTACTTGAACCACTTGAACTTGCAAAATACAAGTAGAATTGTACGGTTTCGTGTAATTTCGTCATGTAATACGAATATAACCTGTGGTTCAGGAAGAGATCAACTTTATTATATTTATTAGCTGGTTCTGGGTAATTCGATTTGTACGTATTATACACATATCATGTAAATTATCGAGCTGGGGGATTTAAAGAGTTCCTTTGTAAAATATTTTCAATCATACTCGTTTGTGAACCAGGAATTGAAAACATTATTTTGAAAATTCTCCAAACAAATTAAAGTTTTTTAGATCAACGACCTCTGTAGCTTAGCGGGCGCATCCAGCCCCGTGGTAAGCTAGAAACTTGGGTACTAGATTTCTAATATACTTAACATAATATACATACATAGACATATTTTTACTATACATATGAATAATAATAAAAATGTTTGTCCGAGGCGGGAATCGAACCTGCGAAGTCTGCAAAAAAAACTTAAATCCAGCTTATATTATTAGTGTGATCCATCACTTCAAATTAGACAAATAGTAGTAACAACAACAAAACATGAAAACAATTTTACCATAAAGCCTGATAAAGTTCATAATTGCAAGAGTAGTTTTATAGTAATTTGTCTCAGTAACATTGCGTTATCGGCGATCTGGCTCCTGTGCTTAGGGACTGTTGTAATGCGAGGTAATGGCGCAATGGAGACAGCTGCTCTACTTTGTTGCAACTTTGTTTTAGAGGAAATGCCGACATTGATATACAATAATGGACTTTCTTAATTTTATTGTAGAAAGTTAAGTGTTACTTGTAATTTTCGATAAGTTACTTTATAGAACGTCAGCATGTGTGATGTAAACTCAATTCCTGCTAAATTCTATTTAGGACCAAGTTGTACAGAGTGAATAATGGGGATTTTTTATGTATAGTATTCAAAAACTTACTTAAAGATAGTTTTTCAGATTAGTATGGAATGAAGATGTTTTCCTTGTTTACCCTATTTTGGATGCGACAGCATTTTGGCGATCCAAAACAGTAATAAAAGCTCTGGTAGAATTAATTGGCATAGAATAAACAGGCCATGCACGTAACTCAGAGTAGAAAGTATTTAAAAAGGCAATTTCACGCAAAGTTGGACGACCGCCCAATTCTTTTGTAGCGGGCAATCTCAATTACGCATTGTCGTACTGTTTGTCAAAGACAATTCACTTGTTGAAAAAGAAACGGGAGTTGGAAGATTCGTGCTGTTTCATGTTCAATTGACTAAAAAAAATGAGTCTATCACCGCAGTGTCTAGGAAAATTAATATTCTGCTTACTGTATTTAGATACTCGTCTCATAAAGGAAGGTTTTGAATGTTACACAGTGGGATCCAACATAATTTATTTTTAATTATTTATTTTCTTATTATTTTTTTGTTGATATAAAAATAACAATCGCAAACAAAAGCTTTTTAGCTTCAGCAATTCTGCGATGTTAAATAATAAAAATCGATCAGGCGATTAATTCAAATCAAATCATAAAAATCTAGTATGTCAAGTTAAATTATTTTATTCGATAGGATAAACAACGTGGGTATTACAACGTGGTTTATGTCCTATATTTAATCAATAATTAAAAATTATTGATTGATAATTTCAATAAAGTGTAAAATCACTAATAATTATCATCATTACAAGAGAGTAATTGTAGTGTAGTCTTCAGAGCTCATTCCTACAGGTCATTGTGGGTCGCATGTCACCACACCTGACCAGAATATAGAGTAACAGAATGTATGCAAGGTCACTCAACTCAGCTGCTGGTGAAACTTAGTGACGGGAGTAAATGTTGCATATTTGATAAACATGTAGAGTGTAGACTATTAATCACTCTACGAATGCGATTGTTCTACTGTATTAACAAGTATAATCCTTTCATACTAAAAAGCTAGTAAACTAGAAAAAACCTATTTTTACAATATATTCCCAACCACCCCATTATCTTCCCCATCAATGGGGTGGATGGGAATTTTCACCCTAACGACTCATACAGTTTCTTATTATATACCTGCTTGAGGATTTGGTATAATTACCACGCTTACATACAATTCTAAGGCTGGCACCACACGTTTAAGAACATCAGAGGTATCAAATACATCAAATATTTAAAACCAGACTTCACACGCAAATCTACATTCTCAGGTAAATGAGACACGGACGTGTCAGTCCTATCAGGCCTGTTATTTATGACCGAACCCGCGACAATGGTTCTAATTGACATAATCGCGATGGCAGAGCTTAACGAAGGAGCCTGTTGTGTCAGCCAGGTTGCGACCCGCGTCCGTCCCTGATGAGTTATCGATGTATTCGGATTGACACGACCATTGTATTAAAGCTGGAACGCTCGGCAATTTGGCTGGTATTGCGATTTGTACCTGTGTTAAGCAACCTGTTTTGGGTTTATTGTTGGTATATATGCGTGTACATTTTACATTCAAAATTATATATTCTTATACATGTTATGTAGAAAATTTTGCTGAAGGTTTTAAAGAAGACAAGATTTATAAAGCTCCTAGATAATAACATCCAATAAATATTACCGGAAAAATTACAGAACAACATCCCGTAATTAGCTTGAGGCTTGCGTTTCAGATTTTAGATATCTGAAAATCGTAATATACTGTACCCGAACTATAAAAGACCCGAAATAATGAAAGAATTGGCCACTTATTTTCATCAATTAATGCTAAATGTATGTTTTTGATTAGCAATCAATTTATTAAAATCCTAATACATGCATAATTCGACAATTTTGCTAAAATCTAATCTAGATTATTAAATTTAATAGTATTTGTAGTTCAGAAATATTAATGTAAAATTTATTCAAATATAACCAAAACAGGCGCCTTTGAACTTCAATCTTAAAATCAGACCATTAATTTAATATAAAAAAATTAGCGCCATATTGTTTTTAATTATAACCCTGTTATGCAAATAGTTTTTTTTTAGTTTTAAATAAATATTTGGACTTAATACGTCTCAGATCCAACAAACAGATTAAGGTTTGATTGTAATGAATTTGCTTAACTGTAATGTTTGGCGGAAACCATTAAGGCCAGGACGTATAAAGCATGGTTTTATTACTTATTTGACAGTTGATACCAACTGAATGGAACCCGTTCGAAGTATCTTTATGAACTTATAATCTTTTTTATGTAAAGTCGATTCTATCGACCACATAAAACCGTAATTATCTGGGAGTTATGTCAGTGATTTATCGAATACCACGAGATGTTTATGTACCAAAATCAGCTCATAAAAGACTAAGTTATCCGCCAACAAACATAAAAAAGCATAATATACGAATTGAGAAAACTCCTCCTTTTTTGTAGTCGATTAAAATTAATCACTTCTTGCTTTGAGTGCTCCAGCTACACTCTGCAAGAGTCAGTAGCAATGTCTTGAACTTAACTATGCAAAGAAACGTCGTTATTTATATAGCTAAGTTCAAGCTATTTATCATTTAAGCAATCAATATCAGTAAAAGATAAAATCAATAACCAATCGCGTTTGTTTGGCCGGTGCAAGGAAAACGGTGCGTTTATCGGCGTATGCGCATGTGGACGACACGTGCTCGGCGTAATAACCACCTGAGCCGTGACCTTACGGTCATCACGACATAACCTACGTGTTATATATAGATATAACCAGATTTTATATGGTAGGATCTACATACGAGTATCCTAGCTTAAGGTACCCTACTAATAAGTATAATAAATGCGAAAGTTTGTAAGAATGTATGTCACTCTTTCATGCAAATACTACTAAATGAAACTTCACAATAATGTAACGAAGCTCTAGGGCAGCTAGTCTATACTAATAACAAATCTTTCATGGAGTAAGTTATTTTCAGAGATATTTTTTATAGGCTCAATATACCTACTGAAACTAATTTGACGATTGTTAGATATTTTTCTGTAAGTATGTATGTTTCTCCATAACTCTTAAACCAGAGTGATCCGAATTTGATGAAACTTTTAAACGTCTGGGACACAATGATAGGTTATTTAAATTCTTGCTCCAGACGTGGCTCTAAAAACATAATTGAACGGGGACGGAGTCGCGAGTAGGTACAGCTAGTTTTTTTTTTAATAAATATTGCTGGACCTAGCAATATTTAGCCGCTCAATATTTAAGCTCGAAGCTTGTGTTACGGGCACTAGATAATCTGATATAGGTACTTAATATATTTTAACATAAATTGATATATTTATTTTAGAACGCCCAGACGCCGGAACAAATATCTGCAGATCGTACAAATATTTCTTCCGAAGCGGGAATCAAGCCCGCAACCTTCTAAGATCACGAAATATTGAAAATCACTGTATCAGGGAATTCATTAGAATTGTATTAGAAGCAGCGAGATCAATAGAGGAGATATAACGAAGGCAGTGGTTATCACTGATCTGAGTACAATGGCCACCGCCTGTACCTTGTTATCAGCCTTTGGGTGAAAGGACACGGCTGGTATTCAAGCGTGACTAACATTGACCATTCGAATGTTATTCGGTGGCCAAAGGTGATATTGAATACTTTTATCATTATACTTGATGATTAAACGAACTTACCAAGTGAAGTTCTATCATAATTATACGTTGCGTTTTTTCCGAAGAAATAAGTCCTGAAATAATAATTATATACAACATGTAGTATGCATTATTGTGCACCGTTATAATCACTATCGTTTAGAATATTAATAATCAAAATCTTTAGTCGCTGTCAGTGTCACTGCCTGCCGCCTCTCTCGCTGGTACGTCATTTCGTTTAGAGATATATTACATCAGATATTCTTGAATAGTTTTTCTTGATTTTGTTGACGAAATCAAATCAGCATCAGGGTCCTTGGGTTGGGAGGGAATTGGTACTTATTTCTTCGGAAAAAACGCAACGTATAATTATGATAGAACTTCACTTGGTAAGTTCGTTTAATCATCAATTATACTAGCGTTTTTTCCTTCAGAAATAAGTCCTGAAATAATAATTATATACAACATGTAGACTTTTAGAGCTGATTGAGGAAATAAAATCATATTAGAATTACTCAATAGAGAAATTATACTAAATTAAGTTGAACTTAGAATTATTATGAGTAACTTTACTCAAAATCATATATGTTTTATATGTCATGATGTGGGAAACCACTGTTTCGTTTATTAAATAAATTCCAAGATTCTTTATGTGCCCTGTTATAATTATATTATTTTGAACAGTATTTTTATTACACTATAAACATAAAATGTTGTGGCTTATTATTTGTGTGTTAAAACAAATATCATAAATGAAGATGTTCTCCAGGTTTGTATGATTGTTCTTTTGCAGAACCTTTCCATTGCAAAGGAAGAACCGTTTTTGTTATAATTAGTAAAAACATAATGTTTAAACATTAGTAATTACATAATGTTTAACTGTAGCTGTTAATCTCTATGGTTAATGCGTGGGTTTACAATGATTTTATTCATTAGGGCTTTCCCAAACGCCAATAAGATACACTGGTGATAAAAGGATCATACTCATATCAAAATTTATTTAGATTCTATTCGGTTTACTAGTACCAAAAACATTTCTAAAGTCAGTAGGACATTTTTTGTACTATTTTTTACTGAAATCGATAGTTTTATTTACAGGGGAGCAAACTCCAAAACATCCATAGAGGATTTAAACTTGTGATCGAATATTCATGTATCCGATCGTCTGAATATATTATGTTAGAACTATTCAAAGGAGTACCAATAGGAACACTATCTTGTTGCTATTGAGTATACATACAATTCTGTATGTAAAGTTAAATAACTGTGGTGAAAAGAATAATATAAGATATAAAAATTGTTGTAAACGACACTCAAAACTGTAAGAAATATTAAATTCACAAATGTGTATGTATGGTATATATTTAAATATACACGACCTTCCCAGACAACTATTGTGCTACATACTTGGTAGAGATTATACTAAATGATTATTGTGGATGTCCCCGTATGGTGGAGATAATATATAATTGTCTTAGCGACAAAAAATTAATTTAACACGTTATTGTTGCTGGTCAAAGATTAATTATTATGTAAAAAGTTTCTAAATAACAGATACAACGGCTAAATATAACCTATATAAAGCCTCTTCTTCGGTTTTGTAAATAATTGTTTAACTGAGAGTCAAAAAAAAAAAAAACCGTAGAAACGTAGTATAAAAAAAAAATATTTTAGCCCATGACAACGTAAAGGGAAGATGTCAGGCGTGTCTAGACACTTGTACTGTAGATAACCTTACAAGTAACTTTTTTTTTTTTTTTTTTTGTATTTGCAAAAGACAAAAAGATCTGGGTTAATTGTACTTATTTAGTAACGTTTTTCGAGGACTCAGTCGTGACAGTAGTTTAATTCACTTAGAAGGGAGACTGGTTTTCTCTCATTTTATTGATGTATGGATGCAAAAAAGGAAATATATTTATAACCTATAATGATAGTAGATAACTTGCAGCTTTATCTGTATGGAAATTGATATTATATTTCGACCAAGGTCTACAGCCGGTACCTTTTCTACAACCACACGAACCATACCCCGTTATTGAGGCGCCAGAATTAACAATACAACTCTTATCTACAGTATTGTCATTTTAAATTCTTTAAAATGATTATAGGGTAGCGTGGAGCTACCATTATTTTCGTCGAATGGAGAAAATAAAAATATACAATTTTAAGGCTTATAACAAAGCCAATAAATTTCTGGGCAAGCGCACACTAGAAAACCGACTATGCAGTGGTTGAAAATACCAACTTATTTCATATTATATGTTTTGATAACTTTATCCAGATGTTAATTTCTTTAAAAATGCGATGTGTTCCATTGCATGACAGCTGGTTCATCCCGTGGATGCAAAACAGAAATCATGGGGTTTAACTCAATAACATGTATTTGTGAAACCCTGGATTTATATTCAAACGAAGTTGAATTCATAATAGGTCTCCAGCTAACCCAATCATAGACAAGACACTATTATAGAAATCAGTTATAAAACTATTTATAATAATATTTAGTTTACATAGTAGGTAACTATGTAAGTTTGAAACGGTTACATTGATAGTTATTATAATATGAAATGATATTAAAAATGTAGCAACGCTAATAGTGGATTATCTGAAGCGATTCATGGTTCATAACTTTAGGAAGTTACTATACACTTAACAGCAGAATGTTCATAATTATATTTTGTATCATGTAAACATTGTAAACACGTTAGTGTATCACATTGAGAGAGAATTTGGAAATAGTTGTACGTATTATCCGTAACTCAATGGACGTAGGTAGCGTAGAAAAAACTCTCCGACATGCACACATGAAAACTGACAATAATTTCTTAGTCGCCAGTGATGGCGCACCCTACAGCATACAGTCAAGTAGGTTTGTATATTTCATGTTGGTAAAACACGCTTGGTCTTGCTTGACCCGATATGTACATCGGTCATAATGCGGCTGGTGCCGCGAGGCGGAATCTTCTTTCGCACACCATAGCAGATTATCTTTAAAATGCACATTTCAATTCGGTATGGATTTTAAAAAGATTCCAGGAATGAACTTATAGTAATATAAGATAGTTGAGCACGCTGCGATGTCTTGATTGCTGCGATCCTTCAATGCTGGATTATATTATTATTGTACACAAACCTTTAGTTTTGTACTTAGGTCTCACCAAGAGGCGGACCGAATGTTAAACAAAACATCTGTTTATAAGCAGATATCTGTACCAAGATGGTAGTTACTATGGGTACCAAGATGGTAGTTATTATATTATTGATGTCGGAAATACGGCCACTGGTTTTTGGGTACCTCGTCTCCTCTATGCTCGGCGGCTGTGTCGGCGGTGTGTCCACTGCTGCACTGGCGTCCTGGATGAACTGGACTACGGATGTAGACTTCTGGATGTGCGGTATTATTCGATGCGATCGGCTGTTTCCTTGTAAGATTAGCCAGTTTGCATCAGAGGTACTGAAAAAACCTAATAACAGATTCAGAATGCTGAATATTTCATAATTCATCCTTGTAAACTTCTTCATAGCTCGTTCTTATTGTTTTACAAGTCTAATATTTATAAAGTTGCGTATGTTGGTCACAAGTAAACCACTTTATAGTTTGCTTATATATTTCGCTTCAATCCCAAAATAATCGGATACGTATGGAAGGAAACATTTTATGCAGGAAAATCTACAACTTGCAGGATGTAATAAGTAGTAATAATAAAAATAAAACATAGGTATTGTAGGTATACATGGTATACATTTTAGATAATTATGATATCTTGATAAATATCTAATGGTGATTGTTTGTATTATTTATAATGCAAAAGTAGGTAGGTATTATGCATAATTACTATGCATAAATCACCAAGTAGGAACTACTCTATTCCATATTTATTTTTCAAATAAATGGACGTTAAGTATAATATTTAAAACAATTTAATAATTACACGTAGGATAAACCCAAAAGTATATCTGAATGTGTCAAATAAATTTTACTTGTGTAACACTACACTGTAATAATGTCAAATCTGTATTTGTGTTTTGTTTTGCCAAAAGTGCCGTATGGCGATGGCCTAAGAATAGTGCCACCCAATATTTTCCCATAGATTTCATCAAACCGACGTAGGGATATGTTTATCAGAAGATAGGCTGCAGCGTCATTTGTGTAGGTAGGTACTTAACCTATCAACTCACTGTGGTAAATTAAATTTGCCGCTAACAAACCTTTTAGTGTGGTGGATACACAAACTCCCCAATCTATGGGGTTTATATTCATCAACTCCATGTCCAGTTGCAATGAGGGAAGTAGAATAAGTGAGACAGCCCATAGAACAGCTCGATATAATTCTCTTCTAAATATGTTGTACAAATGCGATGAGTCAGCCCAAAGATCAGCTCGAGTGCATTAACTTGTTAATTTGATAGTCAATATGCGATGAGACAGTCCTGAATACTGCTCGAATGCATTGTATGACTGTCATAGTACATTATTAGTATAAATACGTATTGTTGTACACAGAACTAGCACAGTATCTGTTTTCAATAATCCACATTGTAAATGCGGGTAGCGCTTTATGACATCATTGTTGCGATGAGGCTGTCCGATGCCCGAATGCATTTTTGTTGTTTTTGCGCACGATATGAGCTACATAAGTAGGTACGCTTGTAATAATAAATTGACTTTTCAATAAACCACATTGCAAATGCGGGTAGCGCGTTATGACATCATTGTTGCGATGAGACTGTCCGATGATCAGCTCGAATGCATTTTTGTTGTCTTTGCGTACAATATGAGCTACATAAGCTTTCAATAACCTACATTGAAGATGAGGGTAGTGCGGCATGACATCATAATTATGAGACTGTCCGACGATCAGCCCGAATGTATTTTTGTTGTCTATGCACACAAAATAGCTAAGCATATTTGTAATAATAATTTGACTTACCTTTTTCAATGGTATGATTTGGTTCCGAGTCACTTGGACTCAACTTGGATTTTTATAACAAATTTTATGATTTGTAGTTGATCACTTACGTAAGAATGGCAAATTAAACTTGTTTTGGCCATGATAAAACGTAATTATATTGGTTCACAATTGTTTATTTTACTTAGTGCGAAACTTTCGCAATTTTACGTGACGAACGGTTGAGCACTAAAATGCGAATGACGTACCAGCGAGAGAGGCGGCAGGCAGTGACACTGACAGCGACTAAAGATTTTGATTATTAATATTCTAAACGATAGTGATTATAACGGTGCACAATAATGCATACTACATGTTGTATATAATTATTATTTCAGGACTTATTTCTGAAGGAAAAAACGCTAGTATAATCGCCGTCTGCTGACAGCCTCGCTTGCGTTAATATATTATTAAACTACTTAAATTTCTCAGCTAAATCCGCCCGGTCGTTCCCAAGTTATAGCGAAACTAACGAACAGCAATTGATTTTTTTATAGAAAAAGATATAAACTCAACATGCGTCCAGTAAGCAAGCGATCTTTTATTTGCAAATCTACTATATAAAAATAAGTCGGGTTTTCCTTCAGACGCTATAACTCCAGAACGCACGAACCGATTTCCACAATCGGGCCCCATGAGGTTTATAGCAAAGAAAATTGCGGGAAAGTCAAAAGTGTAAAACGCGGGCGAAGCCGCAAGGCGGAAAGCTAGTATTATTTATAGAATATTAATTTGAAATACGCAAACCAAGTGTAAGGAATAAAAAATGTATAGAATAAAACTTATTCCTCTAGTTATATAAAAAAAGTTATATTTCATTTTGTAGGTAGGTTATAATATAAATTGACCTCATTATTTTAATAGTTAGCATTAGCGTCATTTACCTGTTTCAAAAGGTCAAAGATTAGATTCAGCACTAATTAGAACTCTTGATGAATTATTTTTGTATTAATTCATTTCTATTTCCGTACATATTTATTCTCAATCAGTTTAGATTTATCACATATGTTTTGTAACCTTGTGGAATATAGGTATTAATGCATCATTATCATAACAACTTAAGCTGAAGGCGCTGTGTTGGCTTAGTGGTAACACACTCGACTCTCATTTTGATAGTCGTGGTTTCAAACCCTCTGGATTTTTCTTCTTGAAAATGTGCATTTTATAAAACATGTGCATGTGTTAAATCAAATTCTAAAAACAAATAGAGGTTTTATTGGGGAGACCAATATCTATAAATCGAATATAATATGAAGAAATAAATAAATAAATAAATATTGCCATATTATTGTTGTGCTTGTGACAATGCAAACAGCAACATCTAGCCCCGTGGTAAGCTAGAAACATGTGTTGCTATGATGATGACAAATCTTAGGCCAACACCACACGGCAAAATCACTCAAGTTAGTGCCGTTTAATAAGGCTCATTGTCTGCTACCAGAGACAATTTCAGTATCTGTGGCACTGGCAGGTAATTATCGGATGAAAACATGTGGCAAATGATGTACGTACACCTTTGTGTTCTGACCTTGCGTGTCCGACATGTAAGTAGGTACATTACAGGTCAGATGTATTGTGATTTGTGATAATTACATGTAGGATACTAGTATACTACTAGTGTACCTGATGTAAATATTATAGACTATCCCTATAGTTCCCACTGCTGGGATACAGACTTTTCTTACTGATATAGGTAAACGCGAATGCATGTATGTTTGGACTTGTTACTGCATGGAATTAATGGAACTTTATTATATATTTATATCGTATAAAACATATAGAATAATACGTAGGCTTCATTTCACGTCGGGAAATACAAGAACCGGAAACTCTATTTAAACTCAAGCAACAAGATGGAAGCAAACTGCGTCCGACCTAAATAACAAGACATTTTAAGAAGGCATTGTCCTTTACAGATTCTATGATTTTATTAATATTTCTGAAAATGTACACAGCAATATTTAGACTAGAAGATGATGATGAGTAAATATTAAGGATGACTTAATAAACGAACATCTAATTACTATTGACTTGAAGCAAAAACTGTGAGAAAATTCTATGATTTATTAGTTTCTTTAGCTTTATTGATAATGGTTAGGTATGAGAAACAAGTTTGTTCTGTGAAACTAATTATTCCAACATTTATTTTAATCTTGGGACATATTTACCGATGGGTTATTTTGACAGCTGTCGTACAAAACTTTTCTGTAGGTATTTTACGTGCACATATTTATAAAAGGAAAAATACTTTTATGATTTAATTCTAACACCATGCTATTTTAATTATACTCGTAATCGGAATAATAATAGGTGCCAACTTTTTTGTACCAAATTTAAGAGTTGCCACTTGAACAAAAAAGGCATTCCTTTAAAAAATGCATTCTTAATCACCCTATACTATACTTATGTATTCATGAGTATAATTGACCGGACCGCTGATTTCCAACCGTGTCGGTTTATTCGACCTCCGTGCTTCGTCGCCTCGACCTGACTGACACCTTCGACCTTAGAGTATTTATGATTATTAGATGCACTAAGTACTTAACTACTTAGTTCTGAAGTATTTGTTTGATTAGTGATTCGATTGTGGACAATATTTGTTTGGGCTTGAAAACTGACCGTGTTGACTTTGTGACATTTTATTTGACTTTTTGACCTTGATGAGTCTTTTGTTTTAAAAGATTATAAAGGTTTGTGGATTTTCCGTTTACACGAAAACTAAACCAAGTTATTAGATATAATGTGTTGTGTATTACAAAGGCACACGTCACTAGTCACTACAAAGTATTTTAGTAAAATAAATAGGTTTTTTTAAGGATTTTGGTGCTGTTTTTTTATATCAAGAGAGAAGTCCCTGTGTCCCAGCAGTGGGAACGTGAATAGGGGTGTTATGATTATGTTATGATTTTATAGGTACCTAGAGTGATGAGGTAGAGTATGAGGAAGGTTTATAAGTATAATTAGGTAACCGAAGCGAAGCGTGGGTGATTCACTAGTGGTTCGTATATTCCTATTAGCCTGAAATTTCAGTAACCAAACAGGCATTGTTCAAACACGGTATTTTAAATAAAATTTACCAATGAGTAATGAGATATTTGTAAAAGGAGATCAAATGACAAAACATGAGACTGTGACGTCACAATTGGCGTGACATGTGATTTTAACACATTGTCTGCCACTGACCTTGCAATGTTTCTCTTGCTTATTTGTTTCATGTGTACACACTAGTTTCTGATCGCAACTCCATCTGGATTAATTTTATTGATACAATAGTACAATTTAAATTAAATATTTTAAATTTTAAAGTTTTCTGTAGCGCGGCAAGCGAAGATTTTCAAGATTATTAAAATCTTAGCTTGCGGGTTCGATTCCCGCTTTGGACAAATCTTTGTATGCTGTGCAGATATTTTATTCTATAACATCTTTATCACAAGCTTCGAGCTAACAACGGGTCCATATTTTGCCATGTTAATTGTTCATTATATTACATTTAAATTATTTTATTCCAGACAAACAACATTTAATAAAGAAATAAAAAAAACAATAATATGTAACTACCTCTGAATACCTCCACAAAGAGATGATCTTAATAACTATTTGGATCACAATTGCCAGCACTAAATTCAAGGACAGACTCAATAGCTGATAATAGTTTTTCCAGTTTTCTCGCAACCTCGCCACAACCAACCTCTTATCATTTGACCTCTTTACTAACCTCTTCGTTTAAAAAGTCGTAACATAAACTTATTTCAAGGAAAAATAACATCTAATCCGTTAAGTTAAAGGTGAAACTCGATTGGTTTAGTGATCATTTCTTCTGTTATAGTTTCGTTCATGTTTTAAGCATGGAGTTTAGTTTTGTAAGCGATTCAATTGTGTATCGAGGTGGCAGTGTTTTTACATTCAAATGTTAGGATTAAGTCGTAGATACCTTTACGGCCAGTTTACATTATTCCAGTCCAGCGATCCAGTCCAGCACTGGATTGCTTACTGGAAAAATGTATACCGGCACTGGAATGAACTGAATCCAGTAAGCATTGTGCGAGTGCCGGTTTACATTTTTCCAGTAAGCAATATTTGCTGGACTGGATCGCTGGACTGGAATAATGTAAACTGGCCATTATGATAAGTTGTAACTTCAGAACGTTGTGTGTTAGTTTTGAACGCTGTTGAATTTATTCAGTTGACTCTCTATTGTGTAACTGATATTTTAACTGTTTTGACCATTATGTTCACAGACGACCTCTGTGGCGGGCTTAGGTCCGAATACAACGCATGAGATTGCGGGTTCGATTCCCGCCTCCAGAGAAATATTTGTACAATCTGCAAATTTGTTCCGGGTTTTCTGGGTGATAGATAAATGTATAGTAAAAATATTTATCCTGCTAAGTTAAACAGAAATACAGCACCCGTAACAACAGCTTCGAGCTTACTTCGGGTTAGAGTTCAACCTTCATAATTATATTCATATCGTCGCTAGGTAGGTATATTCTTCTGAAACTGTGCAGATAATGAAATTATTAAGCTACTTGTTCATTTGATTTTCGATATAATGTTAAAAATTATATAATTGCGTGAAAAGTAACTACCACCATTATATGTAAAATCTATGACTACCTACCACAAATATTTTCATAAAGTTATCAATTATTAATAAAATTACGCACACTGCATCTCTAGAATTGTGTAAAATGTTATTTAAGCCTCCAGCACACCGGATGCGTATACGTACACGTAAGCGTAGACGTGCACGTGCCACTGAGTTGTAATCTATGGGAATGTATGTGACAGGACACACTGCACGCGCACGTCACGTTACGCAAGCGGTGTGTCCTGTCTAATACATTCCCATAGATTACAACTCAGTGGCACGTGCACGTCTACGCTTACGTGTACGTATACGCATCCGGTGTGCTGGAGGCTTTATTCATACTAAAATTAAATACGTGTTTAGGCGTTGTTCTTGACACTAGAAGTTTATTTATATTATAATTAAACACCCACAATATAACACAATATTTATTCGTTTGCAGAGCAAAATGGAATCCACATTTGCAAGGAATAACATAGTTTGTCATGTTGGCTGAGGGAGCACACTCGACTTTCATTCCGAAGGTCGTGGGTTAAAACCCCGCCGCGCTGCTCTGGATATTTCTGAAAACTTTATGTGGGCAAACAATCGTGAAAAAACCTTGTTTTTGTTTTAAGGACATGGTGTCATTCACCAAACTGCACTTGGCCAGCGTGGTGAATTAAGGCGTGATCTCTGTCGTCAAGAGAGAATTCCCTCTGTCCCAGCAGTGGAAACGTAAATAGTATAATGATTTTTATCTTTTTTACCTAAGTTAAAGTGCACTTTCCAAAATACGGGTGGGTTATGTAAAGTACAGATTAGAAGAATGTAAATGGTCTATTTAGAGGTGGGTTTGAGATATGGAGCTTCGCTGTGGGTTCTATTGTGTCTGTCTGTCAAATAATGTCTCTTTTATGTATTATACTGATTTCATTGGGCTACAAGAAAAGTAGTTTATTAAGCTATTTATGGGATGTTTATGAAGATAAATGGTTTGTTTTAATAGATTTAAATGGTTCGAAACAATGATAAAGTGGATATTAAAAATTGTTATAATTATATTTAGCAACTTCAAAAAATGTACGTTTTAAAATGTTTTCACTTTTAAATTAATTTGTAAATTTGAATTACAGTGAATATAAGGGAACAATTTTGTAGGGAACTAGTCACAAATGTTACAAATATTTATCCGGATGTTCCGGGTGTTTTTTTGGATATGATAAAATATATTAGGTAATCTATATATGTATAAAATATTATTAATGTACCTACATCATACCTACCAAATCTATCACCCGTAACGCAAGCTTTGAGCTTACCACGTAACTAGATGCCGGGTGAATTGTCCAGCAATATTTATTTATTAAGCCCGCCATCTCTCGTGTCTCAAGTCACAAGCAGGCACGAGCTCGTCGTGGGCGTCCATAACTCGCCCTGCGCACGCGCCGAACGTTATTAAAAATAAATAAAATAAAAATAAAAAGACGTTTATTTTGACACAAAACACACTGGTACAAACACAAGGACAATAAAATAAAAAACACAAAAATACTTATAAATAAAAAAAAACAAACAAAAAGGTACAAAATGAAAGAGAACAAAAAAATATAGCTTAACCTTTAAAAACATTTTTTTTTTTAATTGTTTGCACTCCAGTGTGCCTGTGCCAAAATGGGTTTAGTCTCAGCTATTGTGTTACCCTGTAAAGAATACAGGGTAACGCTGGTTTTCAGACTAAACCCTTTTTAGCTGGAAATATACTTCAGATAGATGAGTCAGCTAGTGTGTGTGTGTGTGTAAATAATATATTTAAATAGTTAGGGCAGGAGAAAGAAAATATTAATGTATAAATAAATGTAAATACAATAAAGTAGTGAATGTAGGTGAAATAGGAAGGTAACACATAATTGAAAGGCAATGTATAAATATGTAGAATACTTATTATATAAGGAATTTATTTATTAAAATGTAATTAAATAGTTGAGCCTTAAATTGTGAAAAACACAATACATAAATATATTGTCACATTGAGGTGTATATGGTTAATGCTGGCAACACTGACAGCTTGCTAGTATGGTTGCTTTTGCTTGATTAAAAAAAACTTGCAAACGTGGCACCACGATTATTTTTGTAACCTTACCAGGATGGTGTAAAAACTAAAAATATGTAATGTATAAAATATATTAAAAAATCCAATTTTATATAAACAGATAAATATAGACAGTGTAATTGATGTATTGGAAAACTAAAAGTACAGCAGGAGTAGATACACAAGTAAGTACACAAATCTTATTGTGATTTTTGTTCGAGCAAAAGCTCCTTTTTGAGCCTTGCTCTAAAAGTGCCAACTTCTTTCAGGCTACGTAGCGGGGGAGGGATTCCATTCCAGCATCGACTAGCAGCGTATCTAAAAGAACCACGGAAGGCCATGGACTTGTGCGTTGGAGTCCGTAAGACAAGACGGGAAAAAGTGCGCTTTGGATAACGTGAACAATCACTGGACCACTGTAACTTATTGTACAGGTACCTGGGTGTTTTACTCTTAATAAGACCAAAGAGAAGTGTGGCCAAGTGTAAATCTCGACGAGCCTTCATTTTCAGCATGTTTGATGAGTTTAAAAAGGGAGTGACGTGGGATCTAGGAGGTACATGAAAACAAAAACGTGCACAGGCATTTTGCACTCTCTGTATGAGTTGCTCTGTTCTGACTAGTAAGCATGGCCCGTACACTGTGTCACAATAGTTCAGTCTAGACAAAACCAAAGATTCACACAGCAAAATTCTGACTTCTTCACTCAAGTACGGACGGATTTTATATAAAAGTTTTAAGCGGTAGAATGATTGGCGAACAGTGTCAGCTATGTGAGATTCAAAATGTAGGTGACTGTCCATAGTTAAACCTAGATTTCTAGCTTCGGCAACATATTCAACAGATTCACCATTTACTGTGATGCTTATGTTACAATTATTTACTATCTGGAGCATTTTCTTTGTACCGAAAATCATGTACTTGGATTTTTTGGGATTAAGGATTAAGGAATTACTGCAAGCCCATTGGTGAATATTATCTAAGTCACTATTGATCTGAGAAACAACATTTACATAATCAAGAGGGGAGAAAGGAAGTATGAGTTGGAGGTCATCTGCATATAGGTGGTATTGGCTGTATTTTATCTTTTCTATAATATCAGCACAGTACAGTACAAACAGGACCGGTCCGAGAACCGAACCCTGCGGGACGCCACGAGGAACTGGACGAGGAGAGGATCTGATGGGTTTTCCACTAGGAGACTGCAATTCAACACACTGTGTCCTTTTATCCAAGTAACTAGAAAACCATTTGACTGTCAATGTTTCAAAGCCATAGTATGAGAGCTTAGATAGGAGAAGCGGAATATTTATGGAATCGAAGGCCCTGGAGAAGTCCAACAGCACGAGTATGCTGCATTTGCCTGAATCCTTCGAAGACAACAGACTATCTACTACATCAGAAAGGGCAGTGGATGTACTATAGCCCTTGCGAAAGCCAGACTGATTAGGAGGAAGTATTCCATTGTCCTCAAGATACTTTGTCATCTGCGAACAGACAATCTTCTCAAGTACCTTTGAGATGCAGGGTAACAGACTGATTGGCCTAATGTCGCTAAATGTAGAAGGTTGTGAGTTTTTCGGAATAGGTTTAACCACTGCAGCTTTCCAAAGGTCTGGGAAAACACCCTGTGTAATGGATGCATTTATTATGCTAGTAATTGCGGTGAGAGTCTGGGGTAAAGTCAGTTTCAGCATTTCTATTGATATTCCATCAATACCAAGAGCATTTGATTTGATGCTCTTAATGGCTTTTAGGACAGAGTCTTCTTTAACTGGTTGAAGAGAAAAAGTGTGAGCACCATGTCTATTGTATTCATAGTATGTAAGTTGTGAAATCTGAGTTTGGTCTGAGCCAGGCACATTTAAGAAATGATGGTTCAGGGCATCGGGATCATTGAAATGCTGAGGGAGTTCAACTGACTGCTTTTTACTTGGTACTATATTACTCTTCAAGTTCCTCCATAACGTTTTTGGGTTTTTAATATTGTTATTAATCTTTTGTGTAATATAAGCCTGCTTATCATTAGCTATTGCAGAGATAACTAAGGACTTCATAAATTTATAGCAGTCTTTGTGTGTCCTTTGCTTTTTTAACTTATTGTGATAGTCATCCCTTATTCTCATCATAGTCTTAACAGTTTCTGTAATCCAAGGGTGGGGAGAACTTTTAAACATTTTAGTTACTATAGGCGCATGGAGGTCAAATAGTTGGTTGATGAACAGGGTGAAAGTGGATGTAAGTTCATTTACATTACTGAACGGTGCATTCCATGGAATTGAGTTGAGGTCATTTTCGAAGAATTCAGGAATAATGTTCTTTAGTGGCCGATAGGTAACCACACGTGGAATCTCTTTCTCCTTTTTTATGTGGAATTCTACCGTCAGCATTGCATGCCTTCCAAGATCAGGAGTATGTTTTATCTTTACTCCACGTACCCTTATATCCGAACAGACAATATCTATTAGTGTTAGTTCATTGAGTACATTAAGGTGGGTGGGTACATCAATGACCTGCTTTAGTTGTAGACAGTGTAAAAATTGCTCTAGTAATTTTAACTTGTTGTCATTTTTGGAATTCATAAGATTTATGTTAAAATCCCCAACCAGTATGATGTGATCACTATTAGCAAAGGATGTTATAGAGTCAGTAAGAGCACTTAGGAAGGAAGGTGTATCCTGCCATGGAGCTCTATAAGCAGTGCCCACAATTATAGTTTTTCCCAACATATTTAAGCCCAACCATAGTTGCTCAACTGAGGCTACATCCGGGTATGCACAGATTCTAGCATTTATACCTCTACGAATATAGAAGCCCACCCCACCACCTCTGCCTCCCTTAATACTACTATTTCTGGGCTTGTTAATGAAACGGTAGTCGCTCAATTTTGGTGCTTTCATATCTTGACCATGTCCAATCCAGGTTTCATTAATAGCAAGGATATCAGGGCATAGCTCATCCACTGCCACCAAAAATTCGTCCTGACCTGTGCCTAGTGATCCCGCATTAAATAGACCAACTTTCAAATGCTTTAGAGAAAGTTTTGTAAACTGTGATAATATCTTGAGTTATTTACAATTTGGTTAGAATAGTAGTCTGTTCGGGTTAATATTGTACTAGAGAGTCCATGGTATTTCAGTAAAATTGTAAGATCATAAGTATATAAATGTAGATATTGTAATATATAAATAATGTATTGTGTTACATAAATAAGTATAGATAAACATATTTTATACTGTAATGTTGACATGCTGAGAATTATAAATAAATTATTTTCTAGTTGCCACTGAAGTAATTGAGAAGACAAAATATACCCTACCCATTGAAGAAAAACAAGGTAATTTAATTTTACATAATACAAAATAAGTGCTTTGTTCAAAATTAGAAATGATAAATTAAAACTATTTTCAGACATGAAGAGGCAGATTAAACTTTTATCGAGCCAAAAACCCGCATGATGTCGGCCTCGGAACGCAGAGGATAGGCCGGCTTCCCCTCAGCCTCCCTGGCGTACACACGCCCCCGCTTCGTCCACGAGAAACGCCACTGCGCTCTGCGGCACTCCTCCCGCACGTGATGGAACAGCTGGCGGTTTGCACGCGTCAGCCGCTCGTTCACATAGATGCGAGACGCGGCGGACGCGTCCCGGCCGGCGTCAGCGGCGGTCAGAGTCCGGCGCACGCGCGCCGCCTGCAGCAGACGGTCGCGGAGGTCTCGGCGCGCCAGCCGCACCACGACACGGCGCGCGCGCGGCGAGGCCCCCTCCGGCCCCTCGCCCCGCGGCGCGCCGACCCGCTCCGCAAACACCACGTCACGCTCTTCTAGCGGAACGCCCAGCTTGGCGGCCAGCACGGTGACGGCATGCAGTACGCTCTCACCACGCTCCTCGGGGAGGTTTCCGATGTCCAGGTCGGATAAAAGCGCATCCTGGTCGCGCTCGTTCAGCTCCGCCCTCAGGTCCGCCACGCATCGCTCCAGCGCCGCGATCTCACCCGACGGCTCCGTACGACGCTGTTCAATCTCCTCCAGCCTCCGCTCAACGACGTCCATACGCTGTCCCACGCTGGAGACCGACGCCCGCAGCACGGCAAGTTCGGAGCGGAATTCCCTCACCTCAGTGAACATGGCCCTGAATTCTGCCTTAAACTCGCCCAGTTCCTTGGCAAGGGCGTTGTGAATACTGGAGAACTCCGCTGACATGTCGTCTCGGAGGGCACGCAGATGTAATTGCAGCTCCGCGTCAGTGAACTCTGCAGTGATGTTGCTGGCCGTCTCGTCCAGCGCCATGGGCTCCTCTGTCACTACAAAGTTCTGCCGCTCCGATCGAACAGGTGTACACGGATCACGACCCTTAGGAGCTTTGACCTGGCATGCTCCACAACGCCAAGAGTCCGCTATGAGGGCCCCCTGCGGCAGTCTAACACATTCGAAGTGGCTGCAACTTCCACAGCCCGGACAGACAGCGCCACCTCTCAGGAATTTGGCGCACGCCTGGCATTGCAGTCTTTCGCGACCCTCTCTGACGTTCATGGTCGACAACTTAATCGGTTATTTAATTAAAAAACTTGTTACTAGATGGCGCTATAAAGTTGTAGCCTCTTCTTCTTATTTTTAGTGGCAAGTGTGAGTTCAAGATCGGAGAGTCTAAGGCAATGTCAGTGACACAAAGTGTCAAGCTATATTTCTGTCAGTTGCCAGCTGTTTTTTGTTGTCGTCTGAGAATTTGCAGGTATCAGCAGTATACTCAAAATAATAAACTACTTGCTATTGGGTAGTTTAAATATTCAAAAAGTAAAATTGTCTATGTGTGAGTGCCTCTCCTTGATCGTTGAGGAGTTTATTTGTGTGAAATATGTGAATTTTCAACTTGCCGGTGACTTCGACGTACGGTAGGTTATGGCCGAGCCACTAATCTTCAAGTTTTGATAGCTTTCACTGTATTTACGTCGATTTAAATATATTTTCTAAGCAATTTACTTAGACAAACCGCTACAGAGATGTTTACTTATCAGCGCACACCAAACCGCTACAGAGATGTTTACTTATCAGCGCACACGATTATTGGGTGTGGTTCTATTACGGATTCAACGTCTCACCTAACCCGATTTGGTTGAAGTTATTCTAAGATATCTATATTCCTAGTTAATTTGTTAATGGAATCATTTATTATTTCTGTCTATATTATATAAATATATATGGACTATTTGTTCCGTGGTTCGTGGACAATTCACACAGCAACATTCTAGCCCCGTGGTAAATTTGAAGCTTACGTTACAGGTTCTAAATATATTATATATTCTGATATACTTAATGTAATACACATACATTTTTGTATTCATTTTACATAAGGAACATATAAACACCCGTAACAAATATCTGCAGATCGTACAAATTTTTCTTCCAAGGCGGGAATCGAACCCTCAACCTCCTGCGTTGCAAATATCTAGGGTTTATAAATGAAAATGAATAAACAACCTGACACACAGAAACACTTTCCCATTTATATTATGGATGTCGTTCATGTTTAGCAGAAATCACGGACATTGTAAAACCATGTCGTTTTGTTATCGTTCGTTGTAAGGCCATTCGTTGTCACCTTACAGCATAAAGTGCGCTATTTCAGTGCATTTGAGTTTTCTAATTATTAATGAAAACTTTTATAGGATACAAAATTATGTCCTTACATCGCTAAAACGTATCGACTAGTATTCACATCCTATATAACAGCACTATATATCGACTAGTATTCGCATCCTATAGAACATCACTAAGTATCGACTAGTATTCGCTGCAATCTGCATCGTGACCTATCATTTAGTGACGCCGCGTCTGGGTTAAGGTCACACGACACTGCATCATTGACACATTTACGCCGTTGTTATGACAGCATGTTATGGATTTTACAGCCGTAACAAGTAAGATATAAAAATAATAGTTTTAGTACCTGCTTTATCTTGGTTGATTACGCATTAGTTGTTTTTAACTGGTATTTTGTTTCGTATTTATATTCTTTCTCGCGATTTAGTACTTATTAATATTTACAAAACCTGAAAGTTTAGTCTTTCTCTCACAGTCTAACAATCTCATCATCGTCATTTCAGCCGTCGGACGTCTACTGCTGGACATAGGCCTCCCTAATTACTTAAAGTTATTTCGGTCGGACGCTTGTATCACCCGCGAACTAACCGCCTTAACAAGATCTTCCGTCCATCTTATTGTTGGAACAACTAAAATAACAATCTGTGGTATAGATATATACACATCAACCCAATCTTTTGTCTCGTTTTAAGTAAAAACAATTGCCCATAACTTCCATTCTTAAATTCACCTTGTGTATCGATCAATAACGTGAATGGCCGACGCCGTAACTTTGCTTCGACCGAACCTGCATTTTGCATGATAAAGGCGCCGATTCACAATGGTCGCTAAAATGCCCCTTTTGACAATTCTCAATGAACATTTTCAGTATAAATATTCATTATGTGACACGCTTCAATCATATACTTTCCGTTTTTTAATGTGTTGTCGAAACCACACAGTAACTTTAAACAAAAATAAGAGGAATTTATACACTTATATTTATTTGTATAAATACATTATTTAATGAGGTATAGCCAAAATTCATTAGCCAAGATTCATAAGGCAAGTTATTGTTAAATATTAATAATACGTTTGAGATAATTGTATATTTTATTTTGTTTCAGGTAAGAAAGAGAGTAGGTAAACCATATCTCCTCGATTTATTTATTACTCAGGTAAGTATTCCTATAGGGACCCAATATCAAAAATAAACAATTTGCTTAACATGTATTTTAAATGAATTCGCAAAGCTTCTATTTTACTCGAAAGTTGAAATGCATCTGTTATTTGTAACCTTAGGCCATTCAAATAATTAATTTTAAAAGTATCAAGTAATACAAATATGCCTTCAAACTACGCCCTCAGATGACATCACGCAATCTATAGATCAGCCTAACAAAGCCATTACACGCTCAGAACTGAAACCGCGTCGAATGTCTGAATAGCAGCATTTTAGCGGCGCGTGCGTCAAGAGGAGGCATGGTGATGTGGTCACCAAGCGACCTCTCGCGAAGGTCGCCTGTAGGACACTCGTCTACGATTATACAATACGCTTGGAAGACTTTGTTTTACTTTAGACCAGAGATTTCCTTTTTCAGTTTAGCCTATCATTTGTATAAAAATATTTTATATCATTTTTAACATATTCATTGCAGGGCTACAATGCAGAGATAAGAAGTGGGACGAAAGCGGACGGATTTTTTAATTAAAATAATAGTTAGGGCGGAATACATATAACAATTCAGGACGAATGTAGTATTTTTTATGCGGGCCGAATCCACGGGACGAATGTGGTAAAAATCGATTTGCTCACCCATGACCACATTGTATTTTGATTCGTTTCCAACGAAAATTCTTAATTGTCAATTATTCAAAAAAAACATATTCATAACAAAGCAAACTAATAATCCAAAAATCAGTCCACACAGACAGCTCGCTTATTATCTTAACCGGAACAATGCCGCCGCTGGCACGAGGATGCGCCAGGCCAAGGATCCTGCCTTTTGTTCGCGCAGTTATCTAGGCTAACCAATTACATACACCGATCTGTAAGATTTCATGATTGTTTAGAAATTAAGTTATTGGGGATTTTTAGTACATATTTATCAATAAAATTGATTGATTGGTGCGAATGTCCGCTTGCGATGAAGAGGTTGCAGGTTCAAACAACGTTGTTTGAACCTTTTTATATATTTTAGCAAACGGTACCCGTAACAAAAACTACGAGCTTACTACGGGTCTAGATGTTACAAAATACAAATACAAAAATAAATGGAAGGAATATTTATCTAGTGTTAGATAGATGATTATGCTACTAGTCTGATATGTCTATCTGACGATGTATCAATGTCCTAGTATTTTCGAGGAAGAAATTCCTCAATTATAGATCCCTAATCTCGAAAATAAATAACTGTAGTAGTATTTCCATTTAACCATCAAAGGTCTATTATAGTTTCACTGACATGAACAGATTTCTCGTATGAAAAATAATTATTTTCTAATCAGCTGACACGCCATATTCTTTACGACATCCGTTTTCTCGAGAATTATAATAAATTGTTAGAAACCGTCCGCGGGCGATTGAACACGTTCGGTGATATAGATGTGGACATATTTGCGTTCAATGACAACAAAATAATAATAAATAAATAAATAAAAGCTATAAAGTGGAAGCTGTCTATAGCTAAGATGTAACTATTATCATAGACAAACATACCCTGAATTATTAGTCTATAATTTTTTTTTGTATAGGTACAATTGCTTTATGTTTCCCAAATAAACAAAAGTCCTACGATATTTATAGAACAATTCAAAACTATAAAAACAAATTCAGTAATATTTAAAAATAATTGGGTTAGTTTTGAGCTAAGTGTTGGTATTTGAGATAAGCTGAAAACTTGTCCCGCACCTCTTCTATTATAAAACTTATGACCTGGCTAATGCTTTCGGGAAATCATTTGTATATCGTCTCTCAAACTATTACAACGAGAAAAATATACAATGCCTCGGTAAAATCCGTATAACGCAGGCAAAACCACGCAGTTGTTTATAATAATCTAGTTCAGAGTCACGGGCACACTACTCTATTGAGAAATGAAGACTTTCTTAGAATTAATGATAGCCACGGTCATTAATTGGGTTAAGAAATGTATCATTAAGTGCCCGGGTCGACTGTGCGCATCAATCAATCTAATGACGCTATGATATATCATGAAATCAGATTAACTGTTAATCTGCTAACATTTGTATCGGAGATGAGTTGCCTTCGACTTTGATTGGGCCTCAATGGTTGCTATAGCAACGTGGGTAAATAAAATTAACAGATTTAGTTAACTGAGGGTCTGTTTCACTACACGCTGATAAAGTGCCAGATAGCCTATCCGTAACCTATCTGCCAAATAAATTAATAATTTTAGTAGCGATTAGTTTTATCTTTAACCGGTGTAACAGGCCCTAAATCTGCTGTAATTTTAAACTTCTTTTTAACTACTTTTTGTTGTAATATTATAAATAACGAAAGTTTGGACCGATTTAGGTGATTTTAGTTTTCAAATATTGGTAAGAAATATGGGAATAAAGCGGACGAAGCCGCGGGCGGGTCAGCTAGTAAGTTTCTAAATATCAAATCGAAAGCGTAACTATCAGACAGTTACTTTCGATTATAATAATTGAAGTGCATTTAATGGGTTTCCCTTCAAGAAGCTATTTAGAAGGTTCATCAACTATTGGACAGGTTTATGTTCGCATTTAGTTTTCTATCAAATTATATCGGTTTTGTAATAACTATATTTGCGTTAGTTGGGTTCTAAAATACGTCATATTTTTATTAGGTGTTATAAAGTAAAACTAATCCTAATATTCAAAGTTCAAAAGTTCAAAACATGTGTTACGGGTACAATAAGTCTAATATGTCTAATATGCATAATATACATAGGTACATCAATAAATTTTTAATCCATACTAATATTATAAAGCTGAAGAGTTTGTTTGTTTGTTTGAACGTGCTAATCTCAGGAACCGCTGGTCCGATTTAAAAAAATCTTTATTTTATGATAAAATGGCTATATTTTATGAAAAAAAAGCAAGCGAAGCTTTTGGCGGTCGACTAGAGTACATATAAAACACCCAAAACAAATTGCTGCAGTTCGTATAAATTTTAGATCCGAAGCCGGAATCGAATCCACAACCTTCTGCGTCGCAGATAGACTTTCGAATGCTGCGCCACATAGATTCTCTAAGAATAACACACAGACTTTATTTTACCTACCGGAAAATATTATCTCCTTCCGCGGGGAATTACACTTTAACGCTGCGCCAAGGTGGGCGGAAAGTAAGCAATAAGTTTCAAAGGTACCTATCAACTAACATTTCCTCAACAGTTCCATAACTCTATAACTGATGCCCGCATCACAAACCAATGCAAACCTCATAAAATACGATATTTAAATCACTTGTAAGATAATCGATATCGCTAGGGATGTAACGGTGTTGTCGATTTATGAATGAGTAGTGCGGTGCGGTAGGGCTGCGATGATGTATCGATAGTCGTGACGGTTGGAGCTTCGGCTAGCATAATGTTGGTTTGGTGTAAAGGAACGAGTACACTAGATACCTACTATAATATTATTAAGGTGAAGAGTTGTTTTAATTGAACGCGCTTATCTCAGGAACTTTGAATTATAAAAAAAATCAGTGTTAGATACGTTTTTTATTTTATATGTAAATCAAATAAAAAACATAAGCAACCCATTTTACTTTTCCATGCTGCAAGAATGAGACTTCTCTCTTGAAAATATAAGAGAAGCTATTAAGTCTCACACCCATATTCTTAGTCGTTTCCCATAATATTCCTCCACTCAAAAATAAACAAGCGTTGATCGTCTTGGTCTTGTAGGAGTTTCAAAGTTTAACAGTTTTCGCCTTATCTCTAACTTGAGATGAGCTTAAAAAAATATCAAGTGGAGGATTTGTCGTATTCTCAGATACGAATTTGCTCAAGTGAGGTTGAGTTGAGTGGAGAAAACGACTAAGAATATGGGTGTAAATTCACCCGATGGCCAAGAGCGGGTAAGTAAGTTGGTAAGTTTCTCATATCCTGCAAATGCTTCTAAGTTACCAGAAAATTCCGGTTTCTTTACTATTTATGTCCATAGGTGCGTCGTGGAATTTGAACCCACTACCTTCGGAATTAAAGTAGAAGAACTCACTTAGTATTTATTACCTACGTTTTCTTAGAGTTATATTTGTAACTCTAGGGGATAAAAAGAATTCAAATTACCAGCCGAATTAGAGAAAGTTAATATTCCCACATCAATTGATACACGATACTCTGAGTTCACTGTTATCATTTTAATTTACAATGTCATCAAGACAATTTAGCATAAATATTCCATTTCATATTTTATAGTTACGTTTAAGACTACTATTGGTCCCATCAATCAAAATATATATCAAAATTAATTCATTAACAGTTTAAACATCAGGTTTTTACAGCAGGTCTAAATAATATCTGTGATCGTATATACTTATTTATGATAATATCGACCGGCTGTGATATGTTGATGTTTATTTTAAATGTATCAGATTTCATCTGAGCCCTCTGAATAATTAGATGTTATGGGAATACTATTCACAATTAAATTTCCAATTTGCTGTATGGTTCCGTCCTAAAAGTATCCCATCTCATGGTTGACGTTAAAGCCGAGAAGTAAACTTTTGTACCTATTCATTTAGAACGAACGTGTCTTTAATGGAATTTAAATTAGCGTGTACAGTTTGTATTTAAAATTTTCCTCCAATTTCCTTTTAAAGGCTTTTGTAAAGTGTTGATGGTTATTTGAATCTTTTTGCATAGCAGAGATAAACAATAAAAGGTAATTAATTATGAATATTATGTAAATTGTATAAAACATAAAGCGTGAAGTACAAATATATTTTACGATCCAAGGTTCACTTTATAACCGCAGTAGAAATAATTTACACACGATATCCACATAACTATTTACATCAATAAATTATAGTATGTACTCAATACAGAGTAAACGCAATACATCTCTACAATCATACATAAAACTATGTACCTACCTACATTATCTAACCCGTACTTGGCCATTGCGACGTGGTGAAGAGAGAAGTCCCTGTGTCCCAGCAGTGGGACAAAGTGGGTAAAAGGGTGATTATTATGATGATATTATGATGAAGTTCGTTTTTTTGTTATCTGTGGTAGTCGATAATACATTCTTTAATCAATCCTCTGTTTCGGTTTCAGAATGTCATGGCCATTCAAAAATGTATTTTTCTCCCCATTGTAAAATACAAAATACAAGTATAATGTTAAAATGTGCTTTTATGTATACAAATAATAACAATTTGAATACAGACATTAATAAACACGTAATACGAGTCATTGTAAACAAATCGATTTGGAATAGAATCGACACTAGCCGAATGTGCTCCCCTGCTGGGATAACGTTTTGATTTATTCGATTAGACCTATTAGTCGATTATTCGATTGCAACTGATACTCAACATGAATTATCGATGGTTTGATTATTTAATCGATTATTTGTGAGTGATGACCTCACATGAACACATCGTTGAAGAAATAAATAAAATAGGTAGGTACAAAGTTTAATTAACCCGCCGTTTGTGACGTCACTTTGACTTACGTGGTTTGTGACGCCGGTCATACGGACCGGATTTTTCAAATTAAATTTTCTTAAAAAGTATTACTGCAGGGAATGTTTACTTATTTAAATATTGAAAAGCTATGTTTTTTTTATAATAATACAAGGTTATATCTTAAATAAGTTATTTTTATTCATTATTAGGCTTACATAGTTAAAACATTAAAAATAACCAAGTTATTTCTAATGTTGACTTTAAATATCAGAATTTTCAACAAAAACATTTTTTTTTAACCTAATCAGGCTTTTTCATGTTTATTATAATAGGAACTAAACACAAAAAGGTATTCTTTTTTGTTTGATTATTTTTGTACCATATTTAACTATGACTATTTTACTTACGTAATCTGTGACCCTGGTCTCACGCACCGGGTTGGCACCAAAACTCACACACATCCGCCTGCCTCGCCCACGCGGGTTGTACCGACGATAGAGTACGCAAAATCAGGAGAGTACACGAAATTGCAACTCAATTGGTTAACTGGTAAAAAAGTTATTCGACTTTTTCGATCCACCCGGTCTCACAGACATACAGGTCACAAACGGCGGGTTAATTAAAAGTTGAATGTAAAAACGTTAACAGTATGAATAATTTGACGTAGAGTGATATTTTAGAGGTGATATATTTTTTAAATAAAACTTTTTTTAATACACAATCAACCATCAAAATGTGATAATAGTCATAATAGTTATGATAAGAAGAAGAATCCATGAATGAAAGTCCCAATCAAGGAAGTTGCAATAAAAATTCCTCCTTAGTCTATGGTCTTTATAGTACCATAGACAAGAGCCCAAGAGGACAACGACTTGTAATGAAGACAGGTTGTTCCGATCTGTCGTCATGTCGGTGGTCTGCGAGTAATTGGCACCACTTTCTACATACAGCGTGATCACGGCAACTTGGAACAGATTCATGTTTTGTACCTACTCGCAGATTTGACGAACGCGATTGTGACAATTTAATTGAATGCCTTTGTGAGGTCTGTTTAAATTTGTTTCGAGAGTTTTCTATGGAAAATAAAATATCTTTCTACTAGCTGACTCGCCTGCGGCTTCGCCCGCTTTCTATAGTTCACTTTTTAAACCTTTCCTGGACTAATTTCATAACCAAAATAAGCTAAATTAACCCTGCCGTTTCCGAGTGGTAAGACTAACGAACACCAATTTTTATTTTATTTTAAAGAATCTTTGTTAGGTTATGTACTGTCATAATGGTTTCTCCTTCAAATCAGAATATTTGACTAGTGTTGTAACACACTGTATTGTATTTTATCGAGTGTTATGTTGAGGTTCGCGTGTCTTCGCTCTAATGGGCGTCGGAAAAAAGCCACAATTGCTCGCAATTGACGAGCCGCCGAGTTTACGAACGATCTGCGGCGCACGACACTGGCACCTGGCGATCTAGGGGGCTAGGGTTGAGCTTTATCGATATATATCTTATCGATAAAATTAATTTAATGTTAAATAGTGTAATGACATCATTAAGTTAGTTCGCGGCAAATGTAAATTTTATATCAGCATCATTCTAGTTCTAGCTGAGTTTGTCTGAACGAAGCTCAGACGCTCTCAACTCACGATACGGTCGCGTACAATACTTTTAAATGTTGAATATTAATTTTCTAAGTAATTCAACATTTAACATAATTGTATTTTAAGTTTATGGATTTACTTATTTATATATTGTAATTTCTCATCTACAATAAATTATAAACAAAAAGATCTCTAAGAAATGTGAATCAATATTTATTTTCCATATAAAACACAGGTCCCATTATTAATGAGCTGGGTGGGGTCTTTCATTTCTTACTTGTATATGTGAGAATTATGGAAATAGACAGTATTTTTAATATTTGCGTTGTAACTTATCGCCACCCACATTTCTCCAAACCATTAAGAATTGCAAATATCTGATAAGAACCTGCCTGGAGCTTCATCAGTGTTGACATGTTTATTAACGTCTAATTATGCATGTTTTCGATTACATAAAACATTTGTAGTCGACAGCCCTGCTCTAGCCAATGAGAACATAGCCCGCGGGCACAGACATGGCGCGGGCGCGGCGCGTGCGCACCTATTTGAATTTAGAACGCTCGTTCTCCGTTCAAATTTGACCATTGTCACGGAAAATGCGGGTCGAAAGTAGAAATTGATTTCGATTTTCGAATGATTTATCGAAATCTCGATCGTGAACTCTGCAATTTCGTATCGTTTTCCTGCTGGCTCGGGGCTGTACGGTATAGATAAGTACCGTATCTTTATTTATTTGAAACGCTAACCCATAACCTAAGAGCCCGTGATTGCCAGACCTTCCTTTAATTCACAAGCGTGAAAATTCTTTCATGTGTATGTCTAACATAGGTAAGAATAACCCCCAAACATGAAACCTGGATCGCGGTTCCTTTGGGAGATAACAACCTTTTACCTGTTATCTCCCAAAGGATTATTCTTACCTATGTTAGACATACACATGAAAGAATTTTCACGCTTGTGAATTAAAGGAAGGTCTGGCCATCACAGGCTCTTGGTCTACCACGGATTTTATTACATTTCGATTAAGTAGAAACGCGTTCTATTATTTAAAATTACCATAATTCTATTATAAAACATTAAAAGATATACTTATCCGTAAATAACGCACTCTATAGTATAACTTATTCAGAAAATTACAACTATTTACATAACATTTTTAAACATCTTAAAATTCTAATCCATCACCAGACGATAAATAAGCCAAGAATGTGTGGACTCAATTATACCCTTAGCAAGATCTTTATAAATTGCGTGTACCCCAGGACCCCAAGGACCTCAGGACCGAACAGGAAACCTTTCAATTAAAGATTAACATAATTATATCGACGTTTAAGGGACTCTGCTTATAATTTACATGCTCAGTGATTAATTGCTAGTTAAACATGGTATATCTAGCTTCTATTCTATCGTATGTCGCGCCAAAATTTAATTAAAAAAGCATTTTGATGAGTAGATAAATTAAATTTACCTTCTCAGCGCCTGTGTTCTGTTTAATAACGATGCTGGCTAGGTACCGACAAGTTTTAAGATGTTTTTTTACTAACGGACTAAGCACCTCTAGAGTATTAACCTCTTTAGTGTCAGAGTATGAGCACTGAACCGCGAAAGATTGATTTTTCGTCTCGATGCGATTTGTGACGGTTTACAGATACTAACGAATTTTTTCACCATTTTACCTCAATGTAGTCTTTTTGTTTTGCATTTTAAAAATAATTTCTCATTTGCTGGTGTACTTTTCTACTGGTTCAAAAATGAAGGTAGCGCCATCTTTTTATTCTTATTTGAAGTCATCGATGTTTTTTAGCCTTTAGTAAATAAATAATAATAAATAAATAAATATTGCTGGACAATTTTACACAACGACATCTAGCCCCGTGGTAAGCTCAAAGCTAGTATATAATTAATTTTTCATAATTTTCTTAATTATAGGCCTTATCGTTTACCATTATCTATATTGTTGACATATACAAGTATTTTATTCTTTACTTATGACTACCTATTGACAGACAAGTAACCTAAATCACAGTGGCAAAGTCGTGGTTGTTATTTATAACCATATTTTCAAGAAAGCACCTCACTGTAAAAACAAATACAGATCCGTAGATCTAACTGTAAAATAATAACCTCTAATGAGACAAGAATTCTCACAATCAATAACAATTACCCAATAAGCGAGCAAGAAAACAATAACGCCCAAATTGATCGGTACAAAAACCGACGTGGAGTGCTAAAGACGGTGATTATCCTCACCGTGAGAAACTTCAAACGTTTGAGGTGTCATCGCAATTACTTGTGAGACACTGCCGCTGTTTCACGGTGTTTCTAATGGAACGGTTGGGAATTAAGTAGACTTATGTATGACTATCAGCGGTTTAGCTGAGTTGTATTAGCTATTTGTTTTAACTATGTACTGTTAAGAAGTAGAAGTATTAAATTTAACAATAATTATACACAGTAGATATTAAAGTGATGGCGACGCCTGAAATTTCGATACAACGTCATACTGAAATAATTTCGAAATTCAGCATATTTTCTTATGAACATTTCAAAGTTTATTAAATTAAGTTTTTAATATCTATTAATCTTTAAACTAGATTGTGGATTTAATCTATTATTTAGAATTTTAATTTATACATAATGTTGGATATCACGGATCTCTTCCCGACACGCCACAGAGGTCGCAATTAAGGAGAGATTATTTTTTTTATTATTTCAGAATTATTATGCGGAAAAATATAACATTTTGTAGGTATCTAGTGTCTCGTAAATCATTAGAAGTAGTTTGCATTGATCTACACCCGTCACGCAGCATCGTACACTGATTGATCGTAGCCTACTTGAAACAGGATGAAGCAAGCTAACTAAATCACACTAAATCCTCCTTGCTCGTTACAGTCAAAATCAAAATAAGCTGAACATTCGCAACTTTTCAAAATTATTTCTATAATTAATTACATTTATTTAACTATAGAAATAATATTTAGCTCTACGAGGCTGCAGGAATCTGCGGTACATAAGCGTTTGCTTATTATAGCTTTGGTATTTTAAAAGTATCGAAATTTATTTTTACTTTTTCACTTAAATTGCTAATAAGTGTTCTCCATCTTATTGAGATCACCGATTTCGCTCTTCTGTTAAATGTTACAAACTAATGTGAACAACAATAAATGAATGATTTTGTCCGTTTGTTCAGCGACTTATGCATCAGAATCTGCTCAGAGGCTGTAGATTTAAATTATGTGGCTCATCAGACGACCGTGGATGCCTGTTGCAATTCTAACGAGGCGGTGGGTGGCTGCCATTTCCATACGTCGGCCCGTGACGAACGGAATTTATAGATGATCTGATTTTACGAACTCCAAGCTAGAACTACGTGTTATGTCTGAATAATTTTGCACATGTTGACGTGTGTTTCCTAGCTGCATAAACACCCTTATTTACCGCCCAACTGCTTGGACACAGGAATCTCTCTCTCGGATGAAAAAATGGGAGCACGCTCTACTTTCATAATGGTTGTGGGTTCATACCTCGCCGCGCACCTCTGGATATTTTTTAACGCTGAAAAAGCTGAGCAAATTTGGCGGAGAATAATTACATAATACAGTTTTAAACCTGTTATAAAGCATGTGATCGATTTTTATGGGGATTACACCTTTTCTGTGGGAATAAGAGACAAAGCCGGGGAAAGCAGTAATAAAACTCTAGGTATATTCTATTACATTTTGCTAGCAATCTGGCTGTCTTGGTTGACAGGTGGCGGCTTACGGACAGACTGACGTCCGTTCTATATTTATGAACCCAAGCCTCAAGGCAGGACCTTGTCTTAGTAAGAAAGCGGCGCTACTGTTGTTTTAATTATAATAATAAATTATCTATCAAGCTTGTCTTTTGGGTACCTACTAGTGAAGGAGTTCTGATAAACTTAAAATACTGATGAACTTAATAAACTAGAAATATAGAAACATTTTCAGAGTTATACATACAAAGAAAAAACGGGAATTCACAAACTTGAAATGTTTAATAAAGCCAATAATTTTTGTACGTGGGTCATTTTTAGGACTGCTAGGACCCGGATCACAATAGCTCGTTGTTCCGCAGAGCATGTCTACGGGAATCGAACTTGCCCCACAAAGGCTGTCAAATTCAAACTAGTTACCAAAGACAAAAGTCCATATTATTGTCTCTACCAATACAAATGATAAATAGCGAAAAGATAGTTTAAATCATGGAAATAAGGTTCAGAATCGTTCGAGATAGGTATAGTAAGATTTTTGCCGATCGCTGTCTCATAAGAAGTGTCAAAACTGGTGACGTTAATTGCGCTCGCGCTGTTGTTATTGAATATTGTTCTGAGTGGCAGACATCCTTTAGACGCATTGTTCTGTAATTGGCTATAAAATAGATTTTCTTGTTGGTTGTAACTTTGAAGTAGACATGCTTTGATAACACGCTATTGTGGTTTAATTGAAGGGGTGAAAGTAGTTAGCTTTTTTTTTATATAAAATCATAATCATCTACTTCCTGCCCTTTATGTATATTATGTAAGGTCTGCAGAACATGTACAGTTTGCTTCTGTCAGCCGTTTTCTTCTCACCCCGTTCTTAATTATATAGATAAGTACTAGGTACCTACGTTCATCATTCACACAGTCCATCCATATTTGCTTTGGGTCCGTATCAGAATGACAGTTAAAAATAACAATCTTTGCGGCACGAGACTTTCATAGATTTTTTTTATGTACCGTTCAATTTCAATTCAATATGTTTTTGTATTTTGTTACATATTTCTAATATGGAATGATACAGATTTCTACTCGTAGTATTTACCATTGTAGTATTTCTAATAGACCTTAAGCTAAATTAAGCGCAATTAGCCAGTGTCAAGTGTTTTATAAAACTACGAATACTACTAGAAGTTATAAGATTGTTACTTATGACATCGCCAATTTGGCAATGATGATTTAGAACCAATCCAATCTGACACTAATTATTGAATAAGCTATTAGTCTTCATTTATTTCTTAAGTTAAATCTATTTAGTTACATGATTACGTAATAAGGCCAGTAGAATATTTCGTGTCAACGGCCGTCCTAGGCAATGCGAGTCTGATACTAATTTATTAGACGTTTTCGCATAATAAGGCTATGTAGGTTATACTATAGAACTGGGCTCAATGCAACGAGGGTGGTTGAGAACTTATTGAGGCATTTGTATACAACTTTGGTATAATTTAGTAAACTAACGTAGGCACATTTGCACGGGAGAGGCTATAAGCTAGTACAGTATCATTAATTTTGAATTGAAATTATAAAAAAAATGTGGGTTATTTAAAAATTCTAAAATTATGTTCATAGATTTTGTCCAAGTGGGTCTGTTAAGGGTCAAAAGTACCGAAAGTAACTCTCTATCGACCTAAATAACTGGAAAACTTTTAGAGTTTTAGTAGAAGGTGGTACCTATGCTAATCGGTTCTTTCTTTCGTTTGAAAGGTTGGAATGGTAAATAAATAAACGCTTTTACTTCTTAATTATTCTTAAATGATTCTTATTCTTATTTTAATTGGCCTGGAATTATGATAATGATGTGATAACTTAGTATGAACTGTGAGGATATAACTTGACTGGACTAGCCTCTGCCTATAATTGTTAATGTTCTGCATTACCGTAATTGTTAGTATCGGTCGAAGTCAGCTGAATCGACCGATTGGACACGCTCAAATTAATATCGATTTGTTGAGTTCAAGAGATCGAGAGAATGCATATTAGAATTATGTTGAAATCGATGATAATTTACACGTCTACGTTATTGACTGTGAAACATTGAATTGTGATAAGTTAAATAATTTTAAGTGAAATAATTATTAAGTATTCATTTTATGACGATCTCTGACGCAAAGCAGGCGAATTTCCACCTGTTAGGTAAGAGGTTGAGGGTTCGATTCCCGTCTCGGTAAAAAAAATGAGGGAAAATACATTAAATACGGGAAGATCTGCAGGGGCTCATCAAATATACTTACATCACAAGAATCACAAAATATTATCTTGATATGAAATATAGACACCGAATTCTTTATTACCGCTTTTTTATTTTAATGCGGGAAAATCCTCAAGCAATAACCAGCGATTAATAAAACTTGTTTGTATTAAGATGTTAGTGTCAATCAAATATATTGATCTTAATAAATATATCCATGAGTTAATAAAATACGAGTATTTACAAGGTATTCGTTTTATAAAAAGTGGTTTAACCTACAGAATGTAGTCGTAGTTCGATATTTGAAATTGTAATAAGAATGTGGGCGAACACGCGCCAACCACTCAGCTCTATATTGTCTATGGAAAACCCAAACATAATTTATATATACACTTTTGTTAAAAAAAATCCTTATCTATGATCCAAATAGTTATAAATCCACCTGTTGTGGGTGGGCCATTTGGCATAGAGTTTTGATCGTAAATATTATTTGTGAAATTTCATAAAATTAATCTTTGTCCGTTGATGTTATAACAGATTCGAATATTTGTATTGTTTATTATACGCATATTTATTATATATTACCCGCGTTATTATATATTAAGTAATTCGATTTTCATTAAACCGCTCAGATATTTTGGCGTAAAAAGGCGACAGACAGATTTAATGATATATCTCGTTTATATAATTAAGCAATATACAAACAGAGTCATAACCGTAATACTAACCAAATATTATTTCTTGCTAACCTTATCAAAATAACTTATTTTCGATCAACGAGTTTCTCAAGTTGTCAATAAAAAAAATGTTTAAATAATAACAGTTCCTTACCATTACCAATAAGGTTAACAGAGGTCATTTTATACAATAAACACAATATTAAAAAACAGATGCCGATATAAATTTGGTTACAAATAAAGATGTTAAACCAGTTTAAAAGTGTCTTAAATTTTAACGCTTTAATTTATTATGGAATGCGCTATGTCCTTGTTTTATTATATTTTTACATAATAATGTTATGGTTATACTTACTGTAACCATTTTTATGTAGTTCTGTATAGTTACGAGTATGAAGAATTTTTTTTTCCCTAATCCTGGATTTATATTTTTATTAGTAACCACCAAAGCGGACTGTTTTAATTTAAATTGGCTTAGGTAGCAGAGATCCCGTTTTTCTTGTGACACGATAAAATACAAGTACATAATCTTAAAAGCAATTAAAGTTATGAGCCTATAAATACTGATAACTTTTATGTTTTGCGTGAATTCTGTGTCATTTCGTATTTAGGGTTCCTTCGTTTGTCGATATTTAAAGCATTTATGCTTCATGAGGTTATCGTTTGGGCTTTTCATCAGATATCGTCGACCAAAATAGGTTTATCATCATCATAACAATTCATATTTCTTCCTGAAGTCAGGCCATTTTAATAGGTAACATCTAAAATTAGTTGTAGGTATATAGGTATTACATAAAACTAGGTACTATCTAGTTTTATTTGTAAGTATGCGTATCGGAAAGCTACAAGGTAAGTGTGATTATTGTACCAAATACCCCAGAACTATAATATTGGAGACACTCGTGCCAGTAGTGATAGAAACATAAGGAGTTGCAATGATGCATGTGATGTCAATTACTAAATTTCCGATATATATTAGGGTAACCTCAATATCCTGTAGCTGCGATTCTTGTCTACATCGAACCTCAATAAAGTAGTCGAACCAAAAGACTGTATTGTAAAGGGTGAATGTAGATGTCACATTAATAAACGAGGGAGATAGTCTAGAATCTAGAATTTCTCGAGGAACCCAGCGGGAATGCTTCGTGCAACTCTAAACTAAGTATTAAATGAGGGGTCCATTCTGGTCAACGTTTTGCTTTATCCAAAACTGACTTTGCCCTCGGGTTTTATTCGGGCCATTTCATATTTTGACGGTTTAAATTTGGAACGGGCACTTCCAAATTCTTAATTCAAGTGCACTTCAATTAAGAATGGTTGTAACGAATACTTGCAAAGTTGCAATGTTGGATCGTATTTTTTTATTTACAATAAACAATAATAATATAAACAATAAGAATTTATTATTTTAAATTCAGTAATCTGATTACTCGCACAACAATTAATAAATCAGAAGAATCAATCTTTTTGTAAATTTATTTACTTAGTGTTTTAATAAAAACTTAATTGCAAATACTTAATACGTAGATACTCAAGTACCCAATTAATAACTTTACATAATATTGCAGGCTTTTTCGCGTTATTTCAAAGAATCGTTAAATCCTACATGCATAGCCTGTCGTGCTTTATAATTATCTTGTTATTGCCATATTTATGGCACTGATAAATTACATGAAAGTGTCGTCAGTTACATTGATGCGTGCTGCTCATTTATTGGCTAATTTCAGGTCAGTGACTGGATTCATTGTTATTTATTTAAAATATACTATAATAAATAATAATAATAATAAGCTTTATTTGACCGAATTATAATACATTTCAAATGTAAGTTAGTAGTAATTATTTTAGGGTGTTAGTTTTTGTTCTTGTTGAGTTGTTTTTAAGTGTTTATCTAATTCGGACCCCTTTCGGGTAAAAGCCTCCTCCATACATACTCAATACAAAATATATTTCGTTTTTAACTTTTTTGTTTGGTGAGATCCATGTCCACTTCCTGTTTTGTTTTTTCTTTAAATATTGTGTTCATTATGGACATCTTTTTTTCAATGGCATATTGTATCATTACATATTTTCAGGTAATCTGATTTATTTTATGTTTAGCTGGAGGGTGTTAAAATATACTATAAGATGTAAATTTGGTGATTATACCAATTCCTATAATGAGTAATTGTAGTCATGATAACATAAAGTTCAATAATGGGTTATATTGGGGAAAGTCATATTATATGAAGAAGAAATTGAAACAGAAGAGGCTGAGTAAACATAGAAATTTACGAACACAATACTAAAGTTGGCCGTTACTTAAGTGGGCCGCATGCTTGTCTGCCATCTTGGTACCTAGTATAAAAAAGGTAGGTACCTACTGTATTAAAATTTTAATCCATGATCAATAACCAATTTATTAATTAATAAAAAAAATGTTATAAAAGTTAAAGTGCAAAGCAAATCAACACATTTTCCGTGTTCATACCGTCTAATTAAAGAAATAGAATGTGCGGATTCAATTTGAGATACCGCCATATTGCACGAACGCCGCTTTCACCAATCGTAAAGCGAGGCTACCGAACTGATACTCGTAATAATCATTATCACTTATGGTAGAACATGTATTACATTTCACAGCCACTGAATAGGCCATAAATGAGAAAGGGCTTGTTGATGATGCGGTAGCAAGGTCCACATCCAAGGTCTACATTAAAGATTTGGGCTGGTTTTACAGGGGTGCAGAACGCATTCCACAGTGAAATAAATGATAGTGCGAATGCAGTTTCCCGCGACGAATCCAAATAACAGCCTGTGTTTAAAAGCTGGTTTAAACCCTTAGTCCATGAACAATCTCGTTAGTCGATATTCAACTCGCGGAAAATCTAGGTACTCAACGCTTATCTTTACCAAACTCGAGTGAAATATAAAAAAATCTAATCTACAATTCTGGAAATAAAGAAATTACTTCAGTTTTACGAGCCGTGGATTGCGAGTATCGATAAAAACGTATTTAAATCGACTTTTATGCCCCGCCCTAACGGTCGCCGTAAATTCGACACGTTACTGCGCGCTCATTCGAGTATGTCTTTATTAATAGTGAAGATCTTTGTTTACACCGATACGATTCTAACTCGAATAACCGATGTAATTGAAGCACTATCAGATTTATCTGGTTAAGTTCAATTGACGATTGTTCCGTGTTGTTGTGACACGCGAAACAGTTACGTTTTACTGTGTTATCGTAACGAAATGCTCATTCGAGATCATAAAATATAGAAAGTAGACAAACGTATAATAGACAGAAAATAAATAAGATATTTACAGATGCGTAGCTAACTTTACGAGCAATTAATGACATGAACGCGAAATTACTTAACTTTTACCGTCTCGTCTTTAATTTGCATAGGTTGGAAGGAGTTTATTTATTGCATAAAATAAACAACCGGGGCTTTTTCTGTATCTTTATTGCGGCATAAAGAAAGTGATATCGATGATTGTCAAGTGGCGAGTCACATCTCTATTTGCTGCTCTATTTAGTTTAGTCTGAATTTCTTCAATTCCTTATCCTGGTGCTTATAACGTTTGTTGTAGAGTTGAGATTCGCTTAGCTGCTGCAGGATTGGGGTCTCGAATGGCTGTAGGGATGTCGATTTGAACTTTTATGACGTCAATAAACAGCGAAATCTCTGAATACTGCATCCTACGCCATGAATTCGAAGAATCGTAGATAATTCTTGTTGGTCAGTATAATATGATAACTGTTTTAATTGTTCCAATCAGATATTTATACAAATTAGAACATAATGTGTATTTTCAATATACAAATATGAAATGAAGAAGTAAGAAAAAATATTAATAAAATGATATTCTTGTTTCAATAAACTCAGTAGGTACTACCTAATTCGTTATTATATGTGTGATTAAAAATATCTATCTATGTATCTATTTATATTAAGTTTGTATATCAGAAATCTAGCACCCGCATGATAAGCTTCGAGCTTACTACGGGGCTAGATGTTGCTGTGTGAACCGTCCAGCAATATTTTTTTATTTATTGTTTATAAAGACATAATCCTCCTCCAATTATCAGCTCAATAACTACAGATCAAGAATATCATAGTATTTATTCCTAATGATATTATGCGAGGTGTATTATGGGCAGTCCACACGTGCCGGCGCGCAATGAGCCGTGTATAATCCACAAACGAGGCAAGGCCAACGTCGGTGTGGACGGACCTTATTGCATTATTTATTACGACAAGATATACATTAAAATATTCAGTTTGTTCCGCTTTGATAGGTTGTTTTGTTAGTAGTTATAATAAGAATAAAACTTATGATAGCTATATTATTTTTCATAAAAATATTTTTCGACTTCAAAACGCCTCTTACATCAACAGCTTTGCAACAAGATGATGAGATTACAGAGTAAAAGAAAAACATTAAAATTGTAAAAATCCACCAATTTCTCAAGAATAGGTACCATTATCAGATCTTGATGACTATGGAGCCTGTTCCAAGTTGTGCAAAGCCTGTGCAGAGTTCTGTGATTTGCATGTACCAGCAAATTTCGATCACTATTCGCCCAGAAAGAGTGGTGATACCAAATTCCCCAAGAATTATAATTGTAGAAATTGCTTTTAGCAATAACACCGGACATTACGCATACGTGTTATTTTGTAAATGTTGATTTTTGGTGTGTTGTAAGTAATGATGAATTATCTTATCTTATAATGGATCGTCATGATAATGAAGACTACGGATTCTTTGAATTCCATACCCATCTGTCTTCGTCCGGAACGAGTGCATTCGATACAAATACTCAATTCTTGTATATCATTAGATTTTATAACGATTAGTGATGGATTCTCTCGATTCTACGGCTACTAACGATGAGAATGAATGAATTATATCTACGCTTCGATGTTAATATTACAAGGAAATTGTTTAAACGGTTTTCTTTTCTTAAGTTACGTGGAAATGGAAAAGTCGAGGTGCAAAAATAATGTTAATTTTGGTAATTTTGTATATCTATTTATCTATAGTTAATTAGTTATACCTATCAGACCACGGCGGTTAGTATATCTCGAAACACTCGTGTACAAATGAGTACCTACATTATTTTTGTTAATATCAAAAATAACTTCAGACTACACAACAAATAACAATTAAGTTCTGTTATGTCAACAATCACCGATTATAACTTTTGTGGCATTCTGAATCATTATTTTTTTAGTGCCCCACATGGGCCAATTAGCATAATTAATTGAAAAACTAAATATTATCGATGTTACGCTTTATCTGACATTTAATGTGTCAATAAATCTTAGAAATATTAATTTGTTAACCACCCTGTATATTTGACATTACAAACATTTGACATTTTTACTACCGTTTTCGAATATATTAATTTTCGCGGCTATTATTCCAATTTTTTTAAACAGGTTTATAGCTCATTAATATATAATTTATTATGTTTTAAGAGTAATTAAAAGTTTTCGAAAGCAGAACAGCAAGAGATTCTGATATGATTTTAAGAGGCAGAAGTTAAAGCGCATTTAAAAGTTATTAAAATAAGAAATTTAATATATTTTAACATTATAAAGTAACAAATGGCTTTGTACAGAAAAAAAGGTTAGGTACCATTTCTTTTTTAGACACTATTGTGTATGACTTAAAAGTGTTTTTTATCTTTTCAGGTAAGTGCCGTAATGTCTCTATAACAATTTCAACAAAATAGGTAGGATCGAATGCATTTTTTTTATATTAAGCATCGATTCTATTCATATTATCTATATTATAGAGATTGTAAGTCTAGACATACAAACAGAGAAAACATAAACAAAGTTCTTCTTGAGATGAATTCAACCTCGCGGCAAATCTCATTCGCTCATCGCCCTAAACTTTAAATCTAATAAGTTATATCACGTCTAAACATTATCCCAAACAATTTCACAAAGGAATTTCGCAATAACCCTACAACGCAATGCAAGACAATTATATTTCGGCAGTAAAATACACTACACGAAGTATAATTCTCCAGTAAATGAGACTTATATTGCAATAAAGAATACTAATTCTGTTGCGATGGCGAAGTTACTGTCATAGAAAGTACGAGACGTCAAGGAGAGGTTTACCGTAGTATATAGGCATTATACAAGTATTATACAAGGTGTATAATGACATTGTGGCAATTCACACGTAGTAAATGTATTCAATTAATCGCGGGTAGGGCTGGCGCATCTTTTGAGATATTTGATAGCCATTTTCAACTTTTATGACAAATTATAGTGCACTAGCTTTTGATCGGGGCTTTACTTAAATTTTATGATGTTTTAGAATGAGATAATGTTATAGATGTTAAATCATTAATTTCAAATGAATTTTAGATGGTATAGTTTCTTGGAAAAGCTTAGGTATTTTTTATTGAAGAGACTCCTATTGTATGTTACGTTAAAGTTATTTTATGTAACGGTAGTGCAGTACTTAGAACGCTGCAACATTTAGTCGGGTGGACTAGAGTGATAATATTCTTAGCTGAACAGAGTCCTAATTAAAAAAGGTGTTTATTTATTTGTACTAAACTCCTCCGCACTTTAATAGCAGCAACCCTACTTGGTATTCGTATAATAGCACAATAGAATTAGAATATATGGGAATTTCAACCTTGTGGCTATCGTATAAAGTGCGAGCATCGGACAGCGGTGGAAATTATCAGCATTACTCAGACTAAACGGCTGGTCATCTGGAATGCCCTGGCCTCTATAAAGTCTGGAATAAGGATGCCGTAGGTCTGAGCTGAAAGGTACGAGACGTCGAATGGTAATGAAGCGTCGAAGTTTAGTAGCTAATGTTTATGAGTTTACATAATGATTATTAATAATACTCATCTGTACTAAAATTATTAAAAGAGTTTGTTTGCTTGATTGTTTTGCTTGATTTAGCTGTCGGCGGGTCAGCTAGCACTCAATATGGTTGCTGTGTTACATTGCTGTAGAAGACAATTTGAATTACCTAATTATCCGAAACGAAATTAGCCCGTAGCGTTAGACGTGTGTCAGCTCTCAAAGTGATTAAATTAAAAACTTTTAAGTACAGATTATCTTGTTTCAAAATGAAATATAAGTAAACTTATTTTATCTCCCAGGATTTTACGTAAGAAGTATTAACGAAAGTAAATCTAACATAATTTATGAACTAGCCGACGCAAGATGTAAATATTTAGATAACAGTACTAAATCAATGCCTTCCTTGATCTAACAAGACTAGATAAAGGATGGTTTAGACTGAAGCACATGGTCATAAGTCTATAACATCTATATCTATTATTATTTTTAAATACATGAACCGATACAAAATATTTATAAAAATATTTAATTTTTTTTTTCTTTGTCATCATCTGATAAAAAAAAGTACAACAACTATAGTCGACAATTTCCTTGGTGTATTTATTTGTGCTCCCCAAACACTTATTCAATTATGTAAGACTGTATTATATAGTTTACTCAATTTATTAAATTGAGAATTCCAATCACAAAAGACAACTAAATTAGAAATTTATTTTTATTAATCTGTTAACTAAAAACCAATTAGTCCAGTCGGTAGTGTAGGCTAGTGATTGCTTGTTATGCAAAAGTAATGTTATTACTCGTAGTATCTTCAGAAGAAATAATTTATAATAATTGCTACTAAAATTTTATAGTTTTGCATTGATAATTTAGTGCATAATCTCTATATATATATAAAGAAAGTTCTTATTTAAAATAAGTTGCATCATCGTCACCCCTATTTACGTTCCCACTGATGGGACTTATCTCAATTACTACTTTGGAAAGCGATTTCTATCAGATAACTATCTGAAGCTTTTTATATGCAATCGGTAAACAGGACCTTTAAGTTAACCTTACGAAAGTTTTCTAAGACCGTTACAGTAAAGTAATTTTTTAATGGTTTTCCTGGTCCAACCACGAATAACACCTAAATCTTAAAACAAAATACCTAAAATAATTGATTAATTTAGCGATAACTTATATCTTATCACAAAGCGCGCATATCCCAGCTACATAAACTCCTAAAACACATTAACAATCCAATCGAAAATCATCTTCAATTCCATCTGCATTAACCCATTCACTGCACCATATATTTAGATAAAAACTTGGATGTCGGGGGCGGGCGGGGCGGGGGGCGGGCGCAAGCACCTGCGGTAGCCGTGGTAGCGGGTAAAATACTTTATTAACCACGTCTTTTATTTTTACACCGATCGCCGCGAGCTAAAGGTTAAAACAGAGAGGGACTTTAGAATTTAAGGTAGTTAGAAGGAAATAATGAAAATAAGTTTATAATTAACAACAATCATACATAAAACAGTTATTTGTAAATTACTCAAACTAATATGAATCGTAATGACCACAGTGGCGCAGTGGGCGAAGGTCTGCCTAGGTCGTAGGTTGCGGGTTCTATTCCCTCATCATAGCAAATGTTAGGTTCGTCATGTAGAACACAATTTGTATTGTAGGGTTTGGTAAACGCTCACCTAACTGTGACGCTTTATTTCTAACCATAGGTAATACACACCTTACGGTTTATTCCCATCAGTCCCAAAACCGTCCCCTAATACAGTCGCCGTTGGGATTATATTATTCCCAACTGTCCCCGTATTTAACTCGTCCTTAGTGGGGCCCTGGATGACATCTTTCGGGCGGTCGGAGGCTGCGATCGAGATAGCCGGGTCAATAGCCGCGACGCGCACGCAATCGAACTGGAGCGCCGAGCGAGCGACGCGCGGCGACCACTCTGTGAAAGTAGCGATAGCCATGTCATTCTCACTATTTCAATTATTACAACTTAAAGAAATTATATAAAAATGTATTTATAACTGGCGAATAGACCTTGACGACCTCTGTGCCATATTGGGTAAAGATCCATCTGCAATGTTATGTTTTAAAATTCCCGCGAGTTGACGAACACAATTCTATGAAAAATTGCAATGTGCCAACTCGCGTGAATCCATCTTTTGTTTTCCCGCGAGATGACGAACCCAATGTGAATGAATCCTGCTTCGGAACAAAATTTGTACGATCTTAAAATATATGTTTCGGGTTATCTATGTGTTTTCTATTTTGCAGTGCACGTTTTATCTAATCGTGAAATCTAAGTTTCCGTTATATTAATACAGAAAAGTCAATTAATATAATCGAGTTTAATTTAATTTACTCTATATTTCCGTAACTTGTAAAACACTACGAGTTTGATATGAAGCGACGAGAAGTTGCGTGGGCTCTTGCTCTAAAATGTTACAATTTTAACATTTAGCTTACATTACACTTGTTAGTAAATGGTGATGACGTGTGGTGCCAGCATAAAAATAGTGCGTGCAAAAACTATACGTACAATTTAAATCAAAAATTGATGACGTTGTCATGGGCATGTACAATTTAAAAACATTAAATATTTATTTAATATTTAAATCATAAAAAGATAAAATGTATTCAATATTCTTTAAGGTCATGAGAATTAGAGCTGCCAAAAAGTAAACATTTTTACCTGCACATGTGCAAAAAGTTCACAAAATTAGCATAACTATAAATTGTGAATCGTTTTACGAGCAAATCCAGCTAATTAAATAACTGATATCGTCTATAAAGATGTCTCCGCATTAAATGCATTTTTTATTGGGAACTATAAACATCAATGGTCTGTTTATATTAAATAAAACAATAAAAAAATAAACTGTGACATTTTTGGGTATTGAATGTTCTAAATTATTATTCTTATTTGATAGTGAATGAGTTTTAAAGTCATTCAAAATTTGTATAGCTAACAATTAAAATGCAATCTTAACATTATTAACATTGTAAAACCAAAAAGTAGTTCCTATTATTTACAAAGTATAAGACAAAATCGGTAAGGCAAGCATTATAAGTATAGTTTGGTACCGGAGGCAAGGCGAGGGCGGTTCGCTAGTCAATACTAAGTATGATAGTTTAATCCCATTCAAATATGTGAACATTCAACGTAGAATTATTTTCTAATTTCCATCTCAATCTGACTTCATAAAATATAGGTACATCTCACTTCTTGGGAGGGTAACTATCACCGCTTATAAATAGTCATCATTGGTATCAACTTACCCATACAAGCCCACATCAACGGAATTAATCAGAAAACTCACGATAAGGTTTTGAAACAAAACATTACGTATAAATTAGCGTTTGTGAATACATTTGTATTGAGAATTTGTAACCGATATGTTGGTACCACTCAATATCGAACAAAAACAAATTGACCAACGGCCATCTTATGTTGGCACCTACAATAGACAGGCCGATAAAAACTGAATGACACACGGCTAACAATGGGTATGTGACCATGAGTTTTCAGATTAACGGATTTTATAACGAATACAAAGCTTGGTCGGTATTTCTGTCAGAGTATCGGGCTGATTCATAAGATGCTGCTATCCCAAAAAACATGCTGTGAACTAACAAAATAAAAATAACAAACGATTAACATAAATCAATAAGACACTGACAAATTAATTAATAAAAATCATTTTATTGTTAATGAAATTAATCACATAACATTGTAATTATAAAATGTCAAGAGGCAAATCAAGAAAGCTTATCGTAATATCGTAAATCTTTTTGATGTCCGACAGAACAAAAACTCTTGGTGACAGTATAATCTACATTTTTTGTCAGTTCACCTTTAGGCGACAGCGAGGTCAAGTATTAGAAAAAAAATACAAGGTTTTTAATAACAAATGTACTATATTTAACAGGTGGTCAGTAGATCTGTTTTTTTTTTACATTATTCATACGAGATGATAAAAAGTAGAGCTTAGAATATCCTAATCAGTTTTTTTTATTGCTTGCTGAATTTTAATGTGTTGAGAGCGAGATTTGATTCGGTGTTCGATTTTGGTACGCGGACTTTATTTTTCATCAAGTAATTTTTGTACGCTGATTCTATTATAGTCAATACACCAAAAAAGAGATAAATCTTTAAAAGGAATAAACATAATTAAGTTTAAACACCTTGGTATCCGTTAGTGTCTTTTCACGGTTACAATTTTAGTTCTCTTATATTTTATTATTTTATAATTAAAAAAAAAATTATCTCACCTAAATTTTAACTTTTACCAATGCAAATTTTCTTTTGAAACACAAGAAGAAACCCTGACGCTGGGTACTTACTAGGGTTCCTTCTTCCTTGAGGCGAGGGCATAAGGTACAAGAGCGAGCATTCGTAAAAAAAGTAAATAAAGACTAGATGAGTCATAATACATACCTACAAGCCAGCAAGAAGCGATCTTGATGCTTATTCCTGCACTCTATAACTTTGCTCTGCTTTACTTCTGCCGATGTCTTATCGATACAGTAAAAACTAGAGCAATAATTTTGTCAACTGACATTCAAAGGTCCCCAACCGGTCCGCGCGCAGAGGTATCTAACTATCCATCATAGAGGTTACACTGACAACTACGCCCACGCTGTAATAATTAGGCGATAGCAGAATGTCAAACGTGAACAAATGTCAGATGTGAATTCATCGGTCCGCACTACATTAGGTGTCGCTTCCGGGCACGTGTAGGTTTTAGGCCCGCCCCAACTTCGTCTTGTACCTCAAACAATACCCACGGTTCAGTCCAGCTGTTGTTTTTCCGCCTATTTCCTTTTTACTTTACTGTGCAATTCCCTATAACTTTTCATAGTTGTAGCAAGACTTGGTAAGTTTCAAGTCTCTGCAATCAGTTATTAATTCTGGTCAGGCAAAGTCACTGGGCGGAAAGGTAGACATTCTAACAGTTTTGATCATACTCGTACTTAGCTCATAATGCTTGAGGTTACAAAGTTTAGCCTCTAAGTGCACTGGTAATGGCTCTACAGAATCAAATAAAGGACCATTACAAGACATTACACCTTGACCGGAAGTGGGCTTAGTGACGGACGCGTCATTTGAATTTTATATCGATAGTGGTTATGTCGATTTTGCAAGCTGGTTCGTGTCAAGCCTTATCACAAAATCTCACCTGCATTCGAAATTTTTACAAGCGACGGAGGTTCAGTTAATTAGACAAGGCATTACGATTTTTGTTTACTCTTTAATTAAATACAAGTAACTACATAGGCTTTCTATGACAACAACTTGCATACTATGAATTTCTAAAACTGATTAAATTTATCAAAACTATAAATTTTATCCGTTATCTTTTAAGGTTTTCATACTTTATCGATTTCTACTAAGTCTGCCATAATTTACAATACCTACTTTGATACTAATTAATATGAAAGGAAATGTACTTCACTCCTACACAAATATGTATAAGTCGATAATTTCACAATTCAGAAGCAAATCTTGATAGCCTCAAAATCTCCATCCAATATTAAAATTACATCGCATAAAATAGCTATTAAATATTAATCATATAATCCAGCGCAAAACACTTCCTTGACGAACCTGTTTTATCGATAAGCTTATTAATCAATCGACGACGTGGGACATCCCTAGAGGTTTCTCTGTCGACGATAAATAACTGCTAGATCTAATTCCGCCGTATTTACGCAGGACACGCTGCGTGGGCGCATCGCATCGCAGTAATCCGAGTGTCCACTACCCTTTGTAACGTATACGAGAATTAGACGTTTAAAATCCCATCTGCAACTATTAAGCAATGAGTTATTAAATTGTGAAGTCGATGAGTAATATAATATTTTGAAGTAAATAATGTTGGCTAAATCAAAGCATCGCTATTGATGTTATTATTAGTAGGTACGTTATGTTCGGTCCTATCAATGAAAAGTGAAATACCTAACAAAGGTTCATGACCATTGTTTAATTTAAATATCAATTATGAATTTAAAAAAAAAGATTATAAATTATAACTACACAGTATAAAATCGCTAACGCTGAGCTGTATGCTTCAATTGTTTTAGTTGTTAGTTTTGTTGTTAGTTTACAACTAAAACAATTGAAGCATACAGCTCAGCGTTAGCGATTTTATACTGTGTAGTTATAATTTATAATCTTTTATCTATTGAAAAATCTTAAAAAAACATTTAATAACTTTCCACGGGGCTAGATGATGTTGTGTATAATGTCCAGCAATACTTATCTAGCTACTATTTGTTTGTTTAATATCACATTAATTTCTATCACAATATTGAAATAATCGACAGAGCTATTGTGCTAAGTGCTAAATTATGATCAAATATCGATCTAAGATCAATTCAATAACTTTACTTTCTATAAGTGATAATGATCGCTGCATAAACGCTGCAATTTGAAATTCAAAATGTCCGCAATTTCCGAACAGATTGTGAAGTTTGTTATAAACTCGGTGGATGACAACTTGCATTAACGACAAACATTTTGTAATAACTTCGAGACTCTCAGACCCTCTTGAAAATATTAGATACCTATTTTATATCTTAAATAAATATTGTTATTTTTGTAAGTTTATTATATTGATTGTTAGGTAGATACTAAAGGGCCGTAACCAGAGAAAAGAACTTGTCCATTCGTCTGGAATCAAACCTAACTTAGGTACTCTCACCGTTTTACAAAAACAAAATGATATATGGAAATAATATCTACATTTTCATGTCACTGAACCCGGAAAAGCGTAAGTTCAACCCACTTCAACCTCATTAATTAGGCAGATAGATAATCAATTAAATAACCCACAATCAGAAGCATTAATCTATTCGAGAGCTACCCTTAGTTTACGGGTTTGAAGAGATCAATGGGTTCCTCGATACATGAAATTTACTTTAATATGCTTAAGTTCTACTGAATGAGCTAGAACAAAATAGCTAGCTAGCTATTGTGTTTGAATGTACTTATAGCTTTGAATGTAAAAGTAAAGATACCTAATAAATGTATTTCTCGATAGTTTTTACTGTTATCTAAAATTATAATGCAATTCTGAAAAGGTTAGTAAACTAGCCACACGACAGGCGTAAGTCAGTAGGTATTTTCCGTGCCGCCGCACCGACAATATCCGATTCAAGAATAATATCACTAATTCTTTCCTCTGTAGGCGTCTGCCAACAAGTCAAGTTATTTCTTCTCAATGAAGCGGTACACTTGCGGACAAATAAAGTTGAAGAAACAAATGCTAGTATTTACGTTTCGGAATATCGTTTGAATGGAGTTTGTAAATGTAAAGTTAATGTGACTTGGCCGTTCAAGTTAGATCTAAATTCATTACGATTAAAGATAACCTTAATTTTTATGTAATCATCATCACCCCTATTTTATGTTCCCACGGCTGGTACACGAGAGAGATTAGGCCTTATTTCACTACACTCGCGAAGTGTGGGTTGGTGAATAACACATGGCGTTCAAACTTAACATGCCGGTTTTCTCGCGATGTTTGGCTTCATCGATAGAGAACGTGTTTTCATGTAGGTACTTCAAGCATAGTGTACATAAATAGTTTCATGATGTAGGTATTAACCTAGCGGGAAAATCCAATACTTATATCGTTAAGAAAGCCGCGAAAACTACCTAGTATTGCATAAAATATTATCTATTCTCTTTACCTACTATTGTGGAGCAATGCTGAAAGTAGGTGAAGTGTAGGGTTACTCATTATGATGTAGATACTCTGAGTTCGAGGGCGCGGTGCTGGGTCGGGATCGAAGACCGCATTACGTTAGTGAAGTTGACCAGGGGCTAGACCTTGCAGGTCGCAGTGGGCGGGAATATGCGATTCTGGTTTATAGGCTGAGGATATAATAATTATATTCAGAGTACTGACGTCATCTATGGCGCAGCGAGAAGGCATACCACGTGGCAGTATGAATTGTTCAGCAATATTTATTGTAATTTATTTATTCAGGTTACTGTTAGCTACGAGTATATCTATGGTAGCTTCTTGTAGACTTAGGATATTGTAGAACACTTCGTTTTCAAGCGCTTATTCACGTTATAAACCAACCACTTACACATTTCGGAATAAAACTTAAGTAGATATTTTAGTATATAAATTAACTTACTAACTATCTTTTATAATATGTTGTGTCTTTAATTTTCATGGATGATTAGAAAGGCCAGTACAACATCAGAAGGCATAAACGCTAATATTATAAACGCGTATTGTCAGTAAACATAATTTTGTTACTATATCACATGAAACCACCATAAAAATTAAAGAAATGTAGTTCCATACATCAGCATTACCTAGACTACACTGTACCTCGAGAAAATCCAATAAAACGCGATCAAACTCAAAGACATAAAGCTAGTATTTCTGTATTGTTTTCTTCGGTCGAGGGTACTCTAGGGTACTCTTAGATCTTGTAGGTCGGGAGCGAAGATCACATTACGTACGTAAGTAATGATGACCAGGGGCGTGACAGCACCTTGCACACCGCAAGTGGGCGGACCATTATGCGAATGTGGTTTATAAGCCGAAGAGATTATTATTATATTGATAAACTTCTGCTAGCCACGTAATGCTGTGATCACAAGAAGGTACTCGTAAGTTTTATCGGGTCTTATTTCTGTCTGATCTGTAAATTCCGAACGTTGTGTGGACAACGCTGTCGACAAAATCCGACTAAAAAATGTAAAATCATTGAACTTAAAATTAAACTAAAAGACACAAATCGGTCACCACTCAGCATATGCTGCAGAATCTACATAAGCAACTACACAACATGCATAGACGTAGCACGTAAGTTATAGCCTAATTTTAATAACAAGAACTCATTTTAGTAATGTAAGATGTGAATGTGTATGCTGTAGTGTTGTATAGGTAGTGAAATATAAGGTTACCTAAAGACACCAGTCTCTTAAGAGTCTTGGCAATAGGTATCTAAAAGGTTCGTGGGTTTCCCGTTTATTCTAATATGAATATACAATAGTTGTACGGTGAATAATGTCCTGCAGTATACATTTATTGTCTGATTGCCAGCCAGCGAAGGGTGGTAAGTGGTCCTGGGTGGCGCGATCCCAGATATCCATGCCGCGGTGCTTTATAGGCTCTGCTTATTCAATCGATGTCGCGGAGAATAACTCGCCGATGCCTTCATAAATACTAGAAATATCTGCCTTTCAATAACTAGGAATGTTTGTTTATGTTCTGTGCCTTTGTTCAAGATGCGGTTTTTAATGATTAAGTTTGTAGTTAACTGTAATTGTTATATGAGAAGTATTTCATAGACTTATTTTTGTAAACGTAGTACAATGTTATAGCTGTTTTAGCGTTAGTACTTTAGTACTTAAAAATTTAAATGATTAGCTGGTCTTTAAAAATAAACATTTCTAGAATATTTATTTTAAAAACGGAATTACTCACGTATTTACACAGGAGTTAAACAACTCTCGACTTTTCGACCACAACAAGAGCAGTCTTTATCAGGAGGAGTGAGCGTCCCGCCGTGCCCCGTCTCCTCTCAGGTCGCGCGCGCGGTTCTCACTGAATTTCTAGAATAATCTTCATGAATTGGATTAATACGAGAGATACTTAGGTAGTTTTTCATCAAACAAAAAATTCACGAACACAATAATTAAGTTTAGTTTAATGTTTTATGTATTTCGTAATCCTTTGAGGATTACCTCATCGAGTTATTCAGAACTGCTCCAATTTAAGCAGTTCTCACCTTCCTGACTCTTGCTACCGTTTATGGAAGTATTGTGAGTTCCCACCAATATTTACGTAACTACGAAACGTATTAAATAACATTGACAGTAGCCGTGGATACATTTAGATGGAAATCAGGTTCGGAAATCACAAATGAAAGAACATAAATAGTAACACATTCACTTTATGTCTCTATCTATATATAGGTACCTATACATTTGGTAAGACATTAAATACCTATTTGAACAGATAGAATCCTTACAAATATTACAATAGGTAGGAGGATATTTTCCTAAACATATTTTTTTATTGGGGAAGTGCTGTAAAATACTAAAATCGCTCAGATCTGGTATTATCAAAAAAATAAATAAATATAGCTGATAAATTTAATTTCAATCACTATATATTGGGGCTACGCCACACCCACGGTGTAGATACTTACATGCGTCATGGGCGGTGATAATATTAGTAGAACCTTTACCGGCGCCGCAATTACACCGTATCCTATCAAAGCTAAGGCTCGGTTAATGATATTTATTTATGAATGTATTGATTTTAATGCGTCGTTATTAAGGTTCACGTATTTGGAGCACAGGGCTAGTGAAAGGCCAACAGAGTGGTTTGCAAAAATGAAGGGTTAACAATCCTGTTTCGCTTCTGAATGCTTCCTCAATGTATTTTTAAGTTAATAATTGGTTGCGTGTGAGAAAAATCGGTAAAACGAGTTCGTATAATATTAACTAGTTGACACGCTACAACTTCGTTTACGTTGTTTTACTTTAAATAATACAAAATCAATTATTCGATCTAAGGTCACACATAATTTCATCACACGTTTAAAATTATTATTAAAATATAAGAAACTGCAGAAAGGTCCTACTCCGTATATTTAAAATGGTAGACTGGCTGCGCCCTGCCTTACTTAAGACAGATAATCACATCATCGCACGATTAACGCCATACTGAGATTTCAGAGTAGGTCCTATTCTATTTAAAATTCGAATTAATATTCGATTGGTGTGGGTATGCAAGTACCCTCTCTAAACATTCAATGTGTCAAAGATAAGATCCTAATGTGAGATCAGCTCAGCCCCCACAGTCCTGTAATCTATTCCAGTACCGACCAGACTCGTTTCCAATCGGTCCAAACAAATGGAATGTACCACTTATCATACAAACAATAGGTGTAGGTGGCATCGTGAAACGTGATATGTATGGTCGAGGAAGACCTTGGATTGGTAGGAAGTGCGGTTGCTCAGATGATGATGATTATTTATTGATGATTATTAGCCTTCGTGGCAGGGAAGGTCTACTTCCGGAGGTTACGGGTTCGATTCCCGTGTATGTCGAAGTTTTTGTATGCTATGTATATTCAATAAAGTAACATATCTCTCAGATATCTTTCACCTGCGACACAAGCCTCACAAGTTAAGTACGAGTCTAATTGTTCCTTGTGATTTGTTTACCAAAGTCGTAAAGTAACTCTTATTTGTAGGCGAATACAAGAAACATTTTTTTTGGCATTAATATTTGGTTTTTATTCCACTCTCTTGTTTCAGTATGCGATCATTCTCGATTGATGTATGGCAAATCGTTATATTCAAGATCTTAGCAATAAATAAACTGAAATTTATAATACATTAAACCACCTGATCACGTATTGATATAATATTGATTCATAAAACACCATATATTTACGATTGTCCCAACCAATAAAGCCGAAGATCTAAACATCATAATTATCTCCTCATAACATTTCCATACGGTTATAGTCCCACGGTCTACCAAAATAAATTAATCTAATTGGGCGATACAATCTGACGTTTCATAAGCACCAAATGTCAGTTGGCATAAAAATGTCACTGCCACTGACATTTGTGGCTTAATCCGAGAAAGTGATCGGATTTTAGACCTTTTGCTGATGGATTGTTGTTTGTTTAAGGTGATTACACACGGGAGGAAAGATTCGACGCTATAAACAATTTGAAACTTAAAAATTTAAGTTGTGGGCAGATTTATGGATACTTTACGAAACTCTTTTCGTTCATTTATAACTAAAAAAAATATGAAAAATAACTTTATAATATGATTATTATTATCTTTACTATTTTAAAATTATAACCTTTGCTACTTTAAAATAAATCGTATGTAAGATAAGATAAGATAAGATAAGAGATAAGATAATATTTATTTGTGTACTACAACATAAAATTACAAATGTAATAATGTAATAATGTGATAATTATGTATGTGAACTGTGCTTAGCTGTGTTTGATAGATCGATGATAATTTCAGAAGTGTCAGTTTTAGTCCTACTTGAGAACACAATATTTTATAGCTTTATTTAGTCTCTTTATTTCTTTATTTTATCTGCGTTGCAGTTTTGACGGAAACATTTTATCATCGAAGTCCACACCTCAGAAAACTAAGATCTATGAGTACATAAATAAGAGAAAAAACAACTTGGTATTTTCCAAGTATCAAATTTGTTCCAATATTATGTATGGTAATGTATTATGATCGCTCGGTAAATGAATGCAAATGACCTCTGAATTGTCACCCGTTCCATCATATATTGTCTGTGGTATTCAAAGACAATTTTTTGTCTGTGGGCATCGCCGTAACCTTTAGCTTAGTGTGGGCGGACGCTGGGCGTGACCTGGGCAAAGATCTGTGAGGGATAGAAGGTGATGCTTCTTAGGTGGGGCTGAAGAGATTGTTGAAGTCATACCGTTTTAAGCTGACTACGCTAATATACTATTCTTACATTATGTATTAGTGGTATAGTTCCGCCGCTATAACAGTGCGTTCCTGACACATCGCGATTGAACTGACAATGTAACTTTGTAATGGCGTTGCAGTTACGATTAAAATATTTTTGCTGTTTGTTTAACGTTTTAACAATTGATGAGCATTAAATCTACATTATTATATCAATAATCAATGAATCTAATAATTTTGTGCCAAACTGAGTGTAAAATAACTTGGTAAACAATATTTTTCTAAATCTATATTGCGCTATTACAAGGTTATGTCAGTGCTTTATATTTGTCGGTAGTGTTGTGCTAAAAATAACATGCAGCAACAGTATCGTTATCTGTTACGGTTATTTTTAAAAAAATAATACGTTTAAGAATTTGAAAATAATGGACTATAAGATTTTATTAAATATAAAAATAAAACTACGACCAAACCGAACGCGCGAAAGAAAGAAGCATTTTTATATTTAGGTTTAAAATAATAACCCCAAATGGCGTTATGGGCCGCCATTTTGTGACGCTAAAACAGTCGGTTTCCACTTTAATTACTAAAATATAAATATTAAATGATTCCGCCAATTTAAAACGAAAATAATCTTATAAATAACGCGGCGGTTCATTTTGGAAGAACGGTTACGAACTCATTATGTTGTGCCCATCACTAACGTGTCAAACTCACATGTGTCAGGAACGCACTGTTATAGCGCCGGAACTATAATGCTTTTATTAAAACTCGGAATGTCTCAACCGAAAATGTGCTTTAGTATTTGCTTCCCAGATTTAGTCGATTTAAATTATTCATTCATTTATGTACTTATTTTATTTAAATAAATAAATTTCTGTTATTCTGAATCACGGCATCACAATTGGTTGGTAGGTACTATAATTTTGGAGTGCCTGATCTGAACAAATCAATCGGTTACTCTCTGCCGCGTGGGTAGAATAATGAAGACATTTGTCGTTTACTTCTCGCCATGTCTCTACGAAGTCACACTTACTCGATACTGATTAGCCTAATGGCTGTTTGATCCATTGGGATAAGGCTGGCTTTTAATCCAGGTCTGGAAATCGTGTGTTAAGTGCTACTTACACTTAGTTACACTAAGCTTAGTACCATCATAGTCAATATTTATTTTAATTTAGTGCGCTCATAGTAGGTACCTACGTTATATTTGGTTCCTTTTATTGGACTGATGTTGAACGAAAAATAACAAGATAAATAAAGAATATTTCAACAGTACAATACTGTTATTTATTTTATGGTATTGGTCAAATTAAGATATTCTATAAAACATTTTGTAAAAAATCATTCTGAAATTGGAGAGAAATTACGTGGTTTAAGTTATATTCTACAGATTTAGTTCAGTTTTGTATATAGGTATATAAACTTTAGACATAATCTGATTAAGCAGAAATCTCAGTTGCCACGTTTTAATCTGAATAGGAAATGTGTAACAATGATCGAAGCTGAGTAGAAAGCTAACATGAAATACTATCAACCATAGACAACTAGAGGTATAGACTAGACAGGTATAGACAACGGACAATGCGTAGTGTAATGAGGTTCTGTCACACAGGATCGACTTTCAAAACAAGGATTCAAATAATATTAGTGAATAGAATATTTGTGATTAATTTAATGGCTATTATCAAATATTTTACAAACTTAAAATCTATTTTTGTATTGTTATAATTTTTTGATTTTAAGGATTAGGAGTTGGAATGCTGTAACTCCAAAATGCACTTTCGATTTTGCACTTCCGACCATCTGCTATAAAACAAATCTAAGTTATGGGTTTGCGCTAACTAACTGCGATTACTAAAAAGGAGTCCTTAGCCCAATGAATTGACGCAACACAATTAATAAAAATCGAAAGTGACAATTAGGACTAAACTCGGCCGAATAAATCGTCCGAATTGTCGGCGAGCCTATAGATTGGTTATTAATGTGAATAATAAAATGAGATATAAACCAAATAAAATCAAAGTTACCAACGAAGTGACAAATTGACAATATGTTTGACTAACGTTATTGACATAATTTGAAATGAGTTCAGCAATGCCAAAACAACGCTGTTGAGATAACAAACAGTGAGCTAACATTTCGGCAGTAACAATGACAAATTGATGTTTGTAAACACTGTTTGTTACGGAATCTGACAGATCTCTCGTTGTGTAATAGGCATAATATTTTGGTTTGAGCTAAGGCTTTCGAAAACTTGTGAGTAAAATAATAAGCAGATTAGCTCAATCTATACTAACAATATAATTAAAAAGCTGGAGAGTTTGTTTCAACGCTAAGTTTTTTAAGTTTAATGAGCTGTGTCACTTTATTGGTGATGATATAAAAACCCTTAGTCGGGTTGACGACACCCGCGTTAAGAAAAACGGTGGGCTTCTTAGCCCGGCACCACACGGCCATAATGTCATCATCATCATAACACCCCTTTACGTTACCTATTTACGTTCCCACTGCTGGGCCATGTGTCCCAGCAGTGGGAACGTAACTCTTGACGAGAAAGAAACTTACTTGGCCATAAAGTAACATGGACAAATGTTTACACTTATGTTTACGGCTTTTTGCGCTGACCGTACCTACTCCAGATTCCATTACGAGCTTGGAAATAATTAAAAACACAATTACCGCTGATGTGAATGTGATACATTATTTAAGAAGCTTAATTGAACTTTGCTTGTAAAAGGTGAACGAGTTTTTATGATTATTCGCTGGTGATTTGCATTTAGTAGGAAGTTGTGTAATGAGAATTTAGTTTTATTGCCCAAGGATTATATTTGGATCAATTGGATTATTAAAGTCAAATAAAATTTACATAACTATAAAGCTGGACAAATATTGGATAAATTTGGAATTAATATTATCATTATATTTTTATAACTAATTACAACTTTAAAAAATAAACGGGCTATAATCACAATTTCTGATTTGGTGTTAAATAAAAAGCCTACATTTTTTCATCTACAGTAAAAAAAACCTGTGTTGTAAGGTTTTTCTCCTGGTTCTTATCTTCTCAACCAATTTACAACTAAATCAGTTCAGGTGTTCTTGAGTTATAAATAGTGTAACTAACACGAATTTTATTTTATATCAAAAGTTGGCAAACTACGAATGTCGGCACTCCGCGAATAAACCATAGATATAGAGATACAAAACTTTAGTCTATATCATTGATACATTCCACTAGGATTTCCACGCAGCCTCATTGAAAGCATATTAAGATGCAACTTGAATAACTCAATAGGAACATAATGGGGATATTTGTTTATGAACATTATAGACCAACATTGTGCTGGAACAATCGCCTCATTTACCATCGTAAATGCTTACAGGTAGCTACGCGAATAGAGGTACATATAACAATATGAAGACATTAGTAAATGAATTTGTAACTGTAAATGACGAAAATGTACGTTTCGAGAGGCAGGAGGGTTTTGGGAATAACCAGACCACGCGACTATTTTAGTTTCCATCGGTCGCGGTCGCAGAATTTGTTTAGTGATCATAAATTATCCATACTAAGCCAGTAGGTCGCCTGGTCGTCTGGTCGCGGTTGCGGTCGCTTAGTAAGGAATTCCACCTTTAACAATCCTGTTTAACCTTAAACTTTCATCCTACAGCTTCACGCACTACAAAAACTAATAACCAGTAAAGTATCGAATCACGCGGGTCACTGACCGCTTGACATTTGACATGTAATGTCAAGGAGCCCATCGTCCTTTGTTCTCGCGTCAACTTGCTGTAATTACAGATTCGGATTGAATCGGCCGGTCGGTTGACATTCTTAATGAAATGTCAAAAGTGTTGTTTTATTGTGGTCTCGCTCCTTCCCGGTCTGATTGTAATCTAACCTATATTTACAATAATTTAATTGAAAACATTTATAGCGACATAAATATTATTTCAACAGTCGGAAGTTAACATGGACATAATAGAACGGTTGATTTTTTTTATTTATTGAATTTATGGATAACTAACAACTCAATTTTTTTAAATACTTAAATAAACTATGAGCACAAAAAAGAACAAAAAAAATAGATACTTACTAGGTTCTAATAAAGAAAGCTGTGCCCAGGATTGGGACGTGATAATGTCCCTTACATGATTTACACATCGTTAGCATTTATAAGTGACCATGTTAAAGAGAGCTAAAGTGCCTGGAATATTGTTTGAATTCCTATTAAAATCCGTCAAATACGTCTGCAGCCAATTAGCGGCAATAAATTATAAGATAATTCACCGGTAAATGAAACTCAAGAGGTCCAGGGTAATGGGAGGTCTCCCTTATAATTGAAAATTGATAAACTTGCTGGTTGTTGCGGAAGCAATGTGTATCGAGATGAGGCTTTGTTAAATTGCTTGCAGTATTTGAACCGGTCTTTTAAATTACAAGCAGCTCAAAGCTTAAGGTGGCATTCCGTTCTTAGGGACCGCAACGCGCGACCGCGACTATGCGACCAGGGACCTACTGCATTGTATAAATTTATAATGGAGCTAAATAAAGGCCGCGGCTGCGACGCGCGACTGCTGAGAATCAATAGTCGCGTGATTGTCTGGTCGCGGTCGATAAGAACGGAATTCAATTATCATACTAAGATTTTCAGTATGAGATTGATTTTCGAATTCCATAATTTGTGATCATGTTCACATTTCAAAAGTCAAATGTAAAACGAACGCAACCTAACAAAAGATTACTTTCCAATTCCAAACTCAAGTAGTTTCCACCAAACAGTTCTGTATTTGGAATTTTGGAATAGACTATAATTCGAGTGACACGATGTCATGTGGGAGCGGACATGACATTTGGCCCAAGAGGGCATGTGACGTCACAGTGATTCAGCCACGCCAAACACAGCGCGACGTGGGACGACCGCGGAATTAGTGCTAAACACTGTGACCCCACGCAAAGGTTAAATAAGTCACATTGGAAAATACTTAGGTAACTATTAGAGACAATGAAGTAAGGACGTTCTTACGTATAATGTATGTATGTTGGATGATTGTGTTACCTACCGTTTTAGTCGTAGCATGTGAACAACTGGACAAAGGTTATTTTAGTTATTAAACTTATTTTAGTTGTAAAATAAAAACGTGTTGCAACTACAGTGGACTAGAAGCTTTATCTTCTTAATTTAATAGAGGACGTCCGACACTGCGTTTTCGATCCGCGGATTAATTCTTAAACCTTGTAGGTAAGTTACCTCTTCTACGACCATCTTCTGATTCGTAAAGGAATTAAAATTACTTATGTATTGTATATATCTATTTTTAAAATAGATTGGTTTGTGATGTGACATGCCAACGTTGAGACAATAAATAGATAAATAACTACATTGTACTGACGAAACATTCAGCATTGTATTTTTAAAAATAGGTATTGCATTTTCTCAAAATAAATCTTGATACTGCTGTCAAATAAGCTGTTAAAATGTTTCGTATTTATGATAATAGTGATCTATATTCATCAATATTCAATGTCGGAAACTAATCCAGTTCTTAATAGGTGTGTTATAAGTACCATTATCGTCTGATGACGTCGATGACCTCAGGTCGGGTCAAATGTCCCTGTTCCACTTACGCAAGAACTCATTTGAAAATGTCGTTAGTTCGAACAATGTTTTATTTTTTCCCCCAAATTTTAATCAAATTTAAACTTACAAAATGGAGTATTTAATTTAGTGGTAAAACAAATTATACTCATTTCTTACAATACCTACTGCAAGTAAATTTTATGTGGTGTCAATTATATTATAAAAAAAACTTTATTATGCATAAATTATTACATTATCCAAGTTATCTTATTATAGCTTGTTAAGCTATTTATATAAAACCACTCAACAAGTTAAAATAAAAAAAAACACCTATATTACTGCATTACATTCAAGTACCTAAAGAATCGCAATTGGCATAAAGAATGACTCAACGCATCTCAGAAGTCATATCGGAATTATATGTTATGTTAGCAAAACTTATCAAAAGTTGTGAACACGTGGGCGTAACGACCACAGCTGGGCGTGGGATACCTGTGTCATTGCTGTCCGACATTACTGCACAGTTTATGGGAATACAGTAACAAAAATAATTCCACTATATATTGTACTTATACTTTATCAATACAACAAGCTTAGAGTCGCTCAAAGAGCTATGGAGAGGGCTATGCTCGGGGTTTCTCTACGTGATCGAATCAGAAATGAGGATGTAAGAGTACGAGGGTCACCTACATAGCCCAGCGGATTAGCTCTTTCAAGTGGCAATGGACTGGCCATATAGCGAGAACGGATGGCCGATGGGGCCGAAAAGTTCTCGAGTGAAGGCCACGTTGGATGTACAACAAGAAAAAAATGGATAGATGATCTTGTAATAGCTGCCGGTTCACGGTGGAAGCAAGCTGCATCCGACGGTTTTACATGGAAATCATTAAGGGAGGTATAAATCCAGCAGTGGACATCCGATGGCTGAAATGATGATGATTACAAAATGCATGACAATCTATCGTAGTAGGTAATACGTAATTAGGTCTTGTCAAACCTCCAAAGTCCAACCTTAACAATCGGTAATAATTCAGAATGCCTGGTTAAATTTAAAGTACCAACTGCTCTATATTGCAGTTTTCTTCAATTAAAAAAACCAGTCTTACTGTTAGCTGTCGTATTGTGCTCGTGTCATTCCTTCAGTTCAACTGCATTAGGGCTATCTACACATCTTGCTATAATCTCGTACAACTACCATATAAATCATAATAATTGTCAATTGTTGCGAAACCTGCGAAATTGTACCAATGTTGTTACCAGCGGGACCAATTATCAAGGTTATTTGGGTGAGAGAAGGGCTTAGAAAGTACTTCCGTTAGCAACAAGTGCTCAAGTTGTTTTTTTACCCAAAATATTTGGTTGTATGAAATTGTGTATTTCAATGAATTGTAATCGATCATGGTGCAAAATTTTTGAACCAGCATTGTAAAATTTCATCATCATTATCTAAAAATTTATATATTCTTTATATCAAACGATCGTACAAAATAACGGATAAGAACTCATAAAAATTAAATATAAATATTAAGTACATAATAATATAAATATTCATGTATTTTTATTTACGAAATAAGAACAAATGCTCGTACACCGCTCGTACACACAGCTATGCACTCATGACCTCTAGACATTTCCTTGTTGTAAATTACTCACAAACCTAAGGCTAAAATCGACAAATTCTAAATCGCATTTGCCATTCATCCAGTAATCACGCACTAATGCACGCCTGACCCGCGCCTACTCGCGTCGGGTCGACAGCTCGCGACTCCGCGCCGTAAATCAACATTGAGTAGACTCTGGCAACACGGGAATTGTGTTCTTGTTCTATTGAGGGCGACGGAGTAAAGTGACAATGGCTAGTGTTTTTGTTTAAATACAGTATTGTTTATTATTGTTACATGATATATTTTTATTTTTCACGTGTCTAATACTTTTGATAAGTCGAGCTAAATGTAAACTAATTTATCTAAATCAAAACAATCTACATAACATCCGCACGTCATAAAATCTTACAAATAAATAAGTCATTTAGTCTATTTAAATTAATATTTATTCCTTATAATATCTAAGTTTCTTAAATAGAATAGAACAGAATGTTTTAAAATAAATTTACTTTAAATAAGCCTTGGCATTTCACTTAATTATTAACTTTGTAGTTGAGAATCGATTAGAGCAACATTGCTTTATATCTTGCATTTCTCAGTTTTGGTTTTTAAAATGTATTGTAAAAATTTAACATGGATACATACAAATTACCCTGCACAAATTTGATCATCTTTTAATCGTTATTATGTGTTAAGTATGGGAAGTGGGTTAAAACCGCTCTATTATAATATTTATCTTTAAAGGTTGGATGACGAAAAAGGTTTTTACCTTTAGTAATATAATTGTTACATAAATTGACCTTTTGTTATCATCGTACTAATGGATCGTAATAATAAAATGATTAGCATAATCCTTCAAGCCGGACTTTAGTTCCATTTCCCCAAATGTCAGTGTTGACAGTTGACAGGTTGTTACCGATTCCTAGAATTGGATTGAAATGAAAGTTGACTGTGACAATGGTTAAACAATGGACAGGTATTTGATTAAACTGCTTACTGCGAGGGAGCATAAATAATTAAATATAAAATCACTGAAGGGCATCAATTTGCCTTTACAATATAAAGAAAGAAAAAATGAAACCTTCTGATTTTATAATATTTCGATTACAATTAAAAAAAACTTAGTTATCCTCTAATAATTTATTATTCTTTGTTTCAGGTAATTTATAGCTGATTTATGACCAAAAGATTTATATAAGTCGATCAAGGTAGGATTGCGTTTAGCACTTAATGCAAAATTCGTGGAGAATTGAGTTAACCTGTGACAGCTGTCATTAAAACCGTATCTACTTATGTATACTACAGGCTACCTAAAGAATACAATAAAATTACTTGTATCTTGAAACTAAATAGAATACAATCACTCAATTATTAAAAACTAAAAAAATAAAATACTTACACGGTATTTGTAATTTTTTATCACAATAAGTCGGTCTCCAAGATAGACGGACGATCTTGTGAAGGCTGTTGGTTCGCGTTGGGTGCAAGCCGACCGCAATAACTGGAAGTCATTAATGGACGCCTATGTCCAGCAGTGGACGTCCGAAGGCTGAAATGATAATGATAATTACACTAACTTACAGACAGTGGTACTCGGGCCAAAACTAGAAAAAGTAGTCCTTTGATTTGTCAATACCAGATTCGAACCTCAAAACAGGAAATAGAACATAATATTCTATTTTTAAATGTAAATCTAGGAGGCGAAATGTCACAGGCCAGCATTCCGCGGCACGCCTACCGGCGGCCTTCTCAATGCTGAACAGAACAATACTTGCTCGGTATTTGGTATGCTAGTGTTGCCATGATCACTAGGCGGAAATTTATACGGAATTTGTTTTGTTAGATTTCTCAAATTTATTTTATAAATATAAACATGAACAATTTCTTACTTGCATGAATCTTTGCCCATGACGCACGCTCGTGTTTTCACCCCGGTATGGCCATGCCGTATTGATCATGGAATGTATTAATACTGTAGTTTCTGAAATGGTAAAAAAAATATTGTTATACTGTTAACTCTGTTAAATAAATATATAATAGGTAGGTAGGTACCTAGAATAAAATTATAGCAATAAAATTTGTAAATTAAATAGTACCTACCTTTAGCCATAAAAATAAGGAATCATTTAGTATTATTAGTTATGTTTACTTAAGTCATTTATGTATCCAATAAACACTAAACGTATAGAATCAACATAAAATTGATGGGTTTAATATACTCGTAGTAATAAGTGGCTGGAAGAGCAACAAAATGGCTATTCAGTGGTTATCAGGTTACATGTTACAGGCGATCATAAAATAGTCATACTCTAGACCAAATGAATAACTATACAATTTAGATAATTTTATTGAGGAACTTTCTGTTATTAATGCGGCAGAGCACAGTGGGATGCTGTACAAAGTCTTAAGATTTACCATTTACCTTTCATAAACTATTTAAAATATTGATCTAAATTATATTTTAAATGGCATGAAATACCTTTTAAATTAGGGTTGAACAGTTACGACAGAATATTTAAATAATATTATTCTGATTTTCCTGATTCATCAGTTTGTTAGATATTAGATAAATTATAGTATAGTTGCCTCACCGATTGTTTTTATGATGATGAAAATGCATTTATTCATCATTATCAACACTGATAATGTTGGCAGACTACACTACTAACTAACTAACTGTGCCCGCGACTATAAATATAAGAATAAGACTCTGTCCGCGTTAAATTATGTTTGTATGGGGGCCACGTCTTATCATAACTGAAGCATGAATCTAAACAGCCTATCCTGTCTTAGACGTTTGAATGTTTATCTGCCAAATTTAATCAAATTCGGGTCATAGGTTTAGGAGTTATTGATACATGACATACAGAAAATATATCTAAAAATCGTCAAATTAGTTATAGTACGAGTAGCATATATTGAGCCTAAAAACGCGAAATCTCTGAAATCAACTTACACCGTGACCGACCCTTACAGACTTATTATTAACTAGCTTTCCGCCCTGCGGCTTCGCCCGCGTTTTACACTTTCCCGTAAATTTCTTTGCTATATTATAGCCTATGTTACTCGGGGATAATGTAGCTTTTCAAAGGTGAAAGAATTTTTGAAATCGGTCCAGTAGTTTCGGAGCCTATTCACTACAAACAAACAAACAAATCTTTCCTCTTTATAATATTAGTATAGATAGATAGATACCGGTGAACCAAACCCATATTTTTAAGATTGCAAGTCCGAATTCGCACCAACGCCAACGTTCTTCTTTAAGCCCACTTTATTAAGAAAATTGACATATTTTGACATTTATGCGTCTGACATTTGACATCACGACCAACTGTCGTGCCCAAAATGAGTAAAAGCTTGCAAAAATGGCGATGATCCACGGAAACCTGTAGAATTTAAGATTATGCGCCCACGCAGCCTAGATGCAAGGATTAGTAATAAGCCGTTCTGTATTGTCTATTTCCTAAAAGAGATTTTCATAGAATTCTCGACTTTGTTACTATTCGTTTTGAGCTAAAATTTTACTGCTTTGGAAATCCATTTAATCTATTCTAGGAACTGGTTTTGCGTTTGTTTTGGTTCAAGTAGGTATATACCTATACATTCTTATATTATTTAGATTAAACTACTTTGGTGAGATATATTGTATTAATTATGAAAGGATTCCCATTCCCACTTAAGCAGTCCATTTTAATTTAAATAAATTGAGATATTAGTTTGTATGATTAATGAAGTATAGTAAAACCATTCAAAAAATGAACTCCCCTCCACAAAACCGTGATGATTTCAACGTGTGAGAGGAAATACAGAAAAACAGAATACACAGAAAAAAAATACAGAATTCGGTGGAGGGGCGTTCATTTTAGAAATGGTTTTACTATACCTAGGTATAATCACATCCTTTTAGAGTTGGATTACTGTTAAAGCTACTTAATGTATTTGGCGTATGTTCGTAGTTGTATATTTTCTAAAACTGTAGCAATTCTTAAATAATTTGTTAACTATTCAAAAAATTCAAATATCTATGTAGAAAATATTATTGAGAATATTAAATTGTGCAGTGATTTTTAGTCTATTCTGAGTATTTTATGTTCGCCACACCTAATACATCTTTTATACCCTAAATTTAGTAACACAGTAGCTTTTATATGAATTATTTATAAAGCCGAATATAATGAAAATAATGTCGTTGTTCGACAGATACAAAGATTTACGATTTTGGTAATGTGCTACGAATTCAGTGATATAAATTTATTTAATCCGTTTTATGGTTTTATTCCAGGACTAGTTGACATGCCCGCGAATTCGCCCGCTATTTCCATATTTGCTCACATTTAAAACCATCCCTGCACTAGGTCATTTCAAGACCGAAAATAATAGTAATAAATTTTAGCGAGACTAACAGACAACAATTAGAAAAATTATTAAATAGAAAATAATCTATTACGTCAAGAAATAAGTCCCTGTATCCCAGCAGTGTGAACGTAAATAGGGGTGATTATGATAAAGATATATGTAGGTATTATACCTTTTGTGTAATTAGTGTACTCCAGGTGTACCTATAATATAAGAGCGGTGGTGTTCTGGGGTTCTTTATATTCCGGATGTAAGACGTAATATCGTATCTGAAGCGCCTGGTTAAACCACCCGGATCCGAGGACTACCCCAAATATTTGAAGATTGAATTAAGCTAAAAGGCTTACCCGTTCTCGAGTTATGACTAACGAACAACAATCCATTTTTATTATGTACAAGTAGATTATGGAGTCCGGTAGGTGTAAACATTTTGTCTCGAATCGAATATCTTCATTTTACTTTTCATGGTCTATAAAAACTTACCTTTTTACGTATTTTCCAAGGAATATATAGTTTATAAGATAAAATAATTTAAAATATACCTATTATATTACCACCACACAATACAGAAATAATCATTCTATTATTAATAGGTATTAATATATTAAATCAATTAATCAATATAGGTACTTAATAATTCTAAAGAAGAATCTCAGGTATGTTACTAGCGGTAAAACACTTAAAGTAATGGGTAAACATGCATTAGGTAGGTACTTATGAATCAATTAAAATTATTATTTTAATTAATAAACACGTTTCTCATCCCACTGAACGATAAAACTTTGATACACCTACTACATTTTGTAACGGGCACTAAAACTCAAATGATCACCAAGAATGACACAACAAAGAATTCGCGAACTAAACCAATCCATCATTCACCTTCACATAAAAGCTCACCACAAAAAGGCCACGTGTTCCAGGGCGTCCTCCACAGAGTAAACAGTAGTTACTACACGCTACCACAGCTTGAATAACACTGCACATATAGGTACCATAGACAATTCAATAGGTGACATGCTACCTGTATGGCGGGCGCGCGGCGCATAAGCAACAAGGAGAACATACTTTTTAGAACACCATTGAATCAAATAAAATGATATTTTGTAATAAAACCTAAAGTTAACAACATGTCTGGAGAAAATTAATGCTGCTAAATAAACCCTAGAAATTTTACTTACCTGTTTACTTTTAATCTAGAATTATAAATAAACGTAACTCATTGTCATCAACCAAATAGCAATACATTGGTACACTAGATAAGTAAACAATAAGTGTAGGATTAAATAACACTTATTACAGTCCTTCCATAGAAAATTGATAGTTACCATCCTACCTGTACGTTTTTGAAGCCTCAAAGGTATGGTCGGGGGCAGTAATCGAGTGCTACTCGAAGCGAGCGCGCGTTCCGTGGCGGCGCAATTTCAAACGCCGAACGTTTTTGACATTGAACTACGGAGGTTATTTTTATGTGGGCGTAAATGTAATTCGAACTTTGAACTTGAATTTGGATTGTGTTTATAAAGGGTGCTTTGTGATGTGCAGTGAATTGAATTTTTGAATGTTTTTATGAACTTTTTGACTTTGTACGTTTGAACAAATGAACAGTATTTTTGTTGTTGTATAGTGTGATGTATCTAAAAATGTATATAAAATCGGAGAGATTTTACCAACAGCCGGATCAAAACCTAAAAGACGAGAGATGCTTTTCGGACTATGATGAGGAGTTAGATGACCGTAAGTTTATGCTATTTTTTTGGTTTTTATTTATTTTTAACTTTCTATTATAATTTGATATTAGCTTAATATTTGCTTAAGATTACCTTATTTGTAAAGAGTAGAACTAAAAAATATGAAGGGGCGCGTTGAAATCTTTTAACGGCGGTTTTATATTTAGGGTATCATAACATTATTTTGGTTCTATCTCTGTGCTATTAAATTGTTAAATGGAGAACTATCTTTTAAGTTATGAATATGTCGGTTTTACGATATCTTAATCCGTAAAGTCATTTGATCTGTTATTTATTTTTGTTTTTGATAAATTAAATGTTAATAAATTAGGTAATTAGCGTTGTTCAACAACATTTATGTTACGCACCTTACTTTGTTATGTTTAATAGATATTATGAAATCTATTAATAAAATATATTCTAGAACAATTCGCACATCAACATCTAGTCCCGTGCTAAGTTCCTTAGAATGAGTTACGAGTTTTTGAATGGATTTTGATTAAGCTTTTTTTTACCTATTAATTATAAACTTTTATTCTAACATAGCATAAGGTAATAATACCTATATATATCCCATCAGAATAATAATCATATGGCAATTTTTTACCTCAGAAAAGTCCATTACAAGGAATACATAGGAAAAAGCCTTCATAATATTGCCATTTCTAAAAACAAAAAATACTAAATATGCAGTCACAGTAAATAGTTAATACCTAGATTATAGACTCATAAAATTGACCAAAGGTCTTGGTCAGATCCCTGTTAAATTTAATTCAGAACCATAAAATATGAATAACTTATAATATTTTAGTGCAGAATGATGTTCAGATTTAACCTTTTATTGGTAGTCAGGTAAAAGTGGTCACAATCGATATTCGTAACCCTTAAAGAGAAAGGTCCCTTGAAAGAAGGTACGACAGGTCGGGCGGTGCTTTCAAGGTAAAACCGGGTGAAAAAATAAGGCATGGATTAAGTTTGGGCTTACCAGACAAAGGATGGTTTGTTTGACCATCGATTTCCTGGTTGAAGGACCACCGTGGGGTAATTATTTGAATTATTCACAGATGATTAGGTTTAAGACTTTTTGTACAATAATTTAACTAAATGTTATCAATGTTAATGTATGCTACATTGCAACTTCGAAAGTAGATATATCATGCAAAAAAACTTTGTCATCACTATTGCAATAGTCATTTCCTATTTGTCATTTAATTTTGTTGTGGTTGGCAATTAATAAGATAACTTGAAACATATCAAAACAATTCGGAAAATAAATAGGTTAAACCTAAAAAAAATTAGACCATTTTTAACTAGTTATAACAGAATAAACTGTAATTTTTATTTCACTAGAAAACTCAAATCAATTATGTCAAATTAAATACAACGTAGGTACATTTTTTGCTGCGCTCATACGTTGAGCATACCAAATATTTTACAACCAAAAAAATTGCAAGTACACTTCGTAGAAAGGACAACCTGTGAAAGAACACAGGTCAGGTACCTGTGTTTTTTTTTAATTGGCAGGAAACTGGCACAATAGCAACGGTCACAGTTGTCCTTAGGGGCCGAAGAGGCCAAGATATGCCAAAAGCCTCTAGCTCAAGGACCCTAAGGTAAATTGTAAAATGTTCGGAAACACAATGGTTAAATGCGGGGTGCTTTGTTGCTTTAGAATTGAAACGTTAGGATTTCATGGTGACTCACTCGCATTGTGTTTAATATGGGGTAAATTTGAAGTTATTTGGAGAAACTTGAGATTTTAAGGAAGTATTTAATTTAAACACAAATAGGTGCCGAATAACACGTTTAAAAGTTCAGGATATAAAAATTACTTTTACATCCATAAATAAAATAATGCTCAATCGAAATTATTTACCCTGTGGATTGTAAACTCCATAAATTTTCCAAAGTAAAATTTACGATCAAATTTGTTCCAATTTTTTTTCTATTTTTCTTCTAATTTGACAAAAGAGTTCGTAATTACTAAGGTATTAACTTTATTTATTACTTGTTTTTAATTTGTGTTATGTTGTTCTATAATTAAATTATTACCTACCATAGATAAATACAGTATCCAGATGCGACACGCAATAAAATATTCTAGCCACAATATTTCTAGTTAATCTCTGAATTTACCCGGCAATGTAAACGTGAAAGCTTGTTCTGCCATGTTGCTCCAATAAATCCGACCGAAAGCCTAATAGTACTAGTACGCACGCTATTTCGACAATACGACGTAGTTTCACATTGTATCGCAGAATGTTCTGGACATTACACCTGCGTTTAATCTATGCATCTACTAATGATATAGACTTGTGGTTGACTATTAATCTATAGAGAGGCTGTAATTAATAAATGTATAGGTACTGAATATCTATACTAATATAATAAAGCTGAAGAGTTTGTTTGAACGCGCTATTCTCAGAAACAGTGCCTACTGGTCCGGTTTGAAAAAAAATATTTTACTGTTGGATGCTAGGTACAATTATCATGGAAGGGTTTAGGCGAATATATAATTAAATGTATATAACGTAAAAAAATGCAAGCGGTGCTGTCGGCGGGTCGAAAAATAATGTTTTCACCTTAGAAAGCCGAGATTGTGAGTTTCATAGGTGTTTAGTATCATTATCCCTTACGACATCCATTATATCTCTGGTGGTATGGTTTATTCTCTATATGCGAGAAAACGCACTGAAATTTTTAAACTTGTATATAAACTATTTAGCTTACGAAAATCACCCGACCCTCGTTCTTTGTATATCCTCATTTTGGGCTTATATGTTGTTGATTGTTATCCTTGTTTTCAACCTAAAAGTAGGTTTATAGGCTGCCTGCTTTTTAAAGAATTTAAATATACCATTCATAATGGCCAGTTGCAAACACGTGGCAAACGTTAAGGTCACATGTTAGTTCAAAAGATCAGTAAAGAACTGCGTACTCGACCTTTGACATCCATTTTCACCCTGCGAACAGCGTTGACACTTGTAACTCATGTTTTCTAACGGGACATTACTTGTGTTTGTGGCACATTAAAATACATAAAGTACTTTATTTGCCTTACCTTATAAGAATAATATGTATTATAATCAAAGGATATCTGTCTTAAATAACAATATTTTCGGGTTTTGTTAAAATATACTGCGAACTTTTATAAAAATTCATTGTTGAATAATAACAGCGGAACATAAATTATAATATAATACAGGAATCCGAATGCTTTTGTACCATTTTTTGTGAATGAAAAATGTTTTCAGTGTTTTTATTGACACTATGATGAAATACAATTTCATCTTAACGCGAAAATATCCCATAAAAATCTTCCCTATTTCCCGTAAGGATACGCAAGTAATATGTCTACAAACAAAACTCTCTAGACAACAGTTAAGTACTCATAAAATTCCAGCAGGAGCCCTTCAACGGAGTGCCCTTGACGTGTGTCCAAGATGGTGGTCAAACGTTGGAAAACATTTGTTAAACTCTCCACATTACGAGTGGTTTATTGTTTATCCTTTTAAACTCTGGCATTACTCTTCGGTTAGCAGGAACAGGTGTTTTTTTAAACAAACACAAATTAAAACTAAAAGGGAAATAATATTTTCGATGGTTAGGTAATAAATATCATTGCCAATACTTTAAAAATAAAAAAAAAGATAAAAATGTTTTACTCGTTTAATCGAAGCAAAATTTAGAAATCTATTTACGTTTGTACATAATGGCTGCTCATTTTTGGTTACCAGTACATCACAAAAATTGCTACTATTACAACTCAAGAAAGGTAGGCAATTTAGCTGCCTTTATGTGGTTCAGAAACAACATTATTTGAGCCTTACAAACGCATCGTATGCTAAATAAGCTGTCAAAAGCCACGGTTAAACGGCGTTCGCAACATTTCCATCTCCCTATAAGGTGAACTAGAAAGCGCCATCTTAAACAAATCGCCTACATTCTACGTTTAAAATTTATTTTTTTACCTACATCGGCTTTTCTTGTTGTCGATTCCCGAACATACCAAAAATACTGTATAATCGAATGACAAATATTAAGTAACCGTTTTGTTTATCTTTGTTACAAATATCGAATGAATACCAGCGGATAAAAGAACGAAGATATCGCTACGAAACTTTTTTTAGTCCAGCCAGTGTCAATGACAAAGGCTAGGTTCTTTATAATTCCGCTCTTGTCTCTGGTTTCTAAAGGTGGGCTGAATCCGCAATGTGCATTTGCATAGGTAAAGTCGTGACTTGCGACCTATGTACGTCACTTCCATGCGTCGTATGTTGCTATCTTTGTTTTTAGTGCGTAGAACAGAATGTTTCCTACCTACTAGTGTCAAAGTTCTTGGCAGATCAATTTGCAGCCAAGCTCCGTACATAAAATTAATAGAAATAGAAATTACTTAGACGGTTTGTAAGCCACTTTGATGTAAATGTTTCGTTTTATTTATGATTTTATGTTACTCGCATAACGTATATGTACCTAATATTGATAAAATATATGCTGTTTATAATTATTTGGAAAACGGTTTTGAGAATTATAAATAATAATTTCGTTATCAAGTTTTCTAATGTGCAATATCATTTTACTAGGCAATTTCAATGAAAATCCAAATAATTAGCATTCAAATGAGAGACGAAACATTACTAATAAGCATATAACGCCCAAATATTTGACTATTTAATATGCGTATGGCACGTAATGTAAATATTAACATAAATAAAAAAACAGTTATGGCAGTAAGTAAACGATTGATATGCGGAATGCTCTTCAGAAATGTCAGAGGTGGTCAACCTTTGGCCCCTGTGAATCAACACGGCTTCGACCCGCGTCTCACGACCTCTGCGACCCTGAATCGCCTTGACTCCTGAACCTGATGACGATTTTTTATGCTCCATCCTTAATAGACCGAGCGATACCAATGGTCTTGATCTTTGTCCTCATAGAATAGGAATTGTGTTTTAAGTTAAAACTAATTTTGTACTTTATTAACTTAGATTGAATTTCAAATGTTTTGTATTTTGAAAAACGTATATAAAGTACATTTAAAGATCTGATAATTCCCAGAGTGATAAAATTATTAAGGTAGTAGTCATAAATAACTAAATATTTGTTATTTTAAAATTCATTCATAATAAACACTATCACTGTTTAATAATTCAAAATTACTTTGTATAATAAATCAACTATGAATTTGACAAGTTGGAAATTATTACCTATCAGTAATTTTTGGTTGCAATCTACTATTTAGCTCGAGTTTAAGCGTTCCTTAACAGAACACAGTATGGTAACGTAGGTAATAAGTAGATAACGATAAAACTCAAAATTAAAAAAAAAACAAGCAATCCTTTTCCTCTAAAGATTTCTTTTAACGGCAGGATACGACAATAATTAATACCGTACTCGGTAAATGTCAGAGGTGGGCAACCTTTAGCCCCGACCCGGTGAATCAGCGGGCCATTGCAGCCTCTCACTGAAACTTGACTTTTACCTTGACTTTGACAGTAACGGCATTTTTATGACACTTTACCTTTTAACATAATTAAAAAACACGTTTTGAGTTAACTATGTTTTTGTGTACATTTTGTCTAACATTAGACGATAACTTTTATATTTATAATTTGAAAACACACTTATTTTCAAATATTCGTTTTTAATGCAAGCAAAACACATACCTAACAAAATTTACAATGTGCATATATTTGTGTAACAAAATCAATTCCTATAAGTTGTTATTTGCATAACTGTTAATTAAATCTACAAATGTATATCTATCACTTAAAAATAACAAATATTACTTCTACTATGTATGAGAAAACATTGCTGGGACACAGGGACTTTTCTCTTGACAAGAAAGATTCGGCCCTAATTCACCACACTGGACAAGTGACTATGACACCACCTGAATGACACAATACATGTCCTTCAAATTCTTCAAAGTTTTCAAAACATACCGGTTTCATCATGATATTTTCACCCTTAGAGCACGCATTTTTAAAGCGCAATTTGACGAAAATTTTAGAGTGCGCTGCTATGTCGAGTGAGCTAGCTTAGGTAATACGGCTCAGAAAATATATTTCGGGAAAATCTATAACGAGTAAAGCTATAGCCAGTCGCGCATAAACCTCCAAAATTGAGTTAGCATGTCTCACGGGGGGCCATCCCGTCATTAGGGCCGCCCACGCCGGCGCGTGGTCACACAAACTTGTCACTGGACGGGAGTTCTGTTGATTTTTCTATTAGAATGTCGCTTATTATCACGAATGTGGCGTAATGTCAATGGTGTGGACTTTGGTGCTCTGGACAGGTGGCATTTCGTCTCAGTTTCAGTAGAATTACCACTTGCGAAGAGCTATTTGATGATGATTTTTATTTATTCCTTGATATAAACATGTAAGTTTGTAGTAATAAAGCCATTGTGTACTCCTCTTACTTTTGAATATTTCTATGTTAAAACAAATTAAATAGACATTCTAGCTGGAAATATTTATTTTCTAATTAAAAAAAAATTAAAACTTTTTATGAAGTAGGTAATTACGTTACTATTTTTTTTCTTAGTAGGTACTATTTATGCGACACAGTTATTTATGATTCATTTCTCTCTTTTATACCGTCTATTACGTCCTGCCAGTGGAAATTATATCCATCACACACAATATTCAAAGATCAGTCCATAACTCCCCGCTAGGTAGCTGACTAGACAGCAGACAAGCAGGTACAGTACACATGAATGTGTATGAATAACCCCGGCCAAAGCAGGGTCAGGCGATGCAGGTGGCTGTTTGCCAACCACACAACAGGTGAACTAACTGTCCAGGGATTTAGTGTTTGGACAAACGAACGAGTATTGGTTTAGGAGGTTTCGAAAATAGAATTAAACAGGTCGTTTTGAAGAATGGAACGTAATACTTTAAAAAATAGAACCATATTCGAAGATATTCACTTTTTAAATCTTAATATAATATGTTTTATTTTATTACACATGCTTCCACACTTTATTATGAACTGTGAATTATAAATCAATTTGCCAAAACTACTAAGATTTCACGAAACAGATCTTGAACTGCAGGAAACTCGATTCAACGTATTTTCACTATTTTTTTTATAAAATTTTGCCTCCGAACTGCCTTTCTATTCTAGTGTATTTTTCGTAATTAATTCCAGCATTTATAGCTACCGTTTCACGTATGCAATTTCAATAGTAAAGTGAAATGGGTAATTAAGAACTCACCTATTTATTGCGTCCATTAGTAAAGGTTACCAAGGTTCTCAAAGATTAATCGCCTACAACAGAAATAAAAATCCTAGCTCAGTTGGTCAACGTAATGAAGACTTGCGAGTAGTTTAATGGCGGTACAATCACAGTTTATGTTCTTTATAGGTAGGTTTAAAGCTTTGAATTCTGGGGAATCGGGGCAAATTCAGGGCAACGCACAGAAAATTTGCAGAGACATTGGCAATATAATTTTAATTAATTAAAAAAAAACTTTAACTTTACTAAGGTAATTTGATTGTGGTTTAAAAACTTAAATTGTTTTTTTTTGTTTATCTATTTTCATTATTTTCATCACCTTTCCATAATGCAATGTGAATATTTTTATATAAATCATTTATTTCAGTTGCACAAGTAAAGTATGCACTTATTTTTAGATCCATCTTACAACAACGGTTAGATCTAATAAACCCTAAAATATTTTCGGTGTGGCTACATGTTTGGGCACGTGTGGCGACGATCACGGTCGATCACGCGATCTGTCCACACAATTAGAGGAAATTTGCCTCACGATCGCTTTGATTGTGACTGCGAGAGCCTGTTTGCTTATAACAAACATCTCCCGGTTTCGTAACTGCTTCTTAGAAACTTCTTCTTTTGAATAACATGACAGGAAAGTGAGGTGCAAGCTACAACAGATCCAGTTTTCTTAAAATTGGGAAAAGTTTTCTCATCTGTTCTATTTCAAAATAGTGACGTTGTACACATGTTTATATGTACTTATTTCTATTACTTTAAATTTGTATCAAACTAATTAATCAACGCACTTACACTATAGGTAGGTACACAATTGGCAAATAAACCCATTTGAGTTAAAATACAAGTATTTTTCAGTATTTTCTTGACTTTTAAATATGATTTTGTATTAGTCAGAAAGGGGCAGATATAAATTAACATGAACAAGCCTGCTTTTTTAATTTCGTTTGTTTTCAACTTTATCACAGCATTATTATCACAGCTGTTGATTTTTTAAACATATTGAGTACAAACGCATGTTAAAGTTATTTAAAAACCGTTTAAAAAACAATTGAAAGGGTTACCACGCACAATATTTATTAATATTAAATTGTATGGTTACATTGAGAGAACACTTAACTCCATTACACTGTTGAAGATATTATAATTGCTTGGAGCACGCGCACTAAAACCTCTTGTTCTGTTATCAAAACATCGCGAGGAATTAGAGGGGTTTTCGTGGAATTGTTTAAATAGTTTGAAATTGGTGTTTGAGATCTCCGTAAACAAATGAATTGATGAAGAAAATTAGTAGTATTTATTTAAACTGTCATACATAATATTTACGCATCACATACATTTTGTTTGATATCGGTATCATCATCACGCTTGCATGCATTTTAATCACCGTAAATTAATACAAAACAAATTAATTTCTATAACATTAAGGCTTATATTCACATGATATCTGCGCTCTTCTACTAGTAATAAGACTTAGACTTGTAGACTTGTATTAGAAGAGTCCTCTCTAGCTTGCTTGGACTCTTGTTAGTTGTACAGCCAATGTACAATACACGACAACATGATTGTAAACATTCACAATAACTGTACAAGTTAACATGAACCAGACTTGAACTTCCCTAAAACGGCGAAGTCATGCTAAAGCCAGGCCCAGAGATCGAGAGATCGTAAAAGCCTTGTAAAAGAAAAGAGAAATAACTCAATTAACCCACAACAGCGTAATGTGGCATTTGACATCGCCATTGACTTGCGCTTGTGTCGCAGTCTTTGTATGAAAGTTAACTTTGGCGTAACTTACAAGCTGAAGCGTTTTTAGATTTAATGTTATAGAAAAAGTCAAAAGAGTGTTTAAATGTTTACAATATATGCAAGTAACGTTTAGATTTACATTCACAACTATTACATCCCTCTCCATTATTTACATATCGTTCTCGACGAGAAAGATTAGGCCTTTATTTACCACCATGGTCCAATGCGGGTTACATAATGTCACATGTCCTTCACAGTCAAAGTTACCAACTGCAACAAAGCATGTGTTTAAAGCATATTTTTCAATCAACCTTTGGTATAAAAGTCAAGTGTGCTGTCCATATAGCTAACAATACTGTTTTTCTAGTACCATCTAGTATAGGTCTATTCAAAACCTCGTAAGTCCATCCTTTAGCCCGTCCTTCTGTAGGGTCAGGCGTCAAACAAGGTACCGTTGGCAGCACCTGACCCGAATGGCGCTCAAACACACTAAGTGATAGGTATGCATGCCTGCGCGTACGCGTGATTCTTGTCTATGGTAGCCGTGTGGATTCGGTTTTAAATAACAGCAGATTGTGATAATGCCATACACAGGCAAGCTTTTTATTTCGTACAAGTCATTGTATATGTGGTCTTTTTTCGGAGTTAAAATTAAAATTTATAACTAAATATTGTACTTATAGTCTACTTCTCATCATCATAATAACTACCCATATGCCCTGTGCTAAACGCCAAAAAAAAACTACACATTTATTACCTATTACCGGCAACGCAAATGGTCTTCTGGTCAAAACATTGAGCAAAACGGAATTTCAGGAAATATCAATAGACCATTCGCGGAAGGTTATATTTTAAGTTAATTAATTAGTTATTCATACGTAAATTTATACCAGCTTCAGAACTAGTATACAGTGGAACAACTTTACTAGGAACCTGATCGCCGATCTCAACAAATCACTTCGGATAACTAGTTGACATGCCAAACTGGCTTGCTCTGCACTAAATAACGGGGCTTTAGACCCCTCTGTTACGTGGACGTATTAAGGGCAGGGGCTATTTATAATTAAACAAAACACTACCACTTTACCCGACCAATAAGAACAGAAGATTTGGTTAAGGCTGCTGGTTCTCGTAGAATCAGCTAAGTCTGACCGAAACAACTGAAAATCATTAATTAAAATAATTAAGGCCTAGGTCCAGAGGTTTGACCGCCGAAATGATAAGGATGATGTTTACGCCGGTGTCTTAAATTATTGGTGATGATAAAATTGTGAATCTACTGCTAGAAATATCCGTTTTAAATATTTTCAACTAAACCCGCGGCTTCTCCCGCTCTTTATAGTGTTTTCACCAATTAACCTTCCCTGGACTACTCGTACTATAAATATTTCAAGACCATAATCAGCTAAAATTTCTCGAGAACGCAGCGTCGGACGTCCACCAACAAGATGGACAGATGATCTTGTCAAGGCTGCCGGTTCACGGTGGATGCAGGCTGCATCCGACCGTAATACCTGGAGGTCATTAAGGGGCCTCCCTTAATGACCTCCTATGTCCAGAAGTGGACGTCCGATGGCTGAAACGATGATGATGATGATAATCAGCTATACTGGCCCAGTCGTTCTCTGGTTTTAGCTAGACTAAGGAACAGCATTTTTATTTATTTATATATTAGCCCCCTTCCCCTTGTCCTAATTCCGTCCACTTAATTATAAAGGCACTCGATTGACCCTCTCTGGACACCGGAAGCCCTCGTTCATAACACGCCATCGTAAATACAAATATCTTCCTGCTAAATATTGTGCAACAAACAAGTACATTCGGAAGAAAACATAGATTATGTTTAACTAGCTTTCTGCCCCGCGTCTGCCCGCGTTTCCATTTCCATTATGTCCATGGTATATAAATTACATGTCAAATATTTTTTAGTTCTATAGATAGACTTGCCCGAAATTGGTATTATTGCTTATCTACCAAACGGATTGGCGATCGTAAGTTATTGGCACAGTACACTTAACCTTATAATACTTCTCCATATAAATTGATTGGTACTTCTCTTAAGCCGCCACCACACAGCCTTAATCAACCTAGATTATTTCAAGTAAAATTACATCCTTAATTCATGTGAACTAAAGATATGTAATCAAACGAAATATTAATGAAATGTTAGTATGTTTATCTGTTTGTTAAAAATAATTTACGATAGAAACAATTTTTTATGTCGTATAAAATGAAGTGATATATAAAAGTTACCAAATGAAGCAATAAAGTTTTATCATAGTAGGCTTAGCCGTTAATGTCAACATTTATTTGGTCGGTTTAGTTTTTGTTGCATTGTATATTTAAGATTATGTATTATTATTATTATGTTAACATAACTTACTGTTTTATTCATAAACTTGTGGATTTATTTAATGGCTCGCTTAATGCTTAATGTGACAATTACAATAAAATTCATAAAATAATAATACAATTTATTCTTATTATTGTATGTTAGTGATTGCGACTGAAATATAATATTTTTTCCATTTTGTTTTATAGATTTAAAGCTGGCCTGACTTTCTTATTGACATAATTTTTGACATTTTTAATTCAATGTTTTTATAAAAAAAACATTTTTCACAGAATAAGTTTAGTAAGATTAATTACATTACATTATTACAAATTATAAATATGAATAATAATAATCGAAAGCACATCAGTACCTTAATTCTGTTTATAATCATCTTTAATAATAATATTATACAGGCTGAGTTTGTTTGATTTGTTTGAACGCAATAATCTCAGGAACCGCTGTTCCGATTAAAAAATATATTTCAGTGTTGCATAGTAGGTACATTTATCGAGACACAGACATAGACCATATTATATAAACTATTGGTAAGAATGTAGATAACGTAATCTATAGAATAATAGAAAAGTATAACATATCAATTGACGTGAATTATTACAGTAATACAGTTGTTTACATTAATCCACAATCAAAGAACTTGCATCAATACAGATTAGAGTCAATATAAATAATTCCGAACTCTAGATTTACCGTATTCGAGTGTGGTCTTCCTAATATATTATAATCTTCTTATAACATAATGTTATCATTGTGCTTTTGAATATAACTTTGTACAAATAAACCCATTTAGTCGCCCACGTAAACGCGTGCCGTGTAAGTGACATTTCCAAATGTGTCGGTTTATAATAATTTTCCCATAATGTAAGCATTGTGATTTCTTTCATTTTCTTTGAATATCACTATTCTGTTCCCTGTTATTGATATCCACGTTGCTACGCGTAGGTATACGCATTTTAATATGATTGATTATATTCAAGTAAATGTTTATTTTATTATTGTATCATAATCATATTAATTTGAATATATTTCAGTCACCTATACACAACCAACTTAAAGCAAATAAATAAATATTGCTGGGCATCTCACACGGCAACATCTAGCTCCGTGGTAAGCTCGAAACTTATTACGGGTACTAGATTTCTGATATACCTACCTTAATATAATTTACATAGATAAATGTTTTTTATTATACATAATTATAACTACATACTCGTAACACATATTTACAGATCGTATAATTTGTTTGTATGCTTAGTGTGTTTCGGGTAGGTACCTACTAGATATCTGATATCTTTAATACAATAAACTAAATTGATTGTTATCATTTGAGTAACTTAAGAAACACATAGAACACCCGGAACAGATCTGCAGATCATAACATATTACTTTATTATACTACACTAGATTTATATACCTATCGTTAAATAAATCTTGGAAATCTTGAGCATTAACTCAACATAGACATTTTGATGTATCTGAACATTTTCTCTGACCTAGCTTCTCACCTCAATGTTCAGATAATAATCTTTATTGGGTTTCTTAATTGCTTATGTAAACCGCCAAAAGTGTCACTGCGCATAATTTGGGTGACAGATCGTGTGAACTACGCGCTGCGACTTTTGACAGTTAGTCAATAATGTCGCTTTAGACATTTAGATTGAAACAAATGTCTAGAAGACTACAGAGGCGCAGAGACTTTAGTTAGAGTCATGTTAGACCTACTGATTAAAATGTTCTTACTCTCAAACGCAAATAATTCATTTTACGATTAATAAATATCTTTTTTGTAAAAAGAAACATTTAACCTTAAGTTTAACTCTAATTTTTATAATTGAGACAGAAAAAGACCTTAAAATACCATAGATGACCTTGCACTATCTAACATCCAGTAGTCTTGAAAACTGTTCCACGAATTCTAAATTCAAGTATTCACACCTCGCAAGCTCATTAATTCCAAGATGGCCGACGCGATTGAAAGAAAGTGTTGTAGATTTTGCGAAGTCCAGAGGAACTTCAAACAGTCCGACACAGCGTTAAAGGTAGATAATATCTTGGCTGGATGACGGCGGAATGATCTTTGCCACTTTATTTCGTCTATCTGTAGCACGTAAGTCGGCCTGCAACCGGATTTGAACCCCGCAGGGCTTGAACCAATTGCTTTTGAGTCTGTTATTTCTGTCAAATTAGCATCATCATCATTTATTATACGCAATTGTTTATGAAGTGAGAATTCTAATTACGATTTACTAAATAGTAACTGTGGCTCAGAAATACTAGGAGCGTTATTAATTTTTCGTCTATAAATAGGTTGACTGTTTTGCTTCAAGATCAAGATTGAGAATTTGTGTTTAACAAACATGTGCTAACTTCACTACACAGGTCAGCATAACCTACAATTATGTAGGTACACACTACACAATCAATTTAAATTAAGTAGGTATTATACAAAGTCATTATATTAACCTGACCCTACCTCATCACTCAGGATATGTTAGTGTTGTGACGTAAACATATCGATAAAATGTATTATTGTTTTGTGTTAGGTGAAGGCGGAGGGGGTCCGAACGCTCGCCGGTACGCGCGCGATGCCGCGGCCTCGCCCGGCCACGCGCCGCCGGCGACCACCGCGCACGCGCATCAAACCAGCCTGAAGAACGACCATCAAACCAGCTTGAAGACTGATCAAGCTGTCAAGACAGAGCAGAATGTTAAGAGCGAAAGGCTGAGTCCGCATGATTCTAATGCATCAAGGTGGGTAAATAGCATTATTTAGCTTAAGATTTTGTGCCAGTTATGATACAAACATTTTTATGAATCCAAATATTCATAGTCACTTGATAGTTGCTCTATTATTAAGGCTATTAAAATATCAGAAAATCAATTATTATAAAATACAAAATCAATTATTATAAACTATTTCAATTTTAAATTGGTAGGATAAAAAAAAATAATGCAAATGGAAACCAAGCCCTGTAATGAGTTCTGTTGGTTAAACCCGTGCAAGGTACTGTGATGTAATATAGGCTGTTTATGAATGTGTATATTGTGTACAGATCTCGAAGCGTCACTCCGTCAACCTCGTCATACCCCGGCACTCCTCCGGAGCGCGGCAGTCCTCACCAGCAGCCAGCCTCGCACCCGCCGAGGAACTACTCCGACATCATGCGGTCTCTGGCTGCGCGCTACAACTCGCATCCAGGGAACGAGTAAGTGCGCATTACCTGTTAATCCTTGTCTCTGTTACTCTCGCACCCATAGCCAATATTGTTATCTCACTTCGACACATTTTGAATCGCACTTTCTTGTGTCAGTTTTGGTAGTTTCAACGCAAAAAGATAATTCTTAGTAAGTACTCTTTTCTTTTAATCTTTACCATGATACAGATGTATTTTTATATAAGAAATTCTCATAATGTTCTCTTAAAAATATTGTTACAAATATGCATAAATTAAAGCTTTACAATATAGGCACTACTTACTAATGCATCCGCCATCTTGAAATTATTATTCTAAATGACAAAAGGAAGCTGAGGCCGTCGCATTCAATTTCCGAACGTCCGAAATCGATAATCAATTTTTCACACGCTGGATGTCACAACACTGTGTGACCTACGGTTCACCGACCGACGAACTAGTGATGCCCATATCAATTAGCATATTAATCGATTCGATAACTTACGTTTAGTCGACAAATTTACATGATTCGTGAGAACCTGTGTCTCTGCGTGAACTTATGTTATATTAATGAATTGCTCACCTGGGTTCGATTCTCGTATGACATGTGCATTGGATAATTAGGTACTTACCTACTTCTCAAATAGATAAAAAATTATAAGTTAACGTGGTTGCTAAGCCATATTTTTTTACTTTTATAAAAATTACAGAAAGATATTTTTTTTAATTTTCAATCAATTTATTAAATACAAAAATTGTTTACAAAATAAAAAGAAACTTTATAAACATTTTGTGTAATCATTTACATATTAAGTGCAATCAATATTTAAATCATCTAAAAAATTCTACGTTTGCTTGAAAATATTATTAATGTATATTTCAACGGTAGGCTGGCAGGCGCCTCTTGGTGACTCCTATAACCAGTATTTGGGTATCTATTGAGACCCCGACACTAAAATCAGCAATTTATTGGTTGAGAAAGACATTAAAATAGTAAGATATGTATGCGTGTTCATTAAATTTTATCAGCCAGCTGTATTTTTAAGTGTTTTTGTAGAGTTCACGTAAAGCATTAGTTTTATTGACTTTCGAATAACAGTGCAAAAAGTATATTATCGTGTGACAATCACTGAACTGCCCGAATAGTTAATTTTTTATATAAATCGACTTATCGTGATACAATTTTGTGGCTTATGACATGCGATTCCTTACAAATGTTTGTTGACTGCTACACATTAACTTTTTATTAAAAGAACAATCTTAACCCCTTTCATTATTAACGGCTTTAAAATAACATCAATTAATGTTTATTTATTTAAGTTTGATTAAGTTTGTTTGTTTATCTTCAATCTATATTAATAATTTCGTCAACATACATAGCAAAATTCGGACTAAGGAGAATTTTCACCCGAGCGAAGCCGGGGTTTCATCTAGTCTTTAAATGTTTTTTAAAAACTTCAAACTTCATAGTTTCGTTTATTTTTTATACATAAAAAACACCATGAATTCCCGTAACTATAGTGCCTAATATAGTGTCTATAATCCTCAGTTATTTCCATCGGCTGAACGGTTTCGCCCCGGAGCCCCGGGCTGTGACGTCACCGGCCAGCGACGGCTGCGAAGCGCCCCTGGGAGGCCTGTTCACGAAGCTGGCGAAGCAGCAAGGAGGCCCCACGCGACTACCCGCTTTCCCAGTTATGTTGGACATGAGCTCCACAAAGGTATGTTTCTACTCTTAGTCTCATTTTGTAAAAGACTAATACATTTTTTACTATAAAAACTGTCGTGGTTTGATGAATTTATATTGAGATAAACGGGCAATACACGAACTTTGCACTGTTTGATCCTAAAGAAGTCCCACGTTTTGGGACGAAACGGTTGATCAAAATAAAAAGGTAACGTAGCAACGCAAAGAGGTCCGTGTATTGCCCGTTTTCTCTATAATTATGAAGACAATACATTTTATGATCTTAATTTATTATAATTTTTTGTACACTTTGTCACTCTATTGCCTGCCTTTTCATCACCAAATATGTAATTTAACAGATTCCTCAAACTAGAACTTTTAATCATCAACTTACATTCTCTCTAAAAACTCAAGCATTTAATGTCTCCAATAAAAATGCCCTCTAGCCAATAAAACCACACGACCAGCCTAATCAACCTAATTACCCTAATTTGATCAAATCATGATATGTTTACATTTATTTTTGAACATTCTCAAGTTATTTTATAAAATTTGACGAAATTATGTATATTCATTCACTGTGTAACTTTAATGATAGTCATAAACCTATTAGAATATTAAACCGTAGACTGTTTTTGTATTTTTGGAAGTATTTTTGGTTTGCGTGACTGGAACAGGATGGAGTAATCGTGGGCAATAAAATATTGGCCTTAACCTTGCACCTGTGGGCGTTTTTGTTCATACCTGATACGGACAATTGTCTAAATATGAAGGGAATTCATTAATGGGAAATACCCATTCACATTTTAATGAATTCCTTAAAGGTAACTTCTGAAAAAACTGCATAGATCTACCATCGCTGATTGCTAGTAAGAGAATAAATGAAATAAATAAATATTGCAGGACAATTTACACAGCAATATCTAGCCTCGTGGTAAGGTAACACAATAGAAAATATGTGACTAGAATTATGTTCACTTTTTAAACTATTTACCTACACATTACGGGCGAATCAACCGTCCTTTCACTAGTTTTCTTTATTGGTTTTCTTAACAGATTAAATAGAATGGAGATTCAAATGCCTTAGTCGAAGTCCTTAACCCAGACCGCAGATCGCATGTTTAAAAACATCTTTATCAAGTCGCTTCGAAGGCTCAGGAGTAAAGGTCGACCGTTATCGGATTTAATTACCGCCATTACTAAGAGGTAGCGAAGCGCTCTTTATGAAGAGCATTTACATAAACTAGCTTCTCGATACGGTTATAGCCCGGCTTCCGGCCAATCAAGAGATCTGAGAAATCATTTCAACTCATGGTACATCCCACTTCTTGACACATCAATAGAACATATACGTCTTGGGGGAATTGGTGTAATCACCACTCTTACCAGGCTTGATCGCAGTAAACAGAACGACGTTTTTGCTCGCTTTAATCAAACATTTTCGGTATATTAAGCTGGGCTTGTTATTTAAAGTTTGATTGATTTCCTCTTAATTCGGCACTTTCAACAGTAATATCAACGAAAATCATTAGATGTTGTAACTTTAACCCAGCCTTTTATTAAAACAAAAAATATTTTATAACCACACAAGTTCACACAACACATGTTAAATAATTTGCAGATGTTTTGGTTGTTTTCTATACCTATCTTATTATTACTTTAAGAAATACCTTTATAAATCGTCAGATTTACATAGTTTTACAAAGATCAAATCTCAAAATATTCTTAACAATATAGAAATAAAAATGTCTTGAACCCGAATAATAATTAATAAAGTGATAAGTCTACGGTCTGTAGTCACAAACCGTATAGCATCTCATACATTTTTACGATCCCAAGACGTTATAATCGTAGCCGTGAACTATGAATCCGTAGTTAGCCATTACTGGTACTGAGGTCAGTGAGCACTTGCTTATAATTAATACGAATTAATATAAATAATGTGCTTTTGAAACGAAATTCACCGTAGCGTAAACTCATAGGGCCAGCCTTGGCTTGGAACGTGCGTTATGATAATGTATGCGTTTTAATAATTAGTAATTATTTAGAGGAAGTTAAGTTCGTTTAGACAGAGTTAAAAACTTTTTTGTTTTTTTTTATAGTAAATGGTCTATATCCGTCTCTCACAAAGACTTTGAGGTTATGAGCCGTTTATCTCATTAACACTGTATGTAAGTATGTATAAGGAAACTATAACAAAAAAAAACGATATTTTATATTTGAAACTCCGGCTGGTGAGTTTTGTAAAAGTAATATTTTTTAATAATCTTACAACATACACAAAACTTCAGAAAGGAAGTGTCCATAAAAAAATATTCCATATTTGAAACTCTTCAGCGAACCGTCTCAGCTCTCCACTGTAAAAGGAACTGGAGCTGCACTAATTGGCGGAGGCACGCGCCGCGCATGCGCCACGCTAGTGATGCCTCGTGAAACTATCGATGAAATCTGATGACTCGGGAAATTGCTACTTTCTATAATCGATTTTTATGTCTGTATTTTTTATTGAATACTATTTTTGTTAACATTTAATTTTATAATTATAAATGTTATTATTATACAGTATCGTAAAGAATCTAGACAATGCCTTAGAAATGCTGTTAATTATTATTGTTGATGATTTTAATTGAATAAATTGTGAAATTAAATCGACAGTAAAGTTGGCATTAGCCGACGCTTAGAAAGGAGTAGCGGAGAAATCGTACTGTCCGACCCCACGCGGGATAAAGTCGGAGAAATGAAATAGGTTTCAAGAAACGGGAGCGGAAATAAATCGTTTGATTTATGGCAGGTCGAGTCGTAGGCGCAGTCCGCACGCGCCGTGTTCATTTCACGGGCGCGCGCGCCGCCGTCTGAATTTCATTTAGAATTACTCCACACTCGCCTTTTGCGCGTGGCAATTAAAAAAGATAGATTGCGATTTGACCCGGGGGCGGCGAGCGTGACGCCGCACTGTTATTATGATGAATGCCCGCGACTTACGTGCTCTCAATCAGATAACCCGTACCTTTAATGTTTGCTTTGCGTCTTGATGGGTTTCTCTATAATTGAGTTTATAATGATTAAGTTGTAGCCGTTGCTCTGGCTATTTCAGTTTTACTGCTGCTAAATACCGTACTCCCGATGAAGCCGTCGTTACGTACGCATTCTATGATGCGTAATTTCCTTTGCAGTCCAGTATTTCACCTTTTTTGAAGAGAAATTGTGCAAATTATTTTTAGCGTTTTAAAAAAGAGTTTTATTCAATATCGCAAAAACCATAAAAAGGTTAAATTTGCTAAAAAATTCAGACTCATAATGTCCAAAGTAAATCACCATAAGGAACAAAGGTTAAATTATAATAAGGTCCCTAATCATTAACATTATAAATAAAGGAACATTTAATAGTTAATAGTGGCTGCTGTAAAAGTGCATATTTGTATAATCAATACCACATCACTAGGCAACTACTTCATTTTTGGTGCGCAAAATGGGAATAGAATAGAATTGGTGCGTAAATTTTGGTGCGCAAAGTGGAATACTTCCTAATTATCCTCCAGGTTCTAAAGACGTTCTCTTCCACAGGCACTGTTAGCAATAACACGCGCGACGCGCGGCGGGCGGTCGCGGCGCAAGCGCACGGGTCTGGCGGGCGCGACGGACCACTGCCCGCTGGACCTGTCCGCCGCGGGCGAGAGCGCGGCCAAGCGCGCGCGCCTCTCCGCCAGCCCGGCTGACAGCGACGAGCGGGATCGAACCTCCAATGACGGTAAGCATAACCACAAACAAACTTACTTAACGCCTTTTGTATCATATCAACGGGAATTACTCACGTATTTACAAAGGAGTTAAAACTCCCCGCCAGCCCCGATTACAGTGACGAGCGGGATCGAACCTCCAATGACGGTAAGCATAACCACAAACAAACTTGTCTATGGCATTACGTTGTAGCCGTTTATATAAATTTTCGACGCACGAAATGCGACAAACGGATCTGTCATTTTTTTAACGCAATAAAAAACGCACGAAATGCTACTTATTTGGTTGTTTACTCCAAAATGATGACGCACGAAATGCAATGAACCCACTTAACGCCTTTTGCCTAATCCCCCAAACATGTGTGGGTCGGTAATAACGGAGAGAAAAAAACCAATTTGTTCTATATAATTTTTGCGTTTTAGGTGATTTCATACGCCAATTAATAATTAAAAACTGTTTAAAACCAACCGTCTTATCCAGCGCAACGAATCAAAAGAGGATTTATTATCTATTCTTAGATTAACAGTGTAATAGGCTCTTTAGCAATTAAGATACCACTTACGATATAAATGCATGTGATGTAAAAGGATCGTAAGAGACGACGCTCCAATTCACATGTTATTTTAATTGGCTTTTCTGATGTTCTTTATGAAATTTAAGTAAAATCTGTTGCTTAACCTGCTAAGATTCAATAAGCGTTTACATTTTTAATTATGATACATGCCAAATTAGACTTTATAGTCATTCTGATATTTTTTTGCGGGGCAATTCACACAAGAATATAGCCCCGTGGTACCTAAGCTCAAAGATTGTGTTACGGTGAATAGAGAATCTGATTCACTTAATAGAATACACATAGGTACATGACAGATATTTTTATCATAAATATAGAACACTCAGAAACCCGGAACAAATTTCTGTAGGTCGTTCAAATTTTTGTTTCGAGGCTGGTATTGAACCTGAGACCTTCGCCACAGAGGTATATTATTAGAATAGAAAGATTTTTTTAGAATAGAGATAAACATTAACGGTACATCTTTATGATATCAGATAAATCTAGATCTGCGGCAGACCTTGGGCGCTCTCGCTAGGTTCTCCCTAATTTGAACTTATCCGATCTAAACGATCCAGTCGTTTACGATGTCTGTAATACCTATATCGGTTCAATACTACAAATCGAGGCAATGAAAGGTTTATAACTTTGGTACGAGTTATTTTGAATTGAATCTAGCAACTGGGCATAAATATCCGTAATATCCGTTAGTCTAACTTGGCAGCTAGCGCAGGCGTAAAAAATAGATCTATTTTATGTAGAGGATTATTATAAGGATATATAGTCAAATGGGCGCTGATAGTGTAAGATAATTTGAAATCTATCTATAACATACCCACATTTAAACGTTTTAGGTAGCTAGATTCTTAAGATAGCTACAACATATTTTCCTAGACTAAACTACGAGTATTGTATAGATCGCGTTGTAGTAGGTACTTGTAATGTGTCTTGTATGACCTTTTAAAACTAAATAATTATAAAATAAATAGGTAAATTCCGAATTTTTGATTCTAACAATACAGTTATCAAGTACTACGATTAATTGGTTTATGTCCCCACAGATCGCAGTGAGTGCTTATGCGCGGAAGCCCGAGCGCGGTTGTCTGCCTGGACGGTCGATGACGTGTGCGACTTTGTCAACTCTATTGATATCTGCGCCGAATACGCACCGGTAAGTGCTCAACTCTATTTGTTCCCTTTTCAAACATTGGTGAAGTTGAACGTGCACCTACATATTCAAAATTCGAATGTCTCGAATGTAAACATTGTTTAAATCGGTTACTGATTGATATCGTTTTGACAACGTTCAGTTTAGGAAAATTGAATTAACTAGCTAGACAAACTTTTTAAAATACAAAATTAGATCCAGTCTCATAAACTATTATAGGTACATTAATAAAGTGTATTCAATCTAAATTGATACAAAATTGCTACAATGATGACACGAAACGTCATTGGCGGTAAATCGCTTGATCCAGATTGTCATGTCATGATTGCTTGTGAATTTAGATCACTGTTTCACATCACTACACCAGTAAATACAGGGTGTTTGGAAATATGTATACTAACAAACTCCGAAAATCGTAGGTATGTGTTCTGTAGCACCATAAAATTATTCATATATTAATAGTGAAAGAGAGTATCACCCAAGAGGAAGTGATTGAAATAGTATATTGTCTATGGCTCACGGTGCAGTAATACATTTTGCTTGATTGCTGTCTCTTTTGATTAAGTTTTATAGCTGCCGAGAGTGAAAGGGAGCAAATAAAATATGATTTTAATTAGTTTGAGTAGAGTTTCGTTTATTATTTCTCTGTGAATCGCTTTTGAGAAATAGCGTCGGGTGTTATAATGTAATGACTTGCGGTATTTCAAGACAAGTTCTGAAAATAATAGGTAACTATATAAGGCATGTTAGAATTACTGTTTGTCTTCCTCTCAAAATAAAATTAAAACTACTCATGTTTATGCATAAACCAAACCTACAATGTAAGTAATTTTTATTTACCTTTCTTTTATTAATTTTGAAGTTGAAACAATTCAAAACCTTTTCAATGTAGTTAAAACAAGTTTATTAGTATCTACTTAATAGACTTTAACTGCAAATTAAAATATTGAAATATTCTACGTTATAATACAAGACCTACTCTTTACCGCGTGAAAACAGCTCTTCCCACAAGGATTACGCAGGCGAAGTCACGGACACAACATAAAACTTATACCACAGCTTCTAACTTATTCATAAATTTTAAAGTTAATTAGCTGCATCTTACGCCATGTTTACCGCCAAACGTACAGTTTATTTCACTGTCAATAAATCACGCACTGTTTAACTGAAATTATCTGGCCGACAATTATTTTGGAGTGACACTACCGAACACGTAAATCTTGGTAACTCGATATTGTGCTACCGTGGTACCGTTTTGTACGCCGCCGCGCCGCTAGAACCCGTATTTTAAATAAGGAATTCTGTTTTCGAATTTTAAAATATCGTTGCAGTAGTGATGTATCATGAATATTGATTATTTCGGTTGTCGATGTGTATCAGTTTGTAACGAGTTGTGATTAACATTTTTTATATCGGGTTTAATAATGACACTGTCGCCAGAGATTTTTAGGTAAACAACTTTAAAAAGCTCAAAAAGTAAATAAAATCCATCAACTTTATGTTTTATCGAAATTACCACTAATTTTAGCTGCAATTGCGCTTTCGCATTTTGCGCTTACTCGTAGATATTTACAATAGGTACTACATGTTATATTACTTATATCATCTGTCTTTATATTTACTTTTCTCCTGGTATAAATAAGTATTAACTGCTTAAGTCCTAGATAATAGAGTTTGTTTCGATAATTAAATGGAGTTTTTGTTTATTAATGCAAATTAAATTTTGCAAATAAACTCTACTTTCGGCGTAAATATCCACCGTTCGATAGGTATGTCGTGCTTATTCGGTGTGGGGCAACACAAGCAACAAACCACATAGCGTGATCTGATGTCACGAGAGCCATTTGACGGGGCTTATAAACCCATGGGTTATTTGTCAATTTGTAACGCAAACATCAAGGCTGATTGTTGATGAGATTCTGCGCACTCATCATCAGCATTGGCAGTTTCATCATCTTTTTTAATGTTACACTCCTGTATCCCAGTGGACACAGGGCTCTCATTACGAGAGAGATTGGCTCTTATTACATCCACGCTGGCCAAATGCGGGTTGGTGAATGTTACATGTCTTGCAAACTTTTTGATGTCCTCAAGTTGTTGTTCTCAGAACATGCCGTTTTCCTTCACGGTTAGAACACGCGTTACATATTTGTAGGGTTTGAAACCACCTTCGGAATACAAAACGAAGTTTCATTAATATTATAAATGTTAAAACAAAATCATTCCGATCAAAATTCTAAATTCAAATTCGAAACTCGAAAACAAAATAGTGCATTCGCATCGTAGTCTAATTGCACATTGTCACCGGTTCGTGCAATCGTGATACGATGTTGCCACACCGAGTGATTTATATAAATTACCCCACACTGCGCGACATATTATATGTTCGAATTATGGCAACACTCATTTTTGTACAGTCGCGGGCGAATTGCGAAATCGGAACACAACTTTGTCAATAAATCTTTGTCGTGTTACGTTTGTTTTAGGATATGTATTACATGTTTGTTTTGCATAAAACTATAAAATATGAATTTTAAATAAATAAATTAACAGGAAAATAGAATGCAGGTGTTGAATTTTTTTATAAATGAATTAGCTGAAATATGACAACCTTTTTTAACATTACTATTATCAAAACAATCCATATAACGTCACTTTACATCCCCAATAGAATCCATATTAAATCTTGGTGGATTCGGTATAGTCACTACTTTTACCAAGCGATACAGTAATCAAATAACCGATACAGTCGACAACTTCGATCAATTCTAAGCAGTAGACTTAATATCAACATTTATGGCCTCGCCAGTACCCCTCAAGGTATCCTATCACAGTCCGTACAATTAGCGGAGATCCTCATCGCACGACACACGCGCACTAAAGTGATTAAATCAATCTCGTTCCCGCCAAAATGCGATTAATCGAAGCTATTTGTCCGTGTCGCGCGGATTAATCGCGTAATCATGCTTTGCAATGTGTGATTGAGGTGTTATGTATCAGAACTCAGAAGACTGGTAGTAGCCTCTGTAGTAGTTAAGAGTGTGGTTGTTTCTCACAACCTTGCTTGGTAAACAGCGTGATTACATTGAGGAGATCTTTCCCCCCTTCCCCAATAGTGAGACGTCATATGGATTAAGCAGGGTGTTTATATTGCTATTTATGTTCAGTATGGATGTGTAAAGGTGTAAACTAGTTACGCCGAAACCTTGACGGAAACAATATTGCTTTTCAAGGGACTTGTTTTAACGGTAAAAAGTATTTTTATCAATACCTATCATTTTTAAACGGTATCTTGATAAGTTCTTTACGAAAGATCAATTACTAAAACTCTAAACTCAGATCAGCGGACTCTAAAAACCACAGACAAAACAAATAATATAGACCTGACAACACAAAGGTACTCCACGTCTCGTCACTGTAAACAAAACAGCATAAATCCAAAAACTCAAATGTCCAAGCCGTTTTGATGACTGCATGTGTAAGTTGGCTGAGAATGTAATTACTATAATGGTCGCTCTATCGTGACCATTTGCTGGACATACTAGGTGTATCAGAATAATGTATGCTAATGTTATATGGCATGAGAACTTAATTTATTATGATACGGCTACAGTTCAATGATTAGAGTGATCAATTAAATAGTAATTGAAATTAAAATTAGTTTTTTAGGAACTCGCAATACAAATTTGATGAAAACTATATTGCTGAAATAACTAATAATTAAAAAGATACTTAAATAATTACAAAACTCTAAACTCTACTGGAATCAGTAAAACTGCTTTAGGTAGGTATGTTATAAAACATTATAATTTGTAAAAAACCATTTATATTCATAAAAACCATCAACATATAAAAACATATTTAGACATCAATATTTAAAGAAAGAATCTTCGACTTGGGTATTTTTTAACTATGTTGCAGCCGAAATTTGTATCAATAGACATTTAGTTATCTACGGTTAACTATGGAATTGATAGTCTTATAAAATACCTATTTGAACATTTGCCAAATATCTACTGTCTATCAAATATTACATTGCAATCTTCCAGCACACCCTATACACCTATCGTGACCACGGACATATTGTTATGATTTTAAACATGAAATCGAATAGTCACGGGTCATCTTGACGTGGGCGTTTGCGCAAATCGTCAACGTTTCACTTGTCTGCTCAATTTGCTCGTGCCGGCCCCATCACGACAACAATGAGGTAAAACTTCTAACTATGTACCGAAGCGAGAGATTTAATAATTTAATCAAGTACTGACAGTGAAGATTTTTTTTTAAGATTTCAAAAAAGATGATGGACAGAGTGGTGTGTTCTATTTAATAAAGAATGTTACCTAATTCTGATTAATAGCACTCCATATTCTATGCCAAATATAAAAAATACTAGTGAAAGAATTACTTCGATACATCAATTAGTTTCCGATTTAGAAGTAAAACAAGTTGTAACCGTACGACGCGAGCCGCCGGTTACGGTGTGACGTCATAGTGCAGCACGATCAGTCTGGTTCACTCAGTCCGCTTGCATTCGCTTGTTATTGTGACGTAACTATAATAGTTAGAAATATGTTGTCGCGACATTTTTTGTAGATATTAATGTGTTCTACAAAATTGTAGTACATTGTATATTTCTAAAATGAATACTTTTCGCAGCGCATGCGATATAAGAATTTTTTTTTACATCTTGGGTGACATATTTGGGTTTTCCGTGCGGATCCCTACTTTTTTTGAAAATCTTATATAGCTTATAACCTTCCTCGATAAATGGACTATCCAACACTGAAAGAATTTTTGAAATCGGACAAGCGGTTTCTGAGATTAGCGCGTTCAAACAAACAATGAAACTCGTCAGCGTTATAATATTAGTATAGATAGTATAGATAAGTATAAGTATAGAAGCGCATAAACAAGTTTTAAATCAAAATAAACGGCCTCACGCATATTGTAAGTAAAATAAATACAAATAAAAGTGGCCAAGTGCGAGTCGGACTCGCCCATGCAGGCTTCCGCAGCAATTGTTTACTCGTATATGAAATAGTTTATGACGTACTATAAAAAAACTACTTCATAGATTTCGTTCAAACCAATTTTCGTTGTTAGTTTTTATGGTTATGTACAATATATATTTTTCTAGATTTATCATCTTCTTATTTTAGAAACTAGAGGGAGGGGGGGGGACACTCTGTTTTGCACTTTGGAAGAGTCTCACGTGTAAACTATTGAGTTTAAAATTAAATGGTTTTCGAAATATTGTTATGATTTTTAAAGACCTATTCATAGATAACCCGTCGTATAGGTCCGATTAAAAAAAAGTTTTTAAGTTTCAGTCCTATGTATGGGGACCCCCAAATGTAATTTTTTTTTCAATTTTTGGCCACTTTTATTTGTATTTATTTTACTTACAATATGCGTGAGGCCGTTTATTTTGATTTAAAACTTGTTTATGCGCTTCTATACTTATACTTATCTATACTATCTATACTAATATTATAAAGCTGACGTGTTTCATTGTTTGTTTGAACGCGCTAATCTCAGAAACCGCTGGTCCGATTTCAAAAATTCTTTCAGTGTTGGATAGTCCATTTATCGAGGAAGGTTATAAGCTATATAAGATTTTCAAAAAGTAGGGATCCGCACGGAAAACCCAAATATGTCACCCAAGATGTAAAAAAAAATCTTATATCGCATGCGCTGCGTAAAGTATTCATTTTAGAAATATACAATGTACTACAATTTTGTAGAACACATTAATATCTACAAAAAATGTCGCGACAGCATATTTCTAACTATTTTAGTTACGTCACAATAACAAGCGAATGCAAGCGGACTGAGTGAACCAGACTGATCGTGCTGCACTATGACGTCACAAGCGCTCATGTGACTGTTAGCGAGACTCGATATTTTTCGAAACTTTGAATGCCTATAAAATCAAAACTACTAGGTACTTTTTAACTAAACAAAAACTAGTGTATTTGTATACACGCAGGCTTTACTGATACAACATTTCAAGCGATTTGGCATACCTAGTAACATTACTTATTGAGAAAATGTTTATCTAATTTGTAAGATTATTTCCTATATTTAAATAAAAACGCTAATATACAATTCAAATCGTTACATAACTGTTACAAAAACACGTGTTAAAAGTTACATAACCTAAATAAGCGGTATAAAATACCCACTAATGCTAATCAATTACGTTATTTCGAAGTAAATAGACGAAAGTAGCGTAAAACAAACTGCGTCCATTTGTAAACATAATCAAGTGGCACATTTCAATCGGCAGATAGCGGCGTGCATCATGGCACTTTCATCAGTGATCGTGAGGCGCAAATGGCCGTCATTTATAACGCGGTATCAAACGAACCGGCGATAATTCGGCAGCACTCGTGTCCGCTCGGAGTGGTCGTACATAGTGTGCTGTAATCAACATTATAATACGGAGTTCGATTTTTTTTAGCTACGGACGATATTTGCGGTTTTCATAACGAACTTTAAGTAAAAAATGAGACTGTAAATAATTTTAAAAACAATTACGGCTGACATTTAAATAGTTTGAATCTAGCTTTCTCTATATCATTCAGCTTAAAGATTTATTATGAAAGAAAAAATCTTATAATACCTTTACCTAATGAGATTTATTTCATTACCGAATCGCTAGTGTGAACACTGACTCAATCTTGTTACGTCTCAAATGTGTCGGTAAAAATTTCATGTCATTAAAATCGAATTTCACACTTACGTCAATTTGGTAGCAGTGTGACGATTTGGTACATTCCAATTGTTTTGGAAAGTGGGTACTTAGATAAAATTTTATGGCGGTATTTGAGCTTATTAAGGTTAATTTATTTGACAAAGTTAATGTTACGACACTTCATTTCTAATACGATTTTCTACGGTGACAACGGGAACGAGATATTTGGAGCTTTCAATTTACATTAGACCAACTTTATAATAATGACTGTGTGCAGACTTAAGAATAGTACCATAACTTAAGTGCGAGGTTAAGCCAGACGTCGCTGCTTAGAGAATTGTGTTAAAAGCATTTTGGCGAGCGAACTATACACACCGGCATATTTAGCGGAACACGAAAAAAAGTCAATGATTTTAAAAATATGTTTGTAATTTAAAATCTACTTATTACACTGATTGATAAAAATATGAAATACATAAACAACTCCGTTACGGCAATCTTGCCCCGCGATATTTCTCTAACGATCAACTAACTGTGTCTAAATTAAAAGAAGCTGTGAAAATTTGATTGGATAAATTATGGCTAATGGCTACTTTATTTACGAGCAGTATACATGGGATTTATTAATTAATTAAACGCAATGTGGTGTTTCGTTTACGTAATATTTTTTATTATTTTTTTTACTTATTAAAAAAAAATTTTTTTTTAACTGAAGATAGCGCAAGACCCTGCTTGCAGTCGGCTAAAACGTGGTTAAGTGGGAAGGCATAAGTTCCTTAGCAAGTGTCTCATTACATCTAGTTAAGCGGCTAATGAGAAACTGAATTCTGATGATTATCAGCACTTGCATCACAATAAAAAGATCGGATCAGGCGATTGACGAAAGCCGATCGGATTGTTGAAAGCCTGGGATTGCTAATTAAGACCGGTCTACAGGTGTATCTATCTGATTGGATTTACCAATGATTGTTACTTCTGTTATGTCAAGTGTCAATTTACAGTTATAGCAGTATCCTATTGGCCAAATGAAGTATTGTAATTTCGTAGAGCTGTGTTGGCTAAGTGGGAGCATACTCGACTTTAACTCCGAAAGTAGGGGGTTCTAACCCCACCGCGGAACACTAGATTTTTCTTCTTGAAAAAGTTATGTGCTCTTTGTAAACGAACGTAAAATCTCTGTTTTTATATTCCTAAAAATTTATTTATTACTAATCATTACCAATTTTTGCTTCATAATCAGTTTTCTTTTTTTAATATTACAATCCTACAGTGACATCGAAATATTAATCTCGATTGAAAACATTAAATAAATCATTCCATAAAAATGTTAAAGAATCGTTAATAAAAGTAATAAAAGTTAATTGAATTGTATTTACAAGACTTGTTCAATTAGTATTAAGGCTGATTGAAGTGAAGTGGTTCTTCATAAATCATACCGCAGCTGAAATAAACCAATTTTATTTAAGCTAGTTGATTTGTGGCTTTGCCCGTCTTTTTGATTTTACTAAACAATATTTTAGTAGCAGGGCCGTCCTGTGTTTCCTTACATTACAACTTCACATTTAATGTGCATGTTTTAAAAATGTAACGTATTATATAAATAAATAAATATTGCTGGGCAATTCACACAGCAACATCTACCCCCGTGGTCAGCTTGTATTGCGGTTGCTATATTTCTGATATAGGTACTTAAAATACATATTAGATATTTAATAATATACTGATAATAAATAAATTAATATTGCTGGTCAATTTTTACACAGCGACATCTAGCCCCGTTGTAAGCTCGAAGCTTGTGTTACGGGAAATAATGAAATATATAAATATATTTTATAATGAAATCAAACTGAACCTAGTTTTCCAATTAAGTGAGTTAATTGCACTTGTGACAGGTTTTGTGGTACAATTGAACGTTCACCTCCGCATTTCACCATCGCAATAGCAAGGTGTCTCATAGTATAAACTAGTATCAAGCAGAAAGGGTACAATCCCCCTATTATTCTATGGCTCTTCTGGTTGATATCCGGATGGTAGAAAAAAACATTTGTTTCAAATTAAGTTTATGTAGGTATAGTCTTCCTAAATTTTCGTTTTAAGAAAAACAACATATAACAATAAAAATAACGTTTAAAATTAGGTTTTTATATTTCGTTTTCTTTTCAAAAAATACCTAAATGTTATTCAATTAAAATTAACGAATGAAATCGAATAGCTGCATTCGCAATTATTATTGTGAATTGTCAAATTAATATTACAAACTGTAATACATAACTATTGACAACCCTGTAAACGTTACACCTCTTGGTGGTCTCACTTAAGAATATTTTCCGGTGTACGGTTTTTTACGGTACTTGATGAGCGTTTAGCTCACATCGGAACAAAAGATAGAGAATGGTAATTCTTCTTCTAGTTAGAACATTAAGTAACATGAGTGTATCATACGAACTTGTAAGACTTTCCAAATATTTACGCTTTAGATGGATCCAAAAAGTTTTCAAATGTATGGCCATCAATAAACGCAGCATTAGACGTCGTGAAATCAGCTGGATCACAGTGGATGCGAGCTGCATGCAACGTAATATCTGTAAATTTTAAAGGCCTATGTTCAGCAGTGGACGCCTTACGGCTGATACGATAACCATGATCATTGTGAATGCAACTTTCTCACAAGACAACAGTGCCATTTAGCAACTTGGATTATAGCACAATATAGTTTTACAGTGGCAACCCTAAATCCTTCGTTCTTTATTGGTGGTCTGCGGTCCTATTAGCGTATCCCTGCTCGCTTATCGATCGAACGAACACACACGTTCAATAAACCAGCAGATAGATGTCGTTAGTAGCTCAATCCTAGGTTACTTTTTCCTTTTGCGCGGATGTTGCAAAGCAGAATGCAAACTTTTGACGAATGTGCATGTTAATTGAAGTGGTGTTTCTATATTTTTTGTACTGATGGATGTTCTTTACTCATTCACGCGATAACTACTAAATTTTAATTCACCAGATGCTAATTAAACTTTACAATAATATAGTTTAAACACCATAACAATACAGGTTAATTATTATCAGCGGTAAATATACTAGCAAAGTCGCGGGTGGAAAACTAGTATAGCTACGAAGTATTGGATTTTGAACAAATTCACTTATTAAATATTCGTCTAATCATAATCCTTAAAAACAGGTTTAAAGCACTTACGTTACTTATTATTTCCTTCACGCTTCATGCTCAAACTAAACAATTTGAATGAAACCTGGTTCCGCCATAAACCTTTAACAACCGGCAAATTTATCATTAATTATCTCAAAGTTTATAACACGTTGATCGATATCGCACTAATTAATAATAATTGGCGTTCATGTTTATTTATAACATCGCTTCATTTCGTTTTGTGTTAATTGTTTTAGTTTGGTCACAGATAATCAGAATTAAATTCAGCCTATTTTAGGCTATTTTATTAGGTAGCATTTTTAAGTGTCAGTTCTTTAGATCTGAAATTGTTTGTTATGTTTAGGATGGTTTATTAGTGAAGCAAATTGTAAAATTAGTCGTATTGGTAATTATTATTACAATAAATATGTTATCATCATCAACCCTATTTACGTTCCCACTGCTGGGGCACAGGGACTTCTCTGGCCAAGTGCGGGTTGGTAAATGACACAATGTCCTTCAAACTTCTCAGAACCTAGTACTTAAGCAGAACGGCTCAGTATGAAATCGTAATTGAAAAAAGTTACATTTTGTTAAAAATTTTAAAAAATTTCTGAATTTACTAATTTTAAAAGGTCCAAATAAATAAATTTATAATTATAAAAAATTATTTTTTGTATCAAATAATTAAAAAAAAACGATAGGAATTAAAACTATCTAATTAGGTAACAATTATAATTTTTTTTTTATCTTCCCACAATAACACAGCTTCCGTTAAGATCCAAAGTTTCCGGTAAGATTCAAAGTTGACAGGTCGCAATAGTTCATTGCTTCATTAGTCGTCTAATTAGAGGCAAAGCCGGATGGCATGGCGGTGCGGCGATACCATCGCATCTACATCTACGACTCAATTATATGCACGACAGCCGACCACTTGTCCGCCAGGGTCTAGTTTGTTGGCAACATTTTGTTTATCTTAATGTGTTTTAAATTTTAACTGCCTTCGACTTTGTTGCTTTTGAAATGGAGAGTTTCAATTGAGATATTCTTCCAGGATCGTCTTGCATTAAAGAAATAATATTGGTGTATATGTATAAAGCTTAATAGAAATCATCATCATCATCTTCATTTTCAGCCCGTATCGGCCCACTGCTGGGCATAGACCTCCTTCAATTTAATGGATATACTCAATTTAAAATACACCTATAAAATGTGTTCAGAAAACAGGAACCATTTCAATAAGAAATCGCTGAATTTAGTTTCATTATCCAAGTTTCAATACCATTCGATATTAAAGTTCAATTGTAGCCATATAATTTTCTACATTGATCATTTATTGGCATTGAGTGTGTCCGACTCGCACATCAGTGGTCCTGATCGGTGTAATTCTCCTTTGGCCACAATCACACTGAAACTGTGAAATAGCAACAGCCATGCAAAATGACTCACTTTTTCGCTCTAATGCCACATTATCATTGGTTTGTAACCACTATTTAGTGGTTATATTGATATCCTTTATAAAGATTTTTATAAACCTCCTAGCATTTTACAGAAGACTCGCTGTAAATGGTGATCTTCAAACTTCACATTGTACATTCCTATAAAGGCTGTTTTATAAAATAGGACTGAAACGGTCATTAATTTTTATACATGTAGATAAGAACAATATAATTCCAATTCAAACAAATCCATGTTATGATGCTACTATCAAACTCATGCATAGCAAAAACAGACCTCCTATCTCAATCCTACACGTACCACTCGGCTTTTATAGTAAATGCGGCCCTACAAGCAGTAATGTCATCTTGAACTCGTCCTATCTGAAATTGTATCACGTATAGAACCAATCAGAAGTGGAAGCGGCTGCGACATTCTGAAATTGGTAGAAGTTACCATGTAATGACTAATGCAACATTATTTAACATGCCAGTGCGTACACGCAGTTTAGAATTTTGTAGATGTAATCACTGCAAAATAAATCATTTACATCCATCATTTACTTAAAAAAAAAATATATTGAGCATCTTTAATTTTGTGCGCAAAACTATAATATGAGCTCACAAAAATCAGCACCAAACCTACATTATAAATCTAAATTGTAGGTCTCACATTAGTTATCTTTTTACCCAACAATCTACGAAAATAATACTTACTTAGTAAAAATTATAATTTTAAAAAATATCCGACTCTTAAATTAGGTAATAATTTAGTAAATCTAAATTAGCGCTGTAATCTGGACTTCAATAAAATAAATCAGACCTTTTGCAGTTACATAGTTTTAGCACCAGCAAACCAGAGACAACCCTAGACCTCATAATATATCTATATGGTGTATGTAAGTACATCAGCGGAATGAAACGAGACATCAATAGAGTATTTCTATAACCATGATCGATAGCTGTACGGTATCGGGAGCCTGTATCTAACTGTAGAATGCGAGAAATTAACTGGCAATAACATAAACTTGTCGTTTGATGCATATCATCAATTGATGCTGCTGAGTGTACATTGTGGATTTTATTATAGTTGAAAGCCTTTTTAATGTTTTCTGTAGTTTTGTAGAATTTTTAATTCGTAATATTTTGTCGCCAATTGCAGATATATGTAATTACCTACATATATAACAGAGTACCGAAAATAGATCCTATGATAGATGGCTGTATTTATTGTCTCTAGAGTTTGGTCTAAAGATGGACACTAAATTAACGACATCTTAGTGTTTCATTTTTTTTAATTGGTGCAAATATTCCATGCTTTTGGCTATACATAGTGTTATTTCAAAATGTAACGGAAAGACTACCAAAGCTCTTTTAAATTGATCCAATTACTAACCTATTCTATACAAACGTTCCGATCTACATAAATGATAGCTCTATCTTGGCTGTAGCTAAATCGCCGTGTTTTTGTGGTAACCCTGTGCGGGTCGCGTGCTGTCAGTAATGGAGGTAATCTAGCAGATGGGCACAGATGTTGGCCGGTCGGATGAATGGCCAGCAATCTGTAGCCACTGCGGTGATGCCGCTAATGTTGCGGGTTAGGGATTGTGCAACATACGTTTTTATTTTTGCCCAGTTATGTATATAGTGATTCTTTGTTTTTATTCTGATACTTTGCACCACAAGACTATAAACATGATATAATTTTTTGCTATGTCTAAGGTTTCCTTTGGAGCATCTGTTTTTAATTTCTCGCGCCTGTTTTAATTTTGACATTATTAGACTGAAATTGGATTTTCAGATAATTTTGACGTCATAATAAAGAATTTAATTGCTAGTATGACTGTAATATTTTCATTTAAATAAGAACACATCTCTTATATTATTAGTTAATAAAAGTTGGAAACATACAAGACCACCGTAATTACCAGTGAAATATACTCGTATCAATAACCAGCCTTCTTACGCAGAAACTATTAAAAAATAATAAAGATTTATTTTGAAATGCTTACATGCTTAGTAAATATCACAAATTGGCAGATAGACAGTTCTATTTCGCGTGGATAATGATTTAAGCGTCTTTTCCCCGGTAGCCGTGTTGTCCACATAAATAACTTCTTTTGTATTTGAGTAACAAGAAACATGTAATAAATGTCAGTGTATTATCAATGGACAGGCAGCCTTAGTTTGAGTACTTACACTATAATCATGGAACCAGTTAGCGACCTTTAGAAGTCGGAATGTCAACTTGACGTCGCGTTGGTCGAAAGTACTGCTACACGATCATTATCCTATTATAAGCTCTATTTCCTGGCAATAAAGATTGTCTTCCATTAGCCGGAGATTGTCAATCGTAATCCAATAATGATCTAGTATTATGAGTTTACTTTGTAGCTGGGCTGTGCCAAATTTGAACCTTATGATAGGTACTATATTTATGGAAATCCTTTAAATCCTGCAACATTTTAGCTAAGTGTCTTAAGCGATTACTTTATCACTTAATCAACTACAAACCACCTGGCGTGGATAGTTCTACTGCGAATCTAGACCGTAGAAATCACCTAAAGTCCTCTGAAAACACAATTGTATCTGATGTAAATTTTAAGCCCCTAAATATCAAAATTCATTATATTTTATTAATCTTCTAGCCATAACCTAACAAAAGATTTTTAGTTTCATAAGAGGGTATCTATGTCTTTTGTCTAGAACAAGTAGCACAGATTATGTAAAGTCAGCTGCACTGTCATTTGTCAATTCAAGTGACATCTGTCATTGAGTGACCGGTTTATCTGTGAACGCGCTCATTACTCAAAAGTGATGGACGGATTGATAACACGTATTTTCTATGTTTTAATCTTTGTTGATTTTGCTTATATTTTAAAGTTATTTTAAACGCGATTTTCAGTTATTATTTATTGCACAATTTTTTGCTAGTTTTTTTTATTTTTGTATCAATTTCACTTCCATCTGAGAAATTTATTTCTAAAATAATAATTTACACAGTTTTTTTATATACATTCGCACAATACCATACATGTGGCTTGAGAATTTATTTTAATACCTTCATGAATTATCAAGCGCACGATTTACAAACAGACATCAAAATTCTAGACATGAACAGGGCACAGAGAGATATGTCAATGTCAATATTTAGATCTTCTGCTCTATCTCAGGCTCATGAAATTCATAGAGCATTGGAAAACCATTTAAAAAACATAGCATAAAATTTTATAAAACCTTAAATTAAATCAACATTTTAAATAGTTTATGGCAGATGATTATAGTCAAGGTTCTAAACTACTTTTGTTTTGACTAGTACATATACTTACAGAAGAAGTTTTAAAGATGACTGCAAAAATGGCGTTTGCGCAAAGTAACTATAAATGTAATTTTATAACATGTCATGATTGAAGAATCCAAAGAAGAAAAAGCCGAACTAAACTATAAATTTAACGACCATCTCAGACAAAACTTCATAATAGAACTAATATTTCTATAGCAGAATCTTTATAACACGATATTATCCTATTACAGTAATTTATTTAGCACTTTCTTGCGCTGTGTGCGGTTATTTTCAATTACGTCGCCTATTCCGCTGACAGGTTGTCGTGTCTCTTCAATGTACGGCTTTTAAACTTTGTGTTTCCGTGTGTCGCATCAACTAATATTATAAATGCGAAAGTTTGTCAGTGTGTGGGCGTTGTTCCTTCACGCTGAAGTGACTGTACCTACGCAAACTGTAAGTTAGACAAGGAGGTTGTGTTAACAGACCAACCAATACATGTTCCTTTGCGGGAATTTAACCAGCTACTACTCAGATCGGTCTAACTATATTATGGTTAGGGTGATTATTTTTCTATACCTACTATGTTGCTGAGTTTATGTCTACCTCTAGACTCGTAGAACTAAAGAGTCATTGTGATATAAATTAAAAAAAAATCAATAACACCACTACATTATAACCATAATTATTTATATCTACTTAATCTTGTTTCTCCGATTCAATGTACTTATCTCCTAGTTCATAAATAAGTATCTTTACCTTAACATCAAATAGCCGATGATATTATAACCCTGACCTGCAGCGCGCCACCCAGGAGTAAGATGACAGTATTATGTATAAAATATAGCGGTTATACGTTCTATGGAGGATTGGCTTCGATAGCCATTTAGTTGTAAAGGGAAGTCTTTACTAAAGTGTTGAGCATAGATTTGGAATTCCGGAAGTCTGTTAAAACGAATGAAAATCAATGTAAATGCGTGTTCAATATTTATTCCGTAATTCCGTTTCCGTTTTTTTTACAAGGGGCATTATTACACCGCAGCTGGGTCCACAACAGGTATTTTTGAATTTAACTTATATTTTAGTAGTCATTATGAAGTAAGCTTTTTACCTCAGAAAAAAATAAGCACCACATTTAAGTTTCCTCTGCACAGACTTTTTTTTCCACTCCCTTGACGAGAGAGATTACGTATTTCTAGCCAAAAGCGGGTTGGTGAATGATTTTGTCATATTTCCTTCCAACTCTTCAAAATTCTCAGAAAATGCCGCTTTGCTCACGATGTTTGCCTTCACCGATAAGCACGTGTCTTTTTATGTGGGCTTAATGGCTTCTATTTTTATTTTCTCTGCTTCGATGAACGCTGTCCCTTCGGCTATGCAGTTAGATATTTCGTCCGCAGCCCTAAATTACACGCCTTTATTGTCGCGAGTGAAAGGCCGCCTTTTTGTTGGGTCCGGAGAAATAGGGAAACTAAACGGTAGATTCATATCTCGCCATTTTATCTGCAGAGATTATGTGCTGATATACTTTTCGAACTTTCGCGAACTTTGGCTATTAATATTGCCGGTCAGTTCAGTAATCTAGCGTTGTGTGCTCGAAGCTTGTGTAACGGGGACTAAATATCTAATGTGCCCTATATTGGGCACATTAGATATTTAGTAATACATACATGATCATAGATATATTATTATGCTCTTCTCAAATGCTCGCCAAAGCGACAAGTTGCGATCAAACGTCAAACTTTTTGTAAAGTTAAAGTAAGTTTTGAGCGAGTACGGTGTGTAATGGAAACTAGCAAGCTGCCCTCGCTTTGAAATACGAAAAATACCAAAATCAGTTAATTATGTTTATTCTTTAACAAACAAAAGCGTCCAATGGAATCATTTGAAATATCCAAAGCACTCAACATAATTGAGACACCGTGCTACCATTTCCGAATGAAAAGTATTCCTCTATAATTAACATGGAACATTGTTCGCAGCTAGGTTGCCTAGCCTGTACCTAGATCCAATTTATTTACTTTCTACGCGGATCTAGCCGCTAAACTGGACCTTTCGAATAAATAATAGTGCCTGTTTTCATGGCGTACTAAAATAATAGTGGTTTTATAATAGATCTCGCTTTGTTTATGTTTCCCTTAAGGAATAGATTTCCCTTATTTACTTTGCCACTCATTAATTTAAATAACGTTAAGGTTTATTGCTTATTCCTTGGAGTTTGGTATTCAAATGGTAAACGGTATTATTTGACTTGTGTATATATAATACTATAGTAATCATGTATTGTTTGTTTATTGTACAGCAGCATAGACGAACTGATTAAATATATATAGGTTTTTTGTTTGTCGGATAAGTTTAACACTGGATACCTAAATATGATTTTTGCATTGTATGTAATTCAAAGTTGAGACCAACATTTTCAAGTTACTGTAACTGTTTTTGCTGGACGACCTTCGACAGAAATGATAATGATGATAAACACTTTATTTTCTTTATGTTCTTTTAATCAAATATAATATTACATTTTTGCGGTGGAGATTATCTAGACCAAAACTATAGTCATTTAAAAACAATCATACCTATACAAAAACAATGCATTGACCGCACACCGTTAGACAATGTCCGTAGGTAAAATATAGACTGATAGGTCTTCTAAAGAAGGCTAATCGATGGAACTGTTAGTTGTTCTGTGGTCGGCGCGTGCGCTGGCTGGTCAACGGATCTATGAAGAATGAAATAGAAGTGTAGAGAATTCAATACTCGGAATCGTTTCATTGGCTAATAAATTGTATATCGCAGCTTTCTGATATTCTTTAATACTTTTGTCAACTGGTAAAAACATAATGTCATTTTTTTCAATAATCTTGAAAGTAATTGGATAATTATCTATAAATATCAAACTATCATTGTTATTATCTACTTTTAAAAAAATCTTTAAAAAGTTTGAAGGACCCGTGTTTTTCACCAGCCCGTACTTGGCCACCTTGGTGAATTAAGGCCTAATCTCTTTGTTCAAGAGGTTCCTGTGTCCCAGCAGTGAAAACGTAAATATGGGTGATGATGATTTATATTCTATTAAGTGAATCACATTATCTAGTACCCGTAACACAAGCTTTGAGCTTACCTCGGGTCTAGATATTGCTGTGTGAATTGTCCAGGAATATTTTTATTCGTAATACATTTAATCACATACCTTGCTACGCGGGGCTCAGGAATCCGTCCATTGCTTTCAAAACTACTTACCAGCTATCATCCGTAATTATTGACACTCTTAACATTCATTTACCTGTGACAGTAATAGGCACTACTAATAAGCTTTCTACAAATTCTTATCCAATTAGAAAGAGTGGCGAACTATTCCTTAGCAAAAACTGTGAGACCTGTTGCTTGATCATCCCTAATTATTTATTACTTACTAACCATATTTAATCTGACGCGCTTGAGTACACAAACAAGTACGTATTGTAAATATTGACAGAATAGATAAAAACATAGTGGAAGTGTTTACTGAGGTTTTGCAAGAGTGATGCATGAAAGGATGCTAAAATTTAGGGTGCGCGGCGAGGTATGCACCCACAACCTTCGGAATGAAAGTCGAGTGTGCTCCCACTAAGCCAACACGGAAATGGGATAGCGAAAAAATATTATAATTCTTCATTTTGTCAGTTTGTATACAACATGAAACAAACCGACTGGCTGTAATTCTAGCACCACTAATAGATTGCTTTCTTTACTAGACTCTAGAAGTCTAGACTAATCTAGACCCTAAGATGATATATTGCAAATACCTACTTCCGATGATGATTGATAATCTAGTCAGCGTTATTGGCACTTTCCTAGACTAACCTTACTGCGGCGTAACAATAAAAAAGTTAATGAAGTTTAAGTTTAAATGAACAATACTTTATTAAATTATACAACGCAGTTGACTTATCTTATCGTGCTGATCTTTTGCTATCAGCCCTTTTGTGCTTGAATGCAAATTGTAATCAGACGATACGCCAAATGCTGTTTTTTTTTGTATTTGCCTTAGGACAGCCTTCATACAGCCTTATCTGTGTCGCAAGTACGGTATAACCATCGTTCTCTCCTAGAGCCCTTAAACCCAGGTTTAACATATTCACTGATAACGGTTAAGTGCCAGTTAGCGGCGGTTTTGATCAGTCAGCGGTAATTATCCTTTGAACTGCCTTGCTGCTGTTTTCTATTACCTGACAAATTAACGCTTAGAATTTCATGTATTTTAAACACATACGCTGGCTGCCATTAAAATACGGAAAATTACCACTTCGATGTAAAAAAATTACAAAGATTATTGATTTTTCACCTATGTCTAATAGAGGTAATATAATATACTGTAATTTATACCTGTAGGTATAGGTACTCCACAATACTTTCAGCAAATATTTCAATGTAATAATCCTATAAAATCCTGAAATGCTCTGTTTAATTCAGTTTTTTTTCAGGATTTTATTTATTATAGTAAATGAATGGGGTTGTGCGCTATGCATAAATGTTTGTCTATATAGATGAGGATTGCCTCTAGAAATACAGATTACATCTATTAAGATAAATATTGTCGCTGGTGCGTCCACTCGCCAGACATATTTGTCCGTAGGCCTGCATTACTGGTAATACAATGTTAAAGATCTAGTTCAAAGCAGTGGGTGTAACTGTGGGCCGTATCTCGAACACAATGTACATCGCTGAACTCACAAAGTAAACATGCTATATTAAATAACTATTAATAAATATTTCTGGTCATGTAGGAGACCTTAGCTCGAAGCTAGATATTGCCGTGAAATGCAGTATTACAGGCTTTATTACGGGTTGTATTACGGGTGTTATTTGATATCTTCTCTTGTTCTTATAATTAAAAAAAAATATCACTGATCGCCGTAAGTCTCGCCAAAACTCGCGAACGGCTAGGTCAATTTTTGGGTCGTGACTCGTGGTCCCACTGGGATTGTACCACTATTACTCGTTATTGCTTTTGGTTTTCAACGTCGTTTAATAGATATTTCAACCTGCTTTTCTTATACCTGTTTTCATTATAAATCAGACTCTAAATAGCCAGGCTGGCCCCAAATATACTTAAACAAAGGTCGAGTTAAATGTCAAATATTCAACCTAGTCATTACCCCGAGGCGACTAATTGTAAATCAATATATATTTTACTATTCATAATATATATTGTATCACCTGTCTTTACTCGGAAGGCCGACTGTCTTATTATGAAGGAGGTACTGACCGACTAATATGATTCGTTCTTTATTGGTTTTAGATCCGCTTCGCTGTTTTACCCGAGTTAACTATGTATTTTTGTCTCTAATGAGCTATATTATTGTAAATTTGATTAAATAGTTTGATAATTATAAAACAACAAACTTCCATCCATTAAATGGAGACAAAAACTACTAGGTATGTAGTTTTTTCACACACAACTACTGTAAATACTTTTTTCAATGATATTATTGTCTGAAAAAAATATTATATTTAAAAATAAACACGTTATTATATTTATAAAAACACCACTATTAAGGTATTTGACCAACACACCAATCAAACAAACATGCTTATTTAGTTATAGATCTAATTTTTAATGGCCCGATTCTCAATTACCATCGAGTGTAATCGATATGTTAAACGATGTAAACTAGTTTGATAGGTTGTTACGTGAATTGGTAATTTGTGATAATTGCTCATTTCGAATGTATACCATGTTTAATGGCGCCAAAATATTTGTAATCTCCGCCTCTTGTACAAAACAAGCTCCATCTTGCGACAGAGGAATAACGTGCGAATTGTCGGGCGATATTCTAATATTTATTTATGTCGCATCCCAAGTACATACCTACCTAATAGATGCACCGCAGTTCTGAAAAACAATGTGATAAAATATGAACAAGTTAGTATCGTAGAAAAAGGAGTACCTATCTAAGTCTTCGACTGTTATTGGTAGACAAACGTGAAATGTGAAATTATTATATACTTCAAACCTAGGTAGGTAAATATATCCTTTGATCGGTTTGACGAGACAGTGTGGCTATTCTTAAGTCAGAACTACATGATCAAATTTTATAGTTACTAGAATAAAATAACAGTGGCAAGTCACCAGTCAGTGAAACAGTGGGTCTAACTTGTTACAGTAGTGACAAGCCTCGGCCACACCGAACGCGCGGCGGGGCGCTCAGATATTAGGAGATATAGTAGTAACAAGGGATTAGGAGCGCTGACTTGCTGAATTTGAAGTTGGAACTAGTTTTCGAACTTCGAATCTATGAAATGTTTCATACTTGGAATAGTAATTATGAAATGAAATTCGAATTATATTTCGTTAAAGGCATTCGATCAGAAAAAGAAAATTTTTAGTGAGTAAGATGGCAAAGTTATGGGCATAATGAGTTTAGTATTATAAAAATATGTTTACATCTGTAGAAACATACATAATTTTTTGACACAATCAATAAGTAGGTTTCATAATTTACTAAACATATTAAGTTATGTTTAATGTAACTTAATATATTTAGTAAATATGCACACAATAGTCTAGTAATAAATAAAATTAAGTCAAAAAACCAGCTTTATCAATCTTGTGACAATAGGCGATAGTTAAACACATAAATGGCGATATTATCGCGAAAACATTTTAAAATGTCACTCGTGAATGAAATATTAAGTTTATATTGATTAATTTGCATGATCAAATCGGATATGGATTCAAAAAATCTAACGGTATGTTGGTAAGTAAGTATTATTTTGTTCACGGATAATCAAAAACATTCCTAACTTATGTTTTAAATAGTTCTTTTATGATACCTACCTAAAACTACTGCATAACTTTTATTTTTTTACGTACTTACCAATTATAAGGCTTTGTTGATTAGCGAACCTGCATAACTTTGGTAACTGGTGTGGTGTACAAGAAACTTATTCTTGAACAGTTACATACTTTATACTATGTAGGTACTTACTAAAGTTTAGAATCATCCTAATGCATCATAAAACTAAAAACAAGTCATGCAGCCAATAATTTGCTAGCGTAATTACTTGTAGCCTTATAGCAGGCTTCAGAAAAGTGGTTCAGTAATAAATTTTAAGCAAACACTACTTCCAGTATATCAATCAACCACACCCATCGCAAACATCAAACAAAAAGAAATGAATATTATGAATCAAGCTCATAGAAAGACATCTGAGCCTCTTCGTGCAACACGGCTCGTGCCAACACCACAATACACGATATAGCCACAACATAGCCAATATGGCCACAATACAAATTCTCGAAAATAATTCAAACATTCAACGTTCCAATTACAAAAAGGCAATCAAAGCATCTTGTACTTGGTCGGCGCGCCAAGCACGATTTTTGACGTTATCGTCTCAGCGAGAATCAGGGAATTCTAATTTTAATCCATTATTATTTTTAATATTAAATCTGTTTCTATTAATTGGGATTTTATAAATTAATACGTTTTAATTATTGGCAATGTTTGTGAAACAACATTCATCGATCGTTTCTTGTACTTCCAGAAAATTTTACATGGAATAGGTAAATTTATTTTATTATCTACTTAAGCATGAGACTAAACCTTTCTAAGTAATTATATATAGGTATATTTTCTAAGTCGCGTCCCCATCTAAGCCCATTAGGTTAAACTAAAGTTTTAATAATTCTGAATGTAAAATTATTTCCTGGTCTGATAATACATAAAATCATAATTACTTTTTTATTGCTCAGTATTCATAAGGTTTGCTAGCAATGCTATGTGCGCAGTATAATGATAATGACCCGAAGAATTCGATGGATATAAAGAGGCACTCTCAAGCGGCATCGGCAGCGGGTATCATCCACAGATAATCTATTTGGTAACCTCACGACCTCCCGGTATAACAATATAATTAAAGAGAGATCGTATCGATGTATGGCGTCTCTTTTGATCGAGTTTGATGAAAAATATGGTTTAAAGCGATTTTAGATTGAACTTTGTGATTGGTTTTGCTAAGTGACTTGGAAAGATGAATAGACTTATGATTCATCTTTTTCCTCTTTCATAAACATATTGTTTTAATTCAATCAGTTTTTATTTAAATGTTCTGCAATATTGTATTTAAGGCTCATTTAAATACTAGTGCACAATACAATAAACCAACATATCTTTATTGTTTACAACAAAAAACAGACATATTTTTTAACGTAAATGTATTGACCACTATTTTCTATAATTCATTAAAATTAGGAATGCTACATTTTTAATATCAAACTACATTCTTTAAATTATTAGAGTCACTCAGCATAGTAAATACGTAGGTACGGTCTATGTATTATACCTACTTGATTACTAGGCGAAGTTTTTAGTTGAGTGGAAGATCGACACATAACTACTCAATGTAACTCTATAGCTCTACGTTCTATACATAGCTTTATTCTCTATGGTCATAGAGAGCGCGGTTAGAATCCGTTTAGAGACCGGATGTCGACCGGACGAAGAAACCTACCTGATTGTTGCTCCCGCTGTAATGGGCGTCATTATTTACTAGCATTATTGAGATTCATTGTGTAATTTTCTTTACGTCTAAACAAAATAACAGGATTTTGGTATGACGCCGAAAATACACATTGCCCCAAAGATTGTCGTTTTTGGTCAGAATAAACAATTCAAATAATTTTTTATTAGGTATTACACAGATCAATAAATAAAAAACATTTTATTGTTTCTATGCCTTAGTCTTAAAGTTTAACTTTGTATAAAGATAACAATTCAAATTATGTGATCCCATCCATCTCAGTAATTTAATTTTAATTTATTTATCCGAAAAAAATAATCATTTTAATGCATGTAAATATTTTATTGCAAAGTATAAGTACCTAGGTATAAGTTTTTTGTTTAATAATAATAATAAAATCAAGTATAAGAGACTATCTGCGGATCAGCTGAAACACTTTTCGAAAATAGAATAATTATCGAACCACACAAATCTCCTGAGGCTATCCGGCCAGTGTTATCACTGTAAACTAGTTACAGCGGGACATAAACCTTATTGCTGTCAGTTAGTTCCATTTTCAAAATGCTCTGTTAATCACAGTATTGCAGCTTTTATACGAGTATTACACAAAAAAATATTTAGTAGGTAGGTTCTTTTTTTTTTAATAAATTTGTATTTTTTATTTTTTGACTACGATTTTATTTTTGTTCTTTCTACTTTTTTATGTGCCTTATTTTACAAAATTTTACAAAATGTGTCTTATTTTACAACTAGATATGAAAATAGAGCAACTATACTGTCAAATGCCTTTCAATGCCATTATAAGGTTTAAAATTATTTTTTGAATTCTGTTGTCTTTATTAAAAAGGTAAATAAAGTATATTACACTGAACAGTATTTCTTTAAAATGATTTGTAGGAGTGAACGGTTAGCGCTATATTTAATCTGTGGCTCGCTACAGTTCATTTCTGTCCAGCCACAAAGCAGCTAGTGTCGCGATAGTATCGATATCGCAGTGGGTGTACCGGATAGATTTATCGACACTTTAACCCGTAAAGGTGATTTGTTACAACCCTACGTTCTGAATTTGAAATATTCGTTACGCACTCGAACCTCTTTAGATCGAGGTGATAATATGGTAAACATTTTTAATTTATTCACAGATGCTCACTACCAATAATTAGTAGTTCAATATCAAAGTGAAAATATTGCTGCTAGCTGTTATGAGTTCGAAGTTTGATCTTAAAGATAAAAAATCTTATTTTCGGTGTTGCAAGAACGTTTTTATTTGCTTACTATCGACGTCCCGCGGCTTTGCTCTCAATATCCTATCTATATCCTAAAATACATTCCCAATATCCTAATTAATTACTTTTTAACAAAAAAGACTGTTAATTTCCGGCTACATTTTATAAACTTTATTATTCTTTACCTCTAAACAGATCATAGTTTTCCTTACTGGAAAGCTACTTTAGAACCAGAACACAAAACAAAAGACAAACAGCACAATGAAGATGAAATATCGATAAAATGATGTATATCTGTAGCGTATCCCTAGGTCGCGGATTAGTTGCTAGACTAGTGTTGGAACTAGTCCAGTAGCCGCGCAGGTGGGGTAATAGAGCTGCCTTGTAGGGTTGGCGGATGTTATTCGAATATGGAACAAGTATTTTGAGGAACTGGTATTTTATAATAATGTATTTTAAATTTTATTTGTAGATGTAGGTATAGTAAAACCATTTCTAAAATGAACGCACCTCCACCGAATTCTGTATTTTTTTTTCTGTGTATTCTGTTTTTCTGAATTTCCTCTCACACGTTGAAATCATCACGGTTTTGTGGAGGGGAGTTCATTTTTAGAATGGTTTTACTATACCTAAATTTACGTCCTACTACACGGGGCTTGGATCAACCAATGTTGATTATTGTAAGATCCACGGAAAAACAAGGAAGAGCAACATAAACCAGCAATAATTTATTATCTTTATATATTTTCTATTTTTTTTTTGCAAACAGCCGCTTAGGCTCTCAAAAGAGGCAAATATCTGTTACCCCTAGCCAACATTGCCGCAGGCTACCTCACGATGTTTTACTACAACTTAAGAACACGTGTACTAATGAATAGCACTTAAAGATAAATTGAAACAAGACCTAAGCTAGTCATTATAGGAACTCTAGTAGTAAAACAGTTCTAATTTTCTCCTTTTAAGTGAAAGTCAAGATAAATTAGTTAACAGGAAGGTTAATTGTTTAGGTGTTGGTTTATGAAGACTATTGCTTTTAATTTTATGTCCGTGCTTCAGTTTAGTTTGCATATTCAATTATTTTTATAGCCTATTGACGTTCCCTGCCCTATCTATACCTTTAGAATCTACACTACATGGCCACAATGATAATATAAATTTAGCTTTTTCTTTTATTAACTCTTTAAAATAAATTCAAAAGTTCGCCATTGATAATTAATGTATTTATTTGTTCCATACCAACCACTGATTTTGTTGAACCCATAAAGCATCAGCTGTTGAACTGCATAGAACCATCATTAAACTGTATAGATGTAATCTGGTATCCGTAAGAAGTGCACTTTCTTCGCGCGCGGGCGCGGCGGCACGCGACTACGACCCGCTACTCGTGCCGCGGTAGGGCTGGGACACTATCGATATACATATATTTATTTATCACACAAAATCCACAGCCCTTACAGATGTACAATATAGTTACTTATAACAAAACTTACGGCCAAAAAACGGATTTACTTTTTATAAAATAACTATTTATTATTTTAATGTCGATTAAATCGAGCCATGTGGGCCTTAGCCCACACGTCAACAATATATTATAATGCTCTATTTTCACATTTAGTTGTAAAATAAGAAACATTTTGTACTTATAGAATCACACTCAAATTTAACTACGACGGTAGTGGGTTAAACTACGCTGCGCACCCCTGGATTTGTCTTCTTGAAAAATGTATGTGTGTTCTTTAACAACACGTGCTCTAAAGGTGAAGGCAAACATCGTGAGGAAACCGGGATATTCTGAGAATTATGAAAAGTTTGACGTTTGAGGTCGTTAAGAGAGAAGTTATGTTATGTAGGTACGCTATAAACTTAGTAAGTAAACATGTAAACTATATGTATGTATGTTTAAGTAAAAGCTTATGGAAAGTTAAGCTTAAGTTGTTTTATTATTACTATTTTTATTGTAATAATAACATCAAAATAGCAGTTGCAGTTATGTGTGGTATTAGAAATAGAACTTCTCTAGCAGTTTACAAGTGGCACGCGCCGATAGCATCTACCATCGATGAACAAGGAGATTGTTTCATAGCCACGCTCGCGATACTCGATTGTTAATACATCGATATCGATATAATCGTGAACACCGATTCACGTTTCGAAAGTATTGTGTTCGCTTTTTGAAATAGGGTAAATCGACGAAAAGGATGGTCATTCGTAAATTTGCTTTTTTATAATATATTACTTCTCTCTCGTCAAGAGAGAAGTCCCTGTGTCCTACAGTGGGAACGTTAATAGGGGTGATGGAGATAAATAAATATTTCTGGACAATTCACAAACAATTTATAAATTGTGACGTTGATGAAACTTTTATTTAATTATATTCACACTTTCCTATTTCGAAAGTTCTTGTAAATCATGGCCGTAAATTAATACTACATAAAAATCACACTAATTATTATGCATAATATACATTAAAACACTTGTGGTTACGTCAACAATCCTCATTTGAGTTCTATTTACCCAACCAAACGTAACTTACTCGAGTAAAATAAAATCTTTGCGATAAATCTTGCAGATACACCGTTTCTATCTTATATGTACAGAAATAAAAATGTTGTAAAATTAATTATGATTTTATCAAAAAAAAATGAAGTTGCTCGTAGCAACTGAAGCGCGTTGAAATCTTTTTCAAAGTGATGATACACGCTTTCGATTGCGTGTGTTATATTATTTATAATATAAATAAATACAATAATTAAATAGACATAACTCATTGAAACAGGAAACTTTGAATGTATTTAAGTAGAATATTTTTGTAATATCAATTACGGATAATTACGCATTCATATTTTAATATTTAAATATTTCAAACTTTATTAACTTACGTTTAAATAAATATTAATTATACAATAATTTCCATCAACTCGCACTTGACCAGCCAGTGTGGTGAATTATGTCTGTGTCCCAACTGTGGGAATGTAAATATGAGTAGGTAATAGGAATTGATATTATTCGCGATATCAAATAGTGTAGTAACAAACATTTGACTTGATATTGAGTCCCGGTCTTTAGGAAGTTTTGTCCTACCTAAATAGGTACCTACCTAGGTATTTAATAAGTAGGTAACAGAACAAAGTTCTACGGTCAACAATGCAATAGGTCTGACACTAGGTAACGGCTCGCTCCGGTGTTTGCTTAACGGGACTTCGGACTGCCTTGTGGACCCTAGAGATGGGAAAACAAGACTCGATGTCAATAATAAGACTACAGTCTTGTTTTAGAGCGAGGTATTAGCTTGGAGGGAAAACTGTAGGTACCTACCTAACTTACATAAGTTTCAGATTTTGTTTTAAATGTAATTACGTTTCATTAAGCTTCTATAGTGGTTACACTAAGGCTTTTTCTGTACCGTTTTCAAATGTTTAGAAAGCCTAAGCACCTTAGCTAAATACGTTTTTTGGATAAAATTAAATTTTTGTTTAGGTATACAATTATTACAGTTATGTCATCCTATCGGATTATATTCAATTATTTACTACTTATAAGGATATTAAAAATGGAATATCAAGGGCAATATTGGACTTTAACCTCATCACTACTATCCAATGAGTAATTAAATTCTGTAAGCCGACCTCAAGTTAACCTACTGTTTAATTTAAACTACTAGTTAATTCATTAAGTTTATAATGGCTGTTGTTAGCCATTGACTTGTTTAATAGACATTGTTGTAAAATATTGTTGGCTTATTAGGTTTCTCCTGAGAACTCCCATAAGATGATTTATAAACATATGCATTTTCATTTATATGCGCGCCCGGCCAAAGGCCGGGCGCGCACTAGGCAGCCTGGCTGCGCAACCAGGCTGCGGCAGCCAGAATATTTGCGCAGCCAGTTATAACAGCCAATTTCAATTTCCCGAATAAATTTCTCTTTATCGAAAGTCATCTTGTCAAAGATCGGAACGCGAAATACATCTGGCTGCTACAACTAGTGCGCGGAGACTGACAGCAGCCACATACATTCGCCTACACACGTTCTGGCTGCGCGCAGCCAGCTGGCTGCCGTGCAAACAGGCGCGTTTTGTTGGCTGCTGCAGCCGAGATTTCGTGGCTGCCTAGTGCGCGGGCTCCTATACAACGTCATATGTTTTACTGGCTGCCGCAGCCTGGCTGCCGCAGCCAGGCTGCCTAGTGCGCGCCTAGCCATAATGTTTTGCTGGCTGCCGCAGCCTGGCTGCCGCAGCCTGGCTGCCTAGTGCGCGCCTGGCCTAAGGCTTCGATTTACGATAAAATTAAAGATACTTGTTGTAAAATATCATCTAGATAAATTGTAGATATGGATTTACTAAAGTTTCGATGCAATGTTGATTTTTTGGAAACATTTTAGCTGTTTTTTTTTCTCTTACTTGTATATAAGGAATCACAATTTAACAAAATTCTAAATAAAATATCGTAAATAGGAAAAAAACATTTTTATAATTATTATCAATCACTCTCAATATAATTTCCCGAATGACTGTTAAGTTAACAGTTTGTAATTTATATAATAATATGCACAAAAACAAAGCACTAAACTACATACTTTATAAAATACCTACTTTAAAACATCACAATACCTATTCTAAAGTTATCTATTGAAAGCACTATTGTTAGAAACCAAATTAACGTTGACCTCTCGTTCGCTCCCCGCTCCTAGAAGTCATAGGTCAAGTCGACTGGGTATTAGTAACGCTGGGCGGTTTCTATTCGGATGCGATCGACCGAGGTCGGGTGTTCCCGCCCACCCGTCTTGCATCTCCCTCTACTTTGGGTGCTAGGCTGTTTATCTCGCTTGCTCTAAGGTGGAGCCACTCCCATCAATGTTAGGCTATTTTCCAATTATTGTGTGGAAGCTTTTTGCGCCGATGTCGATGATAAGCTTTCTAGAAGGTAATTTTGTGGTCAGCGGAACGAAATATTTGGACAGTGACTTGTTACGAAAGCAAATAGTTCAGCTCGCTCTAGTTCTATTTTTGATTTTGAACTACATATTAGGTACGGAAGACCGTTTATTCGAATTTTAAAATAGTTCAAAGGAGAGAGAGGGAATTCTTTTTAGAGACCAATAGGTACTTTTTTACTGTATTTTATGAGTAGGTAAAGCGCTCTACACACCAAAGCCGGCGGCCCGCCGGCACAGCCCGGCGGCCTAACCCGCCGGCCTTATTTTGTACTAAATAAAGCCGGCGGCCTACAAAATAAGGCCGGCGGGTTGGGCCGCCGGGCTGTGCCGGCGGGCGGTGTGTAGAGCGCTTAATAAAATATTATGTGGAATTTTTATTAGGTTTTTATAAATGTTGTTTCGTCGTAAGCCTTCATCTACCGTAAATCTTCGTTCTACGCGAGCTAAGTAACTAAGTGCTCAAATCATTAATTTTACAAAGTAAATTTAGAAAGTGCAGTAGGTAAGTATAGGTAGAGAAAAACGACAATTGATAAAAAACCAACATACCGCCGACTTGACCCCTTACCTCTAGAAAAGAATAAAAAAAGAATTGGCGATGGTCGAGCGAGACCCTATCACTAATATAAAAATAGACTTTGGAATGTTGCTTTAATATCGATTCGATTTAAGTATAAAAATTCAGTTACTGAATTTTTATACTTAAATTCAGTTACTGAATTTTTATAGTGTATGAAGTGGGAGCAAACTCGACTTTCATTTCGAAGGTCGTAGGTTAAAACCCTCTCGCGCATCTCTAGATTTTTCTGCTTTAAAATTGATGTGCGCTTTATAAACACGTAACTGAACGGTGATGGCAAACATCGTAAGGAAACCAGCAAGTTCTGAGAACTTTGAAAAATTTTAAGGACATGTGACATTCACCGGTCTTCACTTGGCAGGTGTGGTTTTGAATTACGGCATAATCTCTGGTCAAGAGAAGTGCCTGTGTACCAGCAGTGGGAACGTACATATACCTAGTGGTGATTATGAATTAACTAAGTATTAAAACAAATGGATTAAATTACTTTTACTTGTGATAGTCTTCGAGACAATAATTATCCGTACCGTCAGCAAAGTCGGATAATACCTATCTTTATACGTAATGCAGGCTAGTGATGTGATCGTGTCGATAATCTACATCGATACGCTATTATTACCTACAGCAAAATTGTACGTTGCTTTGTTTCTACACTATCTTGACCTATTTTCCGAAATTTTAATAATCCCATCGGTTATGCATCACGATAGAGCTCAAAATTGAATGCTAGGGATTTGTTTGTTTTTGATAGCGATTATATTTCGCTTTGTACAGATGATAGTCACTGATGGGAACTTAATTATATTGATTGAATTGAAAGCGCATTTTTGAGGAAGTTGTTAATCTTTATAATCGTTAGAGCAAATAAGATAAAAGTCGTAGGTATAATAACTGTTATTGAAACTGTGTGGTTCCCATACTTTACGATGGTATCATGGGAGAATTGATTGCTTACGCGATTCGATAGGTACTTATACGGGTGTGTATTTAAATTCTCACTGAAATTCCTCATTAAAGCGATGTAGAGTTAGGTGTCTTTTATAGGGAAATGTTATCATTGATGGCATCTGGTAAACATTAGTTCACATAACTAGCGTGCCAGCCATAATTAATGAATAGACATTGGAATCGAAATAGATTTTTAGTATAGTATCGAATATTATTAAACCTATGTAGTTCTCAGCACTAAGCATTTCTATAGTAATAAACTTAATGATTCTTTAAATAGCATTTAAAATACCTAAAGTCTAAAACGATTAGCAATATCACAGCCTAAGTTAGATACCTATATAATTTAAAAAATCCTTTCCAAAAAGCATCAAGCATCGATAAAATCCCGCCATAACTCTTTCTCTCGTGCTTGTCACTATTATCTGCGGCGCATCACTGGCCGGGAGCAAAGGTACGAAAGAGGGCGCAGGCATCAATTTGCGGCCGGTAGCCGCCGCGGGCGCCGCCGCCCCGTCATTAACCCCTCCCCCCCTCCTGCCCCCCACAGGAACATACTTTAACCTTTTTTGCTCCCTCCCAACCTGTTCGGCTGCCTACACGGCCGCAATTTAAACCTGGTTCATGGCCACAGGCGATACGCAGTATCTGTAACCTGTTAACTACAGCCTACGTAAATATAAGGACTCGATCCCTGACAATGCGACTTGTAATGCTCATTTTATTCGTAATAGCCAATTTGTCCGCGCTGATGTCCTGCCGTGTTGTTGCTAGTAATTAACTATTTTTGTACGCATTACGGGTATTCGAAGTTCGCATTCTGATGCCGACGGTTATTCGGAGAAATAATGAATTCAAAAAAGGAACGAGATCGTAGATGTCACAGGCCAAGGGCGAGCGCTCCTCTAACAATGTGGCATTAAAAAAGGTCGATTTGAACAGGTTCGGGCGCGGAGAGATGCTTCTCGGAACCTGTAATTCGACCCCCAATTAAACAATTTTCTCGAATATCATTCCATTTCATTTAACAGAGCGGCGGGTCACTCGCGACCGCGGGGCACGCATTAGTCCCGGCCGCTCCGTCTAACCCCCATTAAAGATAAATATGCCCCTAAACCATGCTCCGAAGGTTACTCGGGTCACTCGGGCCATACATTCCGTCTTGTTTTATTCCAATATAATTTAGAGTGGTTCTAATCTCCCTTCATTTGCATAAAAGTAAAGCCGCTGCTAGCTTTAATGCCGAGCTTAAAAACAAAAAGCAAAACCACTCCCGCAAATTGACCTGTCCTTCAGAACAAGCTAAACAATTCCGTTCCCATGATCTAGCCAGTAGCTATCTCGCTTTAATTATTCATAGACTTTTTTGTACGCCATCGCTTTTTACCGCGCTTGGCCGAAGCCTTATAAAATTAAAAAATAAAATAAGTGAACATCGCTCGGCGCAATTTGAAAAAGGAATACGTCGGATGACACGGATCGAACTCCGGGCAAATGTCGCGCGGTAAAAAGTGGTTGGGAGAGTTCGACGGGCGGGGAGGGGCGAGGGGGGCACAGGACGTCACGTCGCGCCGCGGTTTTTGTCAACGTTCCCGCCGAGATGACAGGTCGCTGGACGCTGGGCTCGCGACCTGTCGCTCCGGCGCGAATCGTCTTGATGCTTTCAACATGATCGATTACGAGTCAGCTAACATTCCTAGTCAAAGAGCTAGAATGAAAAGCTGTCTAGAAATAAAGTGAATTGTTTGTTATAAGTATTTGCGATATTTAATGTGAATTAGAAACGCACAGGATATTTTGATTTTTACGGCATACTTATTAACCTTAATATATCTCCTACTGAGAAAAGCGTGATATATGCATACCTAATCTAAGTTGATGCAATTAAAAATGGGTTATCTAATGTACCTAACTATTGACTGAAATACTTTTTTACAGATAAAACTATGAAAATTGTTAAAATCTTCTACGTAATTTTTTTTTAATAATTTAAAATATAAAAACATTCTAACTTTCAAAGGAAATTCCTAGAAGATTATATTTTTCTAGTGCCTACTCGACAAGTATGTAGACCGCTCAGTCGCGCCATAAAACCTGACATTGCGACAGGTGCACGTTCAACCACAACGCTTCTTTTTTTACTAATTACAGACACTTTATGTAGAGCTTCCAGTGACTTTGGTATTTCTGTTACAGAATTTCCGTGAGCAAAGAATCGACGGCGCCGGCCTTCCGTTATTGACTGAAGATCACCTAACAGGAATGTTGCAGATGAAACTAGGCCCAGCGCTGAAGCTCCGAGCTGTACTAGCAAGGAGGTTAGAACCTTGCGCTAGCTGTCAAAACTCAGCCGGCACCGCCCCACTGACATTACAGAACAATAACAGTCCTAAAATGAACGGAGCTGTCAAGCCTGAACCAAGAAGCAACACGACAAGTCCGAGTTAGAAACTATTTAAAAAAGTTGTCTCTGGTAAAGGAATAAACCTCTCAGACTCAGTTCCTCCTGTGACTTGGCGTTAGAATAAAACTTTCTTAACCTTTGACGCGTCTAAGATCAATTTGGTTGTTTTTTTACAGAGCACTTTGGTTTAGTTACTGATCTTAAAGTCTTTAAAACAAAATAATGTTAACATAATTTTCAAAGAATCGGAATTAGCTCCGAGTTAACCATAACAGCCTATATTATTATAATAACACTTTTTAGAACCCATTAATTTAAACATTTGATGCAGTTCGGCATACCTTTTAAGGATGTATCATTATCATCATTGCATTTGGCACATGATTTACTTTAATATCATAATAATTAGGTTTAGTTTAAATTGTGTATTATTAATAATACGTTATTATTAGTCATCGTCTTTGCATTCATTGTCTTCCTGTTCATATTTTGCATTTAGTTAGTTTAAGTAATGTAAGCTTTTGTTGCCTGGTGTTTTATGATTGTAAATAATACTTTGCCGTCCAAATGAACGTTATTTACGATAATTAGTGTAAACGTATGAATGTTTCATAATATTGGACGATTGTTTCAATAATATTTTCTACAAAGCAATAAGTAATATATTGCTCAAAATTAAAAATTTAGCGATTATGTTCCTTGTTCAACGAAATTAATATTTTGGTGCTAAAACCCCGTTAAATAGAAATACGTTGTAAATATTAAATTGTAAAATGTCTTATATATTTGAGGCTATTGTTTATACATAATGTATACAGGGTCACAAAGTTTAATTATGTATATGCAGTATATAGTATAGTTGTAAAATTATATAATAAACGACTTCATAATAAAGTGTAGCATATATACATCACACCTGAAGAAACGCTCAGTATACAGTATACCGAACTACAGTAATGATAAGGTTATTTTATACTGTTCACTTTATTATAAGAAATTGCCCTTTTCGTTTATTTTCCTACTTGTACTTAAATGTTATTATACAAAAATTCAATAACGCGATAATATTTGTCTCTATTCCCATTTATTGAGATGTATTAAATTAACAACTAAAGCAATTGTAAATCTGTATTTTTTACCAAGCGTTGACTTTTTAAATATGTAATTTCACTACATTATCATCACATCACAATAAACATATTAGGTATTATTAAGAGAAAAGTAAAATTTTGACAATAACTAAACCCAATCATAGTTTGGTATGAAAACTTTAACGTGTTAATAACTTTCAATATGAATAATTTTAATATTCTTAAGTTTGTAAATAGGAATAATTGCGGTGTTTACCTGTGGTAATCTCCATAATTGCCAAAATAGAATAAATAATAATAATGCTTTTGCTGAAACTTCATTAATAATATTATTATATATATATATATAATAATAAGACTATGCCAGTGGCTACATGTAATATTGTTAAGAATAAATCATATCATGAAATAAGGTGCTACTCTGGATGTAAATGTGTGCCTTTGTCAGTCTTCCTTATAAATATTAGAGAATATTATTTTCAGAAAAGTATTACGGTTTCATGCTTTAAATCTGTCGAAGAAATACATATTGTATAAAAACTTATAGCTTTATATAAGAACTATCACAACTTTTATTAGTACTAATTATTATGGACCAGTGACTTAAGGTTAAATACTTAATGAATTCTGTGTAAGTTTCCTTTTCAACAATGATTAAATGATTTCAAAAAACTTTAAATCATGGAAAGTTGGTGTAAAATATGTCTTAGTCACTTTTAGTTATATTTAATGTACTTAGTTTGATTTAGTTTTTAATAGCTAAGTTTCAACAGACTTTCATTATTTATGCGAAAAATAAAAAGATGATCTACAGAAATACATCTGAAGTTTTTATTCTTCTAAAGTACTTATAAAACTTATGAATGTATTAAATAAATATAATTAGGTACTTTGTTAAACTTACATTTAGAAACTGAGTATTAATCTTAACTTAAACTATTTTCTGTTCTTTAACTACCTACTAATGAAAACATAATATATTGTAAAATATAAAATATAAATATTCTTGACTATTTCACACAGTATAGTCTAAACACAAACTAAACTAGCGATGTGCTTGGTACATTTTAGAGATACATATTTGTTGCCACAGGCCCGGGTGATTTACAAAAACACCCCTATAATTATTTTTACATCATAATTACATACAATTTATCCCCCATTGCGCCGCAAGCAGAACAAAAAACTACTTTTCAAAACGGCAAAGAAGTTAAAGTTAAAATGTATTTTAGACAATCGCAAACATTATTTACATTACAGATCTCATAGTTTGAAGAAATAGCGAAGAGTTGATTATACTAATCATTGATACAATAAGCCTGAAATAATAATCAACCAACAAGAGCCCAAGCGAGCAAGATGGGACTCTTCTTAGTCTTGTTACTTAGATGAATTATATATTTATATGATATCTTATAATTAATGCTAAGGGAGCTCCCCTTAGCATTAATTATAAGACCTTATTGTAAAAGGAATAAATAAATTTTGTATTTGTATTAAGCTGGGGTGGTATTATTTAAGGGCCAGCACCACATGGCACACTTTACGTTGATGTCGATAAAGTGGATCATTGTGTATAGATCTAACATTTGGGAACGAACGTTATATTTACATCATTCAAATGCCTCGGTTTCGTCCTTCCCATTGACCAGTTCGAAAGTCCTTTCCCTGTGGTGTGTTTTCTTGGCTCGAAGCTCCAGGCCTTCAATCGTGGAGTACCCTGCGAAGCCCACTATGAGCAGCCCTAAGAGGATGTACAGCCTGAAAAGTAAAAAAAATAATTAAACACCAGTAGAGGATAATTGGGGCATCTGGATATTTACTTATCCAGTTTGCCCCAATTATCATTATTCATCTATAATAGTTATTTAACTATTCATGCTAGGTACTTTATTCATCTATTCAGTTATTTATCTATTCATGGAAATCTAGTAAGAGAAGATGATAAGCTGCCTCATTGTCATGTCAGAGGCAACTTGACCAATTACATATAGGTATTTGAACCAATGAAAACCCAGTTGAGAAGATATTTCAAAAATGTCTGTAACTGAACTCGTTTCACTCAGTTCATAACTTCTTCTACTCTATTCAATTTATAAGATGGATTACAGATGAATGAGTTCACCACATTATAATAACTAAACATTTATTTTACCCACTTTACTTTTTCGTCACCTTTTACATAAATACATTTATTTTCTAGTAGAGGTGAAATTAGATGTTTGTAATTTGAAAAAGGTATGAATCCTTCCTTTCAACATATATTTCTGTTTCTCTCAATCCAGGCAACTTGTCTCATTTCTTGTTTGGTTAAATCATAAAACGGATAAGGTTGACGTATTAAAAAACTTTGTACTCCTTTACCATCCAGAATAGCTATTTCTTTGGGTATAAACTGATTTATTTCATTATTGATATCTTGCATACCGTGCTGCTGAGAGGTTTATATTCTATAATACGATCGTTGATAATAAGGCAATAAGCACTCGTTTTGTCAGGAAAATCTTTAGCACTTTCTATTTCAAGTCTCACATCAACTGGTCCAGTTTTAAATGCTTCATTTTGCCTTGAACAGTCTATTAAAAACAAAGGTGCTTTTTCTTTGAACTGCGTGATATCAAGCAACGGGTCAACTGGAGAGTTGTAATAAGACTGACGGAATCTCATATACATTTCATATAATATACGGTATTTTCCATCATCAAAATCAAGTTTAAGTGAATCATATGGATATGTTTGTGAATTTAAAAATAATGTAACATTAGTTAAATTACAATTATCAAACAGTGAACAATTTCTGTTCGCTGAAATTTTATCAGCTGTTTGAAGACCGAATATTACATATTTGGGTTTCTCAAGCTGGGATGCAGTTGTAATGGACCATGAATGCTTCTTTGTTTTAGATAAAAGTGGATATTCATATATGTATCCCAGTTTCGGAATGCTATTTGTATTGGCTTATCTTTCCTAATTATTGTTTTAAGAGTAGTAATCTTTCTCGATAGGACACTTTAATATGAGGTACACGCCACTGAATTCTCTCAATATTTACGATCACTTCACTATTATTATCAAGTATGACAGCATCATTGTTATATTTACATCTTGTTAAAATTAATTCATGTTTACAGTTTAATACGATTTTGTTATAGTCTTCTGCAAACCCTAAATTTCTTACCATAAAAGGGAAAATGTTTCTATGTGAAGGCTGTTTACAATGTTTTAATAGTGAAGCTAAATTTGTGTCACACAATTGTAACAGCGTATTAACTATACTACTTTGATTGGGATTGCAATCCGGAAAAACGGATCTGGTAATCCGGCGGATCCGGCATCATTTAATGGTTACCGGATCCGGTACCAATATACCGGATCCGAAGACCGGATCCGGTGCTAGCAGTTTGTTGGAAAATGTGATAATTTTTGTCATTCATTCGTTCGACAGATTCATCAAATCATGCTGTCATAATCATAAATACCTATAAAACTTGTTTGTTAGCATTCTCAAATACTTTAATAATGATTTTGATCTTATTTCAGTTAATTACGTAAGGTTAATTGTATCTGATCTGTTAGATATTATAGTTACTTGATAATTGATATTGTTACTTATAAATTGATCTATCTGTGAAAGTGAAATCTAGAAAGACTGAGGTAGGTACTCGTTACGTCGTAAAATTATTACTAGTTACCTACACTACTAAATTTTAATTGTTTTCTTGATGTGTATTTGTCTTAACATTAGTTAGGAAATAAAGTCGATTTTATATGTTTGTGATTTTTTTTGTATAAACTACCTACATACAAGTGACACTTGATTAACTCACTTATTTTGTACTAAAAATCGAATATCATCTTGATTTAATCAATACATCAATAACCCGGCCGGATTGATGAGAATCCGGTCAAATCCGGCCGGATTGAAAATGAGGCCGGATTGCAATCCGGCTACCAATATACTACCCAAAGAGCAGTTTTTATCAATGCGTTAGAACTTTTATATAACAGATACTTCTTACATCATCTTGTTTAAAGATTATCAATAGGTTTGCATTATCTCGAATCAGTTGTTTTGGTATTTTTGAATATGTTTGTGTCAGATAAAAGCAATCGATTAGCCGATGTCTTCCCATTGCAAAATAATTCCGGATGTTGGTTTGATTCTCACAGCTGACATCATCAAATATTATAATAGAGTTTTTCATTGCTTCATTAGGGTGTAAAACTTCATCATTTGAATTGAAGATAAACAACTTTATGTGAGGGACTCTTCGCAATACTTCTTTTAAAAAAATATACTTTGGCTGGAAGGATGTCTTAGAATATAAATATATACTTCTAAACTTGAGCCCGTTGCTGTCTAAAAGCAAACTAAGCATGACATTTGTTTTTCCGCAGTTCGAAGGACCGCATATTATGCTTCGAATTGAATTCGGTAAAAGAGAGCTGTGTTTTATATTTATAGTGGTATGGTTTTTTATTATATCTAGATTTTTTACTTGTAGTGAAACTGGTTGTTTAGTTAACTTCATTTAGAAATAAAAATGTGAAATCCACGTCGAATTTGTACTAACGCTGTTATTTAAAACACGTCTCTACACGATCTGTCATTTTATCAATGCGTTAGAACTTTTATATAACAGATACTTCTTACTTATCAAGGTGTCGAAGGCGTTCAATGAAACAGATATATAGGTAGTACTTTGAAATTATTTATTTAACTAATCGTAAGCATAACTTAAAAGTGGTATCGACAATAGTTGCTATTTAATAATTATTATAACAAATTCATTATTTTCAGATTACACAAACCCATAAGTTAGTAAATATTAAAGAGGTTGAGTATTTGTATAATACTATTAGTAGATTAAAACAAAAATCAGAATATCGTATCACAATGACCCCAAGGCAGGGTGTGGATGCGATCTTTCTGTATTTGTCTTTTATCATCGTTTCCATTCAGAAGTTGCTTGTTTACCTGCTGTGTATATAATACATGTTTAATAGATCTTATCAGTTTCATATTACATCTTGTAGTAGTTTCATTATAAAGAGTTTTATTATAGTCACACATTTCCAAAGTTTGAGTAGCAGCTTTTGTTATGCCCTTAGCTTTTTTAATTGTTGATTTCACACTTCTTATACAATATAACTTAGCTCTTAAACCAGTAAATTCTGAAATAATATCACCACTCAGTTCATCTTTGAATAAACCGGGAATTTTTTCGTTTATCCTAGGAATATTATAAACATTATTTAACGCATAGTTACTTGTATCGAATTGAGAAATGTCATTTCGCAGGTCTTCATAAAAATCTTTGGTGTATATCAAATATAACAAGCTATCAGTGTCTGTATAACAAAGCTGTGCATGGTCGTTGTACCTTTTTCTAATAAAATCATAATGAAATTGGTACATATGTTGTTTAGCGTACTCTAAAACTGAAAATCCAACATAAATTGGTCTATCTAATACAAGTTCTTCACGACTGAGTTGAATAGCTGCAAAGTTTTCCGAAAATATATCAATACTTTTTAGGTTTGGTTTTGATATTAACTTTTCTGCAGAAAGATGTTTATTCGTTACATTTTGTGTTTCTTTCCATCTTGTTACAAGTTTAACATTAGCTTGTTTTCTCTTATTTTCAATAGTTTTACCGAAAATTGAATTATTGAGTAACTTAAAAAAGTCTTTTTCAAACGGTGTTTTTGATGATTGTCGAAGAGTTGTATTAAGATCTATATACTGTTTTAAAAAACTATCTTGTCTAAAGCCAATAATGCGATGTATTTTTGACAAAACCAATCCATGTTTCAAGCATTCTTTCAAATGTACGTAATGAATGACATAGTTGAACTTATCATATAAGTTTGCAATCAATTTCTCAGTTTTACTTCCAGGTGGAATAAATTTCTCCGGAGCAAAAGGTAAATCTTGATGTGACTTATGCAAGTGTTCCGGATATAAGAGATCTACTTCTAAAATATAGCCATAATCACAATCATCTGAAATATTCATTACATTAAAATATTTTATTTCTTTTGTAGTTAAGAATCTGAAATCGGAAATTGGATATTTTTTCGTCATTGCGTATCCATAAAGATTATTACAGTCTAAATAAACCAGATAAGAAGACTCTTTAGATTCATCACAGTTAGAGAGATATTTATTTGATGCGACAGCATGACGTAATGAGCACTGAGCTAGACCTCCACGTATACCTTTCTCCAACATTTGGTATATATCTATATCACTAATCAATTCCAGTTTAACATTAGTATGAAAAAGCATTGCATCCCAACTTAAGCTAGGTGATGTTACATAATAAGCAGGATCTAATTTGTAATAACGTAGGCTTGTTTTTCTGAATTTTTCAAAAATGTCACATAGCAATAAGACATCCGTTTTCAAGTATAAGTCAGTATATTCCCCCAAAGTATTAATCTGAAATTACTTCCACACTTCGTTCGCATGTTTATAATCAATATCAGAAATGTGTACGTCTTTTAAAGAATTGTAAAAACAAGATTTAGGTGGAAGCTGTGTTTCATCGTATTTTGACCAACTGTCCATGTAATTATAGGGATAAACACCTTTTCTATTCATTAAATCAAATTGCTTTTTATCATTAAACTCGTTTAACAAATTTATGAAATCAGCTTCATATAAACTTTTGCTTAATAATTCAAGACTTGAACTTAAAAATTGAAAAGAATCAATAAATTTCAATTCAATAGAGCGACTGCATGTGTTGGACTTTATAACTTTAGTAATAGAAAGGTATTTTTCTTTAGTTTTAGGAATAATTCTAACTTCACCATCAGATTTTGTTAACTCTTCAATAAATAAATGTGAGTCATAGCCGGATAGATTATGAAACACTATCGGAATGAATGGACATACTCTATGCATCAAGTTACAATGAGAGTGTGCCGCTCCTCTAAACTCACTCGTAACGTGATCATGATCTCGTACCTTATCACCGAGTAATACTTGTTTACATATGTGGCACACAGTAGCATTGCGATATTGTGATTCCTGATCGAGTGTCAATGGAGACATTGATTTTTTATCTTGTAGTATCTCATTAATTCTTTCGGCTTCTTTAATTAGACTTTTTATAAATATTTCTATGCAGTTTTCGCCTCTATATGCAACATACTTATTTAAGTTTCGGTCATGTGAACAACAAATATAATAGCCGAAGCAAGAAGGCTTATGCAACTGCAAAGTTTCAGTATTTTTAGAGCTTTGGTTTCTGTAATCAAGTAATAGACATTCAAAGTCAGCGTATATAATGAAGTTGATCTTAAGTTGCCTGTGATAGTTTTCGAATTTCAAAAAAGTATGCTCTTTGGGTAGTATAGTTAATACGCTGTTACAATTGTGTGACACATATTTAGCTTCACTATTAAAACATTGTAAACAGCCTTCACATAGAAACATTTTCCCTTTATGGTAAGAAATTTGTCTTCGTACTAATCGCAAAAGATCTTTTATCAAACAGTAATGTCCTTTATTTCTATGTTCAATGAATAGTAAATTAATATGATTACTTTTACGATCTTTCGTAAAATACAGAGGACCATTTACACAGCTTTTGTCATTCAGACCGTAAATATTTATACTAATATTAGGATTAATCATTTCAAATAACGCAATGTCTCTATATGTCGGTGGAAAAGCCATTCCCTTCACATTGAGCACTGAAGAATAGTGTGGATATGACCTTACATTACACACATTATTCTTAGCTGGGAATAATTTTGCAACCACACACCAGAGAAAACAATAATCATCAAGATTCTGAATATTAATACAGCTTTTTGTATTTTTAATAGTTTTAGGTAGATCAATGTATGTACCTCCTCTCATAGGACAGTATTTGTTAATGTTGATTTCTAAATGGCTCATAGACTCATAACTCCACCCCGATTCACAATGTTCAAATTCGGTTAGTTTCGTCATGAAATGATCCATTAAGTTTGACACCATTTCATTCAAATCTGTACTTTGATAAATTATTTCATATTTTGTATTAAACGATTTTAGTTGCTGTTCATTTGACTTAGGTAAAACAAAATAGGCAAACAATTCGTAATTTACTTTAATGCACTCATGTTTACTGAGTGACATTTTTATTAGCTGTATTATGTACTTTCGTTGATCGCTCAAATTGACCTCTAGGGGGAGGTGCTTTTTATTAAGAACGGAATTCAAACGATAAGTAACAATTCGATTTTTAAATGCAGTGGCAACAATATTTATATTATCAAATTCAGTCCTTAATAAACAGTTCGATTTATGCAAGTTAGTTCTCAAATGATATCTATATTCATTTCTTAATATTTCAATTTGACATTTTTCACATTTTATTACTTCATTAACAGGTTGCAGGCTTGAGTGTGTCAAAACTGTGAAAGAAATAATAAACACATAGAATGTAAATACTTTTCATTTATTATTAAGAAAGAAGAGAAATAAAATACAATATAATGGTTATACAATTGATTACACTTGTGCCTATGACTATGATTTATATACTTATGATAATTATTATTATTTTATACAGATTATTATGCGCTGAATATATCAGGCCTACAACCCTTGAACTCACTCCTTGTGGCTTTTAAGAAATCACAGAGGTGCTGCCACGCCTCAGTGTTATCATCTGTTCTATTTTTTACTGTAATGATGGCATGACGCCATCTATTCATAGGCTGTATATGCTCAATCTCATTGCTGTTGTACACCTTTAGCTCTATATAATGAGACCCCTTTTTGGTGAGATGGGATTGCCTCGACACGCCGTGGGGAATTCTTTTAGAGTAATGCGATACGAGAGGCGAAGCTTTTTTACCGGGCTGTACGACGGCTCCGTCATCATCGCTGTCACTGCCGAAGACGTCCTTTGCCGATAGTTTTCTAGAGGCCGAGTCAGCAGTTCGCGGTGCAGGAGGAGGATGGCACTCCCGGAGCTGCTTCTTTGAGCCATGCCCCGTACTTCTTTCTGTGGACGTAGGGCAGATTAGAGGTCGATCATCATTCAAAGTATTTAAAACAAAACAGTTTCTAATCTGTCTTCTTGATGATTCAATAAATTTGACTAAATAGTACCATGCTTCTGTATCGGAGTTTGATCTGTTTTTGATGACGATGTCTAGATGTGTTGATTTATTAAATGGGGTACTATTTGTGTTATAAATCCTGGTGACGATATAATATTTCCCTCAAGACTGTTTTCTTCACCTGTTGTGAATAAGCTTTTGCATATCGTATCGTGAAGTACGAGACAAGAATATTACCATGTTTCCGTGCAGGGGGTTCTTCAAACTCGTCCTCGTTATCAGTGCCGAATAACTCGTACGGTGTGGGCTTCTTCGGTGCGGCCACTGGAGCAATTGGAGTCTTGCGTTTCCTCGTGGGAACAGCATCGGCGGTGACGGGCAAACTGCGTGCCTTCTTCGAACAGCTCGGGACAACCGGTGGCGGTTGACGCGGAGCGGTTGCGCTGTGGGCCGATCTCGGCGTTGAGCTCACCTCGTCATCAGAAAGAGACGGCATATTTCTGGACCTGAAAACATAAAAAAATAATAAGTATAAAAAGTACATTCAGTATTCACCGTTTTCATCTATTCATGTTTGAATAGATGAAAACGTTGAATAGATGAAAACGCTGAATACTCGATGCTATAGAATGATGAAAACACCTAGTAGAAATATTAATAAACTAATAATAAAGATATTTTAAGGTACTCACATTATTGAAGATGATTCCTTTTTTCAAAGTTCCAATTGATAGGCTTGATATTCCAGACAAGACTGAACACTGTTTAATCCCACATCTCCGTTTAAATAGGCTCAGTTTGTAGACATTTTCCATTCCGTATATGGAAGGTTTCAGATGCCCAACATTATCCCATCAGCACTAATGTTATGTTTGGCTTGGCTTTGGCGATAGTAGACTATGTTTATTTCTCAGGTTTACCCTGTATTAAGGTAGTAAATAATCTATAGCTAGCTACGCTTCCCCGGCTTTGCAGGCAAACGGACAGACCAAGATTTTGTTTTAATAGATACTTATCGAAATAAGGTCTATTATTTAATGCTCGATGCTATAGAGAATACTGCCTCGCATCGCGAACAAATATCTGCAGATCGTACACATATTTTTTCCTAGGTGTGAGTGTCTTACTCACTGTCTTATTCATGTAAATTTATTGTTCTATTTTAATGAGCATGCAGAAAAATAATATATATTTAGGGAATTAGACAGCGTAATAATATCATTCGTGATTTAGATTTATTACAGGACATACATACGTGCAATCTAAAGTGATTGAGGTAAGCAAAAGTCCATGAGTACTTATCTTCAGTTTTACCATTCAACTATTACATTTACTTACACTTTATTATTTTGTTTCGCAGAAAATGAGCAACACAAACTACGAAGATGATCCTGATCCCATTACCAACCCATTTTATTACGCCCAGAATATGGACGCTTATTATGAGTCAGAAATGCAAAAGATTCAACAAGAAATGAATAAGGATGTAGATATAAATAAGCAAATTAAAGAAGTACCGGAAAAAGGCAAAAAGAAATCTAATTTGTCCTTAAATAAAACTATTCGCAAGTCCACAGCTTCAAGTTCTGCGTGTACGTCTTATGTAATTCGCAAAGAAACAGGAAAAGCTCACCATGTTATAAAAATAAGTATAGAAAATGTATCAGATGTGAATTCATTTTACTCAAACTTAAATAAAACGGATGTGAGTGTTCAGTACTTAGTGAAGGAACACTATGATGAAATTAAGAATGACACAGAGAAGTTAATCAGTAAAATTGTAGAAAAGTTAAGTTCAATAGATTAATCGATTATTATTGCAAAGAAAAGTAATAAATCAATTAGAGTCAGCTATTTGTTTTATTTAAGAATCCTAAAGAATTTGTTACATTAAGTAGCAGGTACTTAACCTATAAACGAATACTTCTTAATCTATTGGAAATGTGCTTTAGAATCGAACCCACACTGAGTCATCTTTACCAACCATTAGTTTGCTACAGTTGTCTAGACTAGCGTTGTATTATCACTAACACAGCATTTTATTATAGTGCGCAACAAACTCATTCTTATTCTGTATGTGATACTCGTGTGTTTATTAGCATCTCCATGCATTTTTTCTTATGATAGTAAGATTGAACTCTATGACATAGGAGTCTGAAGATATAAAGTGATTGAAAAGGTTTTATTCGGACACTTGCATTTTACACACACGCCGTGTCGGTAAGTCAAATTACAATAAAAACATCGTGAATTATGGTGCCTAAGCACGAATAGTTAAATAACTGAATAGATGATCAAATAAAGTTATCACATAGTTTATAATAGCTTGCTCAGAGCCAAATAAATTCAACGGTTATTGAATTGAATTGATTGAAAAGTTGAATAATGATAATTGGGGCAAACTGGATAAGTAAATATCCAGATGCCCCAATTATCCTCTACTAACACCATTCTAATTACGTATTCAAAATTTTAAGTTACGTTCGAATACAAAGTTTAAAACTTTATCGAAAACCTAACCTTACACAAAGATTGGGCGCCGAGGCATAAGCAAGTTCGAAATTTAAATTACAAATTACAAAGTTCAAAAAGTTATATTTAGAACAGTTCATTTCATCTAGTTCTAATACAAACAATGGACGCCGAAAAATTGCCGCCTTAGCGTTCGAAAAAATAAATTTCAGAATTTGAAAATTCATATTTCGAATAGTGATTTCGCAAATTGAACGACTCACCTAGTCCTCACACAGAGATAGGGCGCCGAGGCATAGGAGAGCACGCTGCCGGTGGCCTCCCACAGCCTGAAGTTGGAGTAGGCGGCCTCCTCGTCGCCGGGAAACAGGATACCAGAGAGAGCTGTCACATTATATACAACATTATTTTGAATCCCACAGCTAGATATAATATTTACGCATTGATATAGAATGTATAAAGACATTTTATTACACTTTAACAGATTTTATGTGTGCTAAGACTTTTGTGTTGGTTTGAAAGAGACTACAATATGTAATACTAGCATGTATAAATATGTTTTTTTATTGTATAATATGCTAACTATGTAAGGGCGTGTCTCACCATTAACCTGCACCAGCCACACTGCGTCGGCGGTTCCCCACACCGCTGCCAACAGGTACAGCACTATCCACTGGTCAGGGTTGGGCCGCCAGGTCAAGAGGGCACTCAGCAAGCAAAGGTTCAGAATCTGCAAATATACAATACATTCACTAACTCACACTCACGTGGTGAATTGAGGCCTAATCTCTCACGTCAAGAAATAGTCTTTGTGTCCTAGTCTAGTAGATAACTAATAGTATGCTTATAATGTGAAAGGTTAATCAAGAATTATCTCATCTTAAATCTGTGTAAGTCTAAAATATTCTTCGAGTCTTTATATAAATTGCTAGTTTTGATTTTAAACTATAAACATTTATTTAATTTGAAAATACTAGCGGCCACATTTTGATAGGCAACCTGGTAGATATACTTTATATGCGTCGATGTGAGACCTGTCCATAAAATATTTCTTATAAAAAACATTGTCCTTACCAAAGCAGTGACCATAACTGGGAACCGGCCGGTGTACTTGACTATGCCGCCGGCGAGCGGGGCGGCGAGCGCGTTGAACACGCCGAAGCAGATCATCACGAAGCCGATGTTCCTGATGCCGTACGAACAGCCCACGAACGCCTTTGAAAAATCAACGAGCAAGTTAGTAATGTTGCTGTTAGAATTACAGAATTAATTTACACGAAAAATTATTAAGAGCCTTGTTACTTTTTTGAAGTTTTGCGAAATTGGATATTTTATGCACCACGTGACCGGCGCGTCACGCGAATTCTATGAAAAATACTAAATGATCTTGATACTTCGTCGATCTAAAACATACAAATATACTAATAATTATTTTAGATCTGTAGAAAATGGCATCGAATAAATTCCATTTTATTGAGTGGATTTTTTTCAGTTTCATTCTGAAATAATTATTATATTAATGTTTTTATTTAATTGATAGGTGTTTAATATATTTTCCTAAATTCAAAATGGCGGATATTTTTATTTCAATATTTGAATCAATTATGTTTTATCTTAATAATATCAATATTTATTTTAAATCTGATTGATTATTTGAAATCAATTAAGTACATAATTTTAAATTAAAACATTCATGATTAATAATTATCTATATAAGAATAAAACTGAAAATAGTCTTATTGAAGTTAAATGTCCTCATTCATCTCATCTTATGGGCTCATTTTTAAACCGATTCTTCTGAAATTTGGTGTGTAGGTTTGTAATTAAATGTTTTTTTTTGTCGAATGTTGGGACTTTATGTAAGTTCGAAAGTCTAAATTGAACGGACTAAATACAAATTCTAATTATAACAAAACAAATAAATTATATTACCTATATTTAAGTTGCTTGTTTTGTTAGATGGTATATTTGTGTTTGAATAAATAAAAGTTTCGTTAATGAAGGGTTTAATTATGTTTAGGTATTATTTTTGTAGTTTCGAACTTTATATTTATTTTTATATTTATTGGTATCCATTTATTTATGATATTCTACATCTGTTGTAGAATATCCATTTATCTACATATGTCATCTTGAATAATTCCCATTATATTTTTATTTTAATAAACTATTTATTTTAATTTTATTACGAACTTATTGAAAATATTTCATTTATATATTAAAAAAAAAAACCAACCCGCACTTGGCCAGCGTGGTGAATTAAGGCCTAATCTATCTCGTCAAGAGAGAAGTCCCTATCCCAGCAGTGGGAACGTGAATAGGGGTGTTATTTTATATACAGGGCGTCCCAAAATTATGGGCCATGAAGGGGAAGTACCATATATATCGTTGATAGTGAATTTTGCTCAAAGAAGACTTCATTTTATTTTAAAAAGTACTTAAGTAATTTAATTAATTAATTTACAAAAAAAACTGTTTCATGTTTTTTATTTGATTAAAATAATTAATTTCACGTTGTAATGTTCCTTTCTTTTAAAATACTATGTTACTTAAGCAGAGTTATTATTTTTTAGCTATTCTTTCGATTGGTATCATAAAAATCGAGTATTTTTTTTCTACATGTAAGTCGGTTCGATTCCCAGACAAAGCAAGTAATTTTTAGAAAATCAATGAATGCAGAATTACTAACTTAAAAATAAAATGAAGTCTTGTTTGAGCAAAATTCACTATCTACGATATTTAAGGTACTTCCCCTCCATGGCCCATAACTTTGGGACGCCCTGTATTTATTAGAAAGGTACAATTATTTAATGTTTACAATAAATAATATATTTATTAGAAAGGTACATTATTTATTGTTTACATATTGGATACTCGGTAAAAATAAGAACAAAAAATTACGGAATATTTTCTTTGTAATAAATATTATGGAAATCTATACTACAATTATCAAGCTGAGGAGATTGCTTGTTTATTTGTTTGAACGTGCTACTCAGGAACCGCGGGTCCGATTTAAAATATGATTTCAGTATTGGATAGTAAAATGATCGAAAAAGGCTATAAAACATAAACTAGTAAATAACGTAAAAACGCAAGCGCAGCTGTCGGCGGGTCGGCAAGTTAGTCATAATCTAAACAAATCATAGGCATAATTACATTTAGTCGTTGGACGGTTTCACCAAAAAAAGTTGCCTTGTTGTTTTTTATTTAGGATAGATAACTTTAGATATGCAATCCACATCCAACAGCATAACCTCCAAATAAATAAGGTTAAACAAGATGACAATGATGTGGTACAATTCTTAGGCCAGCAACAAGTGGTACAATTCTTAGGCCAGCAACAACAACAATTGATCGTTATCAATAAAAATAACAATTGATCGTTATCAACGGATCAACTTATGTCGGTCGTAGTATCGCAATAACACATACACGCACACTAACAGCGTTTCTACAGCAATTGACAGTCCCACACACTGACATTTTACGAAATATTTCTATATTTTATTCAAGAACAACCGACATAGGTCCGACCTCGACAAGCGCTCGCGCGGTACTAAATGGAAAAAGCCGGCTGAATGAAAAAACTACTAAATTATGGTAGTTTTATTTTATTCATAAAAAATTACCAAAACCGTTCTACAAATTAAAATTAATATCATAGTTTAAGCAAATGTTGATAAATATTTTGATATAAATATGACGTCCCATTGATTTAGAACTTCGGAGTTATTGAGGTTTGTTTCGAAGCATTTTCGGTCGATATTAAATTCGGTATATCTTTAGAATAAAAGCATTTAACGGAAATGTACTCTACTCTAAATGAAGAGTAGGATATACGTAACATAATAAAAAATAGTTTGATCGCCCATATTCATTAGAATCTACAAATTAGAGCTGAGAAAACAGGTCTTCGAGCGTTTTTTACGAAACATGTATCCGGAGAATGATTATTACTCAATATATAAAGAAGTTCTCTAAAATGTTTCTTGATACTTTTGTAGAGGAGAAAACGAACTATTATAAAGATGTAATTGTAATATCAAACAACTAACGCAAACCATAGAATTAGGACGAGAAAACCGAACAATTTCGCGATTTCACGTAATAGGCCTCTTAAATTACAATTTCATTTTTACTTTTTATGTATAAATAAAATACGTTTATGTAATATGTTTTATGTAAGGCTTTTTTTTATTTTATCATGAATACAGTCGTCGAACGACGTTATTTTAAATTTTCTGTTCAAAAAATCTATTTATTTTCTTATTAGTGTTTAACTTAAGGGAGACATTATCGTGCTTGCCTACTGGTAAGGTCTAACCTGCGTGAAGTCTGCCGCCATGAAGGCCTGTTCGGCGCCGATGTAGCCGATAACGGGCAGCAGCAGCAGCTGGTAGCGGTGCCGCAGCTGCCGGAGCGTCACGGCCAGCAGCCGGCACCCGGACTTGCCCTGAGCGGTGGACGTGCGACCTTTGGTGTATCTAGAAAGTAAGAAAATAATTATTCAATCAATCAATCAATTTTCATATGAAAGTTCACCTTTATAATAGTCCACCGTGTCATCAAATTTCATCATTTAAAATTAATTGTTTCAGACTAAGGCATCATACAAATTTTAATCTTACCTAGACAAGGAATCCACGCCGAAAGTGACCAGGAGAACAGCAAAAGCCATGCAGGCGAGGAATATACCCGCTATCACCTGTATCTTCAGCGCGGAAGGCTGCTCCAAGTTCGCGTTGTCCTGAAATAGGTACAACCATTTTAAAGGAATAATGAGAATTACTGCTTCAATTAATCAACTTTTCTATAAACATTAGACCAAGTTGAGAACTTTATTTATTGAATGAGTTAGTTACAGATTTATAGCTTCCTCTAAATTTACCAGGAGTTCAGAACTTCATTGAAGGTGTACAAACATCATCTAGTCTTACTAACATGAGCCTCGCTTCCATTACACGTACCAGGAGTTCAGAACTTCATTGAAGGTGTACAAACATCAGCTAGTCTTACTAACATGAGCCTTGCTTCCATTACACGTACCAGGAGTTCAGAACTTCATTGAAGGTGTACAAACATCAGCAAGTCTTACTAACATGAGCCTCGCTTCCACTAAACTTACCAGGAGTTCAGAACTTCATTGAAGGTCACGTATATTTATCTGTGTTGAAGGTGTACAACACAGATAACCGTACAAATACAACAACTAGTCTTACTAACATGAGCCTCGCTTCCACTAAACTTACCAGGAGTTCAGAACTTCATTGAAGGTGTACAAATACAACAACTAGTCTTACTAACATGAGCCTCGCTTCCACTAAACTTACCAGGAGTTCAGAACTTCATTGAAGGTGTACAAATACAACCACTAGTCTTACTTAAATGAGCCTTGCTTCCACTAAACTTACCAGGAGTTCAGAACTTCATTGAAGGTATACAAATACTACAACCACTAGGCTTACTTACATGAGCCTTGCTTCCACTACACGTACCAGGAGTTCAGAACTTCATTGACTGTGTACAAACATCAGCTAGTCTTACTAACATAAGCCTCGTTTCCACTACTCGTACCAGGACCTCAGAACTTCATTGAAGATGTAGAAATACAACAATTAATCTCACTAACATGAGCCTCGCTTCCACTGCAGAAGTTGACACCGCAGGTGCCACCAAAGTCGACAGCTGGAGCTGTGACGTTGGTGATGAAGGAAACAGCTGATGAGGAGTTGGACGGGACGTCTCCGAGAGATGAGGTTAGGACTGAAACATGATACAGTAATGGTAGCATAGACATATTTTCCGGATAGACTTAGAACGTTTACTGAAGTTATGTATACATGATAAACATAATGGTAATTATAAAGCGAATCGATCTTAAATAAAGATCGTTTAGAGCTTTAGAGCGTATCTTTGGGACTCCCACTTGGGAGGCCACTGTTTCTCAACTTTGCAAATGATTTACAGAATCGATCATAGTAGATACTCCTTAACTAATAAGCAGCTTATGTCCAGAAAAATAATAGAAATAGCGTCTGTCCCAGGGTCATGAACGAAAGGAACCTATTGAACCCGGCTCTTTATCAATAGACGTGACATACTGTTACATGCACCTCTTAAAACCAAGGTCTTCGCTTTCGCCACTTCAAGGCCAGCAATGATCAATTAGCAATAGGAAGTGAGTTATAAAATAACTATATGACCGTGAATTCTTAAAATTGGTCAACTTTGTAACAATAAATGTATATAATGAAAACTTGGATCACGCATTTGTTGTTTCCGCAACGCACAGGATAACTAAATGATTAGCGCTACCGTATTTTGATACAAAATAATAAATTGCTTATGGTAGGTATTCATTCATTACATCTACATTGTATGCTTACTACGGGGCTAGATGTCGCTGTGTAAAATTGTCCAGTAATACTTATTATTTTATTTATTATTATAGGACATCAATTATAACTCTCAAAACGGTTTTTTTAGATATTGTTATTGAACAGTAGAATTCCTCTTAATTGTTTGTTATTTCATGGTTTTTTCCCAAGATGCCACTTACTGGCTGAAGAGACGAGGTTGCCCCAGATCTGGGCCATCTGGTAGAACATGAAGAAGAGTCCGAAGAACCGCACCACCAGAACCTCCACGGGAACTCCTGACAGTTTGGAATACGGCTCTGCTACCTAAAACATATTCATATTTTATATTCATAGACCACCCATAGAGATTTCCAGTTATTTCGGTTGGAATTGGCTTTCATCCTCCATTGCTTTCATTCCAAGCTTAGAGCTTATTATGGGGCTCTAGATGTTGATGTGTGAATTGTCCAACAGTATTTATTTTATTTTTATTTATTTTATGTATAGCATCTTTCACTGAATCATCTGTCTACCTTGTTGTTGAACGTCCAAAGTGTTTTCCGAGTTTTCTGTTCAAGAAGGTAATTTTCAATGATGGGGTTAAACAATAATTGAAGTGCATCCATCTGTACCTACTACACGCCATAATGTATTTAACAAACTAACTGGCTATGTTTGTGACTGTTGTTCTCTACATAATTATCTCCATTATTATAATCACTTGATTAAGTATTCTTTATGAAGAACCTTAAACCTTATCCTGTCATAAAAGATCTACCATATTCGTAGACAAAGGGGCCCGAAATTATTAAAACAAAAATGTGGCGCCCACAGTAACGTTATGCATACAGATAGTGTATTTAATAAGAGCCATTGTCCGACCAAAGCCTAATAGATGAATTGTAATGAGCTGATTATCTATGGTAGGTATTATATAATCGCTGAGGTAGCTAAGCATTTAAAAATAATTGGTTGGAATATTATCATAGGATAAAATATTTTATGAGGCCTCCGATATTTTGCTAAAAGAATAAATATTAAACTTAAAATCACTTATTATACCTACGACTATATTTTGTTGTAAAACTATGAAGTTTTTGAGGATGGCGATGTACAAAATAATGATTTTAATTAAAATTAATGGATAAATATTTCTCCACACACTAATCTACCGTATTCAGAGGATATAACACATCAATAAGACACAAGTGTTGTGCGTGACAGTGTGATATTCGCCTAAATAACTTAAACGCAAAAAATCTAATTAATAACCCACATGATCTCAGCAACGGCAATTTTTAAGGAATCTTTGCAATGTTTGCGTAGCGCTACTGATCACTTTAAATTCCTACACATTTATTTTGTTTACCTACTTGCCATCAAGCAATGTAAAAAAAACTTGCTTTAACGTTAGATTAATTGTTTATCAATTTAATTGATCAGTATTGTGCTGTTGACTTGCCTTATAATCAACATCACCATCATCGTAATCATCCATATTCTTTCTAAAGGTATTGGGAGATTTGGTATAAAATAAATTGAAATTTGAATTTGATCAAAGCACTACAGTCACAAGGTAGGTCAGTGTTCAAGCCCTTTTCTATAAATTACTATTTGTTGAATGGAATAACTCAAAATATCAGCCTTATCTATGACTGATGTGGGTGTAGTTAAATGTGGTTTTAGAGAATATTTATTATATTTCATCAAGGGCAGCGTGTAATTACAATAATATGTAAATACAACACGATATTACAGAAAATTTTAAGATGTTGTCATGACATAATAATAGAGGTCTTTAAATATGCTCTTCGTGATTAACATCTACATATCGCAATTATCTTATGCAATAAGTTTAAAGCTTATTCTTGAGCTTAAACATAGGTTTAAGCTAAAGATTGTACAGTCGCGAATAGAACTGCGTCACAACACAATGAATGAGACACAACATACCACAGACAGATAGGTGCACTTGGCGCACCAGAGCGGTCCTCCTCCGAAGCCCACCATCATGCCAGCCGGCACCAGCGTGTACAGGCGCGGGTAGAACTGCGTCACTATGAATGAGACACAACATACCACAGACAGATAGGTGCACTTGGCGCACCAGAGCGGTCCTCCTCCGAAGCCCACCATCATGCCAGCCGGCACCAGCGTGTACAGGCGCGGATAGAACTGCGCCACGAGGAAGGGCATGTATGCTATGAAGGACACCGCGACCGCCCACTTGCAGCCCAGCCATCTACAGAAAACAATTATTAGAAGATGCTCCATTGGAAATAGTTTAGTTTCTAATCTGCAGATACTAGTCTTCTTTCTTATTCTGTTCTGAGAAGTCGTATTGCAGAAAAAATCACATTCTTAGAGATTGAGTCCAAAAAAACTAAACTATGTTTTATGTTAGGACATACTTGATGACCACAGCAGGCAGCAGTATGTTAGAGAGTATCAGCGAGAAGTAGATGGCAGCCAGGGTAAAGGCGCCAGCACCGGCGTCGCTGTGCACGGAGCTCTGCAGGTTGGCTGCGCCGTGGAAGGCCGTGAACTGCACCATGAACGCAAACCCAAGAACCAGTATATTCCGGTTGATGCGCCATTTCTCATTGGTGCCGAATACTACCGCGGATTCTGGCATCGTATAGGCTGAAAAGGTCAAAGAAATATATACAATAAAGAATACAATTGTTCCAAAGCCGGCCTAAGAAAAAGTCTTAGGCATCACACGGCGGTGTTCTTTATAATCCCTTATTCGGTCTGATGTCATCCACGGGGAGAGATTGGAAGGTAACTAAGCAATTTATTTAAATAGGTAAAAAACTTAAAAACGGGAAACAGCGTATAGTAGTTTTCTTTACTGTTCAACTTTACATCCATTGAGACTTTATAAGAAGTGTTGAAGTGTGAAGAATGATGAATAACGAACATTATGTCTTATATATTTGCTTAAACAGAAACGTGTAGCTAATACAAGTTTTTACTATTGTGATCGAAACGGTGAACATTTTATCAGCAATTTAAATAATGTAATTGGTGGTTAGTTTGTTCATATTTTCCTTATAACCATCAATCGAGGCATAAAAGCATAACCACCTATGTCAATAAAATTAATGTAACCTACGATAACTTGAGTTTGCAATCTTTATCCTTGAACTTTTACTTATGTATAAAGGGGAAAACCCTATCCGTTTGTCTGTATCACTGTCAAGGTCCTTTTCCAATAGTAAGAATAAATAATCTTTAATGAACACCAAGTACAATAACAGAAAAGTTTAAGGAAAAAAATATTTTAGAGGGACAAATTATCGCTAAAACCCTACACACTACAGGGCTTTACTTATGTATAAAGGGGAAAACCCTATCCGTTTGTCTGTATCACTGTCAAGGTCCTTTTCCAATAGTAAGAATAAATAATCTTTAATGAACACCAAGTACAATAACAGAAAAGTTTAAGGAAAAAAATATTTTAGAGGGACAAATTATCGCTAAAACCCTACACACTACAGGGCTACAGTAGGTATAAACTACAGGGCAACCTTTGGATGGACACAAAATAATGAGTACAACCGGTAAATCTTAGTGGTTTCTTTTGTGCAATTTTTATCTTTATCATTTTATATGTTTTTGAAGTAGGTACTTCAAAAACATATAAAATGATAAACCTAACCTTACCTAGCCCAACGATAAATAAAATTTAAAAAAATCATTTACTTATTCGTTTTGACGACACCCGGTGTAACTAAACAAATAATATACTTATTTATATAAAATACATAGTTTACGGTTTCCAGTTTAAACAATACGTTCTCTTTTCCAAGGATACTAGTACATACCAATTGTTGTTATTCAATAGTCTATTAACCGTGTCCATTGAAATAAGACCGGTTGACATGCAAATTCATGGGTCAAAAACTAGGAAGCGCAATATTTTATATTTTTTTCTGTGTGAATAATTAATCACTAAATTAATACAGCGTGTCTTTGAGGTTGAACAAATTCAAGTCATTATATATTATTGTGTTAGTTTCATAACATAACCAATCTAAATACCTACATATGTATATTATTATTTTTTCAAGATAATTAAGTCATCGGTGCTTCGAAAAAAATTCGAATTCGATAGTTTATCTTGTTTATAATATATTTACGTTATTTAGTTTATCTAATTTAGCCAATAAACTTTATCCAATACTTACAAAAAATATTTTTTCAAATCGGACCAGGGGTTTATTCCCTAAATAAGCGCATTAATACAAAAAAAATGTTCTTTAGCTTCATAATATAGATTTAGAAATAATTTTCATAATAATAGATACTCACCTATAGAAAAAGGATTAACGATTTTTATGAAATTATGTTAAATTTAATGAATGTATTTCACGAATATATTCGTAAAAAATAAAACATTAAACTAAATGTGAATTAAAGTCTAATCCTTTACTAATATTTTATAGCTTTATTGTTTGCAAATATTTTCAATATATTTAATCTAGATTCTGAGCTCACGACAATTCAGAACATGACATGATCTGACCTTAGATTAATAGGATTTTCAAGGTTGGCCGATCGATGTCGTTTATGTAACTGTTCATAGATATAAATAACAAATAAATATTAGTGTGACAGTAGGTACCTACGTAACACAGCCGTATTGGAGCCGTGTTGGCTAAGGCACTCTTGTCTATTTTATTTATTTATATATCGTACCGAATTTATTCACCTACCATTTGAATTCAGAACCCTGCCTCATTCTTGAAAAATGTTTGTGCTCTAAGCAGAGCGTTGAAAAGAGAGTTAAAAAAACACAAACTAAATCAACATTTCACACTTCACAATGCGTGCGCGTCTATGCAGCAATCTAAGGATTCGACATAGTTTGATAATATTAGATATACCTAATCATAAATTAAAAAAATATAATAATATTGCTCTTTGATGCAAAAACAACTCAACGAATTTTAAAGAAACTACAAAAAGTTCACGTCATACCGTCCTATACAGGCAACATTTTACCGCGGATAAATCCAATATAACGCGAATAAACCCGCAATCGAGCTAGCTTCATGCTTATCTCAAACATTGACTTTGAATACAACTAAATTTATTTATTATTCTACAAGAACTGAATCAATTAATTTGATTATTTAACTAAGACTAATTATCTTAATTTTGCAAAAATCTAATTCTCTTGGATAGTCGACCCAATTCCCATACTCTCTCTAATTAATACTATTATCGCCTAATTAGACATAACTACGTATGCAACGTTATCTCGTTAGATACGCTGAGATTTTGAAAATGAAGAAAATACCTAACTTATTTAGTAGTTTACTTAACTAGTAGGTACTTTTGTCTCTCGTTAGGTATGAGTTTTGATACTTTTGATTATTTCTACGAGTAATCAAAAGTATCAAAATGTTGTTTGTAATATTTAAGCAGTAGAATTATCCTTATTAGTTGAAGGCAAAGAGAAATAAAGGTCTGGACTTTAGTGTGAACAGTTTTACTACCCCTACCCTCCTGATAGTTTCCGACAAATCTAATGATTGTTTTGTCTAGTGAATCTGATAATGGTTTTAAAATTTAGATCAATAAAACTGAAATATTATGTTAATTTCATAGCGTAAATACATCTTAACTATGTAATTTAATAATAAAATAATCTTTTATAACATTTATTCCTGGGAACCTTTAATTGACTCACTGTCTTGTATTCCATATTTTATAGCTCGTAGCAGTTCTCGAAACAACAAAAAAATATAAATTTATAAATAAAATAATGGTTTAGATTATTTTCATGTCGGACAAAAATAAATCATAGAACAGTTGTTACCTTTTGAATATGGTTAATTATTTATATCAGCTGGCTTCCTCTGCACTGACACTAAATAACACTGTTCCAATATAAACTTTGAAAATAATTCTAATTTTAAATTTAAAAAATCAGATCATTTTCTCTATAGCCAGTACCGAACCGTTTAATAAATAGCGCCCAACTAAACCTTATTTACCACCTACGCAGGTTCTACGCGTGCCAACATAGTAGGGATGTATGTGTGCGTGTCCATTCACTAATATCATAGTAAAGTATCACTAATTAACGAAGCATATTAATTTTATTTACCTCTACCATTGTTCATATTGCTTGAAGATATTTGATTTTAAAAACCTTGCATGTATTTCAAAAACAGCATTATTTAAAAAATATAATCAAAAATGAAAAGGGTAGGGGCCGGTTGTTTTACCATTTTTGATAGTTTTGATGATATTCGACATTCTAGAGTCAAATTTCATAAATATAGAGTTTTTGTTAACTATGATTTATAAAAACTACCGTTATCAAACAGTTTTAGTTTGTGTTCGAATGTAATTACCTCTATTTGTAATCAATTATAATATAACATTGTGTGATAAATAACAATAAAGAATTTGAATTTGAAAACTTCTATGAAAAGCGTTTTACGTTTACGTAAATCGCTCCGCGCGTGGTGATTGGTATGGTAGGTAGATCAACAGATATCTGTGGATAGAGCACTGTGACCAAACTAGATGGCAGCACACAACAAATTAGATCGCGCTATCGAAGCGTTGCACTAGTTTGAGGGTTCAAGTTTCGACATCTATATAGTTGTAATTTATAACTCATAACTCAGTAAAACTACTGAACCGATTTAGATGAATTTTTTGAAATGCCGTTTGTCATTATTGATATCACGGTGTAAATAATCCAATAAAAAATAAACATTATGAATGAATCCATCCATCTTCGAAATATTTACAGTTCTCCACAATCCGAAGTCAACCAAAATCAATATTTTTTTAAGTTTTGTTATTCGTTCGTTTATGCTTTCGTTCGATCGACTCACAGATCAGTGGATCGACTCTACCGTACCCCTTGACGAAATTATTAATATAGATACAATAAGAGATTATTAATATTTAACGTTTTTATTGAGATATAAAGGTAGTCCAGTTTCATAGGTCACTATAATTTGTTTTTAAAAATAAAAAAATACATTAGGATCCACTTAATATAACCCGCGCAGATAGAAAATTGATTTGAAAATGGCGGCGGGTACGTATGGTACGATTGGCAAAACAATGATAAAAGTATAGAGAGTGAGCGAGAACGCATGCGAGAGGACGCCATTTATAAATCAATTCTTTAAGTGCGCGGCTTATATCAACATGGAAGTTCAGATACTAAGCAATAAAAAGTATTTATTTGAATCATACAGATAATTAAATCTAGATTACTAAGGCATATAAAATCATATTAGAGAGCTACCTACCTAGCTAGAGACTTATTAGAGAGGTAATACTTACTTGTGTTATATTAATAACCTATTTTAACCTTAGAAGACAAATCCTTTTTTATTTATAAAGTTATGTGTGCTTTCATATAAAACAAGTGTCAAATTTTCTATAAATGGTAAAACAACACAACAAATAGGACTAATTCAACTCAAACCCAACATTATCTTTTCCTTGGCTGTCTCTTTCCTTCCTTTCATTTGCTCTGTCTCTTTCCCTCACTTCAACAACCGCATAGCTGATCATGCCAGCCACCATGAGGCTAATCATGATGTAAGTTTTGGTATCCGTCCGGAGATATGCGGATACCGCATGGGATATAACATATCCGATGGATGCGGTGACTCCGTATGCGCAAAAAGCCGCTGATTCTCGCCCGGGGAAGAGAGTGCCGTAGTATCCTGGAAAGAGCAAGATATTTTGGTGATACTTCTGCACTCATCCAATACCAACACCTACTAAACTTTTAAACACCGTTTTGTATTGCGACGAAATAGTAGTTGTTTTTATCTCCTATGTTAAGTTATTACATTAGGTACTATTCTGTTATCAGAAAAATGTTATGTATTTATAAGGACTGTGGATTTTGTTATAATAATAAAATAAATAAATTAATATATATATCTATGTATATAAAAGAAAGTCGTGTTAGTTACACTATTTATAACCCTAGAACGGCTGTATAGTTTTGGCAGAAAAATGGTGGAGAGGTAGCTTAGAACCAGGAGAAGGACATGGGATAATTTTAAGAACGGCAAAATGTTATTATGCAGGCTTAGCCGCGGGGCGGAAAGCTAATTATTTATATCAGGTACTTCCGGTAAATTTCCACAGTCTACTACTTTTTATAGATATATTCATTATGTACGTTTTTTTAGTCATATACTAAGTAGGTATAACGTAGTGATTATATTCTCTTTGTAAGTAGGTACTGAAATCTGTTTGATTATAGAATATTTTATTTATTTTACTAATAACTAACAATTAAGTATAAGACTTGTTCAAAAGATTTTACTTTGTGTTTTGAATGTTTCTTCATTTAAAAGGGTAATACGTAGGTGCTATTGTTTTTAATTCACTACAAGTCTTATTCAATTTATCATCCAGCTTGTACAAACTAAGAAAATAAAAGACCAATTTAATTGATATCACAACCACTTTAATTCTTATCTATTACCTATAAAAATCATCATAAGAACGTTCCCACTGCTGGGACACAGGGACTTCTTTCAGGGAGTATTAGTATTACTAATTAAATTACAATTCCTAAGTATAATGTATACATACATTGCCAACAATGAAGCGCCTTTGTAAAACTAAAGTTATTATGTATAGATTGCTATAATTTTAACAGTAGTGAATAAAATTAAAAACATAAACGATACCTAGTGAAAAAATAGTTAGGTATATGTATAATTTACGAAATAACATATATATTAACCAACAATTAAAATAAAATTAAACATTTATTTACAACAGACAAAAACTTAGAATCAATTTTATTTATTTATTTTTTAAAGGAACGCCAACAGAATACATATCAAACATTTACAACAAATTAAATAAAGGTAATAATTATAATTCTAATATATATCCTAATAACAGGCGAACACAAACTACTATAATTTGAGTATTGTCTTATTTTATAGTGATATAGGTACCTATGCCATTTTACATATAATAGTCAATTAACCTATATTAGCTGAAATTCCGTTATCTTTTGTTAGTCCTTATCTTAAGAACTGTCACGACAATATGAATTATGCTTAACTTAATTTATGATCTTATTTAATATAGATTTGTTTTAAAAATATACAAATTAATAACTAGTTATAAATGATTTAGTTAAGTATTTAAATATACCAACAAACCTAAGTTTTTTAAGGGCGTAAGATGTTTCCATGTGTATATTTATATGGAGTTAAATAATTTATTGAATTAATCACTCAATCAATTGACTGTAGATAAATAATACATAGTTTGAAAAAAAAGGTCAAGTCAAACTAGGATTCAATGTTAAGTTAACTGATTTGAGGTATGGACAATTGTAGGTAATAAGTACCTGAGTAAAAACAAAAATATTTGAGATTATCTTACTCTACATTCTGAAAAGCAATATTATCACAGCCTTTAACAGCACCCAACTGCTTCTGTCCTACCATCTTCCCTCTTCTATCCCTCACTTCCACGAGGATATATCCCAGCATTCCAGAGACCATCATGGCCGCCATGAGATACGTCTTCGAGCTTGTGCGAAGGTGGGGGGAAATCACGTAGGCTATGATGAAGCCGACTGACTCCCACAGGCGGAAGTTGGAGAAGGCTGCCTCTTCTTTACCGGGGAAGAGGATTCCGTAGTAGGCTGGAAGTTAATTGTAAAATTAAGTGATTTAGTATTAACAATTTGTTTAAAAAAATGTTTTAAATAATGAATACGAAAATACAAAGATTTCAAGGTTTTAAGACATTTATGTACCTACATACAATCTTTAAACATCTCTTGGACGAGAAATAAAAAAAACTTGAAGTCTTGAAGAAGAAGCATTATGGAGGCTACGAAGATGCCTAGCAGTACAGATGATGATGCTGATTGATCAAATATAATATTGATATTCGAACATACTTTTATATTTGCTTAAAATTATATGTTTATAACATGTTTAAAAGCACATCCAAGCATTTTAATGGTGTTGAATTTGAATGAAAATTTTGCTTTAGCAATGATGTTTTGTTAATTTAACCGTAAATACCTTATTGAAATAATTTCATGACGATATTTTTTCAAGATTAAAGATGATTATGTGTATTCGGCAGATGGTGCCAAAAGGTGCTTGAATGGAGATCGTCAGGTAAGCACAGTGCTATTCAATAGTTGGTGCATCTATCATCTATCTAGATAATACGACTAGGTAACTAAAACATGGGCGTTTTAGAATGCGGCAGTCAACCTATTAACCGGATCAAAACCACCGGAATATATGCGGCGTTACACGTTATAACCTCCATAGGCAACATAATGTTATAGAAGTTGGTCAGAAATATATAGGTAATTTTATGAGCAATAAGTACCACAAAGCGACGCGTCGACGCACACTATAGGTACTCGTAGGTACTAGGACAACAGCAACTCCAGGTGATGTACGTACCGTTGATCTGCACGATCCAGACGGAGTCGCTGAGGCCCCACACTGCCGCGATGCCGTACAGCACCAGCTCGGAGCCCGGCTGCGGCCGCCAGCTCAGCAGCGTGACGAACAACCCTGCGTGGACGATTGTGGAGAGACATAGTAGGGGAACGCGGCCTGTTATCTAAAACAATGAACACAGAAAGTTTTAGGAAAACGCAATGCAAATCAAAAAGTTTATGTGGTTAAGTGGGAGCACACTTAATTTTCATTCCGAAGGTCGTGGTGGATGCCGCGCACATCTGGATTTTTCTTTTTGAAAAATGTATGTGTGCCTTAAAAAACGGTGAGGACACCGGCATGTTCTGAGAACTTTGAAAAGTCTAAACGATACACGATACGTTTATACGATTCATCAACCCGCACTTGGCCAGCGTGTTAAATTAAGGTATGTAACATGAATAGAGGTGAAGAGTATGAGTGCAAATCGTCACGAAATATCGTCTTCCTTAGTTGATAGAGAACCATATGGGGTGGTATGTACTATATTATTAGGCCGACTCCTCACAGCTAATAAGCTAATCATTATTTGTTGATGTGATCCTTCCGATCTACCTTGGCTATGTATCCTGAGACGACGCACCCCACAGCGTCTGCGAGTCCGAAGGTCATCATCACGAACCCAACAGTCCCTGTGCCCACGGCGCAGGAGACATACGCCTGAAAAAAAAAAAAATATTGTATCAAAGATCTGTATGTGCACTAGGTGATTTACAACATACAGTCGAACCTACGGATCGTAGAAACTTGAAGCTTTATAGCTTATAGGTCTTGCTACGAAAATATATAAACTAGAAATAAATTTTGGAAATGTAGAAAAATACTTTCCCTATATGATAAGATAATATAATTCTTTATTACACCAATAATCACATCAATAATCAATATTTACTTAAAAACTACAAAAATGTATGCGTAATGGGCGGTCTTATTGCTTTAAGCAATTTCTTTCAGAACCTGAGGATGGAAAGAAAAACTGCAGAATATAACTAGACGGTGGCTCCTAGTATAAGGCCAACGCTTATTAGTAACCAATAAAGGGTCAAATCAACAAACCGCAGTAAAGTCAGCTCCAAAGAACGCCTGCTGGAACCCGACGAAGATGTTGATGGTGACGAGCAGTAGCTGGTTGGGCTCCACCATCAGCTTGAGGGTCACGGCCAGCAGCGCCAGACCGGAGCCAGAGCCGCTCGGCTTCTTGGAAGACTCGTATCTGAAGACAAAGTGATAAAAACCCTTAACTAATATTATAAATGCGAAAGTAACTCAGACTGGTTTTTGGTTTGGTTGGTGGTATTTGGTATTCACACCGAATGAACCGATTGTACCTACCTAATGAAATTGAGTATGGAGATATATCCGGTCGGTACGGTTAAGGACATGGACTACATTTTACCACAGAAAAATATATACTTTAACGGGTGAAGCAGAAAGGAAAGGAGAGTGGAAAGCTACACTGTATAAAAAGAGAAAAGTAATTCGTTATTATGACTCTAATCGACTTGTAATTGTAACCCACAATAACGAACAACGCCCAAGTGCCAACTTATAAAATAACTCTTTCTTTCAAAGTCATTACCTTTTCATGGAATCCACTCCAATAGCAACAATCAGGGCAGCTCCCGCCATACATGCGAGATAAATTCCTGGAACAAATAATGTAGGTAGATATTGTGTTTGTAGCCATTCCATAGCTGTTTAACATAAGTCATTCTACAATATACACCAAGTAAAACGTACTGCAGCGCCACTCTGTATAGGAACTGTACCAACTGACTGCATTTATCAATCACCTGGAAAGCGTGAAGACTGGTGATTTTTAGCAGGGGCAAATGGACAGCTACATACCAGACACTTGGTCCTAAGCCCTAATAAGCCCACTACTGCTGCTTATATTGTCTAAGACTAACTGTTGTTAGCTTGTATCGTCATGCATACCTGCAATCATCTGTATCTTCTCCGGCGGCTGTGTCGGCAGTGCCTCCCCTGCATCGGCAGCGGGCAGGAAGTTCGCCCCGCACAGCTCAGAGATGGCGCTGGCGTTCAGTGACGTCACTGCGGCTGTGTTGTTGCCCGATGACAGCACTGGAGGTGAATCGATTTATTTAAAACTAAATGAAAACGAAATTTGACGAAATTCTCCATAATCCGAATTTGGCGGATATTATGTTGTCGACTCAAAATCATTTTTTTTATGTTTTGTTATTCATATAATACACTCGAGAGCAATGAATCCGGGTCACTCAAAGAATCCAAAAAATCTCGGAAAGTAAGAATGCTAGGTTAATGCAATAAATTGTATTTAATAGACAATTTAATACTCCTTAAATGAAAGTTAAAAAAATATGAGTCACCATACATTTTATTTACACAAAATTACATAAAGAAAAAAAACTGCTGATCTCTCCTTAAAACAAAAATAGGAAACATGAAATTTTTGAACTTTATGACGATTTTCTTGAATTTCAATACTTCGTATTACCTCCTCGTGCTTCCATTACTGCGTTTACGCGGTTTGGCATGCTGTACACCAAGTTCCTTATACGATTTTGGGGAATATTCTCCCATTCCTCTGTGAGAGCAATTTTGAGCTCAGGAAGCGTGATTGGGGGAGGGTTTCGTTGTTTTACGCATCTCCCTAGCTCGTCCCAAGCATGCTCGATCGGGTTGATATCCGGGCTGCGCGCTGGCCACAAGTAATGTTCATCTCTTGAAGGTAGTCATTCACAATCCTACCTGTATGAGGTCGGGCATTGTCATGCATAAATATAGCATCCTCACCCAAATTGACCATAAATGGACCAACGTGTTCGTTGAGGATTTCTTCCACATATCTTACGCTAGTTAAAGAGCCGTTTTCTATGATCACCAGCTCTGTGCGACTTTCAGAGGAAATTCCGGCCCACACAAGTACAGACCCACCACCGTAGGCTACTTTTTCTTCGATGCATGCTTGCTTGAATCTTTCCCCTGGTCTTCTATACACTCTGTGTCTTCCATCGTGCTTGTAGAGCATAAATTTTGATTCGTCGGAGAACATAACTTTCGACCAATCTTCAATACTCCAATTTACGTGGTTCTGGGCATATCTTAGTCTTGAAATACGATGGCCACGCTCCAGTTTAGGGCCGTTTGCAGGTCTAAGGGGTTTTAAGTTAGATTCAGCAAGCCGACGTCTTACTGTCCATGCACTTGGGTTACTTCCTCCGAGGCGTCGAAACTGATTTGTGAGTTCAGTTCCTGTGAGAAAGCGATTTCGAAGCATGGTGTTCACCAAGTATCGGTCTTCTCGTGCTGTTCTGAGTGGCCAGCGCGCAGCCCGGATATCAACCCGATCGAGCATGCTTGGGACGAGCTAGGGAGATGCGTAAAACAACGAAACCCTCCCCCAATCACGCTTCCTGAGCTCAAAATTGCTCTCACAGAGGAATGGGAAAATATTCCCCAAAATCGTATAAGGAACTTGGTGTACAGCATGCCAAACCGCGTAAACGCAGTAATGGAAGCACGAGGAGGTAATACGAAGTATTGAAATTCAAGAAAATCGTCATAAAGTTCAAAAATTTCATGTTTCCTATTTTTGTTTTAAGGAGAGATCAGCAGTTTTTTTTCTTTATGTAATTTTGTGTAAATAAAATGTATGGTGACTCATATTTTTTTAACTTTCATTTAAGGAGTATTAAATTGTCTATTAAATACAATTTATTGCATTAACCTAGCATTCTTACTTTCCGAGATTTTTTGGATTCTTTGAGTGACCCGGATTCATTGCTCTCGAGTGTATTTCGATCGAGTGTACCGGTATCCCTTGACTAAATTATTAATATAGATTCTTCATTTTTTACTGTTATTGTTTCAGCAGTAAAAATAAGATACTTACCAAGGGAGGAGATGAGGTTACCCCAGACCTGGTTCATCTGGAAGATCATGAAGAAGAGCCCCAAGAACCGAACTAATAGCGCCTCGGGGGATATCTTTGAGATTTTACTGTGAGCTTCTGATACCTGCAACAAAAAACATTAAATAAGGCGAACATGACATGAAGGCTTTCAAGATTTTCTGGCTTTATTGTATCATTTTATGATAGAGCGGCTTTAATAGCTGAAACACGACTTTGCTTCAAATATGGTCTGTCTATGTTAGGTGCATCTACTACGCTTTGAATGTTATTGGGGCCGCATTAGGAGCATTAGAGTTAGAGCATTAAATTTCCACCAAAACTTAGGTGGCAATAGAAAAATAACAAACCGATTTTTTTTCAAGAGAGTTGGAAATAACGTTATTACTAATCCATTTGTTAATTATGATTCTTTTTGTGTTTTATACTGTTAATTGGTCAGGAAATTCTAGACTATGTAGTGTAGAGCTTCTGTTCGTAGGACGCTCTAATACCAGGCCGCATTTAGAGGTCTGGAGGACCCAGGGCATTTATTACTTGGAAATTGGGGGAAAAAAAGTTCGAAGTCATTATTGTGGGGGCCCCGCTTTCGTTCCGTTTGCCCCCCTAAATCCGGCCCTGAGCTCTATACTACATAGTCTACAGCTCCTGTATCTCACCACGGACAGGTAGGTGCACTTGGCGCACCAGAGCGGCCCGCCGCCGAGCCCCACGCACAGCCCCGCCGGGATCAGCGTCCAGAACGACGGGCGAAGCTGCGCCGCGATGTATGGCATGTAGGTTATAAAGGAGAGTGCGATCGCCCATTTGGTGCCGAGCCATCTGAAACGTTTGAACATGATATTAGTTTTAACGATGCAAACAATTATTAATACAGTTTAGTAAAAGGAGGTAATTATAATTAATTTTAATCTTACGAGATTTGATTCATGTACAAGTTTTTTTTTTTTACTTAATAAAATAACACTGGTCGCTACACTCACTGAGCGGAATTGTACAATTTTCTTATTAGTTCAATTCGGTCCTTCTGTCCATTACAATCTATTTTTGTTTGTATTCCCATTCCCATGCGCTACTATTTCTAGATGGATATTGCCTTTTTAAGAGGATTCAATTTTGTTTCAGGACATGATGTGTGGGGTCAATAGAAGTTTAACATTCAATATATGTATTTCGGAAATGACCATGCGTCCTTCAAAAAATATTCATGACATAACTTTTAGCAAACTGCTTTGCCTACAAAATGTGTATATTAGGTATATTATTTGCGGCAAAAGTTATAAGAAATTTATTATTAAAAATTGAACTCAAATTGTATCATTTTAACGGCCTATAGGTATGCCTTTTTACATTTCAACCTCCCTCCATAGTTTTTGAACGGGCATAAAAGATGTTAATCACATTACTTGATAACGAGGACTGGCAGGAAGATGTTGGAGAAGATGAGTCCGGCGTAGACGGCGGCCAGCGACGCCGTGCCCAGCCCCGCCTCCGCGTTGATGGAGCTCTGCAGGTTGGCTGCTCCCTGGAAACAACACAACCTACTATTAACACATTGAGTGCTCACTCACTACTCGGATCCGAGTTGGGAGGAGGGGTGCCGGCCACTCGGATCCGAGCGAGCAGCCTATGCATTTTGTAGTCGTCAGTAAAAATTTGGCAGTAAATATCATGCAGTAAATGTGTTAATAATAATAAATAAATAAACAGATATTTTTTTTCTCACAAACATTAGATAATTATGACTTCAAAAACATTTAGTTTATAACAATTTGTTATTTATGTTAAATTTGACGTGACTGAGTGTTCTATAAGTTCCAAAAGATAAATAAATGACGAAAAACATCATTGAGGCCTAACATGTAGGCTGTTATGAATAATCTTACACTAAATAACTTACAAGAACTCTCAAAGTAACAATATTTCAAGACCATTAAAAATATTACCAATTAGAATGAGTTCGCAAGGTAATTTCTTATCTATCGCATAAAAAATCAACCTTACAGAGCAATTAGTAACGACTTTTCTTGTTATCTCGTTCGAGGAAAAACAAGGTATGACCTTTTTTACTTCCGGAAAAATTAAGGTACCTAGGTACTTATATTTTACTACCGTTCTGACTAGATAATGTTTTAAACTATTGATTGTTTTAAAAAAAATTATAATCACAAACTTTTAGTACGATATTTTTTTTTATGTTTGTTACGATTTTAATGCGAATTATTATTAGACGACCTCTGTGGCGCAGTGGGCGAAGATATGCCTGCGATGCAGGAGGTGGCGGGTTCGTTTCCCACCTCGAAACAAAATGAGTACGAGTCTGATGATAACGATAAATGTAGGTAAGTATACTTTAGGATTCATCATCATCATTTCAGCCGTCTGACGTCCACGGCTAGACAAAGGCCTTAAATATTTTCAGTTTACAATTGACAATTTCGGCCGGAAGTAGCAGATAGTTTAGGGTTACTGATGCATGTGTTGTATTGTATTTATTAACTTGTCTATATGATCTTTAGGATTGTATGAAAATAAATGACATAAATCCTAAAAGATCTTAAATTAAATATTTAAAATAAACTCACACTGTAGGCAGTGAAGTGCACCATGAAGGCGAGGCTGATGACGACCACATTCTTGAGGATGCGCCAGGTGCCGCTGGAACTGCCACCCTCCGCCTTCTCTATCTCGTACTTTTCTTTAGTCATCGTTCAATCAACACTTTTTGTTGGGTTTTGTTAACACTTCACCATAACGATATCACTGTGACACACACTAAAAAGTTAGGTATCTTAGGTATATAACTTTTTGAGGTCCTTAGGCTTAGAGAATTAGCTTAGGTAAAGATAGCACTAGTTTATAGAGTTTGGTCGTTTCTGTTCTGCCGACTGTTGTGGTTGATAAAGTAAGTTTACTGAGAACGTAATGTAACTTTAGATATGAAGAGAGGGGCATAGGCTACTTTTTACACAGGTAAAAATCTTTCAGCGGGAAACAGTATTGTAATAACGCGGGCGAATATATTTCTATCTACATACAGTATGTATATATATTTACTATGATTTTACGCTGTAACGTGTACCTAACGAAACAAATTACTAAAAACCTAAGTAAACAGATTCTTTACAAAACGTGGATCCATTGTAAAATGTTGAACCTATGATTGCAGCGTAAGCAGAAACCCAACTAAATAATAAGAAGCAAAACAAGCTTTATATTAGGTAAGTTTTGATTAGGAACAGGATTCTGATGAGCGCTGCCGGATGAGACTGTGGCCAGCGGGCGCCGCGTGAGATCGCACCACAATCACTATTGTTTATCTTTATCTACAAGCAAAGTCTAGTCGGCTTATTCCACTTTACCCCAAAACTCTACTTTTTAGTCAATATATATCCATACATTCATTCCACTACCACCCCAAGACGATGAAAGGTGTCAAAATTTCATCAACAAATATCTCCATACTTCCATTCCACTTGCACCCCAAGCATTATTCGTAGGGTCTGCAGTATAATTGTAGCAAAAATAAATAAAACGCAAGATAATTATTGTTCATGGCTTATGTTATATTTTACTATAAAAACTGTTGTGGTTTGATAAATTCATATTGAGATCAACGGGCAATACACGAAACTTATTTCCGTAGACTATTGATCAACCGTTTCGTCCCAGAACTGAAAAAAAAAATTATACGCGTGGGGTAGCTATCAAATCTATCTATCATTTCTAAAATAAGAAGAGAAGTATATAATGTACATTATCATACAAACTACCAACGAAAGTTGATTTGAACGAGATTTAGCAAGTATTTTTTTATAATACCTACGTCATAAACTATTTCATATAAACAATTGCTGCGGAAGCCTACATGGGCGAGTCCGACTCGCACTTGGCCACTTTTTTCAATAAAACACTATGGTAATCTTATTAAATAGGTTTATTACCAAACCAACATTTCTTTTTCAGACTCTATACACATAATATTATATCTCTGACGATTTAAGATGTTGTAGTATTCAAATAGATTTTACTACAACAGCTCGCAACAGCATTTTTCGATAAGTATTTTTTTCAAATTGATGAGTTATCAGTCCTCAAGTATTATCTTGAATTTTTCTGTTGACTATACTAAAAACAAAAGATTAATTTGAAATTTGATTATCAAAACCGTTTTGGGGTTGAAGTGGAAGTTTTTTTGGGGTAAAGTGGAATAAGCCGTCTAGTCAATGTAGTACAGTCGAGTAAAAATGGCGTGTTGAGAACAATTGAAAATAATTACTAACAACTGAGTCACGGAACTATTATAATGACTATATTTTATAAATTAAGATATTTCATAGTCAAATAACGCTTGCGAAACCCATAAAATCCCCATAAAATAAAATAAATAATCTTAGTTAAATTCATTTTACTGAAATTCTTTCTAACTTTATCTATTGTATATGATAATCGATGCCACTTTTCGTAGTATTTTATAAAACTCAAGAACGGCTGGACCGATTTAGGTTCTTTTGATTTTAAAATAGTCGTAGTGGCCGTGGTAAAACATGGGAATAAAGCGGGCAAAGCTGCGGGTCAGCTATTTACTCATGATAGACTTTTGTAATCGACTGTATTGTTCATGTTAAATGCTACGATCTGATAACATCTTCGCGAACTTATAATTTTTTCATCTCATCTCAATGTTTTAATTTAATCGTGATGATTTTTTTGCGGTTTCAAACCTTTGATGAAGATGATGCGAAAATTGTAAGGAATGCATTAATGTAGAATTAAACACTTCCTTGTGTAGTACTTTTCGTGTTTTTTTACTATGAAAATTGTAAAAAAATACTTAAAGTCAAGGGCAATACCTACCTACTTAAAAAACACTGATAAACATTCATTCATATCATTGTTTTTTATAATTCTCAATAAATTTCAATTATAAAATTCAATTTATAAATTTTGATTATGGATATTATATTATAATACAACATGCTTACTAACATAGACCTCTTATTGTGTCCTTACCATAACTCACACAAGTTGATCTTGAAATTATCGATTTAAGGGACGTTTCCGCTTAGGATGCATAGGTACTTCTTTATGATATAGCATATATATTAGGTATACCTTAGGTATACAATATCATCATCATTTCAGCCTTCAAAATTATGACGTTTAATGTTAGAAGTATTTCCCGTAATTTTAATGAGTTTCTTTAATTTATCTCACGTTTAGATGTCACTTTGGATATTGTCATTTTAACTGAATGTTGGTTAAGTTCCTGTTATAATGTTATACCTCAGTTAGCAGGTTTCAATAGTTTTCATACTGTAAAGGTAAATAATCAAAATAGCGGCGTAGTGGTATATGTTAAAAATTGCCTCAATGTGTCAGTGTTTGAGCCTAACATAGATGAAGCCGATTGTCTAGAAATTAAAATAGGTAATGAGTTAGTAATACTAGGAATTTACCGATCACCATCATTCTTAAGTCTAAATCGCTTTTTGACTTCACTCGATACTGTAATAGAAAGATTTCCTAATGTTCCGTTGATACTAGCAGGAGATTTAAATGTAAACATTTTAGATAGTGCATCGAACATTGACTATTTGTGTTTTATGGCAGAAAACTCTTTTCTTGCTGCTATTTCTGAACCAACTAGAAAGTCAGCATGCCTAGATCACATTTTTGTAAGGGGAATACATTTTACATCTTGTTTAGGTATAGTGTGTGAAGCTGATATCACAGACCATAACATTGCCATGTTGGGTTTAAATGTTGACACATTTAAAGCTCCTAGACCCAGTCGTTATATTTTAAAGAGAAATATTGATGCTATTAAGTTAGAAATTGAGGACTTAAACTGGCCTGTACTTTTAGAGGATTTAGACACAGTTAATGATATGACAAACAAGTTTACTAAAATTATAATGAACATTCTGGACAAACACACGCGAAAAGTAAAACTTCCTAGATCACAATATAACCTCAATCCCTGGGTCACTCCTGGTCTCATGCGTTGCATGCGTCACCGCGACAAGCTTCACATCTCGCTTAGGGAAGATCCGGATAATGACATAAAAAAGCTATCGTATACCCGTTACCGTAACTTCTTTCAATCCCTACTTCGCAATTTAAAACAGGAATATGAGAATGCTGAACTAGAGACAAATAAAAATAACCCAAAGAAGTTATGGAAGACGATAAAAAGTATATGTCATTTTAACTCACCTAAGTTAGAACCTTCTGAACTATTGCTACTGCCCGGTAGTCGAAATGGTAAGGAATCACTAAATATTTGCAACTCACATTTTTGCACTGTAGGTCAAACCCTCGCTAATAAAACTTTAAATGAATTATCTAAATCTGAAACTGAGCTAGCTGATGCAGTTAAAATAAAGTACTCACAGTAAGTAGAATCTATTTTTCTAGAGCCAACCGACTTTAATGAAGTTCAGAGTCTCATTTTGAAGCTTTCTAATGACAAAGCACCTGGAATGGATGGTATTAATAACTCGTTGTTAAAATCTCTATCAAAATCAATTGCTGAACCACTCGCTTTAATTTTCAACACAAGTATGTCTACGGGAGTCTTTCCTAACATCTGGAAGCTGGCTGTTGTCAGTCCGATCCATAAAGGTGGCTTAAAAAACATGGTTGATAACTATCGATACCCTATCTCTCTCTTAAGTGCTTTTTCGAAACTTCTTGAAAAAATTGTTAACATTAGACTAGTAAATTATATTGAGAAAAAGAACCTTATTTCCACAAGACAGTTCGGATTTCGTAGAGGAAAGTCAACTGAAGATGCAGTGTGTGAACTAACGTCTATTGTGTCATCTCACCTGGACAAGAGTCACTGTATGATAGGTGTTTTTCTGGACCTAGCGAAAGCTTTTGACACTGTTTCCGCTCCGATCCTTCTAAAAAAGCTGGAGTGTCTGGGAATTCGTGGTTGCGCACTTAATTGGTTCAAAACCTACTTGGAAAAGCGGAGACAGTGTACAAAAGTTGGAGAAACTGTTAGTGAGTCAGAAACAGTTCAGTACGGCGTACCACAAGGTAGCATTTTGGGAGCGACATTGTTTATTATCTATATAAATGATATTCAAGACGTCCCCGTTGCAAACATGGAAACTGTGTGCTACGCCGATGATACTGCCTTGTTGTTCAGTGGTTCTACCTGGGAAGATGCTCTTTTTGCAGCGGAATCTGGATTGTGTTTAATTAAAAAATGGCTTCAAAACAATCTTTTAACCCTTAATACAAAAAAAAACCATGTACACATGTTTTCACAAGACAAAGGCGTCAAAACCCCCTTCTACTCTTCCATTATTGAAAATACACTCGCATCTGTGTTGCAAACTAGGACCCTGTGACTGTGTGAATCTTACAAAAGTAGAATCAGTCAAATACTTGGGTGTAATTATAGATGATAGGTTATCTTTTAAAAAACATATTGATTTACTTTCTGGTCGCGTAAGGAAAGTTATACATGTGATGAAGCAGCTCCGTCGTGTGTCTAAAATGGAAACTTTAAAAACAGTTTACTACGCACTATGTCAATCGCTTTTGGTGTATTGTATAAGATCCTGGGGTTCTGCTGGTAAAACGTTTCTTATTCAGGTTGAACGTGCTCAGCGTTCCGTTCTAAAAGTCTTATTAAAAAAACCGCGGTTTTTCTCTACCAGTGAAGTTTATAAGGAAAGCGATGTTTTGTCAGTGCGGAAACTTTTCATTCTTAAAACTTTTCTTTCAGTCCACTCATCGGAGTCATTTTTGGGGAAATATAGATCTAAATTAAATCCTAAGAGATTTTTATTGCCTACTGTCTCCACAACCTTTGCTAAACGTTTTGGAGATTTTGTCCGATGCTTCATCTATAAAAAGGTTGTCAAACACTGTGGCATTAAGGAAATTTATTCTTTACTGGCCTATCAAGCAAAATCAAAATTACAGAAATGGATAAAATCTCTATCATAATTATGATGAAACAGAAAATTTGTTAAAAAGTTTAAAATAATTTGATTAGGTAACTTATATATATATATGTTTCTAAATTGTAATAATAATATTAAAGGCTTGAATTAGTTATAGTTATCTTGAGGCTTTCATATAATTAATCATAGCTGGTTTTCGCGATACAGGCTTTGCCTAGTGCGAGAACCATTAGTAATATGTGTTTTGTATACCTCGCTACTTACCTTATAATGTTTAGTTTATAAGTTTTAAGTAGTAAATAAAGATTTTTCATTTCATTTTCATTTTTTTAGGACGTCTCTGAAAACAACGTCCCTTAAACATTTTCAAATTATTAAATCTTCGTCAAAATTGATAATACGTTTTTCTACGATAAATTTGATAATGTGGTTTCTAGAAATACATTAATAAACTCATACAACCATAAAGTCACAGCTCTGCAAATTTACTACAGAAAAAGCTGTGGTATTGCTATTTTTTGGCCAACACCATAATGGCCGTTTACCGTTTACGTAGGTAGTTGTTATTGTTTTGGCTTAACAAGGTAATGACGAGGTAAAATATACAATTTAGAATCTTTCAATAAGATCATCCACCTTGAGATACTAACATGTCTGGCATAAAGCCTTTTGGAGCGAGACAAAAGGCACATAATTTATACAAAAACTCCGTATTTTCTTCTCACGGCTGAAATGATGATGTTTGGTCTAAGATTTCGCACCAAAAGATTCGCTTGAGTTTTTTTCGTTAGCTACATACTTAAAGAGTAATTATATGTTCAGTGCCTATAGTACCTATATAGGCCTCCTCGATAAATGTACCTACTAACACTGTAAAATGTTATTCAAATCGGACCGGCGGTTCCTGCGATATGAATAAATAAATAATATATTTCTTTCTGAAACTAATCTCTTCCGCACCTACAATACGGTAGATTTCTATTAAAGATTTACCTTAGGTTTTATAGACCGATAACTTCCGCAAACATTGACAATTTGTTATGCATCAGATAATCCCTGCATTTGTCAAGAAGGGTTGGTACTAAATCCTAACTAATCCTTTACAACTTTGTACAACTATTTTTATATAACCTGCGCACATATAGAAGCGAATTATAAATGGCGTCCGCTCGCATGCGTTCTCGCTCACTCTCTATCGCTGTCTATACTCACACAGTGAAGTACGCGCTACAAAAAAAATAGTCAGTCAGGCCTAATTCGCACGAGAGCTTTTTTAACGTCCGTTAAAAAAAGCGTTCAAATAGAACATAATAATTATGTTCTATTTGAACGTTTTAGGCATACCCAAGTACATGTTCACACGTCGGCGATTTTAGAACGCGACGCTTTTTTATCGAGCAGTGTTGCATTTTCAACGAAAAGTGCTGGTAATAGGCCGTATGAAACTTTTTATTATTATTCACACTATTAAAAAAACGCCGGCGCTGCGATTAGTACGATGAGTATTAGTAGAAATATTCCAATAATTCGTCAAATCTTGTATACTTGTCGAATCTTCGTACAGTGTCACAAACTGTTATTTTAAGTATCTCTGTTCATTCAGAGGATGTACCCAGAATGTCCTTTTTTTCTTTCTTCTTCTAGCAACACAAATCGCTATAGCTAGTTATTTAGCAAAAAAAAATTCCCACGGCTTTCTAAAGCGAGGGACGAGACGAAAGTGATTTAAAAGCGTTCGTATGAATGATCACATTGAGGACCTTTATAAAAGCGCCGGGTTTATAACGCAAAGTTGTTTAAACTCTTTACTTTACTTTACTAAAAAAATAATTTCATTTAAAATAAGTATTTTGTAAAAAAAACTCTGTAGGGACCTAGATAAAAATACTATTTAGATAATAATAATACAATAATACCGTGGAAATATGCTCGAATTACAAATAATTTTGGTATTATGTTTGTATGGGAAATTCGTCGTGACGCCGGCCTGTTTGAGAAATTGTTTTGCCAACCGTACCATACCTACCCGCCGCCATTTACAGAATTCACTTTTAATTGCGCAGGTTATACCTTATCGTTATCGTCTTTTAACTCTATAATATGTGATGCACTGTACGATGTTTATTTCCTACAGAAACGAAATAACTTATCACAATAAATTTTATTATTATCTTTTCATTTATATAGGTATCAAAACGTAAATGTTGTGCGGATTATCTCTATGTTATATTAAAATCAATGCCATTTCTCGTTGTTATTTTATAACACAAGAACAGCTGGGCCGATTTAGGTGCTTTTAGTTTTAAAATAGTCGTAGGTAGTACCTAGTCCAGGAAAGGTTTAACGGATAAATAGACGCTGAACTAAACAATAGAACACGGAAGATATTATTTTTTTAAATACCTACTTAGACATAACAGATGATTTAACGCTTTTTATTTAAACTCTACGAATACGTCACATGTTCATATTCACGTGCGAAGCCTTGCACGACCGAAAAACCATATTTTACCTACCTGCCGATAACTGTAGTTTTACGTGAGAAACATATGTAGGTATTCGTAAAGAAACAGCTGTGTTTAGTTATTAATATTTTACATTACTATAGATAATAATATTTTACAGTGGCGCAGCGGGCTAAGGTCCGTCTGCGACGCAAGAGGTTGTGGGGACAAACCTATAATATAAATAAACAGTTCAAAAATTAAACATTATCCATGATAAACGGATGATCAAAATTCAACGTAAAAAAGGTTCATCTCAACATGAATTATTCACAATATTAAAATTCAACTCGAACTGTAAACGAATTCACAGACACTTTTCCTATTATTTTCCCGACAAGGATAATTTTCCCACCGTTTTCCTTAAGTTCGCGACCGTAAATTTGCGCAAGCGCACGTAACCAGCGCGGTTCTCCAACTGATGAGGTCGGATGGACCGCACGTGTTGATGAGATACTTCCTCTAAACTCTGCGCAAACGGGCTACAGCCAACGGTGGCCAGCCACTAGCAGATCCCGCGATTTCTCATACATTTTGTATGCGGCCACTTGCTATATCAACAAAATGATGATAATAATCATTAATCGGATCAGATTAAAACGGGACCACCCTATAAACTTCAACTACCTACCTACCAAATATACATTTTTCAAGGTTTCAAGAATTATCCAATTCATAACTTGAGGTAGGTAAGTAAGTAGGTATCTAAAGCGCTCTACACACCGCCCGCCGGCACAGCCCGGCGGCCCAACCCGCCGGCCTTATTTTTTACAATCATGCCGGCGGGTTGGGCCGCCGGGCTGTGCCGGCGGGTCAGGCCGCCGGCATCCCTCTCCACTCACTCAGTCAGTTGCCCGCCGGCTTTCATAGAGTAGTGACGTATTTGGCAATAAATAATGTTACCTAATTTTGATTATTAGCACTCCATATTCTATGTCTAATATAAAAAATACGCGTGAAAGAATTACTTCGATACATCAATTAGTTTCCGATTTAGAAGTAAAACAAGTTGTAACCGTACGACGACGATAACACATAGGCTACTTTTAATCCTATGAAAATGTACAGTTCTTGAGGAAAACGGGGCCGAAGACTGGAGGAAGCTAGTTTGCAATAAATCAATATATTGTTCATTTAAATTTACTAAGAAGCTAGTTTGCCATAAATCAATGTATTGTTCATTTAAATTTACTAAGAAGAGCGGTACCTACCTATATATAAATAAATACTTACGTACCTACCAATAGCAACAAAACTTTAATACATATTTAATGTCTTTAACGTCAAAGTTTAATGGTAGGTACTTCTACTATTTGAGTTATCTTCATCCATTTTATCAATCGAATAATATTTAAGTACTACTATTAAACTATTAATTTAATACGCGGACGAAAACACATCAAAATACTGCGCAAGCGGTTGCACTACTACTATAATCTGCTGGCGATACTAAGCGGGCCGTAGGCCGCGCGAAGTTGTGGTATTACGTCACAAGCGCTCACGTGACTGTTAGCGAGACTCGATATTTTTCGAAACTTTGAATGCCTATAAAATCAAAACTACTAGGTACTTTTTAACTAAACAAAAACTAGTACCTATATTTGTATACATACAGGCTTTACTGATACAACATTTCAAGCGATTTGGCATACCTAGTAACATTCTTCATTACTAGAACACCACATGCCGGGGCTGTCGTGCCGCCGGCATTGCCGCCGGCAAAGTCGTGCGGCTTGGACATTCTGAAGCCGGCGGGCTAACCCGCCGGCATCAAGCCGGCGGGCTGTGCCGGCGGGCCGCCGGCTTTGGTGTGTAGAGGCCATTACAAACAAAAAATACAATAGACTAGAGAACCTCATCTTATTTTGAAGTCGGTTAAAAACTGCTAGTGGCTGTAGTCAGTGGCCCGTTTGCGCCGAGCCTAATCGGAAACCTGTTATTTTTTGCACGTGACAAAATCGGAGAGGTCTCGAGTATTTCAGGTTTTTAAGTAGGTAGTAGGTTACCTACCTATTTATTACCTAAGCTTGTTGACATTAAACTTGTGTTTTGATTAATTTGTAGTAGGTAATTATTATCGCCAGACTGCGTCACGGCTACCTGCTGGTTTACCACGAGATGTCCTTAAAATCTTTTGTGCCAACATGAATTTAAATAATAAGTCACATTAGCTGAAAGAATACCTACACCGGTAAATATATGCGTGTAGATACCCACTTTTCCTTTCGGAGGACAGCGGATGAGCCGTTGTGGGATCCTATAGGAATAGTGTAAACTTTCTATAAACTTTCTAAACCACGCAACGATACGAGTTTTAACATAGTTCAGACAATTTGAATGGTTTATCATTAATAGTTTTATCCTCAATAACTAAATCTAGTTTTATTAGACAATTCACTTGACTTTCAAAATTTTCGTGAGTAACACTATTCATTTTTTAACAACGGAAATTACTCACGTATTGACAAAGGAGTTAAACCTAATTATGGTGTCTACTAATTAAAATACATTTTTGTTTCTCATAATTTTATTTCTAACTTTAAGAGAACTGTTGTGAAAAACTTGCACCTTGCACTAACCTTACGAAAGGTCACTTACCATTCGGTAGGACATTAACGCTTCAACTGAACTAAAATGTTTACATTTAGTCATCAAATCAATTGGGAAGGTTCATTAAGCCGCCATTTGCGCAGGCCTTTAAAAATTATGTATTAAAGAAATTTAAATATCTTTAATATCTGGCCAGAAAGTAACAGATAAAAAGATATCAACTATAAATATCAACTTATGAAAAATAAATTACCAAGGTTTTTTTTTAGGAATAACCAGCGTGGATTGATACATAATTTAACATATTTTTTGTTGTTTGAATTTGATGTCAAAGAACTTTTTCCAAGAAAATTGTCTAACATAACTCAAGCGTTTCGGATTTTGGTAACGCTGTTCATATAAAACAAAGCATATCGCTATACATTGTTAACTCGAATTAACATGTACCTGAGTTAAATACTAAAGTACCTACTTTCAAGCGAATAATTACCAAGTTATAAACGCTTGTGATTTTACACATAAAACAATATTTATAATGCTTCATGTTTATAATATGATGGAACATAATTTAAAAAAACATTCGTATCACACTCTATTCATAAGAATGATTTTAGATATTGTGGTTTAAATCACTTTGTTGTCATGTAAATTAATAAGTAAATTAAATACTAAAAAGTAAGTTTCGTCAATCTTAACGTACAACAGACAGTTCATCTTAATAGATACATTTGAGTATGGGCTTCCACATAAATATACAAATTGACTATCTATTACATTTTGGTAGTAATCGCGTCATAAATATATCTATCCAACATTAACTTTAGGAGCATTGGCTATAAAATAGGATTCGATACACATAGTAAAGCGTTCTGTTATCCATTGGCGTACAAAAATAAATATCTAGGCATAGACTCGATGGGGTCAGTCTTCGTTGAGACCTCACGCAATTCACAGGCCGTTGACGCAAATACCAAAATAAAATTGCAACCATATTTATCTTACACCTTCGTTTAATACATTTTGGCAGCGAACCTAGGAAAACCAACGCTAGCATATAATTACCTAATCGTGCTAAATCAATGTCAATGCTGAACATGAAACCAGAAAACCGCAAGAATCCCGGTAATTTGCGTCAATGGCATTCAAACGATTTATTCTTTAGTTCTCATCATAGAGCGGAGTCGCATCACCCATAGACATGGAGCGAGGGGAGGTGTTGGTGTGGGGGGTGGAGCGGACGGAGGTGGCGCGCGACGAGCGGCCCGAGTGGTGGTGGGGGGTGCCGTGCGGGGTCCCGTGGGGGGTGGAGCGCGCGTCGTGCCGCGGCGTCGAACGCGTGTCGTGTCGCGGCGTAGACCTCGCGTCGCCCCGCGGTGTGCGCTGCTGTCGAGGAGTGGACATTCCCTCGCTGCGAGGAGTAGAGGGCGTATCCCGAACGGTTCGATGTCGCACCCAGTCTTCCGCCGCTTTCTGCCAGTCGGAGGGTTCCGTGTAAACGGGCGGCATCTGCTGGATCTGTATAGCCGGCGCGGCTTGCGGTTTGTGTCGCGGCACGGCGGGAGTGAGGAAGTCCGGTTGGCGGGGTGTGGTCGCGAAGGGAGTCATGTAGGGTGTCTGCGCGGATGGTGTGTAGGGTGTGTTGATGTAGGCGGGGCCGGGTGTGTGCGCGGGTGTGTGGAAGGCGGGCGTGTGTGCGGCGGGTGTGTGGTACATGGCCGACGTCATGCCGTGCGGGGTGCGCATCGCCGGTGTGCGCTGTTGGGGAGTGCCGCTCGGCGGGGGATCTCGGAAATGTTCCTTGAACCATTTTAGTAATCCTGGGAGGGAGTCGAACATTCTTTGTCTGAATTTGTACCCGTCTGGAGTGACGGAGATGTACTCGTGCGTGCATCGTGCTCTGGGTAGATAGGAGAGTAGGAATCTTCCGGGGTAGTTTTTCGCTGCGGACATGACGTAGTGTATTTTGTTGGGGTTTTTCGCCTTCTCTTCTTTGAGTATCTCCTCGCCCTTGTCCCGCATGCCATTGAGCGGCTTGTAGTACTTGTATGAGATGAGGTCGCGCGCGTGTCCGGCCATGGGCGTCACGTAGCGCGCGATTATCTCGTCCAGGTCCTCGAACTCGGACCCCTGGATCCACAGACTTCGACCTGGATGGGAATGTTATGGTTAATGATGGATATTTTCCAATTATATTAGTGGTTGCAGAAAAATTAATGAAATTTTTATGAAAAATCAAGTTCTTTAAACCAAAGTTTGAGACTGTTATCAGTGACGGAAAGTATGATGCTATTATTATAACTAACCTAGTGAAAATGCGTTTTCTTTGCCTTCCTCTCGTACATCAATATGTTGGTAGATTCCTTCTGCCACTTTCCACGTAACTGTTAGATGGTCTGATCCCTGGTGAATTAAATCATATCTAATTAGTTAAGTTTATACGAAAATAAAATATGTTTTACTTGTTGAGTAACATTAACTGAAAATTAGCATATGTTTTTGCTGTGCCCATCCAGGTCCATGATTATTACTTAATTTATTTTATAAGAACTACTTTGAACCAATAAAAACATGCAACTAGCATATGTAGTATTTAATCTAATCAATTGTACTGTAACCTAACCTATAACCATCTAGCTACATTGATCTGAGCTATAATAAGTTGTAGGAACTTTAATGCTTCTAGAGAATGTTCATTACCTTGCTACTAGGCCGTACAATGACCTCTCCCTGCGCCATCTTGTCCATCAGTTTCTCTGCGGCCGCGAACGATATGTTGTGGAAGGCGGGGTGCACGATGACGCGCTTCACGTACTGCGCGCGCTCCTTTGTCTGTTTCGCCTCCTTGTCTTTGCGCAGATCCTTGTCTTCCAGCTCTTGGTCGTAGTACGGGTCTTTTGATGGTCTGGAAATAGTTCAAATGTCAATAAATATATATCCCAGTACTAGGTTAAGACCTAGAATATAGCTAAACCATAAGTAAAACCTAGTCTTCATCTATATTTTGATGTATTAAACTTTTTGAAGTTATTCGTACTTTCGACCTAACTTGTACCTAACTAACCAGGTACAAGTTAGGTCCAAAGTCGAAGACCATGCACAATTTCAAAGGCTCGGAAATTAGCTCAGAAACTAGCTCAGTAGGTACTTGAAGAGGTTTCAGGTTCAATTCTCGCTATTAAGTATATCAGAAAATATATAATCCAGCTCCAGAAACTCAAGCTTAAACCTAAATAAGGGGCTTGATTGCTGTGAATCGTCCAGCAAAATGTATTTATTGTTCAGTCAAATGTTACCAACCTCCACTCATTATTCTTGTCCATCAAATCCGAAGATTTGGACGAACAATCCACAGAGAATCTCTCGACGTCTATCTTCAGTATTCGCGAATGCACAGTCTGTCCGATCTTGACCCGTTCCGTAGGATCTGCCACGTGTCTGTCGGACAGGTTCTTGATGTGTATGTATCCGGATAATCCGTTGTCGAGCCGGATACGCACGCCGGTCGCCTGGCCCGGGCACGAGCCCGCGTCGAAGTGGTTCCACACCTATGGAAACGAAATGATCAGTTAGTTATTGAAAGAACGGATTTAGACACGGATTGTCGTATTAAGAAAATCTTGCTGAAAACTTATAAATAAATAAAACAAATATTACTGGACAATTTTACACAGCGACATCTGGCCTGTGGTAAGCTCGACACATACAGCAACTTTGTCTCTTAAACTTGAAACTTAAATATACTGCCTTGATACCATGTTATGATTAACTTGTACAACAACTACGGTTACTTGGGAATAACAAAAACAGATTCAAAGGTGGGAAACCTACCTAAACAGAATTTAACTATGAATATAACTATGTAAGCGGTAGTGGCCAGCAAAGAATAACTTTCAAAAAACCAATTTTCTCACCTCAGAAAGTTCAGGAAAATCATTCTTATGACAGAAAGGACACTCCCACAGCCCAGTCTCATCGTTCCTCACAGGATTAGCCTGATCCAGCATCTCTCTTTGAGGTTTTCTGTGCGAGATACCGATCACAGACGCCAGAACCATCTTCCCCACATAAAAGGTGTCCGGTGTCTCTTTTGTTAATATATCGAACATCTCTTCGTGTGTCGGCGAGCGGTAAGGAACCCTAAGATCTTTGTATCTAGAGTTCAATTCTGCTCGTATATCATAGAGCGTTATACTCTTGTTTCCGAAGCCTTGGCGTTCTAATTCCTCAGCGAACGCGTCTAAGTCTAGATCCTTCAGTCTCTCCGGAGCTTCTAGGATTTCTTCCAAAGCGCCCGCAGGGTTCGCGTCTTCGTCTTCGTATTCCAAAGCATCCACCGCCATCTTTCGGGCCCATTCGTAAGTTTCCGGGTGGACTCGAGAGCCGTCCAGAACTTCAATGTACGCTTCGGTGCTGTCTCCTAGAACGCTGGTATCGATTTTGATGAATCCTGAGCAGTTGATGAAAACTTTCGGCCCCATGTGGCAGACTGTGACGAGTTGCGTTCGGTTTTCTAGTTTCTGATTGGTTTGTTTGAAGAGTTTGATAAGGGCTGCGGCTTTTCTCGGGCCCAGGCCGCAGACGAACTGCAGTAGCTCTGTGCCGCGTCCTGTTAGTATAGCTTCGTTGACATCGACGCCTACTTCATTGATGCGGTTGACGAATTCTAGCTCGATGCCTTCGATGAGGTCCTCCTTGGGTATCTGGTCCTGCAGGGGATGGTAGCGCAGACACATGATTTCTTCGTCCGGGCCGCAGAGCTGTGAGATCTCCATGAGCGGGTCCTGCAGGAGGCGGCCTTGGCAGATCGCTTGGCGGAGGATGTCGGGGTATTCTCGGAAGTCGTTCTGGAAATAGATATTGATTATCAGCTAAGAAAACGGAATCTATTATTGCGACAGTGTCACATGCTACACATTATTTGTACGGCACCTTGTGGCATTCTACAAATAGAAATCATTTGCGGTATAGGTGACGCAAGGTGTTGCCATGCCGCACGGTTCTTGCCACAATGTGCGACATTTTTGACTTTTTAGCATGCGGGCTTGTGGCATGCCGCAATGCCGCAATGATGCCCCGGTGTAATATAGCCTTTATGAGTACTGACCCTGCCTCTGATACTGTTGCTGTACAGCTTGCTGATGTGGTTGTCGGCCACCTCGATGGGTATCCGCGGGAACTGCTCGTCCTCCACCAGCTGCTGCACGCACTCCGACACGTCGCCCTTCACGTTCAGCGCCTCGCGCGACTCGCCGCCGATCACGATCACGTGCGGCTTCTTGCGCATTATGAATCTGCAAATATACAATTATTATATTAAAAAAACTTATTCACCAACCCGCACTTGGCCAGATTATATGAGACTTCAAATATACATATATCTCTATGACTCTTATGATTTAGGCACCACCCACGGTGACAGGTTGAGATCTCATACGCTTTTTACAGCAGTATGTAACCTACTTAAAGCAGTCTATTACCTCCTTAGAACAGTGTGTTAACTACTTAGTGCAGTCTATTACCTAATTTGTGCAGTCTGTTACCTATTTAGTGCAGTCTGTTACCTCCTCAGTATAGTCTGTTGCCTACTGAGAGCAATCTGTTATCTACTAAGAGCAGTCTGCTACCTATTTAGTGCAGTCTGTAACCTACTCAGTATGTTGCCTACTTAGTGCAGTCTGTAACCTACTCAGTATGTTGCCTACTTAGAGCATTCTGTTACCTACTCAGTATGTATCCTACTTAGAGCATTCTGTTACCTACTCAGTATGTTGCCTACTTAGAGCAGTCTGTTACCTCCTGAGTGCAGTCATGTCGGCCTGCTTGTTCTCCCTCTCCAGCGCGTCCCAGGCGTTCCTGCGGTAGAGCAGGTGCGGCAGACGCAGGTGGTCGGCCACCTCGCCGCCGCCGGCCACGAGGCAGGCGAACGACGAGTGGTTGCGGTCCGGCACGTACGCTATTGACAGCACTCTTAGACCTGACAAACATATCAAGAGATCAATAAAGGCTATAGATATCAGGAGATTAATGATGTAGGCTATAGATATCAAGAGATCAATAAGTGTGGGCTATTGATTGCACTTTACAACCTGCATATGAGATACCACATTTACAAACCAAGCGAAGACATTTAGGAAATTAGCGTTATCACATTAACCTATGGTGGTTGTGTAACTTCAACGAAACTGTTGAGAGTAGCTCTCGATTCTGTAACTAACCCTTGTTACAATTCTAAGAACAAAACCTATAAATAGTATTCTAAAAACGCACGCCCTTCATCCGTTAATATAATTCAAATAAACACCATTACATACATTTACGGATTTTGAAGAATTTACTCACCATTGTTAGTGTCCCATTCATCGTCATCATCATCAGACACCTTAGACTCGTACGGCGCGACCTTCAACCAATCGTATAGCTTTCTGCGACAGCATCTGTACAAATATAGAATTTCACACTTGAAATACTATAATTTCCAATTTTAACGTGAATACGAAACATTTACCACGAACCACATTTCAACTGTGAAAATCTGTTTGATGTATGCCGCGTTTATATTTATCTGACGTGTTGTGTTGTGATGCATCAGAACGGTGCCGGTTTCTTTCATGGTAGCGTTCATATTTATTCAGCGCGGTGTGTTTTGACGGCTTCTGACGTATGTAAGTAATGTATGAAACTGTTCTGATGCATCACAACACAACACGTCAGATAAATCTAAACAGGAAAACTGGAAACTAAATTGGTTGAAAATAAAGGCGCTTTTGGCCGCGTAACTTTCGAATAAACCCCGAGTTAGTCTTATGTGGTATAAAGGCTTACTTGAGTATATAGTCCTTGGACTCCTGCACCAGTACGGCGTTCAGCTCACGGCGCAGCTCCGGCATCACGATCTTGGTGAGCGCGATGGTGACCGCCTCCGCCCGTAGCTCGTTCCACGCCTGCACCGTCGCCGCGAACTCGTCCTAATAACAATATTGTAATGCATTTCGAGAGAAACAAAGACGATAATTTACTATTTGTTATTTTATAGAGTTTGACTCTCACTTAAGTTTTCTAAATTATTGGAAAATGGTATGGGAAAAATAACAAACGGATAAAAGTATGAGATAAATTCAAGCTCTTACGTAACTCCTCAATAGCGTAGTGGTTAGCGCAACCAGGGCTAAACTATGTGGCGTGGGTTCGACTCCCACTCGAGGACCAGGGTTATATTGTGATCTTGTAATTTTTCCCATCCCATTTTTTAATAACAAAAATGTATTAGACGATATTTTTGTTTCGAGGCGGGAATCGAACCTGCAACGTCCTGCGTCACAGGTGGACCTTCGCCTGCTGAGCCACAGAAATACTCAATTGACCAACCTTTTGATACAACGCCTTCAGTTCCTCCAGATAGCTGGGCCCGGTGTTGCCCTCGATCTGCTCGCTGATGCTGACTTCTAAGAGCTTGTCTTCCGCAGCTATCGTCAGTTTCAAGAACTGGTCACCTGTGAGGTCTCTGACTGGCTTCTTTTTGAGGTATTTCAATCTGAGAATTCAGGTTAGGTTAGATATTTGAATCGAAAGAAGTATATTAGGTTAAGTTAAATAATACAAAAGTAAATACTTACCAGAACATAAAATTATATCTACGAACATAGGCATGTGCGGAGGAAACTGTCACATGAGGCGACAAGACATGTCCCCTACATAACCACTGGAGGTGAAAACAGTCCCCTAACACATTACATGTCCGGTCCATACATAGGTTGCCTGGAAGAAATCGCTCAGAGCGATAAGGCCGCCCATTGTACTCTATTAAGTTTGTATTGTATGTTTCTGTTTTTGTGGCGCTAACCAGTATATTCTATTCTACATTTTATCTACTAGCGACATCTATCCGCAGTTTTAAGCAACTAACACCCATATTCTTAGTAGTTTCCTCATAATATTCCTCCACTCAAAACTATACAAGTGTTGATCGTCTTGAGGGAGTTTCAAGGTTGGTTATGAGGTACCTTACGTTTGACAGTTCCTACCTTGCCTCGAACTTGAGGTGAGCCGAAAAAATCAAGTGGAGGACGTTTTTGTCAATTGAGAATAAACTTTAGGTTGAGTTGAGTCTGGCTGGAGGAAACGACTAAGAATATAAGTTTCCATAGACGTTGACAGTAGAGCTCACCCAAAACAGTTGTGGTTCTCGTCGATCTCCTTGAGTCCGCGCGGCGTGGGCTTGACGGTGAGCGTGGCGCGCTCCCGCAACGCGTCCCGCAGCGTGGCGCGCAGCTGCGGGTCGCGAGCTAACTGCACGCCGCACATGTACACCGCGCGACGGAGCACCTCCTGCGCTGAACCTATTGAGCCCATCTGGAAATAAATATAATAATAAACATTACTGGACAATTCGGGCTCGGGCATGTAGTCCGCATGGGAGAAGATCGTGCCGTCAAAAGAGCGTACGCAGGCCGTCCCACTGGACGGAGACCGATTGTTCGGCCGCGGTACCGCTGGAAGGACGAAGTGCTGAAGGATCTCGTGGAGTTGCAAGCCGATGACTGGTCTGCGATGACAGGGGATAGAGCAGCCTGGCGGTCTTTGATGTCGGAGGCCAAGATCCACTTCGGGTCTTTGCGCCGCAGCAGTAAGTAAGTACTGGACAATTCACACAGCAACATCTAGCTCCGTGGTAAGCTCGAAGCTTTTGTTGTAAGCTGTAAGTTGTAGGTGTAAGCTGCAGCCTGTCTTCTGGTATATAAAATCATTAGTGGCCACAGAGAGGTATAGTGGTCTATTCTGGCACACAGTATAAAATATCTAACATTGATCTAATAAAGATGTATATGTATACTTACATATTCTGCAGCAGCATCTAGAGGAGGCACCGGCTGCTGTTCCACCTCATGTCTCTGGTAGTTATCTCGGACGTTCTCCGCAAACTGCTCCGGGGTTAGACCAAACTTCTTCACTAGAGGCTCTGCAAACAAAACAAACTTAATAAACGAGACTATCTGGGAAAGATGCAATGTAGGTATATAAAAACTATAAATATATTTTTGTGTTAGTTATAAAGTAAGTTTAAGAAAGTTGTTGGTTTTCCTCTAATAATGCTATTGCTGCTAGAATTTAATTTTAATATTTTAAATATTATTATACTACTTATTTGTATGTATTATTATACTTAATCTTGTAATATCCCATATTATTATTATGTTTGACGTCATTAAGTAATAAAAGTATGAATAAATAAATTGAATTGAATAATAAATAAATATTGCTTGGACAACGTTACCGAGGCCGGCCTTCCTGCACAGTTCGTAGGGTCCGGAGCGCGCGGCGTACTTGACCTCTGCGGGCTCCTCGTCGGGCGGCTCCGCGGCCTCCACCGCCGTCGCCGCCTCCTCCATGTCCTCTCCGTTCCGCTCCGCCTCCTCGCGAGCTAGGTTCCTGTTTCAATACAAATAAAGTTTAAGCTAACAGATATCACTTAAACGAAATTATCAGATACTTTGATAAATTATTTAGAATACGATGTGGAACCGGCTTACAGACAGTACCACATCTACTGTTCACACATTAGTGAATTCACCCAGTAAAGTGGGTTTCATATTTGCACATGAACACACAATGGCGAATCAGAAGACGAAAAGCGAACGTACTGCTTACATACGCGCGTACTGATCGCCTTGGTATTCGTAACAATTGATAAATGCAGTATAAAGTTAACTACCAATACACTACAACATACAGAATATAAAATAACTTACTTCTTTTCCTCCAAAATCTTTTTCCTCTCCTTAGCGCGCTGCAGCCGCTGCATCTCGGGCAGGTCCGTGGAGTAGTACAGCAGGAAGTGTGTGTGCACGTCGCGGAGCTCCTCGGGGGTTTGGACGCCCTTCAACCTACCACCAAATAATATATTCAAGACCGTTTCATAAATATAATAGTTTTACAACCTTTAAACAAGTGTTCATGTCAGTTGATTGAAGAAGGTTTAAAAAGGGCGTGTCAAATATAACAGCTGACACGCCCCTTTTAAACCTTGCCTGGGCTGCTACGACTAAATAAGAAGCACCTAAATCGGCCCAGTCTTTCATGAGTTAACGAAAAGTGGCATTGATTTTTATATATACAGATATTGAATGATTGCCGAGTGATGTGCATCAGAATAGTAAACTGTGATGATTTTATCTCATAAATAGCTTTACATGTCAATAGATATCAAAGTGGACTGAAAATGATGTTTTTAACTTTCGTTACTTGTTTTACCTGTCAATATCCTCATCCTTAATGATCCTCATGGTGTCCGGGATGGGCGCGTCGGGGTTCGCCATCACCTTGTCTAGTTGGAACTCGCGCATGTTTTCTAATAGCTTCATTAGGTTCTCTTTACGCTGCTTTAGTTGACACCACTGTAATAAATTAAGAAATATGAAATTGCATTTACTCAAGCAACAGCCGTTAAGTATTTGAAATAATAATATTAAACATTTAATTGTTATTAATTTTATTGTTTAGGTTGCCTGGAAGAGATCGCTCTTTAGCGATAAGGCCGCCCATTGTACTCGTTTCTTTTTGTTGTATTTTGTATTTTTTATTTATTTGGTGTACAATAAAGAGTATTGTATTACAGTTTTACACCTATAACCATCTTAGAGACTAACCTTAGCATCATACTTGTAGACCTTCCAGAGATCGTTGATATTCAGTTCGGGTAGAACGTACTCCTTCCGATAAAACGCTATGAACGGCACCTCCAATGTCTGGTTTCTCATGAAGTCCAGCGCTTGACGGATCTTCGTTATTGTGCTTGAAGTCCTGATTAAAACACAAATAAATGACCGCTATTATTTGTTTGTTTATTTTAAACTTGAACTTTATTCAACTTTATTGAACTTTCTTTTTTTATGTTTGTTATTATTTTACTTTATTTCCTAAATTCTAGTTTTTGTTAATTTTGTGCCAAATGTTTTTTAGAAGCAAATATGAGCGTACACAGTGGGCTGATTGTACGTGGTCGCGATCCTCAGCAGTGAGGGACCGAGGAGGAAGAAGAAGTGTAGCAAATAAATGTATGTCTATATCTATTAGATATGATCTGAGATGTTCTGTGAAGAAAACACAAATAAATGCCCGTTATCAGATATAAGCTATCACAGCCGGTATACCTTCTAGATCTCTCCCTGGCCTCCTGCGAGTCAGCCTTGGAGACGGGCGGCTTCATGAAGGCCTGCTTGTATATCCACTCGGCCTCGTCCTCCAGCTCGGAGCTGCCCTCCTCCACGGGCGTGATCGGCACCTCGCGGATCTGCATGCGCTCCGGCACGTCCGTCTTACGGATCTATGGACAAATCATCGTAGTATTACTCATTTGTACTAACTGTAAGGTCCTCCTCTCTAATACGCCAATCTTTTATAATGTACCTGGCAATGATATACTGATTCAATTATGTAACACTGATTCTAAAAAACAGATTTCCAAACTGACTTCTATTTATTTTCTAAACAAAAAAAAAAATTAGGTCCCTTGCAAGGATGGACAAAATATATTCAAATTTTGCTTTGTATTTTTTTATTGTGCAAAGAGTAAAGCTCCAAAAGCAAATGCATAATTCATGTTGCTGTTATTGGAAAGATATTTTTTGCTTATTGATGCTTATTGAGTTTGTATGAGCTAATAATAAATTTCATGTTATATGTTGGTTAAATTATATTATTATTTGTTGTACCTCATTATCCAAATCAGTGAAATGACTCCTCTTCAGCTCACTAGGCTCATAGATCTCAAAGATGGATTTCTTGCTGGGGCGTTTGGGCTTCTTCTTCTTTAATCTTCTTCTTGCACCTACAATAACATAATATTAGCTGCTCAATTGCTCAAACTGGGACGAAAATCGAACACATGCGTTGCAGCCGGACCTTCGCCCACTGCGCCACAAAGGTCCTCGAGGTCAATGAACATACCTTCTTCCTCATCGTCCGTAAAGTACTCGTCCAGGTCTTCTTCTTCCTCGTCCTCATAATCCTCAGCATCTCCATACTTCTCAAACTCCTCGTAGTCAAAGTCCACGCCGAATATATCCTGACCTTCTTGCAGAGACCTGCAGGATGAAATTCCATTATAACCAATAATTTATCGGTTCTAAGTACGGGGACCCCCAAATGTAATTGATTTTTTTTTCAATTTTTTTATGAAATCTTAGTGCGGTTCACGGAATTCATCTACTTACTAAATTTCAGCTTTATAGCTAGATTCGGAGAAAAACGGCTGTGACATACGGACGGACGGACGGACATGACGAATCTATAAGGGTTCCGTTTTTGCCATTTGGCTTCAGAACCCTAAAAACAATTCTCATCGAGCGCCGAGTATATAGAATTCGTTAATTACGTTATAACATGCATTCGTTATCTTTAATACCTTACATTTACTTTTAACACCGCCTGTTACCCCAGTAATATTACCTGTTTAGAGTAAAAAACCAAACAAATAAATTTAATTTCAATAAAAAAAAATCACTTTAATACTTACGCATCAGTAAAGATAGGTTTACGTTTCTTCTTCCTCTCAGCGATGGGTCGGCCATCGTCATCCACAATGAAATCATCAGCATCAGACTCAAGTTCATCTCCTTCTTCATCAAACTCCACTTCTCTCTGTGGAGCCGGTTCCGGGCGGTGATCTTCTTCCTGTTCATTACAATATTCCTTGATTAATTGAGTTGTCTCATAAATTATCTTTAATCATTAAATATTGTTATATATTTTTTGAGGGCCTTTGTGGCTCAAAGGCTTCAGTCCTAAATACAAGAATATTTTGTGCATTAAGGGGGGAAAAAAAATCCCTGCCAGACCAATACTTATATTAATATGATTCAAGTGCCAATGCTGACTTTTCTCATCTGATAGATATTTTTTAAATACAGAAGTTTTTTATCATAACAATTCATATCATTGTCATAAGTTTCATCAATTAAACCCATTATTACTCTTGTGGGAATAGATTTTTTTTTCTAATCCTAATAAAAATACAAATAATTAACTGAACTTACATCATCCGAACCCCCTACAAATAGTTTTTCAGCAATAACTTCTCTTTCTAAATCAGGATCATCATTGCCTTCATTGTCACTGTCATCGTCCTCCAATCTTCGGAGACGCTTGAATTTATTCTGAAATAAAAATTTAATCACTTTAATGTGTATTGTTGTTTTGTGTTAGGTTATTTTATACTGTTTACCTATTTAATAAATATTGTTATAAGGTTGGTCTTCTATATTATACTCTTAAATACCTACCAAAAAGTAGTTTATAATAAATAACAACATAATGCAATAACAATGCAATATAGAAATAGTAAGTCATTGCCAAGGGAGACTGGAAAAATGCATAATAATCCATAGTAATACATATGTAGTTGTTATCTTATTCACATTGATGTGCCCATATAGGGTCATAGATTAAAATATGTGAATAGAGCAAGAATTCTGAGGAGCCATATTTCTATTTGGAATATTATTCACTTAGATTATTACTCAGAAATACAATACATATCATATATTTATCTTTACCATCTGGTATATAATATAATCATAATGTAAAAATTGGTAATAACTAAAAATACTTTTTGTAAAAATTGGTACTATATTAATATTATTTAATCTTAATCCTTTTATTAAAATTATAATCTGCAATGAATAGCAGAAAATGTAGCATACATTTTCTGCCACCACCAATTTGTTGTTTAGACCAATTTGTCTATTACATATTAATAATTGCAGTTCATGTATTTACTCCACTGCAATAAATACAGTCTAATTGCTTAATATTATGTTTGATAAAAATAGGTTTTCAATAATATAAAATAATTTTACAAGTTCTTTGATGGTAATATTTCCTCTTGATGTTATTTTGTGCTTACCCTGGCTACTTTTACACCCAGATTCTCCTCAATAAGGTCATAATCCTCATCTTCTAATCTGTCATCTAATTCATCATCACTTTTCTTTCGCTTCTTGTGACCTGTGTTATTTGCATCAGAATCTTCACCATCGCTACCAGACTCCTCTATTGGGGCATCATCTATTAAGTCTTTTAGTTCTTCTCGGAGACGTTCTTCATCATCTACAATCAGTAATAATAAGTATAACCTAAATCTTTGGAAAATGTGTCAAGTTACTTTAAAAATAATTATAAAATATATTGTTTTAGTCAGGTTCTGTCATAACTCAATGGCAATGGTTCCAAAAGACCCTAGAATCTAGGGATATCTATAAACGGAATATGTAGTAGATCTAGATATTCCGTTTATATTCTTATACGAGTTTATGAGTATTTTTATAAGTTTTGACATCACAAAGGGATATGTAAGATTTATCTGGACATAATATGCTGGCGTAGCGCTGTTTCATCAAATATAACGTGACTCAAACATGCGACTTTGTTTACAAAATAGTTTTATCGTTTTCGTAAGGTGAAAGTGTAATTGGAACAAACCCTCATCGTCATCCTCGTCGTCACTTTGCACGGCAGCTTTACGTTTAGGCTTTTTACGTTGGGTCTGCTCAGGCTGCTCGTCCTCAGAATCAACCTGAAATATGCTTATTCTGGTAAAAATCAGCAGATAACGCCAATAAGTATACGCAACCGAATGGGTTGACAAGCTGCACTTACACCACTTTCCTCAGCTTCGGAATCGAAAAAGTCGGCCATTATATACAGTAATTATTGGAGCAACGAAATATCTTCAATGATAAGTGGTTTATTCAACTGCAAGTTGTGTAATTTATAAAATTTTGAATAAAACCTAAAAGAAATCTTCGTCAAATCTTTCAAGTGACACGAAAGTGAACGATTGCTAAGAAAATTTGAGTGAAAGTATAGTAAATAATGTTCGTTCATTTGTTCCTTCATGTTGGTAAGCTTGAATCATAAGTTGCCAGTGTCAGAAAATCTGTCTCCTTCTTCTGAGGTCAAAATCGTTAGCAATGAGAATCATACGCGACTGCCTAAAAGAAGGGTTCCAAACAAAATATGTTCATAACTTCATACTTTTTATAATATATTTTTAGAGAGCTTTTACGGCTTATTTTTATTATTTTGTTTAATTTTTTACTAATTTTTTTAATTCTTGGTAATCCTTATTGTTTATAACCGTTTCGCTAAATTATTACATTTCGAAACAACTGGCTTGATAGTGCGAAATGTAAATTATATTTATTCTATGGATAGATTAGATATTATCCCATTCAATCACTCACCAGTTGATTGATTGACTTGACTGACATAAATCCATTTGTAAACAAATAATACAAAACTTTTTAATTTTAGAAAAAATGGCTTCAACTCCAATTGTTAAAAACACAATTTACGCAGGGAAAAAGTTCGTCCCAATAGCAGATCGTAGTAAGGTGCGTAAAGATATCGGTTTAGGGTAAATATTTTACTATAACTTACCTTCTTGCTTTGTTAATTTTTATAGGTTTATTTCCACTTTCAAACTTGGAAACTGGGCAAGAATCGAGTCCTTTTAGATGACAGCAGGAAAATTGGTAAAAAAGAACCTATGGTTCTGGTGATTGGGCACAAATTCAAACTAGAAGTTTGGGAAGTCATTGTAAAGAAAATGGCAGTGGGAGAGGTTGCAAGTTTTCATGTCAATAAAGAGGTAAGAAAGGAAATGATGTTACTTTTATAATTTCAATAAGTGCTTGGAATTAATATCTTGGCTACACTTGTTATGTAATTATTTTGTTAAAGTTTGTAAACAAAAATTCATTATACAAGGTGTATCAGAATATGAGTATGAAAAATCATGACATGTAAAAAAATTAGCCAAAAACTTAACTATTGAATAATTATGTGCTGAGAACTAAATGTAACTTACGTGTTTTTTGGCCTAAAATAATGTCCTGTTATTATTGTTTTTTATAAGTCTGTTTGCAAAATAAATGTTCTTATCTATTCTATTAGCTGATTATGAGTGTTCACAAAAAATCTTTTTTATTACAGCTTGTCTTCAGTTATCCCTTTGTGTCCAAAACTTTACGTGAACTAGATCAGGAAAGACATAAGATAAAACATACATGTACGGCTACACTGCATACTGAAGGCATTGGGTTTAAAGATTTAGATGAGCTCATCAAGGAACCTTGTGACTTGGAGTTTATCATTGGTACCTTATTTCAATTTAAATTATGATACAATTTAATGTTTTTCCTTAAAAAATCCTAAGCTTTGCAGCATCCCGAATAGCAAACACTAGTGAGATTTATATCCACAGCTAATAATTTTTTTGCTACGAAAATTATATGTTCTAATATTTCCAGAACTACTGAAAGTCGAAGGTTCTGATGAGTATGAGCGTGATCTCTGGCAATTGAATATAGAAGAAAGACTGCAATTAGTCCCTAAACTGAAAGAAAAAGGTAACAAACTGTATAGTCAAAAGGAATATGAAGAAGCGGAACAAGTCTACTATGAAGCCATATCTATTTGTGAACAACTATTAGTGAGGTAACTTACATCTTTTACTTGCATGTGCCCTAAATTATAATACATAATTTTAAAATAATATACAAACTTTATTTATAATAATCCTGCATTGGGAAATGGAGAATATAATTTATTGATGATTTCAGGGAAAGGAAAGGTGATGAAGAGTGGGAGGAAATCAATAAAGTAAAACTACCGATTCTGCTTAACTATGTTCAATGCAAACTTCTAAAGGGAGAATATTACGAAGTTATTGAACATTGCAATACAATATTGTCATTTGAACCAGGTAATCGAATATAAAATTGTGTTAATTAATTTTGTGCTCTATGTAATATGTATTTTTTTTATTGCTGGACAATTTACACTTGTTTATTATCTGATGATTTGGTGCAGCGGGCTCTAGCCTGCTGCCACATATATCGTTAGATTGCAATATCCGATTATACATTGAGCTTGATAGAGAGATTGCTGTGAGTTGTTTATAAATATTTATTATTCTTCTTCTGTATTAAAACTTAGTAATGTTAGATGTAGTCATAGCTGTAATAAATAGAATACATATTTAAAACACATTTTTTTTATTGTTTTAGAAAATGAAAAAGCATTGTACAGAAGAGCAAAAGCTAATGTTGGTGCTTGGAATCCTAATAAAGCAGAGGAAGATTTCTTAAAACTTAAGTTACTAAACTCTAGTCTCACTGTGACTATAGACAAAGAACTTGATCAAATTAGTAAAATGCGGAAAGAAAAGGAGTCGAAAGATAAAGATGCTTTGAAGAACTTATTCACTGCTGAATAAGATGACTGAAGTTTATATTTATAACAATTCATAGACCAAATTATACTACGCTTAAAAATGTACCTTATTACACTTTACACTAATGTTTATTATATTTATCATTCTCTACAATATTCTGCAAATTAGATATATGAATTACAATAGTTGTTAGAAATTTATCTTTCATTGCATATGTTAACAGAATTTATTATTATTTATATTTCAAGAGATGTAAGAAGTTATTTACATATATGATAATGTTTTATGTTAAACATTTTAACACATTTATGATTACCCACAGAATGTAGTATTTCCATTTATCTACTAATAATAATTATTATGTTTTTAAAACGTAAACTGAAAGGTGGTTTATGGCATATAGTACTTTAGGAAGCTATTTCTAAAATGTATACAAATAAAAAAATAAAATAAAATAAATGTTTATTTCAGTACTTATTTTTACAGTTTGTATATAGGTATTAGGGCTTCCCTTTTAAGCAAACATTTGCTTGTGTTAGGGAAACTCCGCTCTTGCCTGTGATAATTTTAATTTTAAAGTACAATAAGTGTTAAAACTTTAATTTTATGTTTTTTATAGGTATAAATAGTTTCTTAAGACAGTATTACTTACATTACTATTATTATATATATAAACTAAAGAAAACAAAGCAAACCAAATTTGAACAAAAGAAAATAAAACTAAATGTATTCCATAAACAAATCATCATCATTAATTTAAATTATTTTAATTTATACTATAATCTCATCCTTTGGACTAAGGCTTCAATCTCATCATAATTTTTATTTATAAGCCACTTAGTAGTGATCTCTTTGCAACGAAAATACGTAACTTCATATATATCTATTGATTTATTAAGTAAATTATAGATATGGGCTGATTGATAAAAGTACTGTCTTCTAGAAAAAATAGTATTCACCGGTTTGACCATTATAGGGTTAGGTTTACGACGAGAATCTGTATTTTTAAATTTGCTATCGTATGTTAGTGATGAATGCATTTTTAAGACTAACTGAAGCACGTACATTTTCCGAACCGAAAGTAACCCCGATATTTGGTAGAGACTTTCAGTAGGGAACCTATACGGCTTAAAAAGCATGACTTTAAGTAGAGATCTTTGTGCACGCTCTATTTCCAAAAATTTAATCTTTGTCGCTCCTCCCCAGATAGGTAGGCAATAGGCAATTATTGATTGGGCTAAGCATTTATATATGTTTATAAGTAGAGTCGTTGATGTTATATGTCGCAACGTTTTAAAAGTCCAAATAATTTTTCTAATTCTAGCCATTACGAGTTCAATTTGCATATGCCAAGAGAGTCTAAAATCAAGCATTATACCCAAATACCTACTATATTTGACTCTATTTAATTCAATGCACGAACAGGTAGAGGTGGGGTTGTTACAGGAATGCATTTTAAGATTAAAATCATTAGATGGTTGATTTACGTCATAAATTGAAAAGCATATATAGTTTGTTTTTGCAACATTTAGAGTCAGAAGATTAGAATCCAGCCAGCTAGCCACCTTAACTAACCCATTTTCAGCATATTTACGTACACACTCCCACGTCTTCCCATGGAATATTAAGACAGTGTCATCAGCGTAAGACAAAACTTCACCCTGCTCTATATCTAAAAAGCTTAAGTTATTGATATATATAAGAAATAGAGTCGGGCCAAGTACGCTACCTTGAGGTACTCCGAACTCTACATTCTTGAAATCACTCGTGTAGCTATCAATTTTTACACTTTGTCTACGATCCGATAGATAATCTTTAAAAAGAGTAAGCGGTAAGCCTCTTATGCCAATCATCTCTAGCTTATGCAAAAGTATAGATATAGAGACTGTGTCGAAGGCTTTCTGCAAGTCTAAGAAAACTCCAAGACACCTTTCTCTACAATCAAGTTTTTCAGTGACTGTAGAGGTAAGTGCTAGAATAGCATCATCTGTGGACATTCCTTGCCTAAAACCAAACTGTCGACTTGATAATATGTTGAATTTTGTAAGGAACCGAATTAAACGAGAGTTAAGTAATTTTTCAAGAATTTTAGATATTGGGGAAAGTACAGAAATGGGTCTAAAGTTTGTAACAATATTTCCGTGTCCACTCTTGTGCACTGGCGTTATTAAAGCTACTTTTAATGCTATCGGGAAAATGCCCTGGTCAAAACACATATTTGCTAAGTGTGTGATAACAGGAACAACTATTGTATGAGAGGCTTTAAGAAAACTAGTAGGTATTCTATCTATACCGGGAGCACTATCTGATTTAAGACTCATGAGAACAGCTCTTACTTCATCGTTGTCTGTGTGAAAGAGTCCAAAAGAATTAGGAGCTCTAGATTCAACAGAATAAGTCTGAGGGCGTGTAGAATGTGATTCTGTAATTTTATTAGCTAATAACTTTCCTATAGAGCAAAAATATTCGTTAACCTTATTGACACTATCTTCCGGAGATACTTCTATATTTAACAGTTCAACGCTTTTGTTAGATTTTAATTTTCGGTGAGTGATGTAATTTATAGCTTTCCATAGCTTCTTCGGATCTTTTTGTGCTTTTTGTAGATTTTCGCGATCATATTTACGTTTTTGTTTTTTAATAATACAATTGCAATAATTCCTGTATCTCCTGAATGTAATTTTTAGTATTTCATTAAAAGGGTCTGTTTTTAATCGTTTTTGCATGTTATTACGATTTATTATACATCTAAGCAAGCCGGTAGTCATCCATGGCTTAATAAATGTATACTTGTTAGAAAATAATTTTAATGTACTATTTAGATCAATACAGTTTTGTAGTTTAACAATAAGTGTATTTGTAAGTTCGTTTGGACACGTGATTTTAAAAAGGTCTCCTAAATTAGATTCTGTAGCTAGATATTTAACAGCGTCCTCCATGTTTAAGATACTTTTAGATTTTAGAATTGTATTAGACTGTTTTAAAACCGATAATTTTAAAAATATCATATTATGATCTGTTACAGTTGTGTCCAATATTATAATTTCAGCTGATTTGTGATCATTTTTAATTTTTAGAATAAAGTGATCTAAGCAGTTTTCACCTCTAGTAGGTAAAAGGTGACCTGGTAATAATCCATGTGTTGCTAGCATGTTCAAATAACCTAATCTATTTGAACGGTCAGCTGCGGTCTCACTATCTCTATATATTAAATTAATATTTATATCACCAGTGATTATAATATTACTCTCAGAAGATACAGAAATAAGGTGCTGATTTAGACTGTCAATAAAGTCGTCTGTATTTGGTATTGAAGGGGATCTGTAAATTCCAAGTATTAATATATCAGGAAATAGTTTAATTTGGATACATGAAGCATTCTTCAGCTTAACTTCAGAAACATGAACATTAAATTTATTTTTTATATAGACCACTACTCCATCTGCTTTATTTAAATGATTGGTTGTCTGATATGATTTATAATTGTCTAATTGTGGAATATCCTTATGTGGATTCAATCTACATTCACTAAGGATGAGGCAATCAACACTTGTTTTTAAGCTAGATATGTTAATCAAAAAATCACTGAAATTGGAATAAATGCTTCTAATGTTTTGCGAGACTATTGTAAGATCTGTGCTCTTTATGTTAGTAATATTAGGAAAATCTACTAAACTACATCTGTTTACATCGGCTAATTCTAAGTTGTCTATTTCTTGAATCGTTTTTATGTTACTATCCATAATAAATATATGATATAAAATTTGAGTTCATTTCTAGCTTTGCGAGGTGAATGAATGTGGATGAGAATATATGTATTATAAAAAGGTTTGTTTGTACAAGAATGAATGAAAGCATGACTGATTTGTTTTTGGTTATCTTAATATTAGAATGATATTTGTAAAAAAATATTTCAAAAGAACTAATTAAATGTATGACTATGTATAGATGACAAAAAGATCGTACTAGTCATTGCTCAAGCATAAGGCTTTGTACTTGTGCTTCCGATCTAACGGAGATGATAGGAGAATTTTCATCTTTTCTGATGTACACTCTGCCGTATGAGGTCCAACAGAACCTGTATCCTTTGGATTTCGCCAAGTCTCGCGCGAGGTAAAAGAGACGGGAGGCCTTAACTGTTAACTGCTCGGAAATATATACGGGGGTCTCTTCATCATTGGTAAAACCCAAATTCTTGGCTCTTAGTTTATATTTATTTTTAGTGTTAAACATTTTGGCTTTCCTTAAGACCTCAGTTTTAACAATTGTAGATGCAAATTCCACGACAATAGGGGCTTTTTTATGCCCTCTTTTATCTTCCCGTACTCTATAAATGTCTGTTACCTCATGTTTGTCAATATTACATTCAATAGAACGACCAAGATGCAGAACCATGCTCAGTAGGTTTTCTTTGTTCTCCGTCTTGTGTTTTGGTACATTTTTGAGTTCTATTGAAGTCTTACGACAACTCCTTTGTAGGTCCTCTACCCTGTCCTCCAGCATAGCAATTCGCTCTCGATCCTCCTTATTTTGCTTTACTAGTGAATCATAGTTTTTGGCTAGTTTGGAGCTCTGCTCTTGACTCATTTCAAAGTTTGATGAGAGTGTAGATACTCTCTGCTCGATATCATCATTGAACTTTTTTAATGATATAATTTCATTTTTTAGTTCACTCATGTCAGACAATAGAGCTGAAAATTTCAAGTCCTGTTGCTCTTGAAACTTTGTGAAGAGTGAAGTAATATGTTCTGTTATATCATGCTTGAAAGTAGTCAATTTAAATGTCAGAGAAGCATCTAGGTCCGCCTCAGGACTACGTCTTCTTTTTAGGCGGCGGGTGACTACACCAGTATCGGACTCTTGCTCTGTCTCAGACCGACTCGGAGCAGATACTTCTTTATCCATTTTTGGCGGTGTTCGGTGCGTACGAGGCATGATTATACGAGAGACAGTTGCGAAAAAATAAAGTAACTACTTCAGTATAACAGAAAGCTTCAAGCGGGCTGAATCTGATCCAAAGTAAAAAGCAACAAAGCAATAATGCGTAAAAAATCGAACAGAGAGCGTTCTTACTTAGCGTAGCAGGCTCTCGTAGCACTTCTATTTCTCGCAGTACACGCAGTTGCTCCGCCCCCTGTCGTAGCAAGCACTCGTAGCACATATATATCTCGTAGCACTTGCAGTCGTCACGCCCCTCGTCGTAGCACTAGTAGCTTAACCAGGCCGGTAATTTCGATCAACGTGACACCGCTCCCGTAGCTCAGTTGGTTCAGGCTCCGGTCTCAAAGCGAGGGGTCGATGGTTCGTATCCGATCGGCTCAGGTCACAAGAGCAAATGAGAACTCACTCACCCTTGGCCGTTGTACACAAGGGCGCTCCACGGGACAGCGGCTACTCCGTCAAATCAGCGGCGAGGACTCCGGAGTCCAATAGTGCAGGGCTCCCAGCGATTTATAATTAAGCACGGAGAGAACCGACAACACGTCTACTCAGTGTGGAAGCCGAGAGGCAAGGAGTATATACCTACTTAGGGATTAATTATATTAGACCGGGGCGTGCCGTGACCGTGACCCGGACGGGGCACGGATTGGAAACGTTACATACATTTTATATGAACCAGTTTATATTACACCGTGTATGATCCGTGTCCCGTCCGGGCCGGTGTAATAGAAACTGGCCAGGCCACGGACACGGTACGCCCCGGACACGGCCCGGTGTATCATGGTTAGGTTACGTATTCTTATTTTAACACATTTATGGTTACCTACAGCAATAAGTTGTATTCTATTTTTATATTAATGTAGAATAAATAAATAAATAATGATTAAATAATTTATGTGATTTTTCTGATCGGTAAAACCTTAACCTACTGCTTTGAAATAAGTAAATAAAGAATCTTATAAACTGTGTATAGAAAATTTTAATGAACTACTATGAAACATGACAATTGATATACAAAAGGTACAAAACATTTATCTAATCGTCATGACATGTTAGCATACATTATGTTTATTAAAAACATAACATTAGAAGTTAGACAAGCTACCCATACACTAACGTTCGTTCCTGCCGGAATGTACAATCCTTACGGAATGAACGCCAGTGTATGTGCAATAGCGAAAAGAATGACGGTATTATAACACCGCGACCCTTCAAGTCGTGTCAGTGGCGGCTTTACGAATTTGCCGCTAGTAGGCCATTAAATTTTTGCCGCCCCTACTGACTGACGGATTGAAATTTAATACGTTTGTTTAATCCCGTTATTAGTATGAATGTGAACTTAATGATATTTCTGTTAGTTATGTACTAGATTATTTTGCTTTTTATTTTTCCGCTATGTACTGACGAGTTTAATGTTGACCTAACAAGAAAACAGCAGTCATAAGGTGGGTAAAGGCATGACTTAAAAATACCTACACTATATTAACATAGACAAAATAATGAGTAGTCAGTAAACATAAACATTGTTTTTGTTAAATATTTTTTTATTGCTCATTAACAGTCTAAAAACAATTTCTATTAAAACATAACACGTTAACAATGAGACAGAGGTGACTGACAATGAGATCAAATTTATATAAATAGATAAGGTTCCTTTACATTAATTTTTTGCGTGATTTTAAATTTGCAAAATCTACTATTATTTCGTCGTACGAAAACATTTTCATGAGTTCTGACTCTATGCACAAAAGAGATAAAGAGTTAAGCTTTTCTTGACTTAAACTAGATCGAAGATAATTTTTAACTCGTTTTAAGCAAGAAAAGCTTCTCTCACCAGAACAATTTGTCACCGGTGTGCACAGAGCCATCCGAAGTACTATATCCAAGTTTGGATATATATTCTCCAAATTCTGTTTCCGCAGAAACAAAGATAGATTTTGCAATGATTCAGAATCTGGTTTTATAGAAACTCTTTCAGAAGAAAGGTGGCATTGAAAATGTGTGCATTCTTGAACTAAATCAGATTCTAAGTCATTAGGATACATTTTTTCCAACGAAATGGCTTTTTCTGTAAGGGTCGAAGGTGACAATTCACTAAGTTTTGTTAAAAAGGAAAACCTTTCGTTAAATTCGTGGTAGGCCTTTTGCCGTTTCTCTAACTCGGAAACGAGCCGATCTACAAGGACGAGAAACGTATCAACCCGAAAAGATTCACTTGCAGTCATTATTATAACTTCTTCAGGTGTTTCATCAAATCTTTTTTTTCTTGTCGGTTTCCTTTTTCCGATCTCTGTTGTATATTGCTTCGATACGCTTAATTCCATCGCTTTTTCTTCGAAATAATTAAAATTCTCCCGTTCAGCTACAAAAAACTTACGGAGTGATTCGTAAAGATCGGCAACGGTGATCAAATCTACAGTGGAGGCCTGAATTTAAATACTCACTTTGTTTATTCTTTCCAAAAAAACATTCCACACAACTACCATTACCGCCGTTTCCAGTTTCTCCAAATTCGAAAGTATTCCCGCCGCTTCTTGTCGCGTTACAGGCTTTTCAGTACAATCATCTTTGATTGATTTCAAAGTTTGAATAACTGCGTGCCAAGAATCTCTTAAACTTTTACATGCGTCCTCTCTGGCTGACCAACGTGTTAAATTCACTCTCTTTAGGGTTTTGCCTTTCCCTATTTCACTCATTAATTTAAGCCAGCGTTGTGTCGAGTTTACAAAAAAAACGTAAATTTCCTGTAGCAGCATGAAAAATCGACAAGCTTCTGAGCATGATTCAGCAGCCGCAGTTGCCACTAAATTCAAAGAATGGGCAGAACAAGGCACGTAAAGTGCATATGGTGCTTGGTTTCGAATTTTTGCCTGCAAGCCATTGTACATGCCAGACATGTTCGCGGCATTATCATATGACTGTCCACGACAGTCCTGTATATTTATGTCCAGTGTTTCGAGTTCCGAAATAATGACTGAAAACATTTCGTCAGCTTTATGTCCTACTGACGGCAAAAACTTGAGAAATCTTTCACACGGTTCGCCTGATTCCAAAACGTATCTAATGACAAGGGTAAGTTGATCCACGTGTGTATCTGGTGTTGAATCGATGATTAGAGAAAAATATTTCGCTCTTCTTATCTCGTCTGAAATATGTTTTAAGACTTTTTGACCCATCAATAAAATAAACTCATCGCAAACGTTCTTTGATAAGTAATTGGTATTGCCTGAACCTTGATTCCCAAATCGTTCAATATGACTGGCTAAAAAAGGATCGAACTCCGCTAACAGTTCCAACATCATACAATAATTCCCGTTATGTGGATCACCGAACTTTTCATTTTTCCCTCTGAAAGCAAGGCCTCTTGAACACAGTCGCTTAACTACAGCAACAACTCTCTTGAGAACATTTCTCCAATAAGTAATTTCTTCATCAATTTGGACCTGTAGTAAATTGTCGAGTCGGCCATCAATTGCACTTCTGGTTTTCATACTAAGAATGCTTGATTTATGACGTGCAGAGTTTTCATGCATAACTACTCGGTTTTCTGCGTTTTTCCAGTCATTAAATCCTTCGTTCTCGAACTGAGTCTTATTCTCCAATGGACCGAATGCCAAACAGGGTCCGCAATATACAGATCTTTTACTTTCAGAATAAACAAGCCAATTTCGATCTCTCACTTCATTATTTTTCATTTTTCTTTGGAACATACTCACTGGCAAGAAACGACGCCGATCGCCATATATTTTCTCACTTTTAGATAAATCACAAGACTTGTTTTGATCAAAGCCGGACCTTGCGATAATCTCCCTTAAGATATCGTTAATTTCCCATAAAGCTGGATCTTTGTTTAGATTTACTGTTGTTAGCACTTGCTCATTACTTGTACTTGACGTCGGATTCGGAGACGGGACCATTGTCATACTCGTACTTATTGATGATTCTTCTACCGCCTCGTTGTCAAAATCATAATTATCCGTTTTTTTAGAAGCAGATTGTTCAAGAGGCGGCAGTTGTTGTTGGGCCGCAGAGTTAGAATCTGATTCATATATTTTAGATTGAGTTGTATCAGTGCATGTGGTTGATGTTCCTGGTCTTACGACACTGCTTTTACTTCCACTTGTAAGAAAACTGTCCATTTTTATTGTTTTACGGATAACCAGTTCTTGTTCTTCTTTTTTCATTTTGGCCTGTTTTTTATACTCTGCTCCACTAAGTCGCTTTCTTCCATCACTCATTCTAACGATTTTTATTCAATAACTGAAAAAAATAAATAACATTTTGAGTTTACTTTCTCGTACCAGTATCTATCTTCGTTCAGTCGTGAATACTTATTTAAATTAGCAAAGGAAATGTTCAAAATTTCAGCTCAATCGAGGAAAGATTTGAAAGACTTTAACTCAAAACTCAAACAAACAAATAAATGAATAAACGTAAAAGCCCAAAACCTTGTAGGTAATAATAAATAGTTTAATTTCTACGCGAAACAGCATCAAGTTGAATTTCTGATTCGTTAGTTTTATTTTATTGTAAAATATCACAATCACTTACCTATAAGTATGTATGTATTGTATGTATCACCACAATCACCAGGGATGCAATGTTATGTAACTATTTATTATAGATTAAAAAATGTAGCACACAACCATAAAAATCTTCTCTAGAAATTTCAATATTATTAGAAATTGCAGGACGAATTACCGACCGAAGTAACTTTTCATGATTCCCGCTCTATATCGCTCTATATCTATCTCTCTCGCTCATTACATCGGCACGGCCGCGCGCGGCAACCCGATCGTGACGCAGCGCCGCCGAGTGGGCGCGTTCCCGCGTTCGTGGCTTGTCTTGTGCTGTCATGTCACTGTCAATTTGTCCAGCCAGAGTGCCAAACACTCTTAGCGAGCGGTCATGTCATTCGTTCAACCCCCGCGTTGCAACCGAAAAATTACTACGAAAATACATACGTTACGTACGTATGTACCTAGTAGAAATTAAATATTTATTTACATGTTGAAACATATTACACGGTAAAATTATAAAAAAAAAATCGCTAAATTTGCCGCCCCTCTAAATCTGCCGCCCTAGGCAATGGCCTACTTGGCCTAATGGTAAATCCGCCACTGAGTCGTGTTTTATTTCATCCCGTCGCTTATCTGTACACGGGATAAGCCGGAAGGAAGGAACGTTAGTCTATGGGGGGTTAATTTTTACAATAAAGTTTTTCGAATTTCTATTCAGTCTCTTCGCCACTAAACAAAAAGAAAAGGTAAGGTATATACCTATCTTTCTCTATGTTTCTCTTTCTCTTTCTAAATATGTTTTTTCTCTCAATTGAGATACATAGCTCATTCACAATGAAGTAAAAAGCTCATTCATTCAAATTCAATCGTTCTTCCCTCAGAGCAAGGAATTTAAATGGAGAGGCCATAAGTACGAAATCAACGTGTATACCTACGATTCATAAATTAGTGTTGTACTAGGTAGGTAGGTAGTAATAATTGATCGATAGAGTTTGTTTTCAACTGAACTTTTTTTTATGATAATGTATTTATTGTAAATTGAAGTCCGTAAATATTAAATTATATAATTATAGAATTAATACAGTTATAAAACCAAGCAAAAAAAAAACATTTTAACTAGAACAAAAAAAAATACTTAAGTAGAACTCAAACATTCGTTTAGCGTTTAGTTATATTCTGTGGGCATATTAATATATGAAAATGAACTTTTAACCTTATTTTAACTAGTTTGAGTTCTACTTAATGTTTAAAGTTCATTTTAACTAAATTAATATACCCACAGAATATAACTAAAGGAATGAAAGACCTGAATAAGCCAAATGTTTTAGATAATTATAAAACACAATATACTTACTTATATTTAGTGTATTATTATATATCAAAATAATTTATATTTCAAAATAATATAATATTGTATACAAAACCTAAAATCTAATCCGTCATTTCATTCTACGATTCATGCAATTCTGCAAAAACACAATATATAATCAACATTTATTCAAATTATCATGGTCTATAATTTTTTACCTAAGTCTAAAATCAAAATATCGATAACTCGTGCAATATACAAGAACACCACTATCGATGTAAACAAAACCAAAAAGTGACAGTAAATGATATCCAAAGTGACAGTAAATGATATCGAAGGCATCGAAGCAAGGCACGTGCATGACGTCACGATAAATATTGGCAACCAAGCGAAACTGTGGTGTATATAGTTAGGCTCTTTTTAATTGCATACATTAGACAGAGATGTCATCATTTTTATTTTAGTCATCTTATAAACTAATTCCATAGACAATTTTGCAACAAATCTATTGGTAATAATCTAAGGTTCTTCCATGTAATGTAAAGTTCTTGTCAAAAATTGTCAACAAACAACATAACCTCAAAAAAGTTCAGCATTGTTTATATATTTTCTTTGAAATAGTTTTAACTCGGTAGTAATATTGTGGTAAATTATGGCCGATACTTCAACAGTGGTCACTGATAATCAAACAACCCCTGAAAGTGACGATATAGCACCAAAATCTGAAGAATATGCATATTTAGATCGCGGCGGGTTTTCCTCGGAAAAATTCAAAATTGAATTGCGGGGTTTACCGAAATATTATGGTATTGCTGTAAGTCGCGACACTGATTGTTTTATTGCACACCTCAATCCGTATTACTTTATTTATACAAATATATAAATCTATATTATAATCGTATAACTAATATACCTAACCCTAGTAATTATCATAAGTATATCATAAGTACACACTAATTTAAATGTATTATAATTATTTGTTAAAAGCACCAAATTTCTAGAGAAATAATAGGGAAAGACATTTTGCGAAGTAGTTTAAATAAAAAACTAAGTGCGTTAGTTTTAAAATCAACCATAATTTTCATATTTTCAGGAGCTTAAAAAACTGATGAACCAGAAGCTAAACTTAAATGCCAGTAAGATCAAAAGGCCTAAAAATGGTAGTCATTGGCTGTATACTTGCTTTCAAAATGAAGAAGACAGATCTGCTGCTATAACTGCGCTCAATGGATACTCTTGGAAAGGTTAGAAGAGAACATTTACATTACTTGAAAGCTTCTAAATCCTGAAAATCAACATTGAAATCTTAAATTCTAAATCCTTAAATTCAACTCCTTTATGGTTACAATTCTTTTGGGAATGTTGTGATAGTGTTAGTACAGTTTTGTTTTTAATTTTAAATGAGCAAAGTAAATAGATTATGCTGAATAATTTTAAATTAAGTAGCTATGATCTTGAAGCTCATAAACATTTTCCCTTCAGTATATTGTATCTTGATCAATTGTTCATTGGTTTTATCATCATCATTTCAGCCATTTATTTCACCTACAGCTAGACATAGATCAGAAGCAACTTGCATGCACTGTGAACCTTATTTTACCAAATGATATGAGTGATGAGTTCATCTAGTTTGATTGATAAATATCTGAGCTAAATTTAGCTTAACTTAACTCTTATTTCAGGTAAAACCTTAATAGCAGAAGAAGCTAAACCAGCTCCAGATCCTCTAGTTAGAAAGAGAAAGCAAGATGAAGGGAACCCAGCTCAGGATAAGAGGAAAAAGGATGATGGGAAAAGCCAAGAAGAGAGATTAATGGATGCTACTACACCTTACTGGAACATACCATATGAAGAGCAGGTATTTTATATTACTACTAGCTGACCCGGCAAACGATGTTTTGCCATATAAATAAAAAACATTTAGGGGTGGACTACCCCTAACATTTAGGGGGATGAAAAATAGATGTTGGCCGATTCTCATTGATACTGGATAAGCACAAAAAATTTCATCAAAATCGGTCAAGCCGTTTCGAAGGAGTATGGCAACGAAAACTGTGACACGAGAATTTTATATATTAGATTGAGTATGTTCAAAATAGATGTTTATAAATTATATTTTGGAGACAGGTATGATTGACATAAAAATATACATTAATTTATATTGATTGTATTTTATATTGAGTAATAACAACTATGTATTTTCTTTAAAATAATCATCTTGAATAAAAAATCTATTATTTTAAAAAGGATAAAATGAATTAACTAAAGGCGAGTGAGGGTCCAGTTTGATTATTTTTTTTGGGACTTTGATATTAAATAAATGAAAATGTATTGTTATTGTAGCTAGCATTAAAAGAAAAGGAGATACGTCATTTAATGATGAAATTTGACAATGAAGTGTGGAAGATCAATGTTGGGAAGCGCACTGATATTGAAGCCAAGAGGAAACTTTATAATGGACTTAGCTTTGATTTGAGACCCATAGCCAAATCGCCTGTTATAGAAGGGTAAGTACGATTTTTTGCACAACTTATGACACTATGATATTACTATTAAATTACATGAAGTTTTCTATGGTGCCCGCGACTCCATCCACCTTACACTGTGTTTGTATGGGGGCCACATCTTATCATAACTGTAGCAATGTATTTGTAATAGCCTATTCTGTGTCTCAGACCTCTAATCATTGGTATAATATTATTATTAGAGTTATGGCAGAATCTACATATACATATATGTAAACAGAGAAAATAAATATTTAAAAAACCGTCAAATTAGCTTAATTGTTATATAGCCTTTAAAAAATATTAGTTAAGCTATACATAAGAATCTGCATTGTGAGACAAAATAAATAAAAAATTCATTTCATTTCAAACACAATATCTCTGAAAACAAACTAACTTACTCCATAACCGACCCATACAGATTTATAATTAGTATAGATTGATCAAAGTGGTTTCCACAATACAGGTACAGGAACAAGTGTGAGTTCACGGTGGGTTACGACGAGGAGACGGGCCTGCCGACGGTGGGGTTCCGGCTGGGCGCGTACGCGACGGGCACGGTGGCCGTGGCGCCCGTGCACAAGGAGAAACACATCTCCCACCAGGCCAAGAAAGCGGCGCTGGTGAGAATATTACAATAAAATATAACAATACATCTAGCTCTTACTATAGAATAGAATATAGAAAAGAAAAAACATTTAATTCGAAACACAGACAACACAATAAAAAGAACTATAGCTAACTCTTCTCCTGATTCTTACCTACCTCTCCACCAATTTTCAGGCAAATCCGAGCCGTTCTCGAGTTATAAGTGTTGTAACAAACACGACTTTATTTTTTATATATATATATATAGATACTAGCTTTACGCCCCACGGCTTCACCCGCGTTATAATATTTTCCCGCGGTAAAAAGTACCTATGTCCTTTTCCTGGTTCTAAGCTACGCCTCCACCAATTTTCAGCCAAATCGGTCGAGCCGTTTTGATGTTATGTCGTGACAACGGAAAACGGGTTTCATTTTTATATATATATAGATAGATTTATATTCGTTTAGTGTATATGTATTATAGTTATACACCCCTGTTTAATTTTAGTATCATTTCTTTTTTTCATCCAAAGGTTGCCTGAAAGAGATCGCTCTTTAGCGATAAGGCCGCCCATTGTACGGGTCTCATTTTGTGTTTTAATCATGTATGTGAATTGCCCAACAACAATATAATAATTTTCAGATCTTCCAAGAATACGTGCGTAAATCAGACAAGGCGCCGTTTTCCCCGGCGGACTACACCGGCTACTGGCGCTGCCTCATGGTGCGGAACTCCGCCTCCACGGGCGAGGTGATGCTTATAGTCACCATGTGTCCACAAGTAAGATACCTTATATATATACCGCTTTTACAAACATGTAATGTAAACTAAAGATGATTTTTTTTGTGAAAATCAGCTAATTACAAAAATGCTAATAATTCTTTTTTAAAAAAATGTCACCTACGCTGTTTATCGTAAGAGGTGCAGTAATGTCCTAACCAAATTCGGAACATCGACCTCCTTAAAGATTTCTAGTTATTAAATTATAAGTAGTAATTTGCATAGACCAGTTAGAAATGGTTTATTTTTTTATAAGTTTTTTTTCGGACGTGTCCATGTAAATCTTTGTGTTTTTATGGAAATAAAGTTTTTGACGTTTTATTCTAAAGCGATTTGTATTTGAACCATGAACATGAACAAGCATTCTATCATTATGTCCACTTCCAAGCGATTACCTAATTACTTAAATTAATATTTTCTATTTAATTTCAGGACCTTACTGAAGAGCAATTGAAGAAAATCAAAGATGATTTGGTGCAGCACTTCAGTACAGAGGAGGCGGTTGCCTGTAATATTAAATCACTGTATTTTGAGCTTTTAAAAAAGAAGTAAGTATTTGTTTGTATTTAACTATATTTTTTTACTACCTAAGGTACTTAAGTAAAAGAGATATAATATTATTAGGTTTATAACAAAATAAAATCGATATGTTTTAATTACTAAAAAGTCACATTCTGATGTTAAAAATCGAGAGGATCGTAAACGTTCTGAGAACTTTGAAGAGTTTGAAGGACATGTGACATTCACCGACCCGCACTTGACACTTCTTTATAAAGCGCACACACATTATTCAATAATCATATCAAGATACGAGAGGCGGAGTTTGAACCCACGTCTAGCTAACACAGCTTTGTAATTATAACTACATAATATTGATTATCTGATTGTAGGAGGTCTGGCGAGGAGGCCCCGAGGCCGGAGCACCTGATGGGCTCCACGCACATCGTCGACACTATCCTGGGCCGGCAGTTCAGGATATCAGCAGAGGCGTTCTTCCAGGTAACAATCATAAATCATAACACCCCTATTCACGTTCCCACTGCTGGGACACAGTAACTTCTCTCTTGACGAGAGATATTAGGCCTTAATTCACCACGCTGGCCAAGTGCGGGTTGGTGAATGACACATATCCTTCAAACTTTTTTCAATGTTCTCAGAACATGCCGGTTTCCTCACGATGTTTGCCTTCACCCACAGATAACCCCCACTAGATGCCCCATTATAATACTTTTGTGCCGATTCAAACGCACCGAAATTGGAGGAAGGCGCGGGTTGCGGGGACTGGAACATAGGCGTTGTGATTGGCTATTTCAAGGTCGCACTTAGGTCGCGGGTTGGGAACATTGAACGAATTTGTCGATAATTAATTTCGATGATTCGTTTTAAAATTTCATATTAAAATGAAAAAAGTATCATGTAGGTAGGTAGATATGTATTTATTTTTGGAATACACAAATCTGTAGAACTTAAAAATTAAAAAATAATATTAGAAAAATTTATCACTAATAATTCATATTACTGAGTAAGTACTCTTTAAACATATTTAAACGGTTTATGGATAACTTATTTATTTTTACATACAATAATACCGAGAGACCCGCTTATATACGTCGTCTATTATTTTTAACGATATCGATTAGAATTTACAACACTAACGTTACACGTGCTTTCGCCGAGAAGGACAACGAATGCAATAAGCGCAATGCGGAAAAGAGACAAGTGAACGTCCTTCGTACGAGTAGCCATTATAAGCTGACCTCTTCACTTGCTTTAGAGTTTAGACTATAGAAACGTATATGAAGTTCACGGGTCTGACACTTGGTCGCAACTAAAGCCGTGTTTCGAGGCGGGGCTTTACATATGGTTGATTTAACCATATGTTTGGTGCGCGGTCGTCGCCTGTTATGAGGTATCTGGTGGGGTATATCTGTGCCTTCACCGTTAGTGCACGTGTTTATAAAGCACACATAATTTTCCAAGAAGAAAAATTAGAGATGCGCGGCGGGGTTTGAACCCACGACCTTCGAAATGAAAGTCGAGTGTGCTCCCACTTAGCCAACACGGCTCAATGATTTAAATCAATTTAATTCAAATAAATAAAAATAATTTATAGATCCATATTGACATATTGGCCGAACCGCGTTGGTTAGCACGAATGCCACATCTGAGTACAGCACATAATGTTTATATTTTCTGTTTCAGATAAACACAGCTGGTGCAGATATTCTGTACCAAAGCGCAATAGACATGAGCGAGGTGACGAGTGATTCGACCGTTGTGGATATTTGCTGTGGCACGGGCACTATCGGACTTTGCTTTGCGAAGGTCAGTAATCTATTCTATACTAATGTTACTTGCTCCGCTTACTTATTATTGTATTTTCGTAGACGTCTGCAAGTTCCTTAAAAAGGCTGCCCCGTATTTTAGTTAGGCGAAAAAGATTATCAGTTATTTTTATTTTTTCAATAATCTGGTTTTGGGCGCCATTTTTTCAATATGGCGGCGACAGCGGCAAACATGTGGCAAAGTTAAAATTTGAAAAGAACATTACCAAATTTTTTTTTAGGATTATACATTGTAAAGAATAAAAATAAATCTTTGTTTTCAGCACTGCGGCCGCGTCCTGGGCCTAGAACTGGTTGCAGAAGCGGTGAAGGACGCCAAAGCGAACGCAGAGTTGAACGGCATAGACAACTGCGAGTTCTTCAGCGGGCGCGCCGAGGACGTGCTGCCGTCCGTGCTGGCGCGCGCCGCGGGACGGGACGTCGTCGCCGTCGTGGACCCGCCGCGGGCCGGCCTGCGTGAGTGAGACACACGCATGTCATAGACAACTGCGAGTTCTTCAGCGGGCGCGCCGAGGACGTGCTGCCGTCCGTGCTGGCGCGCGCCGCGGGACGGGACGTCGTCGCCGTCGTGGACCCGCCGCGGGCCGGCCTGCGTGAGTGAGACACACGCATCTACCCATTACGTTCACACTCCTGGGACATGGGAACTCCTTGACGAGAGAGATAAGGCCTTCATTCACCACGCTGGCCGAGTGCGGGTTGCTGAATCATGTCATTGAATTTCACTTATTAATTTATTTATTTTCAGAAATGCTTATTTCGATGTTTTGATTTTCATTTTTTTAATTCGCATTTATTAGTGTCAATGATAATTTATATGTCGTGCTAATTAATTAAATCAAAATTAATGTCCAAAAATCTTATTAAAGTTCTCGTGCCGGTTTGCTCACGATGTTTGCCTTCACCGTCAGAGAACGTGTCTACAAAGCGCACATTAATTTATCAACAAGAATCCAGAGTTGCTTTGAGCGGCGGGATTTCTACCAGGCAGACATGACGAAACTCAATATTTCTATACAAAACATTTATAAGATGATTTCCTTGCTTCACTTGGTTATAACCTCAAAATTCTCCAAACAGATATGCGCGCGATCACCCAACTCCGCAACACGAAGAGCGTAAAGCGTCTTATCTACATATCGTGCAGTCCAGCCTCAGTGGTTAAAAACTTCGTGGACCTCGCGCGGCAGTCGTCCAAGACGCTGCGCGGCGCGCCCTTCGTACCCATCAGAGCGGTGCCCGTCGACATGTTCCCGCTCACTAAACACGTCGAGTTGGCAATACTGTTCGAGAGGGAGACGGTTAGTTTACTTATATCTAAAATAAAAACACTGTTGTGTAGTTCAAAACCCTTTTAAACGTTCACAAGCCGATTCTTTAGATTATGTAACATGATTGAGGAGATTTAGACGGATTTAGATTTAAATTAAGGCTCGCTCGATGGTCGCTGTGGGGCGCACGTCGTCGCCTTTTATGATAATTCCCAGTTAATTAATCGAAGAATAATCTAAATATGGTAGTTACTGGATAGTTCAAGCTTAATTATCATTCAAAAGCAGATTTTTCAGATCCTGTATTATGATTAAAGAGATATAGACGGATCTCGCTCGGCATTCTAATACGCTGCAAGGCGCACCTTTCTTTACCGTTAGGTTAAAAAACTATCTTAATACATAGTTAGTCGATAAGTAAGATCAAGTTTGTAATACAAATGTTCTTTTTAGATTTCTGAAGAAGAGACGGAACCTATAAATGCTGACAATGTTGTGGAAGATCCTAAGGATAAGGCGGAGACAATACAAGACAAATCCGAATCAAATGTTACAAATGAAAACGAAACGGTGCCTACTGTAGATGTAAGTGAAAATGCATAGCATTATACATACTATATTTATACATATAATAAATAATGTTATAATAAAGTAATGTTTATTTAATCGAACTGTTATAATTTTTTTAGGATTACTTAAAAATATCATAATAAAAAGTAGAAAGATTAGAAGTAATTTGCGCTTGCCTGTACGTTACCCTGTCTCATAAATCGAAATTACTTTTCGATAATACAGCAGCTGCATTCCAAATTTAACGCATAAATTGGAAATTTATTCTGTAACGAATTCGTAATTCCGTTCTGGTTATGAAAAATTAAATGCATATTTGTATATTGTTGACATTTTAAACCAAAAGGCATTTAGGTAGGTACATGTGGGTTGAATCATTAATAAACGATTTATATGTTGAATCTTATTTTCGTCAACCCACTTCGGAGACAGCCGATGTAAATTATAATTTAACTAATAAAAGTTAAATGTGATGCCTAATTTAAGTTACAACAAATAGTTCAAAATATCTGAACTATTACCTCTACGTAGTTAGTTAGGCGTCTTCCAATCTAGACTAGACAATTCACCGCAAACCCCCATTACGTGACTAATGCCATCCCGGATTAATCTACCCGGGCTCAGCCGGGTGTCGATGTTGTCAGGAATTTAATAATGCTGCCGTTTGCGGCTGCATTCCATGGCATCCGGGTAAATGGGTAAGTACTATCGCGACGAAAACTCAAATAACTGATTTTGAATATGATTAACGTAAAATAATATAGAGTATTGTATGTAAAATAACGTCAAATAAAGTATGATATGGGCACATAATCATACATAACATATCTATACTAATATTATAAAGAGGAAAGATTTGTTTGTTTGTTTGTTTGTTACGAATAGGCTCCGAAACTACTGGACCGATTTCAAAAATTCTTTCACCTTTGGAAAGCTACATTATCCCCGAGTAACATAGGTTATATTATATTTAAAAAAAAATTAGGGATCCTTACTAAAACTCCAATAATGTAACATAAGGTGTAAAAAAAGACCTGAAAAATTCCTTACGTCGCGTGCGCTGCGAAAACTATTGATGATAGAACAAAATCATGTACTACGACTTTGCAGAACTCATCATTATCTACAAAAAGTGTCGCGACAGCATATGTCTAAATATTATAGTTATTACCATGGAGTTGTGGTTATTACACAGTAAGCAGTTTTATTCTAAAATATTAATTAATATATGCCGCCTCTTGAAAAGGCTCTTCATTTGTACCTTGGTATTAATCCTTATCAAAATAAATTACTTTATATTCAAGACAGCTTTAATACCTTTTCATAACTTTTTGAATTATTCAATTCGGACATTTCATTCGGAAGATATCACGAGTTTAAAAATGCAAGTATTAGAAAAAAGTCGCGAGGTTGTCGCTCACCGCGCTCAGCTAGCCAGCATGCGATCTATACTCCATGTAAGCGTCACTGGGGGTACGGGGGGGGAGTCAATGTAATAAAATAAAGTGTAAATAAAATAAAAAAATACAAAAAAAAAACATTAATAAAAAATATGAATAAAAAAATTCATAATAAAAAAATTCAAACTTCCTATATAATTTAACTTTTTTTATTAAACCCGATGCCAAAAAAAGGGTGTATGTATGTATGTATGTACCCGTGCGGAGCCGGGGCGGGCCGCTAGTTCATAATATATTAAATATAAGTTTTCGATTAAGATTTTGTCATGTTTGGTTTTACTGGTGGATAAATAAATAAATATTTTGAATAGTTTATCTTATCATAAATAAGTATGACAACTAATCCGTCGCAGTCACAGTTTCGCTTGCGTAAATAAATAGTAAATAAAAATATTTGAAAATTCAAAATCGGAACTAAGTAAAACAGAACTCTGTAATACGAGTAGGTAGGCGCTCATGTTAAAAAATATTATAATAATATACCATCTCGGTTAGGTATTTTACCAACAAATATTTTTTGTACTCGACTGTACCGAAGTGTAATAAAGATATTTAGCGTGAATACCGACCACCCTCATACCAGAGGGTGTCCTCACAAGCTCAGGGCCTCTTGGACGGACTAGACTTGGCCTAATCTTTGGAGCCAAGTGAAATGTGTGTTTAAACATGGAAGCGAGACTCACCATCTTGTTTATAAGTTTTCTTCGCTTGTATTCCTCGCTTGTTATTGATGGAAATTCACGTAAGTAGTTTTAAACCGGTACGTACTAATCATCAGTAGTTAACTTGTATCCAAAAACACATGTCTTATCAATAAAATTTATTTTGATCAATAAAAGTTATGTATTAATTTTCGTTTTTACAGCAAATTTCTGCAAATTTATTAATGTTTGTGCTGTAGGTAGGTACTAACTTTTATAAATTCATTAGGTTTTAGAAATATTAAATATAATTATTATTTTGGTTTTATACATGTGTAAACAGATTCCCAAGTAGCAGAAAGTGAATCGGTCCTGGATCCGAAAGGAGATCTACTATTGAAGTGGAAGGTGGACTATGGGGCACGGAAGATTCGATTCCAGGTGGTGTTGTCTGATAGAGCCCCGGCCTTTAACTGGTTTGCTCTGGGCTTCTCGGATAGAGGCGACCTGAATGGATCTGATGTTTGCGTCTTTTGGGTCGATTTTAAAGGTCATGGTCACTTTGAGGTAAGTTCCCTTTACTATTCACGCTTAAACTATCTTACAACATTTGCTAGAAAAGCAGCGAAATGCCTATTGGTGTTGATAGGCGAAAAGTCAACTAACAGTCTGGGAGATATTTATATGGGTACCTACTCCCATATAAGGTATAACTGTTCATTATTTAGTATTCAAACTTGGCCCTGCGACAAAAAACACCATTGTGTCGAGGATCCTAAATAATCTTCATGCTACATTTTTAACTTGGACGATTAGGTCTTTTAACGAATATTAAACAGAATGTTAATATGTTAGAAAATACTTCGCAGGACATGTATGCCGATGACAATGCAAAACTGATTCGAGACAGGAAACAGAACTGTGACAACTTCCACGTGGAGGAGCAGAGCGAGAGCATCATCTTCGAACGGTATTTCGATACTTGCGATGATGACGACTACGTTATTGAGGTTCGTTTGTTTAGTTAGCGCCTTCAGATAAGATGTCGAATAAAAATAACATTTATCCATTAACATGGAACACGTTCACTATAACAATCTAATGTGCCACTTCTGGGCACGACTGTACTCGTAGGATCCATTATTATAGGTCTTGGTGATTTGGTATAATCACCACGCTTACCAGGCGGGTTGATGTCAGAACGACGCTGCTGCCCTTCTTGTGTTCCCTGAGTTGGTTTTATGGGCCACTCAGGAAGAGATAGAATATAAAGGCGCGCACTACAGGAGACCCTGTTATGAGAGTATTATGGGTGGAACCCAATCCTGTTCAAAATCCATATCCTTCAAAGGTGTTATTAGAGAAGTTCTATAAAGATAAATATTGTTTATTAAAAAGTGCATAACATGACAAATGTAGGTATCTAATGTGTTAAAGGCCGGGTATCCTCATTTATACATATAATAACTTTTAGGACGGTACAGTCCACGTCGTATGGGCGCACGGCACAGACAAACTGTTCACATCCAACGGCCTCCGCCTCACCTGCACGCCTCCATCCAGCCGCGGGTTCATACGAGTCCGCCTCCACACCCCGCTCGGAGCTCGTACAGTCAACGCTCACAAACTGCACATCGCTAACAAGAACCTGAAGGTGCCTGGTGGTGATACCACGTATTGGTGTCAGGTTGTCAAGCTACCGGACTACGTGACGGAGAAGATGCATCATATTGTTCAGGTATGATTGTGTTAGCGACGATAGTATAATTTCTATTAAAGTAAAGGGGTAAGAGACGTGTTGTTACATATTATTATATTTACAGTTCGAGTCGGCTATCACCAAAGGCAACGAAGGCTTAGTGCACCATATGGAAGTGTTCTACTGCGACGCCGATCCTAACACAGATATCCCTTTGTACTACGGAAGCTGCTTCGCCCCGGATCGTCCTGAGAGTACTAAAGCGTGTTCAAAGGTACACAGATTTAATTATAATAATTGATACCTACCGTGAGATAATTCCCCGTGCTTAATAATGTGGTTTTAGGGATATGCTTGGGATTAGAATTAATGTTAAAGCTACACTGGATTCTTTGCGTGTGTTTTGGTCCCCCTTCGACGCAAGAGGTTGCGGGTTCCATTTCTGCATCGGGACAACAATAATATCAGAAATCTAGCACATGTAACACACCCTTCGAGCTTACCAGGGGGCTAGATGTTGCTGTGAAATTTCCAGCAATATTATTTTAATTTATGTTGGGAATATAACTGCTTTGTTTGTTGTTTGATATTGTAGGTGAAAGCGGCGTGGGCCATGGGAGCCCTGCCTTTCACGTATCCGGAAGAGGCGGGGCTGCCGCTGGGCGGGCGCGCGGCCAACAGATACGTGATGCTGGAGGTGCACTACAACAACCCGGAGATGAGGACAGGTCATTCATCTCCTTAATTGATTTATAGAGGTGAAGTTTGAAGTTTGTCGCTCAAAGAACTATGAGAGGGCAATGTTTGGGATTTCTGCGGGATCGAATCAGAAATCAGGAGATAGGTAGGAGAATGGAATGCCACATAACCCCGCGGATTTTATTAGCTAAATAATTATATATTTTTTCACCGTTTATTTTAATGTTACTTTGTGTATTGTCCAGTAATATTTATTATTATTCATTTATTGTAGATTGGGTGGACAGCTCCGGGATCATACTGCACATAACCGCGAAGAGGCGCCGCTACGACGCCGCTATAATGGAGCTGGGCCTGGAATACACGGACAAAATGGCGATCCCGGGCGGACAGAGGGCGTTCCCTTTATCCGGGCATTGCATACCGCAGTGCACTGGCGTGGTAAGAATATAGCTCCCTTATAATTCTTTCTAGCTAACGGACTTTGTTTGCTTCTTTCATTAAGGTAGGCACCCAAATGGAATATGGTGATTTGCGGCTGGTACCCGTTGGAACAATATACCACCGCCAATCAGAAATCTTGGAAAAAAATATTTATTGTTATGTCAGTGGCCTTATATTTGATACATTGTATTGAAATGCAGGGTCTTCCGTCGGGCGGTATCTCCGTGTTCGGCAGCCAGCTGCACACGCACCTGACGGGCGTGGCCGTGAACACGCGGCACGTGCGACGCGGCGCCGAGCTGCCGCCGCTCAACCGCGACCCGCACTACTCCACGCACTTCCAGGAGATCAGGATCCTGCATCGCCCTGTCACCGTGCTACCGGTAACACATCATCATAGAGAAATCTGGAAATAAGTGGTAGCACACTCGAGTTTCATTCCAAATTTCGTTTTCGTTCAAACCCCGCCGCGCACCTCTGAATTGTTCTTAATAATAAAATATACATATTCCAGGGAGACTACCTAATAACAACCTGTATATTCAACACGGAGGGTAAAGAGAACGCTACAGTCGGCGGACACGCCATCACCGACGAGATGTGCGTCAACTACATGCACTACTACCCTGCGACCGACCTGGAGGTGTGCAAGAGTGCCGTAGCCAACACTGCACTGGAGAACTACTTCATATTCGAGAAGCGGTCAGTATACAGCAGGGGTGGCCAACTTGTTTCGACCCAAGATCTCTTGTTCACTAAAGAGACCCTGTGCGATCTACCAATCTAGTAGATCTACATACTTCTAGAAATCGAAAAATGTAACGGCATAGTTCATTCAGTTCGCTTCCCGCTTATTGGTCATCGCGCGCCGACAACAAAAGACTTTACAAAATTATACAAAATGATGCGTCCAGCAGTAGGTGATTATGTTGGGCAGTATAGTCTACTTATTTATTTTTGCCTTGCCACGGCGGTCGATCGCGATCGACTACTAACGATTTTGTTTGATATGGTTGTGTATTCCAGTTGGGACAACATGTCCATCTCGTATTCGGGCTCGCCTCGGCAGAACTACCTGGCGGTGGCGCCCTGGACGCACCTGCGTGCCGCCGCGCTCCACCAGCTGTACACACACTCGCCCATCTCCATGCAGTGCAACAAGTCCGACGGCACGCGCTTCCAGGTGCTGACTCTAACTAGTTATACATAAAATAAAAATATAACATTTTCAGCGAATTTAATTAGATAACTTACAGTTACCAATAAAAAATACTTTATAGGCTTTATCCCGGTCTTTGACTAAATAAGAGAAGAACGGATGGCCGATGGGGCCGAAAAGTTCTCGAGTGGAGACCACGGATCGGAAAACGCAGCGTCGGACGTCCACCAACAAGATGGACAGATGATCTGATCAAAGCTGCCGGTTCACGGTGGATGCAAGCTGCATCCGACCGAAACAACTGGAGATGTTTAAGGGAGGCCTATGTCCAGCAGTGGACGTCCGATGCCTGAAATGATGATGATGATGACCAAATATAAAAACTCGTTTAAACTCGGAATCGTGTCCCGGAGGTACTCGACGTAGAGGTATACCGATAAAGCTTGTTTTCCAGAACATACAATGGGTGAACGGATTTGGATGATTATTTTTACTTGAATGCTGGTACATTAGAAGGCAGTTTGAGTTGTCGACATAATACCAATAGCCAATCACGTTCGCCACAATCTAACAGAACAAAGAGAATATAATCACTACGTTATGAATTATTGTTATTGTATCAGAAGAAGAAGTCCGTTTTATTTTTCATTCAAATATTTTATTAATTCTAATATTACATTTCAGGGTGAATGGGAAGGCATCAGCATACCGAAAATCAAATTACCCCTACCAACGGAGACAAGAATGTGTCCTCCTGCAGTGTAGAATTAATTATTTCTATGGAATATATCTATTTTTTATCGATTTACTTTGTTTTTAGGATCCATCTATTCATAAAATTAAAATATTTACAAAAAGTATGACTGCCTAGAATGCTAGAGGCATTACCACGTTGATTGGCAATTGTAATGTGTTATCAAAAAAAAATAGAAGACAGCATTTTTATATACCTACTATGATTCAATAAGGAAGCTTAGCAAAATCTTTATAAATTGCAAACTATTGGACCTAAAATTTCTTCCCGTTGAGGAGAAAATATATCAAAATTAAAAATATTTAAAGATACCTAGGTACATTTAATTATATGAATATTCGATCGTTAGTCGTACAAATGTTTTATGATAAATGTTGCTGTATGAATTCAATTTTGCTTCTAATCTATTTTATGTTAACGTAGTTCCTAAAACTACCAACAGATGGCACCACCAAGCAAAATAGATCGCGCTGACGATGTATGACAGGGCGTAGTATATAAGGCTAGGTAATTATTGTTATTTTGTTCAGACCGTACGCGGCTCTTGGTACGTCAAACCTGGAGTTGTCAAGTTGGTGAGTGACACTTGACTTGACGTTGAAAGAAGACATCAGTTGGTGAGTGACATTTGACATTTATTATTAGCAGTGATCAAGAATTTAGTGAAAAACAAAAGTGAACCTTATTTTTGAAAGACTTTAAACTTAGAAATTAATTGCATGTTTTTTAGACTTAGAATAATTATAAGAAAAGTGTACCCACGGGGAACCTACGCCCGATTTTGGTCAGAATTGTAAAAACACTTAGAAAATTTCGGCGGAACTTTTATAGATTACAACACTTGTGTTTTTTGTGTCCAAAATGACTATCCCTCAAAGTGTTGCCTCGAAAATGCAGTTGCAAGACGAGCTAATGGAAAATATTACGAGAGGGAAACATAACTTTAAGAAGTCGCCGAAAGAGCGCATTACAAAGGTTTATTGTGAAACGCGGCTTGACGTTCTTGAAAAATCCTACGCAAAGTTTGTAAGTACACATTTGGAAATTGTCTCAGAATTAGAATCTAAAATTTTAAAGTCATCTAGTTATTACAAAAGTGATTGTTTTGAATCTACGGAAAACTTTTATATTGATTATAAATCTGAATTAATGGAATTGATTCAAAAATTAACACCTAGTTGTTCCAACAATTCAGATAATAATTCACCTCAGAATCAACCGCATAAAACACATAAAATTCATATACCGGTTGTCAATATTCCCACTTTCAGTGGAGATTATACGAAATGGCCAAGCTTTAGAGATTTGTTTAAGTCACTTATTGACAAAAATTTAGAATTAGATGAGGTGCAAAAATTACAATATTTGAAGTGTCATATTTCGGGTGAACCTGAAGCATTGTTAAGGCAGTTGTCTATCACTGAAGATAATTATAGTATAGCTTGGAAAAAATTAGAGAGTAGATATGACAACAAAAAATTCTTGGGTAATCAGATTTTTGCTAGGTTTTTTGGGTTAAAAGGGTCATCTATAGAATCAAGTAGTTCAATTGCATTTTTACTAGATAGCATGAATGAGTTTTTGGAATCATTTAATAAGTTAGGCGTGGACACATCAACTTGGGATCTTTTTGTTATCTATCACATTACAGAACGGTTAGATCCAGTGTCACGAAAAGAGTGGGAAGCACAAGCCTCCTCCACCAATGATTTTAATACTTTAAATGAATTCAGTGAATTTTTGCAACATAAGTTTAAGTCAATTGCATATTTAGAGAAACCTAAGGCCAGAGGTATCTCAAATAAAACGGTTTTTCATATTGCTGAAGGTGTAACACCGGCCACTGAATGTATTGTTCCCAGTTCAGGGAAATGTCAATTTTGTAAAGGTAATCATAAGATAAACAAATGTCACTTATTTAAGAATGAACCACTGAACAAACGTCGCGATTTTGTGAAGAACACCAGGTTATGTTTTAATTGTTTTGGTAATAGCCACAGGGTTTTTGCATGTAGACAGTCAACTAGATGTAGCCAGTGTGGAAGAAAGCACAACACTTTATTACATTCAGACTCTATTAGGGTTATCGACGGGTCTGATGGTGAAGAGAAGTTGGTCGCTGATAATGCAACGTTAGATGAAACCAAATCATCTAGCAAAGTAGTTTCTTGCAATTTGTCTGGTCGAAGTCAAGTATTGTTGGCCACAGCGTTGGTTAACATCCAGACAAATTCAAGTTGTATGGGTCCGTTTAGATGTTTATTAGATCAGGGATCGCAGGCTTCTTTTATTACAGAGTCTGCAGTCCAAAGATTAAGTTTGAAGAAGTCGAGAGAAGAAGTTTCTGTTTCTGGAGTTGGTGATGGTGATAAATCGGTAGTGGCTAATTCGGTTGTTTATGTCAAGGTCCAATCCATATACGACTCTACATGTGTGTTCGAGGTGAAGTTGTGGGTACTTCGAAGACTAACAACTTTCCTCCCAAGTAAGAAGGTTGAAGTACACATGTGGAATGAGTTGAAGTCGTTGGAGTTAGCAGATCCAAGGTTCGATGTTCCTGGAAAGGTAGATATATTATTAGGAGCCGAAGTTTACAGCCAAATAATTATGGAAGGTGTCCGTAGGGGACCACTTGGTTGTCCAGTAGCTCAGCGAACAATGCTAGGTTGGATCCTCTCAGGACTGACCGATTCATCAACTATTATACCAAAAATTGTAGTTCATAATGCTGTTATTTCTGCCGTAGATGTACCAGAAGATAAATTGCTGAGAAAATTTTGGGAGCTGGAGGCAGAACCCTCAGTTGAGAATGATTTGTTGACTGAGGAGGAGAAAAAATGTGAAGAGCTTTTTGAGAAGACAACAAAACGGGATGATGAAGGTAGATATATAGTTAAGTTACCTTTTCAAACTGAGAAGCCTGTCTGTGGGTATGGAAATTTAAGGGATATAGCCGCTAAGTGTCTATTCCGTTTAGAGAGACGATTATCAAGAGATACAGATCTAAAACTACAATACTCAAACGGTATGGATACTTACCTGGAGCTCAACCACATGGAGCCTGTACCTGCATCAGATAGAGATAAAGAAAGAACTGTATACTTACCCCATCATCCAGTAATCAGAAGTGACAAAACGACTACTAAGGTTAGAATAGTATTTAATGCTTCTCAAAAAGGCTATAATGGAATTTCATTAAATGATGAGTTATTGAGTGGGCCGAAATTGCAGCCAGATCTCCGCCATTTAATAATGCGTTGGCGTAGTCATCCAATTTGTATATCCGCTGATATTGTAAAAATGTATTTACAGATAAAGATTGCTGAAGAAGATACAGATTTACTCAGACTACTGTGGAAAGATAATAACGGAAGGTTGGAACATTACCGTATGCTGCGTGTAACATTTGGAACCGCCTCCGCACCTTACCTTGCTGTGAAAGCGTTACAACAGCTTGCCGTCGATGAAGGTGAAAAATATCCGTTTGCAGCTGAAAGAGTAATTAAGGATTATTATATGGATGATCTGATGACTGGATGCGACTCGATCGATGAAGCCCTGAAAATACACAAAGACATGAATCAATTATTAGAGAAAGGAGGTTTCACATTACAAAAGTGGATAAGTAACAGCAGGGAGTTTTTAGAAAAAGCAGGAGAACTACAGGAAAGGAATGAAAAAGGAATAAGGAAAGTTTTGGGACTAAATTGGGACAGCATATTAGATAATTTTAAATATACAGTAAACTTACCTGAGATTGTAATACCGGTCACGAAGAGAAGAGTTATTTCAGATATAAGTCGGTTATTTGACCCACTTGGCTTCTTAGCCCCAGTAATAATTACAGCGAAGATATTTATACAAAAGCTGTGGATATCAGGCATTGACTGGGATCAAGAACTGCCTTCTAATTTGTTGCAGGAATGGCTTATCTATAGAGAGGATTTAAATAGACTTACCGGTTTTAATCTCAATCGTTGGCTGGAGATGAGAAGTGACGACAAGGTGATAGAATTGCAAGGTTTCTGCGATGCATCTGGAGAAGCTTACGGAGCAGTTGTATATGTTCGAGTAGTAGATAGAGATGGTAACGTACATGTGAATATGATAACATCTAAAACGAAAGTAGCCCCGGTGAAACAGATTTCGATACCACGACTAGAATTATGTGGAGCAGTCTTGCTAGCTAAATTACTTGACGAAGTTTCGAGAGTATTGAAGATTCCTAAGGAGAAAGTACTAGCATGGACTGACTCAACAATTGTGTTAGATTGGTTGAGTAGTCACCCTCGAAAATGGAACACATTTGTTGCGAATCGGGTATCTGAAATCATAACGTTATTCAATAGAAAACACTGGAACCATGTAGGCTCAGGTGAGAACCCGGCAGATCTTGCGTCACGTGGAATGAAGCCAGCAGAGTTCGTAGACAATATGCTGTGGAAAAAAGGTCCTAAATGGTTAAGTAAAGATACTAAAGTCGTAGATAGTCATGAAGAATACAGTCCACTAGAAGAAGAATATACCAAAGTTGTAGATAGTCAAGAAGAATACAGTCCACTAGAAGAAGAAGTTACTAAAGTTGTAGATAGTCAAGAAGCTAAAGAAGAAATTAAAATTAACATAGCACTAGAAGAAGAAGTTACTAAAGTTGCAGATAGTCAAGAAACTAAGGAAGAAATTGAAATTATTTGTTGTATTAGCATCGCTAAGGAAGAAGATCGTTTGTTTGTTAGGTGTTCTACGATGAAAAAGCATTGGCAATCGATTCAAAAATTAGTACAGGATTTTTGGCGCAGGTTGTCTCAGGAGTATTTGTTTCGTTTTTTTTGGCAGTGACCTTATTGGCAGAAACCAACTTCTGAACCTCAACTCGGTGATCTAGTTTTTTATAATTGAGAAAGATCTTCCACCTGCTCGCTGGTTGTCTGGTATTATAGTAGATAAACATCCTGGTTCTGATCAAATCACACGGGTTGTCAGTGTAAGATGCAAGGGTATTTCAATTGTTAAGAGACCTGTATCAAAAATTTGTGTCCTTCCTAAAGAGACAATAAATTAGAAAATGTTTCAGTATTAATAATAAGCACAGATACAACAATTTTGAAAATGTAATAATATGTTGATATCTCCATAACTTTAGTAGTAGTGCAGTTATGGCAACTCTATTGTTAAAACGTTATAAATACATTATACGTTTTTTGTATTAGAGTCATGTAAACAATGTTGAATAGAGAGATAAAGATAGAGTTATGTTATATTAAGTTAAGGTTGGACCAGTTATATTTTGTTATGTAAAGAAGCATCTAACAAATAAGTTTTGATAGTGTTAGCAAAATTGTAAGCTTGAATGAACAGTCGTTCATTGGTGGGCGGAATGTATGAATTCAATTTTGCTTCTAATCTATTTTATGTTAACGTAGTTCCTAAAACTACCAACAGATGGCACCACCAAGCAAAATAGATCGCGCTGACGATGTATGACAGGGCGTAGTATATAAGGCTAGGTAATTATTGTTATTTTGTTCAGACCGTACGCGGCTCTCGGAGAATGAATACATCTTTTTTGTGGTTATCCGGTGTTTCATTTAATCAACCCGAAGACGTGGAAGTTTGGACCAGGGCAGGAGTCCCTACAGTTGCAATATTCCTGTTAATGTCATATTTAACGATTCGAAAGTACTAATAATAAACTTAGTCATAAAAAACTTGGTGTTTTAATAATGTATCCATTGAATTGTGTTTCTTTTTTCAACAAATTTACAGATGTAGCTACCCGTAAGTAGGAATTTTAAGTGGGAAGCTTAAAATAAACTATCAGTAGGCAAATTATATACCTACTAGAAAACAAGCAACCGCGACGTTCTGTGTACCTACTGTACTAGAAAACTTACTCCGATCCGATCACTAACCCACCCTATACTTATGTGTGGTAATGATTTAAAGATTTAGATTTTAAAGATTTATGTCATTTATTTCCATAAAATCCTAAAGATCACTTGGACAAGTCAATAAATACAACACATTATTAAATAAAATAAACAATGGAAACAAGGTTGACATAAAATTATACCAAATCCCAAAAACCTTATCAATAAATTAATAATAAACATTTATTTATTGCTTTCTTATTGGTACATGGGTTCTTTTTTACTAGGTAGGTATATCTTAGGTGACAATATGACCCGCTGGGGCTCTACAACTTGATTAAGTAAGATAATTATCATGATCATCATAAGATCACGGCGGGGCTAGATGTTGCTGTGAGAATTGTTCAGCAATATTTATTTAATTAATAATTATACAGAATATAATGTTATATCTTTTAACCCTTATTCAAATATAGGGGGATTATTTCCCACCCGACTAGGGTATACATTTTGGTATTTTAAATATACAAGTTAGTCGATTTTTCATTCGATTAGTACTACACATTAAAAAAAAACAGCATTTTTATCTCAGGCAACACTGTCTTCTGATACTTCACATTATCAAATGTCAAAGTCAGTTTAAACTTGAAGGACAGGTATTTTTCACCAAAATTGCGCCATTTTTGAGTTGTTGTGAAGTGTTTTTCGTCTGAGTAGCAGAAAAATTCTTGTATGAAGATAATTGAGCTTTTATTTATAAGTTGACTATATTTCTGATAGAATAACAGTGTAAGCATTGTACGAAACGAATGATTTGTAATAGTTTTGCAGGACTAAACTAGGTGGGAAAACTTTTCTCTATATCCATTGCGGTAACTCCTTAGTGGGAAACTGATTCCCTATATCCTTTTGCGCCCATTATTTTATATATAAAAAAATCATTCTGTCTGTCAGTTGTTTTATTCAAAATCAAAACCACGTATTATAATCTCATTTATATTTTTAGAAACGAACAAGATGTCGTCAAAAAGAAAAAGGAAGGTGGCAATCCATGTGTCGGAAACAAAAAAATTTCATTTAAATGACTAAATCTAAGCAAAGTCGGGGGCAACAACTAGTTATGCCAGTTTTGCAGGATAGGATATAGGGATATAATTTCCCACCATTAAAAGAAAACATAACCTATATAAATATAGGGAAATATATTCCCACCAAAAAAAAAACCTATATTCCTGTTTTTTTTTATTTGAATAAACATACATTAAAGATACACCTAAACGTAAGGTGAATCCGTTATAACATCTTTGGTAACTTTTATACAGCGCCGCATTTGTTTAAGGGTTAATATTGTAGTGGATACGTAGATACTTGCTATTCAAAGTATTCATTTAAGTTGTAGTAAAATTTTTGGATTATTTATGTATTCTTTGAATTAGGTACCTACTGTTTATAATAAAAATATCATTTTATATTTCGCGGATATTTTTTGTGAGTCTAGGAAATTATTTATTAATGCAAAGTTTTAAAATTAATCCCTTTAGCAGTTTTTTCGTAAAAGTGTAGTGTTTTATTTTTTAGTTTTATAGCCATACTGGATTTGGATTAGTTACTAATACTTCTTCTTTTTGGCTGGCTTTCGCTCTGCCTCAACCTACTATAGAATATCAACGTTACTTGTGACAGTACATCATAGTTTGACAGCATCTTGACTTGAAGTTAATTCTGCTGTAGGTACTAGGTACTGCTGTCTGTCTGTCTGTCTGTCTACCTACCTGCCTTTGAGTTTGATTTTCTTGAATTGTGTGAGGCTTTCTTCTCGTTCTCGTTCGCTTTGTTATCCTTCTCATTTTGTTTTTCTTACTTTGAGCGCGTCTGCGGAAGTCTATATTTATTTATTTTCTCTCCCATCTTCAAGTGATCATGTCCAACGATTACGGTTTCAACAGTGATGACTCGCCCAACAAAACTAATACACATCTTCAGATTCCCAGCCCTATTATAACTCGTAGGAACCGCACGGCCTCGACGTAAGTTATACAAATTTTATTAAGCTATTTATTATGATTTATAAATAGGGAAGGTATTAATTACTGATTGAAGACATTGGTAGCGTGGCTGGCGAAAATCCGGCTGCAAAAGGTTGCGGGCTCTATGTATTTGTTCCGGGTGTTAAACGTAATACATTTTTTTGTAATGTACCTATTTGCTATAAGTATATCAATATCTAGTACACACAACACAAGCTTCAAGCTCACAACAGGGCATGACATTTTTATGTAAAGTATCCAGCAATATTTATTGTTTAATTTGTTTAGGTCTGAACGCGCTCTCGGGAATCCCCTGGAGTCAGGAATCATCAAGTCATTCTGTAGAGAAAAAGGTCACGGTTTTGTGACCCCAGCCAGAGGTGGTGCCGACCTGTTTGTACACATTTCTGAGTAAGTTTCTTAATTATTTTTATATATTTTATATTTTTTTATGTAACAAGTGTTTACAGTTAACACTGTTTTGCATATTTATTTAATTGTAGGTAAATAAATTTGTGCAGTCTTCTAATAAATAAAAAAAATTAAACTAATTTTAAAATTCTTATTTTTTAATTTGAGCATTCTTTGCTTCTATAATACCTACTTATCTATTTCTATATCAAAATACATATTAGCAGAACCTTGATATGTGTGATATTTTGTAAACATTATTTTGGAGGCCATGGTTTGGTTATTGATATAATGTGTGTCACAGTTGTGTAAATGTCCTGTTATCTAATCTACTTGTGTTTTCTCTTGTATGAATGATTGAGAGCAGGTTTTATGACAAGGATTAACATGATAATTGATCCAATTTGACACCCACTCTTTATACATGTACTTCTTGGCCTGCGGCTTTGGCTTCTTATTAATGGATTCTCTTGTTATATAGTTTATAGCTTCATAAATGTGTATATAAGACTATTTGTAATTTTTGTTTAAAACATTAAAATCTAAAATTTACATTAGCCTAAACTAGGTTGAAGAGGTATGTTTTATAAGTTCAAGTTAATAGGATATTATGACAATGACAATTATCTTTCTACAGTGTGGAAGGTGAATATGTGCCTTTGCCGGGAGATGAAGTTATATACCGCCTATGTCCCATCCCACCGAAGTTTGAGAAGAACCAAGCTACTCATGTCCGCATCATTCACCTGATTCCCGAAAAGCATCTGAAGTGGGACGAGACTGGATGCCAATAGCTTGTAAAGTTGATCTGCAAGTGGCCCTTGCTGTTTGTACCTTTGTTTTACAGCAGAATTCTGAATTCTTCAACCAGTTTTGTTTTAATGTATTGTAGAGTTATTCTACCACTATTCTTTTCACTTGAGGGAAAGATGCATCACAGTATTTGAAGGTAGTATCACAGTATAAACAGAAAATCTGTTGAAAATCTATTGCATTTGTTGTTGTATTATGACTACACTAGACAGTATTGCAGTACCTACTTTACTGCTAAATTATAGCCATTCAATATAATTAAGAAATTATAACAATTATCAGCATTCTACTGAATCCTTATCAATACTTTGTGTTAGATTCTAAGTACTCACTAATTCAGTCTTTCAACTTTGTCAATTCTTGTGTGTAAATGTCAGTTGTCTCCTTTAGTGTCTTAAGTGTATCCTGCTCATAACGTACTGTACTATATGAAGACTAAGTAGTACTTAAGTCTTAAATGCTACCTGGTACATATTAGGTATCATTTTTTATATCATCTAATAACACTTTTACAGTTGTAGATACTGAAAAAGGTAGCGTTCTTTCGATATGTTTAGAATGACCACAATTAATTCAGTATTTTAACGTGAGAAGCCAAAAGTGGTGCTAAATTTTCGAAGGTTTTATCATTGTCATAGGATTTTGATATCAGTTTGTTATCACAATGAAAGGGTAAATGGCTTCTTGCATCATGTATATTATTAGCTGATAACTACGGCCTAATTTTGACATACAACGTAACTTCGGGAGGCTAATGTATTATCAAGATATATTTGTGTAACTTACCACAGCTGAAAAAGTATACTTAAAAGCCTCCACTAATTTATGCTTAAGTATAAGTGTTTTTAGTTTTAGAATAAAAAATGCACAAAAAATGTGCCATGTATTGTGATAATGATGGAACATCAAAATCGATTTGCTTGATTATAAAAAATATTATTGAACATGCATCATATAATTTGTTACATGTGCCCCAGGCTGATTGTATGTTGCTCAGCAATCATACTCGAATACGAAAGTCCAATTCCTTATGTCCATTTACTACTAGTGCATTCCCAAAGCATTACTTTATGTATGTAGTTTTTTACTGACATGTAATGTTCACCTTGAAACTGGTTGGTGTTTCTAGACCTTATTGTTCCGGCTAACATCACCGTGTCTTCCGTATTATGTTTATTTCAAACTGTTGTCTGTACTATGTAAATATGGACAAAGAAAAAACTTTGAATAAAATGTTACATGTAGTGTGTATTTGGAAACCAGGAAAATTTTTGTCTATACCGAACTCTTCTCCTGATTGCTTTGATGTGTATCTAATCTATTAATGCCATGCTTTTTATGTTTAGTTCAGTATAAGATAATACAGCGAACATAATATATGAATAAATTTAAATATAAGCATGATCTACTCTTTTATTACAGACTCGCCCCTTTAGATTCGACAGGCTGTCTTTAAATCTAGTCATTTGTTATAAACACTGTAAATGAAGACATCTTTAGGAAACAAGCTCTGCCCTAATAGCACTGGCTTAAACTTCTGGCATATAATGTGTAGGTCTAAAATAATCACATCACATTCTTATATTTTAACACATATTTATTCAAAACTATGTAATAAATAATACAAATGCGTAAATATAGCTAAAGAAAAATTTAAATGTGTATAATCTGATCATAATTTTATAGATTAGAAAGAATTATTATGAAAACAATGTCACTTTTATCTTAGAAATTTCACTGCCATACACATCTAAATACATTTAATACTTACTACAAAACATCTCTATACATGAAGGTACATAGACATTACATTTTCTACTTTAGTCTCATCCGCTTAAAGCTCTAATTCCGGTGATCATGCCTTTTCGTTGGGGACTAAATGCCGCTCTACCAAAGCAAATGTAACACATCCATTTCAGTTAAATCAATATTATTTTAATATTCCAACTTCAGAAAACTGTATTTAGTTAGACTCTCAACTTTTTAGTATTCCAATGTCAATATTACGATCAAACAAGAATAATTTTAGTGTACTTACCTACTTTTCATAGAGAAGATGCGAAACAGTGACGAAATAATGGTCAAGCAATGTTTTCAATGACTACACATTGTTCTCTTTTACTTTGGTATTGAGCGGCATTTTACAGTTTATAGGCTTGAAAGCCTGGTGGGGTACTCTTCAAGGCTATGTTCATAATACACAACACGGTCCTAACCTTACGAATTACGTCTTCCTAACATTAATACATTGAATTAACTGTATAATACTCTATTCTGACGCCCTCTGTGGCGCAGCCGGCAAAGGCCTGCGACGGAAGAGGCTGCGGGTTCGATTCCTGCTTCCGGACAAAAATTTTACGAACTGCAAATATTTGTTCCGAGTATATGGATGTATTATAAACACAAATTACCACATATTTGCGAATATCGTCATAAGTTTACGAGTTCTGAAAACATAACTTGGCACACTTTGACAAATAAAGTCACAAGTGCTAAAAATAAGTATCGTTTATAAACATCCAGCTCAAAACTGTGATGAATGTAATGATTTTCTCATTGATAATATTTGAGCTACTTATCTTTCAGGAACACAAGGCTTTCTCTCATACTTTCGTTGTGTAATAAATTGAGTAAAAATGCTTTATAAAGGGAACTTTTCTTGCCATGTTTAGTTTTGTGTATGTAGATGGATTTATTCTTTCCCGTTGGATACATTTCCATTCTGAAACAAACAATTAACTTTAATAATTTACCTTATTAGCAAGTGAAACGTCGTCTTTGACATGATGTACCGCTTTAGCTGACGTAAGCGAGGAACGAGGAGCGTACTAATTCTCCTTGTTGGCGACAAAGGTAGTTCGATCCCCGCCACGGGACGCCAGATATATTTGTGTGATCTATAGATATTTCTTTTTAAACTATCATGGTTTTTAACTATATTTGAACATGAAACGGGTAACATACCATGAAAAAAACATTTAAATCATTGTATGTTACCCGTTTCATGATCTATAGATATTTGTTCGGTTCGATTTTATGTATGTACCAACAAGAACAGCTGATTTTCATGCTTCATTTGAATGAGACAGTAACGTTGCGTGTAATAGAAGAACAAGATAAAAATATATTGGTCTACATTATCGAGTAATGTAGGTTATGTTTGTATATTAAAAATCACGCGCGAGGCGAGCGAGCGAAGCGAGCGTGCTTCGGCAGCCGCCTAAGCGCCAAAAATACTTCGTCCTAGCGTCAGCGGCGTGTCTAGTACAGGTTCCTACCTCCTCTTGCTGCGCGAGCTGATAGTGTCGCTTCCTGAGCGCGGCGAGGCGTTGCCGCTCCGCCTCCAGCTCGCTCTCCAGCTCCAACGAGCGGACCTTGCTCTCCATCTCGAGGATCCGCGTCGCTGTTAGCGTCAGTGCCGACGTGTCTAGGGCCTCTGGAAGAGAAGATTTGGTTTACCATGTGTGCTTAGTTAAACATTGTGTTTATGATAGATAAGAAAATGTTCCGGCCAAACTTGTGAGAGGGAGGTAGTTACCTGCGTCTCTGTGCTTGGCGGCGGCGGCGCGCACGGCGGCGACGAGCGCGCCGACGGCAGCCGCCACGTGGCGCGAGGCGAGCCCGAGGGAGGCGAGCGCGGGCGCGGCGGGCGGGGCGCGGGCGCGGGCGCGGCGGGCGGGGCGCGGGCGCGGGAGCACGTAGCTAGTTACCTGCGTCTCTGTGCTTGGCGGCGGCGGCGCGCACGGCGGCGACGAGCGCGCCGACGGCAGCCGCCACGTGGCGCGAGGCGAGCCCGAGGGAGGCGAGCGCGGGCGCGGCGGGCGGGGCGCGGGCGCGGGAGCACGTAGCTAGTTACCTGCGTCTCTGTGCTTGGCGGCGGCGGCGCGCACGGCGGCGACGAGCGCGCCGACGGCAGCCGCCACGTGGCGCGAGGCGAGCCCGAGGGAGGCGAGCGCGGGCGCGGCGGGCGGGGCGCGGGCGCGGGAGCACGTAGCTAGTTACCTGCGTCTCTGTGCTTGGCGGCGGCGGCGCGCACGGCGGCGACGAGCGCGCCGACGGCGGCCGCCACGTGGCGCGAGGCGAGCCCGAGGGAGGCGAGCGCGGGCGCGGCGGGCGGGGCGCGGGCGCGGGCGCGGCGGGCGGGGCGCGGGCGCGGGAGCACGTAGCTAGTTACCTGCGTCTCTGTGCTTGGCGGCGGCGGCGCGCACGGCGGCGACGAGCGCGCCGACGGCAGCCGCCACGTGGCGCGAGGCGAGCCCGAGGGAGGCGAGCGCGGGCGCGGCGGGCGGGGCGCGGGCGCGGGAGCACGTAGCTAGTTACCTGCGTCTCTGTGCTTGGCGGCGGCGGCGCGCACGGCGGCGACGAGCGCGCCGACGGCAGCCGCCACGTGGCGCGAGGCGAGCCCGAGGGAGGCGAGCGCGGGCGCGGCGGGCGGGGCGCGGGCGCGGGAGCACGTAGCTAGTTACCTGCGTCTCTGTGCTTGGCGGCGGCGGCGCGCACGGCGGCGACGAGCGCGCCGACGGCAGCCGCCACGTGGCGCGAGGCGAGCCCGAGGGAGGCGAGCGCGGGCGCGGCGGGCGGGGCGCGGGCGCGGGAGCACGTAGCTAGTTACCTGCGTCTCTGTGCTTGGCGGCGGCGGCGCGCACGGCGGCGACGAGCGCGCCGACGGCAGCCGCCACGTGGCGCGAGGCGAGCCCGAGGGAGGCGAGCGCGGGCGCGGCGGGCGGGGCGCGGGCGCGGGAGCACGTAGCTAGTTACCTGCGTCTCTGTGCTTGGCGGCGGCGGCGCGCACGGCGGCGACGAGCGCGCCGACGGCGGCCGCCACGTGGCGCGAGGCGAGCCCGAGGGAGGCGAGCGCGGGCGCGGCGGGCGGGGCGCGGGCGCGGGCGCGGCGGGCGGGGCGCGGGCGCGGGAGCACGTAGCTAGTTACCTGCGTCTCTGTGCTTGGCGGCGGCGGCGCGCACGGCGGCGACGAGCGCGCCGACGGCGGCCGCCACGTGGCGCGAGGCGAGCCCGAGGGAGGCGAGCGCGGGCGCGGCGGGCGGGGCGCGGGCGCGGGAGGCGGCCACGAGCTGCGCGGTGGCGGCGGCCACCTCGTGCGCGGCGGCCGACACGCCCTCCACGCGCCCGCCCGATGCCACCACCGAGTCGGCTGATGATCTGTTTACATATGAACGCTACTGTAGGATAGATGCTGGCAAATATTTCGGAACAAATCTTCAAGACCTTAGAGTTAAGGTGACATTGGATCGCCTTGCATGACACTTATTCTTATTAAAAAAGTTGGACCAGCAGTATGAAGTTTAATTAAACTGATGTAGATTGCTATATGTATACATAGATTTTCTGTTAACTTTACATGTAGTAGTCTGTGTTCCTATAAAGTTAACAGAAGTTAGTCTCATGGTGCAGTCTGTCCGAAAGCTTTGGACTAATCGATGAAAGGTAGAGCGGAAGTTGATGCTATATTTTTTTTAACTACCTAAAATATTGTAAGTAATAGTACTTACACCAACAGTTTCGCAGCGAAGACCACAGCCTTAGACGCAGAGATGAGTCCCTCGGACCACTGCGGGTTCTTCCTGTACATCTTCTGGCGCGTGGTGACGTCACCGAGCTCGTCCTGCAGCCTCCTGGAGTCCTGCACGAGGACCTTCACGGCCGCCATCAGCGTCGTGCACGCGTCCAGGATCTTCTCGTTCACTTCGAGCTTGACGCCCGAGTCGCCCGCTCTGCTTGCTGCTAGCATTTCCTAGGAGCGGACAATTTATTTACATATAGTATTGACAGTCGATTTTAGAGGTTAAAAAATACTATAAGTAAGCCCTATACAATAAGTAATGTTACTAGGTATGCCAAATCGCTTGAAATGTTGTATCAGTAAAGCCTGCGTGTATACAAATACACTAGTTTTTGTTTAGTTAAAAAGTACCTAGTAGTTTTGATTTTATAGGCATTCAAAGTTTCGAAAAATATCGAGTCTCGCTAACAGTCACATGAGCGCTTGTGACGTCATAGTTTAACGTCGCGCGGGCCACGGCCCGCTTAGTATCAAGTCGCCAGCAGATTATAGTAGTAGTGCAATAGCTTGCGCAGTATTTTGTTGTGTTTTCGTACGCGTATTAAGTTAATAGTTTAATAGTAGTACTTAAATATTATTCGATTTATAAAATGGATGAAGATAACTCAAATAGTAGAAGTACCTACCTACCATTAAACTTTGACGTTAAAGACAATATTACCTATATGTATTAAAGTTTTGTTGCTATTGGTATTTATCTATATACTATAGGTAGGTACCGCTGTTCTTAGTAAATTTAAATAAACAATACATTGATTTATTGCAAACTAGCTTCTTAGTAAATTTAAATGAACAATACATTGATTTATTGCAAACGAGTACACTTCTTATCAATGAACATCTAGAACTATACATTTTCTTAGGATTAAAAGTAGCCTATGTGTTATTCTAGACTTCGTCCAGATCCGTTCAGTAGTTTTTTCGTGAAAGATATCAAACACACCCACTCACTTTCGCATTTATACTATTCGTAGGAAGTAGGATAGATACTTAGGATGTAAATGTAGTAGCTTGAACGTTACAGATGTACTAAACCTATTTTTTTAGGGTTCCGTAGCCAAATGGCAAAAACGGAACCCTTATAGATTCGTCATGTCCGTCCGTGCGTCCGTCCATCCGTCCGTCCGTCCGTATGTCACAGCCGTTTTTCTCCGAAACTATAAGAGCTATAAAGCTGAAATTTGGTAAGTAGATGTATTCCGTGAACCGTACTAAGATTTCATAAAAAAATTGAAAAAAAAAAAATTTTATTTGGGGGTCCCCATACATAGGACTGAAACTTAAAAACGTTTTTTAATCGGACCCATACGTGTGGGTTATCGATGAATAGGTCTTTAAAAATCATAACAATATTTCTAAAACCATTTAATTTGAAACTCAATAGTTTGGACGTGAGACTCTTCCAAAGTGCAAAACAGAGTGTCCCCCCCCCTCCTCTAGTTTCTTAAATAAGAAGATGATAAATCTAGAAAAAATATATATTGTACATAACCATAAAAACTAACAACGAAAATTGGTTTGAACGAAATCTATGAAGTAGTTTTTTTATAGTACGTCATAAACTATTTCATATAAACAATTACTGCGGAAGCCTACATGGGCGAGTCCGACTCGCACTTGGCCACTTTTATTTGTATTTATTTTACTTACAATATGCGTGAGGCCGTTTATTTTGATTTAAAACTTGTTTATGCGCTTCTATACACTTATCTATACGAATCTATACTTAATATTATAAAGCGGAAGAGTTTGATTGTTTGTTTGTTTGTTTGAACGCGGTAATCTCAGGAACCGCTGGTCCGATTTCAAAAATTATTTCAGTGTTGGATAGTCCATTTATCGAGGAAGGTTATAAGCTATATTACATTTTCAAAAAAAGTAGGGATCACCCAAGATGTAAAAAAAAAATCTTATATCGCATGCGCTGCGAAAAGTATTCATTTTAGAAATATACAATGTACTACAATTTTGTAGAACACATTAATATCTACAAAAAATGTCGCGACAGCATATTTCTAACTATATACCTAATAGTTACGTCACAATAACAAGCGAATGCAAGCGGACTGAGTGAACCAGACTGATCGTGCTAAACTATGACGTCACACCCTAACCGGCGGCTCGCGTCGTACGGTTATACTAATTGATGTATCGAAGTAATTCTTTCACTAGTATTTTTTATATTTGACATAGAATATGGAGTGCTATTCATCAAAATTAGGTAACATTATCAATTGCAATGGTTTTTTTAATACTATGATCGAAACTACGGCACGGTGTAGCGGCTGCCTTGAGCATTGAATGTGTTAAAATTCCTTGATTACAGAAGCATAAACAAAACACCCCAATTTACGTTCCCACTGCTAGACACCTCTTGACTAAATAACGTGTTGTTAGCTTCCTTAGCTGATACATCTCCTTGAATGATGCTCTGGAGACATTGCTATACATAAAGGTTAACAGTAGTTACCTCAATCTTATTCGCAGCTTGTTCAATAGCTTGGTCCATATCAGCCAGCTCGTCGTCCACACTCAGGCCGGCGCTGGTGGAGTCCGCGGCGGTCGCAGCTTGCACCAGACTTCTGACCATGCTGTTAGCTTCGTTAGCTGTTACTTCTCCTTTGGTGATGCTTTCGAGGCACTGCTTTGTGGCTGTCAGCATTGTGCGGCATTCGTTGTTTAGTTCTGAGGGTAGAGGAGTTATTTAACACTTATTTTAGATTACAGATCACTGCTTATAAACAATTCGCTGTTGCGAATTTGATGTCCAAATATGTACTATATTAATATTTTGCTCTATAGTGGTGATATATTGAGTGGTGAGACGTGAACATAACAAAAAAAAGATTCTATAACATTCACATTTATTAAAAAATAATTAATGGGCTTACTATCTGCCAGGTCCGTGTTGGTGGATATCTGCGAGACCTCAGTGACGTAGGCGGAGAGTTGCGCCGCGTTGTGCGCAGCCGACACCGCGCTCTTCGCTATACTCTCCTCATTGCCTGAAACCTGGAAGAGATTTTGTAAAGTCAGTGTGCTTTTAACTGGTTATTTGTAACAACATGCTCTACTCTAATGTTAACTTGAGATGGATTTTTGCAGGATTTAAGAAAGAGTTCTTAAAGAAATGTATTTGCAAAATTTTTTATTTCGCTCCAGCGCATTGTGCACTACCTCCACCGCTACGGTGCTCGTGCATGTTACCTATACCCGTCTCACTCACCGCAGTATGCTTCTGGAGGTCGTCTAGCGCCGTGGCCGCCAGCTCCGCGGCCGCGCGGCTCGACTCCCGCGCATTGCCGCGCTCCAGCGCGACCAGCGCGTTGTGCACTACCTCCACCGCTACGGTGCTCGTGCATGTTACCTATACCCGTCTCACTCACCGCAGTATGCTTCTGGAGGTCGTCTAGCGCCGTGGCCGCCAGCTCCGCGGCCGCGCGGCTCGACTCCCGCGCATTGCCGCGCTCCAGCGCGACCAGCGCGTTGTGCACTACCTCCACCGCTACGGTGCTCGTGCATGTTACCTATACCCGTCTCACTCACCGCAGTATGCTTCTGGAGGTCGTCTAGCGCCGTGGCCGCCAGCTCCGCGGCCGCGCGGCTCGACTCCCGCGCATTGCCGCGCTCCAGCGCGACCAGCGCGTTGTGCACTACCTCCACCGCTACGGTGCTCGTGCATGTTACCTATACCCGTCTCACTCACCGCAGTATGCTTCTGGAGGTCGTCTAGCGCCGTGGCCGCCAGCTCCGCGGCCGCGCGGCTCGACTCCCGCGCATTGCCGCGCTCCAGCGCGACCAGCGCGTTGTGCACTACCTCCACCGCTACGGTGCTCGTGCATGTTACCTATACCCGTCTCACTCACCGCAGTATGCTTCTGGAGGTCGTCTAGCGCCGTGGCCGCCAGCTCCGCGGCCGCGCGGCTCGAATCCCGCGCATTGCCGCGCTCCAGCGCGACCAGCGCGTTGTGCACTACCTCCACCGCTACGGTGCTCGTGCATGTTACCTATACCCGTCTCACTCACCGCAGTATGCTTCTGGAGGTCGTCTAGCGCCGTGGCCGCCAGCTCCGCGGCCGCGCGGCTCGACTCCCGCGCATTGCCGCGCTCCAGCGCGACCAGCGCGTTGTGCACTACCTCCACCGCTACGGTGCTCGTGCATGTTACCTATACCCGTCTCACTCACCGCAGTATGCTTCTGGAGGTCGTCTAGCGCCGTGGCCGCCAGCTCCGCGGCCGCGCGGCTCGACTCCCGCGCATTGCCGCGCTCCAGCGCGACCAGCGCGTTGTGCACTACCTCCACCGCTACGGTGCTCGTGCATGTTACCTATACCCGTCTCACTCACCGCAGTATGCTTCTGGAGGTCGTCTAGCGCCGTGGCCGCCAGCTCCGCGGCCGCGCGGCTCGACTCCCGCGCATTGCCGCGCTCCAGCGCGACCAGCGCGTTGTGCACTACCTCCACCGCTACGGTGCTCGTGCATGTTACCTATACCCGTCTCACTCACCGCAGTATGCTTCTGGAGGTCGTCTAGCGCCGTGGCCGCCAGCTCCGCGGCCGCGCGGCTCGACTCCCGCGCATTGCCGCGCTCCAGCGCGACCAGCGCGTTGTGCACTACCTCCACCGCTACGGTGCTCGTGCATGTTACCTATACCCGTCTCACTCACCGCAGTATGCTTCTGGAGGTCGTCTAGCGCCGTGGCCGCCAGCTCCGCGGCCGCGCGGCTCGACTCCCGCGCATTGCCGCGCTCCAGCGCGACCAGCGCGTTGTGCACTACCTCCACCGCTACGGTGCTCGTGCATGTTACCTATACCCGTCTCACTCACCGCAGTATGCTTCTGGAGGTCGTCTAGCGCCGTGGCCGCCAGCTCCGCGGCCGCGCGGCTCGACTCCCGCGCATTGCCGCGCTCCAGCGCGACCAGCGCGTTGTGCACTACCTCCACCGCTACGGTGCTCGTGCATGTTACCTATACCCGTCTCACTCACCGCAGTATGCTTCTGGAGGTCGTCTAGCGCCGTGGCCGCCAGCTCCGCGGCCGCGCGGCTCGACTCCCGCGCATTGCCGCGCTCCAGCGCGACCAGCGCGTTGTGCACTACCTCCACCGCTACGGTGCTCGTGCATGTTACCTATACCCGTCTCACTCACCGCAGTATGCTTCTGGAGGTCGTCTAGCGCCGTGGCCGCCAGCTCCGCGGCCGCGCGGCTCGACTCCCGCGCATTGCCGCGCTCCAGCGCGACCAGCGCGTTGTGCACTACCTCCACCGCTACGGTGCTCGTGCATGTTACCTATACCCGTCTCACTCACCGCAGTATGCTTCTGGAGGTCGTCTAGCGCCGTGGCCGCCAGCTCCGCGGCCGCGCGGCTCGACTCCCGCGCATTGCCGCGCTCCAGCGCGACCAGCGCGTTGTGCACTACCTCCACCGCTACGGTGCTCGTGCATGTTACCTATACCCGTCTCACTCACCGCAGTATGCTTCTGGAGGTCGTCTAGCGCCGTGGCCGCCAGCTCCGCGGCCGCGCGGCTCGACTCCCGCGCATTGCCGCGCTCCAGCGCGACCAGCGCGTTGTGCACTACCTCCACCGCTACGGTGCTCGTGCATGTTACCTATACCCGTCTCACTCACCGCAGTATGCTTCTGGAGGTCGTCTAGCGCCGTGGCCGCCAGCTCCGCGGCCGCGCGGCTCGACTCCCGCGCATTGCCGCGCTCCAGCGCGACCAGCGCGTTGTGCACTACCTCCACCGCTACGGTGCTCGTGCATGTTACCTATACCCGTCTCACTCACCGCAGTATGCTTCTGGAGGTCGTCTAGCGCCGTGGCCGCCAGCTCCGCGGCCGCGCGGCTCGAATCCCGCGCATTGCCGCGCTCCAGCGCGACCAGCGCGTTGTGCACTACCTCCACCGCTACGGTGCTCGTGCATGTGACCAGTTTGGAATTCTCTGTACAAATCAGAGGGTAACGGTCATTCTATAGAATCAATCTTATAAGAGCACTAGAAATAGTAAGTGAAAATAATTTTTATTTAAATTTAACTACACCGCCCGAGCAAGTGCATCCAGGAGACGGGACTTACATGTTCAGAAAAAAAACCGAAACCAGAAAATTTTAAGAAAAGAATCAAAGAAAATTAATTTTTCATCTTATTGATGGACGTAACCTTTTTTAAAAAAATAATTAGACTAACAACCTTTACACATAATTTATGAGTAAGATAACACTCACGTTCCTCTATCTTCTTTTGCGCTTCTGCCAACTGCTTCCTCACAGCCGTGATATCCGCCTCCAGGACAGAGTTGTGCTGCAAGAGATCCTGCAATTCACACTCTGTGTTCAGCCTCTCAACGTCGATGTGCGAGAGCCTAGCTTCCAATATCTACTCATGCAAAGCCGCTCCAAGCAGGTAACAGTTCACGATCCATTCAGGGATCCAAAAGCAGGAACGCAGAGATCACGAAGCGCGGTGTGAAAATCCATCCAAGTTGAATCCAGAAGAGTTGTTCCAAAGTCCAGAGAAGTCCGGAAGATCAGACATGGAGGTAGAATATAGTCAGGAATCAGCGCCAGGGAAAAACATGCAATTAGAAAATTACAGCAAGCTTGAGTGAAGTGAGCTCGAGATGTGTATTGATTTGATTGTGAATGGGGGGTGATGTGTTTTAATCTCAAGTCACTTCGTGAAATAGTGCGAACTATATACAAAACACTAAGCTTAATATAAGAAATTTATTAAAATAAAGTTGATACAGAACAGGTGAGCAAATATGAACAAGTTTAAGCAGTTCAAATACTTTTTAAACAGTAATTTAAATTGTAAGACGACCTTTTACCACTTACTTTAAGCCGCGAAAAATATGACAAACATGTACACAAACGAACTTAGACAAAACACAAATATGTAGACAATGTAGAAAGGGTTAGTGTTTTAGCGTAAAGAAACATAAATTAAAACATAAAAGAACGAACGATTGTTTATGACCAGTGTAAATTGATAACAACGCACTTTTGACTTCACTATGCAATGCAATGTATGTGAACAACCACCACACGTATCAAAAAACGACGCCACAACTTCTCTAACCTGTTTTTCTTTATCTTTTTCTAACACCAGCAAGTCTATATCATCTTTCTCTTTTGCTCTGAGCTTTTGCAATTCTTCTAATTCAGTCTTCATTGCTTGGTAACTAACTTCAATTTGTCCTAGCATTTTATTTCCGGAAGTAATGTCAGTTTTCAATCTTTCTTCCTGGTTTTCCATTTGATCTTTTAGTAATTGAATTTCATGATTTTTATCATCAGTAGTCTGCTTTAAATCATTGCTCAATTTCGTTGTAACTAATTCATGATCAGATTTGATATGTTCGTAATCTGATGAAAGTTTGTTTTTTTCTTTTTCTAGTTCTGTTATTTTCGTATCTAAAACCTAACAAAGATGTTAACTGATGTTTAACATATAAGACTTAAAAATGTTAAATCCCTTAACAATAATACAAACCTGTTTTTCTTCTTTTAATACTCTAATTTCATCATGAAGACTTCTGAGCTCTTCGTTTTTGAGTTGGAGATTATTGTCTCTTCTGTCCATTATATTTTCATGTTCCTCTTTTAACGTTATAAGTTCATTGTTACATATTTCTAATTCAGCTTGACTCTCATCTAACTCTTCTGTAAGTCGCGAAATTTCTTCGGTTTGTTTAGATACTTCTACATTAAGTGAAATTACTTGGTTATCTTTTTCTGTTATCATGGTTTTATAGTTGTTTATGATTTCATCTTTGCTCTCGGTCACGTTTTGTAGTTTATTTTCTAAAATGTCTATTTTATGTTTACTATCTTTAATACTACTTTCACAGTCGATTTTAAGTTTTTCCACGGAATTTACTAGTTCGTTTATTTTAAATATACTGTCTTCAATCTCCTTATTCTTATTGTCTATTGTATTCTCAAGTTCATTTACTTTAAGAGACAGTTCTAGACGTTCAGAATTTTGTAATTCACCTTTTTCAGATGTTTCTTCTAGTATTTTATGAAGTTTGTTCATATCATTGTTGTTTTTATCCACTAAATTTTGCATATCCATTTTTAATATATTTATTTCATGGTCCTTGTGGGTGGTCAAATCTTCCAATTTATTTTCGTAACTATGAATTGTACTTTCCAATTTCCTTTCCAATTCTGATATATCTTCAAGAGCCTTCTTTATCTCAAGATCTTTTTCACCTAAATTGAAATCAAGTTCTTTATGTTTTTCGTTCAATTCTTCGTTAAGCCTTTCACATTCCATTGCGTAGTTACTATCCATATCGACAAGTTTTTGTTCTAAGTCAATAATATTAAACTGTTTTTCGTTAATCACATCACGCATTTGTTGCGTTAGTTCCTAATGTAAGTAAGAAGCATGTTATTAAAAGGGTTACTTATTAAGCTGAGAACTAATTTTATCGAAAAACTATCATATCATCAGACATGACATGCAGACACGCAAACTCAGACCTATTTTCACGTATATCTAGAACATTCAATTAAATATTTTTTATGTTTAACAAAATTAAAATAACCGAAAACCAGATACGATAACGAAATAGGATCGACATTTTTTTATACGTGAAAAAGGTTCATAATGCATGATGTGTTAGTAAGTATGATTATCAACACATGCAATCATATTATATAATATGAAAAACATTAAACTCATGCGTTCATCCATTAAGCTATACAAACTGATTTAAATACTGACCTCTTTTTCTTGTTGGTGCTGCAGTTTAAGGTCTGCAACTTCTTTCAACGCCGCTTCCCTCTCATCAACAACTTTCTTATACTCATCCCCACTCTTTTCTCTTAACCCTACCAGTTCCACTTTAACCCTATTTAATTCAGTCTCTCTATCTTCTTTTTCTTTCCTTAACCCTTCAAGTGTTTCAGTTGCTTCTTTCAGTTCGTTTGACACTACATTTATTTTGTCCTCATGTTCTGTTTTTATCGTCTGATGTTCTATCTCCAATGCCTCAATGGCTTTTACTTGAGCTAGTTCTAGTTCTTTTTCTCTTGACTTTTCCAGTTCACTTCTTAGTTCTGTTATTTGATTTTGGTATTGTTCAATTTCTTCGCTTGATGATGCGCTTTGTTGGAGAAGTTCAACGTCTCTAGAAAATGAAATAGGAAAATTAGTTTCATGATCTGTCCTAACTCTTTTAATAAAAATAAAAATTGCGGCAGGTAGGCTAGGGTGCAACTGCAAACGAATTGGAAACATACTTGACCCTGTCGTTGAGCTGTTGTTGCAGCTGTGTTCTGGCGCTCTCGTGCTGCGCGGCGGCGGCTCGCAGACTGGCCGATAGTTTGTCCACTTCTGCTTTCTGAAAAATGAATTGCATTTACGTTAAATCAATGACATAACCATTAGAATATTTTTTAAGTGTTATAATTTCCTTACCTGTCTTATTAATGTGATGTGTTCCTCTCTTAGTTTCGTGTAGGCGCCTTTTAATTTTTGGAATTTATCATCTTGCACTTTCGCTTTCTCCTCCGTTTCCGTTAGTTTTTCTGTAAAAATAATAATAAGGATGAAAAACTTTAATTTACAAATTTGAATGTTTAGGGTTTAAATAAAATAGGAAAATATTAATTTAAGGTTTACTAACGTTGAATTTCTGGCGTCCTGCTTGAAAGTAACTCAGCCTTTTGCCTTTCTTCGTTCAGTTCCAACTGTAAAGTAAATAAATTGTTATTTTGTTTAAAGAAGTCTTGACCTGAAGGAAGTGGCGTAATGTAACAATGTAACATGCTTGCCTTGTAGGCAATCATTTATGCAGTATGTAGTGTTACGGGAATCCAAGTCTCTAAACTAGCTTTGAGTGATCCAGAAATTATAATGTTTGAATTTGGTTCTTACATGTGCCGTTTGCAATTGCGATTCTATCCGTGAGCAGTGTTCTCGCATAGATCCCAGCATAGAGTTTCTTTCGTGAACCATTTGTGATGCTTCTGACCTAAAACATTTAAGGACAATAAATTAAGGTACGATCAGTAAACGTTCAGATCCTCGAACTGTTCTGATAGGTATCTGACTCATTGTGTCCGACGTGTCGATGAGTATACTACAGTTACTTCTCACCTCATCCGCCGGAGCTCATGCTGCAGATGTTCAATGAGCCGGTCCCGCTCCACGACGGGGTCGGGCTGCGGCGACGGCGTGGGACGTTCGACGCTCTCCTCGAACTGTTCTGACATCTGACTCATTGTGTCCGACGTGTCGATGAGCGACGCTACCGAGTCCACTTCGTCGGGCGGTTGCTCCGGTATGGACACTACTGGAGTTACGTAAGTGCCGAAATCGCTCTGGAAATGCAAATTTACAAATCAAAGCATCAAATCAAGCAAAGGACGATCTTACTAATTTTTTCCTCAACCTTCTCAAAGTAATTAAAGCAAGATGACATATGTACTTGTGTGTGAGACAATGTCTAGCGTAGCGTACCTGTTGAAGGAAGTTGGGTGGGTTGGATGGAAGCACTGGAAGAGTCAGCAGGTTCCTGTAGTACTGGAGGCTGCTCGCGTGTTTGTAGAAGGAACTCAGCTTCTTGAACTGTTGCCGGAATCTGGAACCGGAACGATTAAAATATGAAGTAATTGTTATTCTGTTCACGTTGCAGTCGTGGATCTGCGAGGCGTCCTGTGCGCACGGGATCAGCGCCGCTAGTCGACACTGTCTGTAGGACGTTGTCTGTCAGGGAACAGTTACCTCTCTCTGTGCCCTTGCAAGGTGTCCGGCGGCAGAGAGGCGTGCAGACGGAACAGCAGGCGCACGTTGCAGTCGTAGATCTGCGAGGCGTCCTGTGCGCACGGGATCAGCGCCGCTAGTCGACACTGTCTGTAGGACGTTGTCTGTCAGGGAACAGTTACCTCTCTCTGTGCCCTTGCAAGGTGTCCGGCGGCAGAGAGGCGTGCAGACGGAACAGCAGGCGCACGTTGCAGTCGTAGATCTGCGAGGCGTCCTGTGCGCACGGGATCAGCGCCGCTAGTCGACACTGTCTGTAGGACGTTGTCTGTCAGGGAACAGTTACCTCTCTCTGTGCCCTTGCAAGGTGTCCGGCGGCAGAGAGGCGTGCAGACGGAACAGCAGGCGCACGTTGCAGTCGTAGATCTGCGAGGCGTCCTGTGCGCACGGGATCAGCGCCGCTAGTCGACACTGTCTGTAGGACGTTGTCTGTCAGGGAACAGTTACCTCTCTCTGTGCCCTTGCAAGGTGTCCGGCGGCAGAGAGGCGTGCAGACGGAACAGCAGGCGCACGTTGCAGTCGTAGATCTGCGAGGCGTCCTGTGCGCACGGGATCAGCGCCGCTAGTCGACACTGTCTGTAGGACGTTGTCTGTCAGGGAACAGTTACCTCTCTCTGTGCCCTTGCAAGGTGTCCGGCGGCAGAGAGGCGTGCAGACGGAACAGCAGGCGCACGTTGCAGTCGTAGATCTGCGAGGCGTCCTGTGCGCACGGGATCAGCGCCGCTAGTCGACACTGTCTGTAGGACGTTGTCTGTCAGGGAACAGTTACCTCTCTCTGTGCCCTTGCAAGGTGTCCGGCGGCAGAGAGGCGTGCAGACGGAACAGCAGGCGCACGTTGCAGTCGTAGATCTGCGAGGCGTCCTGTGCGCACGGGATCAGCGCCGCTAGTCGACACTGTCTGTAGGACGTTGTCTGTCAGGGAACAGTTACCTCTCTCTGTGCCCTTGCAAGGTGTCCGGCGGCAGAGAGGCGTGCAGACGGAACAGCAGGCGCACGTTGCAGTCGTAGATCTGCGAGGCGTCCTGTGCGCACGGGATCAGCGCCGCTAGTCGACACTGTCTGTAGGACGTTGTCTGTCAGGGAACAGTTACCTCTCTCTGTGCCCTTGCAAGGTGTCCGGCGGCAGAGAGGCGTGCAGACGGAACAGCAGGCGCACGTTGCAGTCGTAGATCTGCGAGGCGTCCTGTGCGCACGGGATCAGCGCCGCTAGTCGACACTGTCTGTAGGACGTTGTCTGTCAGGGAACAGTTACCTCTCTCTGTGCCCTTGCAAGGTGTCCGGCGGCAGAGAGGCGTGCAGACGGAACAGCAGGCGCACGTTGCAGTCGTAGATCTGCGAGGCGTCCTGTGCGCACGGGATCAGCGCCGCTAGTCGACACTGTCTGTAGGACGTTGTCTGTCAGGGAACAGTTACCTCTCTCTGTGCCCTTGCAAGGTGTCCGGCGGCAGAGAGGCGTGCAGACGGAACAGCAGGCGCACGTTGCAGTCGTAGATCTGCGAGGCGTCCTGTGCGCACGGGATCAGCGCCGCTAGTCGACACTGTCTGTAGGACGTTGTCTGTCAGGGAACAGTTACCTCTCTCTGTGCCCTTGCAAGGTGTCCGGCGGCAGAGAGGCGTGCAGACGGAACAGCAGGCGCACGTTGCAGTCGTAGATCTGCGAGGCGTCCTGTGCGCACGGGATCAGCGCCGCTAGTCGACACTGTCTGTAGGACGTTGTCTGTCAGGGAACAGTTACCTCTCTCTGTGCCCTTGCAAGGTGTCCGGCGGCAGAGAGGCGTGCAGTCGGAACAGCAGGCGCACGTTGCAGTCGTAGATCTGCGAGGCGTCCTGTGCGCACGGGATCAGCGCCGCTAGTCGACACTGTCTGTAGGACGTTGTCTGTCAGGGAACAGTTACCTCTCTCTGTGCCCTTGCAAGGTGTCCGGCGGCAGAGAGGCGTGCAGTCGGAACAGCAGGCGCACGTTGCAGTCGTAGATCTGCGAGGCGTCCTGTGCGCACGGGATCAGCGCCGCTAGTCGACACTGTCTGTAGGACGTTGTCTGTCAGGGAACAGTTACCTCTCTCTGTGCCCTTGCAAGGTGTCCGGCGGCAGAGAGGCGTGCAGACGGAACAGCAGGCGCACGTTGCAGTCGTAGATCTGCGAGGCGTCCTGTGCGCACGGGATCAGCGCCGCTAGTCGACACTGTCCTGAGGCAGTCATGCTGTTGGCGCGGGCGTTCCCGAGGCTGTCGAACACTGTCAAAGAATCATTGTTGAATAAATTCGCATTTGATTTGAAAGGAGGTTGAGAATAAGGTGGATAAGACAGCAGTATTATTACTGTCTCATCCAGCCTACGAGAATAGTGTGGATAAGGTTATCCACCCTATTCGCCGACCGTTTGTTACAGGAAGGACCTATCCTACCATTCCACGGTTAAATTCAGGAATCATATACTAACCTGCAGCTTGTAAGATTAGAATATCATCCATGTAGTCGAACAATTCGACGCACAACTGGAAGCTGTAACAAGTATTTGATTAAAATTATCTAAAGAGTCCAAACCAATGTGTCCAAAATATTTAATGCAATATGAAACTGTAGAATAATGGAAGGGAAAATAAAAGTAAAAGTATACTGACTAGTTGTTGACGTCGTTCTCGGCGATGGCATCCAGCTCGTCGGCCGTGAGCTGCATGTTGCCCGGGAAGCGCGGGTTCCTCGCGTGGAACTTCAGCTTGCAGACCAGCAGGTTGCAGTATAAGTGCACCAACTTGCCGTAGCCTTCTCGGAGATGGACCTAAAGCATTCGAGATTCAAAAGCTGCCTTTTTAACAGTTGTAAGATGTAAACAGGTGACATTCTAAATTGGCTATACCTACAGAACATAGTACCGATCCCGAAATTCCTTTTAAAAATAGGTTTAGTTACAACCTTTCTCCGGAATCTCTGGACCGCGACCTCGGTCCCAAAAGCCTCTACTCAAGTAAAAGTTGATGTGTTGACCATACTTTTGATAATGATTTCCGAATCAGTCGGTATTTTCCAGCATATCTATAAGGATATAATGTGCTTATCCTGTTTCATATTTATAATTAATTAAACAAAAAAAAATATTTTGTACCATTTTGCTACAAATAAGTGTTTAACAAAATGTTCGCTGCCCCCGCGGTAGGCGGTATCTTTTCCGGATTTCCCCAAGGTTATCAGACCAGAAATATATATCAGAGTTATATGAATGATGACGACTTTTATGATGCAGCCGATGAAGGTCCGCCCGCGCCGCAAGAGGTTGCGGGTTCGATTCCCGCCTCGAGATATAAATTTTTACGATACGCCCGGTGCGTAACGAAAGCTTCGAGCTTACCACGGGGCAAGATGTAACTGTGGGAATTGTCTAGGAATATTTATTGTGAACTTACCCAAAGCTTGCCCAGGTTCTCGATCATGGTGATATGGCGCTGCGAGTCGTCCAGGCAGGCCGGGTGGCCCTCGCGCAGCAGCTTGTGCGTCACGTGACAGAACTTCCATGATACGATGCGATTGTCTTGTAATGGTAGGCGGATCGCGACCATCTGATTAACCAAATGATTCAGCAGTTAATCAAAACCATAAACACAAAAATGTACAAAGCAGTTTGTTATGTTGATTACAAAACCTTACCCAGTAAGTGATGGCGCTCTGTTCCTGAAAAGTCCCGATGATGGTGCTCCGAACATGCTTCTCTTTAACGGGTGTTTCCACTGCGTTGATCGCTTTCTGGATAGCAAGCGTCTGTGGGAACGTCGAAAAAAAAATTTAACAAATTAGCTCTAACAACGACCACTGCATGCCGAGAGTAGAGCAGTGTTGGCTAAGTGGGAGCACACTCGACTTTATTTCCGATGGTCGTGGGTTCAAACCCTAAGCCGCACCTCTGATTATTTTCTTGAAATTATGTGTGTTTTAAAACGTGCTCTACCGGTGAAGGAAAACATCATGAGGAAACAGACAATTTCTGAGACCTTTGAAAAGTTTGAAGGACATGTCAGGCCAAATCTCTCTCGTTAAGAGATAACTCCCTGTATCACAGTCTGTATTATGTGCGACGGAAGCATGATATCACGCTAGTTGGTAGTAGGTATTGTTGAATCAAACAGCAATTTATTAAGAGCTGTTTGATTCGACACTAGCAACAGCGTGATATTACTCTTCAACCTACTTATTCATGTCATGAAGTAATAGCATCATACATTATGCATCAGTTACTCCATCATCTGATTTAATACCTCATTCGGTAGCTTTCCACGAAAATAGGTTACTAAAATTCGGAATTGACGACAACAACAACACGATTTCTAAGAAATATATATTTTAAGTTGATCAGATAGTGTTTATCTTTAATAGTGTTGTAAAACGTGAGTAAAACGGAAATGATTCTTAGAAATAGGTGGCACAGTCACTCGTACATTTGTATACCTGCCGTACCTATGTGTAAGTTAGAATTGGTATTGGATGCAAAAAAGACCGTGCTTTCCATTCAGAAGCATAAAAACACAAAGTGCATTAAGTTATAAATAAACGCAGTTCGTCTTGGAAACTCCATAGCGCGTTTTAATCCAGACTGTAAACAAAGCAAGGTGCACTGTGGAGCATGTTTATGTGTATGGTTGACATATTCGTGAATAATTGTAAACATCAACATGTATAACAATTATAGTCTTGTTTGTGTTGTTCAACAAAGCTATTACGAAACCAATTTCCATTTCTTGGACGGATGAACACTGTGCTTGAATAAATCGATTTTGAATTATATTATACCAAGATCTAATGTTATCTAATGTCTCTTTCGAATATAGTTACCTATAGAAATAATTACTGAGTAATAAGTATCTTCAAGTAATTCACTAAATTAATTTAAACATTTAAGAACATCGTTTTTCATAGACAATAAAGAAAATGAGGCATTGTAATTAATTATGCAATGTTTATTTAATTAAGCAACATTCATCGATGCAAAAAGTAGATAACTGAAGCCTTTGTGCTTCAACAAATATTGAAGTTATGTCCAAATAATGTTATCAAAACAATACAACAAGGTTATTTTAGCATGTTAATAATATAGTTGACCCAAAACACGTAACTGTGCGTGTCTCGTACATTTTAAAGGCAACCTTCCATTCCTTTGCAAAAAATAACTGAGCAATTGGGACCAGTATGTTCACTTAGGTACTCGAACGTTCCACACTGTGATCTACAGTGGAAGTAATTACATTACCGTGACTGGTTATGTTAACATTCGCTAGCATAATCACTCACAAGAAGCTAATGAATGGAGTTCGTCACATCTAGAATAAGAAAACAGTAGTATATCGATACTAATAATAAATCTGTAAGGGTCGGCCATGGAGTAAGTAAGTTTGTTTTCAGAGATATTGTGTTTATAGGCACAAAATATATGATACTGAAACTAATTTGACGATTTTTGGATTTTTTTCTGTAGGTAAGTATGTCTGAATAGGAAGGATTTTAGGATGAAGCATATAAGAATGTCTTACCTGCTTGAAAAATCGTTTCTCGTCTCGTGGAGTCGTCATCGTCAGTTAGTGGACAGGAAAACCTTCATGCATTAGTTAGTGGTGGGCTGAAATGAAACCAGCGGCGACACACGGCGACTGTTAGTGGTTTAGTGTGGAAAGTTGGAACGAAAACATGAGATCATACCGTTACAATAAGAGATTCAAAGATTGTCGGTGAATTGCACTTTTTCATGTCGATTTTAACGGTAACAAGAAACGGCGATTTCGTATTTTCAAAAATGAAATGTATTAAGTACTCAAAAATGATAAAGAAGGTAAGGATAAAATCATGCATTTAAAATCAAGGTATGATAGTCTTCAATATGCATAATTAAGTAGATATTTAAGAGCAAACGCATGTAGCAAGAATTAGGATAATGTGTACAGAATCAAAATAGAATTTGAATCAAACGTGGGGAGAGTGTTATTGACCCTGACTGAGAACTAAGAGGCATACGGCTCACTATAGCATTGATACGTGCTATTCACGACGAATGTCAAATTTACAAATCAATTAGTTCATGCACAAGATTAATTCACAGTAACCTAAGTATCATTACCAAACGCATAACCCGCTAAACTGTATGTAGCATCTACAGATATCTCAACTTATAAGAAAGAAACATTGAATACAGAAAGTGCTCGACTGGGTGTAAATTTACCAACTGAATGAAAAAAACAAATGCTATAGTGAAACGTGGGCCTAAGCGAGTGAACCAGCAGGCAGGTGGTTACCAGATGTGCAAAAACTCCGCAACTCAGTGAGGCGTAGCATCTTACCTGCAAAGGATAAAGTACTTGTTAATCACGGTTTCATTTTAAAACTTTCAAGTGTGATAATAAAATGTTTCATATCCAATATGACGGTCCAACAAAGAGCGTGGGATTTCTAAGCCGCCTTATTTGATTTAATTTGATTGCCTTATGCCCAAGGCGATTCTGTTTAAGCCCAAAATGGCAAATATCACTTAAGATTTTTATTGTTCAGCAAGGAACAAAATCAAAGAATACTTAGAAAAGGAAAATCAGATTACTTAAATTAGCTACATTGTATCCATTAGCAGGCTTAGGGGCCTCACCTAAATGTAAGGCTTCATTCTTTAGCTGGTACTGTTAGTCTTGTGTATTCACAGGTATTTATCATGTTGGTACTATTGTTAGATTGAGTTTGAGACTTTGAATAATTTAACTTTATCATTCATCGGTACGTTCACACGGAGACACGATTTTCTCTACCGAATCGGTTTTTTGCAGGATACGGTTTAGTGGCCTATGTATTTCAATGAAGGAGTTCACACGAGCATTCGGTTTCAAGATACGACAAAAAACCGAATCCTGCTGAAGTTGACATCCGATTGTGCGACTACAAACCGATCCGGTTTGTATATACTGATACTGCAAAATCCAGATCCGATGCAGTGGTATAGGGCATTTAATACATGCGTTCACACGAGGGGAAGATTCGGTTTTTTGTCGGATCTTGAAACCGAACGGTACGTTCACACGGAGACACGATTTCCCGAATCTTATTTTCATCGGATCTGGAAAAAACCGAATGTTGTATTCGCAAGAGCGCGCTCACACGTTGATTTGGAAGCGATGGACGTGAACAGTGTTGCTATACTATACTGGTATTATCGCCGTCAGCGTCGTAGAAAAAGATTGTGGTTAAACCCAATAGTACAAAGAAGATCAACAGTTGGTGCCTTTACAACTCTAATGCAGCAGTTAAGGAATGATACACAAATTTTTTTTAACTACTTCCTTGAATGATAATTTAATACTTTTAATTCCTATACCTACATTTGATAATCTTTTGAAAAAGGTGGAAAAAGAATTGAAAACCGGATCGGTTTGTAGTCGCACAATCGGATGTCAACTTCAGCAGGATTCGGTTTTTTGTCGTATCTTGAAACCGAATGCTCGTGTGAACTCCTTCATTGAAATACATAGGCCACTAAACCGAATCCTGCAAAAAACCGATTCGGTAGAGAAAATCGTGTCTCCGTGTGAACGTACCGCACATGAGAACAACATTAGGTTTTTTCCCGATCCGATGAAAATAAGATTCGGGAAATCTTGTCTCCGTGTGAACGTACCGTGTTGCCTTAGTTTTTTAATTCACTTCTACCTACAGCTTAACAATTACAATTATTGATATTGCAATAAAAATAGGAAAAATCGCTTAAATATTTTCTATTTTATCAAACTACTTGTGCAAGGATATGTTTGACGTTGTCTTTGTTTCATCAGAATCAAGTCAACAGCTGCACTTAGAATGCACAAACGCGATAGATAAATCACCACTGTACGTGTCCCACGCACCGCCTCGGCTAAATCAGGAAGCCGAGTTCGAAACTACCCAGATCCGGAGTTTATCGTTGGCTGATCGTAAACAGACTAAGCAGGAGAGTGTTTCTGTTTACTTACCAAATCGTACTGAGAGATTATAAAAGAGTAGAGGTCTAGGGGACTAGATGTGTCCGTCTATAATCATAGATTAAGGAATTAAATTGTCAGTAGGCGACGTAATTCTCAATACGATTTGGTACACACTGTATTATGATCTCTCTAATATCATAGACGACCTCTATGCTATAAATTTGTATATTGCTGTGTCAATTTGTCCAGCAATATTTATTTATAGATTCAGAGAAGCGAAGTCGATAGCATTTAAATAAATAGGGAAAATTTGCAAGATTAAGATTGTATCTTTATATAGTTTTTGAGCAGATACTTAGTCATCCTAATTTGGATCCACTACCGTGCCGGCAATACAGGCCAGTCCTTATTTCCATACTCGATTGCTTAGTCAGGCGTCAATGACACACAGTATAGATTAATTAATTTAGTTGAAAATAAGCAAGCTAAGCATATTTACCTGTCTTTTTGAAACTATCTAAGCGTTATTTTTGCGGTATTTTTATAACTAAAAATCAAAATACTTTTAGTAGGTACCACTCACTTAGTAAGTACTGTATGACAATATAATACAATAGGGGGGATTTCACAACTAAAGCCACAGTTAAACAATAGTTACCTATTGTGTTTTTATGATACGAGGTAACTATACAAAACAAGTACTTATACTGTTCTCATGACACTGTATATTCTAATGAATGAAAGCACTTATTACTTTTAATACCTATTCATATTGTTTTTGTGACCTAAAATATTTGATGTCTGAAAGTATGACTCTTCAATGCTTACCAGAAAAATAAAATATTATTGCCGTTGCTTAACATAGTAGAAGGTATGTAATGTTAACCAGTATATTTCTGTTATTACATGTTAGAATTACCTATTTAAGTAAATAATATATTTACTTGTGATAAAACAGGCTAGTCAGAAAGTTTAAACAAACTTGTAAGGGTTAAAATAAAATGCACACTATAGTCATGCAACCTTTAACATACATTGACGTTCAAACGCGAAAATTAGCAGAACATAAGCTAACATAAACATAACAATCAACACCTGCAGTCTTACAGCCTAAGCTAAGTTCCATGACCGGTGAGATTTATGTAACAATTTATGTGTATTTAGCTTTTAATATCAATGTAGATTTACATAATATGACGGGAATGTTTATATTTTTTTGCAATATTTGAAATAAAAAAGAACTGGGATACGTAAAGCAAGCATCAAATGGCTCTTTTTAACACTATGTAGATACTATTTGGATTTATGTTGTGCAACATGTACATTACAAGTCAGGTGATCTGTCGTTCAGTACCCAGCTTCAGTAAGGAAGTTGCATGGAAGTCAACTCAAGACATAATGGAACAGTATTTCCTCACACCGAACAATTTAACGGCAACAGTAACAATTGCATGCAAAAGGCGTGACGAATAACTTCGCGATTGTATCGATAGACATTTGAGTCGCTCGTGTACTCGATAAAGATTTAAAAGCCTGACTTGTAACTAAAATTTTAACGATAAAATATAATCAAGCCTTGAAAAAATTTAATTAAGTCGACGGACAACAATAATTTTTACTGGAGCTATTCAGTAATTTATTAATTTTGACCGTATAAAATAATCTAATTAAAATAATCGTTTTTCAACTGTGGGACATCTAATGGTGGTAATTAAACTAACCCAACTGTGTGATGGGTTAGTTTAATTACCTTCATCATTACTAAATGTTGACTATCTCTTTGTTTGATCGCGCTTCCAATGCCATATATAGTTAGAGATAATGTTAGAAGAAACATAGGCTACATTTTGCCGTGGGAAAATCTATAATATATGACGACCTCTGTGGCGCAGCGGGCGAAGGTCTGCCTGCGACGCAAGAGGTTGCGGGTTTGATTCCCGCCTCCGGACAACTATTTGTATGATCTGCAAATATTTGTTCCGGGTGTCTGGGTGTTATATATGTATAATAAACATATCTATCTATGTATGTATATTATATTAAGTATATCAGAAATCTAGCACCCGTAACACAAGCTTCGAGCTTAAAACGGGGCTAGATGTCGCTGTGTAAAATTGTCCAGTAATATTAAAAAAAAAAAAAAATTGTACAGTAATATTAAAAATATATTATTAATAAAGAGGTCAAACAAAACCACGGGGCGCAGTAAGTAAGCAAATAAACATCCAACAAAATTAACGGACTGTTAGTAAACCAGACAATACTATCGGTTTACATTTTATTTTCCTATGCACGTTTCATTGAATTAAGTTACTTTTACATATATTCTGCAAGTAGGTTGGTGCTATATAAGGCAGATGCCATCAGGTTTGTGTGAACAGCTTTCACGTACCGCCTCCATGTTTTATCATCATTTCTATTTACAGTTACCTTTATGTTAAGTAGAGCGCACCCACAACTTTGTTATGGAGCTGGACATTGAATTGAGTAGGTATTATTTTTTTATGAGACTAACTGACCCGCCGACGGCTTCGCTTGCGTTTTTTTTTTGTTATGCACATAATAGTTTATGTAATATAATAGAGCCTAAAGCCTTCCTCGATAAATGTACTATTCAACACTGAAATAATTTTTCCAATCGGACCATAACAATCAAAATCTTCGGCTTTATAATATTATTATAAAAATTAACAATTAAAATCACAATAAACCTAAGTGATAAACTTATTTTTGTATGCACTAGGCACCGAAAACCACCTTAAAGTTCATTTCATTTTATTGATAGCAAGTTTGTAGTTATGACCGTCCATCCAGATGGGAAATGGGACGCGGGCGCAGACGCAGGGCAATCACCGTACATCCGCATCCGCTAGAGTACTCGGTGCCTATTGACTCCAGTTATGTCATGTATCATGTAATGCGATTGTTAAAAACATTACTAACACATGATACAATAACACTACTAGGTGTAATGGAATGATCAACAGAGTTCCGTTATTCGTTTTGTGAGAAGTATTCTGGGCATGTCCAAGTGATCTTTAGTATTTTATGGAAATAAATGACATCTTTAAATCATTATTCGGTGTTTATGGTCTCTTTAATCTTTAGTAATTATTGTACTACACAACCCGAACCGCCGACAGGTATGCTTGCGTTTTTTACGTTATCTACATTTATATAGTTTAAAGATCGTACCAGCGGTTCTTTATATTAGCGTGTTCATTGATTCGAATTGACTAATTGCACTAAACAAGCAGAAGAGTTTGTTTGTTTGAACGCGCTAATCTCAGGAACTTCTAGTACCGAATACCTATAGGTATATTCGGTACTAGCGGACATCATATATTTCATCAAAATCACTATACGATTATACGTCTAGTATTTCCGCAAAAACAGTGCAAAAGTGTTATCCAGACATTTAACAACTGTGTATCGTAACCGTGTGTGGGCTGCCCCGCCATTCCGGTTGTAACTCGAGTACGATGCTAATCTGCCACAAGCAGTAGGTCAAACTTATCCACACCCAACCTATAAATGCTGTGATACTTAAAACACGCTTAACGCTAACTTTTGCTTGATTATCATATAAAAAAATGTGGAAGACTAAAATTGATAAATAAATAAATGAAATAAATTTTGCTGGACAATTTACAAAGAAACATTTAGCCCCGTGGTAGATAATCACGAAGCTTGTGTAAAGGGTACAGATTTATACAATAACACTACTAGTCTTAACTTTAAAAAAAATATTCATTTACAAATGTCACTTAAACATGATAACAGAATCAATACAATGCGCACAAAACATTTAGTAATGAACCACTTGTTGTTAACAGGGCGTTAAACTCAGCAATATGGTGCTAAATTATATTCAAATCAATCTACTGCTGTATAGTTTATTAATATTATCTATGTAATTAATAGTAGATAATATTTGTACTTATATTGTTGTATTTAGTTTCTCAGATATTTATCTGATATTAACGCAAGACTTGAGCATACCACGTTGCTATATGTTGCAAGTGGATGGGATAATTCACACAATGTTTATTTGTTTATTTATAATCATCATCAAGGTTAAAGAAGCGAATGTAACAACCTAGAACTGTACAAGGAAAACAGGTTGTTCTCAATGCGGACGATGCCGCAGAATAACGCATAGTCACTATGTAATTACGCCATACCCGCTTGATTAGTCATACAATGTCGATGATAATATATGTAGTCATAACATAACAAAGAACTCCCAGCTCCGGAGATAACGATAATAATTATTATAACATAAATTACCTACTAATACTGGACTGTGTCAAACCGCACTTAGCCAACGTAGTGAATTAAGGGCTAATCTCTCTCGTCAAGAGAGAAATTCCAGCTTATATTTACATATTCAATATCCTTATATTTACGCTATTTATACCCATATGGATATATGGATTGGATTGTTATGATGATAATGTCATGCAGGCGGATGCTGCCAATCTCCAATCATTTACTCATCTCCACTCCTAAACGAATGACCCACAAGTACCCTATGGAGTACTAAGTACAGGTCGTTCGTTTATAGCTGGGTACTAAGACCAGAGATGACCAAAGTAGGTACACAACACATTCTTATCGACGCAAAATGACGACAAAACAAAACATCATAGGACGCTTATCGCAACGCTAAGTTCGTTCACATGTAGATTGTCACTTCTGATTACTGTACCTAGCGAGACGCAAAGGCATTAAGGTCAAGGATAACTATTTAAGGTAGGTTCCTAATTTCCTATTTATATAAAAGTAGTACTTACTTATAAAAAAACTTTTCGGATTTGTACATGCTTGTAAGTCGTTTGCGAATAGAGCACTAAAAAAGAAAAAAAAACCCGCGGAAAATAATGTAACGCGAGCAAAGCCACGCTGGTATGAAAATTTAATTTGTTTTCTGTATACATACTTGATGCCTGTTTTATTTATTGTATCTGCATCATAGATGTTCTATGATCTGCATTAAGTTTTTAGCATAAACAATGTTATTTTTGTCTTAAAAAATGTAAAAAATTGTCTCAGTCTATTAACAACATGCCTACAAAAACGAGTTCAATTGTTATTGAACACAATTAAATAATAAAAAATCAATACAAACAAAACAGTCAAAAGTGTCGCACAAGGCACTATGATAGAACCTGTGCTGATTCTGGGTGTTAATTTAGAAAACAATACATAAATCGTTATTAGCTTGTCAGAGTAGCCCTTGTACACAAGTAAATTTCTATATTAATACTTTTGGATCAAAGGGAACACTTAGTCATGGATATCACAAGATTCCTTGAAGGTATAGCACAAATAGGAAGCAGAAACATTAGCACATTTTTTTCCATTGCATAAATTAATATGGCCATTCTTATTCTCAGAATTAACAAAATGAGCTGCTATCTCTGACTCATAAGTTGCTACAACTCATCATCATATGTTGCATTGAATTGAGATCTTAAGTACTTGCATAATCATAAGATTTAACATTTAAAAAGATGTTAAAACTAATAAATAAATATCTTACCCAAAAAAATAAACACAACAGAATATTTTTCATTAATTTTAGACACACCTGATCCACAGTCAGCTCTGAGCTATTCTAGTTTATTGTTCGATAACTAAAAGAGATAACCTATCATGTGCTTCAAAACATTTCTTATCAGATGATAAGGATAACAAAATGAATACCTACTGAACTCAGTGTGCACAGATTAAGGATAAAATAAAATACAAAGCTAATCCTAATTAATAAAAATAAATAATCAGCACAATTCAGGCATTACTTTTTATTTTATTTTATACTTGTTGACTCATTTAAGCTTTATAAATATTAAAGAATGGTATAGAAAGAATTAAAAGTTCACAACATTAAAAACAAATTGAGCTCATAATGTAATCCTAAACAGCATAGTGGTTAGCACAGCCAGTGCTAAACTGAAAGGTGTGATTTTGACTCCCACTCAAGGACCAAGGTTTTTGTCATAATCTCATGTAAATTGTAGGTACTACTCATCTGTTAGTTTCTTAATAATGTATAATCTTTTTATAGAAGCATAGGAATTTATATTCTGATGGAACTTTCATAATCAAAATAACATATAATATAGAAAATTGCCCTCAGTATTAGATACATACTGGGTCTTATTGTTTTTAGTATGGGTGGTATTTTAGATTAAGATAATAGTGTTTAAATTAAAGCTTTATCTACATAGGTAGTTAGTTACTCATTAATCAATTACAAAACTCTACTTAAAGTTATACTTGTTATACTACTTTATACTTGTTGAAACATAGTTAGTTATTATAGTTTTTAATTCCACAGTTGTAGTTGTTGTAAAGGAAAATGTAATGTTAGGTGGTATTTTATTACTTGAGATATCTATTATCATTTAGATCTACCTTTTCTCATTCTAGGTCATGGCCTGATAAGTAGATAACTAACACTGTTAGTGTTATTTAAACAGCTGTATGAATGCATCATTGTGTGGTAATGACTGAAGGAATTTTATTGTTATTGAACTTTATTTGAAGGAACAATAAGCATACACTTTTAATCATTCTCTATTGGTTTTTTTATTCTTACAGGAACAAGCATTTATATTTAGTTGGGGGATCTATAATCAATTAATCAATAACACTAAGCAAGAGCGGAACATCCAGCACAGGCATATTTATCCCTAAATACCTAGTTTCCAACATAACAAATTTAAGGAAAGTAAGTATAGATTAGTGACTAATTATGGAAGAGTCCCTGAGTCGAAAAGGTACGTCAACCAATAACTAAACGTAGAAAAAGCGTTATCATAAAAATAGTACAATCATTGGCTAAAAGGATTAAATAAAATATAAAACAATTCTAAAATAATTATTATTTCCATATCATTTTAGCACTTTTTTTATATTTTACACAGATTTTATTGTTTGCAGGGCATATAATATTGATGACCGGTGATCAGAACATGGGGGTTACCAATCTATTGAACTTACCTGAAACTTCTCAAACTGCTCGCGTTCCACATCAAGACTGTTCTTCTTCGGCTGAAGAACTCGGGGCAAAGACAGTGACGCCATGGAATTCACAGAACTGAATTATACGTAGGTGCAAAAACTTGTAAACACTGAATACAAATACAGGCACTACTAAAGAACAGGCACTCTATAACTATTACACAAAGAATTTCCGCAAGTTCTTTATTAAGGCATCTTATAAAACAACACAACAAATTTTCTTTTGGCCGCAAAATATTTTTTCCGCGAATTTAAACTCTCGAAAAACAACACAAAACACGACCTCACCCAACTGCCACAAAAAATGATTGAAAATTGAAATGAAAAGTTGAATGAATGAATGACTGCCTTGCCTGCCTGACTGAATAACATTTTTAGAGAATGAATGACCGGATAAAGTTGTTGCACACCGAGGACATTATTTCACCTCATTATTTATCATTTGTGCTAAAATTGCCAAATGTAGTGTTAGTTTAGTGCAATATTTTTTTTTATTATGTACAATTAAGTATTTTGTTTGTATATTTAAGTGTTTGGTGTTCGTTGTTTGGATTAACTACGACTGACGGTTTGGCGTAGTTACGTTACGTAACATTTACACACTATACATTCGTTCAATCAGCTCTGTAGATCTTTCATTCTAATTAACAGTTCAATTACTTCATTCATTCAATCAAACAGTTTTCCGGTTTTCTGTCCGTCTCGTGTTTTTGTGCAGATTTGTGCCGCTCTTTTTACAAAATATCAAGTGTTTTGAGTGATTATTTAATCCTTAATAAGTAAGCTTGAATCAGAGTCTCACAATGGAGGCTTTCCTTGAATATAATGACGTTCAAGCTGAAATCAAGGGAACAATGGTAAACAAAACTTTCATACCGATTGTAGCATGTTCTGCGGTTATAAAACTCATCACATTTACCAATTTTTAGGTCCCTGGAAGGTTAAAAATGACGGACCAGAATATCATCTTTAAGAACAGTAAAACTGGCAAAGTTGAGCAGCTGGCTGCCAATGATATTGAGTTGGTAAACTTTCAAAAGTTCATTGGCTCTTGGGGACTAAGAATTTTCCTCAAGAATGGAACTCTGCATAGATATGGTGGTTTCAAAGAAGGTGTAAGTTAGAAAAAAGATACTATTAGTTTACTCAAATAAAATACTGCTTCATTAATCTTGTATTAACTATCAAGAGAGGCTTTTTGAGGCTACTTAGTATGAATTGTATAAGGAACTTTAAATATTTCAGGAACAAGAAAAGGTTGCCAAGTTCTTCAAGTCGAGCTACAAAAAAGATATGTTAGAGAAGGAGCTGTCTCTGAAGGGATGGAACTGGGGGACAGCAAAGTTCAACGGTGCTGTACTCAGCTTCAATGTTGGCACAAACACTGCATTCGAAATTCCACTACATTATGTGTCACAGTGTAACACTGGCAAAAATGAAGTTACACTTGAATTTCACCAGGTAATCATTGTTGTTTTTATGGTCCTTTATTGGAATTAACCTTATATGCATAATTTTTTCAATCTATGAGTCTTGTGGCTAAGGGGGGCACACTCAATTTTGATTCGGAGGTTGTGTATTTAAGGGCAGGCAATAATAATACAGTATAGATATATACTTTATTATTATTATAACAATAGATGTATACTGTATTATTATTATAAAAATTACAAAAACAATATTAATTTATTATTCTAAATCCATTAATCTATTAGAGGAAAGAAGTGAAATATCTCCCAAAAGTATTGTTTATTAACTACACAGAAGTTGATTATTGTTTTCTGAACTGCTTTATTATTATATAAAATATATATATTTGTACTTTTATATTTCAGAATGATGACACCCCTGTATCTCTTATGGAGATGCGGTTTCACATCCCCACCAATGAGATGGCCGGTGATATGGATGCTGTAGATGCCTTCCATCAGCAGGTTATGAACAAAGCCAGCGTCATCTCGGTATCTGGAGATGCCATTGCCATTTTCAGAGAGTTGCAGTGCCTTACACCTCGGTAAGTGATATCTAATGTCGACTCATAAATCTTATTACTTTGAATTGCACAATGTTATGTTATAAAACATATGACATCTGATAACAAAACAAGCAGGTATTATATGCCTCCTTGCTTTCCTGCAGCTTTGTATGTTTAGCTGTTTAACTGATTTTCTGAGTTATAATGCATTTTCCTTCGGTAAAAGCTGTATTCTGAATAGTAAGCTATATTATTAGTCTACATTGTTATTCTGATGTGTAAGCTATTATTGTGAAGATTTGGGATTCACTACGGCAGTATGAGCGGGAACGTCGCAGCGTAAAATAGCAACAAACATTATATTTTTTACATTCTTATCTATATTAATAATTTCGTCATGGGGTACAGTAGACTCGATCTAAACCTTATTCGAATTAACAAACATAAAAAAATATATTTTTTGAGTCGCACTCACCCCCCAAAATTCGGATTATGGAGAATTTCGTCAAATTTCACCTAAACGAAGCCGGGTTTTCATCAAGTTAATAATAAATTAGGATTTTATAATACCATTTAATTCTTTTCCAGTGGTCGCTACGACATCAAAGTGTTCCAAACCTTCTTCCAACTGCACGGTAAGACGTTCGACTACAAGATCCCCATGTCGACGGTCCTGCGCCTATTCCTGCTGCCCCACAAGGACACGCGGCAGATGTTCTTCGTCGTCTCCCTGGATCCGCCCATCAAGCAGGGGCAGACCAGGTACCATTATCTGGTGCTGCTGTTTGGAATTGAGGAGGAGACTAGCATTGAATTGCCGTTTACGGAGTGAGTATTATTTTATGTAAATAATTGTTTTGATATTAAAAGTGGGAAAGGGATGGGAGGTGTTTACCCTGAAGTAGGACAGAATTGTTTAGTAAAAAAAATAGGCATATAAGGCATCTTATTTATCTGATTTGGTACAATAATCATTCATGTAATATAATAATAGTTTTATTCATTTTTAATTGTAAAAGCACTACAGTCATCCATACTAAATCTTCAGAATAGTCAGTTTATGTAATAGCTATACATAAGTTTCCATTATAGAAGTGTATAATTTCCACCACCATTGGTAAATAATATTGATGATTAATCTTTCAGAGAAGAACTAACAGAGAAGTATGAAGGTAAAATAACAAAGGAAGTGTCCGGGCCCACCTATGAAGTTCTCGCGAAGATCATGAAGGTCATCATCAACAGGAGAGTCACAGGGCCGGGAGATTTCCTTGGGTAAGATTGCTCTTTTACACACACCACAAGGTACACCAAGACAAGAGTGAGTAGGTACCTTCTAGCTAGAAGGGTCTAGCTGCTAGACCCTTGCGATCCAACTTCGGCCACATCAACACTTTCCATCAGGTATGATTATGGTCAAGCAAGGGTCTATCATCAATAAAAAAAAAACGTGTGGCACTCGGAGACTGCCGCGTTAAAGCTATTGCCAAGCAAATAAATATATGTTGAATGTTCCAGGCACCACAAGACGCCGGCCGTGGCGTGTTCGTACAAGGCGGCGGCGGGCTACCTGTACCCGCTGGAGAAGGGCTTCATCTACGTGCACAAGCCGCCCGTCCACATCCGCTTCGAGGAGATCGCCTCCGTCAACTTCGCTAGGGGCGGCGCCTCTTCTACCAAGTAAATATACTAAAAGTGGCATATTCACATAGACACAGTTTACTTAGTTGCGTCATCATATCATATCATAACACCCCTATTCACTTTCCCACTGCTGGGACACTGGGACTTCTCTCTTGACGAGAGATATTAACCCCCCATAGACGAACGTTCATTCCTTCCGGCTTATCCCATAAGCGACGGGATGAAATAAAACACGACTTGAAGGGTCGCGGTGTTATAATACCGTCATTTTTTCCGCTATTGCACATACACTGGCGTTCATTCCGTAAGGATTGTACATTCCGGCAGGAATGAACGTTAGTCTATGGGTAGCTATTAGGACTTAATTCATCATGCTGGCCAAGTGCGGGTTGGTGAATGACACATGTCATGTCCTTCAAACATTTTAAAGTGCTCAGAACATGTCGGTTTCCTCACGATGTTTGCCTTCACCGTTAGAGCACGTGTTTTTTCACGTGTCTTAGTTGCGTATTAATTCTAAATTAAGAATACCTATAATTAATATGTATCTTACTTCAGATCCTTCGACTTCGAGATCGCCTTAAAGTCCGGCAACGTTCACACCTTCAGCAGTATAGAAAAGGGCGAATACGACAAACTATTCAATTACATATCGTCCAAGAAACTACATGTCAAGAATACAGGCAAGAATGTGAGTAATGACAAATTCTATTACGATTTATTAGCAGATTATACATTTAAGGTAGCCTTTATACTTCATGTCATATAATGAATAGCCGTAGTAAAATGGTTCTATTTACAGATAAATCAAATCATAAGTCTCCAAGCTAAAAACTTTCGATATTTTTTTATAATAATATCATGTTTCAGGACAAAGCTCTATACGACGATGACTTCGGCGACTCCGACACAGAGAAGGAGCCCGACGCGTATCTGGAGCGAGTGAAGGCGGAGGCCAAGGAGAGGGACTCCGGCGACTCCGAGGACTCCGACTCCACGGACGAGGACTTCAACCCCGACAAGAGTCGGGAGAGTGACGTGGCAGAAGAGTAAGTATAACAACCCATATAACTTTTAACATTTTCGTAAGTTACACTATTCACCGCGCGCGCAAGCAGAGAGGAGACGGAGCACAGCGGGACGCTCACTCCTCCTGAAAAAGACTGCTCTTGTCGTGGTCGAAACGTCGAGAGTGTTTAATGAAACTCGTTTGTAAATACGTGGGTTGGGTACGTTGTCATAAAATGTACCCAAAACACGTTAATTCTAATGGAAATTAATGAAAGTTCTTATTGGAAAACTCTGATAACAACGACCATTATATCACTCTGCTGCATCTCTTATTGGAAAACTGAGTCTAAAGTTCTAAGACAGACATCTTTCTCGCGGTATAAAGTTGCCTATGAGTTATTCTGATGTAAAAGCTACATAATTGTGTCATCAAAATCCATTTTGTAGTTTTTGCGTAAAAGAGTAACAAACAGCCATACAAACTTTCGCATTTAATAAAAGTACATTATTATGTAGAAATATGTTCATTGATCTAATAATTGTTCTCTTCCTTCCGTAGGTATGACACAAACGCGTCTTCTGAAGAGGAATCTGACGCGTCGGCGGCGGCTTCTGACGACAGCAAAAAGGAAGGAAAGGAAAAGAAGAAGAAGGACAAACCTAAGAAAGCTATCACTATTGTAAGTGTGCTTGTTCTTATAAGAGTTCTTATAAGGATTCGGATTCTAATTAGATAACTGCCGTTACAATAAGAACACGTGGAGAAAAGAGAAAACCTATTATAATATCTCGTAACACAAACTTCAAGCTTACCACGGGATAACACTAGCACTGAAGTTTCTGTGTGAATAATCCGTTTATCCCGTGATAAAGATAACATATCATATAAGATAAATATCTCGTAACACAAACTTCAAGCTTACCACGGGATAACACTAGCACTGAAGTTTCTGTGTGAATAATCCGTTTATATTATTATCTTTGTAGGTATATTCTATTAAGTATGTCTTAAATCTAGCACCTCTAAGCTTCGAGGCCACGAGACCACGGGGCTGGATGTTGCTGTGTAATTTGTCCAGCAATATAAATTTCTCAGATTTCTAGCACCCGTAACGCAAACTTCGAGCTCACATTGGGGCTAGATGTCGCCGAATGAATCGTCCATCTTTATTATTGATTTATATTATAACATATTTATTTGGTTCCAGTCCGAGGCCCCGCGCAAGCGCAAGGACAAGACGAAGAAGCGCGAGAAGGACTCGAACGCGCCGAAGCGTCCCGCCACCGCCTTCATGCTGTGGCTCAACGAGCACAGGAAGGACATCCTGGAGAAGAACCCCGGCATCAAGGTACTCATTGTTACAGCTCAGTTTTAATATGAAATTAAAAAATATATATACTAAATTATTAGAAAATGGTATGGGAAAAATTACAAGATCACAACGTAATCTTGGTCCTCGAGTGGGAGTCGAACCCACCCACCTAGTTTAGCCCTGGTTGCGCTAACCAGGGCAAACTGGGTGGCGCATACTTAAGTGAGAGTCAATCATTGTAAAATAAAATATTAGTATATTATATATTTCTGTCTAAAATCATATAAAATTTTAACTTAACTCTTATAGGTGGTTAGGTTACACAAGAAAATAAAGATTTTTATTTATTTTTAAGGTGACCGAGGTGGCGAAGAAGGGTGGCGAGATGTGGCGGGACCTGAAGGATAAACCGGTAAGTTTTATTATAATTTCTCAATAATCTATTATATTTTAGATATTTTCACATTCAATAAGTTTCTTCTTAATCTGATTTATTTTTCATCTGAGAATAGATATGTTTCAGTTTTTTCTACCAAATACAAATAACTTCTTCATAATATATATTTTTTTAACTTCGCCTGTACCTTCACACTGTCAGGCAAAGGCCTTCCCTAACTTTGTCCTGCAATTTTTTTTAGAATTAACATTTTTTATTATTTATTTTCCGTGCCGGAACGGGCCGTGTTGGCTAAGTGGTAGCACACCCGACTTTCATTCCGAAGGTCGTGGGTTCAAACCCCGCCGCGCACCTCTGATTTTTCTTCTTGGAAAATTATGTGTGCTTTAAAAACACGTGCTCTAACGGTGAAGGCAAACATCGTGAGGAAACCGGCATGTTCTGAGGACTTTTCAAAGTTTGAAGAACATGTGTCATTCACCAACCCGCACTTATCCAGCGTGGTGAATTAAGGCCTAATCTCTCTCGCCAAGAGAGAAGTCCCTGTGTCCCAGCAGTGGGAACGTGAATAGGGGTGTTATGGTATTATTTATTTTCAGCAATGGGAGGAGAAGGCAGCCAAAGCAAAAGAAGAGTACAATGTAGCTCTACAAAAGTACAAGGACAGCGGCGCGGCCGATGAGTTCAAACAGAAGAAAAAGGCGGCGGAAAAGGTTAGTCAACTCAATGAAATAGATATTAATAAATAAAATATTGTTACAGTTCACAAATTATTTTACATCTCACTTACCATTAAATATTGCTGCATGTCTGCCACAAGTTCTCAAATTACATTCAGTTTAATACCTAATTCCATACAACTGAAACTAGTTTGAGCTCTCAATATACATACCACACACAAATTAAATTATTAGTGGAAGGGATTCCTTATAATAATCCCTTTCACCACAGAAAGAACAACTCTTTACGAGAAATTCCAGAACGGATTTTTTTTTAAATAATAACTTTGTCCAGGAACGCAAAGCGGTGGAGAAAAAAGCCAACAAGCCCTCCCCGGCGAAGAAAGCCAAGAACACGAGCGGAGCCGGGAGCGGCAGCAAGTTCACCAGCCGCGAGTACGTCGACGACGACAGCTCCTCCTCCGATGACGACAAGAAGAAGAAAGACGTGAGACATCCTACCAATATTATTATACATTCTAACAATTTTTGTTAGTTTCTAACAAATTTTTACGACCGCTGTGGTGCAGCGAATATCCGCCCGCGACGCAAGAGGTTGCGGGTTCGATTCCCGCCCGGATAAAAAAATGTATGCGTTCACTCAGAAAATATATAAATGAAAACTAACTACATACGCTAGTTTTTATTTATATACATATTATATCATTGGATATTATATAATATTTAAGGAATTTATTTTTGTTTCTTTGTAAGTTATTTTATAAGTCCGGGGCATTACCTTGCTGTAACACAGTTTCTAACTAGCACAGGAGGTAATGTCCTAAAAACTATGTTTATTATGTTATACTTTCATTGTTTCTTAATTAAATGATTGAATTGATTTCAGAGTAAAGAAACTAAGAAGGAATCGAAGAAAGAAGCAAAGAAGAGTTCAGAAGAGGAGTCCGAGGCAGAAGATTCTGGATCCGGCGACGACAGTGGGAGCGATTAAACTCACTATGTACACTTATGTTAACTATTGGTTATCAAGAAAGCAGTTAACTATTGATGTTCTAGAACTGCCCCAAGTGAATGTGATAATTTAGGTAGTTAAGTGTAGTGGCAATTTCAAATTTGGAAACTGAAAACGCTGGATACAGCGTGTCCCGTATAGGGATGCGATAAAAAAATTAAAACAATTTAGGTACACTAAAACAAATTCACAATTGCTATTGAGTAAGAAACGCCAGGAGTCGGAAAGCCACGCTTTTATCAAAGTGTACTATTAATTAGTTGTTGTGTACTATAAATTATGGATTATATTTATATACTTTTTTTACTGTACAATAAAAACTTAAAGTCTTGAGATACAATTCCCTGGTGCCTTATTCCATATCGGAGACACCTTGCATTGTATAGGCGTGTGATAAAGGCTGACGAACTGATAAAATAAATCTAAAAACACTAATCTAACATAATTAAAAATAAATAATTTTACTCTAAAATACCTGTTTCATGTCTTAATATTGTTAAAAATGTTTTTTTTCATTCATGTGTTAATACTTTACATATATAAATATGTATTAATAGAAATAATAGAAGCATAAGGGTTATTTTCGGCCACAGATCAGAGACATATCACTATTTTTGATCTATAAATTAGGACATTCCACAGTTCATGCGTCTTGCAGCTATCCAGCATTCATAATGTAGTATGCTCTGGGGGAAAAAATTTTATATTAAAGAAAAAATTAGATTCTGTCTATATCTAAGACTATGTATCATGCACATTTTCCATTGAACAGATTACACTTAAGATGTGGTTAAAATGTCTTTGATATACAGATGGTAAAAAAAAACAAAATGTTTGTATTGATTCACGGCCCTTATAAATCGGCTGGCCCGAATTTGGTGAAATTTTGTTAAAGAACAATTTTATAAGTAAAATATGGCAAGTAAGACTTATTTTTCTACTAACTTATCTAAAATATTTGATTTTATGTTTCTATTCATTTCCAGGATCACAAGTAAATAAACAGAACATTTCGATATAATAAATTTATGCCATGTTAGTAATAAATTTTGTGTTATTTTAATGTTTGTCCCATAATAATATGATTAATGTTCTAAGAATATCCTGAGTATTTGTTATGAGGATGTTGGAATTGTTAATTTACCCTGTAATTTACTGTTAATTTTAGAATAAACTACAATAAGTTACAGAAGATTTTTTTCTTAGTTGCCGATCCTTCACGACATTTAAAGTTTTTTTTTTTTAATTCAAATTCACAAATTTAATAATATTGAAATAACAAGTTATATATAAAAAATCATTGGTTATATGTATTATACTTAACTTGTTTTCATACTATGGCTTTGGCTGCGTTTTCATTAACTTTCTCGTGTTATAATGAATTTTCCCACGGTAAAAAGTAGCCTGTCTTAGTCTGGTAATTTGCTAAAGTTTTTCAACCGCGGCTTTAACCGCGTTTTTAATGGAGGTGAAAAGTAGCTTTAGGTAGGTGTTAGGTGTGCTGTTAAAAAAAGTAACCTAAATTATTAACAAAGTATTAAATTAATTTGTCTATACATAATTTCTTTTATACCTAGCTATCACATAAGATTGTAAGTTCTGTGACATAGGCTACTTTTACCTGAGGGAAAATTCACAATAACTAGTTACTTAATTAAAACGTGCGCAAGCCACAGTGTTTATTATAACCTAGCAGCTGAGATTCTACCAAATAACATCCCCAACATCCTTGCAATTTATGCAATTCTCGTGGGAATCAAAAGACTATCTTGCCCTACCTAACTTTCATGCAAAAAAAGCTAAGGAACTTTTGTCGACGGAACTCATTTCAAAGAAATTATCGACACAATAATCCGAGAAACGGTTCTAGGGTCTCTCGTTTTATGAGGGTGCGTTGTCCCGCCACAGAATAGGCAGTAGGTAATAAAGACCCTTCGCCAGCCAGTAGGCACCCTTTGAGAAAGTTCGACGCGATGCGGCTCACAAAAAATGCTATAGATCGTTGCTATTTGTTAGCCGTAATTTACGAGACAAAAGCGTTATTTTTTGTTTTAACGACTAATGTGTACCTACAAATTCATGCTGTAGGTTGAAAATAATACCTATTATTACTTTAACTAATTGCTGTTTGCTAAAACTATTGCACGATGTTCGGTTTACAAGAAATTCCTACATTAATTTATAATTAGGAGAATAGGTATATAAATATCTAAATACTTAAGTATACAAAACGCCGCGGCTTTTGTCTCGTCATGTCACGCGAGATGGTATATTAGCTGGTTTACGGTGGATGATCCGACCAAAACGACTGGATATCATTATGGGAGGCATTTTCCCGACGATGATGACGATGAAGTGTACTACCTACCTACCATAATTTTTCATACCTACTGGAACTTTTTATATTATTTATCTACTAGCTGTGCCCACGACTCAAAGTTTGTATGGAGGCCACGTCTAACTAACGCAACGATAACCGGAGCAATAATTTAAATAGCTTAACGGAGGCTTAACCTATTACTTATATCCTAGAATTCAAATGTTTATTATCCAAATTTCATAAAATTCGAATCAGTTATGAAGGAACATAAGTAGTAGGTACTTACATAAATACAAAAAAAAACTAAAAATCGTCAAATTAGTTTCATTATCATAATATATTAAGCCTAGACCACAGATAACCCCATCTGTGGCCTAGACACAATAGGTAGGTATGTACCTATCTCTAAAACCAAGCTACCTAACTTTCTCCATTACCTATTAGTATAGGTCAGCTATACTCAAAGTGTGTTCCGCGGAACCCTAGGGTTCCGTGATACCTCTGTAGGGGTTCCGCAAGAATTTAGAAAAAAAATCGAAACACTTCTCTCTGGTCGCTCCGAGACAAAACGCTATGAACGTTATTTGTTTATTTGTATAAACATGTGTTACAATAGCTGGTACAATATCTCATAAGATTAGTATCAACAATTTTATACTGGTACAACCCGTTCGCTCTAAGTTTGCCGGTCTGTGGAATGCGCGTACCCTCCCCCACGTGACAACAAAACTTATAATTTTTCCTAAAATTTGTACGTACACAATTTTTATTGTTACACTAGCTTTCCGCCCTGCGGCTTCGCCCGCATTTTACATTTTCCCGCAATTTTCTTTGCTATAATATAGCCTATGTTACTCGGGGATAATGTAGCTTTCGAAAGGTGAAAGAATTTTTGAAATCGGTCCAGTAGTTTCGGAGCCTATTCATTACAATCTTTCTATGTTATAGGTATTATTATTATGTATCTTTCTATGTTATATTATGTAATCTATTATTTAACACCACTGTCTGTATATTTATAACTGTCCAGTCCATACATAGGTTGCCTGGAAGAAATCGCTTACAGCGATATTTAAAGTTATAATATGTTTTATGTTAAGTTTCTATTGTATGTTTTTGTGGTGTACAATAAAGTATATTCTATTCTATTCTACAGTTATCTAATTTAATAAAACTAGCCGACCCGACAGCATCTCTTGCGTTTTTTTCGTTTTGTACTTGGGTAACATTATAAAAGCATTATCCTTAGACACATAATTATAATCTAATCCTATATATTATACAACTACTTAAAACAAAAATGAATGATCTTTAAGTTGTAATTAAGTATCAAACTGCCTAACTAGACCAACATTAAAAGTTAATAAAGTTAGGTACCTAGTTAAGTTGAAAGTAAGTTAGGTACCTACATAACATACACCTACCTATATAATTATGTACCATAGTTCTATCTAATCTTAACTCTGCATTCCATCAGGTAGGTATCATCAATCATCGTTGTTTCTTTCTACCCTAAAAACATTGCTTAGGAAAATACACACCTACCATACTCCCCTTAAATCTGAACTATTCTGTCTAACGTGCTCTTATCATTCAGTAGGTATACTCTTATCACCAGTCTTAAAGATCATGAAGACCCTATAACTCTTGAAATAAAAACCATTTCTCAACAATATACCAAATCGTAAACAAACGTGCCGGGCTGCCCTGCCATTCAGGAGCAATGTTTTATTGGCATCTCTTTCTGACAAAGGTTTACCGCGCTTTTGATTTTTTCGAAATTAAACGTTGGCGGCATTCAAAATACGGCGCGAGTTAATTTTGGTAGGAATTGCTCTTCAATGGAATGGGTCATTTTTTGATGTACTCATAACTCTTTTGTATAGAAGATGATAATGAAAATTAAACTGGTTTTAATAATTGATAGTCTGGTATAAAATTGCATACTTAAAATTACAATTTTCTTAACAAATTCAAAGAAAATATTTTTTAGAATAAATGTATGAAAACCAAAGTTACGATTTAAATTCATCTCTAAAGCACGTACATAAGGATCAATATGCCTTGTAGCAAAAAAGCCAGACATCGCGGATATACGTAGTACGAGACAGCCGCGCAGTTGGCACTATTGAACTGATCAACCAATGACAGCGATCGTAGAGGGCGCTGGCGTAGCGACGCGAGCCGACCCCCCAAGCAAGCTAGCTGTGAGAATTTGCTTTGAGCTCCATACATTTTCTTCTGGTTCTCTACGTCTACAGTTTGGTTGTGCACCAGTTCAAAAATATTTTCAAAATTTTTGCCATCAGGTAAGTTTAAGATATTTTCGTAGAAAGTAGAAGTGTTTTATTAGGATTCATCTTGATAATTACGCCTTGATTCCTGTATTGCGTTTTTGTTCCACGTTGGAATTCGCGTTCAAACATGGCTATCGAATCTTCATACATTTTCTAGTAGCGTGGGTTTGGGAAGGCGCTGTATTTCAATAATTTATTTCTCGGATAATTTCCTTTGGATGATAGGATTGGTTCTTCTACGATTTATAGTGAAATACTAGTCGGATTAACTGGTAATCAAGTCATATTTAGTTATTGCGTATATTCGTCACAATCGGATAAAACAAAATGGCTCGTTCGACCCAAGCCTAGGACAGTGAACTCGTTATATGGGGCGATATCGTTTTTGAAGTATTTTACTTCATAGGTTGTGTTTTTAGTTATCAAATTATCGCAGTAATTCGGAAAATGCATATTTTATACAGAAAAGTGAAGCATTTTGCTTGTAAACGCCTTTCCCGCCAAAATGACGCCCTACTTGTGCCCATTAGGCCGTGTGGGATGCTTGAGAGATCTTGAGCCTGTCTTAGCACTGCAATTAATTTCTCTCCTTACCTGTTTCCTACCTTTATCCGTATTTTTATAAATATGTGTTTTATTTTACAGGAAAAAGAACAAGATGACGGACAAGCCGAAACGTCCCATGTCAGCATACATGCTGTGGCTGAACAGCGCTAGGGAATCAATCAAATCACAGAATCCTGGCCTTAAAGTGACCGAGATCGCCAAGAAGGGTGGTGAATTATGGAAGGCGATGAAGGACAAGAGTGTAAGTATATTTATACTACTTCCTACTAACGTGAATAACATGTTATCTAGTTTAATTTTCATAGAATATTGTCTAATGGTAGATGTCCTAAACATAGTTTTAAAGTTTGTTTTGTTATTGATTTTAGGAGTGGGAAAAGAAAGCTGCCGAGGCAAAGGAACAGTATGCTAAGGACCTTGAATCATACAACGCCAACGGCGGCGGTGGAGAGGAGACCGGCAAAAAGGCGACAAAGCGAGGAAAGAAGGCCAAGAAACCTGCCCCAGCTGTAAGTATATGCAACTTATTGATTATAACTACACAACTGATAAGTAGGTCATCTGCTCAGAACATAATTCAACATTGTTGTGCACATATTGATCAAAACAAATTTATATACTTAATGAAACAGTAACTACTAATAATAAAATTTTATGAGATTTGGGATAAGATCATTAACAAAATTTTTATTTTCAGAAATCAAAGAAGAAGAAGGAGGAATCTGAGGATGAGGACCAAGATGATGATGACGAGGAGAGCGAGTGATCTCCCCGATCTAACAATGTTCATAATGAATAATTTACTTGGACTTAATTTATTACAAAGTAAAATGAAAATGGATTGACTTTCCAAAGTCTGTATGACATTGCAATTTTTTTTATCAATAGCTTATGAAGTCAGTATAAGTAATTAATTACATCAATATTTGATTTCAGTTTGAGATTTAAATTTCTTCAATTCCATAGGTGTTGTGATGTCTGCTATTTTCTAATGTTTTGTAGTATTACTAGGTATTGAATGTGAAAGAACTGCAGAGTTTGGAAAGTTTTGCCACTGGCTAGGGTCTAGATTTCTAAGCCTCGAAAAAAAATAATGTTTAAGTGTTAGCATGTATACACTGGGGAATTGTACAGTTAGACCTCCCTTGTTAAGTTCGCAGTGACTCTGGATGCACTGATGTACATACTACCTTGTTTGTTTCATGAAACCTTAAAATGTCTGCTCAGATACCTGATTTTATAATATTTTTTTCAAAGCTGTGCTTTGAAGTTAATGACTTTTGTACATCTGCATCCACTGACCATCAAGAGTTATGATAACTAACCAATATGTGAAATTAATTAGAGCCTATTGAAAGATGTGAAGCTTATTGTTAATGTAACCTACCTCTTCTCATTGTATTCTTCAATGCTGATAATGGTACCAAACAGTAAGCTAAGGTCGTAATGTCATTTGCAGAGCACTTAATTTAGGAAATTGATGTATGAATGATTGAAAATTTTTATTGTACACCATACTAGTTCAATGAATTGAAATTTTGATTGATTGTACAAAATAACAAGATATTGTATAGAGATTGAAAATTTCCTACAAAAAAAATGTTTTGTTTATTTTGTACAGTTACCATTTTAGTTGGTGTATAGAGATTTTCATGTGTAGGTATGTTGTATTTTTAGTTATTGATAACTGTTCTGTGGTTGATAGGTGGGTTTTCGATGTGATTTGTCTCTCAAATTTTACATTTGTGTTAATTTGTAATGAGAATTAGCATTCCTCATGTCAATACGGATTTAACATGTTCAATAAAGTAATTTCATATAAAACATTTTTTTACTACTTTTACATTTGGTAGGTAGGTACCCTATGATAGGAGTAGGATAGAAACCTGAGTAGGTACCTATAAATTTTAATACTAGTCGCAAGTTAGTGGGTACTACTGACCTTGCCTTGTAGTGTTGTAAATACAGGTTGGACCAATAACATAACCACAGATAATGGTTTATATCTGTGAACATAACAAAAGCCCGCTACTACCTAGGTACTTTGCACGGGGGAGGCCTAACGCGAGAACGGCCAACCAATATCGAGTGGGTAGGTATGGTCTAGGTTTACCCAATCTTCACCGCCTGGACTAATGCTACTTAGGTACCAATCTATACCATTACTAGCTGAAACGCCCACTCTTCTGAAATTTTCTCACCTTCCCTGCGCTACTAGGTACCTACAACTATTTTAAAACCAAAAACACTAATTGGCCCAGCCGTTGAGTTAGGTATAAAATAACAACGAATAGGTATGTATGTACTTGTAGTGGCTTTGATTTTTTTATAACATATAGGTAGAATAAATACTAGCTGAGGAGTTACACGTTGACTTCAGGAACCGCTGGCTGGTTTTAAAATTCTATTTTATTATCGAGGATGGCTAATATTTAAACTTTACCTAGAAAGAGAACGTGAAAAAACGCAAGCGATGCGCAATAATGCGCATGAAAAATAATTTTATTGTGCCTGAAATTCTTTATTTGAAGATGAGGACTATAGACCAAGAGCCTGTGATGGCCAGACCTTCCTTTAATTCACAAGCGTGAAAATTCTTTCATGTGTATGTCTAACATAGGTAAGAATAACCCCCAAACATGAAACCTGGATCGCGGTTCCTTTGGGAGATAACAACATTTTACCTGTTATCTCCCAAAGGAACCACGATCCAGGTTTCATGTTTGGGGGTTATTCTTACCTATGTTAGACATACACATGAAAGAATTTTCACGCTTGTGAATTAAAGGAAGGTCTGGCCAGACCGGGCTCTTAGTATAGACTAATAACCTGTGATGGCCAGACCTTCCTTTAATTCTGAAGCGTGAAAATTATTTTATGTGTATGTCTAACATAGGTAAGAATAACCCTCAAACATGAAACCTGGATCGTGGTTCCTTTGGGAGATAACAGGTAAAAGGTTGTTATCTCCCAAAGGAACCGCGATCCAGGTTTCATGTTTGGGGGTTATTCTTACCTATGTTAGACATACACATGAAAGAATTTTCACGCTTGTGAATTAAAGGAAGGTCTGGCCATCACGGGCTCTTAGGTTACTAGAATAATCAATAGCAGTAAAGTGAGTCTAATCTGCTACGGCCGTCCTTGTACAAACTTGCGTTGACTTGGCTTCGGTCGCACGCTACGTAGGTACAAATTGTACCTAACCCAAAGAGGCACGCGGACGCGCTTGGTTGGCATCACGTCATCAGCTAACGCGGCGTCATAATCAACCAGTGTTACTCAAAGTAAAAAAAGTTAAAAAAATTCCGCAGTAAGTCTGATAATTTTTCATGCCAAAAATGTCAATAATCTAAAATTTTAGAGTTAGTTTCGGTCTATTCCTAATTATTATTTTAGATCGCTCACTTCCTCTACACATTAAGTTTTTTAGATTATATTATGATCAGTTACTAGTATCACCTTTGTGTTTTTTCATTTTTTTACATAAATACATAAATACGTGTTATGTTGTGTAAGATAATTGGTTGTGTTAAAATTATGTCTTATCAATAATTAAATTTAATAACGCAACAAAATTAAATAAGTATGGTCGTACATAGTAAATGTTACCGTTACTGTTAAGTATATTTAATTTCGTTACATGAAATAAATTTATTTGATATCTTATGTAATTTCAAGTTATGGGGATGTATAAAAACGAAATACCTTTATTTTTCTTGTTCGGCGTTCAGCCCAAGGCATCGGCTTTGAAGAAAAAGATACTTTGGCTACCTCTGGTCTTTATTATGAATGAAAACTAAGTAATTTATGTCAACATCAATGTCAATTCCTTGAACTATCAGTGTCATTAAGTTCGCCACAATAAAAAGAAGAAGTGTCCGATGGCTCGGCTACAACCTTTTATCTAAGGCTACAAGACTGCTACAACAATGAAGTTACTTCATTATTTGGACCTTAGATTATACACCAATATTATATATTCGTTCTTCTGAGGGTTGGACGGAAGGAATCAATTCTGTGTTCGTTCGTTTGGACCGTAGTGATTATATTCTCTTTGGTTTGTACTGTACGCCATTAATCAAGAAGAAGAAGAATTGTTATTATGAAGAAAATCATTGAATTTTCTATGTAGATTTCAAGAAATAAATCACTATTTAATTAAAAAATATAAACATAGGAAAATAACCAATTATATATCTGGAAGTTTCGCTTACATTTTCTATTAATCTATAGGTATGGTAAAACTACGACTTGGACTTGCCAAGTGATTTGTGAGGTTATGTTTATTTGTTTTCATTTTGAGTCTAGTGTTGTTCTGTGTTATGTTTATTTGTTTATTTGTTTTCATTTTGAGTCTAGTGTTGTTCTGTGTTAGAAATGGCTGGAGACGGGCCAGCGGGAGGCACTCAAGTGGCGCTGGTAACCGGGGGCTATGACCACACAATCAAACTGTGGCAGGCTCACAGCGGCGTCTGCCTTCGTACAATGCAGCATCCAGATTCAGTAAGTGATTTTATTAACCCTATAAAGCTAACGTTCGTCATTTTTGCACACATCGGAAGAATATCGTCTAGTAACTTTCCAACAGTTACAACTACGGATTTGAGGTTTCGTGCCAACTAAGAGACTGTTAGACTGCATCGGATGGTGGTCGCCTCTAACAGGTAAGTTGCTTAGTTTTGGAGATAAATGACAACGAAGAACTTCCACAGTTGCTAAATTCCCAATGGTGGTGAACATTCGATTGGTATTTTGACCATCGTGTGTTCAAAAATTATGAAGATCAATGTTTTATTTCTACAAATGTAAAAAAAAACTATAATTTTCTGATATTTTTTGCCTTATTCGTAGTTTATAAGATGTGTGATTTTGCTCTCGAAAAAGTGGTGCCATAATAATATGTTATTCGTGTTTATAGTGCCTTAATGGTTTAATATATGGATTTTTGTGATAAATATCTTTCATTTATATTCTATATTTCTTGAAAATACAATAAATCCATATAAAAATATAACACACTTTATAATATGGTTCATTTTATAATGATCGTCAAAATTACGAATGGTTAGCTTATCAAGGTAGTTTAAGAACGTTAGCTTTGTAGGGTTAAAGGCAAAGTCAGATCGACAGAATAAATATTCTTGTATAGTTGAAAAATATCTATAGTATGCATTTATAATTTAAAGAACAAGTTATGAAGTTACATTCATAGTTACTATAATTGTTATGAAGTTATTTATAATTAACTTACCATGTCAATTGTTCCAGTCCAGCATGAATAGGTACACATTAGGTATTTAAATTTAAACTTAAATTATTTAATGAAACTTAAATTATTTAAGAAGAATATAAAATTAATTTATGATTGTTATTTTCAGCAAGTTAATGGGCTGGAAATATCTCCAAATGGTCAGATGGTAGCTGCTTGTGGATACCAACACATTCGCATGTACGACCTTGCTAGCGCCAACCCAGATCCTGTGGTCAACTTTGAGAATATCACAAAGAATGTCTCCCGAGTCGGATTTCAGGTAAAATTATTTAGTAATATTGATGGACAATCCACACTACATCTAGTTCAAAGTTAGCTTAAAGTTTGCGTTACTGATATTTACTAACCATCATTATAATGTTTCAGAAAAATGGCCAATGGATGTATACAGGCGGTGAAGACTGCACAGCAAAGATATGGGATCCAAGGTAATACTATACCTTAATTTTATAATGTAACTGTTTAACTAACAGTTCTGATTAAATATTGTGTCTAAAAATTTCAGAGTATCATCTAACATCAGATGTCAGAAGATATTTCAAGTCCCAGCTCCTGTGAATGCCGTGATGCTGCACCCCGATCAGTCACAGATCATGGTGGGAGACCAGAGCGGGATCATACACATCTGGGATCTCAAAACAGATCAGAATGAACAGCTGGTAAACATATTCTGTAATTTATTTAAATAAATACATAGCTGCTATCAATGACAATGAATTAGGCTCATTTAGGTTAAGTAGATTTTTATGTGCTTGCCGATCCATGGTCTTCTCTCCAGAACCTTTCAACCCCATCGGCCATCTGTTCTCTTCGCTATATGGCCTGTCTATTACCACTTCCAAAAGCTAATCTGCTGGGCCAAGTCGATGACCTGTTCAAGTCTACAAAATACATGACCATTTTATAGATACCAGAGGCAGAAGCGTCGATCCAGGACATAGCCATCGACCCCACTGGCAAGATGATGGCGGCCGTGAACAACAAGGGCAACTGCTACGTGTGGTCGCTGGCGGAGCCGCCGCACCCGGTGCCGCGCAAGCACATCGCCGCGCACACCAAGTACGCGCTGCGCTGCAAGTTTAGTCTGGACTCCACGTAAGTTCGTCTTATTAGTTTCGAGTGTCTGGGTGTTATTATGTATTTTAAATAAATTTATTAAAAATAAATACTTATCCAGATCAGTCTACCCAATCAAATGTTAGATAATAGATAGATAGATAGATAATAACTTAATTGTACACTTAAATAGACAAAACAATATATAACAAAACTAATTGTACAATTGGCGGCCATATCGCTAAAAGCGATCTCCAACCAAAAATAAGGTAAAAAACAAAACAAATGTTATAAAGTAATAAACAATAAAATACAGTCTAAAATACACCAATACCAAACTAAGGAAAGCAGCCAGATATTCATAGAGGTGTTGGACTTTTTCTTTCCAGAATGCTGGTGACGACATCTGGCGACTGTTCCGCGAAGGTGTGGCGCACCAGCGACTGGAGCCTGCTGCAGGAGCTGCGCCACGACTCCCAGCGCTGGGTGTGGGACGCCGCCTTCAGCATAGAGTCCAAATATCTATTTACTGGTATGTCACAATTAAAAAAAAAATTTGATTAACACACGTAAATTTGTGGCAAGTCGTAATAGGTATCGCGGACGGATTTGAGGATTCCTTTTTCCGCAAAGACTCAAACCTCTGTGGCGCAGCGGGCGAAGGTCTGCCTGCGACGCAGGAGGTTGCTGGTTCGATTCCCGCCTCGGAACAAAAATCTGTACGATCTGCAGATATTTGTTCTGAGTGTTATATATGTATAATAAAAAATATCTATCTATGTATGTATATTATATTAAGTATATCAGAAATCTGGCACCCGTAACACAAGCTTCGAGCTTTCCACGGGGCTAAATGTTGCTGTGTGAATTGTCCAGCAATATTTATATTTATTTGTGCATGTTCCAGGTTCCTCGGACAGCTACGCGCGGCTGTGGAACGTGGAGAAGGGCACGCTGGAGCGCGAGTACTGCGGACACCAGAAGGCCATCACCGCGCTCGCCTTCAAGGACCAGGCCGTCTAGCGCCGTGTCTCTGTGTCTGCTCACTGCGGACCCTCACTCTCTGCAGCTGTGCAAGAACCTACTACATCATAATCATCATCATCATTATCAGCCATTGGACGTCCACTGCTGGACATAGGCCTCCCTATATGACTTCCAGTCATTACGGTCGCTCGCAGCCTGCATCCACCGCGAGCCGACCGTCTTCACCAAATCATCAGTCAAACTTGTTGGTGGACGCCCAACGCTGCGTTTCCCGATCCGTGGTCTCCACTCGAGGACTTTTCGGCCCCATCGGCCATCTGTTCTCCTCGCTATATGGCCTGCCCATTGCCACTTCAAAGAGCTAATCCGTTGGGCTATGTCGGTGACCCGCGTTCTCCTACGGATCTCCTCGTTTCTGATTCGATCCCGTAGGGAAACCCCGAGCATAGCCCTTTGAGCGACTCTGAGTCTGCATCACAGATAACCCCCACTAGATGGTCCATTATAATACTTTTGTTCCGATTCAAACGCACCGAAATTGGAGGAAGGCGCGGGTTGCGGGGACTGGAACAAAGGCGTTGTGATTGGCTATTTCAAGGTCGCACTTAGGTCGCGGGTTGGGAACATTGAACGAATTTGTCGATAATTAATTTCGATGATTCGTTTTAAAATTTCATATTAAAATGAAAATAGCATCATGTAGGTAGGTAGATATGTATTTATTTTTGGAATATACAAATCTGTAGAACTTAAAAATTAAAAAATGATATTAGAAAAATTTATCACTAATAATTCATTTTACTGAGTAAGTACTCTATAAACATATTTAAACGGTTTATGGATTACTTATTTATTTTTACATACAATAATACCGAGAGACCCGCTAATATACGTCGTCTATTATTTTTAACGATATCGATTAGAATTTACAACACTAACGTTACACGTGCTTTCGCCGAGAAGGACAACGAATGCAATAAGCGCAATGCGGAAAAGAGACAAGTGAACGTCCTTCGTACGAGTAGCCATTATAAGCTGACCTCTTCACTTGCGTTAGACTATAGAAACGTATATGAAGTTCACGGGTCTGACACTTGGTCGCAACTAAAGCCGTGTTTCGAGGCGGGGCTTTAAATATGGTTGATTTAACCATATGTTTGCCGCGCGGTCTTCGCCTGTTATGAGGTATCTGGGGGTTATTATATCTGTGGTCTGCATACTTCTGTTCATATTGAAAACTTGTAATCAAGACAAAGTAAGTCAAATCGTACTTGGACACTGGCAAAATTGTTTTAAGCAATAACAGGAAGCTATAAACTAAGGAGATAATTTTTAAAATCGGGAATTACTCACGTAAACTATGACGTACGCGCGCTGAACGCTACGAAGCACGCAGTCGGCGACGCGCGTGCGTATCCCTTATTATGGTTTTCAAGAAAACAAACGATTTACATATTATTATCGATATCATTATCGTGAGTAATTCGGAAAAGGATAAAGGCTATATTTCAACCCGAGATAATTATTATAAGGTCAAGCCGCCAAGCATTTAGTAAAGTAGGTTACGACTATCCCACTCTCAAGCCTTAGACTGGGAAATAAACTTGTATAGTAGGTACTAGTCTTTTTGTTCTAAAATGTAAGGTCTATATTTTGTGTTCGATCAAAGCATTTATTGTAAATAATAGATTTAAGTTAGGATTTATGATGTTATATAAATAAAATATTTTTTTCACGTATAAGATGTTTATATTTAAATAAGTTTTATGTAGAAACCTTTATAAATCAGCATTATATTGAGAGAATAATAAAAAGTAATGTGATAAATAGTTAAAATTATATTTATTTGCGTACAAACACAATTAAATACAAAAAGCTTCATCATGTTTTGTAGAGTAATCTTCTTAAATAGGTTCTTATCACAATAAGTCATTAATCTGAATGAATCCACATGATGACATAATATCAGCAATAGGTTAGTTTTAAACTAGCATCCGTAACACAAGCTTCGAGCTTACCACGGGGCTAGATATTGCTATGTGAATGGTCCAGCAATAATATTTATTTATTTAACATAATAATGCTGCTTTTCCACACTTTTAAATGATGACTTATCAAGGCATTCTGACCATTTTTGTTAATAGAATCAATCATGTTATGTCTTTGTTTATTAAGTATTTTTTTGACGAATTAAGTACACTAAAGCAGAATAATTTGTTAAAATCTCAATAATTATCATAAAACAAATGTAGTTGAAAAAATACAGCATACACATACATTATATTTTGATTTATAAAGTCAGATTTTACATCTCATATTCCCATATAAATGCTTAAACTGAGATCATTCAAATAGTTATCTATCTACATACACACGTAATTCTACATAACTTGTAGAATTAAAAACCTATGGCGCTGCTAAAAATCTAAATTAAATCAATAATTCATTATCATCATAAAGGTACAAATATACATTCATAATATTTTAATTCAAGATAACATACAAACCATAACTAGGTTCAAATAAATTTTAATAATAAAAATAACTAATATAAACTAAGTAAAAAGAATCACTAACAACAAATTGCTGTACATGTAAACAATACACAATTGAAAATTATAGAATGTCTGTGAAAATAATGTTGGTAATGGAATGATTTGAGAATAATATAATTACGACTAGAATTTAACATTGTTACATTCTGTTGATTTAAACCAAAGATGTTTAAGTAAATAATAATTTATGACTAAACTTATGCAGGGCTATAATGACAAACCATATTTTGCAATTATATGGACATATAATGCAGTCTTAGTATATAATTAAATAAATCAGGCACGCTTATATTACCACTCAGATCAACAATGTTATTATTTAAATATGTGCGTCATCAAATACTATTTTATTGTAATTAGTTGCATAGTTTTAATACCATCATCACCCCTATTTGCGTTTCCACTGCTGTGACAAGGACCTCTTCTTGACGAGAGTTATTTAGGCCTTAATTCTCCGCACTGGCCAAGTGTGGGTTGGTGAATGATACAATGTCCTTCAAACTTTTTCTCAGAACCTGCCGGTTTTCTTGTAATTTAATACTGTTCAAAAGTATTTTTCAAAGACACCTGCTAAATCTGCTACAATCGATAGCAGGATGCAATTTTAAGCAAAAAACTGCGTTACAGTAAAGTCAGTCAATGTTTATATTAAAATAGGAATATTGATACTTTGCTTCTAAACGAATATGATTCTCGAGGCCCGCAACTAAATATCCTACTATAGCATAGGAGGCCCCTTATTTTCCTTATTAAGATTAAGATTTACGTCATTTATCTGCATTGTCTTTAGGATTAGATGTCATCTAACGGTAATTCCTTTACTTCGCCCATCTCTGTACACACGTCGTCTTCAGCGGAGTACGTGAGGACGAATTTGAGGTTGATCGGCGCCAGGGCGGGCGGCCGCGAAATCAACATTACCTAAAAAGTCAAATAGAATAGAAAAATCTTATTTTTACAATATTAGATCAGATTTAATTCCAATTAGATATACAATAATAAAATAATACTTTTCGTTCAAACGGCTGGGGTCTTAAACTAATTTGGATATATTTGTTCTTGTCCAAAAAAGTTTAGTAGGTTAGAAATATTGAGGAAAAATCTGGTTCCCAGAACAACACTACTGCTCATCTTCTAGTATTTTCTTCGGTCGGTTATAACGACACTAGCGGAATAAGATGATATTCTACAATTCTTAGGCCGAGACCACAAGGTTTTTGAGTGAAACAAGATAATAACAGATTTACCTGAGTCAAAGCTGGAGGAGGCAGGAATGGATTGAACACCGGAAGAGACGTGCCCGAGGCCGGTAGCAGTCTCACTTTGCAACCCTGGAAAATAAAGTTATGGTTTGAAAAAATATTTATCTCACTGCTAGTTATCTTATAATTAGCAATTAGGTTATGGAACCAATTGCCAGCCGAAATTAGACGTGCTCCTTCGCTTAACACTTTCAAAAGTCAGGTGAGAACTTTCTTTCTAAATTCTATAGCTTAATTTGTTTATGATAATAATTATTTGTTTATTTTATTTATGTATAACTTTATTTACCTCCTTTATATTATACACAATTGTTATACATGTATAGTTTGTTATTATTTTTAATTAATATTTTATAGTATATATTTAGCGTGTTTAAGTTTCTTTATTTTATTCTATTTTGTATTAGTTGTAGGTTTATGTATTTTATATATTAATTCTAATTCTAACACCACCGTCCAGTTATATTCTGCAGTTTTTCTTTCCATCCTCAGGTTGTCTGGAAGAAATTGCTTTGAGCAATAAGACCGCCCATTACACATACGTTTTTGTAGTTTTAAGTTTTTTATGTAAATATTTTTTATTGGTGTGTAATAAAGAGTTATGTCTTCATAATTACCTTAGGCACAACACATTGTATCTTATAATCTTCAATCTGCACAGCGCTTCTGCTAGTAGTAGAAATAACCACCACATTAACATCAGGCCTCGGCCGGTCTTTACAGAAATGCAACACCACAGTAACTCCATCTGTCTCTTCAAACGCTGTTAACGGAGGCACTTTACTCGGCTGCACACTATCCAGTGTAACATTTATATCTGTTAGTTTTAAATCCGGTTTGACTTTTCCGTTTAAGTTACATTCTTCTGTAGCCTTTGCCTCAGGTGGGTCTAAGCTCAGGATAGTATCGCTTATATCGACCATGATGTCATCGTTTGAGTTAGGAAGTATAACTTTTGGGCTCTGTTTGTCGTCCGGTTTGGTGAAGAAGTCCAGATCAAACACTGTGCTGCTGATTGGTTCCTCGCGTTTGGGAGATGTTAGCGCGTTCATTGGTATCTTTTTTGGTTTGCTGAAAGTAGAAAAATATCTCGTTACATATTTTAGTTGACGCTTTATTGTAAAATGGAAGGCGTGGTTTCGACTTTCGACTACCACTCGCGAACCAAGGTTACATTGTGATCTTAATTTTTTTTCCATACCATTTTCTAATGCGTAGTGATTGTTCAATAACATACAGATTTATTTTATAGCGTCATACTTAATTTAAATGAACGAATGGTCAACCAACTTTGGGCTGTAGGGGTATAAAGTGATATAGTCAGAATGATGTGTGATGAATGGAGTTGAATTTATAGGTACCTGTTGAAACCATCAACTCGTTTCGCGTTTTCAGGTAACGATTGTTTAAGCAGTTGTTCTCCTAAAGAATCCAGTTCATTCCAGCCCTCTGTTCCCTCTGCACGCGGCTTCTCACCCAACAGGTCCACATCATCTGGAAATAAAATATACTATTAAAGGCAGGCTAATTTCCCGCGGAAAAGTAAACTGTGTTATTCTGATACATAGGTTTCTTTATTGTAAAATTTCATTAAAATCCATTCTGTAGGTTTTGCCTACAAACTTTCTTATTTATAATATTAGAAATGATTTTTTGATTCTTACCACTTGGCATCAAATTAACAGGCTGCAATGGCGCCGCGATGCCAGATGCAGCATCCGTAGAAAATATATCGCCAAGTTCGTCAATAGCGTTCTTCGCGACACTCTTTGGTACAATCTTACTACTGTCCGCCATATTTGCTCCGGCGAAGTCCAACAGGCTGCTGTGATTGGTTACTGATTTGTCATCTTTCTTTTCACTTTGCTGCGTCACAAAGGTATTGTACCTTTCGTTAATATCGTCTAGTATGTCATTAGCTTTCAGTAGTTCCTCTGAAAATAACAATGAGTCTGAATATTTTCTTCCCCCTCTACAATAATATTATAAATGTCCAAGAAATTTTATAGCTGTTTCATATTTGTATGTTATGCTTGTTGTGGAGGCCTTTGCCCAATAGTGGGACAATATAGGCTAAGTAAAAAAAACTTGATGTACTTATTTTGTTTATGGTCTGGCAACCGAAAATTAATTTCAAGCAAAAGCCACCAACTATTTGAAAGTTATTTGGTCAGACCAATGTTTTTTTGTTAACATAGTTTACAATTTTTATAGCTGCATATTTTTTTCGTTACACAATTTTTTTGTCGCAAACCTTTTGGTATTTTATTTTCCTATTCATTAGTTTTAGTTTTTATTATCATAGGTAACTGTTTTTCCTTATCATAACTGGTCAACCAATTATAACAAGGAAAAACCATATTTTAAGATTAATCTAAGATAATTATCATAACTTGGATACAATGCACTAACCTGCTACTGGTGCTGGCCTAAGATTAGTACAACCAAATATTAATGTATTGTATTTATTGACTTGTCCAAGTGATCTTTTGGGATTTTATGGAAATAAATGACATAAATCTTTTCATTCCCTGGGCGTCAACCAATACCCATCAAAACCCTGAAGACCTGTAATGGGGTCTATTAGTAGGACACTTGCCCAACTTGACATACAATGAAACACTAACCTAAGCATTCTGATTCTGCATAGGAGGCCATCTCATCCAGAGCTCCTCTCATCTTGGAGACGATGCCGTGCAGGTCGTGGATGAGCTGCACATCCTCGGGAGAAGCACTGTCGGCATACTCCAGCATGTCGGAGAGAAGGCTTGCACTGTCCAAGGCAGTGCCGAGGTCTTGTTCCAGACGGCATGATGCTTCAGAACGTTTTTCTTCCTAAATTAGTTTAATAAACTAACTATTGTAACTAACTTTTTTCGACATTAACAACTATGATTATTATTTATCATAAATTGCTGTTTCTCATGTACCGAAATCAATAACAGGAAGGAAAATCTAACAAAAAAACACATACCTCCCGAACCATAGTTTTGATAAGACGATTAGCATGTTGAATGTCCTCAGGCTTTTTGCTTTGGAGCAATTTTTGTAGCAGCTTTGTTTTTTCCACATCTTCAGTGATTGGATTTTTAGTTCTAGCCTTTGGAGGAACCAAGCCTTCTTCTGGGGGCAAAGGCGGTGGAGTCTCTTTAACAACACCCTGGTTTTTAAGCATGTCAAAGGCCACTTTAAATTTAAATTCTGCAGGGAATTCAATAGACCAGGCATGCAAGAGTTGTAGAACCTGAAATGTTTATAATTGTGTTACAGAGGGTTGGATGAGAGTTTATAAAACAATCTATTGTGATTCATATTGTCATGTTTGAAAACAGAATGGCCTGATTTCGTTTATAGAACGGTTTAAAAAGAAAATTGTGACCAACCCTGGTTCTAACTTCAGGAGCAGTTCTATCAGCTAGATACTTAGGAGACACCAGCTTTATCATCTCGTTGAGGAAGCGGAATTTGCCGACTTCTGCGTGGAACTCCGAGCCGCACTTTCGCATGCATCTATCCGTCATCGCTAGAGCCAGCAAAGCCTTCTGAGTATGCGGAACGTGGATCCGCGCCGCCAATGTCTGAGCAGCCATCTGCGGACCGTCCGGAGACTGCCGCATCACGGCGCAGAAGGCCTCCAGCGCTGCCGGGTCCGGACATGGCAAAGCCTCGTTTGTAGCTTTTACTGGAAAGAAATATAAACTTTCGGTTCAGCTGTTACTTTCAATATCTACAAGTCAGCGATGGAATTACACTTACATATCAGCGCCTCAAGGCTCGTGAGTGTCACATTCATTTTCCATGTATTGATAGAGAAAGTGCAATCAATATGTCGCTGAATAAAATTAATTTATGTAAGAAAATCTTCATCGCCCTCAGACTGGCTCAGACGGTCTGACTGATCAGACATTTTTGTTTTTGATTTTTTTTATTGTTGTATTGTATTTGACGTTGACGTTGTAGAGGTAACAAATATGCCATTGTCATTTTCTCTTTGTCGCAGTCCATTTTACGCTCATTTTACTTCACACACAGTGAACTAGAGAAACAGTGGTATGACCAATGCGTACCTTTGTGTTATATTAAAATTTGTGCTTAAAAGTTACACAATAATTTGACTTTTAATTTGTTTTTTTTTTGTTAAAAGTAGACTAAAAACAAACTTTTATTCAAATCGTTTATTGTATTCATTTCAGTTATTCTGTGTTTAATATCTTGGGCCCAACTTAGGCCCATTATAATGTCCTATAAAATTATAAAGTTAAAAAGAGGTCACTATTGGACATTTTGAAATTCGTTGACTTTTTTCCATTCTATTTTACGACATGTCACCGTCATCTGTCCATTAGTTTTATTAGTTCTCAAAGAAAAGTCAAATCTGGTTTGTTGTTCCATCATTTCCATTCCATTGCAAGTGCCCAAATTTCTATAAATAACGCGTTACACAAAGTGAAATAGATATTAAATAAAATTATCTATAATCACTAAAAGGCTGTAAAATGGCTATATTTAGACTGACACGGCTCGTTGTTCAGTCCAGGAACCTACAGAAAATAGACAGTATTATTCCGAAGAGGAGTGCGACAACAACTACTACAGGAGCAATCCTTCCAGAACCCGAGAAGCAGGCATTCGGTTTGATTGGCATTGTGATGACTATTATCCCTGGGCTATTCGTTGGTGCCGTAATAAGTAAAAGTATCGCAAATTTCCTGGAAGAAAACGAACTGTTTGTGCCATCTGACGATGATGATGATGATGACTAACTTTATTTAGAGGTAACTAAATGTTTCTACTAGATTCTGTAATTTTTTTTAGGATTATTGATATGAGGATCTACGCTCTGAAGCAAAACAATTCGCTAATTGTTTGTTCTTATTCATAACAAGAATTTAATAAATAAATAAAGACTATTTATTTCAAGATTAATCCTATGAATGTATTTATATTTTCTTTTTTGTTCCAGGTTATGCTTCTTGCTGGTATTTTAAGTGAAGACTCATAATAATTATTGTTATTTTTTTATTAGAATTGTTATAAAATCTAATACAGTTTGTGCTCAAACTACAATTAGCACAAATAAATATCTGATTATCTGGTACAATACAACATAGATCTTATTTACATGATTTACATAAGTTTCAATTATTAAGCATTATGTTTTTACAATTTATGTAATTAATTTAAATGCCTCATGTCAAATGCGTTATTCGAGTAACATTATTGCATTATCTAGTCACTAGTTACTCACATGCAGTTTGTAATAGCATTTTATCATTACACTTGTGCTAAGTATAATTATTGAAATGAAAATCTAATAAATTATCTTGTGCCTAATTAATGGCAAATTTCAGTCTTTTTATTAACATTCCTTTGCATTAAAGCATGGAAGACCATAAGAATACAAACAATGACTATGAGTTGTGCACTTCGAAAGTTTATCAGGAAATAATTATACCATTATGTATCATACAATCTGTATCAATATAGTAGGTATTCTGAAAGTTAGTTAATTATAACCTAGGATTAAATGTTTACATTGTGCAATTAATAGGTACTAGAATAGGTTGTCGACTTACTACAAAAGACTATCAATCACACTTAACCTTATTGCAGGGTAAATAATATTGAATACTGTTGACAAGGCAGGTTACATGTCTTTTAGAGAATGTAAAAATAGGAGAGAGTTAGGGTTAATCAGGTAATTTATTCTGGAGGTCTCTTGTGTTCACCCCAGCCATGGAAGCATTTGGTGAACCGTCGAGATTCTTTGTTCTTCAGCGTAAGGAATAGTTTCCGAGGTTTATCTGGCTGCATGGTTTTCATATGCTGGATGTATACCTGCAAAATATAAGAATCAATATTAGAGTTATTTCCTCATGACTCTTCATAACATTTCAGCATGAAATAGGGTTATGCAGCTTGTAAGAAGTAATTAATTAACATCATTGAAGAAATCTTTTGGCATCAATTATAAAAGTATGATGGTAATTAATGATCTTGCATGTGAAGTAGATGAAATTGTAAGAAAAAAGTCTCATAAAATCTTGGCACATAGAAAGGTTGGAATGCGCCCAATATTGTTTGACGCAGTAGCGAACATGTTTCCGCCTTTTCACCGATGTTAGTATCCGCTGATGTTATATCTGTCATGAAAATGATTAAAACCCTTTTTGATACTTCCTAAAACCTCCAGAAATCTAGAAAAAATCTGTTCTATTCTTATTGTCCTGTAAATTATTTGACTATGAAACGAAATAATCTTGAATCGAAAAATACTTGATCTTGTTTAATATATAAAAAATAATAAATAAGATTGCAGCATCTATTTAAGTGTCTTACCTGTGCAGATTTATAAGCCAGCTTGATCTCAACTTCAGAGCATTTCGCGCCGAGCCACAAGAAGACTTGATCACCATTGTCCAAAATCATTATGTCGTCGTCCGCTAAATCATCCTAAACAAATAATTGTTACTGTAACTATTATTGAGTCTTAGTCAGTATCTATAAAACTATTCTACACTTCCTTAAGATACTTTAGTAGGTATTTATAATTTTTATTTAAAACCAACATTTTTAAGCAGTTAAAAATATTTATACCTAATCATTTAGCCTATACGTTACATTTTTGAAATGACTAGTCCTTAGTGTATTAGATATACAAATTGTAAGTATCATTCGACATCTATTCAAAGTTGCAAAAGATTCTCGATATATACAGATAGGCAAAGAATTTTTTTTTTCTCACCTGACAGAAGTCAGTGCATTTCTCTGAGACGGTGAAATAGCCCTTCTCGTTGGAGCAGCGGAAGAGGCGCGTGTACTGCAGGTAGCCGGCCTCCGTGTCGTAGGGCTTGCGGCCTCCCAGCGCCACCCAGAAGAAGTTGTCGGGCTCACTGCCTTCCGTCAGCACCTGATTTACATATTACATGACTAAGAATGTTTGTGATATAAAATACACAGACATGCATACCTATATTTTTTTAGATTTTATAGCCATTCATTTACCTACAATTAATGTAGAAAAAAGTAGAAAAATAAAATGTATAAAAGCTCCTCAAACGTATACGGAAACGAAAGAATTAGTGTTCTGGTATTTTAAAATCTTGTCCACTTGTCTGAGAAACGCTTACGATTAGGTAATCTGCCTAAACGTTAACATATATGAATTCATAATCATAAGTTAAGTTCGTCATTGCAAGTTCTCTGTTATAAAATATATTATGTATAGTCAGCAAAAAATGTGGTCTACCCACGCTGCTCTGTGGGTCTACCCTACCACCCGACGACGGTTGAGATTCGTTTGTGTACGTCAGTTAAATTATATTAGAAAAGTCAACCATCGTTAATTACATCGCACAGAAACTTTTGTCAAAACTGGTAGACCACTTTCTTGGCCGACTGTACCTATGTAGGTGATTTAGGTTGAATCGTTACCTGTAAGCTGACCCACGGGTTATTGAACTTTTCCTCCGCGATCTGCTCGATGAGTCGCGCTGAGTCGGCGTCGGCCTTGCTGCCGATCCACGCGTACACTATCGCCGACGACTCATCGTTACCTCCTTCTAGGGGCACGTTGAGGATGTAGCTGGATGGAACATTTATTAATATTGCATTATGAGTCTTAGAAAAATAGTTGTCTGAAAATTACATTTAGATGACGAATTGTCCCGTGCATAATTAATTAAGTACTAAGGATTATGTATCCTAATACGATACGCAAATCAAACAGTACATAACAGTGAAAGTTTTTGCTTTTTTAGGATTAGTACAGATAACAAAATGTATCACTCAATACAGTAACATCATAAACCAAGTTTGTTAATGTGATTGGCTGTGTTTCTTCACATCACACTGAGTTTTGTCTAAGATTTAAGAATCAGAAGATACTCGTAAATACAACAACATATTGAATTGACCTATCTGCCACAGATTCATTATTATACATAAAAAATGGAACCAAATAGAACTCTTCTTGTACAATTTTCCTTTACAGTACCATAGTAATTCGAAAGCTGTTCGAAATACAAATCCATATCACCAGATAGTGAAGTATATTGTTTTAGTGTGTGCGTGTGCGTGCTCACCAGTGCTCGCTGTTGAGCAGCGCGGGGTCGGCGCGCAGCTGCACGAGGCGCGTGCACAGCGCAGACCCGTTACTGCGCAGAGAGAACAGCTCCACGGGCAACTTGCCGCCTTCCTGCACACATTACATCATCTACATACAAACTTATCATAACATAAATCATAAATAAATATTGCTTAAGTATGGGGACCAATATTTTTTAAAATCTATCCGGTTCACAGAATACAAATACGTACCAAGTTTCAACTGTAAAGCTCTTATATTGGGAGAAAAGTGGCTGTAACATACGGACGGACGGACGGACAGACATGACGAATCTTTAAGGGTTCCGTTTTTCCGTTTGGCTACGGAACACTAAAATTCTTTTGCTTAATGGAGAGAGAGATAACTCAAGTCCAAGTAATCTTTAGGATTTTATGGAAATAAATGACATAAATGTTTAACAACTAAATACAAAAAGATAAACAATCTCTAAAAAAATTACAGTTGAATTGAAAACATTCAATTTTTGGAAAGAAGCCTCATATGTTGCTCCATAATCGCGGATAAGGATTAAATCATTATTATACACTCTCTTATATCTCCGTCGGCGACACAGCTGTTTGAACTTGTCAAGTGAAGGTAGTAAACTAGTAAATACAATGACTGACCGGTTTGGCGTTCCTCTTGCCGTCTCTAATGATGAACCGTCGATGGAAATGCGCCATGAACTTGGGTCCTTCTTGCTGCTGGTGCGTCCTCACCACGTCGAGGTGCCGACACAGCTGTTTGAACTTACGCTCCAGGCCGAACGTGAACGTTAGCCAACCCATGTTGGGGGCGTGGCGACCTGGATAAAAAAGAAGTTAATTTTCTCTCATCGCATTTATAAGTAAAATAAAATAAAAAGGGTTTATTTCATATAACTTAATCCATATGTTGTAAGTAGCACATAAAAATACAAGTAGAGTTGTTAGGTTGAGTTAGGTTATTTATACCTCCCATGATGGTGGAGTCAGCTGGTTAGAACCGTAAATTAGCACTCAAAGCGAGCATCGAAGAGCTTTTTACTTCGACATGAATTATCTTGGAAACCTATTACAATATTTATTTATTTGAAACCAACATAATTTATTTGAAATTTATATTAAATTTTTTTGCTTTGCTAGTTTGGCTTGTTCATCTGCCGAATCTAAAATATTTTGCAAGTGGAAAGATTGATATGATAATATTGCGTACCTTGCCAGAAGTACACAACCCAAGTGGCCGTCTCGTTATCGTCATCCGGCTCGGGAACCGACCCTTCGCTCTCGTCTTCTTGCTGCAAACAAACATTATGTTAAACTGACAGATCAAGAACTTGTGTTAGGACTATACTGACAGAACAAGAACCCTGTTAGGACTATACACACAGACGTACGAAGTGTTTGCATCAGCCTGATGCTACACAGGTATGAATTTTAAATAAGATATTTTGTTTGTTTGTCTCACCGCACACATCACGTATCTGCAGAGGAACACGTAGCAGTCACGACTGTAGAAGACACCTAGCTCCTGCTCCGGCAGACGCACGAAGTGTTTGCCCTCCAGCACGAAGGCCTCCATGGCCTCCAGGTCTTCGTTCCACTCGTCCGCAAGGCTTTTGGCCTCCGCAGCCGGCATCACTGGCTGGCGCGGTGTGAATAGGGCTGATAAGTCTGCTCTGTGAAAGATTTAAGATTAGGGTTGTGAAGTCTCTCCCATATTCATTTTCTAAACCGTTAACAAAAGGAAATGGCTCAATATATCAAATATTAATTATATATGATTAAATATATATGCTTGGAGAGAGAAAGGGTCAAAGGCAGCAAATCGTTGAGGATCAGACTTTACCAATTACCTATTATAATTTTTTTTATTATTGATGATAGAAACTTGCTCGACCACAATCTCACCTGATGGAAAGTGTCGATGTGGCCGAAGATGGATCGCAAGGGTCTAGACTAGAAGGTATCTATTCACTCTTGTTTTGAAGAAACCCATATTATAAGTTTCAGGAAAAACAGCAGCAGGCAACGCATTCCAAACTTTAGCAGTGCGAATAATGAAGGTGGATGAGTATGTCTTCGTACGTACTAAGTAGGAATGGTAGAGTGTGTCTGCTTGTCCCGTGGAGGAATGGGGAAGGTGGTAATTAACTTTATAAACTATCATGGTTTTTAACTATATTTGAACATGAAACGGGTAACATACCCTGATTTAAATGTTTTTGAGTTTTCCGATATTTCGACACTGTTGCAAGCGCCATGTTCACGGACAAACAGTCAGTGTCAGTGGAGGACAGTGTTCAGGTGGTAATTGTAACTTACTTGGTCTCCTGTTGCTTGGCCCAGGAGGCGAGGTCGGCGCCGGTCCGCGCGACGGACTCCGCGGTGCGCGTGAAGTCCACCGCGATTATCTCCTCCCAGCCCGCGAAGTACGTTCTGAACACCTTTAAACAAGAAACACACTTGTCATCATCACTATAGCACGCTACGTTCCACAGCGCTTACCAGACAGGTTGAAAAACGGCAGAGTCGTACCGTGATTGATAACTAAAGAATTAAGGTTAAGGTTAGAGTCGATATTATAGAAGACTAGCTTTATCGACTAGCCCGCGGCTTTAAACGCATTATTTAAATTTTTTCTCACTTTTAGACCTTCCCTGGGCAACTACGACTATTTTAGAACCAAATATATGTTAATCTCTTCTGCTTCGGTTCTTCTTGTTCTTGAGTTATAAAATAACAACGAAAAGTAACATTATTTTATAGATATGTTACCTGAGTCTCATTCCCCTCTTGCAGCCTCGTGACGAGAGAGTGCGGCGGCCTCTTCACCATATTGAACAGCTCCTGTGCTAACTTGACGGCCGCTGCTCGAACCAGTCTCGAAGACTTCTTGCCGAACCTGATCGAAACAACATGGTGAATAGAGATGCACATACACCCAGGAAATTGACTTAAGGAAAGAAGAGTAATTTTTAAAGTGACATGCGAGACGATTTTATAAAGCTGAAGAGTTTGATTGTTTGTTTTTTTGAACGCGCTAATCTCAGGAGCCACTGGTCCGATTTAAAAAATTCTTTCAGTGTTGGATAGTCTATTTTTTAAGGAAGTTTATGGGCTATATTTTATGAAAAAAAGCAAGCGAAGCTGTTGGCGGTCGGCTAGTATTTTTATATATAACAGTATATTGTAAGTTACCACACAAACACGTCCAGATGCGCGTCCAGTATGTAGACACTGCGGGTCGCGAGGACGCCGCGCGCCAACGGACCGTTCTCCGGCTGAGGCAGCTCCAAGTAGCCCATTCCGAGCTCCACGCGATATAGCCGAGGTGGGATCAACGTGAAATCTTCTACGTGCTCCTGTAACAAGAAATTCATCAATCAGAAAATTCAATCCATCGTGCCTTGTTCTTCCCCACGTGTGTTGAAAACTAACCGCAAACATTGCCACATGGAAATTGACAATATGTGACAATTTTTGCTAGCGACTTAATATACGGTGCAGCTGGTGTGTCCATGGAGTTATTATTAGAGAGGAGATGTTGTATTCAGATTTCCTTATGAAACAACGCGTGACAATTTTGCGGGGTGAGGGGGTGTTAGATCCCACCCACTTTTGTGTTTTCCATCTACCGGTCAAAAGCAAAACTGCTTGCTACGCAGTTTAACTACTTCATAATAGATGTCACAGGTGTAGGATCCCACCCACTTTTGTCTTTTCCATCTACCGGTCAAAAGCAAAACTGCTTGCTACGAAGTTTAACTACTTGATAATAGATGTCACAGGTGTAGGTAACAGGAATGTACTCAAGGGCGTCGCCAAGGGGGGGCAGAGAGAGGCAGCTGCCCCCCCCCCCTAGAGATTAGTTATTTTATTTTTCTAATAAATGTTATAAGTTTATTATCCGTTGCATTGTGTTATAGAAAGTATTTTGTTTTTTTATTTATTTAGTGACCCATCTTGATGCATATTTTTTATTGAAATAGTGATAGGTACTATTTTATTAAAGAAGAAATGTTTATGCAAGTAAATTATTTTCAGGTGATGTATGGATGTGAATGACGAATAAAGAAATATTTATCTTTATTGATTATGAATTATGTAAAAACCACCGCTGTGACAATATAATTTTGCCACAGCTTTGAAGCTGAGCTGGAAACTGTTTTGTGTCCCTTGTGTTTAACGCATATTGTTTTATGATGTTATTTGTACACAAATAAATTCTTTCTCTCTTTCTAATAGTTCTAACTTTCCATTAATGAAATTTGATTCTTATTACGGCCCTGTCTTAACATTACAATTTCCACTGTTGACACCGGATGTGCATAGGATGAACGCCAACAGTAGACTGACCTAGGCCACGCCTACTATGATGACGTCAGTGCCATGTTGAACCCCTGTGAAACTTTCCAAATGCCGACTCCACTTTGTTTTTCCTCCGTGGGTGTGTCCCATTTTACAGCTTTTACTATTTTTTAAAGAAAAATGAATGTAGTGAGTTTTTTTGACATTGAGTTTCATCGGTATATTCTAGAAGGCAAGCTAGAGGCTCCTTGTCAGGCGGTTCTGTAATCAGTTCTGCTTTGTCGTTCTACTTTAACTTCTAATGATGATAATGATGATTAATAATGAACTAACCTGCGGTACAAACGGATTGTCTCCGGTATATTCTAGAATGTCCCAGAAGGCACGAGGCTCCTTGCCGGGAGGTTCTGCGATCAATTCGGCTTTGTTCTTGCGTTCTTCTTTGTTTATCTTCTCAGCGAACAGACGTGCTTTGGACTTCAGTGTGTTCTTGGCTTTCTTGCCGTTCCTAGTTTAAATCAGAGGAAAAATAAGTTTTTGTCTACAGGATCATTATTAGTATAAGCTTTTTTCTTACCATAATTCTAATTCTCTTCACTGTAGAGGAACTATGATCTGCATTGACGACTCTTGTGGAGAGTATTTTGCATTGTCCCCCACCCCCCTTCCCTGCCTAACTCGGCCCTAACTAGCCCAACTCCTTGATGTAGTGGAGACCTTTTAAGTAAGTAAGGATTTTCACAGATCTATTGTAACATATCTGAGGATGTAGACTGTGCTACGGCATCAATAAGGTGCATTAGCCCTGTCTCCTTTCTGGCTTCTTCAGTGGCCGTGCAATGCCTCAAAGCAATCACGGCGTAGGCTGCTGTTTGTGGCTCCAGTTATAAGGAGGTGATAGTTAAGTTCGCAATGACCTGTTATAAGTTCTACCATAGTTCTAAGATCCTTGCAGTTCTTACCATAGGTAGATAACTCGGCCCGTATCCAGCACGAACACAAATCTGGGGTCGAGCGAGTCCGCGCTGACAGACACGGGGTGCAGGTGGACGCCGGAGCCAGAGCTGTGGACGCGGTACAGGCGGGTCACGTAGTGCTGGAACAAAAACAGGGATAAGGTTTTATTCATTTTTAGAACGACTTAATTGGGCAGAGTCGGAAACCATTGGACATCCACTGCTGGAATAGGCCTCCCTATATGACTTTCAGTCAATACGGTCGCTCGCGGCCTGCATCCACCGCGAGCCAATCGCCTTCACTAAACATCTGTCCACCTTGTTAGTGGACGTCCAATGCGTTTTCCGATCCGTGGTCTCCACTCGAGAACTTTTCAGCCCCATCGGCCACTTGTTCTCCTCACTTTATGGTCTGCCCATTGCCACTTTAAAGAGCTAATCCGTTGGGCTATGTCGGTGTCCCGCGTTCTCCTACGGAGATCCGTATCTCCTGATTCAATCCCGTAGCGTAGAGAAACCCCGAGCATAACCTTCTCCAAAACCTTTTGAGCGACTCTGAGTCTATTGATGAGGTCGATAGTGAAGCACCACGTTTCGGATCCGTAAGTCATCACTGGCAACACACACTGATTGTAGACTTTCGTCTTGAGACACTGAGGTATTTTGGACGAAAAGACGTTGCGTAACTTCCCGAACGCTGCCCATCCCAGTTAGATTCGACGAGTGACCTTCTCTTAAAGTTGAAGCTATTTATCTATAGACAAATGAATGTAGATTCGTGTTGGCTAAGTGGGAGCACACTCACTCGACTTTCATTCCGAAGATCGTGGGTTTAAACCCCGCCGCGCACCTTTGATTTTTCTTCTTGGAAAATTATGTGTGCTTTATAAACACGTGCTCTAAAGGCGAAGGCATACATCGTGAGGAAACCGGCATGTTCTGAGAACTTTGAAAAGTTTGAAGGACATGTGTGTCATTCACCAACCCGCACTTGGCCAGCGTGGTGAATTAAGGCCTAATCTCTCTCGTCAAGAGAGAAGTCCCTGTGTCCCAGCAGTGGGAACGTGAATAGGGGTGTTATGTTTTTGTTAAATAAATGTATTTACCGGGTCGTCCACCGTGAAGAACCCTGAGGGCGTGTGGCTGCCCTGTATATAGACGGGCGGGGTGGGGAACAGCGCCATGAACTCCGGCGTCTCGTCGTCTTGTTCGTGCCGCTGCGTGCGCTTGGCGCCGAGCAGGTTGCGCAGGTTCACGGCGTGCATGGCCGCGCACGCGCCCTTGTCTAGCTGGAAACAAACATTAAAACAAATATATTAATTAACTATATAGTTCTAGGTTGACGGAGCACGACGGGACGCTTACTCTTTCTGAAAAGGACTGCTCTTGTTGTGGTCGAAACGTCGAGTGGTTTAACTCCTTTATGAAATGTTTCAAATTCACTTTTCTGTAAAACCAGTTGACGTTTTCTATTTTTTTAATTAATAAATGACTAAATTATGACTATTATACTGATACAAATAATTATTCAAATATCCACATTAACTCTATGTGGATATTTGAATAATTATTTTTAATACTCACCGTGGCTTTAGATCCGATCCAGAAGTGTATATCCCAGCACAGTTGGCCCTGCTCTTCTAAAAACGTCTTTAGTATGATGTAGCAGTCGCCTTCGAAGAATTTACCATGCGCCACCTAAAAACACAATATAGATGTTATATTATAAACGAGGTCATTAATTATTACGTTCCATTATGTGTTCCATTGAGGAGACCATTACACAGACACGGGAACATGCCAGATTATTACTAAGATTTTATGAAAAACTAGAAACGTCTTTCATCTACTGTAAACAAGTAGTTTTTCTCTTCTCGACTCGTCCTTAAATAACTCTTGAGTAATCAAGTGGGGTTTTCTTCAAACTCTCGTCTCAGCTTTGTGGACACATGTTAACTCACCTCGTCGACCGGAGCCGGTATGAAGTTCTCGATCTCCCAGACCTGCAGGCCGGGCGTCTGACCCGTGTCTTCGTCGAAGAACTCAGAGTAGTCTAGCGGAGGCTTCTCCAAGCTCTCGTCCCAGCGTTTTGGTCTGCAAACATTCAATAACTTTAATCACTTGTATTTTATTGACGACCGCAGCGCTCTCGATCGCGCATTGGGCGAAGATTTGCCAGCGATGCAGGAGGATGCAGGATTCTGAAGCCTGCCCATCATCTGAAGCCTGCCCATCACAATGGGCTTATCCACATGACCTAGGGGTCGTCACCCCTAGAGTTGAAGCCGAGGTAAAGAGGCCTAGCCTCGACGCCTCTCTCGGTGCCCTCGCAAGGGGCCTGAAAGAAGACTAGTCTCGAGGATGCGCGATCGATTTCCACCTCGGAAAAAAAATTGTACGATCTGCAGATAGTTGTTCTGGCGTCTGGGTGTTCAATTGTCCAGTAATATTGATTGATTGATATAGTTGTGTGGGTACTAACTTGAGCTCGCTGTTCTTGGGCTCGGGCGTGAGGTCGCTGTGCTGCGTGTTGGCCTGCTCCTGCATCCCGCGCAGGATGATGGCGGACCCGCCCTGTGAGGGCTCCGGCCGTCCGCGGCGTAGGCGCAGCTTACGGGCAATCGGGTCCGACTTCACACCTGGGGAATGGATTCCATAAAGCCTCGAGCAGACACACTGCTTGCGTAACGTGACGTGCGCGTGCATTCAGTGGTACGTGCACGTCTACGCTTACGTGTACGTATACGCATCCGGTTGGCTCTAGCCTTAAGTCGACTAGATTTTTGCGACTTTGTCCATGTTATAATGGAATTTCCAGAGATACAAGAATACAATATTAGGATTGTGGACATAGATCTCTATAACGAAAATGCTCGTTATCTCAGTTGAAAGCCACTTGTGTTTACTGTCAACCAGAGCTTTATCTAGGCAATCATATAGATAGTGGATTCGTTATAGAGAAAGAGAGCAATTGTCTCAAGTGTTGAGATCTAAGGATATTTTTGGTAATACAGTTCCGTATCTTTTGTCTTTTTGTGTATCGATACTTACTAGTCGGTGTAGTGGGTTCCGGAGTGTTAGCCCCGGCGAGCTGCAGCTGTGTCTGCAGCGAGAAGTCAATGTTGTAGTACTGCAGGCCGGAGCCGCGCGCGCGCTCCACCGGCTTGGGCGGCATGGCCAGCTCCTCGTTCCCGTGCAGCTGCAGACTCTCCAGGTCACTGAGCAGGTGGATCGCATCGGGGAGCGTGATCAGCTTGTTGCAGCTGAGGTTCAGCTTCTTTAGGGAGCCGCATCTGAAATCAATGAACCCATGTACGACATTGCGCGCAGTTATTAAGACAACACAAAATTGTACACTAACTGGCTACTATTAGAATGACGATAAGCGAGGAATTACCTTATCGTGGTTTGTTTTTTTTAACTGAATGTTTATTACAAGAATACTTTGCAATTTTTATGGTAAATAACTCAGGGTGTTTTTAAATCCATATAAAAACCCTGTTCAAACGAATGTTACAAAAAAGCCTTTTATGAATGATAGCTGAATCAAACAAATTTTCTAGAAAAAGTATTCAGTACAGGTATATTTAGGTTGAATTTAAAGGAAGATACATATTACCTGCAAAGTCCTTCCGGTATCATCTCCAAGCTATTATTAGCAGCGGAGAAGACCTCCAGGTTGCCCAGTTTGCCGATGCCGGACGGGATGCCCTCAAAGTCCAGCTGGTTGTCGTCCACGTGCAGCCTGCGAAGGTTCTGCAGCTTGCACAGCGAGGCGGGGAGCGCGGCTAGCTTGTTGCGGGATAGGTTCAGGCATTCTAGCTTCTGCCAGACTTCGACAGCTGAAATAAACACGATGTTCCTGGAGAATCTATACAGCGATCTAGCTCTGTGGTAAGCTCGAAAGCATGTGTTACGGATTATATATCCATAATTCTATAATAAAGCAATTCTAAATTCAACAAGTGCAGCTGTTCCCGAATGATGTAATACGATTTTGTACTTTTTTCATTCCAAACTTAGTTATATGCAGGTCACTTATACTTTGTAAAGACAACTTGCATATCGTGTATCATTAAGGGGCCATATTACGTCAAATCGCTTGAAATTGCTTTTTGTTAACAAACATATCTTCCACAATAATAAAGCATTTACTTTGAGATTAATATATGTTATAGTTCAGGATATATGCTAGGGGATTACAGTTACAAAAACACGATTACATAAAATTTTCTCGATAGAAAAATAATCCAAAGTTCGCTCTAAATTTTACAATAAATCGTCGCTATTCAATAAATACTTTAAAATAAGCCTTGATACTTTGTACAGTAGGTAAACAAACAGGTTATAGAGCAGGGGTAGAGCGTGTTAGATTGTTAAAATTTTTATTATTTTAACCGTAAAATAAGAATAACTAAACTTGCGGAAAAATTCACGCGAAAACTGACCATTCGGGCATCTTCGTGCCTCAAATTCAGTCTAGCCGCGGCTTTGAAACTGGTAACATGTATCGCGTCGCTTCTTGCATTCAGATCGCTATATAACGCACTAATTACGTAAAAAATGAATTGAAAAATTATTGTACTTGTTTGGTTTTTATTTCAAATATGCGAAATCTGTATAATAAGTGCAAGAAGCGACGGAATCGTAAAAAGATAAAGTAACCTACATTCGTTACAAACGTAAACAAAACGTATAGACAGTAAAGCTTTCATGACATTTTTGACACCAAAGCATTTTTCGCCCTTTGGATTTCAAATTTCTGTTTTGTCTGTGGCTTATTGGACAATCCACACAGCATCATAACAGAGCTTATAAATAAAGTATGTGGCGAGACGAAGTTCGCGGGGGCAGCTAGTATACATATAATAATAAAGTGTAGGTAGGTACTTATATATTATAATAAAATACAGGAGGAGACTTCAAACAATAAATTCATAAGTAATACATGGATTATGACTTAATAAAACTTTTTTATAGTTTTGAGATCTCAAAGAGTTTTGATTTATTTATGATAACTGTCATAAATTATGTCATGTCAATTCATGAAAAGTAAATTTAAGATATTTCATAGAACAAACAAATCACTACGTTTTTGTGCTTCTTAACCCTACGTTGCTATATCACACACAACCAATATAACTATGATTTTTTTAATATAACCTGCGCGTATAAAGAATTTATCTATAAATGGCGTCCGCTCGCATGCGTTCTCGCTCACTCTCTATCGCTATCTATACTCACACAGTGAAGTACGCGCTACAAAAAGCTTTTTTAACGTCCGTTAAAAAAGCGTTCAAATAGAACATTTGCATACCCAAGTACGTGTTCACACTTTGGCGCTTTTAGAACGTGACGCTTTTTAGGGTTCCGTAGTCAAATGGAAAAAACGGAACCCTTATAGATTCGTCATGTCCGTCCGTCCGTCCGTCTAACCACGCACAAAAGACCAAATTTGAGTCCAATTGCGGAAAAAGGAGTCCCCAAACTAAACCGTCCGTCCGTCCGTCCGTCCGTATGTCACAGCCGTTTTACTCCGAAACTATAATAGCTATAAAGCTGAAATTTTGTAAGTAGATGTATTCCGTGAACCGCACTAGGATTTCATAAAAAGTTTTAAAAAAATCATTTGCATTTGGGGGTCCCCATACATAGAACCGAAACTTTAAAAATTAAATTAAAATTATTTTTTGATTTAAAAGCGTTCGTATGAATTATCACATTGAAGACGTTATAAAAGCGCCGACGCCGGGTTTATAACGCAAAGCTGTTTAAACTCTTTAGGTACTTTACTTTTTATTTAAAATAAGTATTTTGTAAAAAATACTCTGTAGGGACCGAGATAAAAATACTATTTAAATAATAATAATACTACAATAATACCATGGAAATATGCTCGAATTAAAAATAATTTTGGTATTACGTTTATATGGGAAATTCGTCGTGACGCCTGTTTGAGAAATTGTTTTGCCAACCGTACCATACGTACCCGCCGCCATGGTCAAATATCATTTTTTATTGCGCGGGTTATACCTATCTTATAAAGTCTTTTATTACTTAAAAAAAAAATTGACCACTTTCCGCATGCCCTGCGAATGATATTTTAAAATATAGGTAGGTGACTGCATGTTTTGCCATATATTATATGGAACTAAATATAAAAACAGTTTTTCCCTTAAACTCAATTCATATGAAATTTTTAAATCAATTTTAAATATTTATAACTTACTTTACTTTATTTATCTAAAAGACATAATATGACCATCACAAATTTTAAGAAAAATAATCATGCAGTTAAGGGTTAAGGTTTAGAAACTTATTCTTTTATAAATTCACTTTTATCTAATATTGAAGTATATCATACGGTTTGACTTTTCGTTTATAAAATTAATCAGAAATAAAAGGCAGACTATGAATTTTAACATTTCATGTCAAATTTAGTTCAGAAAACTTTATTTATTTATTAATAAAATCCCCAGCCCTTTCATTTTTCTTAATAACTGAGCTTACGACCAAAAAACCTAATAAATAAAATTGAACCAATAAATATTGCTAGTTCCTAGACAATTCACAAAGCAACATCTAGCCCCGTGGTAAGCTAGAATCTTGTGTTACGGGTGCTAGATTTCTGATATATATACTTAATATAATATACATACACATTTATGAAAGTTATTTAAAACACGGGAAAAGCCGTGTGTGGAATTTATACTTTAAACTTTAAAAATACACATATCCGCTTAAAGATATATTTTAGCGCAGGCGAAGCCGCGGGGCGGAACGCTAGTATTACCTTATATATCTTAGGGTCTACAAAATGAATTTCAAATTATAGAAGTAATTTGATGTGTCAGATTTTTTGCGCGAAATATATACTCAGCTCGGGCTGTCATGGCGCTGTCACGCGCCTCTTACTTATTTAGCCGAACTTAGCCGATCGTCGAGTTTGTGCTGACCCCCCGTACATCCTTAACGTTATAATACGTCACACGTGATTGATTGAATACGAGTATCATTAGGCTATTCGCACACTACAATGTGTCTGTACTGTACTGTATGTCCTAATGATAAAATAATACGTTACACTTGATTGATTAAATGATCCTAGCTTGTTCCATGGTCAAACAGACCCAAATAAATCAAAACATTCTAATATTTACTTACTGTGATACGAGTATCTTTATAGTTCCTTTATAAATGACTAGCCGACTCGCCTTCTAATTTGCTTCCGTTTTTACGTTATCTACATACTATAGCTATAGCTCATATAATATAGTTTTTTTCGATAAATGTACTATCCAACACCGAAATAAATTTTCAAATCGGACCAGCAGTTTCTGAGATTAGCGCGTTCAAACAAACCAACAAACAATCAATCAAACAAACTCTTAAGCTTTATACTTTAGTAAAGATACTATTAGTATAGATTTAACTGCTTTAGCTCAGAACGAGACAAGAAATGCTGTTACATTAAAGTCGGTTTTTACTAAAAACACGCAAAAGATAGATATAAGTAAGATATGAGTAAGTAGATATACAAACACATCAAGCCGATAGTTAAATGATCACAATACATCACGGCAATAAAGTGGATAATGATTGTGGTAGTGTTCATAAGTACATCTTTATAGCGTTTAGAAAATGAAATCAATCTTCGATGCGTGAAAACAAATGCAAGTGAAACCAAGATGTTTAAGATATCAACAGGGAGTCGATTTCTTTTAGATTAAAAGGGAGATAGTGTATGCATATTAGCAGTAGGCATAAATTGATGGCGATAATAAATCCGATATGATTATAATTAACCCGGCAGGTAAGCGTAAAGTCAATAAGGAGAGAGAAAATGATCTTTAAATCGTTTTACATACTTAGATGAACCTTTTTCTTTGGTTTTTCCATCGAGCGAGCTTGAGACTTTGGAATGTCTTGAGAATTTAAGATTCTATTAAGATTTTATTGCATAAAAAACTAAATAAGAAATACTAGGTGAAAAGTAACTTTATAAAAACTACTGCTTGTACATCTATAAGTACAACTTACACAACAACTTCTAGTTCGGATTAAGCCTGTATAACTATGCATATAACGAAGCCTGTATAACTGAAGAACAATTAAACATTTCTCCAGAGCCAGGAAACGAATTCGCAACCTTCTGCGTCGCAGACAGACCTTTGCCAGCCGGGACACAAAAATAGCCAAACAAAAATAAAATATAAAACCGCAAACGAGAACGTAATTTAAAAGTAATTTAAAAAAAAATCAAAAACTCACCTGAAGATAACTCAGCGATCTCATTATCACTCAAGTTCAGCCTCTTCAGATTGAGCAGCGAGAACAGAGCGTCGGGCACTTTAGTGAGCGCGTTCTTGGACAAGTCGACGTCGGTGAGGTTGCAGAGCGTGTCCAGCGAGGTGGGCAGGTTGGCCACCGTGCGCTGCGTGTTGCGCATGTGTAGGGTGACCAGGTTTTGTAGGGACGGCAGTTGTCTACAAAACGTGGGACTTAAACACTTGTGATTGTGTTACTTTATGGTATTACTAGCCGACCCGCTGACAGCTTCGCTTGCATTCCAATTCTAATTTGTTGTGGGGGAACTAAGATCTGCATTTATATATCTCGCTATGGAGCATATAGTGCATTGTCCCCTTACCTATTATATCATCATTATAGTTTATACATTATATAGCCTAGTCTCCCTAGTTATACTATCCAACACTGAAATGATTTGCATTCAATGAAACAATTAAGCAAAACACTTCAGCTTTATAATATTAGTAGAGCTGATAATATAGAATTTTCCACAGTTAAACATAGCCTTTCTCCATCCAATTTTCAATTTCCATTCAATTTCCATTTCAATTTTTATTAAAATTGCTCCAGCCATATATTTAGTTGTGAAGAGGTATCAAACATACACAACACACTCACTAACTCACACTTTCATAATATAAGTGTGATTTTAAATGAAATATAATCTTTACCAGTATCTAAAAGGCGAAAGGAACCATGCGCAATGTTTCACACTTTATACAAGAGCAATATGTATCTTTCAGGACAATCTAATAACATCCTGCAAAAGCTGTGTAATTGATTTCCTACTTTTGTTTGGAAAAATTCAGGTTGACAGGAAATACTATTTAATAAAAATAATAATCATTTTGGTAATACACTGTATGGATTGAAAAAAAAATAGAGATGTTAGATATGAAACAGGGATCAAGATAACTGATTTTTAGAATGGAATTCATAAATAGATAAATATTGGTGACATGGCCACAAATAGAGCTCTTTTATAAAGCACATAATTATCACATTAGCACTTTTAAGTAATGACATTACTTGATTTATAATAAGGTGTATTTAATCTGCTTTATAAAGTTTGAAACTATCTTATCATAGCCTGTAGTTACAAAAGGTCGCCAACATACCTTAATTGGAAGAGTCCAAGAGGATTATCATTCAGTATAAGAGTCTGAAGGTTCGCCAACCTTCTAGTCTGAGGGGGTAGAGTCTCCAGTAAATTGTTTGATAAGTCGAGGAATAGTAGATCTGTGAGCTGAACAAATAGTGTTGGTGGGATGCTTTCAATTCTGAAATCACAGATGTGTTTATTTATTACTGACTGCATGAATAATAAGGTCTTGCACAACTAGTATGCAATAAATATGTAAGATAATAACAATGGGCCTTTAATATTATTATGTTAGTACTAAATAAGTTGTAGTGTTCTATGTATATGTATTTCTGAAAACATACTTGTTATGGCTAAGATTCAGCACTAGTAATGATTTGGCCTTGTCCAGTCCTTCAGGAACTTCCTTGAGTCGATTATGAGACAGGTCAAGTGTTGTCAAGTCTTCTAAATAAAATAATTCTGCTGGTATGCCTGAACTTTTTACATTGTTGTGTCTCACATTCAAAGAGCGAAGACATTTCAGCTCTGTGAGTTCACCAAATAGCTTCTCTAAACTATTCTTTTTCAGGGACAAGTTTTCCTGAAATTTGAATTAAATTATTAAGTATTATTATCTACCTACAGTATTCAATTAGGTACAGGGAAAACTTAAAGTATGTTACCAGTTTCATTAGTTTCCCCAATTCTTCAGGTATTTCCGACAAATTGGTTTTGTCAAGTCGAAGCCATTGAAGGCCAGTCATATACCTAATAGCATCAGGGAATTTATCGTCCTGGAAACAAAGTAAAATGAAAATTTTATATTTTTTTTATGGGAGAAGTTGGTCATGAATACGACCCTAATAAGAACTTTTACATAAACTCACACTAAAATCATTGGAAGTTAAGTCAACGCCACGCACAAACGGCAATAAGCCCGTATTTGCCATTTTAACCGCCATTTATTTGTAAAAAACCATTTGATTGAAAATCAAAAATAATGGTAAACCCAACCAAATCTAATGTAAACTAGCTCTGACAGTGGACTGACTGCTGCCTGTGTGACAGCTGCATAAATTGACAATTGACGTTGACGGTAATAATATCTACAACACCAAATCTTTTCATCCTATGGATACATACATAAAAGGATGATGGGCAAAAATGTATGGAACTTGGGACCACCCTCCAATAGCAACAAGATATATGTCGTTGCATAGGTCTTTTCAATAGGAACAATAATTATTATGACAGTTTTGTTGATACTGCTGTCCGTTTGAAGTTATAAAGCTTTTTGTCGCTTAAGAAAAATATTAAACTACTAGTTGACCCCGCGCGGCTTCGCCCGTTTTTTACCTTTTAAACCTTTCCTGGACTGCTACGATCATTTCAAGACCAAAACCAGCGCAATCGGCCTAGCCGTTCTCGAGTTTTAGCCAGACTAACGAACGGCGATTCATTTTTATTTATATAGATAGATATATATAAAATATAGAAGATAGATTATTATTACGTACTTTACAAACATAAAGATAAAATAAAACATTTATAAACAAGGAAAATAATAACATATAAGAATGAACTTATATATTATATACTTATGTATCATATTGATATGTACCTTAGCCTAGAACAGTTCTTTAGTCATCGATGGGAAGTTTTCTATCTAATAAGCCTCGGAATATGTATAAAAACATTAAACATTTGTATCTGTCCTAATATTTTTCTCAGGTACTTAAAAGCTTAATAACTCCAAACGGACAGCAGTAACAACAAAGCTGTCATAACAAATGTTGTTCCAAATGAAAAGACCTATCTAATGATATATATCATGTTGCTATTGGAGGGTGGTCCCAGAATGCCCATTCTCCTTTAATTAATTGTATCATCAAAATTATTTATTTCTTCATTTTTACATCAGATTTCAAATTCTTCAAAGTTATTAAATCTCATTAAACATTGCAGGTAAGGGTCCGCCTACAAAAGACGTATGAGCGAGCACAAGCTTCGAGCTTACTGACGTTATTCGTATTTAGAGGTTGTTGTATGAATTGCCCAGCAATAATATTTATATTTATAAAAAAGAACGAAGATCGTCTCTCTTATTTTTGATGCACAGAGTGTACTTATCGTGCAAAACTTTGAAGGGGTGTGCGTTAGGGAGAACTTACATCTTATCATGTTATACAGGGTGATTGGTAGATGGGTGCAAAGCTTCTAGGGGATGGTAGTGTGGACTATTTGGAACCATTTAAGCCATAGTTGTCTTAACCGAAGTCGGACTATTTTTTTTTATGAATTTTTTACGGGATACAAGGAAAATACCCAAAATTTTACAGTTAGTTGCTAATAACTGCCAGTTTAAAAGGCCAGTTCATTATTTTTTGTTTAATTTAAGTTAAGCTATGTGTAAGCAATCTACCAAAACTTGTTCTTAGGTATCTGAGTCATTAGCCATTTTTTTACAGACATTTCAAACTTACGAAAATGTTCTGCGATTTACGAAAACCATTTTCGACGTTGTTTAAAAAAAAAACTAATGGTGCTATTTTTGTTCAAACCTTTTTAAAAACATGTGTGGTTATTACTCTTTCTTTTGGGGTATTAATTAAGAGGATATCTCAAAAAAATTTGAAATTATGATCCAAAAACCAAATTGAGGGAGAAAAAATAGGCAGATTATCGAATTGCTGAAAGTGACATACACCACGTGGAATCTGGAGTCAACCCAGGCAGACGTCAGTTGGTCAGTTTTAAATATTAGGACACCTCTACGAGCCTTGGAAGATCGTTTTGAAGAAATCCCAAATAATTATTACCATTTAAGGTATCTGGTAAGAAGTGGGGCCCAATCAAAGTTCTGCCAATTACTCCAGCCCACACACTGACAGAGAATTTCCTCTGTACTGACACTTGCTTTTTCCAGTATGGATTTCTGCCCTTGTTGGCCTGTTGGTGAAGGTTGTAAAAGTTTGTTATGCCCTCTCTGGAAAATTTACTTTTATTTGTCCACAAGATTGATTTTAAGAATCACGCATTGAAGATGCGTTGATGTCTCTGTTGAGGAGAAAACGGCAGAATTGGATTATTTTCCCGGTACCTTGCTCTTCCAAACCTGGCAGACCACGGCCATGGAATAAATACTTAACATTTTTGTGCATACTCCACATACACATCTTCTATTGTGAAATGTTAAGATTTTGAGCTACTACTCTAGTGATGGTAGTAGGATTCGCTTAGAATGCTGCCAAAATCTCTTCCTCGACCTTAGAATTGTGTCTGCTTGGGTTGAATCTGGAGTCATACACACATACACCGCGTGGTACCCAGGTATCACGCGGTGTATGCCATTTTTAGCAATTCGGTAATCTGCTTTTTATCATTAAAGTTGCTCAAAATTTTCTGCCTCTATTTGGTTTTTGTATCATAATTTCAAAATTTTTTGAGATATCCTCTTAATTAATACCCCAAAAGAAAGAGTAATAACCACACATGTTTTTAAAAAGGTTTGAATAAAAATAGTACCATTAGTTTTTTTTTTAAACAACGTCGAAAATGGTTTTCGTAAATCGCAGAACATTTTCGTAAGTTTGAAATGTCTGTAAAAAAATGGCTTATGACTCAGATACATAAGAACAAGTTTTGGTAGATTGCTTACACATAGCTTAACTTAAATTAAACAAAAAATAATTAACTGGCCTTTTAAACTGGCAGTTATTAGCAACTAACTGTAAAATTTTGGGTATTTTCCTGGTATCCCGTAAAAAATTCATAAAAAAAAAATAGTCCGACTTCGGTTAAGACAACTATGGCTTAAATGGTTCCAAATAGTCCACACTACCATCCCCTAGAAGCTTTGCACCCATCTACCAATCACCCTGTATAGCGCTAAAAGTAAAAGCCTAAATAAGTATCACTCTTCAAATTTTCTAAAAATAAAAATACGAATTTTAACGACTTGAATTTATTATTGAATCCATACTACATAACTATTTACATTCTTCTATTTTTGTGTCATAAAACTAGCCCCACATTCAAAATACTCAATATTGATAACAGTTTATTCTAACAACAAGCTTCACATAATATGATTTCTAACACTTTCATTCGAAGAAAATCAAGGTCCTAATACATTAATGCATCAAAAACAGATTATATTTCAAAACTGAACAAAATGCAATTTATTCATCAATATTAATTTATAAATTAGAAATAAATGCAATTGAGTTTGAGAATTCAATGCAAGTTTCTGAACATTATACTATTTTAACTAAAATTAAAGCATACAAGGGAAGAATTCCTAATTAGATAATGTGATTACAATATTGCATTAATATGATTGAAAATCTTGATATTTGGCTTATCGTGGCATGGGTGGCATAGCAGGCATTGGGCCAGATAATGCTGTGTTAGTTCCCAGTAACACCTGAAAAAAAGAAAACACAAGTTTACAATATGTAAAAGTATTCTGAGGAAATCTATTTTACTAATACTGTAATATTCATTTTTGAAATCCATTTCTTAAGAAGTCTAAGAAAGATAATCATACCTGTTTCTGTTGTGACTTCTCCATCTCTGACATTTGAGCTCTCTCCACTTCAAATATGACTGGAGCAAATAATATAACTGAGGAGCTTGCAATCACCCACATAGCTGAACGAGAGAATCCATACAGGGACTTAACTCCACAGCTGAAAAATATAATAATAACAAATGAACTATACTATACCAAGACGATAAATATAATAATAACTATATATACATTGATGATTGACTATTCTGACATAACTTACAATGTTTTTGTGGAAGCAATATAGGCACAGTTTCTTAGGCATTCTGGAAACATCTCTGACAATCCCCACAATCTCTCATAGAGTGTCTCATCTGGTTCCTAAACAAAGATAAATTAAAATTATGTATTATGACATAAAATGAGAAATTGAGTTAAAACTAGATATGAACATAATACACAAAAGGCAGCTCAGCATCGGCTGTACCTGCAATAGGATAATAGGATTTGGATGGTAAACTTACATCATCATACTCTTTTAGGGCACCCTCAGTCGGAGACATCTGCAAAAATAAATATAACATACAGTGAAAAAATTGCAACTGCCTGGAAATACAGGATAGTGATAAATACACTATTTACACCATTACTGGTACATACTTGTGAATATCTGTTGCATGTGTAAATGGAATAATAACTATTGATTATTTCTGATAGGAATATAACCCCAACATACAATTTACTGAAACTTTAGTCTATAAAACGCACTATATATATATTTATGCTAATGATACATACTGATGGAAAGACAAACGTCTCCAACTCAGTCGTGGAAGGGCTGGAGGAATCCATGGGTTTACGTTCCGGGGTATCACCTTTACTCGCGGTCAAAGATTCCATACCACTATCATTCTGTTCGAGATCATCCGTTATCAAATCCATATGCGATAGTTTATTGTATAATCGATTCTAAACGACACGAGATTAATTGAAACAGACTTTGCCGAAGAAAACGAAATCGACATGCACGGCACGATGAATCTTTTCCGGTACCATTCAATTCAACGAAGAAAAATGGAAAACCTTTCAATCAATTCCATGCACACTGGATGGAGACTAGCAATCACACAATGTTGCCATTTCAAATTATTAACTATTAAATCCTTGTACACATTGGCGCAAGGTTGGCGCGATGGCTTGGTAGAGCAAGTCGATAATAGTTTGAATTTCTAATAATTAGAAATTCAAACTAATTGAATTTCTAATAATTAGAAATTCAAACTAATTGAATTTCTAATAATTAGAAATTCAAACTAATTGGCCGGCAAATAAAACTAATTATTAGTTTTATTTGCCGGCCAACATTGTTTTATTTATTTTGCGGCAATTTTAAAATAAACGGCACCATAGTTTTAGGAGTTAAAGTAGAAGCTTAGAGACAGCAAATATGTACCTAAAGACTATTACATATGGATTTGATTACGTATGATTCTATAATATTATACATAAACGTACCTATATTTATTATTCACAACATTCAATTTGTAGCTTACTTAAATTTTGTATTAAAAAATGTAAGCTCCGAAAAATGCCTGCATCGTTTCAATTCCTACTGTAGATAGATAGGTATATTCATTTTAAGATTAGATCATCTATACCTATGCTTAATATTATATTTTACGGGTAAGGTTACACCTAATAGATAAATACCTAAACATTTGATACCTAATTGCAATAATAAGCTTCATAGATGCTACACCTAGGTACTTACTTACCTACCTTAGCGTTAGAAAAAATTAAACTTCATTACCTGTATACATAAATAAAAGCGCTTATTCCATGTAAAGGAGTGATTAATTATGGACTGGTTTTACATATTTTATAAAAGTGTAATTTACCTGAGAGTCGAAACATTCTGTTGGGTTACTGCAGCAACAAGGAATATCCGTCGGCATCTTTTTAACCTGGTATGTATGTAATAAAATTGAATGTAAAAAATTATTTTTTGGGTTTGATTATATTAAAATGTTATTATCTGTCAGATATTAATCATTTCATTTTGTACATATAGAAAATATATTTTTAATGTAATTAAAAAAATAGACACAGATAACCAAAACTTGTTTAAAAAAAAAGGTTTATCTCAGAAGAAGGATACCATGGAGCGTAGTGTGTTTGGTTATCAAAACAAAGGTGTCCAACTTTTTTTTTCAATTTCCAGTGAAATTTCTATAGTTTATCTATAGCATGCATCTTCAACCTTTTTTGGTGAAAGGGCCAAAAATCCATTTTTTATCGCCTGAAGGGCCGCAATATGCTGCAGGTAGCGGCCTTTCGGGCCGCAACACCTAGGGTAGATGGTAAAATTAAATAGAGTAGGTACTTAAAGGACACCGATTTCGATTAAATGTACCGACTGGATCCGCGAATAGATAATAACGCTAATAGAGAAAAAGCGAAAAGGGAACTGTGAATAAGAAGTTATTATTTACTGAAAATACAATATTATAATTTTTTATGGCCTCCGAGGGCCGCAAGAAGAAGAAAAGAAAAGTGTACGGAACCCCTCGTGTGCGAGATCACTTGGCATGGGCTTTTTTTGGGCTGGTAACATTATCTATATGACACTGACATACTACGTTTGATTGGTTTGCTAATATGTCACAAATTAATTTTGCTTGCTTTGTTTTGTAGAATATAAATTTATGGTAGGAACATTTTATGTAGGTACCAGAACATTTTGTTGGTATAATTAATTGTAATGTAAAATTGTGAAAATAAAAAAAGAAGCTTAGTAGATTTTGACTGAACTATATAAAAATATAACAATAGAATAGAAATCTATCAACCCATCCTTCGCATTTTTTCGTTTCTTATCCTAGAACTTTGAATAACTTAGCCACCAAATACTCGCTACAGACACAGGTACCTTGCTGAATTTTGTGTCGGATACTAAAGTTTGTTGCTTACCAATAAAATATTATACTTACCTTAAAAAATTTCAGATAAATTACCTGTGTCGGTTTGATACTACATCATTCTTTGATACTACATTCTCGCAGCGTTCCTGTCAAGGTATGTGATTTTTTTGTAGAAAAGAAAATATAGAAGTTTCCTACGTACATTGTACTTGTACCTATTACCTAATTGTTGATTTCTATGTGGTTCCCCTAAAATCCTTTTGAACTATTTGCATTTGATACCTACCTTATTATTTTTTAATGTCTAAGTATGAAGAATTAATCAGATACTTTATCTCAATAAAGTGATTGAATATTTTTAGTTGTGCAAACATTATAAAAAATTCAGTATCATACTCATACAGTATCATATATCTAGCACCCGTAACACAAGCCAACAGCTTACCACGGGGCTAGATGTTGGTTGCTGTGTGAATAGTCTGGCAATATTCATTATTTATTTATTATTGCATCTATAATCTAGGTATACTTTTAGTTCAATCAGGGACTATGAATGTTATTAGCTGGATTTTCCTCCATTAACCTTGCATGTAAATAGTTGATAAATAAATAATAGGTAGTTTCATAGCATATTGAATGTAGATGGTTTTGTTTCCTCAATTAAGTTGTAGAGTGATTATATCAAGATACCTAAATATGTTTATAGAATACTAGCTTTCCGCCTTCAAAATTAACAATATTATAAAAAGTTTTACCTAATATGTTGTGTACTGTGTTGCACATTCATTAAAATATTTCGCATAAAAAAATATTATCATTCATATAAATCGGCCATTCTCAAGTGAACCAGAAAAGGCACACTGCAAGTGAAAACTTGACAATTACTCAATTAGTTAACATTATTTCCATAGGTTATTAACAATTTGCTTTCTTTTAAAAAAATTGAAGTACACACATCGGCTCCATCGGCATGGAGGAAATGTGCAATATTAATAACCATTTTTCTAAAATTTAATTAATTGTTATTATAATATTAATTTTCCCTTTTCCCGGTAACATGAAAAGTTCAATAATGTACCATTTATCCCAAATAGCCTTTATTTGCAAAATCTGTTCTTAATGTAATCTCATTTTAATTAAAACAAATGTAACTTTAAATAACAAAAGAAGAGTAGTAAGTAGAATTTAAATTAAAACCATATTATTTTAATTGGACTTTTTTGTGTTTTGCTAAATTTGCCGGTGTGTATATATTAACAATTTATAAAATTCTGACTCCCAAATTAACAGTTTATGACCCATAAAACAATTTATTTTAAGATAACTCGCCATGATAGTAGCCAGTATGAGCTGGTTCAAAAATAACTCTGCTAATGTTGGAGTTTAATTATAATTGTTTGCATTGCCAACTGGACAGCTGATATTTTTCACCGGTGTTTATCTTTGTCAGCTTTACCCAGTCTGTTTCATAACTCAGAGTACCTGTTACTCTGAGCATAAATAAGATTATATTATTTTTAAAATACATAAATTTATATTAATAAACATATTTTGTTTACCATGCTGTGTGGGGCAGGCCTAAGTAAGGTACCAACCTGATTATGGCATATCTCTTCATACCGATACTTCTATAATATTAAATTAAGTTTATTATTTAGGCATTTAGTACTTAGGTATCTCTGGTATATTTATGTTCAAATCTATATCATGTCAGCACAGCATATTCTAATTTCTAACACTGTCAGTGACCATGACACATCCTCGTGTTACGCTTCGCTGCAGCGTACCGGGTTGCATTGAATCTGCAGTATAAACACATAGCTTGTTGAATTAATATACATATATGGTGCTGACTGCTGATTGAAGTGATGTCTTGAAAGGAAACAGACGAACATACCACCTCCCGCTCGTCACTTCTCTCGCCCACTCAAGCAGAGAAGATGGTCACATACTAAAGGTTCTTTCCTTTTATAGAATTTGCACTCAACCACGTAAATAGATGTATTTGTAGGATTTCTCTACAAACTTGTCTGTCACTTTTATATACGATTATGTACGCTTCCGTGTTTGTACAGTACTTTCTTCAGTCTTCCCTACTAAACAAAAGTATACATCTAACAGACGGATTAACTAGTACTTCGCGCTAGCGCAGAGTTTCTCAATCTTTATCGACGCGTCGCTCTACGGTAGAGCGACGCGTACAATCTAAAGTCACAGGCAAAGTATTTACTATATATAAAGTATCACAGAAAAAAGTATTTACTAATAAACTTTTTTTAATTAAAATTCAGAGCATTCTAACTTAGAAATAAAACCAACTTCTCTGCATGGTTTTTCGAATAGTCTTGCCTCTTGCTGCCTTGTTTTTATGTAGTTATTTGATATTTACACATATAATTTAGTAAGTGCTTGGTTTAATTCAAAGGGTTAAGTTTTCTTTACCTCGCACCTCTTTAAACCTACTTTCCACGGCCTACAGTTTGGGAACCCCTGTGCTAGCACATTGCCAAGGCTTTAGGGATTACCTATACAGAAATACATTTCCTTTTACCTCTCTCAGGTCTATATCTTATAGATGGAATTATAATACGAGTATTATTCCTTTACGATTTTGATAGCAGAAAACGATTTTAGCGCGTGTGTTTCAGCTTGGTTAATATTCTTAGTTACCTACTTGATTTTTTCATGAATATCTTCTGCATTTTTTTTTTTGAAAAGTAGTTGTGCGCAGTATTTACATGACTATATAGAATAAGTCTGCGCACAAATATCGGGCGCTAGAGACTAACTATATAAACATGCATTTGTTTAGGCATCATGCGTGGAAACTTTTCTGTTGTACGACCGATCTGTTTTATAAATCTAAAGGCCATATCTCAGGTCATGTATGCCTACTCTGATGCAAGAATGACTTTCACGCAGAACCATCGTGTCCTGCAATTGTTCTTTATGATTTCCACTCCAAATTTACCAATTTATTTCTTATTAACAACGTGCTTCAGCACTCACTGGACTCATGACATGATCGACCCTGGTTTTATCCAGAAATCTCCGAAATATTCTGATAACTAACTATGTGATTGTTAATGGGGGGGTCAAAGCAAAGTTTCCCGGTTTAAACTGGATTTAAATTGTCGTAGATTATAACGGGTCAAGTTTGTGAACCGAGACAGTGCAATGTACATTACCTCTATGCTACTAGATAAACTGCCGGTGTATGTAATTAAATATTTCTCAAAATTGACTGATCTATACTAATATTATATCTATGTATGTGTTTAAAAAAATCCTTTATTGAAATAAACTTTTTGTATTTTGTATTTGTATGTATCTACCTAAGTATTTATGTATGATCCTGAATGGACGAAAACATAATAAATCTGAAATCACTCCTCCTGACATATATCAATTGAGCAGCTTAATAAACACACAACATACCACCGGTTTAATAAGATTTGACAATGTGTAAATTAAATGGTATTTCCGATAGTGGCCCGTTGCCAGAGTATTCACATTCTTGTGACGGTCACTTGTCTCCATATGGCCGTGGTAGAGGAGCGGTGAATCATATTTAAATCATCACTATTCATATTATAACAACGGGAATTACTTACGTATTTACAAAGGAGTTAAAACACTCTCGACGTTTCGACCACAACAAGAGCAACCCGCCGTGCTCCGTCTCCTCTCTACACGCGCGCGCGTTTCATCACTATTCTTCATTTTCTTCGAATTATTTGATTTGATTCATCTAACCCCCATGTCGTCATTAGTTATTGTACTTAGGTACTAATATCAGTAAGTACCTACAAATGGTTACATCGACGCGACGTGCAAAATTTATCATGACGAATTCTAGGTACCGGAGAAATAAATAAATATTACTGGACAATTCACACAGCAACATAACAACCGCGTGATAAGCTCGAAGTGTTCTACACAATATGTTCACAAATTCTACTGTGACATCTAATAAGAGTATTTTTTTTAATTGTGTATTATGTAAATTGTGTGTTGATAACTAATGTTTTATCTATCAACATTGAATATAACGCAGCGCAGAGACCGTAGCCTTTGTTTCGTATCTAAATAAAATCTCTTATGAATTCTGACATGACTATGGTGAATTTTATGAAAAAGATTTATCGCGACATGAAATGGGCATGTCAGTTCCATTAAGAAACCCATGAACAATCCCGTGTTCAGAGTCCCGTCGTCCCGTCATGATCCATATCATCCTTCATCTCAGCTTTGGTTTCGGGCAGATTGCTTTGTGCTATGGCTATTGAATTTCGCAGAACCGAGGAATACATTTTGCTAAAACTGCCTCTCAGTTTTTGAGAGTAATACAATACTAACATCTTGTTTACCAACCCGCTGCTTCACCCGAGTTTTGATTTTACCGCGGAGAGAAACCTATCTGTTAGAATAACCTATGTTAGGTTAGGATCGCTTTCTGTACGTTAATATCTTCCTCCATAACTCATAAACTAATAATCCGAATTTGATGAAATTTGACAAATAAACATTTAGAGGTATGGGATACTGGATAGGCTATTTAAATTCTTACTAAAGTTATGATAATACGTTGTCCCCATTTAAACATAATATAAACGCGGACGGTGTCGCAGGCACAGCTAGTATCATATAAAATCGGTTAATAGGTATCTCGTGATCACAACACTCTATTTTTATCAAACTTTGTTTAAAGGTTATTTACCTCACTTCTCGTGTACTTTGTTTATCAGTTTAAAACGCCTAAAATATTTTTCGGTGTCCTTAGCATACTTTGTAGTAACCTCGTTGAAATAATGAACCGCAAACGACGCGATTGTGGAAAAAACTAAATTCAATTGTTATTTAGAAGATTTTCCTCAAAAATGTGCGCAATTTTATTTTTCGTTTTTTCGAAACGGTTCAGATCAGACGAAAAATAAAATTGCGCACATTTTTGAGGAAAATCTTCTAAATAATAATTGAATTTAGTTTTTTGAGCTTGGATTTTATAATATTTCACTTAAGTAGTTTATTGATCTGGATTAAAAGGACTTACCAGAGCGTGAGGCATGTTGGCTAAGTAGCACAATCGACTTTGATTATGAAGGTCGAGGGTTCAAACCCCGCCGCACCTCTGGATATTTCTACTAGAAAAATTAAGTACGCTTTAAAAACACGTACCCTTACGGTGATAGCAAACATCGTGAGGAAACCAGCATGTTCAAGAACATGTGTCATCCATCAACCCGCATTTGGCCAGGCAGCGTGGTGAATTAAGGCCTAAACTCTCTCGTCAAGAGAGAAGTCCCTGTGTCCCAGCAAAAGCAAGTACTATTTACTTGATGCTGATACTATAAGAGCGTAACGTATGATAATGTTATACTCTATGTTGTGCAGAATATTTTTGCTGTATATATAAAGCATTTATAACAGACACGTTAAAGAAGATAACTATTTGCTCTAGACTACTCTAGAGGCCGATTTTACAACACTAATTTGGCGGTGGTGACATTCGTGTATAAGCAGTTAGAGCATAAACTCTAATATTCCGTAAATATTTCCCTGTATATAATAAGACTTTTGTAATCAGTAACTCGTTATACCAATGTTGATATTAACACTCATGTTAACACATTTTACATAACCCTGTACTGGATACATAGTACATACGGCATACAATTTTGCTAAGAGAATGGAATTGGTCTTGGCATATTCTTATCTATTACTCTATATTAATAATTTCGTCAAGGGGTATTTGATAATTTACATTTTACTTATTTGACAATGCTATTGCTGCTAGAATTTGTTTTTATTATTTTAATATTATTACTCTTAATCTCGTTATATCCCATTTTATTATTATGTTCGTGACTCAGTGTTCTTTGTGATCCAAAAGCATGAATAAATAAATTGAATTGAATTGAACTAAAAGAAATGAGCTACCTACTCGATATCTAGCAAAAACCGCGTTTCTGGTACTATTCCATGTTTTTGTCGTATGCAAGCCGAGTCATACATAATGGATGACATCATGGTGCGGGCTTGCGAGGCGGCCGCGACATACGATCGATATCTGGCTCGCGTTTTGATTTAGGACTCGAAACTTCACTTGCTTGACTTTGAAAACTCTACGACTATCCTGGAGGTCACCAGTCGAGTTATCAGACTTGTAATGCACATTTTGTAATGCATAGTTTGCTTGGGTTATTCGTCATCTCGCGGGAAAACAAAAGATGGATTCCCGCGAGTTGGCACATTGCAATTTTTGATCTTGAAATAATTTGTATTCGCATTTTAATCATACCTACTATTGACGAGGAATGTGCTTTTCGAAAGGACCTCGCTATAGTATTCGTAAATTAAAATAAATGAGATTTAAAGATTTATGTAAGATCACTTGGACAAGTAAATAAATACAATACATATTATCATTAAATTAAAATATACAATTGAATTAGTGCTTTCAAACAAACAAACTCTTCTGCTTATAATATTAGTATAGATTTTAAAATTAGAACACACATTTATATATAAACCATATATTGTTCGGAATCAAGGCAGTCAATTGCGATTAATTACATTATCAGTTCATAGTTTGATTTACATGTTCATTTGTATTCAGATCTTACTTGAATTAGTGTACACATGTAGTCTCAATTACGTTAGCTATATTTGTAATAATACAAGCTACAAATAGAAACCATTGTTGGAATTGAACGAACAAGTTGGATCGTAATTGTCGAAACGATATGAAGGACAGGCTTGTAATGCTTCTGGGACCATGATGCAATTCTATTCGTTTGATAGTTTAGTACAGCATTCATAAAATGGTCATATGATCGTCTGTACGTTAACGTCTTTATTCGTCTTTGTGAACAAGTTCTCTGTGTTGTTCCTTAGTGGATGTGTCGGGGTGAATAGTGTTCAAATGCTAGACAGAATTAAAAATGTGAGTGAGATATTTAAATTCTGGAAACTAATTAGCATGCTTTCATCGTTAATCTTTGCTATTACCATAAAGCTCAAGAAAATACTTGCTTGTTTGGTTTAACGTGTTGATCTCTGGTTCTTCACGGATTTTTTTAACGCGGCTAAAGCGTATTGGCAGACTAGTTAACATGTTGTTTAAGCTTAATTTTGACTCGCTGTTGGTAATTAATCTGCATCGTTGTCTGTGTTGTTCGAGTAGGTTGTTGTCATCATATTTTTTTGCCGCTAATTAAGGCGAAGCTGTCGTTGGCGACAGATTGGCTAGTGTCGCTCATTACCGTTGAATGGCGTGACGCAGTCTCTTGTTCGCAATCACTCGAGCGCAGCGGTAGTGAGAAAAATCAGAATGCTCTAACTATTGTTTAGTTGGACTTATTTCGTTTACGGCTGACTTGCTGTGCTTGTTTTCCGTATACGTGTTGTCTTGGCTGAGAAGTTTCTGAGTTTTATTTAATACTACCTTCCGTCTTGCGGCTTCGCGTGCGTAATATTAGATTTTCCCGCGTTAATCGCGTTATCCATGTATAGACGATAAGTTTTATGTTTTTCATTCTCGCATTGTTTAGTTTCATAACTTAGTCAATGTAGGTACAGTGGGCGTTATTTTCCATTCTATCCGAGTCGTTGTAAGTGCGTAATGATTACGAGATCCCAGTGGTTACAAACTTGTCATAGACACAAGTTATATGAATGTCAACGAGACAACACTTAAGCAACAGATACTTAAAAATATTATAATATTAAAACAATTTTCTCGTTAGAACCAGTGACGAAAAAGATTAAGATAAAGATAAGAAACTAAAAAGATTATTATACTTTGATTGATGATATTGTGATGACCGTTATCCATTATAAATAAAAGATAAAACGTAAATATCAGCTTGAGCTTAGGAGATAAAACCGTCGTTATATGCTATACTTTTAATATGAAATAAATCCTGATTATATTTATCTGGTTGAAACTGGTACAAACGTACTTTTCTAAACACAAGATGTTACTACTTAGAGTGGAAATGAATTCCATGATTTTTCCCTTTTTGGCATCTTTCCATATATTGCTGTTACTAAGCGCTTTATATGCCCTATCAGAGTTCCGTTAAAAGTGATATTTTCTATATAAATTTCGTGGTCAAAACTAGCATAAAATCTACAAAAGACACCATCGTTGATCGGCAATTTGGCGATTCTAGAATATTGACCCTGTTATGTTCCTTTTCAATAAGAGTTCAAATTGTTACAGAATAGAATATGTGTTCGAATATATTTTCCCTCGATATCAATTCTCTGTTTTGGGTCTGGCTGGTATAACAGATGTGGTTTACCTTCTCTATACCTAAATATCGGCTTCGGATTGCAAATGCTGTTTAATATTCTCACGATCCTTTTATAATAATACAAAATATGACTTCTCAAACATGCGTTCGTCTCCGTATATTTACAAAATATATGGTGAATAACAAGTTGCTGCCGTTCTTGGTGATACTGTTATCATTTGACCGATATCACCTGAGGGAAATGTAAACAGCTTATTGCATAATTTCTTCCTTTTGATTGATATTTTTATGCTAAGCACAGTTCTAAAACTTGAAATAATCAATACTAAATGACAAATGAAGATATTATTAAGTTAAGATATTTAAGTCTTACGTTACGTCTCTTTTTCTATTATCGTCAGCGTATCAACCCATGTTGATGGGGCCCCATTAGCTGGACAGTCTTCCTAATAAAACCCATTATTATGAGTCTTGAGACAAGAAGAGATAATCTTTGGCAATTAATAAAGTCTTGGTTAAATGACATTCCACTTGTTTGTATTTTCATTCTAGTGTCAGTTGTTAATATGATAGTAAAGTGAAATGTCAATTAATTTTAGTCTAAGATCCCGCTATACAACGACCTTCACCGAGATGTAAAATTAATGAGACATATTTTTTATGTTATTAAATATGCCAATAAATATATCCTGTATGGGTTGCCTAACAAATTTCAGTCCAGAGTATTTTTAATTAATAATTAAAAATTTTGTTTTTGTTTTAAACATTGCAACGGTGTGATTATTAAATAAATTTGATACCAATCGAAAGTTTGAAGCCCATAGAATATGCAAACGTTAGGTTGCCCTATTATCACGTTAAACTCTTTAAGAAAAATCAAGTATTTCCATTCAGGCCACAAGGCTCATCGGTGAGCCTTATTATACCGGACCATTCGAGCCATGGGGGTCATCCGTGAGCCGCGTGACAGGTCCAACGTAAACGCTTCCCACAAGCCACAGACTGCAGCTATTTTTTTAATTATTAATAAAAAAAACTCTGGACTGAAATTTGTTAGGCAACCCATATAGGATATATTTATTGGCATATTTAATAACATAAAAAATATGTCTCATTAATTATACATCTCGGTGAAGGTCGTTGTATAGCGGGATCTTAGGATATTTGTATACTTGTGGTAGATAGACAGTAAGCTGGGCACGTAAGAACGCAGGCGAAGAAATAAAATGTCGGGCCGGCACGGCATCACACGGGCAAACTTTTTCACTATTCAATTACCAATTTATAATGGCGTATGAATCATGTAGATCAAGTGATACCCCCGATTTGAGTAATTGCCCAACCTATTATAATTCCAGATGCTCCAAGAATTTTAATAGTAGGAGTTTTATGTCTATTTTATTTATCATCTGGTATGAGTAATATTACTTTTTCTTATAACGTAGATCTGGCGCCGGGCAGCTTTATTTTATCATATGCTTTATTGGACTTGAGCCAAATGTCGATCGCACATCACAGCTTCGATATCTGCCAAAAGAAAGTCAAAGTTCGTTAGCATTGCTTGTATCATAATGGATATAGCATCACTACAAAAAATATGGTTATCCATCATCATCACCCCTATTTACGTTACCACTGCTGGGACACAGGGACATCTCTCTTAACGAGAAATATTAGGCCTTCATTCAAACCCTTCCACACTATAAACTTTTTTTTTGTTCCTTAAAAATATAGCTTCTAATCTACAGCATAAAGCTCGAGTTCTATATTACCTATACTATAGGTCGTTTCCTAGACGATACTAAAGATACCGTGTGTTTAGCTGGAAATTTTGGTAAAATGAGTAATTATTTCTTTCTGAATTATAGGGATAAGTGATTTATTTATGTAATGCTTATGTAATTGATTATTAATAGCGTTGTCTTGTTCATCTTATCAATATTTGATTGCTCTACATTTTTAATTCTTGAATAAACTGTCTCGGGAGTACAAAGTTTCTTTGACTGAAGACTATTACATAATCATAAGGTAGGTGATAACGGAAACACACTAACTTTCTCCGAAAAAAAAAAACGTTTTCGTTATCTTTTTAAATAAATAAAACGTTTATTTTAATAAGTAATATAACAAGTTTAATAGTACAAGTAACAAATATAAATAATAATTAAAAAATCTCAAGTCACTTTTATCATACCAATACGAGTATAATGTTTTGAAAATATGAAATTGGTTCGTAAGTAATTGGCCTGCCAAATTTGCTTAATACTCTAGAGACTAATAGAGAATATCATGAAATATCGGTGTTGTAGTAAAATAACTTCTGAGAAAATTATATTGGCATAATGTTACAATAAAAACATATCATAAAATAAATGTGAAAGTTTTCTTAGAAATATTATTTTCTGCGATTGTATATTATACTAGAACTAGAGTTCGCAGAGTTCAATGAGATAGATAGACTCTTGTAATAATTTCTTATTATTCATAGTGCCGTGGATAGTATCCAAAAGCAAGAACGAGAAACGAGTTAATCTAGATAATTTTAAAGTAAAGATCGTGTGCCAGAACTACTAATACACTCATTATATCGTTCAAAGATACAATATAGTATTTGTAGGGGCTAATTATAGAGCTTTCCGATGATAGAATAACAGGAACTTTATTGTAAATAACACCTAAAATGTAACACCTGATTTGAAAATTATGTTTGATTTAAATATATAAAAAATTGAATTTGCGGTATTTATAGAACCCGGTAGTACATTTGTTGAGAGATTAAACTGATACAGAACAGGCTTCCAGAAAAATGTTTTCAATCAAACTGTTTTCTCAGGAAAAATACACTAGATCTTCATTCTAAAAACAATAACGGTTTATATTCTTGCTCAGTTTACAGCAAATTTAAAGATTCTAAAATTAACCCATAATCCAGAGCCACTAATTTCGGAGAATGGTTTTGCATATACTTATTGAAATAATGCGCTCCGTTATATATTTCGATCCCGGATATTATGATTAAGTGCTAAAGACAATTATGAAGCAGCCAATAATAATAACGAGATTTTCTTTAGGAATCCGTTTATATAATTTGGGCAAGAATGTTTACTCAGTTGCTACTGAGCCAGTCTATATAAACGTAAGGCATTCTGATTCTGAACCTCCATAGTAAACGTAACATTATTCTACGAAATTGAACGAAGTTCCGGGAATCATGTGTTACCCAAGGCCACACAGTAACCATTTTGTCTAGGCCTTCCCCCATTGAACGTATTGCCTGAAGACATGTAAAGAGTCTGAGTTTTGGGGCTCTATAAAGAGTGGTTTTGCTGAGCAGGCGAAAACAAGTTGCTTTGTCGAGGGCGCATGACCACGACGCCATTTGAGGGTGTGACGTCATCGGCTGCGTGACGCCGCACTCAAACCCGTAATCCGCCCCATACGCATGGCCAAGGCCTCGTTTGTGCTACCCTACAATACTCTTGACATTGGATCTTGGACTTGATATTGAACAGCACTATTTGTCATGATTCAAGTTCTTCACATTTACCATTTATTTTATCATTAATGTTTTTATTATTTAAATGTATAAAATAATATTGATAATAATAAAAATCATTGTTCATTCATTGGCTATGAGCATTGGTAGTTTCAATTTGTCATTCGGTTTAAAATGTAATGTGGATAAATATAAATTGGTATAATGCCAGTTTTATTGTAAACCCGCATTGGTAATTAATATCTTGACACCAGTCCACGTTCTAATATAGTATTCAACCTGATTTAAAATAAGAAAATTAAGCCAATAAACCCAAAAATACCATTTTATTTCTGAAATATTTTCGATAATAAACCTAAGAGTCCACTACAACAATTACATCGCATAAGGAATCTATTGCTTAGGTTGAAAGGCTAACAAAGATATGAGTTAGCTTTCCACGTCAACGGTTGAATAGATACACACAGGGGGTGTAAAGCTAATTCACGCTCCCAAGTCCTTCATGAGATTCCTTCACACTTCAGCACGCTAGGGATCTCCCTGTAACCTTGGACTTATCGGAGAAAAGACGAACGCATTGCGCCATACCAACAGTAACCTTGACAGTGGTTTTGTACAAGTAACATGGAATTACTAGTATTTCTATGGGTTTACTAGTTTGACCTTCGTTGTTGGTTAAACTTGAAATTTGTTTCGTGACAGTTATCTGAATTTTATTGTGCGCTGTTTGTTGTACTCACGCAATTTGAAAGACGGCCTTTCTTGATGTTTTTTAATTAAAACAACTATAAAATAATGTTTATTTGTTGAAATAAAATATCTTGATAGTACATATTAAAGATAATAATGCCGATTTCTCTATTAAATCCTGTCCATATCCCAATCAATACACAGGACCCATGCTATGCAGTTAGTCTCTTTGACTTAATTTCCAACAAACCGACACTTTCCATCACTTGGGATTGTGGTCAAGCAAGGGTCTATAAACTATAAAAGAAGGCACTCAAATTAAATATATTCTTATCCGTTTAGGATTTTTTACAATAAAATAGAATTTTGCTAGTTCCATTTGCTACTTTTTTGTGTATTCCAAAAAGCTCAAGCACCACTCAATAGACCAAAGTGGTTATAGATCGATTTATTAAATAAATAAATAAATAAATAAATATTACTGGACAATGTTACACAGCGACATCTAGCCCCGTGGTAAGCTCAAAGCTTGTGTTACGGGTGCTAGATTTCTGATATACTTAATATAATATACATACATAGATAGATATTTTTTTTTATTATACATAATATATAACACCCAGACACCCGGAACAAATATTTGCAGATCATACAAATTGTTGTTCCGAGGCGGGAATCGAACCCGCAACCTCTTGCATCGCAGGCGGACCTTCGCCCGCTGCGCTACAGAGGTCGTCAAAAATACAAATTGCATTGATTTTATATTATTAGACTTCCAATAATAGTAGGTCGGAGGTCGACCTACGTAAGCTTTCGTGGGGAGGGAGGTTTGAATGGGGGGTAGGTTGGCGTGGGTGCAGCCGCGGCGCGGCGTAGGCGTTGAGTGGGCGGCCATTCTTTATAAACCTAATAAATTCATGAGGTTGAAAACAAGCGGCTGCTTTTTGGAAAACTTTACAAAAATCCACTGAAACGCAGACGTCACTTTATTTAAGGGGTGACCCAAGGATTCATTTTATGCATACCTTGCATGGTACGTTAGTAGTAAATATTGATTTTCCGTTGCAGGAGAAATTAAACCCCGCATTCAATTCCTAATTCGACAGCGAGCTGTTAGATACCTGTGTATGAACCTACCCCAGGCACTATTTTGGTCAATCATCTAATCAACTGAAACTAGAAAAATAATTATGGAATGATATTGTAAACATCTGTGAAAAAAATAACTGTGGCCTTCCGAGAGATGAGATTGAAAAGTTTTTTATCTGAGAGGTAAGCGGTGTGATTATTACACCCTGTATCCTGGGAATTTAGATATTGCATAATCGATGTAATTTAGTAAATTGTAATATTCATTCATTATTATCAATTGAATTATCTGCTAGATTAGAGTGTTAGTATAATTAAGTAATTATATATATACTTAGTAATTATTTCCACGGAATAGTATGAGTAACAATTCAATATTGCACATTAAATAGACAGACCATGAATGACGTACAGAGATAGATAAAGAAAATGGTTAGGACTAATGTACGAATAAGTCAACAGAGTAAAAAGTCTATGTAAATGATCGCGCATAATCAGTTAAATTGTGTTTTTGTTCTTAAACTGGAATTACTAACAATTTGTCTGCAAAATCCCACACAAACATGTAGTTAACTAGGCGACCCGCCGACAGCTTCGGTTGCGTTTATTCACGTTATCTCCATATAAAGTTTATAAACTAAAGCCTACCTTGATAAATCCATCCAACACTGAAATAATTTTTCAACGGTGGTTCCTGATATAAGCGCGTTCCAACAAACATACTCTTCAGCTTTAGAATATTAGTATAGATTATTTTCAAGTTGAACTCTAAATTTACAAAATGTGTTCCTTACGTAACTCTAGGTCTGCTGGAATATGGGCGCTACATTCCGCCCACCCCTGATATAAAATTCAAAGCGTAAAGCATTCATTTACTTAACCTACTCGCTAGATTTTGCGTGGTTTCTAGAATTTGTGCTAATGTTATGTTTTCATGTAAAGGTGGCAATGTACTTCATCGCTAACTTACGTCAACCTGTGACCTTAAGTGTTTTGAAATATACAATTGTATTTTAAGTTTCATTCAAGTATAAGTGGTAATTTTATGTCTTGGTGTTTACGATAGTACAATTCTCTAATTAAACCTCGATGTAAGACAAGTTATACGAGGTATATACATATACAGCTATATTAGCTATGCATGGAACGACTTACAGAATAATAGTCGGATTTAGGCTGCTTCTGTTATAAAATCTGCTTGTTAAATAAATACTTTAATTTAAAAAAGTGCTATATCAAAGTTTATAACGTATTTTTAAAGTTTCACTAGTTATTTTAGTTATTAAACTTATTAATTTAGTTTTTACAATTGCTCTAGGCACAATTTTCAGTTCTACATTTCGGGTACAAGGCAAAATAATGTAGTAGTCGTAAAACTTCAGAGAATTTCAATGCCCTTTAATTATATGGAGCACTTCACTCATTTTCCCCTGCCGCACTAAATAAGTATAGGTATTCTTGACCTTAGAATTATCTATCCAAGTGCAATTAATATGAGTTCTTTTGTGCTATGTTAATGATCGTTCATTATTAATTATTTTATACATAAAGCTTTTTTCAACCAGCTTAAATAGTATTTATGTAGAAAAATCTCCTACTGCAAATATAATTTGTTTAATCTAAGTTTGATTTTATTATAAAATGCAGTGTATCTACGTTATTCGTTCTTGGCTACTTTGTTATACAAAAGCAATGCGTAGAAACTCGCGCCACGCAGAATATGCGCAGTTTGTTATACGGACTACAAACAGCAGTGTCCCTTTTTGCGTATTATTTCCCTATAGTTAAATTAAATGTAGTCTCAACTTAAGTAAACGGTGGCTTGATGCCAAAATTTCTTCGAAAAACTCTTAAACCACCTTGTCGTATATTTCAAAACGTATTGATTGTTACAAATCTAAATAGTTCCTGTAAGTATAAATAACATAATCACCACTAATTACGCTTCTACTAATCACTTCACTCGCACAGACTTATCTCTTGTCGAGAGACAAATATACCTACAGGTATACTTATTATATACTTATTATACTTCATTCATTCTAATTAATAAAATTCTTACAAAAACCACCTTAAGACCTTTATTTGCAAGTCACTTGTTATATGCCTAAGTTGCCCTGACTCTATCAGTCATTATTTATATGGCATGTATTTGAATAAATAAATAAACAAAATGCGGACAGGGTTCTTGAAATCGTGATCTATCGATAATTCCATTCAGAATTCTTTTGTGTTTGCGTGCTGTGAAACTTTTCAACAGTCAAGAAAACTTGTCTGCTTCTTGCAATATAAACTCGTCGGATATTTTGTGTCGTTTGTGTCAGACTTTTAAGTAATAGACGACCTGTCTGAAGCTATGCAGTATTGAGTGACGTCGAAATATCTGTATTTAAACCTGCACAATGCAGCCTTAGCCTCGATAAGGTGAAGGTTAATCTAGGATTATCTTCAAATCGTGCAACAACGTCAATATTTTTAAAAATACTAGCTGGATTTGCGTTTATTTACACTAATCCTTATAACCTAAGAGCCCGTGATGGCCAGACCTTCCTTTAATTCACAAGCGTGAAAATTCTTTCATGTGTATGTCTAACATAGGTAAGAATAACCCCCAAACATGAAACCTGGATCGCGGTTCCTTTGGGAGATAACAACCTTTTACCTGTTATCTCCCAAAGGAACCACGATCCAGGTTTCATGTTTGGGGGTTATTCTTACCTGTGTTAGACATACACATGAAATAATTTTCACGCTTCAGAATTAAAGGAAGGTCTAGCCAGACAGGGCTCTTAGTATAGACTAATAGCCCGGTCTGGCCAGACCTTCCTTTAATTCACAAGCGTGAAAATTCTTTCATGTGTATGTCTAACATAGGTAAGAATAACCCCCAAACATGAAACCTGGATCGTGGTTCCTTTGGGAGATAACAGGTAAAAGGTTGTTATCTCCCAAAGGAACCGCGATCCAGGTTTCATGTTTGGGGGTTATTCTTACCTATGTTAGACATACACATGAAATAATTTTCACGCTTGTGAATTAAAGGAAGGTCTGGCCATCACAGGCTCTTGGTCCATTAGGTAGAGCTAATTTTAAATTCAATCGTGTTGCTAGTTAGCTCGTTCTTATTACTTTTCTCACAGTAGCTTAAGTTGTTTGAATAGCTTAGCGTTATCTAAATGTATAGCAAATTTACCTGGAAATTTTCTATTTGGGTTGCGCAATCTGATTTATAGTGGAAATTTTTGAGTCTTCGTCCAATGGTGTTATCACTCTCAGTTGTTACTACTGATAATTATAATCTTTGTAAAGTCAATAGGTTCTATTGTGAAATATTAGCTTTTAAACCTAATCCAGCTGAAGAATATATTGCTGCATCAATATTAGCTTTTGTGCAAGCATCAACAGTAAATATTGTTGTTCATTAGTTGAGTCATTATTTCTTAACCCTATTGTCGTCTTATAGATAACAATTTATTGAACCAATAGTCCAGTTCTAACAATATAAAAACAAATGTTTGCATAGTTTAAACTAGGCTGCTTTGTTTTGAGTCAGTCTCGAAGACTGAACTGAACTTGTGATAATAATTTTCGATGCAAATTGTATTTATCTATAAAAGTACTTGATATTGCAACGAATATTATCAATCACAATATAACGAATATTTATCGATGTCTATTAAATGATAAAATACATCACAATATATTTCCAAGCCAGCCAGTGTTATGCGCTAAATGAAGTAAATGACAACAGGCTTAAAATGCAATTAGTCATACTATCAGAACTTGATTGTGTTAAAATTACTGAAGATATTTACTTTTATCGCAAGAGCTTCTTTTGTATATTGTCGACATGTCAGGTCTTTTGATTTAAATTATTCGTCACGACAAAGAGTTGTAAATGCCGTATTAAGTACATTAGAGATAAAGTCCTGACCAATCACTGCTCTACCCCGATTTATCGATTTCTATTGTTCTATGCTCTATTAATTTGTCAGTAGAATCCAATCAATCAATATTTACGGATTTGACGAGGCCAGTGTTTCTTAAGCTGTGATTGTTTGCAATAAGCACAAAAGAGTGCTTACCTGCGTAGGTACATACTGTAATCTTATCTGTTAAGTAATTACGTGGGTATACTATCTTGGTGTAGCCGGAGTGTCTGAGGAAGTACCTACTGTTAAACGATGTTGGTGTCAGGTGTACAACGGACGTCCCTTCCAGGGGTCTCTGGATCCATTGACGGGTTTTACTCGCCTAATAATTTTGAGGTAAGGTTCTTAATAGTCCTAATTTGGTAGAGAATATGATTCCATGATTGAATTGATTGCGACTTGTTGCTGAGTTTTCTTTGTCAGTGGTCATTGTTTTGTTGCATTATTGTTTGCTGTCTATGGATGATAAATGCATTTTTGGTATCTACTAATCATATCTTCAATGTAGCACTTTTGTCCTTAATGTATGCTCTATAAATTGTTTGGGTACTTTTTACGAAAGCGTTAGGTATATGGGATAATAGGGGTATGAATAATTACTAATTAGTATTTAAAGTAATTTTTTTTACTGTCAAATAATTATTTACTTTTTTGTATTCATACAAAATTTATGGATTATTATTACCAACAATGATTAGGAAAACATAGTAAAGTAAATATTGTAATCTGTTACTTATTCCGATTCTAATCAAAATTAATCATTGCGATTATTTAGTTCGCACCAAAGGTACTTCATATTGGCTTTGATATTATACGTCAGTACGTCACGTATCTGTAGATTGTTCTAGATTGATTTGTAACTAAAACTATTTCCAACTACTTTTGTGGACGGACGAAGGTCCGCCTACGACGCAAGAGGTTGCGGATTCGATTCCCGCCTTGGGACCATAATATGTACGATCTGAAAATATTTGTTGCGAGTGTCTGGGTGTATATAATGCAATAATAAAAAAATCTATGTATGTATATATATATATTATATTAAGCATACTTATTACTTACCATAAATCTAGCACCCGTAACACAAGCTTCGAGCTTACTACGAGCTAGATATTGCTGTGTGAGATAGGATTTGGGAGATTTGGTAAAAGTATATCCAGTAGCTATTAATTTATTTTCAACTGAATATTTATGTGATTATACATAATAGTCATTTTAGTTATTTTTGTATCTACATAGATAAGATAGTACTGCGTTGTTTAATATTCATTTTCCCTATGATTCATAATCATAAAATACTTACCTATCTATACGAATTTTCTCATCATTATGTTTATCTATGTATATCCAACTTAATTTTATCTTTATATTTTTAGATTAAAAAATATGAGTTTCTTCTAGCGAAGAGTATAAGGTTTAAGTAACTTGGAAGTTTAATATAAAAATTATATTAGGGCTCGAGTAATATACAAAGTGCGATTATAGAAAAAACTATTTTAACATTCAGGTAAAATAGATAAAAGATGAAGTAAAGGATGCGAAAGATCAAGACCGATTTGTATATTCCTGTCTTCACCCATACTTGTAATTCAAAGTTATTTTTTCTTATAAATGCTTCGAATCTTTATTCAGCGATAACTAGATTATTATCTAATTGACTTTCAATTAAGTGGATTAAAATTCACTGAGTCACTGGGGTGTTAATGGAAATTTTATAGAAATTATATATTTGCAATTAATAGACGTTGCTATGTGAATTGTTCATTTTATTAATAGTACCAATGCTACGCCCCCTTTTTAGCTTGAGACTTCATTTTCCTAGATTACTTTGAAGGTGAAGTCTCTCTTGTTTTGGTATTTATTTATCATAGAACCCATCACAAAGTTCCCTATATTTTAAAGTACAAAATCCTGTAGTGTACGTCAGACAGGGGTCAGTAAGGGTGATTCACCTGTGCCATGGGAACAGGTAACTTCAGACTGCTACCGCGATGCCGAGACAATGATGCCGCTGTCCTGCCCCACTAGGCTAGGTGTCCCTCCCTTGCCTGTGTGCCGTGTACGCACACCACACACACAGACACACCGCGCAACATTGATTCGTGGTTCGCGTTTCGCCCACGATCGTCTCTGCTCAGTCACCAGTGCGCAACGCAAACAGAAGCAAGTCGCTTCGCGCGCTCCGTTGCTTTTATTTTGCGTTACTTTTTTATCAAAATCTGAGTTTCAGCAGAGATAACCTGTTTTAAAATTGCTAATTTTACCATTGTTGAACTCGATAGAGTGTTGTTGTACCCGCAAATTGTCAAAAGTAGCTTTGTTCTCTACATCGGTTCCTGTGTGTTGAGTAATATTCTGTGTCAGTTGTAGTGGCTGTGCTTGTGATAGAATCAGACGATTTCATCGTGAACGTGTTCCAATTTTGGATTTCACCACGAGCGGGCTCAAGGAAATTTATAGCCTTGTAAGTTTATAGTGTTAATATGGTTTCGGATCAGTTCTTTCATTCATATTTTCAATAAGTTTCAGTAGATCTACATAACTCTATTCCATCTATGTTTTTTATTAAAAATACGAAATATAGTCCTATATTTAGTAAGATATACGCCTGTGACATGTTTTTATTTTAGTTTTGTCATTAACGGTCAATAAAATCAACCCAACAATGAGGAAAACAGTAAGTAGGTAAAGGTAAGGAAATTAAAATACAATAAATAATTAATTAAAATTAAAAATTATTCGTTATAAATTATTAAAAATTATCATAATTTCTTATGGAAATATTATTTAACTATAATTATAAGCCTTAAAAATTATACGATAGTAACGTAGTATTTTTAATGGTGACGATACCTAAAAATGTTTTTTTTTCATAATAAATAAAATAAAAAATAAATATTGCTGGACAATTCACACAGTAACATAATATAATAAGATAAAATAAATTATTAAAGAATGGTTTAAGAAAATGACCTGCTTCTCTAATATACCACACACAGTTCTCAGTGTAGTTACCTCATATAAACTAGACTGGTCCAAGTTCTTATTACTTAAACGATAATAATTAGTGCGCTATCGGAGCAATTAATTTCACTCATTAGCTTGTTCTTAGACAGGAATATACCAATGAGAGATAAGCCTGTCGACGTTAATATTCTGCAAATATTTGTTCCGAGAGTTTGGGTATTATAAATGTTTTATAAAAAAAACTATAATGTATATTATATTAAGTACCTATATCAGAAATTTGAGCACCAGTAACACAAGCTTCAAGTTTACCACGGGGCTAGATGTTGCTGTGTAAATTGTCCAGCAATATTATTACTATTTATTAATTGGTACTACCATTTGCGGTATCCTTATTTCCGTCTCTAAACCGGCTAACCAAACTAAGTTTGCAAACAACCATTCGCACGAAAACAACTCGTGCTCCAGACGGATTTAGAAGAATCACCAGTCAAACATGTAAAACAGGTTAACCGGATGATAACTCGAACATCGGCTGATGCTCACCTTCCTATAATCGTTCCGTTGCCTCGATTACCTCCGGTTACGTACAAGCCGTCATTGATACAAATACAACTGAATTGTTATTTGATAAAAGTACCTGTTGAAAGTTGTAAGGTCAGTTGGCCGTTAGTTTGCATCGCGTATGCAGTGAAAGTGTGATGCTGTGACTTCGCAAACTAGTGCTGGCTTCGTAGAACCTCTACTACATCGTCACCACGCTGCCGATGTCGTAAGCTCGACCGTGGTTGTAGAAAGCTTTGTATCACGATCTTATAGAACCTTTGTTCCGCATTTGCTTTCGTAACCGTCGCTATTTCCTTGTGATATCATTTTTATCCTACCTATTGTTTTTTTGCTATATCTTATCTTTGATCTTTACGTCATAATTTGATATTAATCACGATGGTTCCGATATGAAATATTGATGGGCAATTTTATTCAAAATGATAATGTTCGTTGTATAAATTTATGTTGGCACGGCTGCTAGCTGACTCTGGCGTGTGATACTGTAAAGCGCGTGTGAATACATGTGACATGTTATTAATACCTGCCTGAACGATTATAGACATTTTCAGAGATTCTTTACCAGCAAACCATTCATGTAAAGTTCCAAAACAGCTCAACAGTAAATTCTATCCAACTTACATCCCATCACTATGATCACTATAATTGAGCACAGGTGCCAATTAATCTTGCATTTTGGCTAACGTTAATCAAGATTATGCTGTAATCTACCTGCGAATGCTTAAGTAGTTGTGTAACCGATTGTTCTCTAATAGTTATTTTTTCTTTGTCTTTCGCTTATATCGGTCAAGCTCAAGGTAGTACGCAGTTAGGCGACGTTCTATTAAAAGAACAAAATACTTCGTGTTTCCTCTCTAGTTGTGATATTTCTGTTGCCATGTGCCGAAGTTTACCGATTGATTAGCGTGCATCGAGAAAGGTTTATTGCACCTGTCTACAGGGCGTACGTCTAACGTTCTGCGCTTGCGTGATACTATTAAAAAAACCTTTCCATGAATGAATTTGATGAGTCAGTGATTTGGCTCGTTCTACAGCTGCATGTTTTCATTCAATGTCTACATCTCGTTGAATTCAGAGAACAATGACAAATATCAATGCCTGAAACCTGTATAATAAAATCGTCTGGGGCGTCGCCATTGCGGCCAATTATATTTTCGTCTTCATTACCCGCGCGTGGCGCTGTTAATCCTGTATCGGGATCAATGTATTCTTGTAATGTTATTAATATCCTATTAGCTATCCTTCGATACGTATTTCTAAACGGTCACGGTATTTATTTACCCGTTCCACGTGAATCACCCTATTGGTATAATTGTCGTTCATTATTCTCGGTCAGTAGGACATGGCAACAGTTGCAATTGCCGCAGCTAAGCAGTTAAAATTTACTAACTAGATTCCGATCAGAAAAAATATTTTTTTACTAGTTCACCATTTCTAACCTGTGCATTAAATCGTCGTCGTGTTCGTGACAAATACTTGAGGAACTTATAAATTTGCCTGCAAAATGCAATTTGCCGCAATCTACTGACCTACTTTTAAGAGGACTTGTTTATTTTAGGGCTAGGTCACATATCTATTTCTAACTAAGAATTGTAACGTTGCCTTACATGCTCCTATAAAACAATCGAACTAAAGACGGTTTCAATAAGGGTACCAATGAAATATGTATATGAATTAGAACTCATACATACAAACGTGATTAAAATAATACGGAATCTTATTGACAAATTCTATTTGAGATCTTGTATCCGATCTTACTATTTATGCCAATCGAAGTCATCGTCAATCAATACCTACTTTGTCTTGTCTTCACGCACGACACGGGTCAAAGTCAAGGTGAACTGTAAAATAAAGTAACTTACGATACGAGTATAATAAGGAAGGAAGGAATAACGTTAACAGAGTAATGATCAGTCCCAAGGTTTATAATGAAATGCAAGGAGATCTCATTATAAACCGATAGGTGGACCAGAATCGTGTAGTTTACCTTACACTCCTATTACATCTGCCTTAAAGTCTTATTACATGTCATGGTTTATAAATTGTAGTTTGTAGCCCATTCTAATATATTCAAATTCTTTAATATGGCTTTTATGTTCGTCATCTTTATTCGTAATATCGATCGTTGTCATTCAATGTATCTTTGTCGTAAAGTGTAAAGTTAAACATAAATTTACATTAATCATCCCTTGTTATCTTATATTTAAATCCGTGTATTTGCTGTCTTGTTAGTATTCTCGTATTTCTTGGAATTGCGACATTTCTGACAGTTCTTTGTTTAGATTTAGGTCGAAATTTAAATTAGTGCCTCATATGTATGTTAAAGTCATGTATAAATCATGAACATCATCGCCTTAAGTACCTATAATAACGTTCCTACTTTCTCACAAAATAGTCATCTAAATAACTACTATTGGTAACCTGTTAACAAATATGTACCTAGGCATTTTCTTTTAATTTAAGATGGAATTATTTAGATTTTACTAACATTATTATTGATGGGAAAAGTCCTTGTGTAGGTGTTTGTATTGCTCGTATAACGTCAGCATGTTAAATCATTTTAGCGTATCTTTATTTCGACACAGTGCCAGGCCAGTGGCTCCTCGTTTTAAAACCAGTTTCATCTGGTTCTCAACATTCGTGACCTTATTATCTAAAGTTTTAAATATGTCTTGTTAACATAATAAACATCATACATTAAACCGCCTGCCTGGTGCTATTATGAATAAATTTAAACCGACATTCAAAGTTACGAGTGTGTACCTCTTATCTATTATCAAATGTATCAAGGTCGTAAACTGAATGATTTAAACATCTAAAAAATATTTTAAAAGCTGTTTAGCCAATACCATAATTTATTGCGGCAGCAGATTTTCTATAGTCAACAATCTATTTTCGCTCTTCCTGGTGTGCTTCTGCTGTCGTGTTGTTCTTTGGTTCGTTGTTACGATGAAAGAATCAGTAAGGCGGGGCCTTACGTCACGGGACTGTCGAGCTCAGTCTTGAGCTTCGCGTCTAATTTGGTGACGCCGTTCCTGGCAGCCACAACCGATGCCCGGCCGGCGACGCATTCTGACCGACGCGCCTCCTTTATCTATGAAAGCAATCGTGCGTCACTTCAACAAAACAACTTGGTTCTTCGCGTGACTATAGTCTGCTGTTGTTGTTTATTAACCTAAAAACAATAATATTTTCGACTTCAGGACATACAATGCGTAGGTTGAAGTCGTTAATCAATTTATGTTATAAATAAAACATTGGAATGTTGTTAGGATGGAATTGGATCGAACAAACCTTATCAGGCATTGTTAGAAGCTAGGCGATGACTGCGTGCCGATTTTTCGATAAATTTTGGATCGCCTATTCTTTATATTGTGTCGATGGAGTTTAAATCGGGACCTGGTAACACAAACGCCTTCCTGACGAGGTCTGACTTATGGATACTATACTACAGCCTGCCCTTGTGCTATACGTGATCGCCTCAAGCTAAGAACAACACGAATAAATGTCGGGTTGGCTGCTTGTCGCTTAGCAACGGAGCACCGTTCACTCCAGTTCCCTGACCTGACTCGCAGGAACCAGTTTCTTTGCAAGTTTATTTTAAATCTGAGCCTAAACTGTGATCTTGAACCCTCTCGTTCATCAGATTCCCCGACTCTTTATCTTATCGTGTTTTGCTTACTGAAAAGGCAGTTATCACTTGAGTATTCACATTAGGTGGTCAACTTACGAAAATAAACTACAGTTTGCTGTGTAGATAATGGCAATGGTTGATGATATTGCATCAGATTATACAAATATTTCTTGTGACTAATGCCTATTATTTACTGTAGAAGAACTACTATTTAAGTTTTTATTTTGACGCATACTGTAAGGTAAATAAAAAATTGGGTCGGTTGAAAAAGGAACATGCTAAGATTGCTAAAAAACAAGAGTGATTCAGAGTAAATACATTTATAATAATACGTGGGTCTCTTACAAACATAACTTAACGCGGACGTAGTCGCGGGCACAGCTAGTAATGAATATAACATTTGGTTTGTTTTCTGTTATCTTGAGAACACAATGAATGGAGGGCGTGTTATATAAATAAAGCTTGTTAGCTTTATCATGCTGCATGACAGAGGTATTAGAACAATGACATTTAAGGGGCCATATTACGTCAAATCGCTTGAAATTGCTTTTTGTTAACAAACATATCTTCCACAATAATAAAGCATTTACTTTGAGATTAATATATGTTTTAGTTCAGGATATATGCTAGGGGATTACACTTACAAAAACACGATTACATAAAATTTTCTCGATAGAAAAATAATCCAAAGTTCGCTCTAAATTTTACAATAAATCGTCGCTATTCAATAAATACTTTAAAATAAGCCTTGATACTTTGTACAGTAAACAAACAGGCTATAGAGCAGGGGTAGAGCGTGTTAGATTGTTAAAATTTTTATTATTTTAACCGTAAAATAAGAATAACTAAACTTGCGGAAAAATTCACGCGAAAACTGACCATTCGGGCATCTTCGTGCCTCAAATTCAGTCTAGCCGCGGCTTTGAAACTGGTAACATGTATCGCGTCGCTTCTTGCATTCAGATCGCTATATAACGCACTAATTACGTAAAAAATGAATTGAAAAATTATTGTACTTGTTTGGTTTTTATTTCAAATATGCGAAATCTGTATAATAAGTGCAAGAAGCGACGGAATCGTAAAAAGATAAAGTAACCTACATTCGTTACAAACGTAAACAAAACGTATAGACAGTAAAGCTTTCATGACATTTTTGACACCAAAGCATTTTTCGCCCTTTGGATTTCAAATTTCTGTTTTGTCTGTGGCTTATTGGACAATCCACACAGCATCATAACAGAGCTTATAAATAAAGTATGTGGCGAGACGAAGTTCGCGGGGGCAGCTAGTATACATATAATAATAAAGTGTAGGTAGGTACTTATATATTATAATAAAATACAGGAGGAGACTTCAAACAATAAATTCATAAGTAATACATGGATTATGACTTAATAAAACTTTTTTATAGTTTTGAGATCTCAAAGAGTTTTGATTTATTTATGATAACTGTCATAAATTATGTCATGTCAATTCATGAAAAGTAAATTTAAGATATTTCATAGAACAAACAAATCACTACGTTTTTGTGCTTCTTAACCCTACGTTGCTATATCACACACAACCAATATAACTATGATTTTTTTAATATAACCTGCGCGTATAAAGAATTTATCTATAAATGGCGTCCGCTCGCATGCGTTCTCGCTCACTCTCTATCGCTATCTATACTCACACAGTGAAGTACGCGCTACAAAAAGCTTTTTTAACGTCCGTTAAAAAAGCGTTCAAATAGAACATTTGCATACCCAAGTACGTGTTCACACTTTGGCGCTTTTAGAACGTGACGCTTTTTAGGGTTCCGTAGTCAAATGGAAAAAACGGAACCCTTATAGATTCGTCATGTCCGTCCGTCCGTCCGTCTAACCACGCACAAAGGACCAAATTTGAGTCCAATTGCGGAAAAAGGAGTCTCCAAACTAAACCGTCCGTCCGTCCGTATGTCACAGCCGTTTTACTCCGAAACTATAATAGCTATAAAGCTGAAATTTTGTAAGTAGATGTATTCCGTGAACCGCACTAGGATTTCATAAAAAGTTTTAAAAAAATCATTTGCATTTGGGGGTCCCCATACATAGAACCGAAACTTTAAAAATTAAATTAAAATTATTTTTTGATTTAAAAGCGTTCGTATGAATTATCACATTGAAGACGTTATAAAAGCGCCGACGCCGGGTTTATAACGCAAAGCTGTTTAAACTCTTTAGGTACTTTACTTTTTATTTAAAATAAGTATTTTGTAAAAAATACTCTGTAGGGACCGAGATAAAAATACTATTTAAATAATAATAATACTACAATAATACCATGGAAATATGCTCGAATTAAAAATATTTTTTGTATTACGTTTATATGGGAAATTCGTCGTGACGCCTGTTTGAGAAATTGTTTTGCCAACCGTACCATACGTACCCGCCGCCATGGTCAAATATCATTTTTTATTGCGCGGGTTATACCTATGTTATAAAGTCTTTTATTACTTAAAAAAAAAATTGACCACTTTCCGCATGCCCTGCGAATGATATTTTAAAATATAGGTAGGTGACTGCATGTTTTGCCATATATTATATGGAACTAAATATAAAAACAGTTTTTCCCTTAAACTCAATTCATATGAAATTTTTAAATCAATTTTAAATATTTATAACTTACTTTACTTTATTTATCTAAAAGACATAATATGACCATCACAAATTTTAAGAAAAATAATCATGCAGTTAAGGGTTAAGGTTTAGGAACTTATTCTTTTATAAATTCACTTTTATCTAATATTGAAGTATATCATACGGTTTGACTTTTCGTTTATAAAATTAATCAGAAATAAAAGGCAGACTATGAATTTTAACATTTCATGTCAAATTTAGTTCAGAAAACTTTATTTATTTATTAATAAAATCCCCAGCCCTTTCATTTTTCTTAATAACTGAGCTTACGACCAAAAAACCTAATAAATAAAATTGAACCAATAAATATTGCTAGTTCCTAGACAATTCACAAAGCAACATCTAGCCCCGTGGTAAGCTAGAATCTTGTGTTACGGGTGCTAGATTTCTGATATATATACTTAATATAATATACATACACATTTATGAAAGTTATTTAAAACACGGGAAAAGCCGTGTGTGGAATTTATACTTTAAACTTTAAAAATACACATATCCGCTTAAAGATATATTTTAGCGCAGGCGAAGCCGCGGGGCGGAACGCTAGTATTACCTTGTATATCGTAGGGTCTACAAAATGAATTTCAAATTATAGAAGTAATTTGATGTGTCAGATTTTTGCGCGAAATACATACTCAGCTCGTGCTCACGCGCCTCTCCTACTTATTTAGCCGAACTTAGCCGATCGTCGAGTTTGCGCTGATGGGGGGTGCATCCTTAAGACAAGATAGTATTAAAATTAACAAACCAGGTTATCCAAATACAATGCAATTATCTTGATTTGTGTTTGCATCATTCGGCTGTCTTGTCGCTTTTTCTTGTCCTCAAAACTGTTTCCCCTCACGATTTGATCGAGACACGAGTCACGATTTTCATGTAATTCTATTCTTCGCTATAAGAGATCTTGACCTTTTCAACATTATTATTATGACAAATATGTTTGGATGTATTCCAGAATACATAATTTCTACTGCTGAGTGGTCTTGGAATTGTTGTCTTTTGTGTGGCGACCTTGTGTAAGTTTAGTTAATGTAGGTTTGGTTATTCATTTATTATTGCTAAGAGGATTTTTAGGGGAATTTTAAAAATCCCCTTATATTTGGAATAGGCCTTGATTTTTCTTATTGTTGTATACAATTATTAATTCAATACCGCTGATTATTTTCTTCAATATGCACTATGTATGAACTTTTTGCGATCGATGAATAGTTCTACATGTCAGGATGGCCAAAGCCGTAGGCTCTTCCGCTGTTCACTTTCCTTCTAAGCGTTAACGTCTTCCTTAAAATCGGTTTCCGCAATACTGACTGAGTTTATGTACAAATAACAATGCATTTGCATTTTATACCAGGTGACTGATTGAAGGTGAAACGTCACAACAATCACAAATAATTATGATGAAGGTGCAATTGAGATCGTAGCGATATGATTGGTGGAGGTAAAAATACCTACCATGACAAGGATTTCCCCACTGCAGCTCTTGTCGTGAAATTGCAATAACCATTTAAGAAGAATAAGAATAAAATATTTTATTCGTGTCTAAATAAATGTACAATTATTGAACTTAAAACCTAAAAGAATAAGACTAAAGACACAAATCGGCCATCACTCAGCATATGCTGCAGAAGCTACATGAGCAACTACAGCGCTAGTTTTCTGATATGGTTTTTCTGTTTTAGAGAAAAATGATTTTGTTTATAATATGCCTTATTTATACGTCACTCAACTCATAATGAACATTACCGAGTTTATTCATCTTTAGCGTTAAGATCTCACGAAAGCCTTTTTTGTAAAGTAATTTGTCAAACGGTCTTGATAAATACTATACCTACCCCCAATAAGATGATTCAATAGTTCCTATCCATCCAAAGGTTGCCTGGATGAGATCGCTTTTAGGGATAAGGCCGCCAATTGTACAATTAGTTAAGTTTATTATCCTGTATATTGTTTTGTTTATTTAAGTGTACAAAAAAGTTATTATCTATCTATCCAAGTGTTGCATCTGCAATCTTGTATATTTACTTATATACACGTGTTATATAAATGTGTGTGTTGTTTCCAGGTGGACAGCGGCGGCGGTGGATCTGCCGAAGTAATGGTGTACTCTCTCGGCTGGGGCATGGGCGAGCCGGAGCGGCGCGGCGCTGAACGCAAGCGCACGCAGCCGCCTCCCGCGGCGCACACGCAACTCTCACCCGACGACGGGCACGAGGTCGAGTTCTTGCCGCTCCACAATCAGGTAATATACAACTATACACCTATTTTATTCTTACTATTCGTTATTTTATAGTGATTGACTCTCACTTAAGTTTTCTAAATTATTAGAAATGGGAAAAATTACAAGATCACAACGTAACCTTGGTCCTCGAGTGGTCCCAGTTTAGCTCTGGTTTCGCTAACCACTACGCTATCGAGGAGTTACGTAAGAGCTTGAATTTATCCCATACCATCTAAGCACTGATTGCGACATCTATCAGTTTGGTTATTATATTCTTCGTCAGCATCAGATACATTGCTTCAATATCAACTTTAAACTACAGAACCTGTATGTGATAACTTTATCTAAAGAACTAGAGGTAGGTGATGGCTGATGGCTGAAGTATTTTCTACGTCATCATTAGAGAAAACGACACACTTTAACCGCCGCTAGTTTAAATTTGTATTATTGTTCTTTATCTTTATAACTGAAGGAAACACTTGTATTTCAATGCTGATCGATTGTTTCCTTGTAGTTTTCCTCAAATATATTTGAATATATCAAGAAAACTGCGCACTTGATCTACCAATTCTTCAATTCTCTTAAAGTTTTACATTAACATTATTTGATCTGGTGAATTATGATTTTGGATACCTTTATGAAATGTTTGTTATTTTATGTCAGGTTCTGTGTAAGCCTGTAGGGTCTAATTTTTCTTATTTTATACTATAACATCAATATTTGTATATTTAATTGTCTTAGTTGCATAAAATTTTAACTAATATTTTGACTATTGGCTTGTACTACTACAAACGCGAGAGCAAATCAATTCATTTGATCTACCTTATATTTAATGATGATTGTTCGGACTGGTTACGCATTGTGGTTGCACTGGCACAAGTCTATATCTATACAATGCAAGAGTATCAAAATACTTTTTATTGAGGTGTCTCTTTGTATTGTGAATTCTTTGTCTGTTGTTTGACTAAGGCTATGTAGTGGCGTAGTTAAAGTCTTTGTATTGTCTAGTGGCCTGTCTGCAGCCATCTTTGTCCATGAATAACAAAACAACTATTGATCATCCGTGATCCGTGATGCAATAAGTAGTTAAATGTATAGCCCCAATATTAAGGTTCATATAGTCAAAATATTTACTATTTATAAACTTATAAATAATCTAACATCATACATATATGTATAGTGTAAGAAGCGAGGATTTTAACAACATAATTTATTCGGTATTTGAATATTATCGTACATTATTTATTGGTCCTGCAAACACTATTGTATCAAACATACCATTTGAACTTTGTTCTAAAACGTAATTAAACGTATATGTATGTGTGACGTCACAGTCAAACACAAGTGGGTTTAACATTCATACCAATATTTTACGAATGCAAACAGAATAGAGAACCTGAATTTATCACTTGTATCTATACTAATAATAAATCTGTAAGGGTCATTGTGTTAGTTTGTTTTCAGAGATATTGTGTTATAGGCTCAATATATGACGCTGAAACTACTTTGGCAATTTTTAGATTTTTTTCTGTATGTATGTTCCTCCATAACTCTTAAACCAATGATCCGAATTTGATGAAATTTGGTAGATAAACATTTAGAAGTCTGGAACACAGGATAGGCTATTAAATTCTTGCTCCACTTATGATAACATGATAAGACGTGGCCCCCATACAAACATAATTTAACGCGGACGGAGTCGCGGGCATAGCTAGCACAAATATATGAATGTTAAACTTTACCTACTTTTGTTTGTCTGTGACGTCACACATACGTTTAATGCTCTTCATTGGAGTATTGTACAGCTGTAAGTTAATAACGACCAAAACATCGTGTTTACATGGTTTTAATGTTTTCGAAAACACTAATGGAATTGTTGGCAGCATTCATTGAGATCTGATTAATATTCTCATCCTGTCTTAAATAGTGGTTGACACATGACACAACGGAAGTTCCGATATTTACACCTTTTTTGATTTCTTTAAAATATATGTACGTAAAATATGAAAAAAAACCTTCAACCACCACGACGGTTTATAAAGTTTTTATGAAACAAACTTCATAAAACGTGAATAATTATTATTGTTATGTAAAGCACTAGCTATAGAATTTCAGATAAAGTTAACTGGTGTAATATTTAAAGATTAGGCACGATCGCCACTTCATGTCATAATTTGCCGACTAGAGGTGTAGACATACGACATTGATTAATACTCAACACAATGCATGTTAATTTGTCTGGTTCAGACTTATATTATTCTTCTATATCTTTATATATTATGTTAATCTATTACTATGCATGTACCTAGAAGAATAATAATTGCACGTCCATAAAGGGTAAATTACATATTTTTTTCTCTCTTTAATATCATGTAAGAACATATTTGATTTGGTTGCCAATTATATTTAAAAAGAGAAAACTATCTTTTTCCCTGTGAAATCATTTAAACGGACAAATCTGATCAATCGGCAATTATCATATATAATGGTCGGTAAGTGGTCCTTGCCCAGTTGCCCAGTTGAAGTTCAGGCAATGTGACTCGCTGTGGTGAGGGTCGTCGCGCGCTCAGCCGAAGCCTAAGGTTCAATGCCTCGTGCTTGCAACATTATTTTTATTCTTCACTAGTAATTTGAGCTGACGTATACCTAGACACGTGTAAGCTAGCTACCTTTTTTGTTATCTTTGTGTCGACGTGGCGAGGCTTTATGGTGTCTCTACTGTTTTATGTTTTTGTATACATTGTATTGTAATTTTTATTTGTAGATCTTATTAGTTATTTTTTTTTGGTTCACTGCGAGGATATATAATGTTCTCATGTTAAAAAGTCATTAACTTTCCAAAATGTTTATGGTATAAAAAGTAATTATAAGATAAAGTATTCTTGTATAGAAATAGACTATAAATAATTTATTTACGTCATATAGTTACAAATTTTGATTACAGAAAAATACATCGTAGTAGTTAGTAGTAAGAATGATTAACGCGCTGAATTAAACATTTGGTATCGTAAACAATAGTATTTTAATTCCAAACACAATGTGAAACAAACAACGTTTCGATTTACAACGATAAAGTAAAAACAGTCCATAGACTATCACAGACTATCGGCAGGCACACAGACTCGTTTATAAAGCCTTCCTCTATTACTATGTAAATTAAGAAATTAATTAACTATTCTTACGATAGTTGCAAGAAGTACCGGGAAATTGTAATGAGAATGTGCTACGAATGAAACAAGTAATCAAGATTATAACGTGTAGTTGTAGTCAGATACTATTTTTATATCTGCCATTTCCAAGGTGTTCGATGTTCGTAAATCTTAAGATAATCGCCCAAACAATAGCCACTATCAGGCGTTGACCATTTAACTGTGTCAAGAGCATATTTTTGTTTGAATACAAAAATCTTAAGAAGTTTCTCTAGTTAGATCCGTGTTGTGGGATTACAAAAGTGTTTATTATATAATATTGTAAGGTAAGGTACAAATTGCAGTTTTGAGTTTTATTTTGAAGTTTTTGCTTAAATAATACTTTTTATAACACAGCCAACGCCTGATAGTGGCTATTGTGTAGGAAATTATCTTTAAACTATGTTTGTGAACTTATTTTTGGCCTAAGCCCACCGTTTCTTTTATCTGTACGAGGTTGATTAACATCCTGTGGTAATAAATGATAATGTGACATCCTATATTATTTAAAGGATTTTAATTATCAGTCGCGTTTAACAGGGGCCCAATTCCGCTATTTTACAAACAACTAAATTGAATCGGAATTCAATGTAAATAGCAGTTTTTGACATTTTTGGTATTCTGCTATTTATGAAAGAACAATGATTATTCCATTACGATCCAATTGAATTGTCATTGAAAAATTTGGTATTCTGCTCTACACTCGTATTATAATTGCATGTTGATTGTTACATAAACGGTATTCTGGGGCCCGATTCCGCTAATTTTATTTAAGAGACTTAAAATTAACATTCAATTTGAATTCCATTACAATCCTGATACGTTTGAAACAAATTTGGTATTCTGCAAAAACTTGTCCGTAATCGAAATTGAGTTAAAATTGAGTGGTAATGAAATTGATGATGCTGTGTTGCCTTTTAAAAACTACTAGCTTATTAGGGCTGCCATGTAAAACCTACCATCAAAATGAATTGTTTTGTTCTCTGTGGTTTATTATTTGTTTACAATTTGAACAAATTTTGTTGTGTTTTACATTTTATTAATACATTTTATTTCTAATAGGTACTTAAAGATCAGTATATAAGTATATTTATTCACATTATGTCGATATTATTCAACTCCTAACGTATAGAAAATAGAAGTAATGTTTTCTTTTTTTATTAGGCCCTAAACAAGAGTAAATATGAGTGTACAACAAATAGAAGCAATGATAGGGTTTTTAGAAGGGAAACCTGAAATTGCCCTTGGACGCTGTACGCGCTCTAAGGAGAGGCGCAGTCTTTCGAAAAGGCTGTGGAATGAGTGCGCTACGATTATTAATAGAGGACGAGAAATGATAATAAATAATATTTGTTTTAAAATATTGTTTTATTAGAAAACGTAGTGTCGCGAACACGAAAGCACTTTATTTAGATAATTAAAATAATAAATAAATATTACTCGACAATTTTTTACACACAGCGACATCTAGCCCCGTGGTAAGCTCGAAGCTTGTGTTACGGGTGCTAAATTTCTGATAAACTTAATATAATATACATACATATATAGATATTTTTTTATTATACATATAATAACACCCAGACACCCGGAACAAATATTTGCAGATCATACAAATTGTTTTACCAAGGCGTGAATCGAACCCGCAACCTCTTGCGTCGCATGCGGACCTTCGCCCGCTGCGTCACAGAGGTCGTCAAATTGTTAATTATGTCGAAAAAAATTCATTTTCTTCAGCAAAAGAAGCAAATTATCTATTGTTGTTCAATGGTAGTTCAAACGTACCTCAAACTTAAATTGTCAGTTGCGACAAACGTCAAAATAAGAGCAGAATACCGTTTATGTAACAATCAACATGCAATTATAATACGAGTGTAGAGCAGAATACCAAATTTTTCAATGACAGTTCAATTGGATCGTAATGGTATAATCATTGTTCTTTCATAAATAGCAGAATACCAAAAATGTCAAAAACTGCCATTTACATTGAATTCCGATTCAATTTAGTTGTTTGTAAAATAGCGGAATTGGGCCCCTGCTCTTATTTTGACGTTTGTCGCAACTGACAATTTAAGTTTGAGGTACGTTTGAACTACCATTGAACAACAATAGATAATTTGCTTCTTTTGCTGAAGAAAATGAATTTTTTTCGACATAATTAACAATTTGACGACCTCTGTGACGCAGCGGGCGAAGGTTCGCCTGCGACGCAAGAGGTTGCGGGTTCGATTCCCGCCTTGGAAAAACAATTTGTATGATCTGCAAATATTTGTGTGTGTCTGGGTGTTATTATATGTATAATAAAAAAATATCTATCTATGTATGTATGTATTTATATTAAGTTTATCAGAAATTTAGCACCCGTAACACACGCTTCGAGCTTACCAGGGAGCTAGATGTCGCTGTGTGTAAAAAATTGTCGAGTAATATTTATTTATTATTTTAATTATCTAAATAAAGTGCTTTCGTGTTCGCGACACTACGTTTACTAATAAAACAATATTTTAAAACATATATTATTTATTATCATTTCTCGTCCTCTATTAATAATCGTAGCGTACTCATTCCACAGCCTTTTCGAAAGAATGCGCCTCTTAGAGCGCGTACAGCGTCCAAGGGCAATTTCAGGTTGCCCTTCTAAAAACCCTATCATTGCTTCTATTTGTTGTACACTCATATTTACTCTTGTTTAGGGCCTAATAAAAAAAGAAAACATTACTTCTATTTTCTATACGTTAGAGTTGAATAATATCGACATAATGTGAATAAATATACTTATATACTGATCTTTAAGTACCTATTAGAAATAAAATGTATACTTTACCTACACAACAAAATTTGTTCAAATTGTAAACAAATAATAAACCACAGAGAACAAAACAATTCATTTTGATGGTAGGTTTTACATGGCAGCCCTAATAAGCTAGTAGTTTTTCAAAGGCAACACAGCATCATCAATTTCATTACCACTCAATTTTAACTCAATTACGTTTACGGACAAGTTTTTGCAGAATACCAAATTTGTTTCAAACGTATCAGGATTGTAATGGAATTCAAATTGAATGTTAATTTTAAGTCTCTTAAATAAAATTAGCGGAATCGGGCCCCAGATTGCCTCGCCTAAAAGCAACTATCATCAAAATAATATATTCGTAAAATAGAATTTACGTACCACTTCTGGGCACGAGTACCTATAACAACGCTTACCAGGCGGGTCAGTTACGGGGCAAGTGGTAAGGAACAAATATGTTGTTTAATATAAAGAAAGTACAGCGGCCGCATCGTTCCTTAAACCCGATAGCATCGGTAAAAGCGTTGGAATACCTAATTCCGTGTCAGGGGAAATCGCGCGTGCTCGGAAACAACGGCACGGCACGAGAGACTCATTATGCGTCCGCTTTCAGGTGGGGGGGCACACCAGACTGCTGGTGCTCAATGATAGCACGGTTATCAAACCGCTTAATATCCGCGAGCTGCATTTCTACCAAAACATTCCCGAAGACATACAGAACTTCGTACCCAGATACAAAGGTGAGCATTGCAATCTTCTATCGTCACGCTCTGTTATGCTTTTACAATTCGCTGAATGCATCATAATTCATTGCATTTGCATCTTACATTATTATTATTATTTTCCTTTGTTTAATGATTAAATCATTAGTTTTAATTTCATTTGATTGTATTTTGATGTGTTTTACATTTACGAGCATAAAGGATGTTTTCATGGCTTTATTACCTTATCGCTACGGGTTTTCGAGGTAGTCACGGTACTTTGGAAATCTATTTCAATTAGCGCGCTACAGATTAGCGTTATCGTTTCGTCACGCTATCGATAAAAGAGTCTTATCTAATCGATGTAGCGGTTATTGGTACATAAAGCTGTGAAATGTGGGAAAGTGAAGTTTGCCTTATTGCTCATAAAAATGTGTTCATCATGTCGATTTGTGTGTATGTGCTGTCTGTATGATGGGATGAACAAACTCGCCGACCGCCATAAAAACGTATAACTTCAAGTATTCTTTGAATGTAAACATAAAGATACAGTATTTTATAAATATATACAATGTAGCAATGTTTGATATAAGTTCTAAAAGCTTAAGGATAAATTAGATTTAAAGTTATTTCGGTCCGTCATTCTTTCATCTTTATTATTACCTTGAATACTTAGGTCTAAGGTCGTTATAATTAGTTCGTTTACTTTTAATTAACATTCTACTCCAAGAACATTGAACTTGCTTTCATAAAGTTCTTTAACAAAGTAACAAAGTCAATGTGGACGTTTAAAACCGGTTAATTATATTCGAGAAAGGAGATTAATAAAAATACGAGGACATTAAATCTCAGATATTTCTGTGGCTGTAAATTATACGAAATGAAGTCCACTCGGTTTACGGTTGCTTTTATTAGCCCGATATTTTCGGATCTACCTCATTTCCATATATCTTTTAGGTCCCCCGCACACGTTGCAACTAAAGTGCGAACTAATACGATGCTACTCGTATAATCACACATTCACACTTTTCGCACATAACATTTCAAACTGACTTATGCCAAATGGATGCGAACGTTGCAAGTGTAAAGAGGGCCTTATCTTTTGCCTTATATTTAGTTTGATGGTTGAGAGACAGGTCTTGGCTTTGATAAGTCGGTGAGTCGTTAATATCACGTCTGTTTTGTTTACGCATTCCTGGAGTACAGTTCATCGTATTTACGACTGGCATTGTTTATTTGTGCTGTTATCTATATATATAAAGTCTTTATTAATTACGATAGTGTATCCGTGTTGACGACGTCAGAGAATAACTCATTATTCATTGCTTAATTAGGTTCAATAATATGTTGAGTGTCCAATAATAAACACATAGTAACAATAGGTGTTATCTTACTCAAACAATAATTGTAGCACTAGATATACTAAATCTTAAGTCCCAAATATCTGTATTAAATTTAATAAAACAATTATTATTATATGACTATTCGGAATGCAACATTCGTGTGAAATATGTAAGCAATTCTAATTTTATGAAAACTAGAACGGATCTAAAACGTAACATTTCTGCTTGGCATATTATGACTATACCAACTAACTATAACTAGTTATAAAATCAGAAAACGATGGATGTAGGACATACCTAACCAAACAAGTTTGGCGGACACTATAGTTATATGATTTAAGATTTTTTTAAAGATTAAGGTATGTATGGACAGAAACTATAGTTTTTATGATTAAACTAGAACGGACGCTGACGTAGAACGTTAACCTAACATAGATAACTCTTTTAAAATCTGACTAGGACGGAAAACGACAAAAACATGCCTTCGAAGATAACGAATGGAAAATGTTCTAAAATCAAGATTAGATAAGTTAATATGTATTTAAAAAATCACATATTTATTCAAATACTTACAGATAACATACAGTAAATAAATAGATGAAAATAGGAATGATAACACTTCCGAAACCAGAGTTCTAAGGTAAAGGCACTGTAATATTAATAAGTCGTTTTTCTTTTCTCTCATATTTAATTTTAAATACGAGGTAAAAGGGCAATCTGCACTTAGTAAGGACTGTAAGTGCGGCAGTTTGAAATTAGAATACGGTGCCTGAACTAAGTGATTCTTTGTTTGTTTAATAGAGCCAAACCCAAGCATTATAGCATGAAACTTAAAAACATTTTACCGAAGTATTATAAAGTTACAAAATACATTTATTACATAACTGTTGTACAGACGCGTTCATAGTAAAGAAACAAGAAATCTTTACTATCAACTTGACTGTAGAGTTAGGTCGTTCAATCGATCGCGCCTGTACAAAATGCGTTATAAAAATATTTGTAAGTACAAGTATGTACACAGCTATATGTTTCGGATACAATAAATATAAAAAGGCGTAGAACAGGTTAGAGCGGGTGGCGGGTTTGAGAGCGTACGTGCGAATGCAAGCGGGTGTGATCGGGCCCGGGGTCAGGAACACAATATTAGTTTCCTTGTTGTCGCAAGGGCTGGCGCGGCGGCGGATGCAGCGACCCGGCGGCGCAACACACCGCCCTATTAGCGCCCTAGCGGTAATTTTACATTTTGGGTTTGTACCTTTACTTAAAACTACACTCATATACAAGCCTTGTGTTGCTTTTCAACGGGGTTTTGTCGAGGTTCAGCTCGCCTTGTCAGCACAGACAGGCTTCGCTGCAGAAGCGACAAAGTAAAATACAGTTTAAAAATTAATTTAGCGCCACGAAGTAATGATATAAGTTTACCAGTTTATTTATCGATTTATCACTGGGTATTTGGCGCTTTGTCGCCATGACATACCGCCATTTTGTCCATGCATGTAAACAAAATTTTCCCTTCTGCAGATCCTTATCTTTGTTGGTGATGCTGGAGTAGTTTCGGTAAGGTTGAAAAGAGTATGGCGAGAGAAATGCAACCGAACCGAGGCTAAATCTACCAAGGCTAAACCCTGTTCAAAAATAACACGGCCATACACAAGACATTCATACTTTCCATACTAGTAACGCGAAATATCAATGTTACTCGATACATAATTGACATATAACACACATCCAATACAGACATACATTAACGTGATACAGTTACACAAATTCAGAGACACTTTACAGATTAATACAAACCCTTCTCAAAATGTGCCTACCCTTATAATTTCACTTTTTCATTAACGCTGGCAACTTGCACCATAGTAAGTTATACTGTTATAAAGTGAACCTATCAACTTGTGAGCTTTTTCTCCCACGACAATTAAATTTACGATATTAAGAGAACAGCTTTTTCTTGTTGACATAAACGTTAGTGATTAGCTTAGGTGTTGCTTTGTGTGAGCTGTGGCAGTGCGTTGATGGCGAGGCTGTTTGTTTCAGGCGTGATGCAGGCCTCTAACACGGGCGGCACCAAAATGGAGGCGCGGTACTCGCCTTGTTTCCGCGAAGAGAACGGCCGCAAGTCCTCGCTCGGCGGGAAGCGCAAACGCGACGACGTATTCAAGTGCGTATGTCGGCGACGGCTGCTGTCTTACACTCCTCGACACTTGTCATGTGTCCTTTATCATATTTCAGACGTTGACGTACGCTGTACGCCGTAACGCCGGACCGACCGACGCCATTAATTCATACGCATACTTACATGACTATCCCACTAACGGTCTGCGAGCCACCGATGACTTGCGTCAGGACTCGTGGTAATGATATTTGCAATGTAACAATATAACAGATAACATCTACCATGTGTTTCAATTAGCTCCTCATCTCTAGCTAGCTAGTGTAGCTTTGTGGCCCTCAGAGCGTCGCCTTCAACCTCTCCTTTCCTGTTGCAGGTTCAAAGTGCATCGCAATGGCAATGCGAGCGAAGTGCTCAAGAGCATTGCTCATATGGACAACTCCAACAAACAATGTGAGTTTTTTTTATTTTGCTAGACAGTTCGCACTGGGTAATTGTGCATCACTTTCTACAAGTACCTTTGAAGCGCTTAATGCTGAACTGATTATTTTATTCGAAATGAGATTTCCAAAAGCTGTATTTATTTCCATTACTAACTATCTACGACTCAACTTTTGTAGATATCGCTAAATTATTAGACAGTTTCGCACTATCTGGCGGCGTAAATATTTTCACTTGTGAAATTTAAATTAGCCATAAAATTGTCATTCACGATTGATAAAATACTTGCGAGTTTATAAACGTTCTATTTTGATAGTCTCTGAAACAATTTTGTTTTGTAAATTTATTGGATTTATAATGTTTATATTTTAAAACAAATCTCTAAAAATAAACATATTATTGCAAATTTTAACTCATGTGTGGTTCAGCTTATGCTTCACTACGCAGCGAAACGTACCAACTGATTGATATTCCGGTTACCCACTCACAAAAATCTCCTGCGACATGACAGTTGTGCGTGGCTTCACAGATTTCCTGATGATGGAGAACATCACGTCGTCGTACCGCCGGCCCTGCATCCTCGACCTGAAGATGGGCACGCGGCAGCACGGCGATGACGCGTCCGCCGAGAAGAGAACCAAACAGATCGCTAAATGCCAAGCCAGCACCTCGGGGACGCTGGGCGTCAGGCTGTGTGGTATGCAGGTGAGTGTCCGTATCATGCATTCCATCAACCAAACACACCACACTAGCCGACCTGCCGACAGTTAGCTTGCGTTTTTTTACGTTATCTACATTACCTATAATGTAGAAAAAGACTGCTCTTGTTGTGGTCGAAACGTCGTGAGTATTTTGACTCCTTTGTAAATACGTGAGTAATTCCTGTTCTTATAAAATGAATAGGTAGTGTAACTCATGAAAATTATGAAAGTTAAACACATACAAACAAAATAACACAGTAAATAATTGCTTGGACATACACATTCATTTGGGTCTTTATATAGATACTTGCATTTGCCCGCGGCTTTGCTCGCGTTAAATTCTGGGAAACGCGGTTCCCCTTCCTGATTTAGAACACAGAAGAAAACTTTATAGCTTCATATCATGGAAACTGCGAAAGGTCCTATGTAAAATGTCACCTTTTTCGAAAATATTGGGAAACAGATAAAACACATTCCATTTAAAAACACGTCAATTCGTCTTTTCGTGACGTACAGACAAACAAACAGACACATGTTCACTTTACCATTTATACTATAGTATCTTGTTATTTTTGTACTTATATCATTTTCTAATATTTATTTTATGTATGTTGTTGCAGGTGTACGTACCAGAGACGGGCAGCTGCGTCCGCCGCGACAAGTACTGGGGCCGCAGTCTCACTGAAGGCGGCCTGAGGGAGGCATTGCGCGACTTTTTCGCGGCCGGCGGCGCGACGCGACGCGCCCGCATCCTGCGCCGTGTGTCGCGCGACCTGGACGCGCTGCGGCGCGCCGTGGCTAAGCAGACCAGCTATCGCTTCTATTCATGGTGAGATAGATATCCTTTATTGTCTTAAATTAATCGCACTAAAATCACATGTATCTTGGGCACTGATGGTGTTGAATAGAGGCATTTTGAATATTGGCAGAAAATAAAATACCTAGCAGATCAAAATGGTTTAAATGATAATGAAAAACCACCTCATATTTTAATTGTTTATTTAAATTGTTTACTGCTTAAAATTAAAAAAGTTATAAAATATTGTTATATAAATATCTGAACTTGAAGAAGAACTCGTAGAATGAATTTAGTATATACCTATGTACGGAGTCATATTCTCACTATCTCTGTATTTATTTCATCAGTGAACTTGGACCTAAGCACGGGTCACATTCTCACTAACTCAAGAAACACACTAAATAAGTTTTTGTTCGTTCCAGCTCACTACTAATAGTATACGAGGGCGACGTGGCGACGGAGGAGGAATGCTCCGCGGGATGCAGCGAGGAGTGCTCCTCCTCTTCCTCCCCGCCGGAGCACTTCGACATGTCCGCGCTGCAGATCGACCAGCCCTTCACGCACTGCGAGGAGACCATGGGCGGGTAAGACACACACACAAACTACCCATATTATTTCCCAAGTATTAGGCTCAGGCTACCTTATAGAAAGAAGCAAGTATCCGCTTACCAGGGTTCTTCATCAAACAAAGTTAGCATTACACTTAAATCGACACTGTCTCAATGTCCACTTTTCATCTGATTAATTGATTCTGATTTTGTCCGTACCATCACAAAGATTAACTTGGACACGTTACCACTATCAATCCCCCCCCCTTTTCTTCACCTGAATTTAACAATGAAAATTATATTCAAAGTGATATAACTACAACTAACGATGATTGATCTTTCAGGTACGAAGAGGGCGAGGTAGCGGGCGGCGGGCTGGAGGCGCCGCAGCCGCCGAGCCCCGACTCCGGCGACAGCTGGATGGCGTACTCCAGCGCGTCCAGCGAGTCGTGGCGCGGCGAGGGCGAGGCCACCGCGGAGCCGGCCGACAGCGGCAAGCGCGCCCGCAGCGACGCCGAGCCCTTCCGGCTCACTCTGCAGGCGGAATGCGAGCGCGTCGACATCCGCATGATAGGTGGGACACTGTTCCTGCACTTAGTGCCGTATAGCCGAGCTCGATGGCGCACTCCAACGCAGGCGAGTCCTGGCACGGCGAGGGCTAGATGCTTCTCGCACGAAGAACGCGGGCTAATCACAAAAAATCGCTAGATAGTTGTATCATGCATTTTCTAAAAAGCTTAATTGCGTGTCTAGTGTGAGCCCCTAAACAAATGAGTGCATAATGTACACTGGATTTATTTATCTTTTTAATTAATTATTGTGAACTGAGTTTCACAAAACTCCCCAACGTAGAGCTCGTTCAATATGTATCAGAGGATAATAAATTAATTTGTTTGCAGACTTCGCGCACACGGCGTACGCGAGCGCGGCGGCGGACTCTCCGCTGGCGACGGCCACGCCGCACCACGGGCCGGACTGCGGCTTCCTGACGGGCGTAGATTCGCTGAAGCGCCTGTGCGCAGAGATCCTGGCGCCGCCGCCCTACAGTTAATGCCCCCTCCCGCCCTCTCGGTCCAATCCATGAACCTCAGGGTATTTTCTACCACCGCGGATATCGCACTGTGAGAATGTTGGCGGTACGACGATCGGTTCTATCGAAGGAATTCAAATCTGCCTATTCATAAGTATTATAAGTTATTCCGAATTGACGTGCTTTTGATTTGTTTCGTAGCTTAGGCCGCTCTCGTTTATGCGGATTTACGGTTTATTGAAATGAATTGGTGATACATGAATTGGGAAGGTTATCTGCACGCTTATTGTGAATACGATTTTGAAATCTGAATGTTGTCATAGTTCCAGGATCGTTTCCATGTAACATAATCCCAGTCAAACGAGCCAAAGTAGATTATAGAATTAACATGAATTTAGGAACAGTTACTGTTCTGTCATGAAACAGGAGAATATTCTTATTATTATTGTATGTAAAGGAATCTTCAATATCTTTAGATCGGTACGTTTATATAGAATTCGAATTATTGTGTTCTTTTGAAACGGGAGCTTTTAAGATTAGGTGTGTTGTGTATGACTGTATTAGACCGCTCCGGGCTAAAAAGCAATGTTTTTATAGTGCTGACAGTATTATAAAATTGTGATTGCCTGTGAGAGTTTTTATTTAGAACATGACTAGTTTAGAATGGTCGCAATTTATGAGGGTGTGTGAACATCCTCAGTGAGGTGTAAGATAGTGTCGGGATGTCCGTTAGATGTGTTAAATGCTTTGTGTAAATAAATAGCGAGTTGAAGTGGTCGATAGTGCGTGCCGGGCAACCTCGTGTTCTCTAGCGTAGCCAACATTCCTCTGTGCTGCATTCATCATTGTCCTTTACTTTTTGTTTAGTTTACATTTATGAAAAGTACCTGGTTTAATTAGGATGCTAGGTTGTATTGCAAATTATCATTTATGGTCTGTTATTTTAAATAACTGTATGACACTATTTTGTTAAATAAATTTTAGGTATTTATTTGTTTGTTTTCTTTACATTTATGAATAAACCACCCTATCTCACCTTTTATATACTTAATAAATAAATAAATATTACTGGACAATTTACACACCGACATCTAGCCCGTGGTAAGCTCGAAGCTTGTGTTACGGGTGCTAGATTTCTGATAAACTTAATATAATATACAAATACATAGATAAAAATATATTTTTTATTATACATATAACACCCAGACACCCGGAACAAATATTTGCAGATCATACTAATTGTTGTTCCGAGGCGGGAATCGAATCAATAATAATATCAATATCAACATAAAACTCTATTGTAGATACCAACTACTTGGATACAGAAAACAAGTCTAAAAAAATTGGTACCATATTATCTACGAAAAGGTTTCTTTACACTCCTTTTTATACCGCACAAGCTTAGTAAGGTGCCTCCGTCGAGGTACCTAATTGTAACAAGTGGCTGTTTTTCGGTCCTGTGATGACCGAAAAACGGCCACTCTTCTAGACTCCCTCTAATCGACTATAAAAACAAAGAGAATATAATCACTACCTACGTATAAAAATACATAGATTTAACCCTTCATAACTCAATGAGATGTTTTTTCGTAAAAAGTAGCTTATCTGGTAGGAGTAGGAGAAAAAAAATATACGTATTTTTTATTTTTCAAAAATAACATTTATTTACTTCACAAAATGAACAAAAGGGGAGTGTGCCATAACGGGTACAATGCAGTAATATGTTCCTTTACGATGTATGGAATGCTGTGAAACAATTGTTTTGTTTGTTGTTGCATAACCACCCAAAACTTTTCACAAATGGTCTGTGATTTGCCAGAGCATTTAGGGAGCTTGCAGCGAATTCTTTTTTCGACCCATACTGGCCAGTGCGGCCGCTGACTTGGTCCTGGCGCACAGCTGCTGGAGACACGAATTGAGCTGGACCCTTCCGTTTTTTGGCCTTGATGTCTAGTTCTATGCTTCGGCGTTGTATGTGTGCTTTTGTTCCCATCTTGCAGAGTACCGTACCAATCTCTTCGCGAAAGTCAGCAGATGCCAGCAGTGGTTCATTCGTTTGCTTGGTTTTGCGAAACCTTTTGTATAGTAACCAGGCATTGGACATGGCGAGGTACAAAAAATGGTAAAACATGTGAACCTGCCATCTCTTACTTCGTAGATTTACTTTATATCTACCCATTATACTATCAATCAAGTCTACACCGCCCATATGGCGGTTGTATTCTCCCACTACCTTTGGCCTATCAATGGTCATTCATCAAAAGTTATTCACTGGCAATTGTGTCTTTTACAAGAGATGTTCCCAAGCCACCACTTCAATGTTTAGTTACTCTTGGAAGATGTACCAATGACATGATGAAAACCAGACCAAAAAATTGCTGGATATCAGTTTCTGTGACCCTGAAAGGCATATTCGTATCTTTCTGCACGATGTAGAGATTCGTTTTCCTGTCAATTTCTGCGAAAAGCTCTGGACTGCACTGGACTATCAAGTTCTAGAAACTCTGCAGTCAAATCTTCGCCACCTGTAAAGCATAGTTTCTGCTCATTTAGCTCAAGGTTCTTTTTTTTCCAACGAAGATTCAATTTCTGCCTGGGTTGACTGCGGCCTGATGTTCCAGGACCAGATAATGGTCCTGGTTGAGGTATGGTTTCAGAAGGAGCTGGTAATTGGGAAATACAACTAGAATTCTCGATATTTTCAATGATGGTGTCAATATCCACACCATCAACCTCTTCCAATCCTCGACTTCCATTGGCACCTCTAAATCCGGAACAAAATCAGGATCTGCGATGCTGTCGTCGTCGCCGTCAAATCCGTCTTCACTCTCTGCATAATCAAAGAGGACCTGCTGTATTTCCTCTTCTCCTAGACGTTTGTTTGTCATCCTGTCACAAGAAAATATGAATGGTCAATGTATGACACTGGATGCACTTAGTATTGCAATGTACCAGAACGGGCACAAACACAAAACGGCAAATATTTTCCAAAATTACTAAAATTTATGCAATAACTACAGTAAATAGCGATAAGCATACACTTACCTAGTAGATTCAAACACCAAATACACCGGTTTTCACAAAATAAAGTTTGTATCGATTTTCAAATTTTGTAAACAAATGACGATCAAAAAACCCGCGAAATGTGTGATTCAACTTTGTTTGTAGCAAAAGCGCGCCATCTTTGGAGTTTTACCTGTACTAAATATTGAAGCGCGGTATATTCCGGAACGGGTACTGTGTTTCAAAACGGAAATAGTCGTTTGCTTTAGATTTTAAGCCTAAAGATTTGGTATGTTCCAGAACTGTCCCACGGTGATATAAAGGGTATAATTGAAGTATTGCCAGTTATTGAATTGTTTTGTCGACTTCCAATAACAAATTGAAATTAGATTATCTAAGCTCATTCTTATTAGTAATTACTTGGTAATTACGAATCATTGTAATTACGCCATACTTCTCTATTATGTGCCAATGACAGTAGACAACCATGAGAACCTTCTTAGTAATAGAACTTTAATAAAAAAAATAAAAAAAAAATCGATTAAGAACTAAAGAACGAATACCTTTCCTTATGTATGTACCGCTTTACTTGTAATATTTGGGTCATTTTGGGTGTTTCAAAACATTTGTGTCAATTTCAGAGACAAGTTTTCTATCTATGGTCAAGATAATTTTCGTGTCACTCACATGAATTGGCGCCAACGCCAACCAATTTTAAAGTTTTGAACACTACACTCAACACTGAGCTTGGACGATAAACATTTACGGAAATAAATAAAACATTTTGAATTGTACTCGATAACAATTTAACATAAAGATGGAAGAGGATTTGGAAGCTATAAATAATATATCAGCTGAAGTGGATAATGCTCAAATACAAGTTCTTGCCGCGACGCAATGCATCAAAGGTAAGTTTCTAATCCTAAAACCTTTAATAAACAATTTATTTTTAATTTAGACATAATGAGCGCGGTAGAATCAGTGTATAATGAATTTTGCATTTTTAGAATGCTAAATCTCTATGTATGAAACCATGTTCCTTTAGTAGGAAAATACCTAGTAGGTACCTACTGTATCAACCACAACATGGTTTTTCAAAATATAATGCTTGAGAAAAATGCACTTTTGTACCTATTCTATTTTTGTGCTTATCAAATGCTGATAGAAAATATCGTATGGAAATCGTATTTATGAAATGTACCTAAATAAATATTGCTGGACAATTCACACAGAAACATCTAGCCTCGTTGTAAGCTTAAAAACTGTGTAACTCGTGCTAGATCTCTCATATAGGTATCTACGGCTAGTACCTACTTATTTCAATAATTGCAGCTCAAACATTTGTGGTCGCTAAACTGAAAAAGGAAGCAGAACGATGTAAAGAGACTTATGAAAGTATCCAAAGCGCTAATAAGAAGTTGCAATCCGAAATTGCTCAGGCAGAGCAAGAAATTAACAGGTAGGTTCTATTTCACTTTCAAAATTTTCGTGAGTTAAGTATACCATTCATTTTATAAAACGGGAATTACTCACGTATTTATACAGGAGTTAAACAACTCTCGACGTTTCGACCACAACAAGAGCAGTCTTTATCAGGAGGAGTGAGCGTCCCGCCGTGCCGTGCGTGGCGGGACGCTCACTCCCGTTCGAGTAATTCCCGTTTTATAAAAAGGAGAGGTAGGTTTTACTTCTTATTTAAAAATTCTCAGGCACATTTATTGCAACTCAAAGTTTGTTAACCTTTAAGATTTAAAGATTTGTGTCATTTATTTCCATGAAATCCTAAAGATCACTTGGACATGTCAATAAATACAATACAGTAATAAGTAAAATTAAATAAAAATATAGGTAGAATGGAAACTTGACATAAATTTAAAATAATAATCAATATTTCTGTAACAGTTTACAAATGTCGAAGGAAAGGATTAGAATGGCTAATGTAGAAATTAAAAAGGAGCTGCTTCTTGCTAAAGAAAGAAAACTCGAAATATTTGAGAGAGTAAGAATGGGAGAAGAGAGGTATGAAAAAATTTGGCTTGAGTGCAAGAAGCAATATGAAAGCCTTCCTCGAGTAATTAAACTACAGGAAATCGCAGACAGAGAAAAAAGTCTAAGACAACACATAACAGATCTTGACATCGAAACTAAAACTCTAGTGGAAGAGATAAAGAAGAAAAAAGAAATGAATCGTAATATAGATAGAGAAAGAATCATAAAGTTTGCAGAATTTATGGTGAATGAGAGACCTACACTGATTCAAAAAGCTAAAGAAACATACAAAGAGATTCAGGTATTTGTGAATAAGAATCAAAATATTGACATTGAAGTTGCTGAAGATATAGAAATAGTTGAAGAGGCTGCAGTCACGACTGACAATCAAAATAACTCTAGTGACGAGATAGCTTCTATTGTAAGTTTTAAAACATTGAAACCTTTTAGTGGTACTTTGAAAAACTTTTATAACTTACTTGCTGACCTGCACGCGGCTTCGCTCGCTCTATTCCCATGTTGTCATACCATTTAAATCTTCCCTGGGCTACGTCCATTTTAAATCTATATGCACCTAAATCGGCCCAACCGTTCTTGAGTTTTAAAATTAAAACGAAAAGTGGTATTAATTTTTATATAACTGATAAAATTATAAGGTACCTTAATACATAGGTATATACTTAAATGAGAGAAAGTAACTTGGTTTCTTTTGTTTTAGATGCCTAAACTACAACTAGATTCATTGGATTTTGATGACATAAGTGTGAAATTGGAACAGGTAACTTGATCATACTCTTGTACGTAGCATTTAAAGAAAATATTGGAAGTGCTGCTAATTATTTTTTTTTAATTCAGGTGAAATCTAAGAAACTTGACTATACAGCAAGTATGGAACACAAAAAATCATTCTCTACATCTTATTTTGACATTGGTACGAGCGTATTTAACAGGAAAAAAGATGTCGATGACTCTATCTCATCGTATTTTCCTTTACCCAAAGCAAAAAATGATAATAAAAATTACTCGCAAAAGAAATTAATAAATATTCTGGAAGATGTAAAGCTCGATACCGAAGATGCAATTGATCTTATATCTAAAGTGAATCCCTATTCAATGCAGACTGTAAAATACATTTCTGCATCTGGTAAAGATGAATCAGGTGCTGTTAAAAAAAAGGTATGAATTATTATATTATTGATTTCTCTTTAAGCCGTGCCCTGCGCTATGACCAATTTAAACTTATGCTGCAGGACTTGCATCTGAATGAACCAACACACGATGAAATAATAGAAGAGGTATCGAGAGGTACTCAAGATGTATCTCCAGATTCGGAAAACATTGTAAATCCTCCATCACAGTTTCTTGATAAGTCACTCGGATCTCAAAAGACTCAAGTGAGTAAACTGAAAGCTAATAAACATATACCCATGCATTAATGTTTAAGTAACATTATGTATCTAACGATATTTTACAGAAATCACAAGACCATAAAAAAATTGTTTCCTTTAACATGTCTAACATATCTCAGAGCCATACAGATATTGTTAACACAAACAATACCAAAGATCACGATAACCAAGTGAATGAACCTAAGGAGACGATTAATAGTCAATTGAATAAAAGTAACGAAGATGATGGTTTTACAAAGATGAAAAATATGGTTTTGAAGAAACATAATTTAGACCTGACTCCTCCATTTGTTTATGCAAAGAATACTATACAAAAGGTAAACTAATCACCAATTAATGATTTAAAATTATAATCGAAGATTTATCATGCAGGTAAGTGTCATTAAATTTTCGAAAATTTATATTTTCAGAATTTTGACAGTAATGTTGTTACTTCGAAATTCTTCAAAATCAATAACATAACTGAAACAGACGACATTATGGATTCAAAAGACGCCAAAGAGACCAAAGTCATAGATGAATCTGAAACAACTGACAAGGTCAGATCAGAATTTGGACATAAGAGCTCAGACAATTCACGGATTTTGAAGAACATTTCTGGAGTTGTTCAAGTAGACAAAGCAAATGACGAATATGACGTAATTATTCCCAGTCCAAAGAGACAAAAAGTAAGTTCTACTCTACCTTGCAAAAATACTACTAGTAAATTAAATCTAATGCCTATATATATTACTATGATTATAATGCCTATACAGGGTGTCCCAAAGTTATGGGCCATGGAGGGGAAGTACCTTAAATATCGTAGATAGTGAATTTTGCTCAAAGAAGACTTCATTTTATTTTTAAAAGTAAGTAATTCTGCATTCATAGATTTTCTAAAAATTACTTGCTTTGTCTGGGAATCGAACCGACTTACATGTGGAAAAAAAATTGCTCTACTTTTATGATACCAATCGAAAGAATAGCTAAAAAATAATAACTTTGCTTAAGTAACATAGTATTTTAAAAGAAAGGAACAACATAAAATAATTGAGTCAAGGTCAAATGATCGAGTTGCAAACAGAATTGTGCCATATCACATTGAGTGTTCACCATAAAATGACTAGAAAATCAACAGGCAGCCGGGTCACAAGAAGATTGGCGAAGATGCTTAAGACAAGAGGGATCACATTTTGAGCATTACATTAATTAATTTACAAAAAAAAATATTTCATGTTTTTTATTTGATTAAAATAATTTTTTTCACGTTGTTCCTTTCTTTTAAAATACTATGTTACTTAAGCAGAGTTATTATTTTTTAGTTATTCTTTCGATTGGTATCATAAAAGTAGAGTAATTTTTTTTTCCACATGTGAGTCGGTTCGATTCCCAGACAAAGCAAGTAATTTTTAGAAAATCTATGAATGCAGAAATACTTACTTTTAAAAATAAAATGAAGTCTTGTTTGAGCAAAATTCACTATCTACGATATTTAAGGTACTTCCCCTCCATGGCCCATAACTTTGGGACACCCTGTATATTATTATACTATAATAATGTACGAGTATATTGTACAAGTAAGCACAATGTGTGTTATATTTAAGTAATTGTTTTCTCATGTAAGTTAATTTATTATTATGAGAAATAAATGATTTTAGACCTGATATATATATATTAGCCAGCGTTGTGAATTACGGTCTTATCTCTCGCCACGATCGAAGTCCCTGTGTCTCAGCAGTCAGAGTCTTATAAAATAAGGGAAGTGGAAAAGTTTTACTTATATTTTTTCAGATTGATGAATCTAAACCAGGAAAATCATTTTCTGGATATCTTTTTAGTCATGGTCCTCAGGGCCTCCCAAATTCACTGGATATTTCGCTGAGCACTACTGAATATGAAGATGGAGAAGTAGACTTTTCTCACGGCATTGGTATAAATATATTTCTAATTAATAGTACATAATTAAAATTAAGAAAATATTTAAAGGAATATGTACATTGCTTACTTTCAGATTCCAGTTTGCTTTTATCTCCAAAAGCTGATTTACCAAGATGTGATAATATGGAGGTCCAATCCCAGGATGCCCCAAATTTTCTATCAGGTACTAGAATAATAGTTTATAAAATTTATAAAGCATGTTTAATGTATTGTAATAGCTACTGTTTATATTAATGAAGCATTTACATTTCTTTAATTCATTCAAAATTAAGTATTTTCCTATGAATAGGCCTGTTAAGTGCAAAGGACACAATGCCTCTTCTCACCTTGAAATATAATATTGTGCAAGACATTGCATAAGATAAAGTAATCTTTTTTCAGGTTTGCGCAAAACAGGGTTATCATTTTTTGGGAATTCTTCTGGAGATAACCAACAAGATTCCAGTGCCTCAAATCAAACTACTGGAGGATTTAATTTTAACTTTGGTGGTGAAGAGAAGAAGAATAGAGGTGGTCTATTTAGTATGTTTCAATGAAATTGTTTAAATAAAAGCTCAGTTGAGTAGTTTAAATGATAACTTTATGTGGAAAGATTAAAGTCCAATTCAACATTTATGAAGTTTTACAAGTAATGTTTAGTTAAACTATTGATGGAGTTGACAAGCTCTAACAGCTATTAACTGCAATAAAATGAATAAGGGAGCAAATACCTCACTAAATTCTATGCCTGAGTCTCCTTCTAGTTTAGTACATAATAGGTATTTGTAAACAAATGTTAATCCTAAGAATATACCACTCCAAGAAGCTCTATACAGAGCAGTTTTATATGCACTTTCTAAATTCATTCTAATACAAACAATGCAACAAAAGTATGCATTCATAGCATCACTTACAAAAAGAGGAGCAAATATTGTCCACCAAGCACTGTTTATTACACCATCAATCTTCAGTGCCAATAACACTGTAAATATTGTTATCGTAATGAGGTTAATCCATATCTCAAACACTGTTAGTCCAATCCACTGTACAATTTCATGCAAAGAGAAGAACATCTTGGATTACTGATTTGCTCCAATTACAGCAGTGCGGTACACCCGGACATGTACAGATGACTGCAGTCTTATTGAATGATCAAAATCAAAATTTTGATCTTTTGGGATCAAGTCATCTAGAAATAAACAAAGATATTGTTAAATAATGAACTCCTATTAACATTTGATTTCAGTATTGTCTAATCTTATAACATTCAACTTACCTATAACATCAATGGTATCTGTGTTGATTTCAATTTCATGTGTCCCTGGGAAAGCAAGTTGTATTTGCACAGCTAAGTTGCAAGTTCTTTGAATTGCTGCACCTAAACCATGCAGAACTATCTCTTTTTCTCCTTTACTCAATAGATCAATGCAATTGTCAAGTTGGCTCTGAAAAAAAAAAACAAAACAGATATGTTAAACAATACTATTGTTCAAATTTTTTGGCCTAATGTTTATTAGATAATAACATACCTTGAAATTTGACTTTTTTGTTATAAAAAATACATTATCGCCATCCAGTGGTTTTATGGGAACTCGTTTTTTGATGGTGTAATTCTTATTGTGAGTTTGATTACGTTTGGTTTCTTTTGGGTTTTCAGGCCCTTTTTGAGGAGTATTTTCTGACAGCATTATAATATAACATATTCCTTTATGGCTAATCGATATTTATTACGTTTTAAGATCACGCAGGAATAATGTATGATTCTAAACAGCACACTGTACTGTACACTACACCGTGCAAAACCAATCCAATCCAATCCAACCAAACCTTTTCAGTTTTCGTCATTTATTTTTGCTGTCAAAACACCGATTTTATTTTGGCAGTGACAATGACAACTTTAATGTTATGTCAGCCGTACATTATACGTTTATCACAACCCAATGGCCAGTCATCTTCCCCACAAGAAAAAGAAGACGAAGTTTGTCTCAAGCTTAATAATATAAAAGATAAATTTATTTGACCTCATCTTGTACAATTGTCAGAAATTAAACAAAGATCATAAACATAACGTAATGTTGTGTTCTAGCTCCATTATAGAACATAATTATGCTTTGACTGTGCGAATGCCCTCTACAACTTTGGTAATGACAATGTCATAATTATTACATCTGGTTGTGGGATGTCAGCGCATGTGACAACACAACAATCTTCAGTCACCTCACCAGCTGGCTGTCAAACACAGCACAGCTGTTTCCACTAGAGATGCGCAAACCAGTACTCTCTAATGTCATGCCATATGGCATGACATTTGGTACCGCGTCATATAGCATTTTATCAGTACGCAGTACTCTAAACATGACCCGACGTTTTATTTAACAAAGTTGATTTCCCTTCATACTTAACCCCAATAATTACCTATGGTATAAAAAGGGGTCTCCAGGCTTATGGTTGTGTTACCAATAATATTGGCGTATTTAAAAATCAACTTTATAAAAATAAAATAAATAAATATTACTGGACAATTTTACACAGCGACATCTAGCCCCGTGGTAAGCTCGAAGCTTGTGTTACGGGTGCTAGATTTCTGATATACTTAATATAATATACATACATAGATACCTAGATATTTTTTATTGTACATATTATAACACCCAGACACCCGGAACAAATATTTGCAGATCATACAAATAGTTGTTCCGAGGCGGGAATCGAACCCGCAAAAATTTATAATACAATAATTGAGTTTTTGTACGATTTTTTTTTTTACTTTTTGTTATAATATAATTATTTTTTTATACCATAGATTAATTCACCATAGATTAGAATAATTATTGACAGTGACATTTAATACGACAGGCAACAATATAATGGCATAGATAAAACAGAAATTTGAAAACAAAAGGGCGAAACGTTTTGTGGCCTTCTAGTACCATGAACAGTTGACGTTGACGGTCTTAACGGTCTTTCTTTACGTTTGTGGTTGTGGTACTAAAGTACCCACGGACAGTGGAGGAGTGGGTAAATGCCATGCGTCATGCTAAATTTTGTCGGGCTATGTGTACTGTTACAGTACGCGGTCGTGCTATATTACGCGTACTGCATTACTCATGGCACCTACACATCTCTAGTTTCCACTTTAAAAATTTATATTACATTATTTTCACTAAACCGTAATTAATTTATTGTTATGAAAATTACAAAATGTGTGAGGAAGAACCTATTGATATTGAGCGAGAGCTCGATGACCTATTAACGGAAGTTCAACCGAATTTACAAGATGTTATCAAACGGGTAAATATTTACTCTAATAATATAATACTTAAAGTGTACTAATTTACGTTATACAGGCATAAACATTTAAACCAAACCCTCTTTACATCTCTTTACAGAGTTTTACTAATGTTATACTACAGCAATGTAAAAATGGGGAACAAGCAAAACCAGATATACTACCTGATACATCCTACTTTGCCAAAAATACACAAGTGTAAGTACTAATACACACTTTGCAATAACAGCATTTGAGGTGTATTAGAATATTTATGAGGAAAATAACACTAGACACAGAATATTGTTTTAAATTTATTATTTCATTCTTATCTAAATAATTAAGGTATACCTGAGTTAAATAACGGAAAATATTATTGTATGTCTGCAAAAAAGTGTTGATACTCTAATTTACAAGCCCATCATGTATTGATACTTTTACATTTAAACAATACAGCTATTCCTCTTCTATTGGCTATGTTGTGCCTGCCTATAAATAGTTAACACTTCATAGGGGGTACCTATACAATAAGTAGGAAGCTTTACTTTACGTGAATATAAATCACTTACTTAGTTAAAATTGATTTTACAAAACCCATGTGAAGATAACACTTAAATAATATCATAAAGTCAAGCTTACTTATCTGTAACTATTGTAAAACGATTTGTATTAAAAGATTTGTGTAGTAATATCACTCTTTCTTGTCATAGTAGATAGTAAATCCACGCAATATGAATGCTTATTCAAGCATTGAAATTTTTTTTTGAGCTCTTTCTTCTATCTGCAATCAGTTTCACTTTTAGCAGATTTTTTGTGTGCATCTTGGCATTGAAATTAAATAAAAAATATTGTTTTTCACAGGAACCTAACAAGACTGGAATTATTGAAACCACCAACATTCCATATGCAATCTCTATCCTTGGACCTGAAGTCTATGGGTCTTACCTTCTGTTGCTCACTCGGAGAAGTTAGTGTTAAAGGGCTCTATAGTGCATACAATGAAAACTTGTATAACCTGTTGCCAGTCTTATCTGAAGGTCATTTTGTGTAAGTACCTCTAACATTTCTCATTAATAAACAATCCTACTATTATTATAAATGTGAAAGTTAGTTAATTATGGAGGGATGGATGTTTGTCACATAGTAGTTTTTATGTAAAATACATATTAAAAACTACCTACTGAATGGATTTTGATGAAACTTAACAATAATATAGCTTACAAATCAGAAAAACATTTGGGGATCCTATTAAAACATGGGAAAGTCCATTAAAAGGTGAGAAAAACTGCAGGTTGATTAACTGTTTGTGATGATAAATTTTGAAAACCTAAGATTTGCACATCAACCAAATAATCAAACTTTTATAGTACATAAATATGTTCATATAATTTATGTTAACATAGTAACAAACATATCAAATTACCTACTGATAAGTACATATAAAAGTAACCTCATATTTAATTGTTGTTTTTATAGGTCTGTGCATAATTGAACTGATATGGTGAGGCACGCGAATACATGTGGTTAGCAGCTGTTGTCATTATTTTATAACGTTTTATTTAAACTACTCTACCATTTAAAATCTAGATAATTTATTGACGATTTTATTGATTTATAATAATTAATTGACGCACGATGCAGGTCAACTCTAAGTAATTGCGATTAATAGAAATTCATGGTTTTACTTTTTTTTCTGACACGTTAGTTAGCAAAAAATAATCCTTATTATGAAGCTTTTTGATTAGGATAATAACATAACTTTATTAATTATTTTTTACGTAAACGGGTTCGATTCCCGGTTCAACCATGTAATTATTTAAATATTTATGAACACAGTAAAATTGTTTTTTGTAATTCAAAATGTTCCATCTCCCCCTGTATGTATAGTAAAACCATTTTTAAACTGAACGCCCCTCCACCGCGGTTACACGTACATGCAAAAAGGTGTATAGATACAACACACATAAATTGATCTTTGTCATTGGATGTTCAATGACGTATAAACAAACGGGCCCCTAGACAAATGTGGCAATAGCTTAGACCATAATGATAATAGGTTTATGTCAAATCCATACATTTTGTACTTTTTTAATAACGATGTCGACGAACGCCAAATGTCTAGCCTTCACGGTGTCACTATGAAAGAAAGACTGGATCTGTCGACCAACTAGTGCATTAATGAGCCGAACGCGCGACTGAACGGACGTGTCACTCAAACAAAGAGCGCGCTCCCCGCCATACAAATGCCTACACGGGATTGGTCGCACAACTTATTGACAACGCAGTGCGCGGATGAGTCCATGTTTACAGTAAAGTTGTAGCACGCACACAAGTATACTGATGCAATAAGTATTTCCTCACACACGTTGAAATTATCACGGTTTTGGAGGGAAGTTCATTTTAAGATTAGATCATCTATACATGACTATTAGCAAAGACATTAAGTACCCATAGGACATTAGTATTCTTTGCCCAGTAGATTGGATTTCCCGTTTATCTCAATATGAATTTACCCTTCTTTGCTCGAAAATGGGAAGTATTCCTTTCGGTTTAATATTGTTATGAATTATGTTGCAGAATAACATTAGCTAACCTAACAGCTGATGTGACAGTAGGCTTGGCACTCAATGACGATGCTTACTCCTTCATCAACCCTGGAATTGACTTCACGCACGATGAGGTTCTAGTCAAGGTGAGGACTGGGACAAACACATATTTTTAATTTTCCTTAGGCCAGATATCTTCATCTTATGATATCCGTCACCTCTGCGAATTACTCCCATACTAAGCCAAGCGAAATAGGTCTTTAACGAAAGTTCAGATTTAAGGATGTGCATCCCGGGCTGTATCTCATTAATGTTAGGATTCTAAACGTCAAAGTGTGTGTGTATACGGATGTCAACTACTGAATGAACTTTTGAATAAACTTTGCAGCCTTGAAGCATGAAATACAAAAACGTTATGGTTTCAGCTAACATGGCCGTCACCTAAAAGAAATGGAGGCTACGAGTTCGCTACCACAGAGCAGCTAGCGAAGCATATCGGTAAGTGTTGCGTCACATTCGTTCTAATTCCATCAACAAAAAGGAATATTTAATGCTTCATCGATAACTATCTGATACTAGATACCGCCCGCGGCTATGCCCGCTTTATCTATTTTTATATTTCTTTATAAGTCTATATTAATTTAACATTAGAATATATTTCCAGACGACCTTCCTCTAACAGCGGCGATGTCGCTGCCTCTCTACGCGTTACTACGAGAGAGGTTACAGCGCCATCTAGCGGTGACGCTGCGACAGGCCACCAGCGTCTCCGAAGTGGTCCGATGCGATCACAGCCTGCTGGAGGCTTACAGGTATGTTCCACAATATGCTCAGAACTTCAAAACCTCTTATCATTATTAGCTAATCAGCTTTTTACTAGGAACATTTTAGCACCCACATTCATTATGTGCATACTGTGCATAGTAATTTTCACGATAGGAACGTAAATTAGTACGTAACATGGTTTCGTTGAATATTATTTCGACTTCTAGTACTTAGTTATTTATGCACTGTATCGTGCCAGTACTCGCCCTATTCTATAATATTGTCTTGTTCCTTCATAATTTTTATTAATTTGTTTCCAGCGCACAGATCGACAGCCTAACTCGCAACGGTAACAAAGTAATGGACATGGTTCTAATAAACATGCGGCGCACGCTGCTGCAGAACTGCAGGGAACAGCTCGAGCTACCGCCGCTCCATGCCACCTTCATGCACAAGGTATACATGACAAGCATAGATGTAAATAAATAGATAGGCCCTTTCCATAGTGAGTCCGCGCCCGTTTTGTTGCCAAGTTAAGAGCCTTGTGACTTTACGAAGTTTTGCGAAATTGGATATTTTATGCACCACGTGACCGGCGCGTCACGCGAATTCTATGAAAAATACTAAATGATCTTGATACTTCGTCGATCTAAAACATACAAATATACTAATAATTATTTTAGATCTGTAGAAAATGGCATCGAATAAATTCCATTTTATTGAGTGGATTTTTTTTCAGTTTCATTCCGAAATAATTATTATATTAATGTTTTTATTTAATTGATAGGTGTTTAATATATTTTCCTAAATTCAAAATGGTGGATATTTTTATTTCAATATTTGAATCAATTATGTTTTATCTTAATAATATCAATATTTATTTTAAATCTGATTGATTATTTGAAATCAATTAAGTAGGTACATAATTTTAAATTAAAACATTCATGATTAATAATTATATATATAAGAATAAAACTGAAAATAGTCTTATTGAAGTTAAATGTCCTCATTCATCTCATCTTATGGGCTCATTTTTAAACCGATTCTTCTGAAATTTGGTGTGTAGGTTTGTAATTAAATGTTTTTTTTTTGTCGAATGTTGGGACTTTATGTAAGTTCGAAAGTCTAAATTGAACGTACTAAATACAAATTCTAATTATAACAAAACAAATAAATTATATTACCTATATTTAAGTTGCTTGTTTTGTTAGATGGTATATTTGTGTTTGAATAAATAAAAGTTTCGTTAATGAAGGTTTTAATTATGTTTAGGTATTATTTTTGTAGTTTCGAACTTTATATTTATTTTTATATTTATTGGTATCCATTTATCTACATATGTCATACACAGATGTAGAATATCCATTTATCTACATATGTCATCTTGAATAATTCCCATTATATTTTTATTTTAATAAACTATTTATTTTTATTTTATTACGAACTTATTTAAAATATTTAATTTTTATATTAAAAAAAACCAACCCGCACTTGGCCAGCGTGGTGAATTAAGGCCTAATCTATCTCGTCAAGAGAGAAGTCCCTATCCCAGCAGTGCGAACGTGAATAGGGGTGTTATTTTATATACAGGGCGTTCCAAAATTATGGGCCATGAAGGGGAAGTACCATATATATCGTTGATAGTGAATTTTGCTCAAAGAAGACTTCATTTTATTTTAAAAAGTAAGTAATTTAATTAATTAATTTACAAAAAAAATGTTTCATCTTTTTTATTTGATTAAAATAATTAATTTCACGTTGTTCCTTTCTTTTAAAATACTATGTTACTTAAGCAGAGTTATTATTTTTTAGCTATTCTTTCGATTGGTATCATAAAAATAGAGTTTTTTTTTCTACATGTAAGTCGGTTCGATTCCCAGACAAAGCAAGTAATTTTTAGAAAATCTATGAATCCAGAATTACTTACTTTTAAAAATAAAATGAAGTCTTCTTTGAGCAAAATTCACTATCTACGATATTTAAGGTACTTCCCCTCCATGGCCCATAACTTTGGGACGCCCTGTATTTATTAGAAAGGTACAATTATTTAATGTTTACAATAAATAATATATTTATTAGAAAGGTACATTATTTATTGTTTACATATTGGATACTCGGTAAAAATAAGAACAAAAAATTACGGAATATTTTCTTTGTAATAAATATTATGGAAATCTATACTACAATTATCAAGCTGAGGAGATTGCTTGTTTATTTGTTTGAACGTGCTACTCAGGAACCGCGGGTCCGATTTAAAATATGATTTCAGTATTGGATAGTAAAATGATCGAAAAAGGCTATAAAACATAAACTAGTAAATAACGTAAAAACGCAAGCGCAGCTGTCGGCGGGTCGGCAAGTTAGTCATAATCTAAAAAAATCATAGGCATAATTACATTTAGTCGTTGGACGGTTTCACCAAAAAAAGTTGCCTTGTTGTTTTTTAATTAGGATAGATAACTTTAGATATGCAATCCACATCCTACAGCATAACCTCCAAATAAATAAGGTAAAACAAGATGACAATGATGTGGTACAATTCTTAGGCCAGCAACATTTGGTACAATTCTTAGGCCAGCAACAACAATAATTGACCGTTATCAATAAAAATAACAATTGATCGTTATCAACGGATCAACTTATGTCGGTCGTAGTATCGCAATAACACATACACGCACACTAACAGCGTTTTTACAGCAATTGACAGTCCCACACACTGACATTTTACGAAATATTTCTATATTTTATTCAAGAACAACCGACATAGGTCCGACCTCGACAAGCGCTCGCGCGGTACTAAATGGAAAAAGCCGGCTGAATGAAAAAACTACTAAATTATGGTAGTTTTATTTTATTCATAAAAAATTACCAAAACCGTTCTACAAATTAAAATTAATATCATAGTTTAAGCAAATGTTGATAAATATTTTGATATAAATATGACGTCCCATTGATTTAGAACTTCGGAGTTATTGAGGTTTGTTTCGAAGCATTTTCGGACGATATTAAATTCGGTATATCTTTAGAATAAAAGCATTTAACGAAAATGTACTCTACTCTAAATGAAGAATAGGATATACGTAACATAATAAAAAATAGTTTTATCGCCCATATTCATTAGAATCTACAAATTAGAGCTGAGAAAACAGGTCTTCGATCGTTTTTTACGAAACATGTATCCGGAGAATGATTATTACTCAATATATAAACAAGTTATCTAAAATGTTTCTTACTACTTTTGTAGAGGAGAAAACGAACTATTATAAAGATGTAATTGTAATATCAAACAACTAACGCAAACCATAGAATTAGGACGAGAAAACCGAACAATTTCGCGATTTCACGTAATAGGCCTCTTAAGGTGAGCTAGTTAGCGCAGTTGGAATCAAAGGAAAAAGATAGAAGTATTTGCAAATATCGTGGGAGAAAAAGAGATGACAGTATTTTCACAGTACGCTTGGTTGTGTATGTTATGTCAAAGACAATGACACAGTTTTTGGTGTAGGGGCGAATCTATTTATTTACATCTATGATGACAAGTGCTATTCAACTAGCACAAAGTAATGGACAGAGTAGTAAAACATATGCGTGAAAACTTTTTATTGGCTGTATGTATGTAGCTAGCTGTAATCTTGTATTATTTAAATGGTTTCATTTCAATAGTTTGATACATCTCTCTCCATCGCAGGTCGGTTCACTATCGTACGTTGGCAAGTTCGAGACTGACACGGGCTGGTTGAAGAACCTGGCGACTGTGAACCGCATCAATGACGTCAGCGTCACACGACTCGACCCTATGAAGACCAGCTTCCACGTCACGCTTAGGATTAAGGACCTTCAGGTACTTTACTCTTTCTTACAGACTGTTAGGAACACCTTGCTGCTCTTTTCTTGCTTATATTTATTTTTAGTAATCGACTCAAAACAATTATTAGAAAATGGTAAAGGAAAAATTACAAATCACTGAAGATATCAGGTATGGGATGAATTCGAGCTCTCTTAGATAGCGTTGTGGTTAGCGCAACCAGGGCTAAACTGGGTGGCGTGGGTTCGACTCCCACTCGAGGACTAAGATTACGTTGTAATGTTGCTATTTTCTTTACATTATATTTAAGATAACAGCAGTTTCCCAGCTTTTAACTTGGACGTATTTACGTTAACAACGCTACTTCAGCGTTTTACATATTCTGTGTGCATTTTTTACTACATTCTTGGTTTGTTTTTAAGCCAATTCTTGATATGTTTTATTTAATTGTAGATTGGCTACAACGAGTACCGTATAAAAGCGATGGGGGTGTCATGTGCGGGCCGCATCGCTGCGTCGTTCTCCGACGCGTCACTGCGGCTCGCGATCACCGTCGGCCTCTCGCACTGGGAGCCCTACGCACAGCTCGACGACATGCAGCTGTATTCCATGGAGTAAGTGCCACGTCTATATAGCTATCGATGTTTAAAGGATTGTTCGTCTCTCGAATGTCTTCCAACAAGATAGAATGTTAAATTAAAAAAATTGATAAATTTTAAATTACAAAATGTCGTCAGTAAATATACATACATATTACCTACAATGTCAAAACTAATATGTATTGTATTTTTAAGTCTTCATTTTTTTTAATATTTATTTTATAGTGAATGACTATCACTTAAGTTTTATAAATAGAAAATGGTATAGGAAAAATTACAAGATCACAACAGATGACATCATTCAGGTATGGGATAAATTCGATCTCTTACGTAACTCCGCGATAGCGTAGTGGTTAACGCAACCAGGGCTAAACTGGGTGGCGTCGGTTCTTGTTGTGGACACGACGAAAGATCTGTTCACACGCTGTAGTATAAGTAATTTTAACTTGAAATAGTAATGTGTGTTTAAATGTCGGCAATCGCAAAACAAAGGAATTCGTATTACAATAGGATATTTGCAAACTTTGATTTCGCCGCTACTTAGAAAATGTTAATGCGCTAAAGGCAAAATTGTTTTATGACTCTGTTATTTGAAAGGATATTTTTCTATTGTTTAAAATTCGTCTAAATTTTAAGTCTTTTACGATGGGAAAATATTTTGAGCTTAACGTGGGAATTTTGTTTGATTTGAGCGAGCTTGTTTTTATGTTATTTGGATTGTATAAAAGCTCACTGTTTCGATGTACAGTAGGGCAGTCTTACAAAGTCAGTCGTGAAGAATCAATGTCAGTCTTACAGAGTCAGTCTATAGAGTCAGTCGTCAGGAGTCAGTCTAAGAGTCAGTTGCCAGTCGCCAGTAAATTTATTGAAGTACGGAATAAATAGTAAAAACCAACTCCGCCTTTAATTGAAGATATTCTTACTGGACTCAAACCCCCAAAAATACAGTCCACTGCTTACAGTCCAGTACAGTTGGTCATTCGAGCCGGATACAGTTGGCCCTTTGACCCGGATACGGATCATCACTTCGGGAACATCTACGGGAACCTGAGCTCAAGATGGTCATCACTCGGAGCCAAGCGGACGCTGCCGAACCACGGGAGGACGCGGCCGAGTTGGACGTCATCGAGCGGGAACGTAGAAGGAGAATTTCCCTGGATCCGCCCGCGTCACCGGCGGTACGAAGAGAGGGACGGCGCGACGCAGACATAGCGTTCACGCCCGACTTCACCCGCGCCGGAGCAAGTCACAGAGAGGCGACACCAGCGCTACGAAGAGAAGGACGGCGCGACGCCGACATAACGTTCGCACCCGACTTCACCCGCGCCGGACCAAGTCGCAGAGCAGCATCACCTGCACGATCTGCGCGCTCGCTGCGTTCCACGAATAGCACGGCAATGCGTGCGCGCATGGCGGAATTGGCGGCGGAAGAAAAACTGGCAGAACTGAAAAGAAGAGAACTCCAAATTGAAGCGGACCTGGTACAGAAGAGGCTTGAAGCGGACCTAGCTGCCCTCGAGGAAGAAGAACGAAGTCTGCATGATGAAGGGGAGCTGCCGGAACCCAACGAGCGAATACAACAATGGGTGCAGCAAACCGCGCCGGTAAAGAAGAAGAAGAGCGCCGCGAATATCGACGCTCTAGCCGACGCTATTGAAAAACTTGCAAGACCGAGAATCTCATGTCCAGTCCTACCTACATTTTCCGGTGCACCAAATGAATGGATGATATTTAGAGCTGCTTATAATGAAACGACCAAGACATACAAAATATCTGGATCAGAAAATATTATGAGAATTAGAAGCAGCATCACCGGAGAAGCAAAGGAAATCGTATCTTCACTTCTATACACTGCAAGCGATCCTGAAATAATAATGAAGACCCTGGAACAATGCTTCGGAAGGCCAGAAATCATCGTTGACCGGGCCCTGGAAGAACTGAAGAAATTGCAAAGACCGGGACCATCAGCAACAGAACTTAACACCTTCGCCGTAAAGCTTCAGAACGTGGTGTGCGTACTAAGCAATGTGGGCAACAAAGGATACCTGTATAATCCTACACTGGCCCGAGAAACGCTGGAGAAACTGAGCCCGCACATACGATCACGATGGTGCGACTACGCCAGCGAGAACGAGACAGCGGAGCCAGAGATCATCATGCTTTCTCGCTTTCTCATGCGTGAAGCGGACCGAGCTTTGAGATACAGTAACGCGCCACCTAGCATCGCCAAGAAAGAAGTTCAACAGAAACCAGCCTTCATGAAGAGGACAAATGCCGTATTCAACACTACAGAGGAATCAGGAAAAGAGAAATGTTCCTGCTGTGAGAAACTACACGCCGCAATAGACTGCACAAAGTTTAAAGCGATGAACGTCAACGAACGATGGGAACACGTCAAGGAGAATAAGTTATGCTTCAAATGCCTGTTGAAGACGCATCGAAGATTCAACTGCAAAGCGAAGACCTGCGACAAGTGTTCACGACACCATCATCGTTTACTACATCAAGATAAGAAGGAAGAAACGAAGAAAGAAGAAGCTACAGAAGCAGTCATGACTACTTCTGCTGCTCAGTACAAGAAGGCAGTGCTGCTCAAGATGTGCCCAGTCACCGTCATCGGTCCATCGGGGGAGGCCACTACTCTTGCCCTATTCGACGAAGGAGCTACAGTCACCCTGATAGACGAGAAGCTGGCGCGAACCATCGGAGCAAGAGGAACGTCATTACCACTGAAGATGCGTGGAGTCAACACCATTCAGCAAGAAGACTACAGCCAAATTGTAACAGTACACCTGAAGACGAAATTCACCGACAAGCTTCGACCACTACGAGCACGCACTATAAAGAATATGAAACTCCTACAACAATCAATCCCTGCAAAGCTACTGGAGCAAGATCACCTTAAAGACCTCCGACAAGATGAAGTTTGTTACGAGCCGTCGGAACCAGGGATCCTGATTGGAGCTGACCATTGGGAGTACATAGTATCACAGGAGCTACGAGTAGGACGAGCAAATCAACCGGCCGCATCACGAACGCAACTGGGATGGGTGATACATGGAACCATGCCACGAGATATTGTTGCGGACCAAGACAGCGTCCTGCATGTTCACACAGAAGAAGCTATCATGAAGCAGAATAAAGAATTACACGATCTTATAGAAAAACATTTCAGCATTGATGCTGTTGGAATAAACCCTGAGCCACGTTTGAGTGAAAGAAATCTCCGGGCCACGAACATAATCGAAGAAACCATTGTGAAGAAAGAACAACAAGGATATGAAGTCGGACTACCTTGGAAATCGGAAGACCAAGAAGAGGAAGTACTGCATACACGCGATGAAGAAGACCGCGCAGACGGATGGTTACCAGATCCATCACGCTTCTCTAAGTTCGAGACCTTGGTGAAAACTACGGCACGAGTATTTTTCTTCATCGAGAGATGTCGACGACGAGCAACGAACATTGAAAAGAAGCACATTGAAGAGGCCGAACGTGCGCTTATTCGCCGCGCACAGAAGGAGCGCTTCCCAGACGAACTGCAACGAATAAAGACTTCTCGACCAATAACGAAGTCAAGTCGTCTGTATCGTTTGGATCCGATGATAGAAGACGGAATTCTACGAGTGAGAGGACGCATTGGAGCTGCCGACGCACCGATTGAAATGAAGAAGCCGGTGATACTCGACGGACGGCACCACATCACGAAACTCATAGTGATGCGAGAACACTGCATGGCTGGTCACGCTAACAGGGAGCGTGTGACTAACGACCTCAGACAGAAGTATTAGGTGATTCATCTACGACCGACAGTGCGAAGAATTGAAAAGGACTGCAGACTCTGCCAACTACGTAAAAAGAAGCCAGAACCACCAGCTACGGGAGACTTGCCGCGAGCACGCCTGGAACCATTTCAACGCCCGTTCAGCTATTGTGGGACAGATTACTTCGGGCCCATGATGGTGAAGATTGGACGACGACGTGAGAAGAGATGGGGCGCTCTCTTCACTTGCCTAACTACACGGGCAGTGCACATAGAGGTCGTTCCAACGCTGTCCATCAGTTCGGCAATAATGGCACTCCGGAGGATGGCTGCGCGACGAGGATGGCCCCGCCTCATGATGTCTGATAACGGGACAAACTTCAGAGGCGCGGACAAGGAGCTGCGGGCTGCATATGAAGAATGGATACCCGCACTTCGAGAGGAAAGCCTTCTGCATCGCATGGAATGGCGTTTCACTCCTCCTGGTGCGCCAAACCAGGGGGGAGCCTGGGAACGGTTAGTGCGATCAATCAAAGTTGCACTAAACGCCACACTGAACGAGAGAGAACCACCAGAAGAAGTTCTCAACACCCTATTGACTGAAGCGGAATACAGCGTCAACGCGAGACCACTGACGCATGTGAGCGTCGATCCAGAGGAACCTGAGGCGCTAACCCCGAACCACTTCCTGCTGGGATCATCGAACGGCCTGCCAACCACCGGGCCATGCAGTGAAGCGGATCGGCGCACATGGAGAGCAAGCCAGGCGCTCGCTGACCACTTCTGGAGACGCTGGCTACGAGAGTACCTTCCGACGTTGGTACCCCGGGGAGAACCTGCTACCCAACGGCCACAGCTGCAAGAAGGAGACGTCGTCATCATCGTGGACCATACTCTACCACGGAACGTGTGGCCAAGGGGAGTCGTCGAGCGCACCTACAAGGGACCTGATGGAGGAGTACGAGTGGCAGATGTCCGGACGAAGACGGGAGTCTTCAAGCGGCCGACCAGCAAGATCGTCGTGTTGGTGAAGAAGGAGGCTGCGCGAGCTTCGCCGGGGGGAGAATGTTGTGGACACGACGAAAGATCTGTTCACACGCTGTAGTATAAGTAATTTTAACTTGAAATAGTAATGTGTGTTTAAATGTCGGCAATCGCAAAACAAAGGAATTCGTATTACAATAGGATATTTGCAAACTTTGATTTCGCCGCTACTTAGAAAATGTTAATGCGCTAAAGGCAAAATTGTTTTATGACTCTGTTATTTGAAAGGATATTTTTCTATTGTTTAAAATTCGTCTAAATTTTAAGTCTTTTACGATGGGAAAATATTTTGAGCTTAACGTGGGAATTTTGTTTGATTTGAGCGAGCTTGTTTTTATGTTATTTGGATTGTATAAAAGCTCACTGTTTCGATGTACAGTAGGGCAGTCTTACAAAGTCAGTCGTGAAGAATCAATGTCAGTCTTACAGAGTCAGTCTATAGAGTCAGTCGTCAGGAGTCAGTCTAAGAGTCAGTTGCCAGTCGCCAGTAAATTTATTGAAGTACGGAATAAATAGTAAAAACCAACTCCGCCTTTAATTGAAGATATTCTTACTGGACTCAAACCCCCAAAAATACAGTCCACTGCTTACAGTCCAGTACAGTTCTAATCCTACTCGAGAACCAAGGTTAAGATCTTGTAATTTTTCCTATAACATTTTCTAATTATTTAAATTTAAATATATAAACTAGTGTCTTACGCATCGCTTGGCTTGTTTAACTTTTCCTCCAGCTGTTATATCTCGTGTGTTCCAGCGGCATGGACCTGCACATAACGGGTCTGGGCCCGCTGAGCGCGCTGTGCCCACTGGTGGGCGCGTGGGCGCGCGGCGGCGGCGCGGCGGCGGCGGGCCCGGCGCTGGCGGCGGCGCTGGCGGCCGAGGCGCGTCTGGCGCTCGCCGAGCTGCCCATGTGGGACCTCACGCACGGGAAACACTGAACATACAACATACAAATCGGTACTCCCTACGTGTTTTCATGTACCTGCCAGATACGCACTAAGAACTCTGCCTCACCAGGACGCCATGGCGACTTAGCCCGGCTACGTCTCTAGAAGTTAATATTGAAATGTAAGTATGTCACCTACCTCACTTGGCGACGGTGTGACTTGCGACGCCGGCGACGTGGCCATAGCGTCTCGGTGCGGCAGAGCTCTTATACATTTGATGTATTTTTGGCGTCTACACCATGCCAGTAAATTATAATAACTTTAAAAAAAAGTCAACTCTAAGTACGTTTTTATTGGTCGAATAACTTGTTCAACTTCATAATGTTTCTAATATTTTCAAATCTTTCAAACGCTGTCCTGACAAGTTTGTGTTTTGCAGATACACAACTATGCCTAGGGTTGCGTAGTACAGACACAATGGGCGGCTTTGTCACTGAACGCAATCTCTTCCAGACAACCTTGGGATGATGAACCTATGACTTATAGATTTATTTGTTTATTTAACTTTATTTGAAAAACCCATGGCTTATTTATTTGAATTTATAATTATGTAATAATAGTTTATTAAAATGACCTAAGCTTATGTAGATGTTCTGAAACTTTCACGTGTTTTTGTTTTGTATTAGATATAATGAAAAATACGTATGTCTTCCTCAGAATCTTCCGAAAGCCATTCACATATGTATTGTTTTAGAATTTAGTTCTAGAATTTAATAGTCTAATCTTTTTTAACCTTAATATTGACGTGTTTTTGAAGAAGTGTTATTATTATTAATTATTATAAGCATTAATTCCTATCAAGGAGCATTACTTTAAGCAATAATTTGAGACTTGATTGTTGTGTATTTTTTTATTTGATGTAACATTTGATGGATATTGATTATAATTGATATTATGTACATTTTGTATCGGTTGTGAGTGCCTTAACTCGTAAGACTGTTGTAAAATATTTATATTTTTTGTTTGAAAGTTGTTTAATTATATTTATGAAACTGAAATTGTATTTTTATAAAGATGCTTCCTGGTAATAATTTATTAGAAACCCAAAGGTTGACCAAGTAGAAATCTGGACAGCCTGTGGATAGGCTATCGATGTTTATTTTAACGATCCAATGTGCTAAATGATAGACTGAAACTTTTTATTTATTGCACGAGACACGTATCCTATTAGATATTTCTTGTTTATCAACAGTGAATCTTACAGAGAAAAACCATCCTAAAAAGTAGGCAACCATTTTGTCCCGGGCAATCAAACTCGCAACCATCGGCGTCGTAAGTGGAAGGGAAATTTATCTAGAAAAAAGTTTCTTGGTACAGAGTGTTATTATTCTGTTATTTTTTAGTTATCTCTGGCCATCATTTAAACTCTGTTTTGGTTTGTTGTAGGTATTTGCGATTTTATGTTTTCATTTTAAAGTATTTTTAAAAAGACGAACCTATCTATATATATAAAAGAAAGTCGTGTTAGTGCCTGAACTTATAACTCGAGAACGGCTGAACGGATTTGCCTGAAAGTTGGCAGGGGGGTAGTTTAGAGCCAGGAGAAGGACATAGGGTACTTTTTACTCAAATATAATGCGGGCGAAGCCGCGGGCGGAAAGCTTGTTACATATAAATCAGTAATGTGCTGTTCACCTGCTTACTAGTTATTACTATTCAAGGTTTCAGTAAATTATGGGAATAATACAATCTATTTTCTGTTCGATCACATTTTGTGTAGAAAGGTAAGTAAGTAGCTGTATCTTTAATTTGAATCGATGTACGGTTCATTTAGAGTTTATTTTGGTCGTTGGAGACTCTTTTAACTTGTGCGAGCGTCTTGCTCTGTAATGCGGCTAATTCAAATTTAATGGCGTTTAACGATAAAGCTAACAAAATAGATTAGGTAGGTACTTACTACACAAACATAAAATGGAATAACAATAAAGTACCTATCGTGCTGTGGTACGTAATAAGGATTGATGCTGTTGTTATTATTTGATAATACAATAGATATTTTTACAGACATACTTAACTTTATTTGAAAAACCCATGGCTTATTTATTTGAATTTATAATTATGTAATAATAGTTTATTAAAATGACCTAAGCTTATGTAGATGTTCTGAAACTTTCACGTGTTTTTGTTTTGTATTAGATATAATGAAAAATACGTATGTCTTCCTCAGAATCTTCCGAAAGCCATTCACATATGTATTGTTTTAGAATTTAGTTCTAGAATTTAATAGTCTAATCTTTTTTAACCTTAATATTGACGTGTTTTTGAAGAAGTGTTATTATTATTAATTATTATAAGCATTAATTCCTATCAAGGAGCATTACTTTAAGCAATAATTTGAGACTTGATTGTTGTGTATTTTTTTATTTGATGTAACATTTGATGGATATTGATTATAATTGATATTATGTACATTTTGTATCGGTTGTGAGTGCCTTAACTCGTAAGACTGTTGTAAAATATTTATATTTTTTGTTTGAAAGTTGTTTAATTATATTTATGAAACTGAAATTGTATTTTTATAAAGATGCTTCCTGGTAATAATTTATTAGAAACCCAAAGGTTGACCAAGTAGAAATCTGGACAGCCTGTGGATAGGCTATCGATGTTTATTTTAACGATCCAATGTGCTAAATGATAGACTGAAACTTTTTATTTATTGCACGAGACACGTATCCTATTAGATATTTCTTGTTTATCAATAGTGAATCTTACAGAGAAAAACCATCCTAAAAAGTAGGCAACCATTTTGTCCCGGGCAATCAAACTCGCAACCATCGGCGTCGTAAGTGGAAGGGAAATTTATCTAGAAAAAAGTTTCTTGGTACAGAGTGTTATTATTCTGTTATTTTTTAGTTATCTCTGGCCATCATTTAAACTCTGTTTTGGTTTGTTGTAGGTATTTGCGATTTTATGTTTTCATTTTAAAGTATTTTTAAAAAGACGAACCTATTACATATAAATCAGTAATGTGCTGTTCACCTGCTTACTAGTTATTACTATTCAAGGTTTCAGTAAATTATGGGAATAATACAATCTATTTTCTGTTCGATCACATTTTGTGTAGAAAGGTAAGTAAGTAGCTGTATCTTTAATTTGAATCGATGTACGGTTCATTTAGAGTTTATTTTGGTCGTTGGAGACTCTTTTAACTTGTGCGAGCGTCTTGCTCTGTAATGCGGCTAATTCAAATTTAATGGCGTTTAACGATAAAGCTAACAAAATAGATTAGGTAGGTACTTACTACACAAACATAAAATGGAATAACAATAAAGTACCTATCGTGCTGTGGTACGTAATAAGGATTGATGCTGTTGTTATTATTTGATAATACAATAGATATTTTTACAGACATACATAAATATTTTAACTAATATTTCAAACCCAGAAGGAAGAAATATTTGCAGATCGCACAAATTCTTGTCACGAGACGTGAATCGAACACGCAACCTCTTCCGTCACAGGCGGAACTTCGCCCGCTGCGTCAAAAAGATCGTCAAATCAATCTAATACCTAAATATATGATATGTTTCAGAGTCCTTACGTGGACATGTTGCGCCTTCTTGTTAATGTTGCTGATGTTCACGCTCGTTGTATTGATGGTGTACGGTATATCGGTCGGGTACCACTACGCACAGAAAGAACTCTCTTCGTTTGCTGGTAAGTAAATACTATAGGTATCTAGATAGATCATTATCTTCTTATGTATTAAAATCAATCGCTTACATTCGTCAACGACCCGGCTGATTTAGTTGGTTAAGGTCTTGAAATGTTCATAGTATCATAGTAGTTCATTGTAGTAGGTTGGGAAGGTTTAAAAGGTAAGAAAACTAGAAAGGGGGCGAAGCCGCGGGCAGGTCAGCCTGTTTTAGATAATTAACAATAACCTCATCCGAATAGCATAAAAAACCGCGATTGGAAAGCTAGTACAATGTATTAAACATATCTTATTATTTTAGTATAGTATAAGTAGTTATTATAATAATTGTATTATAGATAAGAACGAATTAATACTACCAGGTTGAAATTATATGTTCTGAGCTACTGGCATAAATAGTATATAAATTAGAGTCAGTGTATCTGGTAAGTACCCAATTCATGAATAAAAGATTTCAACGCGCGCCTTGCTTGGCGTGCGAATGCGAAGTGAATTAGACAAATCACTACATATCATATATCATTCACCAACCCGCGCTTGGCCAGCGTTTGAATTTAGGCCTATATATATCATCGAGAGAGAAGTCCCTATGCCCCAGCAGTGGAAAAGTTAATAGGTATAGGTGATGACGAATCAAATCACCAGGTTTCTTTATCGTAAAAGGGTTAGCTTACAGTTCATATGGTTGTGTGTCACAGTTATTTTTTACTACAGCTTTTGTAAATTTTCGTTTCAGTAACTTCGCAAAAGGAACCCACGATGATAATGCGAAGGTCAGGAGACGAGGAGTACCAGCCGGTGGTGCGCTTGATGGCCGTCAACCAGAGCGAGGCTGAGAACCCGAAACGACCCCTTATAGGTAACCTAGTACTTCTAGTATTTATAATGGAACCTGCGCTAAATTAGAATGTGCGCCACCACTGAAGTCTTATATAAGGTTAATGCGGGAACTACAAGTATTAGAAACTTTAATATCTAGGCAAGCAGCGCCGCGTCTAACGGACTTGAGTGGCGGCGCGTAGTCTAACTACAATTGGCCCGTATCAAGTTTTTTATAAAACAAAATTATATGTACTTAATGATGTTTTTTGAGTGAACGCTAGGTATTTGGACAATTCTATTCTTATTCGAATTTGTTGTGGGAAAACTAAGATCTGCACTGACGACTCGTACCTATTATTATTGTTTTGCAGAGGACTACCAAACCGAGAGGGCTAGCGAGAAAGTCTACATGGAAACTTCACAGACGCCAATCGTTCTCTTAGAGACGGAGAGGTAAATTACAAACTAGGTTAATTATTCATTTCATTCATAACTTAAAAAGAAAAGTTGCTGATTAATAAATCTCTGACATATTGAATTGATAGTCAACACGTACCTTCTGACCACTATAAATGATACACACTGTATTCCGTTATCTGTAATATTCTAAAGCTGTGAAGAGTTTGTTTGTTTGAACGCGCTAATCTCAGGAACCGCTGATCCGATTTCTGAAAAGTCTTTCACTGTTGGATAGTACATTTATCGAGGAAGGCTATATTTCATAGAGTATTATGTAGATATCGTAAAAAAACGCAAGGAAAGCTGTCGGTGGGTCGGCTAATACATTTTAATTGTGTTTGACAGACCGCCTAGTGTGCCTGAGATGTCGCCCCACGAGAAAGAGTTTGCCAAGCGTCTCATCGGCCGTATGCGACGATCCCAGAACAACACAGACGCACCGTTTCTTCGGCCTTTGAGGAATACCACAAAAGCTCTTGTAATCTCCGGCTAATCAGCTAAGAAATTCAATCTTTCGCGATACCTCACTTTATAAGAAGTTATAACGTTAATGTCTGTTGATAAAATTACGCGATTAAGACCCGTTTTAACTTCTCAAATAATCAACTGCGATTGAAAAGCGTAATTTCTACACACAGCTTATCTATATATAAATAATAACCTGCCTACGCTTTTAAAAGTAGGATTACATGATTTTTCTTATGAAGCTAAATAAAATTATAGTTTCTTATGGTAATGTTTTATTTCACAATTACACTTACAAAACAATTACGTACACGAACAAATAAAATATAAATAATCTCAAAAATTAAGTCGATAATATCGGTGATACAATTTTTACGTCAAAGACAGTCAAAGAAGGAAGGAATTGTTTTGGATAATAACAATTTCGATAAATCAAAACATTCTAGTCAGATTACCTAAACGAATAACATCTGCAGCACCGCCAAGAAGGGTTAAATTAGCCGTTAGATTTTGATGTACATCGGTGTTGTTGAAGATGAGATCGTTGATAGTATTGTTGTTGGACGGCATGGGGTTGTGGTAGTGTCTGCGGCCGCGCGCGGCGGGGATGTCATCCAGGGAGCGCATGCGGGATGCGGCGCGCTCCAGGCTCCGCATGCCCGAGTTCATGCGGCCCCCGCGTCCCTCCCCGACGCCGAGCCGCGGGAACTGCGCATAGTCCGTGCGGCGTCCTGACCTGCGGCCCTCTGGCCCGGAACGGACGGCGCCTGCTGCTTGAGCCGCCTTATCTGTAAAAATGATTTAACTGGAGACTAGCTCGTTTCTACCCAAATTTTACGTCGCAGGCCCTGACTTGCCCCTTGCCGCTGACGCATACTGCGACGGAACAAGAGAACATTCTCGACGTTTTTCATATGATTGAGTGTCCGGCAACGCATACCGCATACCGCAGCGTTGTCCGTCACGATCACCAGACCAAAGCTTAAGCCCGCTACTCCATAGATGTTGCTTTACGAGGTGGCACCCACGAAAGGAGTAGGGAGAGTAGGTACCTAATTGTTTGGTCTTAACAAGCCCAACTCTTTGATGTAACTGAGTCGAAACCTTTGCGGTGAACTGATTCCGCGTTTTTCCGGTACCTACTCTGATCTGATCTTTGGCTTATTATAACACTTTGTATATTTTATGCAAAAAGTTACCCATAGCCTCCACAGCAGTTTGAACAGAACAGTAATTGTAACCTATCCCGATTCCCATCAGCAGCATACAAGAGATGGTGAACAGGAGACAGCACACTAGCATAGCACACACGGTACATAGTGATACTCTGAAACAGATAGTTTATTAGTTGATATTGTTAACAAAATTCTTAAGAAAATACAAAATAATTGTTTCACTCATATCTATAATTAAATTATGTAAACCTATGTACGAGTAAAACTGTCTCAGGTAGAATTTGTACCAGAGAACCTTAGTATAGGCAAATATAAGCAAAGTATAATTGCGAATATATGTAGTGTAGGTAGGGAAACCGTAGGTATCCTAATGTTTATTTTTTTATGATAGACCTATAGACCTTTATTTCGCCATTATCTCACCTGATGGAAAGTGTCAATTTGGCCGAGGAACGGTATTATAAATGAATGAGTATCTACTGAATACTTGGTAGAGATTAAACTTAAACATTTTAAGGTTTAGAGTAGGTAGGTATGTAAGTTAAAACGATATGCTCAGATTTTATGAAATAACTGACTCACCTTTCGACAGCGTCTAAAACTATGGACACGAAAGAACTAAGCGAACAACACACACATCCCATTTTGTTACAGACACTTCGATGTCGCAAGAATATATTTCACTATTTAGGTTCATCCATGATTTACATTTTCAAATTACCACCGTTTGGCTACTTAAATCGAAACATTCATCTAATTTGATGATGAACAAAAATTTTGTTGGGGTTTCTCTATAACGTAAATACCAAAGAGTAAAGAGTAGATCTAGATATTGCTTATCTTTATTCTTCTTCATATAGTAAACGGCAAACCACAGATTTATTACAAACTTTGTTCTGTACTCTGCACAAGTTAAACTAAAGGCTCGTTTACGCCGAGCCAACAACGTGCGACATTGTCACATGCTACAAATTCTCATATTTGTAGCATGCCACAAGGTGCCGCATGCTACAAATAGAAATCATTTGCGGTATGACTCAAGGTGTCGCCATTCCACACAGTTCTTGCCTCGCAGTGTTGCCCCCGGTGTAAACAACAGTGCCCATGACGCACGTCCGTATCTACTCGTCGGTGTGTCGGTGAATGGGATAGTATACATATACACTTTGCCGGCCTAAGATTAGTATAACCAGAAGAGGTACAGAAGAATCAATTCTTGAATAAATGAAACAACTTTATAATGTGTATGTTGTTTATATTATCTATGTGTTTATACTTATTTATCATGTTTTTTTATTAGGCCGCATACGTTTAATGTTATGGTGGCTGCGTTTAAGCACACGTCCCTTGCGCTTGTTTTGTCGTCTCCTTCCATCACTCCCTGAATACTCATTATTCCCTTCACTCTCATAATTCTCACCTTCCTCATCATAATCATTACTTCCTTCAATCTCATAACTGTCATATTCCCCACGTAATTCACTCACATTACTGTCATCACTATCATAGTCACTGTCACCCGTCTCAATACCATCGCTATCACCCTTATAATAAAGAACTTCATTGCTATCAACATATTCAGAATAATCAGAATCATCCTCTTCTTTTTTTGAATTGTAGTTACTGAAGAGGAATGGCGCTAAAACAAAATAATAAAATTAATACGAATTTCTGCAACTCATAAATAATAAATAACCGTAACACAAGCTTCGAGCTTACCACGGGGCTAGATGTCGTTGTGTAAATTGTCCAGTAATATTTATTTATTATTATTTATTTAAATATACAATTAGGGACTCTGCACCGCACGCTTATTTCTTTAACAGCTTTATTGATTCCCATTTATGTAGGTAAAGGTGATTAGTAGGTACCTATATACTTAGTTTATCTAGCTTTCTGGCCAACGTATTTCACCGAAATTGGATAGATTTTCCGTGGAAATGTATAATTTCCTACAGTAAGACAATTTACTATTCATAAGATGGCATTGCATGGCTTGGAGTATGCTATGCCACACGTCACAATCTTTATGAAATGCTTTCTTTCCTTCAATATTTACGAAAAATTGGGACAAAATAACAAAAATATTGCCAAATTTCAAGCGCTCAAGCAGCCAAAGGTCAAGCGAAAATTCTACAGTTGAAATAATGAGGCACTCGTACTGTTTATTTCGAGAAAACACCATCCCTTATATAGGTAATACAATACAGTATACTATAAATACCCACTAATTAAAATACTTACTACATCTAGGAAGAGATCTCAGCATCTTGATGTTATGCATGAGGACATTGGTCATGATAGCTAAGATCTGATTCTCAAGTAGGTGTTGGTAGTTCGCAATGATTCTGTTCACTGGACCTTCTATCGTTAGGTACTCCGGCCTGGAAAAGAATGCACGCTATTTGATAGGATTTATACAGTATTTTGTACAAGGTGGAATTTCAAAACTGCGAGCTCTTGTGGATTAAACCATTCTGGTTGGTTGTCTATTTTTTTAAAACCTGCCGTGCAAATGAAAACTTTGCAAAACATTGATATAATTAAATTATGAATATAATTTTTAGTTTTAAAATTATTTAATAACAACATAAACAACGAATTAGCACTGCCATTCAACGTGGCAATGCCGCCAGCATTCTTGGCACTCGTTCATTTGGTGACGGATTAAAATTTTATAAATGTATGTAATGTAAGTAAATACTTTCTACAAATAAATGTAATTTAACTTTTTAAACTATCATGGTTTTTAACTATATTTGAACATGAAACGGGTAACATACCATGATTTAAATGTTTTTGAGTTTTCCGATATTTCGACACTGTTGCAATCGCCATGTTCACGGACAGACTAGTCTGTCCGTTACCCGTTTCATGTTCAAATATAATTGTAATTTTCCCATACTTCTGACAACCTAACCTTATCTTATGTACCGAAGTCTGTTTTGTGAGAGAAGATTTATTTTTCATTATAATTTATAATTTTTTAATATGTTTCTTATCTTATTTATTCTTATCTGTAAGTCCTCACTTCATATGCTGTATGAGGTCAAAGTCGAGGTCCACGGTGTCCTGTCCCTCCACGAGCACCACGCTGAGGTGCACCGCCAGGTCCCCCACCATCAGGGTCAGCAGGCCGCTCAGCGGAGGCGCGCCCTCCGGCTGCGACACCTCCATGTTGTACACCACCTGGGTTACACAATACCTATGTATGCACCATGGGGTAAAGCACGATATATTTGAACATGAAACGTGTAACATACCATGATTTAAATGTTTTTGAGTTTCCCGATATTTCGACACTGTTGCTAGCTCCATGTTCACGGACAAACTGATGACACCGGCGGGTAGGCAGACCGTTATTGACAAACGAAACGATCTACCCTCTTCCTGAGTCTTTTATTGCGAGTTTGATTGCGCTTGCAACAGTGTAGTTAAAAACCATGATAATTTAAAAGTTATAAAGCACGATATATCCAAAATTCCGATATCACTTTTTAGCTCAGCTTGTGTTACCAGTTAGATATCTATTTAGATATCTCTAGGTACATTCACATTGAGATAAACGGGCAGTACACGAACCTTATTTACGTAGACTTATGATCAACCGTTTCCTCCCAGTACGTGGGACTTCTTTGACAGACTTTGAGACAGAAGTCCCACGATCTGTGACGAAATGGTTGATCATAAGTCAACGTAAATAAGGTTCGTGTACTGCCCGTTTATCTCAATGTGAATTTATCAAATCACGACAGTTTTTTATAGTAAAAAATCTCTAGGTACTATCTATTGTATACGTTTGTGTGTGTGAAAGTAAATAAGGGAAGGCTAATTATAAAAACTTGGTAGGTATATGAAGATAAAATAAAAACTATAGTACTTGACATACAATACATAGATTTGTTCTGAGAGAGACTGAGGCATGTAACCTGCAAATTCTAGCGCCGCAGGTGGATCTTCGCACGCGCCGCGACAAAAACTCGTCTAATATTCTTATTAAACCACTTGAACAACTATACCTTTAGCGAACTGAATGTGACCATAAAGTCGACCACCAGCATTTTGTCCCTTTTGAAGTATTTAGTCATCGCGGTCGCGGCAGATCTCGGGAACATAGAGTCCAGTCCATATAGCACACCTTCTTTTAGTTTGACGACCTAAAATCACCAAGATAAGCGCAAAGTTAAGTATATTTTAAATGGGATATAAATAATTTAGAAAAAAAACAAAAACATACATATAAGAAACCCTGACATATCACGTTCGTGGCATAGATCGCGAACCACACCACATTATTATTGGCTGACTCTTTGTTAGGTATAGTCAGCCAAAAATCTGGTCTACCACTTAACGGGTGTCATTCGTTTGTACGTCTGTTAAATTATGTTAGAAAAGTACATTGCTTCTAATTTCTAGGTAAGTTATTTACCATGCCAGGGACGGTGTAGAGCGAGAACTTAGGCACCCGTATCGCACCGCCACCCTGTTCCGCCACGCCTTGCCGTATCGCATTCGTGGCGTAGATCGCGAACTCGTCAAGGTACATCGCTTTCTTCTTCTCGCTTTCCCTGGAAAACATGGCTTACACGAATATCAAGAAAAAAAATATGAAAAAAGGACGCTAAATGCTCTGCCCCATGTTTGGCACAATATGCTTCAAGGAACAATTATGACATGTGTACCTATGTAAAATCGGCTATTTTTTTTTGCACCTAACCGTTTTTTTTATTTATTTTTACAGTAAAGGACTTTAAATGATCAAATGACGATTTGATTTTGATTTGATTTTTGATTGAGTGAGCACTCAACCTGATATGTGTTATAAAATGAATAGTGTAACTCACGAACATTTTAAAATTGAAACATTTTATTGTTATAAAATGAGATTTAACAGTGATCTACTAAAGTTAAAAGTATAATATACTTACTGGATTTTAGTGTTGTCTTGTTTGGGAAGATCGTATAACATGAAATAGTCGTTAAAGTAATCTTTCATCCATAAATCTAGATCTGTTTTTAATCTTTCCATGAAATCATCTGAAAAATAATAAAAACTTTTATAATATACATAGAATATACTCTAATGTATTTGGGTTTTCAGCGTATATTCAATAATATTTGCTCTACTTTCAATCACCGGTCACAACACTAATATCCTAAGATCCCGCTATACAACGACCTTCACCGAGATGTATAATTAATGAGACATATTTTTTATGTTATTAAATATGCCAATAAATATATCCTATATGGGTTGCCTAACAAATTTCAGTCCAGAGTTTTTTTTATTAATAATTAAAAAAATAGTTGCAGTCTGTGGCTTGTGGGAAGCGTTTACGTTGGACCTGTCACGCGGCTCACGGATGACCCCCATGGCTCGAATGGTCCGGTATAATAAGGCTCACCAATGAGCCTTGTGGCCTGAATGGAAATACTTGATTTTTCTTAAAGAGTTTAACGTGATAATAGGGCAACCTAACGTTTGCATATTCTATGGGCTTCAAACTTTCGATTGGTATCAAATTTATTTAATAATCACACCGGTGCAATGTTTAAAACAAAAACAAAATTTTTAATTATTAATTAAAAATACTCTGGACTGAAATTTGTTAGGCAACCCATATAGGATATATTTATTGGCATATTTAATAACATATAAAATATGTCTCATTAATTATACATCTCGGTGAAGGTCGTTGTATAGCGGGATCTTAGACTATAAGCTAAAGCGACCAATCTTTCTAACAATGCGTGCAGAGTCCAGAAGTATCTACCGTTTTCTAGATTTGGCCCTTGATCCAGCTTTCCAGCAAGAGCTTATTATTATTGTATTTGTATACGATCTTTAAATGATGTATTCTTACCAATATCATCTGCCGCTATACGTTCAGTATCAGGATTCGAGCAGTTAGCATTCGTGCGTTGATCAGCATTAGTGTTGAGGAACTGAAAATATAAAAGTACTAAATTTATTTTTCTACCATAGTGAGATAGTGAAGAATATTGTTGCTTTTTTGCGATAATAACTTCAATGTATAATAATTTTCTTGTAAAATAAATACAATAATAATTTCGATTGAGTGTAACAAAACTCCATCAAACAGTACCCTTTTGTTAGCTTTCAGATTCTGCCCACTAAAACCCGACATATATAAATATTTCATTACCAATAACGTCGCAAGCAATATTTATTTTATGCTTACGGACATACCGTCATCAGGACATCATCAGCATTCATCCCAGAGTTGATGAGTTCCACCGTGATCCGATCGAACATGAACCGCATTCGGGCTTCCACCTTATACGTGACATTCTTCAACAGGATTCTGAAAAAAAGATTAAATAAATAGATATAAATATTTCCGGACAATTCACACAGCAACATCTAGCCCCGTGGTAAGCTCGAAGATTATTCACAGTTTCCGAAACTAAGCGTTATATGATCTCATAAACCCTTTTAAAAGAGCGCAACTGCACCATGGTCGTGTCTGAGTAAATATTTAGTAGTCTGAGTAATTTAGCGTCTGCTAAATAACAAAACAAAAACTGACTTGATTGTGAAAATATTTAGAAGTTCGGATTCACAGGAGATTTAAACATGAAATTTTACAATGGTAAAGTACGCCTACACGATTAATTCTATGGAGCAATAAAATGTAATGATCCGGTGCTGACGGTTCTTATATATTTATGACGACACCTACCTAATTGACAAGTTTTTGTCTGAAGCTCCAGGTTTGTTTACAAAAAAAAAACTGAAGCAGATCTTCCGTCTTCGTTCATGGCGATCAGCGCCATGTTCATACTCACTCTAGGGAGCCCGCAGTGGGCCTGTAGAACAGCACCGAGGGGTCGGTGTCCGTAGGAGCGCGCTCGTAGGCGCCCACCAGGTGGAGGTCGTGGAGGGTGAGGGAGACGATCAGCGCCATGTTCATACTCACTCTAGGGAGCCCGCAGTGGGCCTGTAGAACAGCACCGAGGGGTCGGTGTCCGTAGGAGCGCGCTCGTAGGCGCCCACCAGGTGGAGGTCGTGGAGGGTGAGGGAGACGATCAGCGCCATGTTGACAAAGTCATGGTGGAGCTGGTCCACTCGGAAGATAGTGCTGTTCCGCAGCTTCATGCGGTGGAAGAACCTGTAGGAAAGTTTTGTTTTTTAGAAAAATGTTATAACGATAGGCGCCATCAGGCTGCGACTCCTTTCTCTATAATTAACAGACATATAAACACTCACAGGGAGTAAACATCTGCATATTATTATTGCGGGCGAACCGCGCAACGCAACACCACAGGTCAGAATAATTCCAAACGATTTAATTTAATAAATCCTCTTACAAAATCAATAATCTCAACTCTATCGCATTTATGGCTCAAAATAATAAACAATCCTTACCTACCTCACTTCGTAATTAATATTAAGCTTGCACACAAAATGGGCGTAAAACTATTACCCAACAAGGTAAGCTCTAAGAGATTACCGCAGCGGAATTCTGATGATATGCAATAAAAAAATAGGTCAATGTGGCCTTTAAGTACGCATTAAGGGTAGTTACAGTATCAAGGTCTCAGTAAATCCGTTTGTATTTCCTCCGTTGTGATCGATACTATGGACATAAAGGGATATTAGGTGGCTTGAGTTCTGAAACATTCTATACATTGTTCTATCGCGCGTTGTACTAAACATTTATGGGTGCTCACTGCTTGTACGGTCTTTTGATGTGGTTGTAAAAGTTTGTGGTATTGTAATGGTACTGTTTCTGGTGTTGTTGTGTAATTTTACAAGAAATACATTGAAGCTTACCTACTCGTGGAAGAGGCGAGCGTGCTCAACGTTTAGTTCGTAAAAGGATGATACACTAGCTAGAACATATCACAGAGCGGCTCGTTGTTCTGTTACAAGTAAATGTTGTAGTCTATACTCACCCTTAGAGGTAGTATAAAAGGCACACAATTGATTCGGTCCCTTTCAAAATTAGTGTCGGTATAAATTGTACTTATCCACGGATACTATAAATATTTATGGAGGCATTGCTTTTACGTTCACATCACCTACATTTTAAGAGTCACTAGGCCAAGGCTTTTTATTTAGATAATTTGGATTTTTTGTTCTTAAAAACTTACCGAGCAAACACTTTTTTTTCCCGCGGTTAAAATTAGCCTATGCCATTTTCCGTCCCTTCAACTATCTCCACTTACAAAATCACGTCAATCTGTCGGTCTGTTTTATTTACCGTGAAAGACGGACGAAGGACGAACAAACAGACACACATACACTTTACCATTTATGATATACGGATATTATGACGTTTCTACACTTTCTACATGTAATTATTTTTTGTGACAAATAAATGTTTATTTCTTTCAAATAGATGTGCTCACAGCAAAGAGCCTTGTTGGCTTAAATTTAAATCATGATATTTTTTTATGTTACCCGTTTCGTGTTCTAATATATTCAAATAGATGTACTCACAGCAAAGAGTCATGCTGTCTCAGCATGCAGTATCCTCCCAGATTGATGCCGGCGGGGATCTCGCGAAAGGCGCCACCAAAATGGCGGATGGCTCGGTGAGCTGCACCGCTAGTACCCAATAGTGCCTGGTAAGAAAAAAAGAAGAAGAAAGAAAATAAGTTTATACAAAACGTTTGGCTACAGATATACATATAAATTAAATAACACAATCAGAGCTTGTGCTTGGTGTTTGAACCCACGACCTTCGGTATAAAAGTCGAATGTGCACCAGCCAACACGGGTCATTGAATCATCGGAAAGGCATCACGGAATGGGTAAATAAATATTTGAGGCAAGCTAAAAACTTGTCCCGGAGCAACAACTGGTGATATTGTGGGCATGATATTTTAGATCGTCTCGGATTATTCGCTCCAGTAGGTACGCATCCATCCATACACTTACTTCCAGCATCTGTTTGTCCATTTTATCTCCAACAGCATTTTCGTAGTCTTTTAGAACTTTTGAGTATTTATCTGGAAATCAAATCTCAAATAAAGCTAAACAATCGTCAACTAAAATCTGTATCCGAGTAGTCATAAATTTCGTCTAAGATTATGTTTGTTAATTCCTTATTTTATGATGCAAAATCAACTTATTTTATTTATTTATTTAAAACTTTCTTTGGTGTTTCAACGATGGATTTGAACTCACTAGATAAATCATTCATAGCCCTGAAGATTGCCGCTCCGTTTAAGGACAACCAACAGTTCTTGTTGCCTTCTCCATTATATTGAGTCAGATCTTCGCTTTCGTATTCGCTATCTGTTTCACTCAGATCTCCATCTACTTCATTGTAATCATCAGAATCTTCTCTGGCTTTGACATTCATTCTTTCGTTGGTCTCTTCGCTGTAATCTGACCCTTGTGAGTCATCATAAGCTGGACTTTGGTCTGCTGTTAAATTTATTCATAAATTATTTTCAGAATGTATTGACATTAGGCCCCTAAACCTAATACCTAAAACTATTATAATTGTGTTATTAGATTAAATAATTTGTTATACCTAGATGATAAAAAAAATGTACTATTCTTAAGGTTTATGGAAAATAAAAGGCTCTATTATTATTATTTACATTACATTTATTTATCAGAAAGTTCTATGCGGCATTGCCACGTTGAATGGCAATGCTAATTCCTTGCACGAATACAAGTTTTTTCACCTGTGGACTCAATTAAACGCCACAACAAGAACTTTATAAATTGTGTGTGCCCTAGGACCCCAAGGAACTAATATCAATTAGTTTTCTTTCTATAAAAAATGACAGATTTTAAGCTAAAAGATTTACTGAAGTCGAAAGCACTATTGGCTCGGATCCTTATTTAATTTGGAATTAAGATTTTTGGAGTGATGCATGTACAGCTAATAATTAACTAACTGGATCCTTACTTTCATCTTCTGAATAGGAGTGTCGCAGATTTCCTTTCTGGGCTCGCTTTGGTCGAACTTTCGTGTTATTTGTCTTTTTAGTCCCAGCATCTAGAATTATTATAAGCAACTTTATTATTTTGGCATTTTTGCTATTAACAACTATAAGATAACTTCGTCAGATATACCTAAATCAATTAAGTCGGCAAAAAAAATCTTCCAAAATATATATACTTATTATTTAAAAATCATATAAGTAGGTACAAACGTGATTTATCTTTGTATTACTGCATAATACTCACATATTTCCTGTGTGTAATAAATTGCCACCAAAGCTAAAATAAATACTTCCCTAAATTTTAAAACCATGCTTAGAAAGTTAAAAAATAACTTTGATTGTGTTCTCTACATTCCTAAGCTGTTATCGTAATTAACATTTGTCGGTTAGTTGGAAAGGCAATGTACATGAAATTATATTTGTGAGTTTATTTTAAGATTGTGAAAGTGTTGCTAGATGAAAATTTCTTAAAATAGTTCTTATAATAATGAATTCGGTGTGTGGTTTTCCTTTTCTGGTCCTTATTGTCGGTATCACCGCAAATGAAGAGGCTATTCGTGAATATTATGATAGTGGTAAGACGGTTATTTTCAGTGGGATTCAAGATAATGATAATTAGAATTAAATCAATCAATAATTCAAATAATTAAAAATTTAGCCGTCTTGGGTTAGGAACACACTCTTCATTCCGAAGGTCGCGGGTTCAAACCTCGCCAAAAATTATGTGCTCTAAAAGAGAAGGCAAACATAGTGAGGAAACAGAGAAGTGAAGGAACTGCTTATTTATTAAATGCTATATGTACAAACCATAATCATTATATCTATTGTCAAAGTAATTAAAACTTTTCATGTTTATTTCAGAACTTATAAAAGAGACAACTGCGATTTGGCAACGATACATGATAGGGTATGGTACTGCAATGAGCGCTGTAAGTATAATTAGGCTGGCGTATATAACTCTGTTAGGAATAGACTATCGAAATGATAATAATACACGGAAACTTTCATTTAAATTCAAGAGAAAAAAAGGGCGATTGATTGTAATGACGTGTCCTAATTAATCCTAGTAATTTTACGCTAAGATTCTGAATCAATCAATGAAACGTTCTGCTTTTTCCGTGCTTTTACGATCTTGGATAGGTCTTAAGTAATTCTAAGGCAAATACGTGTCTAAATATATACATACTAATATAATAAAGATGAAGAGTTTGTTTGTTTGTACGCGCTAATCTCAAGAATCTTTTTGTAATTTGTAGCTAGGTAACGTAAAAAAAAACAAAGTGTTATAATATTTTAGGCGATGCAAGAAACCTATTCCTCCAAAGGCTTGAATATTTATATAAAGCGACCTTCGAACCCGCTGTTTGTAACTAAAGGCTACTTCCACACGGATAATCAGGTTCATATGTAAGTATTGCCAACATAAAATATGACAATATTGCTAAGAAATCTAACAAAAATCTTTAAAAATTGTTCGGGGTTTATTTCACGTTCGAACTTTTAAAACATACATTATATTATTTTTTTATAATTACACGACATTATGGGACTTACGAAACTAACTATTACACAAAAGTTTCATTACACTTCATTATTTATATTTATTTGGAATAGATAGATATTAGTCCCGAAATACGGATTGTTTGATTTTTCAGCATCCTAGAAGACTTATTTTTGGAGGCCTACCCAAAAATTTTCGACATCAGAATAAATTTAGCTCTGACCCAAAATGCGATACAACTGGACAGTTTGGTTGGCAAAATAATACTGCACTGTGATTATCTGCTGTTCCGAAACATGTCAGATGTGGTATACGATGTACAAGAACAAAAAGATGAAGTCTCGCCATTTCTATACGAACAAGTCCGTCCAGCCGGTCAAATAGCGTAAGTGAGATATTAATATGACGTTCTACTACAAACAGAACAACAGAATTGGTACAAACAAAATAAGACCTCATTTTAAGGTCACTTAAAAAAACAACCCCAAGGCACGTCCAATACGTATACCAAAGGAAGTTGTTGCTGTCTGTCCGTTCCGTCCCTATACATATACATATGCTTACATATTAAAAACGATTCAAAGGATTTTGATATGGTTCATTCCGGTAAAAAATGTCCTTCTAGTACAATATTACTCAACTGAACAAACCGGATAAAGAGAATATGCCAGATCCAATTCATACAACTAAGAATCGGATTATCGGTTCTAAAAAAGTAGAGCGCACAGTCTGGCTTGCGACCTAAAATAGAACCTTACTGTGTGATGCATTTTTAATCTCTCATGCGAAAATATTATTACCTACCGTCCTCTATTCCTAGAATCACAATATATTTCGCCTTTATAACCATTTTCAGTCTAGTACGAAACAATATCAATCTTATACATATCAAAGAGTTTCATATTGATAAAGTGCATCAGCGAGTGGTCAAATCAAACACAAAACTATGAAAAATTGCATTGTGCCGACTCGCGGGATTTTATTTATTGTTTTCACGCAAGATGTTGAACAACCCAAATTTATTTGCCAGAAGTCGGAGAACAGCGTCGTAGCAATATTTATAAATATTTATTTATTTGGAGACACTTGTACCTATTACAAATCGTATATGGATTTTATTTTCAGTATTCAAGTGGATGGTTGTAAGCTAACTGGCACCGGCGTTGTTACAACTAAAGGAAGCTCAGCTGACTTGGGCAACACATTATTCTACCTTAGGGATTGTCACTTTAATTTTGAGGTAAGATTAAAAATTAATTATTTATCATGTGAAAGTATGTAATTGGTTTATAGTTTTATTAAGTTGATTAGTTTTTAAAATATAATAACCGTAAAACTACTGTCTTGTTTTTAAATAAAGTAAAAACATGATTGTAATAACTCGTTTACATATAACTTCTGAGCATGGATATCTTAATAAAAGTGAAATAAAAAGCATTTCTTTTAATTGAATATTTATTTTTATAAATAAACCTAGTCGGCTTAATGACACCGCGGAAATAAACTTTTCTTAGGCCGATACCACATGGCTTATATACACATGGGATATATGGGGAGAGAAAATAATATTTATAATATTTTAATTATACAGATATTTTCGTACGGAGGACAGAGCCCACCCGTGGTCGCCGACTACTTGCCCAATGGACCCGGTGGACCTGATTATAAAGGCAAGTAACATTTAAAATTGAAATATAAAACCATTTCTTTATTATAAGAAAAAATATTAGAAAATGGTATGGGAAAAATTACAAGATCACAACGTAGCCTTGGTCCTCGAGTGGGAGTCGAACCCACGCCACCCAGTTTAGCCCTGGTTGCGCTAAATCTAGCACCCGCAACACATATGCTTCGAGCTTATCTCGGGGCTGTTGCTGTGTGAATTATCCGGCAATATTTATTTATTTTTGTTTTTTATCACTGGATTTATCCATATCACATAAGATTTCCGTACCAGTTGCCATGAAATTCTGTAGGTGTCGTTATGTATTTCTGTATTATCTTTTACGTATACTCACGTGTAGGATTACCTGTCTTATGTTGTAATTGGACTCTATTATGTTTAGGGGTGCCCATGGAGCGGCTGATAATGAAAACGATGGAAGCTGAGCTGGTGCCCAAACTACAGTCCGTGATGCACAGCTACATCAACACAACAGCTGTTTTTGACGACAAAATCGAGGAGTTACGGTAAGGTGAATTTTTTGTTACCTAAAATTAGACTAGTTATATGTAGTTATAGGTTTTTTATAATGGTCCCTACGCTAAATTTAATTTAATTTAATCGCAATTTGCTAGTGTTTTATAAATAAACACAATATTTCACAATTGTTACTTGTTTGATCGCCATTTTGGCAATCAAGTAAGCTTAAAGCTTAACTATTTGTATGATCTGCAAATATTTGTTCCGGGTGTCTGGGTGTTATATATGTATAATAAAAAATATCTATCTATGTACGTATATTATATTAAGTATATCAGAAATCTAGCACCCGTAACACAAGCTTCGAGCTTACCACGGGGGCTAGATGTCGTTGTGTAAAAATTGTCCAGAAATATTTATTTATTTATTTATTATTTATTTATTTATTTAAAGATTTTGTTACGGGTTCTAGAAATCTGAAATACTTAATAGAATAAATAAATACATACATAGATAGATATTTTTAAAACATAGACCAAAAACAAAAACATATCTACTAAAGACTCAGAAAAAATATTTGCAGATCGTAAAAATTTTGTTCCGAGACGAGAATCGAACCCTGTTGCGCCGCAGGAACACCTTCACCCGCTGCGGCCAAAAAGGTCGTCGAAAATGATCATAAACTGCCTTAATTGATTTCTGTTCGTATGATTCCAGGTCAGAACAGGACAAACTGTTCGAAACCGTCACGGGGTACATCAACATTCTCGTGAAGAACCTGAACTCCTTAACAATCAGCAGGAACCTGGGGAAGATCGTGATTGCTCAGCTCTACTCCATTACTTGCATTGACACGGTAAGTGTTCTCATTCAATCATTTAATATGTATACCTTACTTTAACATGTAGACCACTTGGTCTTCTGTATTTAAATTAAGTAGGTAGGTATACTTATAGGAAATTTAGTAGGTAGTTAAATAAAGTTTTGTAAGGCGACTGAATTAAATATTTTATTTATTTTTTATAGTGAAAAGTCCATGGAAATAGTGGGTTTTGATAGTAACTATCAAAACCCACTATTTCCATGGAAATACAAAATAGAAAAAGTGGGACCGGTGTTTTATAAATTCATAATATTCACCATCACCATATTTACGTCCCCACTGCTGGGACACAGGGACTTCTCTCTTGACTAGAGAGATTAGGCTCTACGGAATCCACCGCATATTGTTATTACCGGAAGGCTTTTCCTATCACAGTTTAATTTTGGTTATGTCTCAGAATCTTCTCTAATATTTATTCCATGTAAAATAAAACCGGTGTCAAGGCCATAATTATAATAAATCCGAAGACTTTAAATTTTAGGTAAATATTTGGTTAATTTCAGTTTCAAGGTGAAAAGGTCAATATCCTTTATTCGTTGAAAGATGTCACAGTGACGGGGCTGGAGACCGTATACTCCGCCCACACAGGAGGGCCGATGAAGTTATTTTCGCTCAGGGTTTCTGAAGAACTCAGATACGCTACTATTCAGGTCAGTAAAACAACCACTAATTAATTATGGATAAATAAGCTTAGTTATAAATGATTCATAATTCATTTATTCATAAATTTTGGGTTTTACTTAGATCATACTTAGTTTATAAAAGTTTATCCAAAACCTACCTTTACAGACAGATGTACTTATTTAGTTATAAGTTTTTTCGCATGTGTCCATGTAAGTCCCTGTGTTCAGAAATTACCTAAATCATTTAGGTACAGAAGGTACACTGAACGACTCCCAGCAGTGGGAACGTAAATGCGGTGATTATATATGTTAGTCTGCATGGTCTATATTTTTATGTACCCTTTTTACTTACATAGGGTTTGGTTCACCTGGGGACTGTTTCTAGGTACGTGGGACAATGGCGTACCAACTCGGACCATCAGCTAAAGGAGAATATAATTTCGCTGTGGAGATAAATGACGTGACGGTCGACCTGCTCACAAACTTCGAGAATAATTCTCCTAAAGGGGATAAGTCCGGACGTTTGCATAACCTTGTTTTTAAAGGATGGAGGTGAGATAAAACAATAAGAGCAAAATACAATAATTAGACGACCGAATTAGTTTGTGATGTTATAAACATTATCAGCACCCATAACGCACGTAGGTAGAGATAATCCATTCTAAAAATGAACTCCCCTCCACAAAACCGTGATAATTTCAACGTGTGAGAGGAAATACTTATTGCATCACTATACCTACTTGTGTGCATGCTACAACTTTACTGTAACATTGGCTCATCTGTCTGTCAAAGTGATACCGTTTGCTTATACGTTAATGAACACCCAATGACAAAGATCGATTTATGTGTGTTGTATCTATACACCTTTTTGCATGTACGTGTAACCGCGGTGGAGGGGCGTTCATTTTAAAAATGGTTCATTTCTACGTGCGTTATGGGTGCTGAATTCGCCGTGTTTTCGTGTTTTCACCTCGATTTATACTTGGGCACAACAATAATGTGCTATTTTAAATAAAGGAAGTTCGCAATCTAGTCACCGTGTGTACCTTTCTAGGCACGGACATTTTCGATATATAAAACTAATAATTTTGAATTTTCAACCAAATCTCTTCAGCCGTTTCATCACGAAAGTGTGTCAAACACATAATATTGACAAATGTAGTCACTCTTTAAATGAAAAAACTTTAAAAACACACAATAGGATTTAAATATGTTCAAATTAAGATTCAGGAAATGGCTTGTTAATGTTGTTTCTAACGACTTGAAGAAGTATTTTGATAACTATGCACATAAAGAAATAAATATATTGCCGCCATATTTATACCTACCTATGCAAAAGGATAAAAATGTTGATACATCTTTGCAAATCTTTGAGTATAACTTCACATAATACTCAAAGATTTGCAAAGATATTCTTATTCTTACTAGTGTAATTCTCACAGGGACTACCAGTTTTCAAGCCCAGGTTATTACAACAGAAGTGGCGAGTCCTTCATCGCTGGTTTTATGGTGAACAAACTACCGAACTATCTGGTCAGCCATCTTCAAGACCTCATCAATGACGCTAGCAAGGAAGCTCAAGGCGACTTCAAAAGTGTCCTTAACGTCGTAGAAGAACAACACGATACCGAATCAGATGAATCAGATGACAATGACTGTATAAGAAAGAAAGACTTAAAGAAGAAGAACATTAAATGGTACTCTTCAATGGAGTCTTCTTACTATTAAAGCAGTATTTTTTATAGTGTTATCTTTTCTTTCATCATCATTTCGTTAGACGTCCACTGCTAGACAAAGAGCTTAAACATTTCCAGTTGTTTCGGTTAGATGCTCCTTGATTCCACAGGTAATGATCATTACGGGCTAGAATCAGTAGCCCGAGGATTCTGAAAAATTGAAATCGTCGATAGTCCGATAATCGGACTACTGATACTAGCCCTCTATTAATTATAATGTTTGATTACATATAATGTTTGATTTACAGTTTGCCAACGATAAGTTCAAACGATGTCATAAATTTCCATATGCTTATTCCATGTTGGGTGAAAGTAAACCAAAACAATTTAGTATAAATTGAAAAATGTTTATCTATCGTGATGTGCAGAATAGCATTAAACTAAAAAAACACTCCAATTCTTCCCGAGGTTGATCCCATTATTTGTCTGTTAGAATAAGAATAATTAAAACTGAAAAATAAGTTCATTTATTAGAATCAACAGAAAGTGTTTACATTACATGTATATTTTTATTTTACATATAGAACACCCAGGCACGTCAGGCACCCGGTAAGAATGCGGTCCTTGCGCATATTATCAGATTAATCTGAGGGCTGGTTGCTGAAGGCCCCGCCGAGGGTGGCTCCGTTGACGGCCTGGTTGCTGGTGCCGGCGTAAGGCCCCTCGCTATCGACGCCAGAGAACGCCATGCTGCTGGCTTGGTCGCCAGACGCGACTCCAGAGGCTACAGATCCCTCTGAAATTGATTATTAGAAAGCATTTTTTAAATTGTCGTGGTTTTTAACTACATATAATAGAGCGGAGTACCCTAACAAAAGCCAATGCTTGCTTTAAATGGGACTTCCAAATACATTATGAATTGTTAATTAATATACATATTATTTTATCATCATCATATTATTTCATCATTATTTAAAAATAAAGTTTTCTTTGTTTTATCCTTATTTATAAGATAACGATATCTATATTAATAATTTCGTCAAGGGGTATGGTAGTGACGATCGAACGAAACCTTATATGAATAACAAAACATAAAAAATATTGATTTTGAGTCGACGACATATAACCGCAAAATTCGGATTATGGAGAATTTCGTCAAATTTCACTCCAGCGAAGCCGGTTTTTCATCTAGTTTCAACATATTCACAGAGAGACTGAACTCTGACTAAAATCTCTCCGTGAAGATGGCGCTTGAAAAAGTGCCGAAATATCGGGAAGCTCAAAGTTTAAGCAACAAAGGGTGCTCTTTAAAATCCAAGGTACTTATAATTTTTCTTGCGGAATTATAATAAAATATTTAATATTCGTAAATGCAGCTACTTACCGCTGTTTCCGCTGGAGGGGATGGTGGCTGCACCGACGACAGTTTTGTCGCCATTCTGTGAGCCCAAGGCGACCTGTGCGGGCTCGCTGCTGCCCGAGGACGCGGCGTCGCTCATCAGCAACGCGGCCAGAACAGCGGCTACAATCTACACAGCACCATCCATACTTCACTACACAGTTAATTATATTTGTTCCGGGTAAATTTAATAAGGTTTATTCAGATGTTTATGAGTAAGTACTCCTCAGAATAATCGCTACTCAAAATAATTTGGTTAACTTTTTCTATAGGCATAAAATATAAAAAAATATAAAATTTGAGCCTTATATTGAAGTTATGAAAAAAAACCCAGTAAAATGTGACTTACCAAGAAGGCCTTCATGTTGAATAAGTTTTGATCGTAGAAGGAGTTAAGAAAAACTGTGAATATTAACAAAAATATCGTCATTTTATACCAAAAATATCGGAATTAAAATAAATATCTATGTGCATAAATTAAGTAATCTATGCAGAAAACAGTAAAGTTTTAGGTTAAAGTAAATACAATATAATTTGTTTTAAACTTATTAGTGTAAAGTATGGTTTAATGTAGATGATTAAAATAATTTGCATATTAAGTACTTTTCAATCCTGATAATACGTTTAAGTGACTTCTTTTTATAACTCAAGCAACACACATTTTTTTCATATCTTTATTCTAGTCTATTTATTCCCTACACAGGTTTATACATTGGATCGTCGTCTTCTTCCGCGTGGTGATCTGGACCTCGGTAATTAACCTCTTTGGGTGACGTTTTTACTTTACTGAAAAAACAATGTAACTATTAGGTCCACTTAGCTCTTAGAAGTGGCAATAACTAAACTAAAAATGTAACTAAATATTAGGTCCACTTAGCTCTTAGAAGTGGCAATAAGCAGGTCATATACCCATAAGAGCAGATGGGCGATGCGACCGAAAAGTTCTCGAGTGAAGACGACGGATCGGCAAACGCAGCGTCGGAATTTCACAAACAAGATGTACAGATGGTCCGGTCAATGCTGCCAGTTCACGGTGGCAAGCTGCACGCGACCGAAAGAACTCGAAATGTTGAATGGAGGCCTATGTCCTATTTAAGACCTCCGATGGCCGTATTAGTAAACGATTTATTTCCCAAACCTTTTCCTGGCTTCTTTCCTCTTATGCCCCGGCCAAATCCCGCCTCTTGACATTTTACTTCTGTCAACGACGGGTCGGTCTGCATCCTGGTACAAGTCCTCATCTCCACCATCTCCCGGGGTCTTCTGAATGACTGGGAGTGGGGTGAACTTCCTCATTACTATGGTGGTGGACGTTCGAACCGGTATCTTTATGCTCGTTTTCATGGTGTTGGTAGGTGGGCCGCGGATTAGGACTATTGTTTGCTCTATCTCTATTTCAGAAGATTTTGTCTGTGAAGATAAAATATTGTATGTTACGAGTAACTACATATGAAAATATGTATATTTTTCTTTCTTTCTTTCTATATAATGTCGTCCAGGACTTTGTACGCAAGTCGCTCAACCAAGAGCTATTAACAATTCTGCACGAATAACGAACTACATAAACCAAAAGTAAACTGCAATAGGAAGAGAGACTAGTCTTATACAATCATCACAAAGGATGTGTCCACGTTTATCTACGTACAGTTAAAGTAGGGTGCAACGTCGTTTCCGTAACAGTTGATGAGTTGAACAGCGTTGCTTTTAGCTGCGTATCGTTCCGCACGTTGCCTGAGAAGCTGTCCAGATTCTCGGCGTAGTTTCGTCTGTCAACCGCCTTCCGCCACGTGTTGAGGAGCGGTTTCGCGTCTACGTCCGCTGGCTTTGAGTCTTGGTAGTCAGTTGAGTTTGAAGAGAATACTGGCAAGATAACCGAATTAAATTACTAACACCCATATTCTTAGTCGTTTCCTCCAGACTCGACTCAACCTCACTTGAGCAAATTCGTATTCAAAAACGTCCTCCACTTGATTTTTTCGGCTCACCTCAAGTTCGAGTCAAGGTGGGAACTGTCAAACGCAAGGTACCTCATAACCAACCTTGAAATTCCCTCAAGACCACTCAAGACGATCAACGCTTGTTTATTTTTGAGAGGAGGAATTATGAGGAAACGACTAAGAATATGGGTTTTTCACACCAAGTGCACAGAAAAGGCGACAAATGTGTACTTGAGTCACAGTTAACTGCGTTTGCCTTTCGGCGTACTAAAACTAAATCGGTTTTGCAGCAATAAGCTTGCTAACGAAACAAAAAAAAAATACAGATAGAATACAAGAGAAAAAAACGTATTTAATTACTACAAAATTAACCCTATAAAAGTAACATAGGGCGTCTGTTTTAAGTAATTTTCCCACAATATTAACACCCCAGAACACTTGAAAAGTTTAAGTGCCTCAATTTGAGGTAAGAAGTTGGTCCCAAGTCGTTACTCCGTCTAATTAGGACGGTTTTCTTCTAAATTGTTTCTCAGAAATACTAAGGCCTCTTATATTACACCGGTTAGTAACGCAAAATATTATAAGAAATCTTATTTATCTTTCAATCTAATGATGTCGTTCCACTTCTGCTTATTCGTCATAAAATAAATCCTGTGGGTACCTATTGAGAGGAAAGTTTTGTTTGAACGCATAATGACTTTTAGAAGATAGTTAAATGGTGACTTTACAGTTACAGGTACGAAACGCTTTGTACTTACTGTCATCAGACCCTGATCTTCTTCCAGAGATCAGATCGGATTTCTCATAGAACTGTCCTCGGCGAATATAGACAAACACATCAGAACCTGTGAATTAAAAAAATATCTAAGTCATCATCATTTCTTGCCATCGGACACCCACTGTAGACATGTACAATATCATACAAAATTCATACGAAGCGCTTAAAGCGCTTTATATGATTGATTGATTCAGATTCGAATCCCGTCCCGGGACAAACATTTATGTATGATCTGCAGATATTGGTTCTGAGTGTCTGGGTGTTTTAGCAATATTTATAATAAAAATATCTATAGGTATAATATATAGATATTATGTATATTAAGTATATCAGAAATCTTGCACCCGTAACACAAGCTTCGATCTTACCACGGGGCTAGACGTTGCTGTGAATTGTCCAGCAATATTAATTTATTTATATTTATACAATGAATGTTTTTGATTATTATTTTTAAATTTATTTATCTTCCGTAACGCCAGCTTGTAACTAGTCCTGTTGGAAGATCAGCGTTGGACTTGCTAGTGTCCAACACTCATGCGGTCCAACATCTATGTATAGTGTTTTTTCATTTGTATTGTGTTTTTGTGTTGAAAAAATAAAATAATTTGTTTGTTTGTTTGTTTGTATATGTATGTATAAAATCCTCACGGGACAGTGTGAGGAACTCGGCCAGCATGTAGTTGTACCCGTAGGCGATGCCGGCCGCGATCACCACGGCCGCGCCGAAGCACACTACGCTGCACATGATGCATGACAGCGTGAACGTCAGAACCCTGCAAATATTACATAGATTATAACTTTATTGTACACTTAAATAAACAAAACAATACCAGGATGACAAACTTAACTAATTGTACAATTGGCGGCCTTATCGCTAAAAGCGATCTCTTCCAGGCAACCTTTGTATGGATGGGAACTATAATAGCTTTATTATCAAAATATTCATAAAAATGCATTAGTCACATTTTTGTTTAAACTAACACAAATTAAAACATAATTGTTCAAAGCACAGTAAATATGAACTAAGTTAAGAAACTAGGAAGGCATTTATCAATTAATTATCTCGGCTAACCTTATTACTTCGCTACGTAAACACGGTGTTGGGAAGCCGCACTATAATTTTATTTCTTCATAAAATCATGTTACCAGTTCTACTTTAGATCTTTAGCATAAACGATATCTTCTGTTCTCAAAACGTAAAGTTCAGCAGAGCAGTAAAGCGTGTCAGAAATGATTTACTCAAGTACCCTCAGCATTTAGCTTCCAGATTTATGTTTGAGACAGCCGCAGATCCGCAAAACTAAGAGCTTATTCATTAAATTACAACGGAAAGCTATATTTTCTACAAGAACTCTACATTAATGTTTCAAATTACTGGTTTTGTATTGCATCAGAATCATAATTTAAATAAACCAAGAGCCATTTTACGTACTGTATAAACACCCTAAGTACCATTTATTTGACCTAATGGCTCATAAGATAATTGGCTTAACCCATTACTAACTTAAGTCCATTCATTTAAAACTAACTAACATTAACTTTACAGATGGACAAAGCTTGTCTCTCATATCATTATAGGACCACTAAACCTTGGTTAAACTAAAGTTGTCCCCTACTCAAACAGGTTATACATATTACTACGATCAAGATCAAAATCATATACAAACTAATAAGATAGGTGTAACTAACGTTACTAAGACAACAAGTACCTTTGGAATAAATCTAATGCCCATCCAAAGCAGGAGCAAATATAGCACATAATGAATTCCTAGTTCATCGTGATAGGGCGCCGGGAATTGCTTCCGCTTCGTAAAGTGTCGTTTCTTCGACTAGCCACTTGCGAGTCTGTTGGTACATTTAGTAGGCTCCTGTAAAATAATCAGTTACAGAGAGCGAGAAAGATAGACAGAGAGAAAAAATCGTGTTTAAATATTTCTTTAAATCATAATGACTGCGTTAAAAAGGGTCGCGGGGAAAGATGATGTTTTCTGCGGTAAGTTTAGACACTGTAGATACTGTGTATCCCATTATTGTATGATCTAATACAAATATTTTGCTAACCAATTATAAGTAAAAAAATAATTAAAGTTATCTACTCTACATCACAAAGGTTAATTGTTAATTAAGATAACAAAGTCACTGAGTTCGTTGTAAAACTTTCGATCAATTTTTTTATTTCAAAAGAATGGCAGTCACGCCAAACGGATTACGGAATGACTTTCCTTATTTTTATTTGGTACGACAGTTAAAGTTGTTAAAAAGTAGCTTTTCACTTGAGAGGAAAATTTTCAAATCAGGAAAACATAATCTAATACTATTTTTAAATTGTTCCTTTAGAAATGTGGTGTTATAAATACCTACCTAATCGAAGTGTTCTGTTGATGTTTTTTCTACAAATTATATCTAATTAGTCATTTATTCACTATCTAAGCAGTCAGAGATGGAATTTTTGCTCTCGCTTCTTGTTGGTGCTTTTCTCTTGATTGAAAACAAAAACATCGGGTATTTTAAGGGTGATTTTAAAATTGAGAATTACAGCTTTTTCAATTAGTAAACGTTGACCATTAAATTTAATTCTCAATCTTGAACTAAATGTGTAGAACTAAGTTTCCAATCTGTAAACTGGCCAACGCAAGTTGCGTAAGGTCCTTCAAATTACATAAACAATTCAGAAATCTCGGTTAGTATGAACAAACGTTGGACCCATAGTCCGGGACGCTTTGTTGAGTATGAAAAATACAATTAATTATGTAGAGGGCACGCAGTAGAGTTGAGTAGATTGATATTTTGTGGCAATGGTTAAAATTAATCATTTTAAAGGTATCTCACATGAGGGATAATTTAAAACCAAATTACAACATAAAATTAAATATCTAACTTCAATAATTATTTATTGTAGTTATTTAATTTATTATTGTAATTTCATGGAAGAGTTAACCTTCACATACTTATATTAAACAAGCTTATTTGTTCATTTGTTTCATATTTTAAATTTATTCTTAGTAATGATTAAATATTATTATTTATTTAAAAAAAAGTAAGTTCTGATGTCGACTGTTTTTTCATGTTTGTTAACTTAGAACGTATGATCAAACGTGAACAAATTTTACATATAAAACCCTGCCTTAAAACCGATTTAAGTATACAAAGATAAGTAGATGTAGGCGGGTAAAGCAACGTTATGAGTTTTTAGTGCAAGAACGATTCAATTACCGTCACACTTTCTAGCAGCTCACATTGTTTGTTTGCCCACATTGTTAATTGTTTACAATATATCATAGATAGATATCATAATACATATAAGCTTAGAATGAAAACATCATACGAAACGTTGGAAACTTTATCACACTTTTATACGTAAGTTGTTTCGAAGTATAGTTTTAGAGTTGTTATTTCAAAATATAAAGTTTACCGATTGAATAAAAAATTCACATTTTAAAGATTTAGTACCTACACGAATTTGAAGACCCAACGCGATGTATAAGTAACGGGTGATTTTTTAAGAGTTAAGAACTTTTTAAAAAAAAAAAAACGCATAAAATTTGCAAAATCTCATCGGTTCTTTATTTGAAACGTTAGATTGGTCCATGACATTTACTTTTTGAAGATAATTTCATTTAAATGTTGACCGCGGCTGCGTCTTAGGTGGTCCATTCGGAAAGTCCAATTTTTGGCAACTCTTTCGAGCAATTCGGCCGGAATACTTTTTGTTGCCAAAAATGGAAGAACTGAACTTTGTTGACATGTGGTTTCAACTAGATGGCGCTACATGCCACAGAGCTCTCGATTCTATGGCCATTTTGAGGGAAAACTTCGGAGAACAATTCATCTCAAGAAATGGACCGGTAAGTTGGCCACCAAGATCATGCGATTTGACGCCTTTAGACTATTTTTTGTGGGGCTACGTCAAGTCTAAAGTCTACAAAAATAAGCCAGCAACTATTCCAGCTTTGGAAGACAACGTTTCCGAAGAAATTCGGGCTATTCCGGCCGAAATGCTCGAAAAAGTTGCCAAAAATTGGACTTTCCGAATGGACCACCTAAGACGCAGCCGCGGTCAACATTTAAATGAAATTATCTTCAAAAAGTAAATGTCATGGACAATGATTTTATATAGTATAGATTTGTTACAAGCACGCGCATTGTAAAGACTCAAATAAAACCCAATTGTAACGTTTAGTTGTCAGTCTGCGTCAAGCGCAATCACGAGCTTGACATGCCGTAGGTTATTGTGTCCTTGCTAAAACAAATTAAAAATGCCATCGTGTGTGTTTCGGAAGTGTACCAATTACGATGCTAAAGTAAACAAAACACAAGAATCTCGTATCACATGCGAGTATGCAAAGATACTTAGATTATTTATTTTTCCAAATAATTATAATAATTGAGGCGCGGACATAGATTAGTTAGTGTAGATGCGAATATTGATGGCGATGTAAATTCGATGTAAATGTAAATTCTGATCGAACATTCAACACATCAGGTACCTATTTTTAATCATCGCGTATATTTGATTAAAACCATAATTCATAAATACACAAATATTCGTCTCCATTCCGCACATAAAAATAACCCCGAATTAAAAAAACTTTTAAAGAGACAGAAAAGAAATAAATTAAATCTTTTTGAAGGTATTTAGAAAGTGTATTTTACTAATTTATCATTAATTATTTCAATTTCAATAAATATGATTTACTTTTGTAAGGTGTTTTATTTCTTACCTATTACTATACATTTCACTCAAGTGTCCACTCTACGAATATAAATGTTACTCTATGAACTAGTAAACATTTGACATCTTATGTCATGTCAGTTTTGGATTCGCGGAACAGATTTCAAACTGCAATTACATGAAGGTAACATATCTATACTATATAAAATCATTGGTCATGGACCAATCTAACGTTTCAAATAAAGAACCGATGAGATTTTGCAAATTTTATGCGTTTTTTTTTTAAAAAAAGTTCTTAACTCTTAAAAAATCACCCATTATATTTTTTAAAGATGAGAATCTTATAACTATTACTGACATTTCTATAAATAGAACTGACAAGGTTAAAATTGATTCCATTCAGGCCTGTGATGTATTAAATCATGTCTATTGTCGGAAGCAGCTCTACGCTCTGTGACCCCATTGTACAGACAAACACATTGTACACACACGCGGAATGGCTCGAACCGACCAAGCCCATGTTAGTTATGCCGGGTCCACATTGACACGACGAATTGGCAAGAATTTTCAATGTTTTTGGCAGCAGAATGAGGTGCATTATCAGTTAACAAGCCAAGAGACAATATTTCGCCTGTTCTATGGGAAATCAATTTGTTTCGATTCAGGAGTCGAAGAGAGAAGAATCATCAAGACCACCCATGTTACGCCACACTATCCTCGAGTCTATTCTATATAATAGTTTCGTAACCCATTATCAGTTTTAGGCGACTAGTAATCGTATTATAGTGTATTATCGTAGATAGTGTAAACCTACGCTGCTGCCCCTAATTAACGAGTATTAGAGGTCCTTAGAAACACCAACAGGAAGATATCGCGAGGTACTATCAAACGCTATAGTGATAAAGTTCTTAAGTAAAGTTATTCTATATAATCCATGTGCACTCGACTGTACACTCTAACCTGAGAGGATTGTGTTGTTCTTGGGAAATCCATGCGGCTTTGTCTACATTTATTATTTAAAGGAGAAAGATTTGTATTTTTGTTTGTATTATGGAAAGAATAAACTCAAACAAAAAATTCTGTGCCGATTACAGACATTATTTCATTATTGGAATGCTACTTTCAGCCTGAGCCTGAAAGCTAGTTATAATTTTGTGTTCCCCTGCGGTTTTCGGTATTACTATCCTTTAATTTATCAATGCCGATCATCGGTTGAAATTTTATTCTGTTTTCAAGATTTAGAACAGACAATGAATTTGATAAATAAACTAGGTGGCCTGCCCGCGGCCTCTTCTGTTTTGTTACCATGATGTCTACTCACTTTTTAAAACTTCCCTGGGCTACTAAGACTATTTTAAAACCAAAAGCCTTTATCGACCCAGCCGTTCTTGAGTTATAAAATTACAACGAAAAATGGTATTGATAGATAAATAACATTCTTTACGATAGCGACCATAGAACTTAAGTAGGTATTACATTTTAGTGTGTCTAGACGCGCGTAGTTTGTATCACAATTTAAAAAAAAATTGGAGACTGTTGATAGTTCTGTACAGATGTTACAAGCCTACACGTAGGAAAAACATTTATTTATACTTTCTCGACGTTTGCCTGCATATGTAGGGTACCTAGGTACGTAAAAACACTAGATTTTAAGTTTAATTTGATTATTTGCTACATATACCTCTATTTAAAGACAAGTTGGTGATCGCAGTTACATAGATAGTACAATACACAGAATGACGCTGTTGCTCGGTTTTTGGTATATTTACCTACCTATATTAGTATATTAGTAGGAAATTGTAATATGGGTTTTTATGATGATTATTTTCAGTTGGATACCCTTAGTGAAGAAATAATTCACCACAAACTTACGTAACCACCTACCAGCAACAACACAGACAGATAGATGATTTTGTGAATTCTGCTGGATCGCGGTGGATGCTAGTCTCTTCCGAAATAACTGAATATCTCTAATATAAACAGCCGTGTACGTCTCACGGCTGATATGACGATTACTCCTTAATAATTGTTAGTAAATTGAAATTGTTTCGAAAATATGATTTTGAAAACAAACAAAGAGAAACAGTAAATAACCTCTTCTTCTTCTTCTTTATAAAATAAACTAAATACACAGTTAAGTCACAATATACCCTCTCTCAAAGTCAAAGTCAAAGGGCAAAGAAGTCAGAGTTTTCAATTAGTATATGCAGTTTTGAGCAGAGAAAAAAAAGTAATTTATACAAAGACAGATTCGCCTATATAAGGTTATTCCCGTGGGTTATTCGTTATATGAGTATTTGTCAATAATTTGGAAATATAAAAGCCGAAAATACTGACATGTTTTGAACTTTTGGTTTATTTAGGACATAATAATATATGTTAGAAAGTAATATTCTAACTACGGCCTATTTAGAATATTTTTAACTGGCATATTTAGATATTTTTAGTTTTGTTTTAAAAAATTAGTTTGTGTTTCATGATAAATAACAATATTTAAAGGTGTACAACAAAACAATTATTTATCACTCTATTTAATATCTTTTCAACAACCTTCAATTTACTATTCCGTTTCCGCTTTCCTTGTGTAAAGTTTCTAACCCACATGAAAGCTGCACATCATCCGAACAAACAACTCCTATGCAGTTTCTAGTTAGTCTTGTTCATAATACTATTGTTCTACTCCTAACTAGATGTATAGTTATTACGCCCGCCTCAGTAGCTAGTCACTGTCGTTGGGCGGAGGTCGCGCCGCCCGCCCTCACCCGTAGAACGTAAACATGTGAATATAAAGTTTTCAAACTGTGAAACTTTCAAGTGTGTGTTTTGTTCTCATTGTGGAATTGTGGTTTTATTTAAGGTTTGTTTAAATTATAATCTTGTTGTTTGTGATTGAGTGTATCGTTTGTATTTATTTTAATTAGTTGCTTAATTTGTTGTGAGTGTATGTGAAAGTAAGTTTTTGATTCGGGATTATATAAGTTACAATTGTTTATTATCAATAATTGTTGGTAACAAACATTGTAGAGACAAGATAAAATGTAAGTTAAAGTTCTTTGACATTATCTAACAATGCGATACATTTCAGTACACACTTGTTCATTTCACTTTTTGACCGCTTGTAGAAACAAAAGTACTTATGCCTGTTTAATATTATAGTACTTAATAGTTAGGGTAACAAAACTTTTGGGTAGGTATTAATAACGAGTAATGATTGGTTTTGACTATTTTAATTACAGATTAACTTTTCCAAATATAATTGTACACCTTGTAAAGTTATATAAGATATAATTTATTAAAGGTTTAATTATCCAAACTACTATTAAAATTTACGACTGATTATTAATGTTTAAAATCAATAAATGGCTCGGCATTTTTCGTTTCCGTTGGTCAGGTACAAGCAAAAGTAAAAAAATCTAGTACTGTATCAACTTACTGCGATCACAAACACTACCGAAGATTAGGGGTGAGATTGTAGTTTAATTAATTTAGTTTAGTTTTATTACTGACCGTATCAAAAGCAGCTATGAAAACTATGAGTTATTTCCATACAAACATACAATATGTTTATTTAGATAGGTAATTCATGTAGCATTCCAAATTGAAGACTTACACCGGTGTGAAATTCCCATGATTCACCAACTGTCAGATCTTAAAGCTTATCAATATTTGTTTATCTTAGGCATCAGGCTTTTGTTTGTCAATGCCGTTTTCAAAAATAGTTCAAACAAATTATAGGCCTTTATTATTAGAACAACTCATGAAATTACTTCCATTGCGTGATATGAAACAATTTTAAGCACAACTCTCGGTAAAGAATATACTAAACCATAGATAAAAGAAAACTTTAAACGGTTTCGTTTCCTGGATTGTGACAGTTATCATACGATTCATAAATTATTTTAATTGATTATCTCTATACGACAAGAAACCCTAATAATAATAAGTCTTCCATAAAATTACTTATAAATAATCTGTAAAAGTCATCGAAGTTTAACATTGAGGTTATTTACTATAAAAAATCATTGGGTTATTCTGTTTATCAGTTTTATTACTATTATTCTACTGAAATTCAAGTCTCTATTCTATCTGTAAGTCATAATATGATTTATTTGATGGCTTAAGGTGTGGAGATAATAATGTCTGGGTTATAAAATAAGTTACAACTAAGTGATTGGCTTCCAAACATAACTACGTGAGAAAATTATGGTATCAATTTCAACGGTTTTCCACGAAGAAATATTCGAAAACAAATTTCAAATGTTTAAGCGAAGACACGAAACGGTTTATAAAAATGGTTTAGTTAACTATTAAGCATAAGGGTTAAATTCGATGATAAATCCACTCCGAACTTATCATCTTTTACCTACTTTCTATTTAGATTAAAAACTTTTTAGGAATTATGTAGTTATCTACTCTATAGAATAGAAACACCTTTATTAGAGCTGGTAATTTTGAATTACTGACGAGTCAAAATAAATAAATGTTAAATTACCATTTGTGATTGACACTTTTTTAACTACCACTAAAAGACGATTGTTAAACTCATAATCATAATATATGCCAGTCACAGATAGCTAGAAATAACAATCAGAATAAAACAATGTTTCTGTATAATACTTCTAAGAACCCTTTCGCGTTTGTCTACATCATTATTTTCAACCTATTGTAAGCGTACGTATACTGCTTCAATAGAACTATTATTTAGATAATAATTCATTTTTAAAACACGATTATAATGATTTATGGGAGGTAGAGTATCTTCACAAGAGGCTAGTACATACTAGTCTAAATAAAACGAAGCTTATGAACGCTGTAAATCAAACTAACCGTACATTGATCTTCACAAGACTAAACTGGCGCAGTGTAGATTAATCTAGCTGGTACATGTATATAACTAGCTACTCTCCGCGGTTTTAACCGCGTTAGATTTTCCCGTAGAAAGTTTTATTTTCTTGTGGTAAAGGTGATGAAATTTTTGTGGAAAGTTCGGAAAAGAGTTAAGGAAAATATTTATTTATCATACCATTTTTACATGCATTTATAAATGTTTAATAAAAATAACTAATTACAGTTAACTCCAAAGCTTCAATAAAAATAATACCTATTTGAATTATCTATAATAAAACGCATAGGTATCAATTATCAATGAGCACAATGTTCGGCGTAGAAGGACGAGCCACTCCTTTCATGAAAAATGTAAGAATGATTAGAACCTTGAAACGGCAGAGTAGAGCCGTGCCGATGTCTATTGTGCGCTATTTATTCACTGACAATTGAATGGAAAGCCATTTGTCCTCGAGAAAAAGATGGTGTCTTGAAGGTTTTGGAAAAAGGGTGGTTTTTTTGCTTTACATTTGATGTGCTTACAAGGTGAACGTGTGAAAGAATTCATTGTGATTGATGAAATCAGAGTTTTGTACCTACTCACACCTTTCTTGGTAAAATCACTGATTTGTTTCCACATTTTATAAAGTGAATTAAAACCGCGTTTTAGAAAAAAACTAAACTAAAACTTATGTGAAAGGTTTAGACGTAGGTACACAAGTTCGATCTAATATGATTGTATTTGTGTTTTTTTTTTCATTCATATAGAGTAGGTACTTGAAAATAATTAGTTTTCTCGAGAAGCAACTTATACCTAGGTACTGTCGCCCTGTTCCTAACCACCACGAAATTCATCAAATTCGGATAATCCCTTCGGAAAGGTAGCAGCGGTCAATATTTGCTTATATTCTAGAATATTTTATCATGCTTGCCTGTTAAGAGCCTTGTTACTTTTTTGACGTTTTGCGAAATGAGATATTTTATGCACCACGTGACCGGCGCGTCACGCGAATTCTATGAAAAATACTAAATGATCTTGATACTTCGTCGATCTAAAACATACAAATATGCTAATAATTATTTTAGATCTGTAGAAAATGGCATCGAATAAATTCCATTTTATTGAGTGGATTTTTTTCAGTTTCATTCTGAAATAATTATTATATTAATGTTTCTATTTAATTGATAGGTGTTTAATATATTTTCCTAAATTCAAAATGGCGGATATTTTTATTTTAATATTTGAATCAATTATGTTTTATCTTAATAATATCAATATTTATTTTAAATCTGATTGATTATTTGAAATCAATTAAGTACATAATTTTAAATTAAAACATTCATGATTAATAATTATCTATATAAGAATAAAACTGAAAATAGTCTTATTGAAGTTAAATGTCCTCATTCATCTCATTTTATGGGCTCATTTTTAAACCGATTCTTCTGAAATTTGGTGTGTAGGTTTGTAATTAAATGTTTTTTTTTGTCGAATGTTGGGACTTGATGTAAGTTCGAAAGTCTAAATTGAACGGACTAAATACAAATTCTAATTATAACAAAACAAATAAATTATATTATATATAAGTTGCTTGTTTTGTTAGATGGTATATTTGTGTTTGAATAAATAAAAGTTTCGTTAATGAAGGTTTTAATTATGTTTCGGTATTATTTTTGTAGTTTCGAACTTTATATTTATTTTTATATTTATTGGTATCCATTTATCTACATATGTCATAGACAGATGTAGAATATCCATTTATCTACATAATATGTAATATAATGGGAATTATTCAAGATAACATATTATGTTATCTTGAATAATTTAAATTATATTTTTATTTTGATAAACTATTTATTTTTATTTTATTACGAACTTATTGAAAATATTTCATTTATATATTAAAAAAATACCAACCCGCACTTGGCCAGCGTGGTGAATTAAGGCCTAATCTATCTCGTCAAGAGAGAAGTCCCTATCCCAGCAGTGGGAACGTGAATAGGGGTGTTATTTTATATACAGGCGTCCCAAAATTATGGGCCATGAAGGGGAAGTACCATATTATCGTTGATAGTGAATTTTGCTCAAAGAAGACTTCATTTTATTTTAAAAAGTAAGTAATTTAATTAATTAATTTACAAAAAAAAATGTTTCATGTTTTTTATTTGATTAAAATAATTAATTTCACGTTGTTCCTTTCTTTTAAAATACTATGTTACTTAAGCAGAGTTATTATTTTTTAGCTATTCTTTCGATTGGTATCATAAAAATAGAGTTTTTTTTCTACATGTAAGTCGGTTCGATTCCCAGACAAAGCAAGTAATTTTTAGAAAATCAATGAATGCAGAATTACTAACTTAAAAATAAAATGAAGTCTTGTTTGAGCAAAATTCACTATCTACGATATTTAAGGTACTTCCCCTCCATGGCCCATAACTTTGGGACGCCTTGTATTTATTAGAAAGGTACATATTTAATGTTTACAATAAATAATATATTTATTAGAAAGGTATAGTAAAACCATTCTTAAAATGAACTCGCCTCCACAAGACCGTGATGATTTTAACAGAAGAAATTTAACAGAATTTGGTAGAGGGGCGTTCATTTTAGAAATGGTTTTACTATACATTATTTTTTGTTTACATATTGGATACTCGGTAAAAATAAGAACAAAAAATTACGGAATATTTTCTTTGTAATAAATATTATGGAAATCTATACTACAATTATCAAGCTGAGGAGATTGCTTGTTTATTTGTTTGAACGTGCTACTCAGGGACCGCGGGTCCGATTTAAAATATGATTTCAGTATTGGATAGTAAAATGATCGAAAAAGGCTATAAAACATAAACTAGTAAATAACGTAAAAACGCAAGCGCAGCTGTCGGCGGGTCGGCAAGTTAGTCATAATCTAAAAAAATCATAGGCATAATTACATTTAGTCGTTGGACGGTTTCACCAAAAAAAGTTGCCTTGTTGTTTTTTAATTAGGATAGATAACTTTAGATATGCAATCCACATCCTACAGCATAACCTCTAAATAAATAAGGTTAAACAAGATGACAATGATGTGGTACAATTCTTAGGCCAGCAACAAGTGGTACAATTCTTAGGCCAGCAACAACAACAATTGATCGTTATCAATAAAAATAACAATTGATCGTTATCAACGGATCAACTTATGTCGGTCGTAGTATCGCAATAACACATACACGCACACTAACAGCGCTTTTACAGCAATTGACAGTCCCACACACTGACATTTTACGAAATATTTCTATATTTTATTCAAGAACAACCGACATAGGTCCGACCTCGACAAGCGCTCGCGCGGTACTAAATGGAAAAAGCCGGCTGAATGAAAAAACTACTAAATTATGGTAGTTTTATTTTATTCATAAAAAATTACCAAAACCATTCTACAAATTAAAATTAATATCATAGTTTAAGCAAATGTTGATAAATATTTTGATATAAATATGACGTCCCATTGATTTAGAACTTCGGAGTTATTGAGGTTTGTTTCGAAGCATTTTCGGTCGATATTAAATTCGGTATATCTTTAGAATAAAAGCATTTAACGAAAATGTACTCTACTCTAAATGAAGAATAGGATATACGTAACATAATAAAAAATAGTTTGATCGCCCATATTCATTAGAATCTACAAATAAGAGCTGAGAAAACAGGTCTTCGAGCGTTTTTTACGAAACATGTATCCGGAGAATGATTATTACTCAATATATAAACAAGTTATCTAAAATGTTTCTTACTACTTTTGTAGAGGAGAAAACGAACTATTATAAAGATGTAATTGTAATATCAAACAACTAACGCAAACCATAGAATTAGGACGAGAAAACCGAACAATTTCGCGATTTCACGTAATAGGCCTCTTAACAGAAAAATCAATCACTTTCGCTCAACTCATGAACATTGTTATTAATTTATTCAATTAGATTTCGTACATACCGCATGCTACTAACTGGATAAAAATAAAATTTACTTAGATCTATTTAAGTTATTTTATACAATAATTAAGTTATTTATAAATGACAAGCTGACTCACCCGCGGCTTCGCGCGCTCGTCTGGATTAAAAAACATGGGTACAGAGTTTAAAATCAAAAGCATCTCAATCAGCCCAGCCTTTCTTGAGTTCTGAAATTACAACGAAAAGTGGCATTGATTAATATTTATTCTATTTATATATCAGAGTTGGTACGGCCGGCCATGCTGACGGAGCATATAACTACATCATTTTTACTTTTACCTTCGTACAACATCATGTCGATAGAGATTTTGTAACAACATGTAGTTATATCTTATCCACAAGCTTAGCCAATTATGTCTTACAGAAGAAGATGAAAAAACCAAGAGGTTGCACAATTGTGTTTATTATTGACAAATATATCTACTCAAATGCAATGTAAATTACCTAGAAGTTTATGCTCAATGTGCGAGTGACCTTAGCACATAATTTAGCCGAGCCATACAGGAGTCAGCGCTAGCGGTCACGCGATGGGCCTAAGCACTTTATTATTGAAATCGAATTCAGGGCCACCGTTTAAACTTTCAATGTTATGTAGACTAACACTTCGCTACTCTTTGCAGTCACAACAGTATAAGAAACAGAAAATTTAAGGTTAATTATTATAATATCAAGGGGGTCAATGGGCGGCCTTATCGCTGACAGCGATCTCTGCAAGACAACATTTGGATGGATACAGATCATTAGCACAAATTAGATGGAGGTAAAACAATTAGAAATTAATAATTAATACCGAATTAGATATTTTTTATTTCTAGTGTAATAGGTAATACTTCTGGGACATAATTATTATGAAGGCTTTCGTTGTTTCCGGGTAAAGTTCAGCCGTGGATAAAGTTGATGATGAGGAAAATAAACAATGTTGTGAAGGAATATTAACGTGACGATGTATTAGTGTCTTACATCGTTAATATAAACTACACCATTAAAGATCAAATCAAAATCTTAGTTAAAATTTATATTTCGAAATCTAATGAAATATTCATAGCTTTCAACGTATCCGAGAGGTTATATGCCTCCCCAGTTTTAAGCTTCTCTAATTATTAAAATAAAAGGCCTGGCTAAATATTAACCCGTTAAATAAAAGTGGGTAAGCCATTTTCGACGAAAATGCGAAAATATTAATTGGCTTCCACCCGTTTACAATTCAAAATGCCCACGGAAAAGTTAAATCGTTTTACGTTTTTTATCTTTGACATTGAGATATATGTTTGAACATGCCTTTTACATTATCATTAGCATATAAAAAGGTTTTAAAGTTTGCACACGCTTTTAGTACAGTAGAAATGTTCTTTTAGGAACTAAAGCTCAATATTTCTTCTTTACGATTGCTCACGGTGCAAGTTTTATTTGATTGTTTTAAGTTGGTAGAGCTGGCATATACGCAAAGTGAAAAAAAACATTTAAAACTAGAATAATAAATAAGTTAGTTAGATTATGTTGTTAGGTGTCGTGTGGTGCGATCTTAAGAAGTTAGATTCTCTTCTTCTTCTTCTTCGTTCTCTTGTGTCAAACAGACTGGCAACTGACTGATGTAAATATAGAATATGTTGTAAATGCGGGACTACCAGAAGATGTAAGATAGCATCGTCATTCTATTAACTGTGCCAACATTCACCAACCGGCCTGGTAAGAGTGGTCCTATGTCAATTCCTCCAAAATGTGATATTATTATTTATTTATTTATTGAGCTTTCTAGAGGTAGATAGATTAAGAGAGACGTCCTAAGATTGAAATCTTATAAATAAATACAAACATTATGGTAGTAAATAAATTTGAAATTATGAGATCTATAATTCTATAATCTTTTTTTTCTATAATTATTTGTTTGTCCGTTAAATTTTTCATATTAATCACTGACATTGACTGTTGATTTTTTTATAATGATACTTTATGACCCGTCCGTTTCAATACATTAATAATAATTTCGTGCAGGGGTACGGTAGACTCGCTCGAAACCTTATTTAAATAACGAAACATAAAAAAATATTGATTTTGAGTCGACAACATATGTCCGGAAAATTCGTATTATGGAGAATTTCGTTAAATTCCGACTGTAAATTAAACAATAATGTAAACAAACCGCTGTCGCCATTTTTGGTGTCAACAAGCACGTTCCGTTTCTTAGATACGCACATTGCGTTCGTCGCCCCAAAATGAATCCATCACAAAGAACTGAGACTATGTAAAACGAAACGTCTTGCCACCGGAAATGTGTTTATGTCTTATGTGTTTTTTCTTTACCTGATATTGGCCGATTCAACCACAGAAAAATTATATTAATTTCCTTTTTATGGATCGATGATATTGTTAAGGCTGCTGGTTCACGGTGGATGCAGGCTGCATCCACCTGGATATACCTGGAGGTCGTTAAGGGAAGGGAGGCCTATGTCCAGCAGAGGACGTCCAACGGCTGACATGATGATGACGAAGTATGTATTTTGTCCTTAAGTCAACATAAGGTATTAAATGATTATCCTTGAAACAGTTTAACTTATAAACTGATAGGTGTCTAGATGACATTTGTCAAAATGACAGCTGTCAAACTTTAAACTGCCACAACTCTGAAACGGCTTGGCCTAGAGATGCCGTACAAAGCTCAATCGACAGGTGTTAGAGAGAGCAACGTTTTCAATGACAGCTGTCAAACTTTAAACTGCCATAACTCTGAAACGGCTTGGCCTAGAGATTCCGTACAAAGCTCAATCGACAGGTGTTAGAGAGAGCAACGTTTTCAATGACAGCTGTCAAACTTTAAACTGCCATAACTCTGTAACGGTTTGGCCTAGAAATAATCTACTAAGCTCAATCGACAGGTGTTAGAGAGAGCAACATTTTCAATGACAGCTGTCAAACTTTAAACTGCCATAACTCTGTAACGGCTTGGCCTAGAAATAACCTACTAAGCTCAATCGACAGGTGTTAGAGAGAGCAACATTTTCAATGACAGCTGTCAAACTTTAAACTGCCATAACTCTGAAACGGCTTGGCCTAGAGATTCCGTACAAAGCTCAATCGACAGGTGTTAGAGAGAGCAACGTTTTCAATGACAGCTGTCAAACTTTAAACTGCCATAACTCTGAAACGGCTTGGCCTAGAGATTCCGTACAAAGCTCAATCGACAGGTGTTAGAGAGAGCAAGATCATAATTAAATAAAATGGCCAAGAGCGAGTCGGACTCGCCCATGTAGGCTGCCGCAGCAATTGTTTATATGAAATAGTTTATGACGTATTATAAAAAAACTACTGGATAGATTTCGTTCAAACCAATTTTCATTGTTAGTTTTTATGGTTATGTACAATATATATTTTTTCTAGATTTATCATCCTCTTATTTTAGAAATTAGAGGGGGGGGGGGACACTCTGTTTTCCACTTTGGAAGAGTCTCACGTCCAAACTATTAAGTTAAGAATTAAATGGTGTTAGAAACATTGTTATGATTTTTGAAGACCTATTCATAGATACCCCACACGTATTGGTTCGATTAAAAAAAGTTTTTAAGTTTCAGTCCTATGTATGGGGACCCCCAAATGTAATTTATTTTTTCTCAATTTTTTTATGAAATCTTTGTGCGGTTAACAGAATACATCTACCTACTAAATTTCAGCTTTGTAACTCTTATAGTGTCGGAGAAAAACGGCTGTGACATACGGACGGACGGACGGACAGACGGACAGACGGACAGACAGACGGACGGACGGACGGACATGACGAATCTATAAGGGTTCCGTTTTTGCCATTTGGATACGAAACCCTAAAAACGGTTCTTCAGTTTTTCTTTTTGTCATCAATAAAGCTATATATTATTGTACAGTACAGCTACACTATTATTGATAATCATTGAATTCCATTATGTTGACTTATGTTAACATAAACATAGCTTAATTCTTTTGTCCTTGGAGAAGTCCCTGTGTCCCAGCTGTGGAAACGTAATAGTACCAGCTTGAAAAACAAAACAACCTTAAAACCTTTCTACATTTTGCACCTAGATGTGTATTATGAGTCAAATTTCACCGAGCGAAGCCGGGTTTCATCTAACATAAAAAAAAATTGATTTTGGGTCGACAACATTATATCCGCAAAATACGGATTATGGAGAATTTCATCAAATTTCACCCGAGCTTAGCCGGGTTTTCATCTAGTACATTAATAAAATCATTAAATCTTTGATTCTTTGACTGTCGTCACGCCTATTCATTTGTAGAAGGAAATTTGTACAACCTTTTGCTAGAAAACTAGGTGTACAAAGTGTATCCGCCGTAGATTAATTTCCTTCGAACAAAGCCGGGAAATTGTAACAAGATTTCACTACACACAGTCATAAAATGTTAGGAAAGTAATAGCAACTCAGCGTTGTTTAGAATTATGCTGATTTATTAATATGAATGAGCCGATAATACCTGAACGAGTTGGGGGTCTGTCTGACCCTTGCCTCGCTCTTTGCTGGTGGAGAAAATGGCTTCGGTAGAGTGATAGAGGTTTTTATAGTTCACACGTTTATTGAAAGAATTACACTATAAATATGATTGAACCAATGTCTAATCACAATCACTATTTACAAGAGTACTTAAACTACTTCAGTCTCAAAGTTACAAAGAGAGTACTATCTAGAGTTTAATCACTGAGTCACAAAGAAAGTAGGTACTTTATTGCAAACACTGAGTCACAAAACATCGAGAGTACTTTACAGATCACTGATACTGTGATGCGCGCGCGAATGCTACCAAACAACTGACTGTTACCGAAAGAGCGGTAGCTTTTATACATCGAAAACCATTACAAAAACAAGCTCGTTCAAACTACAATAGAAATCTAATTATGACATGTTGAAACTATTCAGATTTATGATGTTATGATTTTAACAAAGAAAAATATACTTCTAAACTGAGAGAGCCATAAACATTTCAAAAAATAAAGTAGCTAATTGCCTTTTGCGCAACAACTGACCAAGGGGTGCGGCTAAAATCAAAGTTTGTTTACGCTATTATGCTAATTAGACGGCCCTTCTAAGAACGGTCTATTGTTATTGAACTGCGGCGGCATCCTTTGTTATTGCGTTTCGTGTGCAAAGAATATTACACTTTAAATTTTAATTGGTACTTATTTCTATTTGATGGCACCGTCTTGCACATCTCTCCCGCCGTACAACCGTGTTGTACCATCTTGGTGTTGTAAGACGGTATTCTCCACTGGCAAGATCACCATCTTCTTGACAGGTCGCCGTAAAACTCCTCCTTTTGTTAAAACGTCGACTGCTCGTACTGCTCCGTCTGGTCCTGGATACGTAGCGACGATCTTCCCTCGTACCCACACGTTTCTCGGTGCATTGGTGTCAACCAACTGGACTAGGTCGCCGTTATTTACATCGGGTCCCTTTGCATGTGGTTGTCGTCGTTTTTGGAGTTCCGGTAAATATTCTCTTAACCATCTGGTCCAAAAGATATCGGCTAGCCTTTGAGCGCAGCGCCAGCTAGTTTTAGATATCATGTCCTTGTCCTCGAATGATCCTGGAGTCTGCACATGTCCTGGACCTCCAAGTAGGAAGTGGTTAGGTGTAAGAGCTTCGGGGTCCTCTTCACTAACAGAAACATGTGTTAATGGTCTGCTATTTACTGTATATTCTACTTCTACCAGTAATGTCGTGAGGACTTCTTCTGTTGGTCTTCTTTCGTGTAAGGTCGCGTCTAGGGCTGTCTTCACCGATCGAACCATTCTCTCCCATGCACCTCCCATGAATGGTGCTCCTGGTGGGATGAATCGCCACGAGATCACCTTCTTTGCAGCTTCTTCGGAGACTACTTTATCGATAGCTTGTCTTAGTTCTTTGTCTGCGCCTCTCAGGTTGGTTCCATTGTCAGACCATATTTCCTTAGGACAACCACGACGTGATATCATCCTCCTAAGCGCCATTATTGCAGAATCGGTACTGAGTGTTGCTGCTATCTCTAAGTGTATTGCTCGTGTTGTTAAGCATGTAAATATAGCAACATATCTCTTTTGACTCGTTCGTCCAACTGTTATAGTTAATGGCCCAAAATAATCGACTCCTGTGTAGGAAAATGGTCGCTGATGATGAGCTAAGCGACATAAGGGCAGGTCTCCTGTTCTTGGGTGCGGCGGTGCTGCAGTCTTCATTCTGCAGTATAGACACTGTCTTATAATAGTACGGACTATCGGGCGTAAGCGTAATACCCAATAGTACTGTCTGCATTCATTCACTGTCGCTTCTACTCCAGCATGATGTCTCTGTCGATGTATTGCTGATATCCATAACTTCACCGTAGGGCTATTTCCATCCAACACCATTGGACGTTTGATGACATCTGACAAGTGCTCTGCAGCTTCGATTCTACTTCGCAATACTATAACTTGATCCTTGTATTCAACACTTAATTGGTAGAGGCGGCTGTCCTTGTCGATCGGTTTTTCGTTTTTCAATGCTTTGATGTCATCTTCAAAGGAACCTTGTTGTGAAGATCTCATAAGAAGGTTTTCTGCTTTTCTTAATAGTTCTGCAGTTACAGGAAGTATATTACTAGGTTCTACGTTTTGTTTTGATACCGCTTTTACATGTGGAGTTTTCTTTGGCGTTTTCCTCCAGTTCAGGTCTTTCATCTGGTTTGCTTTAGTTTTGCGAAAATTCACTTGCTCGTTGCTTCTGTTTTTTCTACATAGTTCTATAAATTGAAGCACTCTTGCTGTGGTGTATCGAAGTCTATCCCAGTTTGAAAATCTAGAGACATCAGGCAGACCTTCAGAAAGTTTGTGTTCTTCGTTGGTGTTCAATAGGTGAACTTTTTCTTCTCCGGTTGTTTCCGTTGAAGTTGACGTTTCTTTTTCCTTCGGCCATAAGAGTTTATCTTCGTATAGGAATTCCGGACCTCTGAACCAACGATGTTGTTTGTTAAATCCTGTTGGGACGTCTCTTGTAGCGTCGTCTGCCACGTTGTGCTTCGTCGGTACCCATCTCCATTCATTGGCTGTGGTACTTTCTTCTATAGCTGCTAGTCGATGAGCCACGTATGGTTTGTATGACCGTGATCCTGTCTTGATCCATGATAAAACAGTCTTGCTATCTGTCCAGAACGTCTTCGAGTCTGGCTTCTGTTCGTGCTCTTCTATAACAGCTTCGGCTAAGCGGGCTCCCATAGCGGCCGCTTGTAATTCTAATCTTGGTATAGATGTGAGCTTAAGTGGTGCTACCTTTGCTTTTGCCAAGATGAGTGAGACATTGACATCTCCATTGGGTGCTGTTGCTCTCCAAAAGAGGACTGTAGCATAAGAGGACTCGCTGGCATCTGTAAACACATGTAGGTCTAGTACCGTTGTGTTGCTGTAGCTTAAGTATTGCCTCGGGATTGTGACGTTGCTGAGGCTCATAAGATGCTGCATCCAGCTTTTCCATTGTTCAGCGAGATCTTTGCTTATTTCTTCATCCCATGATGTTCCTCTACGCCATACATCTTGTAGAATTTGCTTTGCTCGAATAGTTACCGGAGATGCGAAGCCAAGAGGATCGAAGAGTGACATAACTATTCTCAGTGCTTCTCTTTTTGTAGGCGTTTTTCCTTCGATAAGACTGGGTGGGATGCGAGCGAGATTCAAGTTGAAAGTAAGCTTATCGGTTCGTGGTTTCCAGATAAGGCCGAGAACTCTTTCGGATTTTTCTTCTGATCCATATAATTCTGTATTTTGTTCTGGAACATTTTCTGCGTTGAGTTCTGACAATAGTTCTGGTGAGTTTGACGTCCATTGTCTTAATTCAAAAGAGGCTTTCAGGTGAATATCTCGTACTCCAGTTGCTATGCGTACTGCGTCTTCGATTGTACGAAAACTGTCCAAATAATCATCAACGTAATGTTTTTCTATTATAGCTGTTGCAGCTTCTGGTTGAGATTCTTGATGCTTCTTAGCGTTGAGGTTCTTGACGTAGATTGCAGTTGATGGCGAACTCGATGCTCCGAAGATAAGAGACGTCATTCTGTATTCTTCAGGCGGTTTGTCGTCGCGTCGATCCTTGCGCCATAGATACCTAAGCGCGTCTCTATCTTCTTGCCTAATTTTCACTTGCATAAACATTTCTTTGATGTCTGCTGTAACTGCCACCATGTGTTGTCTGAATCTCATAATTACTCCGGGCAGAGATTGAAGAAGGTCTGGTCCCTTAAGAAGTAGATCGTTTAGAGCGATTCCTTTTGTTTTGGCTGCTGCGTCGTGTACCACTCGTAGTTTGTCTGGTTTCATGGGATTTATAACAGCGAAGTGAGGTAGGTACCATGTTCTGTTGACCGTCTTCTGACTTGGTGCTAATTCAGCGTAACCTTTGGTGATTAGTGCGTCCATCTGCTCTGTATACTTCTTTTTTAATTCACTATTGCCATCCAACTTCTTTTCGATGCTAAAGAGTCGCTTTAATGAGTTTTCATAGTTATCAGGAAGACAAGTTTCTTTATTTTTCCATAATAGAGCTGTTTCATATCGCCCTTCTTCTGTGTGGACTGTATTACATTTCAAGATTTCTAGGGCTTGCTCTTCTGGGTCTGTCTTCGGCTGTTTCGGCTTGATGCAGAGTGCGTCCATAGCAAAGTATTCTTTCATCATTTCATGCAGGTTTTCATCATTAGCTTGCGCTTCAATCATGTGTGACACGAAATGTATGTGTCGACCTAGAGTTCGGCTTTGACTTCCATGCAAAACCCAACCTAAAGGCGTGAGAGATGCCACTGGTTGGTTTGCGTTTCCCTTTCGCACTTTCGTAGACAAAAGTAAATGCCAGTTGTCTTGTCCAATAAGAATTCTGGGTTGCGCACTTGTGTAGCTAATTTCATTAATGATGTCCTGGAGATGTCTGCATCCTTCCATTTTCTGTTTTGAAACTTCTTGCGACGACATCTGTAGATTCTTCACCGTCCTGGCTTGGATTCGTCGATCAATATTATTAGCTCCTTTGATAATAAAGTTGATTCTTCTTGACGTTGATTCTTCAGATTTTATTTTGTTGATCGCCTCTATTCTTAACGGGTTAATAGGCCCTTTGGCTCCAATAAAATTGGCGATATCTTCGTCAATAAGCGTAACAGTGGATCCGTCGTCGAGCAAAGCAAAGGTGTCTATAGTACCTTTTGGTCCCGTTGCTTGTATTGGAATAATTTTCAAATAAGACTGCTTGCTCATAGTCCAAGTGGAATTGATCGATTCACCTGTTCCTTTTTCCACTTCATTTTCCGCTGCAGCTTTCTCTTTTTTGTTGCTATGTAGCATTGAATGGTGAAAGTATTTACATTTATTTATACCACACGGTTTTGATCTACAAGTGTGAGTTCGCGTTCGGTATCGTAGGCACCGAAAGCACAGGCGTCGATCTTTCGCTATTTCCCATTTCTCATTAGAATCCGCTTCCTTAAATTTCTTACAAGATTCTGATAAGTGACCAGTTTCGTCGCATACAGGACATTTCGAATAACTAGAGGTACGAGTATCATTTGATTGTTTCTCAGTACTTGTATTTATCATCTGTATGCGCTTCTGTTGAGAAGTTTGGAATGTTTGTGGTGCTATATATTCAGGTAAAGCATAAGGGCTACATAATTCCGCTTCTCTTGTTATAAAACTTTCAAACTTTATCAAATCTGGTTGCTCCTTTGGCTGTGATGCAGAAAATTCGTAGTATCTGTATCGTAGTGTTGTAGGCAGTTTCTCTACTATAGCTTTTGAGACTTCTGGGTTATAGAGATAGTGTATACAGTTAAGAGATTTCAGCGTGGACACGGCATTGGTCACTTTAGTAGAAAACACGCAGATATCTCTCGGTGACTCGCTGAGACGCGGCAATGAACGAAGCGTTTCTATTTCTGTCATAGCGATCGACTCTGGCCTTCCAAATCTCATAGCTAAAGTTTTCATTACTTCGGAAGGATGAGTGTTGGTGATGAGTAGACTTTCAACTGCTTCTTTTGCCCGCCCCTTGAGATTTCTTCTAAATCTATTTATATTCTCAGTAGTCGAGTACATAGCTTCAGATTCGTTATAAGCTGCTTGAAACTGCAGCCAATCGCGATGATTACCATTGAAAATGGGTAATTCAACAAACCTCGGTCGCTGTCCTGATCCAATAGCACGCGTTATCGCTTGAGCTAATTGGTTTATATCTGACTGAGGCGGAGCTCCCGCCGGTGTACTTGGTATCAAACCACTTTCCTTTCCGGCGTCTATTTTCACATCATTTTCTTCATTTTTCAACTGTCCAAAACCCAGCGCTGGCGTGGGTAGGATATGATGCGATTTTTGAGTGTTCGGTAACATCGTTGATTGCTTATCTAACCAAGTATCTACTCGCTTACTCTCTTGAACATCACAGTATTCAGTAGAGCAATCGTAATCATCATCATCATTATCACTGTCCTCTGCTTTTAATCTAGCTAATCTTGTCATTGCGTGTTGCACTTGAAGGCGTACTAGTTCCTCCTCCGCTTCTGCAATCCGTTTTGCCTTCATCCTAGAGCGCGTGGAACAAGCACGTGATTTGTGTGACGCTATAGATGCTACTTTTAAAGATTTATTTCTAATTGGAATTTCTGAAGTAAGTTCAAGGAGAGTGGCTGTGGGTGGTTCAACAATATTATTTTCGCTCTGAGCGCATCTTATCAATGTCCTGTTGGTATCAGAAGAACGCTCTGTTCCTGTTGACGTTCCTGCCGTCGATGTCGTAGGAGTTACCGCCATAGCTACAGGTGCGGGCGTATACTCCAACCTGTCCGCAGAAGGGTTGACGGGCGACGATACGACAAGTCTTTTCCCGGTGGAGCGTGTCACAGGCATGATGGCACTCTTTCAGTTTATCTTCAATAATTATATTCTATCGCTTACCAAATCTTCATCCGGCTCGAATGACCAATGAACGAGTTGGGGGTCTGTCTGACCCTTGCCTCGCTCTTTGCTGGTGGAGAAAATGGCTTCGGTAGAGTGATAGAGGTTTTTATAGTTCACACGTTTATTGAAAGAATTACACTATAAATATTATTGAACCAATGTCTAATCACAATCACTATTTACAAGAGTACTTAAACTACTTCAGTCTCAAAGTTACAAAGAGAGTACTATCTAGAGTTTAATCACTGAGTCACAAAGAAAGTAGGTACTTTATTGCAAACACTGAGTCACAAAACATCGAGAGTACTTTACAGATCACTGATACTGTGATGCGCGCGCGAATGCTACCAAACAACTGACTGTTACCGAAAGAGCGGTAGCTTTTATACATCGAAAACCATTACAAAAACAAGCTCGTTCAAACTACAATAGAAATCTAATTATGACATGTTGAAACTATTCAGATTTATGATGTTATGATTTTAACAAAGAAAAATATACTTCTAAACTGAGAGAGCCATAAACATTTCAAAAAATAAAGTAGCTAATTGCCTTTTGCGCAACAACTGACCAAGGGGTGCGGCTAAAATCAAAGTTTGTTTACGCTATTATGCTAATTAGACGGCCCTTCTAAGAACGGTCTATTGTTATTGAACTGCGGCGGCATCCTTTGTTATTGCGTTTCGTGTGCAAAGAATATTACACTTTAAATTTTAATTGGTACTTATTTCTATTTGATGGCACCGTCTTGCACAATACCCGTGTCTATAGATAAGTGCGTTCGAACTTTTCATACATCATAATACTGAATCCTCCGAAAAGCTATAAATAAGAAATGTGACTGCCTAAACTCGTAAAGTTTGAAGTCCTCGACATTATCAATACGACACCCGTGCCATTTATGTTGATTTATATTGGACCCGTTTTGGAGAAATTGAATTTTTATCTAACAACGGTAAGACGATCTGTTGTATAAAGTCAGGTATTTACGTGAGCACTCAAGTGCTTGGGGTGGAAATACTCACCAAATAATATAAGCCGATTTACAAAGATTATAAGTCGTAAAATTAATTCTTGCTATATAAATGTATGAGTGGTTTTACAGTATTGCAAAGCTGTCCGTAGCTAACTCACATCGTAATTGAGAACTATAGTTTCCAGAATCAAAGATTAAAAATATCTATCTATAGGTATACCTAGTATGTGATTAACGATGTCCTTAGTTGCTCGGAGAGCGAAAGTCCCCTGCAAAAGGAGGTTTTGGTTTCGATTTCCACATCGGGTCAATTTTGTACTAATTGCAGATCAACGTTTCGGGTGTTTTGCATGTTTTTTATGTATAACAAAATCTGACCCTAAAAGTAAGTAAGTTATTTATAAGACCTTTACAATTTTTGTATGCCGGGTTAGTTTTATTCTTTGTGCTAATATATTGTTTTAGATTTAAGAGAGTAAAATTGTAGACTTAATTGGACTATCTATATCTATACCTAGTAGATCGTATCTGACTGCAAAAATTAATTAATTAATTTAATGCATAGACATTTTACAATGTTAAGCTTAGGTGGTAGATTGAATTCAATAACAATTCCACCATTTTGCGAATCGGATGAAACTCATTAACTCGAGCAGCGTATAATTCACGAAGTAATATCATTAGATCCTATTATTCATGGGCGGTTGTCACGCAAAACGACTTCATTGCATTGCTTCGTGGTAATAAAGAGAGCATCTCTTTAATTAGCTCGTAACTCGTGAGCAATGTGGATTGTGGTCATCATATTGATGGATGACAGAAAGGGATTTGTGGTATTTTGTGCACATTATCAAATACTAGCTTCTGCTCGCGTCTTTGGCTGCGTTTAGTTTTAGACTTTTTATCCCACGGTCAAAAGTAGCCTGTATCTTATTCTGATAATTAAGTATGGTGTTGTATGTAGCTGTTCATTATGGGTATGAAGAGGAATGCCAGGACTTTGACTTCGAACTCTTAGTCTTATAGATATAGTACCTGCGGAAACATTTCTAATAAACAACCGTGTAGCAAATTGAGCCGTGTTATCTGAGTAGGAGCACACTCGACTTTCATTCCCAACTCGCACTTGGTCAGCGTGGTGTATTACGGCCTAATCTCTTTCGTGAAGAGAGAACTCCCTGTGGAATTATTAAATAGGAGTGATGATGTAGCAAGTCGTGCTATTTGTAATCGCATTATGCTATAAAGTTCTCAATAATGATGATCTAAAAATGATGCGAGTCCCGATTAACTAGCAGCTGATACCTCGGGGATATAATTAGACATTTTATCGCTATTTTACGCGCAAATTGAGTCGCGTCTATAATTTGTGACAGAAAGTGTGTTACATTTTTTCGTTGAAGTCTGTAAATATATAACGAAAGTCACCAAGATAACACTGAGATTGAAATGAAATTTATATTATTAGGTGGGTAGGTATAATATTATTTTAGTCTTTGTACTTTCAAAGACTAATCACAAAGTATAATAGCACCAATTTCACCTCTAATGGGTTTATTCTCGAAACACATCGATATAGCCTTAGATATTTTCGTCAATTAACTAAATGGTTCTTCGTAATTCCGTCACGTGCCGCGAGTTTGGTGAAATTACCTGGAGTGAGAATAGCCCCTGCCGCGCTCTGATAACAAAATGGCGGTAATTATAACAAAGATGGGAGTAAGGTTCTCTGTTATTTATCTTACTTGGCTTACGTTTCGGTTTACAGAAAAATAATAAAATAAATTCATAATTTTTATAGTTTTTATTTGGATGATAAACAAGAAAGTTTCTTTTTCGGGGTTTGCCGCTGTAATGGATATTGCACACATTATTGTTACAAATTAAAACCAACTTTAGGCCTAAAGAAACAAATGAGAGAAATGTAGGTATATTACGTATTACAAGAAAATCCTGTTTTATTAGTAATGCTAGGCACAAAATGATAAATTCGCAGACCCTAAATAAATCCCTTAAGACTGTTGACTAGTCCAAATAAAGTCCTTCGTGTTTTTATTGGTTTTATAAACTCCTTAATATTTTTTCTTCAAGTTTTGCGCAAACTTTCTCCAGAAATGAAACTTGTTACATATTTTACTTGATCTTGTTACTGTCAAACATAACAAGCCTAAATGAAATTCATTCGATGTTTTCCCGTGAAGATATTTTTTGGTTTGAACCCACGGACATCAGAAAGAAAGTCAAGTGTGCTACCACTTAGTCAACATGGCACACATGAAACCTACAAGGATAAAAGCTAGATTGGATCTCAGCACATCTCACTTTTATATCCGTTCCTTCAGACTGAGCATTCTGCGATGCGATATTCTATTCACATAAAGATAAAAATTTCATTTCAGTGTTACCGAGAATTTTATTAGAGTTCCGAATATCCATATTATGGACCAAGAGCCTGTGATGGCCAGACCTTCCTTTAATTCACAAGCGTGAAAATTATTTCATGTGTATGTCTAACATAGGTAAGAATAACCCCCAAACATGAAACCTGGATCGCGGTTGCTTTGGGAGATAACAGGTAAAAGGTTGTTATCTCCCAAAGCAACCGCGATCCAGGTTTCATGTTTGGGGGTTATTCTTACCTTTGTTAGACATACACATGAAAGAATTTTCACGCTTGTGAATTAAAGGAAGGTCTGGCCAGACCGGGCTCTTAGTATAGACTAATAACCTGTGATGGCCAGACCTTCCTTTAATTCACAAGCGTGAAAATTCTTTCATGTGTATGTCTAACATAGGTAAGAATAACCCCCAAACATGAAACCTGGATCGTGGTTCCTTTGGGAGATAACAGGTAAAAGGTTGTTATCTCCCAAAGCAACCGCGATCCAGGTTTCATGTTTGGGGGTTATTCTTACCTTTGTTAGACATACACATGAAAGAATTTTCACGCTTGTGAATTAAAGGAAGGTCTGGCCATCACGGGCTCTTAGGTTATTATATTACAGCATGGTAAATAGTTTTAAGAATTTTATACTTATATTAAAAAATATCAGTTTTCTAAACTTTAATAACAATTATGCACGTGAATGCGAATAACAATTAACTTTTTATACTATCATGGTTTTTAATAATATTTGAACTTGAAACGGGAAACTCACAAACATTTAAATCATGGTTACATACCATACCCGTCTCAATTTCAAATAAATAAAAAATAAACGTCAACCGCATAAATTTGAAATCGCAAAGGGTCCCCAAAAATGGCCACTAGTAACTCCTGTTGTATTGCCTGTATTGGCTGAACTAAAGTCGGAATTAAAGTCGAATTCACACTTAGAAAACGCGATCCGCGTAAAAGCAAAATTAGCCACTCATAGAACCAAGACGTTTCGCTCAAAGAAGCGTTCTGAAACGTATTTATGCGATTATTATTACTTTTCTGAAAATACTCAAGCAGATTCACCTTCTTCAAACTTCTTATCAGAATCACCTTAAACTCAATAACAATAAGATCTATTTCACAAAAACACGGATAAAAAGAGACAATTGACTAGTGATAAAAGGGAGACCGTTTATAGGCAAGTAACAGAGATTCAATAAGAAATATTGAATTTTTATAGCACTTCGCTGGAAGAGGCTTGAAGAGTTGAACGATTTGATTTCATTTAGGATTGACAGTTTACGCCTTAGTAACGCAAGTGCTTGCGTTGGCGACGAAATCTTGTTTTCAATTTCATAAATTGTTGCTAAAACTTAGTTTAAACTGTCAAAAACTGTTGGACCCTTCTCTGGATAGAGCCGCAAGTAATATTATCAGCCATTATTTCATTGGGTTCTGTGAGAGACTTAAGATAATTAGACACTTTAGTAAAACGTTCCTTATAACACACACTGGGAAAGTATATTACGTAATTGCAAAATATTACTACGTAATGTGATCGGATATTTCATGCAATTTGCAAAAACATTTTAATGCGACCTTTTACATAAAGTCAGGTGATAAATCTATAACACATTATAGGCACCTACTTAAATATATAGCATTTATTAATAAAAACCTAACATATTCTAGTATTAATATTAAAACGTCTTCAATACATATTATATTTGTACATGTTCACATACTTCCGTTCATACTTCCAATTTAAAATTACGCATGGAAATGTTATTGTTTTACTTTGCTGAGTTTGCGGTATGATATCGCTTATGCAATACGCACATTAACCTTACACGTGTTGAATCTAAATAAATATAGATATTGTAATAGTTTTACCATTCGACCTTCCATATCCAATATGGCAGAACCCATATTGTCCACGGAGTGAGCCCGCCCGCCCTTGCGTGATTGCGTCCGCCCTTACAAACAGTTCAATACCAAGGCATACAAAATAGGCTATTTGGAACAATCAGCTGTCATTGTTATGTAGAATGCTTGTGATTTGTGGTATTCAAGGTAATTGGTTGGTCTCTAAAAGTTTTAAAGCAATTTAATGTGGCTACATTATTAGTAATCAAAGAATTTTATTTAATTCTGGTAAGTAGCGTTGGCAAACTAAATGAGGACGTTAATCTCATTCCGTGTTATGTTTTCTGTTTTCTTTGGTTGTCTATTTTAATTATAGATATCTTGGTCAAAAAGAAAACGGTTAAGATTCTTGGCTAGGATTCGAGATTCTCTACAGTGTAATTCGTTGTAGGTACCTACATTTACTGTAATTATCAGACCAAAATAACTTTTGACTTGTCTTATTCTATGATGGTTATCATAACATTAAATAATCGAGCCCTAAGATAGGTACAATTTAAGAGCTAGATTATTTAATTATATGATATCATAAATCTAGCACCCGTAACAAAAGCTTCCAGCATATCACGGGGCTGATGTTGCTTTGTGAATTTTCCAGCAATATTTATTTATTTTTGGAGTAACACGTTTATTTGTAACCTGGAAATAATCACATTACAGGGCGCACCTGGAAATAATCACCTACAAACGCAAATACCTGAGCGTGCAACACAGAGAAGCTTAGATAATTGCAAAATTAGAAGACATTGCCAACTGTGAGTCATTGTCCATTGAAATTGACACTATTTCCGTTACATCTCAAAATAGATACGCAAGAGCATAGTAGACTAGATTGTAGATCATACTTGTGCTTTACGAAGTTATTTGAATATAAAATAGGATAATTGTACACAATAAGCTTTATCAGAACATATTAGCTTGAACCTGCTAACATAATCACCCCCATCTACGCTCCCACTGCTGGAACACAGGGACTTCTCTTGACGAGTACGATTAGGCCTAATATTCACCACGCTGACCAACCAGCACATTCAATTTCCCAGTAGTGGGGTGTAATATCAGTTGTTGTAATTTACTTACTATTATGTAGATAAACACAATAAATAAAAATATACAAAAGAAGTAATAAAATAACAATCTTTGAAATATCTCCTTAAATCTTTTAAAATCATCATGGTTTTTAAAGTTAAAAACAGTTAAATCATGGTATGTTTCGTGTTCTAATATCTCCTAAATAATTCACTACAAGCCGTCTTTTCTCGCGACTCAAGTAAAATGACTTTAGTTTGTACGTGAAAATAAACGTTCCTCTCGAGAAATACTTTTACGATCGTTTGACAGGTGTTTTTATTTTTAATAAACTTGCTGTTTTCAACAACATTATATTGCATTTTCTTTGTTGTATTATTTAATTTACTAATATTACTCCGTCGGGGCAACGAATTTTAAATTAACAAACTGACTGAAAACTTGTCAGCTTTGTTTCAAACCTCAGTGCATAAAAGTACTTAGTATTAAAAAATTTCATCGTTCAGAAGGTAAAGTGCCAAGAGGCATACGTTGAATGGCAATTATTCAATTCATCGCATTTTTATCATCTGTGGACCTTGAAGCTGAATCACAAATTCCTGTAACGTTTTGAAAATATGTTTATCAATTTGTAAGGCTGCGCGTCAAAAAAGGGATAGCCAGAAAAGAGGCCATGCTTTGTATTCCGAGGCGTGACGATACAAATCAACAACCCAGGTAGTCTTCCCGCTTTCTTCCAAACTTTAAATTTCCCGAAAAATTTGTTGTTGTTACCACTATTTTAATGAAAAGAATATTCGTCATTTCATTCTTAATTGAGTAAAATTTGGTTTTTGGAGTATGGAGGATACTATGCCATTTTCACAACTATAGAAGCGGAATTTAATTTAACATTTCTTTCGAAGTGCATTTAGATTATAAGCACATTTTTAATTAATTAATTAATTTGTGCTTTGAGGAAGTTTGTAATGGTTGAGGACTGTCTGAACTGAAAAGCTTTTCAACGTTGAAAATTCATTTCAAATCATTTTTTTTCAGGATAATGTTTCGTTACTCTCTGTAATTTCGTTCAAGAAAGAAGGTATTTTGTTTCCAAGGAGACTCACAGTCTAATGAAGCTCAATGCTTTAATACTTTATTTTGCTTTAGAACAAAACCTTCTTCTAGTTAAATTTAAAATAACTATACTTTCCATTACAATCCGTTCTGCAGTTATTGGATGAAATATGTAGTAACCAATCATTCATCCTCACTAACTTTCGAGAGTATAATCGTCATCATCACCCCTATTGACGTTCCCACTGCTGGGACACAGGGACTTCTCTCTTGATGAGAGAGATTAGGTCTTAATTCACCACGCTTTTTTTTGTCCTTCAAACTTTTCAAAGTTTTCAGAACATGCCGGTTTCCTAAACACGTTTACCTTCACCCTGTTTTTAAAGCAAACAATTTCTCAAGGAGAAATATCAGAGATGCGCGGCGGGGTTTGAACCTACGACCATATTAATGAAAGTCGAGTGTGCTTCTACTAAATCAGCACGGCTCGGCGCGTATATATATATGTATTAGTACTGATTCTAAGACATAAACCGACGACATTTCAGCACCTATCTAAGTTTTGTCTAGACACAAAATGTAAACGAGTAAGAAAATGTAACGCAAACATATTTAATACAGTAATAACCTCTGTTTCATGCATAATACAATGTAAATTTTATCTTAATAATATGGAAAAACACAGCCTTTTTTGAGAATTAATATGATAATGTGAAATATAACCTATATTATACATTATCATGTTGGTTTAAAACAAGTAGTTCTGTACATACCTACACCTCGAAATACAACTTATTTATTTTTATTTGCGGCCAGATTTATTGTTAATAGTTCAAAAGTATTTTCCTACCAAATATTAGGATTATTATTTTATATTTTTCAATGTTTTAAATGACCCTATTATTCGAGTTACTATTTAATATAGGTATAAGGATATAAAGTATCCCACTTGAAATTTATGAAACTTCATTCCTTCATCGTCATCCCTTCTGTGTTTTCCCAGGCTCAGTTGGGTAGGAAAAATATGTTTTCTACTTCCATTCACTTTACCCCTCATCATTAGACATAGGTCTCACTTAAACTGGTAACAAATATTTGCAGATAATACAAATTTTAATCCGATGCGGGAATTGAACCCGCTACCTTTTGCGTCGCAGGCGGACTTACGCCCGCTGCGCCACAGAGGTCGTCGAAACATGTATCTATCTGAGTTTTTACTATGTTAGTCAATATCAAAATACTAAAATCGTTGCTTTTAGTCGCTTACATCAAACAAGAAAAAAGTATATTCAATATCAAGTCTTAAACTCAAATGGTTGTAAAATAATACATTCGAGGCTGTTCGGATACTTAAGTCGTCGGGCATCGCGTTTTACGACTCAAACATGAGGGGCTGATACACTAATTTAAACTTAGGTTGTAAAATAATTTTAATTTCACTTGAACTATACAGAGAGAGCAAAAAAAAATCTTCCGCAATGTTTGGACACAAACAAAATCATAAGAAACGTAAACAATCAAAATATTCCCCATAACTTTGTTCTCAAACTCATCCGATAAGACTTGGTTCTTGATCACATAACTGACTTCCATTCGGTGCCGTAAAATCGACGATGCTTCAAAACTTTATACAATTTCCTCCTATCTCAATGGTTCTTGGTTGTCCTAAATAAATATTGGATGTTATCGAAGTACGACTGAAGCTAATTTTAACTGATGATGTCCTTAAGGGACTTGTCAAACTTTAGATTTGGGAGAGTTAACGAGTACAAGAAATTATTATAAATAAGTAATTAGTTATAATAACTGTTACAGGTTGTAGAAAAGTGTATAAAAAGTAAATTCTTTTTTGGCCTTAAGATAATATTATATTGTATTTTGTGTAATAATAAAATAAAATATTAAGGGTTAATATGAGATTTTATGCGCCTTCATATTTCTGAGACGGGTGGTTAAGAATTGTCTATTATTATAGCGTTATAAAATCTGTAACCTATATCATAAACTTAACATCACATAATAGATTAATATAAATAATACGATAAATTAAAGTGTGATACGGCTGGAAGGGTTAATGAGTAACCAAACTTACCGATGGTACTCTAGTTATGATAACAATGTATGATGAACATTATTATTGTTTGACTTATGGTTGAACCATAGATAAACCCCACGGTAGAACGGAATTGTATAGATTTTTCCTCCGATTATAAGGATTAAAGATTATAAAGAAATCTGTAGATATTATGTCATTTATTTCCATAAAATCCTAAAGATCAAGTGATCTTGTCCAAGTGGACAAGTCAATAAATACATTGCATTTTTATCACCTTGAGCTATAAATATAAAAATACCCACTAGCTAGAAGATATAACGATAAACATAAGTCATAACATTTCAGCCATCAGACGTCCACAGCTGGACATAGGCCTCCCTTGATGACCTCGAGGTATTACGGTTGCGTCTTATTTGGCTCTTGCCACGTATTTTAGTCCTTACAATTAGAGGTTTCTGTAGTCCTTATTATCACTCGGGTCAAATGGGTTATTTTTAGGTAACTTGACAAAAAATAAAATTAGAAATCTACCGCAGTTTTCCATTAAAATATCCGAGGTGAACACATTCGACAACGATGGAGAATTCCGAATGAGTTATAGCTACTTAAAATTCCTAGCCAGACTGCTAGTTTATTATTCTAGACTTGACAATAAGAGTAGCTTTCAACCGCGGGTTATTAAAAGGGAGCAACAAACTCGCTGTAACTAATCCTTACATCTAACCGCAAAATGTGGATGAAGTTTATGAAGACTTTCATTTGTTGAACTTCATTTGTTTTCAGAACATTAGAACAATTACAAAAATAACTTACCTACAAAAACCTTTTGGAAATCGAAATACGAGTATCTTGGAAAATTTGACCTATATTTAATTTACATTTTATTAGATGACGCCAATAACATAAGTTTTGGTGCGTCGTTTAATGCATGTAAAAACCAAACTGAATTTCTAGAATTTTATGCGGTTCTTTATAGGAAGTAAATTGGTTTCAACTCGTGACTAGCTATTCCAAACTTAAATGGTTTCAAGTTTTGAGCGGGATTAGAAGCCAAAATGAGGACAAATTCCGTTCGAAGTCAAACATCAAAACAAACAGCACTAGATCTATCATTACCTTAAAACCGGACACTGCGAGTGTGGAGACTGCAGACACATAATCACCTCGTCCTTTTGACGTCACCTGCATGTACGAGGCACTTACCCGCAGGTCTGTACAAAGCATTCCTTCCAGTTTGTGGCAAAAATGGGATGTTCTGTGTTAGAAGTTATAATGCGGAATGCGAACTTGTTACTTCATGTATTGTGATGTTTTCTCTTTGACTGTACTTTGTTTTTTTTTAATGTAAATTGTAATCTGAAGCATGAGTAAGTCTACGTATAGTATGTGACTTTTCAACTTGCTTTTAACGGTTAAGGAAACTGTTGAACCGATTTATGCATTTAATTTTTATAAAAGGCCTACTCGATGGGATCAATTTAAATAATTACATTTAAAAAAATATGAATCGTAGCTCAATTATTTATCACACACTCAATGCAATATTTTTTTGAGTTTTTATAAAAATCCTATCCGTATTAGGGATGAATTATATTAGACCGGGGCGGGGCCGGGCCGGGGCGGGACCGTGGCCAGTTTCTATTACACCGGCCCGGACGGGACACGGATCATACACGGTGTAATATAAACTGCTTCATATAAAATGTATGTAACGTGGCCCGACCGGGCCCCGGTCGGGCCCCGGTCACGCCCCGGCCCGTCCCCGTCCCGGTCTAATATAATTCATCCCTTAATCGTCTTATAAAATGTATGACGTCTGTAAGCTTTAATCAAAAATACAAACTAAAAGGCTCCATACACCGCAAGCGCATCTTAAAACAAATATCAAACCAGCTACCTATTTTATGAAATTCTGCAACTAAGTTTAGAAACTTCTTCTGCAGGGCAAACTTTATAATGGCTTGCAAAGTTTTGTGGACGCAAAAGCAAAGCTGTTAGTATTTCACTAACAGTTCAACAATAACCACTTCATTACGATTTCAAGGATCGCCCACAAGTTTTCTCAAGAAATACACTGACTTTGCGCAAACATGTAACATGGGATGACCTTTAAGTGGGCGAGTTTCAGCTTATTAAGGTCAAATAAGTAAGAATGAGATTTGGATTAGGTGTGGTTATGAAAAGTTGAGGGGCAGTCAGAAAATTATAGAAAAATCTATGTACAAAAAAAGTCGTGTGTCGCGAGTCATCATTTTTAACTCAAGAACGGCTGGACTCAAAATTGGTGGACAGGTAGCGTAGAACCAGGAGAAGGATACTTTTTACAGCGAAAAACATATATTTAAAATCCAGAGGTGCGCGGTAGGGTTTGAACCCACGACCTTCAGAATGAAAGTCAACACGGTTCTAAATACTATTAAAATTATAAAATTGAGATCCAAATCCAGTAGAGTGACAAACTCGTCCAGGGAAATTGGCGCTTCCAATTTAGTGCACAATATCCATTGGCCCAAAAGTAAATTGATCTCATTCTTATTACAGTCTCAATTTTCATTATAAAAGCAAGATAAAACGCGCGAACAGTACAAGCAAAAATAATCACAATGTTTTAGAAAGATGTCGAAATTTTCTTTGTAAAACCTACCCGTAGGCGCTCGTCCCACTTGCGAACAGCGGTCTCAAAGGGAATATAGAAGTCAAAATGAATTTGTTGGTGTTACCGGTAAGTAGCTACGATCCCACGCGTAAAAGCTATCTTTATATCTATCTTAATCTGAGGTTTACTTTTTAATCTATCCTCGTGAGTTTTTTTAAACGCGCTTATTTATGGTAATGCAATTTGAAATAATTCGATAGTTCATTTTTTTACTCGTAAGTACTTGTTACAAATGATCAAAGGGTGAATCATTTAAACTGTTTCGATGTAGCAAAAAACATACACATTTCATAATTTAAATTTCGTAGATTATTAATTAAATTATGTTCATTACATTCTTACATTGTTATAGGTAAAAAGTGGGATGTTGGCTAATAGGGAGGCACGCTGCACTTTCATTCCGAAGGTCGTGGGTTCAACCCCGACGCACACCTCTGGATTTTTCTTATTATGAGCGCTTCAAGAACACTATTGGTAGATACTGAAACATAACCACTTTGACAGCAAACATACCGAACTAAAAGTTTTACTTGTTTATAGGGGTTGGCCTGAATAAATTATGGGGGTCTCCCTTACTTACATAAGCTCCTATGAAGTCTTCTTGAAAAAAGATGATTATGAAATAAGAACGTTTGAAATTCTCAGGAAAATTAGATGAATAAAACATCTGTTAATTAATTGAATTAATTTTATTAAAATGAATATCAACACTTAATTAAAGTACCTATAGCAGATATATATTTTTCAAATAGAAAAATCCAGAGGTGTGAGGCAGGGTTGGAACCCACGACTTTCGGTATTAAAGTTGAGTGTGCTCCCACTTACCAACCACGGCTCATTCTAGGTAATACTTGGTATATTATTAGTTTGCAAGATAAAACAACGCATTGCAATCGCGACTCATTACTCAGGCAAATCGCCAGTGTGATTAGAATTTCAATATATTAAGCCAGAATGGAAATTGAAGAAGCACTACGGCTAAGTGTATTGGTGCACTCTCTTTAATAGAATGTAGAACACCTATGTTTTGCATTGCGTTGCTCCCACTTAGCCAACACGCATTGTCTTCAAAACTAAATACCCTTAGACCAAGGTGTCTTAGAAATCTAAAAAGCATTTGGCAGTGCTGTAAAATTTATATTTGTAAAATATAATTTTACATCACTGCCAAAATGTTTTTTAGATGTAAACATGTAAATCGCATCGAATTAAGGCGCTCAAATTTCACATAGTTAGAATGATTAACAATATATAAAAATTGCCAACTACAGGTGATTATCTGTTAACCTAGATACAAAATACAAATATAGGAGGCTGTCGGAATATCCGGCACGGCTGAGGCTGTAAACGAGTCTATTTCAGAACTTCCTCAATTATTGAGCATTACAGCGCTAATTAGTTATATTTCATTCCATTTCAATATCCAGTTGATTAACAAGGCGACACTTCCATTGAGAATTCCATTCAATCTGTATCTATAGATGCCGAATTTTTGTGCTCCCAATGAATTAACATTTAAACAATTAAAAATAATGCTTTTGAAATATTTTTAGTTCTGAAACATCGAAATTAAACAGACCAAGTGCAAGTCAGACTCGCCCATGAAGGGTCTCGCAGCAGAAAGTAACATAATATAACTACTAATAACAATATTATGTATACGTTTAAACTGTGACTTTAGTAGTTGCAGCCTCAGAAGTAGATTTATGACGTATAAAAAAATTGTTCACGACAAACATTCCTACATTTAGTTCTCATCACTTAGGTTACCTACAGGAACATACTCGTGCATAAACTATAAGTTTTTCGTCCCAAAGGATTGATATTGAATCATGATTTCATGAGATTCCTACTTTATTATTTCGAAGCAAAGCGTAGGTACCACACAGACTTATTCCAGAGAATAATTCATGTCGAGTGGAATAAACGGAGAAAGAGTATAACTTAACTTGATTATGAAACAATTTATGCAGAGAGTTTTCAAACTTGTGGATGTTAAATCGTGGGTAATGGTGTTTACAAGGAGACTTCTGTTTTTGTAGTGGAAAGGTTTTTAAGTAAAGGCCGCCCGCGTTTCATAATTTCCCGCGGAAATATATCTTTTTCTCCTTGTAAAAAATAGCTTATTTCACTCTCCATCCCTTCATTATCATTATTCATTATCATAATATGATAATGAATAATTATCCACTCAAAATCACGTCAATTCGTCGCTCCGTTTTGCCGTGAAAGACGGACAAACACACACTCAGACATGTTTTCCCATTTATCATATTAAGGTTATTAGACTTACTTACCTCCCGCTACTTTATTCCCGGATTGTATACAAAAGCTCCAAAATAAAACTGTTATGCCGCCTGTAAATCCGGTCAGCACATAAGCTTGAACAAACAGAACATCTAGATAGAGAATAACATAAATCAGAGAAAGGGGATATTTCCCGATAACAATGTTTTTCTGTTATACTCGTATTTTGCTTCATTGACGCCTCCGGAAGCTATGGTCGGCTCGTTATTGGACGTTGACAAAATAACTACAATTTATTTTCTCAGAAAGTCGCATCCTCGCCAATTCAATGGAAGAAACGAACAAATATAATACATAATATAATATGTTCCATATAAGTAGATACCTACCTAATTAAAATAAATATTGATTTATTTATTTATTAATCATAATCCTGACACCATTACTGGGAATTAACCAAAAGCGATGCTAGATAATGGTAATGTTAATATACCTAATAAGTGGTTATAAATAAGATACTTACATTTAAAAAGCTATAGGTACCCTAATAGGTTGCCTGTTTGAGACAGCCATGACATGCTTTTTAAGACAGATGCAAACAGATATGGTATGCATAGAGGTTCTGATTCTAGTTCCGTTAGATATAGTAAGACAAGTGTTTTAGAATATTAATAAGAATATAAGAATTAATATTATACTTAAGCATTTAAAGCTGCTAAAATCGTTTTCGGTTTTATTTATTACTTTACTAAACTACAATAAAAAATATCCGTGATACACGTTTAATTAAATATTGAATGTTCATATTTCAACCTACAATCCAAAAAACAGGAAAATTTAAAAAATATCAAACAATATTCCTCTCACCGGGCCGGCCCTTATATCTCCAGTTCTCTTTACGTTCCTTTCATAAATAAATAATCGCGGTACTCCCGAAGCGTTTCAATTTACGAAAACGCCGAACGGTATTCATTGTTGAGTGCTGAAATGTGTTTTGTTTTCAGAATTCATGGCCTCTCTATTGACTTTCTCGTACTTGACCTGATATTTCACCATTGAAGCTAATATAGGATCGAATCGACCGTTCTAGGACACGTAATTACGTCTATTAGTATTTATTCTATTCATTAATATCATCATCATTTCAGCCCTAGGACGTCTAATGCTGGACATAGGCTTTCTTCATTGATTTTCAGGTTAATTGGCAGGATGCAGCTTGTATCCACCGTGAACTGGCAGCTTTGACCAGATCTGTCCATCTTGTTGGTGGTCGTCCAGAGCTGAGTTTTCGATACGTCGTTTCCACTCGAGTACTTTTCGGCCCCATCGGCCATCTGTTCTGCTCGCTTCATAGCCACTGTCAAGAGCTAATTCGCTGAGCTATGTTGTTGACCCGCGTTCCTCATTTATGATTCGATCCCTTAGAGAAACACCTAGCACAGCCCGACTCCATAGCTCTTTGAGCGGCTCTGAGCGTGTTCATGAGGCCTATTAGTAAAGCATCACGTTCATCAATACCTGTTACAAACAATATTACGCCCCATTATTGGGATCAGATCTCCCCAGTAAAATCCATAAATGTCTTGAAGAATTTTGTACTCACCACGTTTACCATAAGTACCAAATCCGCAAAATTAATTATTGGAATTGGGGAGACCTGTGCCTGTGTGGGGCGTAATATGGGTTGCTATGATGATGTTGATATAGCACATACATGTAGGTACCTAAATAGTTCAATGTAATAATGTCGATCGTTATGGAAACAACACCAAGGACGCGACATATCCGCGCAGTGCCCACCACTTCTCTGTATTGATATACTTCACAGCAAAAAAAAAACATTTTTTGAAAACAGCAATATCTCTCTTCTGTTAAGCTCGAAGCTTGTGTTACGGGGGCTAGATTTCTGATAGATTATTTTTTTGTATTTTTATACTTTAAAAAAATTACCTATTGGAAAAATGAAAAGCTGATTACCTACCTAGTGCAGTAAAAAAAATAAGCATAAAAATAACCGTTGCTGGCGCTCTAGTTATTCCTTGAACTTTATAAAAGTATCTATAAAACTCGCGGTACTGTACGATAAAATGCGACAATACACCCGTGAGCTCGTCAACGGGACAAAAATAACTTGTATTGAATATTTCACATACGTTTGGATGTGGGTTAAAATATTCGTTGTTTTAATGATCCAGTAATGAACACGTTGTTATACAACGGAATTAATAATGTCAACCAAAGAGAATATAATCCAAATCACAATGTTCAATGTTCAAGTTATGTTTATGAACAAAAAAATATGATTGAGATTTACATGTTATATAAAACGCTTAATGCAAAGATTCTAAAGAATTCACATTTCAATGTAGTTCTAAAAAAGTTTAGCAATATCGTGTCATTCGCTAATAATTTAGACATGTTTATAGATCGGATGCAGTAGCGTGCCGTGCTCGACACGCGATGTATCCTACGATGATGCTTCAAGCCACGGATACACTAGGGGACATATTGTCCCAAAACAAGACGCGAAACACTAACGTTGCTTATTGTCCCGCAACATTCCCTGCAACATTTTACATCACGCGGGAAATGTTGCTTGCTCCTGCCTCAAGAGCGGACGCAAATTGCCGTCATTGTCGCGCCATTTGTTGCCGAGTGTAGCCGCGTACGCAACAAGCCTTTTTATAGGTATAGGTACATAATAGACACTACCTCGTCGGGTGACATTTCAATAAACACTGCCTGTGGCCTACATAATGTTCCGGGATATTTACCTCTGCACATTCTAAGGGTCGTTCGGGATGCTTCGCAACATGTTGCACGATTTATCCCCTAATGTATCTGGCTTCATGGTAGTACTTCATGTCGAATACTATATTGCTTTTATGCTCAAAAAGTTACTGACAATTTGTACAGTTTAACAAGTTTGATTCGTTTTATTGGAACGTAAAAACATTGATGTATAATGTAGGTACTTAAGGTACTGAGATAGAGAAAACGCTGAACAGGTAATTTTAAACATTTTCTCTATTATTATATAGTCTAAGATCCCGCTATACAACGACCTTCACCGAGATGTATAATTAATGAGACATATTTTTTATGTTATTAAATATGCCAATAAATATATCCTATATGGGTTGCCTAACAAATTTCAGTCCAGAGTATTTTTAATTAATAATTAAAAATTTTGTTTTTGTTTTAAACATTGCACCGGTGTGATTATTAAATTAATTTGATACCAATCGAAAGTTTGAAGCACATAGAATATGCAAACGTTAGGTTGCCCTATTATCACGTTAAACTCTTTAAGAAAAATCAAGTATTTCCATTCAGGCCACAAGGCTCATCGGTGAGCCTTATTATTATACCGGACCATTCGAGCCATGGGGGTCATCCGTGAGCCGCGTGACAGGTCCAACGTAAACGCTTCCCACAAGCCACAGACTGCAGCTATTTTTTTAATTATTAATAAAAAAAACTCTGGACTGAAATTTGTTAGGCAACCCATATAGGATATATTTTTTGGCATATTTAATAACATAAAAAATATGTCTCATTAATTATACATCTCGGTGAAGGTCGTTGTATAGCGGGATCTTAGGATAATATGAAAGAAGGGAAACAAAGGAAAAAACTTATGCACAAAACCGGAAAGCCTAGGAAATACAAACCTGTGCTGAATAAGTGGATCATTTTTTTGACGCATACATTAAAAAATCATTGAATGAGTGATACTAATCAAAGATTTTATAAGATTATTTATAAACTTAAAATTCTATTAGTTAACGTAGCGTAAAAAGAGAAACGCTTTAGAATGAACGCTTTATCTCCGTAAATCCTGAACGCCAGACTGAAGCCTGTAGTTAGATCAACAAGAAGTTTTACTTCTTATTGAGCGACCTCCTTTGTTCCAGATAAGGTGGTGCGATGCAATGGAGCGCAGCAGCCGCTGTGAGGTGACAGCAGAGGCCTCGGGCCCCGGTTGAGCAGCGCCCATGGAGGCGAACAGCACGGCGCTCGGGCCGGACGCCGCGCCGCTGCTGCTCAGTGTAGCCGTCACCGTCATCTCCGCCGCGGGGCTGCTGCTCAACGCGTATGTGCTGCTGGTGATCGTCATCACCAAACAGGTAAGATCATGACGATTGCTGCTCTTTAGTGAAAACTTGACGAACCACAAGTAGGTACCGTAAAACACTCCAACATTGCCACCGAGGGTAATTTTGCCCGAAGACCAATTTTTAAGCAAAACTTTTAATAGCAAAAATATCTGAATACTATGGTAACATTTATTGACTTTGGTAGAAAATAGGTTTTGTGTTTAGCACCACTGTCTATTGGATGTAACGCTAAAGTCACTCAGTAACTTGTTGGAACTCGTCAAAGACAGAGTGTATTTTTGCGGGCAAATTTTGGTGAAAATTCAAAAGTGGATTGTGCGTGATGAAGAAAACACAGATGAGTTTAATTTATATTATGTTGTACAAAAAACTTAAGGTACCTATTATTATACCGTTATTGTCACTGATGCAGCTCTTGTATAACTAAAGTTATAAAGGTGGGAAAAGTTATCTAGTATTTTTGCGATCTACTATTGACAACATTGCCCGCAGTCAAAATAAGCTTAGGGTTGACACATCCGAGTTTTTTTTTTTTTGCTAATTATTATTATCTTGATTATTTAGATAATTTATGTTTATTATTTATTAAAAGCAAGAACAAATCTCGAATTCGTCAAAGAAAGTCAAGACGAAAGATTGGAACCAGAATGTATTAAAAATAACACGGAATAAATGTTAATACTTGCATGTGAATCTGTTGAATCAAACATGTTACTTTAAAGTTTTTTAAATAATTCAATAGAAGATAATCTTGTTTTTTTATTAACATAAAAAGAAATAAAAAGTCAAGAACAGTTTACTGAGATGTACCAACCCTATCACTTTACTGAAGGCGAAAAGCGAATTGTATGGAAAATGCTAACAAGGTCAGGGTAATTTTGCCCAACTTGCCTAACATGTATTTTGGTAGGAAACCTGTCATGGATTCGCTTTAGTTTTAAAGTAATGGCCAGTTTTGGTCATAATTCTTCTACAGGTTTTGCTGTCAGCTGATTAGAGGCCGGAGAGGAGATATTTGCGTCAAAAATCAACGTGGGCAATGTTGGCAATAAGTCGAGATAACATTGCCCGCCTTTAAAAATAATAAAATACTTGATTTAATATTGACGAATAACAAAATCTAATAAAATAATACATGCAAAATATCCTATAGTTGCAGATGCGAATAGAAAATACTTGTGTCCCCATACAAAAAAATAACAAAAATTGTAATTATTCGAAAAATGTGGGCAATGTTGGAGTGTTTTACGGTAACATAAAAAAAATCAATAAAAAACACTTTATTGTACGCCAAAAAGTAATATAAGTAAAAACATTAAACTAAAATTACAGTACAATAGCCTTATCGCTGAAGAGCCATCTCTTCCAGGCAACCTTTTTTCACACAAACTGTGGATTAGCCATAACTTGTGTGAACGTTTATAAGTATAGTAAACCAATGCTAAGTAAAAAATATTTAATTTCCCAGATTTTTTTGCACCGATATGTAAGATGTCTAAAGAGAATTTAAATTGTACGTAGTTTAGCCATATTTCAGTCCGCATTTGTTTTATGAGAAAAGTTTCGACATTTCTCATAAGTTGGATGTCGTTATTACAATCGTAATGGTATTTTTTTGAACACTAGATTTTTTTAGGTTTTCTTCAACAAAATCCTTACCCTAAGGTAGCATACAAAATTTTTAACTTTCTAGTAGGTAGGTACTTACATACCTATTTCAATTGTTGTAATATTAATTATTATTATTCCATAAAAAAGCCAAAAAATAACCGCCAAAATAGAGCAAAAACATGCAAATCGTCAGCTAAAAGAAGGAAATAGTAGATAGGAAGGCCCTATGTTCGGAATTTATATGAACAATTCTCATAAACCCATGTTGTACACGTACGAGACATGTTGGTAGGCATTTAATACTTGTCACTTGCAGAGCATCTGTTTGGAATGTCTTTTATTAGGTACCTACATGTTCTTTTGTTTATTGTTCTTCTTGTACTTTTGATATCAACCAATCAGGCCGAGACTCACACATGTTTTATTCATGTATTCGGTGGTCACATGCATTCATTGGATAAGCACAAAGTTTGCATTGCATCACAAATTATAGTTCCGAGAATTCCTGAATTGAGAATTTCAGATTGTGTAGTTAATATTGGAGCCGTGTTGGCTTAGTGGGAGCACAATGGACTTTCATTCCGAAGGTCGTTGGTTGAAACCCGCCGTGCACCTCTGAATTTTTGTTCGTTTATGTTCGTTCAGGGTAACAGAAACTACAGTCTATTTAAAATGTGATGTTTGTATCCAAACCGTTGATGATAATGTGGATGATATTCACATACGATAATTTGTGTACATTACAGGCGCTAAGCAAAGGTATCTTGAAAGTTTTAATTAATTTTGAATTAATTAACTTACTCGCGTCTTAGAGGAGGTGAAATTCTTTGAGGTTAGATAAATGTGGGATGTTGAATTCGCTCCAACTTCCAAGGGGACTTGTTTGAATTAAATTAAGGTGGTACTGGCGCAAAGTGAGTAATTCTTGAGTTTACAAAGTGGGAATTTTTGGATAAAAGTAGGCGAGAGACGTGTTTTTTGTTAACGCGACCTGTGGTTACTGAATAAGGAAGTGTAAAATTCGCTGTTCTGATATTTTTTTATCATCCGGTCATTTAATAATTATTTTTTAAGTAGTATGAATAATAATTATATAATTGTTATTTGGATAGTTATAAAGATAATGATTTTTTTTAGATTTGAAGATTTATGTCATATTTGGAGCGGATTCCATCCCATGCTGCAGTTTTATCATATACCATACTCTGATATTTTGTAATTAATTAAAAAAAAATACCTTTCTTCAAAAGCGTTTTCCTAAGTTTGCTTTTAACAAAGGCACCTACTATTAAATTACAGCCTTACACAAACTTTATATTATTTGTGCTGTAAAATGAGGACACGAGCGAAGTTCCATCTCCGGTAAGTCACTTTGCAAGTGGCTACATATTGAATCAGGTTGCGGCGTAAAAGCTTTGTGTTTTAGATAATTCCGTTACTGCTAGAGGGTTGCAATAAATATGACGGCAATAGACTGGTTCAACACGTGTATGGTATATTTAGAAGCATGATCAAATACTTCAAACAATAGTATTATCTATTCTAAGCTTTTTTATTTATTTTTCGCTAAGCACCACCTCAAGGAGAATTAATAATAAAGTAGAGAATAAATAAATTAAACGTTACGCTAGTACTCGTAATTCGCGGACGAAATCGTTTTCAAATCTTTCTTCTAGAGTGCAAAAGCTTTTGTCCTTCATAATTTTAAGGTTTCTGTTAATTTAATTCTTTGAAAGAGCCTTGTAAAGTATTCGGCTTTAATTGAACTCTGTTTTGTAAGCAAATGTAATGAAAACAAATGTTTTTGACCTACGGAAAATATGTTAATAATAATTAAATTTTAATAGAATAGCCTCACTTTTCGCCTTTCTTTATACAGTTTTGGGCTTTTTTCATTTGATGGTTATTCTATACCATGGTAAGTTAGAAATATATAGGTATTTTATTGGAGTAACGGAGGTCACCGTAAATTTTTTGTCCTGAGACAAAAATCAAACCCGCAAGAGGTTCCATCTTAGGCAAACCTTCGCACACAGAGGTCAGCAGGAGTAATGGCTCAGATATAAGCATATATGAATAGCTTGATCTATTCAGGTCTGTTATTAGCTCATAAATCTCAATGAAAAGCACACAAAGGTTATTGGCCACAGCCAGTCACATTCATTCTTTATGTGGTTCAGTGCTCAGTAAATAAGGACCATACAACGTGGGAATAGCTAGGAATTATCTACATGATTGACTGTTTTTTAAAGTTATATTCACTATACATATAGTTAATGTAGCGTATAATATTTCCCCGCCGTAAAAAGTATCCTATGTCCTTTTCCTGGTCCTATGTTACCTCTCCGCCGATTTTTAGCCGAATCGATTCGAGCCGTTCTTGAGTTATAAATAGTGTTACTACCGCAACTTTCTTTTATGTCTATAGATATATAGCCTTACTCATTACTCGAAAAATTTACTATCCAACACTGAAAATAAAATCAAATTAGATCAGCGGTTCCTGAGATTAGCGCGTTCAAACTTATCTGTCGTTCTCTTTTGTAGCCAAGTGTCGTACAATGTATACAAGTACTTAGTACCTACCCATATAATAAATTTTAACAACAAGAATTACTCGTTCAAATGCTTAAAAATAGTGTTTCACTTTTACTCAACGTTTCACTTTAAAATCTAGATGAATCTTAATCCTGTGGATTGGTGGGCGTGTTCCATCTCCTTCCTGCGCGCGTGATTCTACTAACCCTTTTAAATTATTATCGATAACAAAAACTCTCTTCCATTTTCTTTGATCTTTTGTTACATACCTACTCAAATTAGAAATCAAATCTACCCTTAATGATATTACTCTGAACTTTCTCGGTACGTTTCTTTTGTGTCCATTTCATTTTAGTTCAGTCTCTAGTGCGTTATTATGCCCTTTGCCGTTACGTGAGTGAATCGAATTTCTACGTGCTTCAAATAACGTAATAAGCTCTTTTATGATAATAGCTTTCAAACGCTTTCAGTCTAAGTTGCGATTTTTAATAGATATGAGGACTTTGAGGACATTTTGAATAAGACGCAGTGATATTAATGACTAAATTAATATTGCTGAATAATGCACACAGCAACAAATAAAACCAGTGGTAGGTAAGTTCGAACCTTTTATTATTAACTATTTTGTTTTAAGCACGCTTTGTGAATGATATTTATTTACTTAACTAAACTAAATTCTCTATTACTTTTCGTTGATTTTTTCTCATTTATACTTATAGTGATTTTAACTGAATGTTTTTTAATTTACTACATGATATCACTCTGCACAGGTGATATTAGCAAGTTCAACAAGTTTAAACAAAGAACATCGCCTTAGGTCTTTCATTTTAAAACCTTTTAAAGGGAATGTTCTTTAGAGTCATAAAGACAATTAATTAGCTTGTTCAATCTCACTTTACAACTAACGCTCCACAAAAGACTTCAGGCTTATTTACGAGTCTACCATTGTCTGCTATTGAGAATAGTTTCGATTGTTTTCAGACTGAGCTAAGCACTTTCGTGGTTAATTTTAAAGTTATTTTCATTCAATTTACTATCAGAATATATATCTATACAGTTAAAAATACCGTATCTTGAATTGTTATAGAATCTGTAATTAGATAGTAATCGAGATCTTAGACTTTTCATTCTAGGTGTTTACACAGAGCAACCGGAAAAAAAATCTGCTGATTATACAAACATTTGCCTCAGGGCGGTAATCGAACCCGCACCAAAGCAGCAACATTCGTATTATCAACCGCGCAGAATGCGGTGACCCTCAGAATCAAAATAACCTGTTCGTAACGGCTAAAGACCCCGTATTTGGAGCAAGGTGGAACATCCTCACGTGCCCTATCTCAGGCTCTTGGCCTCCTTTGCGAGTGCTTAAGCTGGATTTGCGAGACGCCTTACTGGAAACACCTTATCATCTACAACGTGTCGTACGGATGAAATGACAAATACGACGTCTTTACACGTGTTTTTACGTGATCTTCATAAAGGTAGTTTATATTATACTAGCGATCAGCCCTCGCTTCGCTTTGGGTACTTAATTATACCTTATAAACCTTCCTCTTAAATCACTTAACCTATTATAAAGCGCATCAAAATCCGTTGCGTAGTTTAAGCATAGGAATATAGAGACAGAGAAAGCGACTTTGTTTTATACTGTGTTGTGTAGTAATAACCGTCCTGGATAAATTTACTATGCACAGTAAAAAAAATTCAACTAGGACAAAGAAAACAATATAGTCATTACAATAAAACAAACATATATCATGAATAACAAATCTACATAAAACAGTCAAAATATCGACGAACAAATTACCAGCCGACATGTTCTCATAAATTATTACGCCGATAGATTTACGATAGGTGCTATCATGTAAATCAACCTACCTTTCAATATTTCAAGAGATGACAAACTGGGGTCGAAGGCTTCGGCTCGTGATAAGCCTATTTGAGAAGCTCGTTCTACCATCTTCGATGCTTCGTTTATCTTGATACGATACCTGATATCGTGACTTAATCGTTATGATGATGGGCTCTTAACCGAAAATTGTATACTCTTGTGCTATACAATCTTAGAGGACGAAGGATATTGATTTATTTTCAATTTTACCGAAGTGTACATAGCCCTTGCATTCCGAAGGTCGTGGGTTCAAACCCCGCTACTCACCTCTGAGTATTTCTTCATGAAAAATTTATGTGCGCAGCAAAAACACGTTGCTTTATCGGCAGGTAAATGTTATTTCAAGAGTTTGAAGGAAATCTGATATAAACCAACCTGCACTTGGCCAACGTGGTGAATTAAGATCTTATAGTCTCTCTAGTCAAGAAACAAGTACCGATGTCGCAGCGGGAACGTAATAGAGGTGAATACAACATTGATATTACTAACATTTCGAAGTCGTTTGAATTTAATTACCACGGTCATTAATTTCTACGTGGCAGAATAAATACGTGCACATTGTTAGATAGCTTGTGCAAATTGTGCAAATGGTAAACAAACAGTTCATTTTAGATTGCTTTCCTAACAGCGTTTGTGTTTGAGTGTAAGTACTGGAAGGGCGCTGGGCGAGCTCAAACGTTTTCGATATTTTGATTGGAATGACATTTATAGAGGACATGATTGAACCATTCGTGTTCGTTAATCGCCTCGACACGCAAACGCTCGACGAAACAATCGTACACGAGTGCCGTCACAAGTTTTTTCGAAATAAGTTAGCGTAAATTTGTAGGTACTGAAAAACTATGATCCTAATAACCCTTAGTATTAGAGTTAACTCTAATAAGTGCTGTTTTGATACAATAAATACGTGCTCTAACGGTGAATAAAAACATCGTGCGGCATGTTCTGAGAACTGAAAAGTTTTAATTTCTCTCGTCATGAGAGAAGACCCTGTGTCCCAGCAGTGGGAACGTAAATAGGGGTAATGATGACACAAAACCTTAAATGGTATTATACCAACAAGAGAACCTTTTAGAAAATGTACTTAATGAAACGCAAACAGTACCTAATGCTATTTTCCTGTGAGAGTTAAACTTAATTTACTAAAATATTCAACTGCATCTTATTTTAATAAAAACACTCCGCTATAATAGGTTGTTGGTTTTTCGTTAGGTTGGTACTAGTCACTTTTCATTTTATATTTAGAATACTTATCCAAATGAAGATACATAATTTTATCAGATTTGTATAATGAGCCAGATCTGATAGAAATATAGTTAAATAAAACTTCATGGATTTAACAAGAATTTGCATATAATATTTAACATTAATATTTACATAATAAAACAATACCGAAAAAACAGAGATTAAAAGACACAATTAATTATTAAAAAGAAAGTAAACTAAAGCTTTATTTTATACTAAAAAACATTTTTTTATAAAAATCTAAATTTTTTGTCTTATTTAAAAAAATCTTAGTTAAATCTTTGATTCACTATCTACCACTTAGATATAACGTTTATCTACTGTATTAAAAAAACCCGTGTTTCAATTCGTAACATTAAAATGATAAAAGTAATTAGAACGTTTTGTATGGATGTTTAAAGTGGCAAAGGGCTGTTGTATATTATAGTTTAATACCGTATAAATACTTAACGCTGTGTAATGGGTTTTGAATAAATAACCTATAAAATGAAGCTGCACATTTTTGTCACACTGTCATTTTTGTTATTTTAACCGCAATTCTGATATTTTGTTGCTTATTTCTGTTATTATGGTCTAATAATCTTATTTTTCATCATGGTGAATATTTCAAAAATACCCGGTTTTCTTGGCATCTTCCATGGCATGGCTTTGTTTTGTCTTTTCCTCCGCACGGGTAGACCTTTGATATCTTCGTCGTAATACTCAATGTCAGATAACACTCCTTCTCCTTTACTCTCCCGTTGAAGTTCGTCACCTTTGAATCTAAAACAAATAGTCTAAGAATTAAAACAAGTCATAATTACATATAGTTTTAAATCTCAGTAGTTAGAGGGAAGTTTTAAAAAGACAACATTGGAATAAAGCGGACGAAGCTGCGGGCAGTTCAGCTAGTTATAAACATAAATAATGTATCTTTAAACTACCTACATATTTTAAGTTGTATATATTCTTTAACAACATAAACAATAAAAAAAAAAAAGTTTGTTTTTCTTCGAAAACCAACCAACCTTGCTGATCCATATTTGTCCAAAATTAATTTTTGTTTGTAATTTTCAAAGCTTTCTATGTCCGAATCCGCGAGCTTTTTTGGCGTTGTTCTAGGAGTACTCACAGTAGGTTCAATGAACTGACTATATTGTGTTTCATAACTTATTGGTGTTTGTATTTCTGTATTAAATTTAATAGCTGTAGGTTTTGTTTTTTCTAATAGCCAAGGAGGATCTCCATGAAGTGTAGTCTGAAATATATTGAATAAGTATTATTTCTCTCAATAAATTACAGAATACGAAATTGACAATAAATAGTAAGATAAGGCCATGTTGGCTAAGTGCTGGACAATTCACACAGCAACATCTAGCCCCGTGGTAAGCTCGAAGCTTGTGTAATGGGTGCTATTTCTGAGCTACTTATTATAATTATACATAAAGATAACTCTTTATTACACACCAATAAAAAATATTTACATAAAAAACTTAAAACTACAAAAACGTATGTGTAATGGGCGGTCTTATACATACATAGATGGATATTCTTATTATAAATAAAAACACCCAGACACCCGGAATAAATATCTGCAGATTGTACAAATTTTTGTTCGGAGGCGGGAATTTAACCCAACCAACCTCCTGCGTCGCAAGCAGACCTTTGACCGCTGCGCCACAGAGTTGGTCAATATACGCGGGCTGTGTTTAGTTTTAGAATTATAAAAAGTTTGTAAACCTTGTACGTCTCCCAATAGTCTTTATTGGCGATATTTTTGCGGGGCACGGCGAGGAAGGCGGGGTCAATGTCCGCGGGGAAGAGGCTGGGGTCCCCGTGCGCCGCGCCCAGCGCCTTGCGCGCCGGATTTAACGGGCCCGGGAGGAACCCGTCCTTCAACATCCGAAAGTCCGGCACGTATCGCTCCCGAGTCGTCAGCGGCTGCGGTGGGGTCTGAAACAATTTATTTTTATTCTTATTATTATTTTTATACAATACAATACATAAACACTTTATTGTACAAGAGACACGTACAATGGGCGGCCTTATCGCTAAAGAGCTATCTCTTCCAGGCAACCTTAGTTGGCCCGCGCGGCTTTGGTCGCTTTCTGGTTTTCTCACCTTTCAGACCTTCCCTGGACTACTACGAACATTTCAAGACCAAAATCAGCAAAATCGGTCCTGCCGTTCCCGTGTTTTAGCGAGTTACAAACAGCAATTAACTTTTATATAAAAGTAGTTAGGTTAGCCAACAGCACAAATGACAAAAAAATACGATAAATATATTGACGAGTTATGGATGATTTATATAGTTATACTTAAGTTTTTTCGAGAAATAGTGATGACTAACTTGAAAAACTCCTTGCTCGCGCGGCGCCGTGTTCTTTCTTTGGTCGATGAAGCCTTGCAGAGCCTTCAGTTGATCCATAGAGTTCGGAGGATAGCTATCCATAAGCTGGAAAAACAGAGGGATGCTGAAAGCCTCAAATTATTTAAATTAATAAAACGTTTACTCTGACATGACACACAAAAGTACATTACTTATAATTATTAGATACAAAATATTACTTATAACTATTGATAGTTATATTACTAACCCTTCGCAATTGCAGGTCATCACCTTCAGTAGAGAATATCGGGACGCGCGTAGTGGTAATGATTAAGGGCGGTTGTACAGTCAGCTTCATGAGACCTCCCTCGTATCCGTGGTTCTGGTTGGACTCCAACAGGCTGTCGTCCAGATTCCTTCCAGGACGCAATGTGCTGGAACCCTCCGTGTCGTATACGTTGGATCCTTAATAAACAAATACATTTTAGGAATTCTTCATCAAATCAAGCTATATTACATCCCATTTCTTGTTCTGATAAATATCTGTACTAATATTAGAAAGCTAAAGAGATTTTTTGTTTGGGTGTTTTGTGAACTAATTGCCGTGTTGGATTGACCTCGAAAAAAAACCACTATAACGCGGGAAAGTTAATTAGAATGCGGTTAAAACCGCGGGTAGGAAACATATCAGAATAACACATCTTTCTTGCGGGAAAATTCACTTTAACACGGGAAAGTTAACGCGCGTGGAAACTAGTAAACGTCGGATTACAAGTCAGTATCTGTGTAAGTTTCAGGTGTCTAGGTACCTCGTTAAGATGTAACAGCGCGCTGCAGTCAAACAGTCGTTCAAGCTATTTGGGTCAAACTCCGCTTATTAACACCGCGTCGGGTTAAGGGAGCGGTTAACGGTCAACACTTTTTATTTGTACAAACAGTAGAATCGAATCGTGTTGGATTCCTGTTGGCCCAAATATTTGTACGATCCAATAGACGTATCCGGGGCAAGTTCGAGTTTCGTCTAATTATTGGGTGTCAGTTTTATGTACCTACATAACCAACAACGTTCTCGTGATTTCGTTTACCGTTTTATATTCAGATACTCATCAGCTAGGTCTGCAGTTTCGTGTAGGGGTAAATAAGAGGTAGGTAGGGAACAGGTTTTCAGTTTGCCTCAAACCTTGCCTACGAAAGCCACCCCTGAAAGCCTTACCAATTGGTGACGGCTTTCGCATTAAATGTTTCATCAGCTATAGGATACTAACTCCGATCTGGTGCAAGCCCAGAGTCTTCCTCTCCAGATCTTCTGAAGGCGATGTCATCAGCGACGGTCTCGTCATCGAAGATACCTCTCTTCAGGTAAACGGAGGTATTGGTTTCTGAAGACAAGAAAACATTATTGTAAACATAACTAACGTAGGTACGTCTACTGCACATGTACTTATATAAAATGATGATTTACAAATATAATGATAGATTTGGTTTCCATGGGAGTTTTCATCAGTTTTTCCGTGCCCCGAGCGAATGCAAATGGCTCCAAACGGCGAAATGGTAAATATAAAATTATACAATAAACACCTTTTTTAAACATTTTCATTATGTTATTTCATATTATTATGAATATTCTATTTACATTTAACAGTTAACAAATATAAGATACTCATACATGTCACGTCAAGTTGTATGAGAGTATTTTTTTTTATGTTTTGTGAGGTTTTGTTAACCGCAGATTAGCCTGGATGCATAAATAATGCATCTATAATGAAGCGATCACTTCTCGAAATCAAGTAATCCAATGTTAACGAATATATAACTCCATAGTTCGTAATTTTTCATAACCCTATACACCCTGACCTATATCACCCTCTAGTCTATTTGACAGATACCTTTAAGCTCCATATATTCGGAGAGTGAGTAGTTATAACCCAGTGCCACGCCGGCCATAGATCCGACCAACGCGACACAACACACAGCAGAGCTCATGCAGAAAGTCATGGCAAACACCCATACCCTGAAACATAATAAGAACCATATTTGAGACGGAGCACGGCGGCACGCTCACTACTCCTGATAAAGACTGTTCTTGTTGCAGTCGAAACGTCGAGTGGTTTAACTTCCTAGTAAATGTGTTACTAATTCCTGTTGTTATAAAATGAACAATAAAAATCTTCTTTCTGTGAACAATACCAAGTTACTTCGATCACCAACCTGTCTCCTTAGCGTGGTGATTATACCAAACCTGAAAACCAATAATAATGTACGCAGTCCTTCTTTATACAGATCAATCTGTATAAAGAATATCTTTACACCTGTGATAACGACGTGGAGTAAACCAAGGTAATAACCCCCTTTCTCAGTCATTACATGACTCAAAAATAAACTTATGTAAAGTCTACAGATGTAAACTGTAATTAAAAACCGCATTTTTCTGTAAATACAAGTTTCACAACTGAAAGGCGAGACAAAGAAAACTCGTTAGGGCACAGATAGCGCAATAGTTCCGGAAATGTAGCACCTGTTGGCCGCGGCTTCCGCTAATTTTATCTTTCCAGCGCCTTTATTAATTTCTAGTAATTATTTTTACTAGAAGCCAGGCAGAAGTATTGTTCTTTGTTGTTACCAATTTACTACGAACACTGACCCGGCTCGTAAGCGTGATGATTATACCACATATTATTGCTGGGTAATTCACACAGCAACATCTAGCCCCGTGGTAAGCTCGAAGCTTGTGTTACGGGTGCTAGATTTTTGATATGCTATAATATACAAATTTTTCATTATACCTACATATTTAACACCCAAATACTCGGAACATAAATTTGTACGATCTGAAAATATTTGGAATCGAACCGGCAACTTGCGTCGCAGGTGACCTTTGCCGTCTGAGCCAATAGAGGTCATCCTCTTCAAGTTCTTTAAAGGATTTTACTGGGGTGCCCAGTGTGGGAACGTTATATACCTAATAATTTTGTCATGATAAACATATAAATGAAACCATAATCGTAGGTACCTCTGAAAAAGGTCAATAAGCCAGCCGCAGCAGGTGAAAATACAACACATTTTGAACCGCAAACAGAAATCTTAGTCAACAATACGATACTGCCATCGAAACTGAAGCGAGTCGCCTACGACTCTACATCATTTGTCACGCATAGCGAGAATTTTGAATAAACTGCTCAATTTCAGAGGATTTTGCTTGTACTCGTAATTACAAAATTTTACTCAGCATATTCTCTCTGTCATTTTGTACGTAATTGACGTGCTCGGAAACTGAACATGCGTATAATGGTTGACATGGCAGACTTTGATTGTGACATTAATATTAATACATTAAACGCTGTAGGACATTTAAATAAATTAAAAGTAAAGAAAATATAGGTAAATTCAATAAATTAATCATATCACAGTTTTAATGGAAATCCGATATTTGCTCAAGGTCAAGGCATATTTTTACGGTCTTATTTGATATGCAGGATTATATTCTTTGATAAAATTGATAGTTTTTTGCACAGATAAAATACAAATACAAAGTTTGAATCATCATGATCATCATGTCAGCCCGTTTTGCTCCCACTGCTGGGTAAAATATTCCTCTTTATTGCGCCAGTTCGATTATTTAACAATTAACTAATGTAAAATAAATATTATTAATAGTTTGATAGCACCGACCAATACGTACTCGCAAGGTTTCAGCAAAAGGTGCAACCACATTGCAAAAATTATCCACTTACCTGGTTCCCCTTACCTACCCGAGTGGGCTCCAATAAATGGCTCTCATAAAACAAGGCTCCTAATAGCAAGGCTCTCCGCAATCCCGTAATTAAACATGGCGGTATTGTACGTACCTGAAACTCCGATTAATTTCGCATTCATTGCCTTTTTATTCGATACAATTAGCAATTTACAATAGTTGTTTCAAATTGCTTATTGATTGTTTTATACAATATTAGCTGACCCTGCCGCTTCATATAGTATTAATACATTCATAGTACCTGCGTTATTAGGAATGTTCAAAAGAAATATTTTAGTAAGTATACAATGTGTTGTTTTATCAGTCACGGTTATTTCTAACATTGTAAGATCATGTTTGTCCGAAGATGAAATAGTTTAATAACTATGATATGAATAAATAATACACTGACTGTTGGTTTATGAAGCACTGGACAGAAGCTTATATTCTGCCCAAGTCTAAATAGGTATTTATTTGTTGTATAAGTATTTAATTTTTGTGATGAATATGGACGCTTTAATTTGCGTTATAAATGAATGTATGTATTAATGTTGTCTGAAATAAAATAAATTGAATTGAATTGAATAATAAACTAATATAAAAAAATGCTATAGGTACACGATGTATCGTGACACACCTTGTAAAATTTTGTACAAAACGGCTACTAAAGATATTTTCAGCGACGGCCAATCAAATTTTTATGGCGTTTCGATCTAAGCTCAACTGACCTCAAGCACTTTTCCCTGAAAGCGAAATCATCATGAAAACATTTTTCCATTTAATTTTTAACGGAAAGTAGCGATTTCTGTTTTATCGCACCGCCGGATGTCGAGGTGTTTCCGCTCATTGTAGGGCTGTCACGTTTTATAAAAATCGTAATGTATACAACGTTTTTTAGTAGAACAAAACGCACAATATAAAACGCATCAATAATCATATAATATCGAAAGCAAAACCGACAATAGGTGAAAGGTTTTGTGGGCATTTTTTTTTGTTTGTAAATAATTAATTTTAACTCTAAAAATATTATCTTCTGCTTCCTTTGTTTCATTCCGCGTGAAAGTGCTCTATTTGAATTGTGTTCTTCAACATGTGTCTTGCGGTCTCCGCTCATTAAAAATATTAAAAATAAAAGATTGTTTCAAGTGTCAACCCTAGACGTTTGTATCAACAAGTGGCCCTTAGAGTGGCGAAGAAAGCTGCTATCTCAAGGCTCTCACGTGACCTGCCCTGGATGAGTTCACGACTAACCGCCGAGGCCCTTCTGCACCTGGGACTAAGGGTTAATTAGTAAAGTATCTAGAACTTGGGACAGATTAACCCAATCGTTTATATTTTCGACCTTGCACAGTGTTTCATCATCACCCCTATTTATGTATGTTCCCAATGCTAGAACACAGAGATTTATTTATTTATTGCATATACAGCATTTACATATACAGTTTATATATTTTTTCTCTCTTGACCATATAGATTACGCCTTAATTCACCACGCTGGCCAAGTACGGGTTGGTGAATGACAATCTTTTAAACATTTTTAAATTCTCAGAACATACCGGTTTCCGCACGATATTTGCCTTCACCGTTAGAGCACGTGTTATCAAAGCGCACATACATTTTGAAAAGAAAAATTCATAGGGTTTGCAGTTTTGCACCCACGACCTTCGGAATCGAGTGTGCTCCCACATAGCCAACACGACAAAAGTTTACAAATACAATATAATAACTGTGCCGTGTGGTGCCAGCCTAAGAATAGTATTTACCATTCTTCATCCATACCTGTGGGTGAGGTCAATCTCACTATGAGTAAGGGATTTACATATCGTCGGCTAGCAAACAACACCGCGCAAGTAATATTCCACTACTTTACAGGAGAGCCAAAAAACTGTTTTATTTTATCATTTTATAAGTAAATAAGCTGAATATCACCCTATGTCATTAATTAAGTCCTATCACTCGTTTGAATCATCAAATCCTTAGGAAATCCTTTTCCTATTACTTTTATTTGACTTGTGCGGTGTTACAGGTGAATTAGGCTGTGTTACCAGATACTTGTGCGGTGTTACAGATTAATTAGGCTGTCTTACCAGATACTTGTGCGGTGTTTGCCAAAGTATAAATGATGTAAATAAGCTGTGTAGAATTATTATTGTAAATCATGCATTGACAAGGAAAAAAAATACAATTCGCAAAGATTTTATAAAATTTCTTTATTGTATTAAAAAACAGTATTGGATACATAAGTGTAGTCTGGCTTGACTGGTTAATTTAAACTTATCACCAGAAAAAGATGGCTTAACTATGAGGTAGTTGGTCGTAGAAAGTATGGCACCTTTCAGGTATTACAGGTTTTAAATCCTGTAAATTTTGGTACTTACGATTCGCTATTGGCAATCTTCTGGTGTACAGTTTTGGGAGCTCATTTTATTGGCTTTATACGATGAAGAGGTGTCGGCCTTAATGGTAAAGGCTTTAACTCTTCATCGAAAGATGTTTTGTACTTTATTATGATATCTGGACTATACTCGAACACCCTTATATCTGTCACGACGGGATCAGCAGTTCTTTCAGGACTCAAGCTAGGTTGAATATTACCTTGAAAAGCTATGCTTGGAACAGGTTGGTCTTCGGCCGGTGCATTTATTAAGCTGGGAGAAAGGGGTGGTGAAAGCGGAACAGTAGCTTCAGACAAGTCATGCGGGTCTTGGGTGTGACTGTTCAGCAGCATGCGCCCCTAACAGGCTAGGAGATAGGGGCTGTAAACTCAAAAGCAAAACAGGAGCTTCATGCGACTTATCTCGGCTTTGGTGTGGTAGCCCATCTTCAAGTACATCGTCAAAAGTGGTCGGAGCAATTGTTGTACACATTAGGGATGTTAGAGTTCCAGTATCAGTGGGTATTTCTATAACCTCATTTAATTTGGTATGTGGTGCACAAGAAAGCGGATAGACAGAGGCATCGTGCGGTTTACTTGTGATTTGGTTAGACAGGATATTAGTACAGCGAATAGGCCCTATTTTTAAGGTACATGGAGCGGTTGGCACACACTTAATTGGAGTAAGATCTTCAGGTTGCTTACTTGGTCTTGCGTTAAACTGGACATTGATATCCTGTGATGTTTTTGTTACTGATCGGAGACACACTTCGGAATAATTTAATTCAATATATTGATCACCAAGTTTCTCTATGAATGGTAGATTATCTATGTTTATACTAGTTAAATCCACACTCTTATATGGTTCTGAAAAAAAAAACCTCAATATTAGGAGAATCTATACAAATCTTATATATAAAAGAAAGTCGTGTTAGTGCCTGAACTTATAACTCGAGAACGGCTGAATAGATTTGGCTGAAAATTGGTGGAGATGTTGCTTAGTACCGGGAGAAGGACATAGGATACTTTTTACCATATAATTATGCGGGCGAAGCCGCGGGCGGAAAGCTAGTAAGTAATAAAATAAATATCACTGGCATCTACAAGTTAATTAATTATTTACTCATGAAATTTCTACCAACTTGAATTTCGGTGACTGGCTGGAGCTTAGGCTGGTTATCAGCAGGTGCTTGTGATGCACACAAAGGAGGAACAGGGACTTCTTCTGCCTTCGTAGGGTTAATTGCATCTGGTCAAAATTAAAGCAATCGACGAATGAAACAATACTCAATTTGTGATCCAAGACTGGCAATCAGATAGAGTAGGTACCTATGTAAAATTAAATTTGGCTTGTAAAATTTCCTCACCTTATCTGAACAGCCTATAATGGTCCACTGCTGGACTCACGCCCTCTGATAAGCACCTAATTGGCTTTTATCTCATGGGGGGTAATGCCCATAATCCCCACGCTGGACATGCGGGTTGAAGATCGCAGTTCGATGGAACATCTATTGTGCAAGAGGCGCTGCTGCCCGCCCTCCAGTGTGTGGGTAAAATTTAAATTTAAGCAATTATTCTTACCTAGTTTAATATTTTAAGGAACTCTGTAATGTAATAAGACAAGGTATAACACCGCTCAAATCGCAAACAGAAACATTGAAACACCGCTTAAGACAGAACCATAGGTTTTAGATGATCTAGGGGATTATTACGTACATAAATTGATACAATTGTACACATTATCAATAACTTACCCTTTTATCTGCGCCTTTTGTTTACTTTTATTACTTTTTCACTGATATTTTTAAATAAAAACAAACTTTTAACTTGACACCTTCTGAACCACGAAAAAAGTATGACGGAATGATGACTTGTGCGGTGTTGCACATAAAACTGACTAACGCAGTGTTACAATTTTTTGAATAACTTCTCCTGATTGGTCGATATGCTTGAATCTGATAGGTAGATCGAAGCGCGCGTAGGAACTGCATCCAATAGCATTAAAATGTCGAGACCGCCAATTTCGACTTGCGCGGTGTTGTTTGCTAGCCGACGATATCTAAAGACGGGTGGGCTGGGCGATAGCGTCGTTCGTGTATACTGTACGAACAAAATGAAAGAACATACATTTATTTGCAACAAAAACATGCAGAGACTTATTTGATAAACACAAACTACTTAATCTAATGATCATGCAAAATTTAAGTTTGTCGCTGCAAAACGGTACCTAGTACCTACTCAGCATTATACAAGCTGCAGGACAGCTCACACTGTTTTTGCTTATGAACCGTTTTTGTAATCATGCATACATACAATTACCGATCCATGTCATCTATAAAATAAATGCTTCTACGTATTACACGAAAAGGTTTACAAAATACAAAATATATCACAAATTCCAGCAAAGACTAATAAGAAACTTTTAAGAACCCAAATCCAAAATTACAGAACTTTTAATATATTTAGACCATATTACTACTAATATTAAAGGCTTTCTTTAAAAGAAAACCCAGCGTAAGAGCCCTTTCTGTGTCAAGGCTGGTTATTAAAAATTTATGAAACCTGTACAAAGTTACTTTTAGTAATCATGTGTAGTCGGTCGGTCGTTAGTTATTTATTCATCCTGACCGCAACCTTTGCTGGCGAGTTAGTCTGAAATGCTAACACGCATTCTATTTTAGTTACCTGTCGAGGGACTCCCAAGAATGCCATGTCACGTATCTTTTTGGAATCTAAATGTGTAGTTTAATTTTGCTTAAGCACAAGCACCTTTCAGAATATGTAATGGTACATTTTGTATGTTTAGTGCAGGTTTAAGATGTTACTAAAAGTCACAGTACGGTCTGCAGCACCGAGTTATAAACGTTAGTTTTATGAAAGTTTATACAATGTATTTTTAGAAGAATAAGGTGTTGAAGAGTATTAAGCATTTGATAGATGTGAATCCACTTTAATACCAAAAACTATTTTTATGACACATAACATAGGTAATTAGAATTAAGTATACAAATATACATGCTAACGCGGGCAAATAGTGGCATTGTGTTGATGACCTATGATCACCGTCTTTTTTCGTAATCGTCATACTAAGGGATCTTTGCACCATATTACAGACAGCAGCGTCGTTACCAGTGTACTAACTGTCTAGTTATTATGATAAACCCAAGCATTGTCGATTAAAGTGTTCCTAAGAAAATCGTCTTTTGTTTCAGCCGGCGACAGCATCATCGGTCCTGCTGGTACACCTGGGGGCGGTGGGGGCGCTGGCGAGCGGCGCGGCGCTGTGCGGGGGCGGGGGCGGGGGCGCCTGCGTGTGCGGGGCCTTGCTGCACGCGCTGCACCCGCTGCAGCTATGGACCGTCTGCGGCCTGCACGCCGACAGAGCGGCGGCCATCGCCGCACCATTGCATTATGCTGCTATTGTCTCTGCTAAGAAGGTATGGTGGATTCCAGAAAGATAAATGTTTATTATTAAAAATCTTTTTATATGTTAAAATATAATAATGGGGCCAAGTCGGAAGCAGTTAGTCAAATGATTAAACCCTTTAAAGTTCAATAATTAACAAACTCACTTTAAGTCTGTTATAGATTGGCTATATTTTTCACAAAATATAATAAAACTTTTAAAACATTGAGAGAAAAACTTGCTGTTTTGTTTTCAGGTAATGATATGCGTAGCGAGTGGATGGCTAGCAACTCTGGCTCTGCTCGCCCCGCTGATGGCAGCGCAGCCTCCTCTCTCGTACAGCACCGGACTGGGCGGCTGCGCGCCCGACTGCGGCGCCGGGCCCGCGGGCCTCACCTTCTGCGTCCTATACGCAGTTCTCACGCTCCTGCTGCCCACGCTCCTCGTCCTCCTCTGCAGCCTCAAGATCCTCCGCATAGCGCGCTACCACAGACATCGGATAGCGGCCGCCATCTATGAAGTCACCCTGTCAGCGCAGGTCACAGTGACGCACCAACGAAACCCCTTCACTCCACCTCCCCCGCCGCGAAGACGAGCGCTCTCCGCTGTTCTACAACCGCTTGGATCTCTGGCTATTTTATACTTTCCGTACTACTGCGTTCTGCTATGGCCAGCCATCGCAATTCCACCGCAATCGGTCGCTGCAATATCCGCAGCTCTTCTTGCCGCTGCGCCCCCAGTCAACGGCATTATTTATGGAGTTAGAAGCAGATCGCTACGAGACTCACTTAGGAATTATAGAAGGAAGAAAAATACGAAAAGTGAGGTGACTCAAGAGATTCAGGCGCGGACTCCTAGCGCTTGTGGGTCGCGACGGCCTTCTTTATCCGCTGGGTCGGGGTGCATTCGACCGCCGACTACGCGGAGGCTGTCCGACGCGGCTGCGATGGGGATGCGAGGCTCAGAAAGGCCCGCGCAGAGAGCGGCGTCCTGTAACATGCTACAGGATCCGCAAGAGGAAGAGCCGCCTCGCCAGCGGATGTCTGCAATTCCATTGATCCGAGCTCCACCGCACGTTGTGCTGGGTCGTGCGTTGGGCTTGGAGGAGAGTTTAAGTGCGAGGGAGCGGCGAAGACGTCAAAGTCCTCGCATCACGGTGACGAGGGCCATGTCTGATGAGAGCGACTCGCCAACGCGGCGGCCCCTTTGCCGGCAACAGTCCCGCTCTAGCGGCGCCCTCCTTGTTGGTCTCTCCTACTCTCCTGTCATCTCAGAGAACATGCATCTAGACCAAGCCGCTGACGAGCAACTCTTACTCTCGTGGCCCCAACACCAAACTAAACAAGACGCTTTATAAAACGGGTATTAGCTTTGTAGTCTTGAATTGTGTCGCGGAGACAATAATGAGAGTGTAGATAATAGTCGAGGTAGTTTGGGTGTTTCGAGAATTGTTATTTTTTAACGCTTTGTACCCGTTTCTACTCGACCTTCTGCTGTGACCAAATATTTACAACATACGTAGATGTACTATTCCCCACAGGGTTCCTCCATATCGTTAGCTTTACCTACTGAAGTATTACTTTAGTAAGTGTATCGTAAATATAATTTTCGATATAATTCCATAGGGTAAAGAACATTTCTGAACCTACTTTATAGATATAGCTGACCTAGTTTTCAGCACTTCTTCTTTATTATTATTACTTTCACGAATATAAATGCATTTTTTTATTGAATCTGCTTCGGTAGTAGTACGGGAGGCGACGATGCTAAATGGGGATTTACTCGAGCGTCAAAGAGACCTATTGGGTTGCATTTGGTAGATGATAAGAAGAAAAAAATTGTATGAGACCAATGTGTTTCATCAGTGGGGGAAGCGACCATAGATAATTAAAAACTTATTTAAAAAAATACTGTTGTATGGACGTACTTAAGCGCGTCAGTTAGTGATAGATTCTATGAATCAGATTCAATAAATTGAAAATCAGCTTAATATACTTACATACTTAAAGATAATTTAGGAAATATGATTGATAATATACGTTTGTAAATCTGATTGTTTACACGATTGGGGTGGATGTACGTAAAAGTTAAAAAAATAAAAATCGCGACTCATTTTTTATCAAAAAAAAGAACAAAAAAACTGGCATTTCTAAAGGTGTTAGAGCGTCAGATTTAGATGTATATGGTTCATCTCTATGTTCTAATTCTACCATATCTTAATCTGACGATTATCTAAAGTGATTCGCCTAATCTGACAAAAACAAATTTTGTTCCCTTATAATTCACGTTCGAACATAGATATATTTTTTATATTTGGTGGAGGTACTTGTCTGGGTACTAGCTATCTCCAGTATCTTAATCTGACGCGCTCGAGTAAATCCCGAAATCCCCTCTTCGGCTCCCCTACTATAGGTACATTATTAGATTTATTAGTAATAAAACAGCTATTTTCTTTATTTGCCTTAAAATTATGAATTGAGCCACTGAACACTAACTAACAATGTATGTAGGTTACTTATATTAATTCGCACTTAAATCAATTTTTTGCATTATAATAAGCCGTCCAGAAATACGGAAAAGTAAACACAACAACTTTAATACCCATAGAAAATCATCTATTTTTCGATAAAAAAAACTATACACCTCTATTAAATTGGCTCTAATCCTACATTTTTATACGATCTTAAAGGTGATTGTTATTTTTTCAAATACTCTAAATAGAGAACGTAAGTATGGATACAAAACAAAGTAAGAGCACTAGGCCGGGATCCGTAGTACATGGAAATCAAGTGATTACTAACAAGCTAATTTTTGGTGAGTAGCTTCGTTTCGATGAGACGACTAAAAATATCCTATACCCAAATCTCGATTGTGGTAGCTAACAGAGATATCAAGGATTAAAAAAATCAAGGATGTAAAACCGGGATAACGGACCACGAAATTTGTCGGACAATATGTCCGTTAGATTTTATATATATTAATTAAGTATGCAACAAAAAATCAGCTGGTTAGTAATCATAGTAATCATTTAAATTGACCTCGTTTTCGATGCATTTTCGAAATGGCGGACTCTTTGATCAAACCATAGGTTTTGTAGGACAAACATGTTTTTATATAATTTAGATAATTATCTTGAGATTTAGCATATTGTCCTACAAATTTCGTGGTCCGTTATCCCAGTTTTACATCCTTGATTTTTTTAATCCTTGATATCTCTGTTAGCTACCACAATCGAGAGTTGGGTATAGGATATCTTTGGACGTCTCATCGAAACGAAGCTACTCACCAAAAATTAGCTTGTTAGTAATCACTTGATTTCCATGTACTACGGATCCCTGACTACACTGCACACAATAATTTATTTCATTTCATAGACCGAAAATTATTGGAAAACTAGCCAATGGTATTGAATAAGTTACATTAACATTCATTAATTTTAACATTATCTGTGCCCATGACACTCGCTTGTATCTACGGCACAGTACGGCAGCGAGCCTTGAATACGCGATAAGTTTAAATTTAAAACATTGCACCTATTATATATTTCTTCTACTTTCAAATGCTTTCGTTATTTATTTGTTAATTCTGATTTAATTTTGTACACAAATTCCATTAATATAAGTGTTATTTTTACTATTTAATGATTATGATAATAAAAAGTATTTACTAAATGTTTTAATATTTAAGTGATCAAAACTATTGATTATTCTCTAAAACATAATATAAAGAAGATGTTTATATATATATATAGTGTTGCCAATTTTATGAGTTAACTGGTTGACTAGCATGATTGGTTTTATGGAATATTTTTATGTCATAACTTTAAAAAAATCTCAGAGTTTTTCTTACTTGGTAGTAAAAACTTTGCTAATTATAGTTTAGGTATAGTAAATTAATAAAATAATTTTGATTATTGTAGTCAACATTAGAGCTGCGCTGTTTGGTTTTAAAATTTAAGTCTACATTCAGGCCTAAGTTATTTAGTATGTATTGAGATAGTTATGACAAATACTAAAACTGTCTTTAAGACAAACACTATCATAATATTTGCAGTTTAGTTTAAAGTGAATATGCACCCGATAGATAATTTTGCTGTGTTAAAAAGTTTATGTGAGTAGTATCATAGTGGAATTTAAAATATTGTTAGATTATAAAATAATTTCAATGTCGTTGTTCTATTATAAATGTTTAAGTAGGTAGTCATTACGAATTGTTATTCTAGTCAAAGCGGTTTTAATGTATGTGTTAAAAATATCTGAGTCTAATAAAAATGAACTGTGTCAACTTTTTAAAAACTAATTATTTATTTATCCAAAGATTATACCCGGTTTCAGTGACAGATAATTACGACACAGTAGTCCAGAGACCAGAGTTCTTGTAAGGTAGGTTTAGATCAAGTTTTGATCTAAATCTCAAAGTTTATTGCATAGTATCAACATCCAAATGAATTTCAGAGAAACATTTTGCAGTTGCATGTTGGAAGTGATAAATTTTGTTTAACTAGACAGTAATTCCGTATAGGAATAACCTGCAACGAGGTTTGGCCAGGGCCCTGCAATAACCTCGTAAAATGGTTTACACACAACGATACCTAATTACCTATATCAAAGCTAGACGAAGGCGTTTGTTAGTATTCACGTTTCCAGCTAAAACAGTTTCCGTGAATTACCACGTTTCGTTTTAGAAATCTGGGCTAATGCCCAGGGGAACCATAGAGAACAAACTTACTACTCCTCTGGGATTCTATTGAGGGTGAAAATAAGGAGTATATAAATAGTTTATGATCTCTGTACTGTTAATAATGTACGAGCACTGAAAATATTAGACTATGTCCGTTTGGATCTGTGGTCCGTAGTAACCTAATGTTGTCCTCAATTTGTGTCTGGGTGTTATATATGTATAATAAAAAATATCTATCTATGTATGTATATTATATTAAGTATATCAGAAATCTAGCACCCGTAACACAAGCTTCGAGCTTACCACGGGGCTAGATGTCGCTGTGTAAAAAAAATTGTCCAGCAATATTTATTATTATTATTATTATTATTATTATTTCAAATGTGTCTACCCGCCTGCTAAGCTTGGTGATTATACCAAATCTCACAAGACTTGTAATGGGTGTTATTGAGGTACTCCTCAATAACACCCATTACAAGTCCCAGTAGGTGGTTCGAAGTATGGGTTGTTATGATGATGATACCTATGTCAAGTCCAAAAAGAGGAGTGATTGATAGTGATTACGTGTCCAAGTTAATCTTTGTGATTTTACAGACAAAATCTGAATCAATCGATCAATCAAGCCTAAAAGCACTGTCCTAGCGAAACAGCGAAAATGATAGTTGTAACCTTTTATTGAATTACGAAACAGCGAAAATGATAGTTGTAATCTTTTCATTGAATTACAACCAATGTAAGAAGTTATGAAATCTAAAGGTACTCATACTAAAGCTAAGGAGTTTGTTTGTTTGCTAATTATTTCAGATCACTTATTACCATGCTGTACGTATCAATTGAAATAAATAGAATACTAAATTATTACCATTGAGGTAACGAAACAGCGAAAATGATAGTTGTAATCTTTTCATTGAATTACAACCAATATAAGAAGTTATGAAATCTAAAGGTACTCATACTAAAGCTAAGGAGTTTGTTTGTTTGCTAATTATTTCAGATCACTTATTACCATGCTGTACGTATCAATTGAAATAAATAGAATACTAAATTATTACCATTGAGGTAACGGAAAAAACAAAGTGTAGCCAATCCCATAGCATTAACAAGTTTCTATAGCCATTTCCGGTATCGAGCTTTTTAGGTCACCGACGACACCGCTTGGTTTCCGAAGGACGGCGAATTGAGTTTTCAGTTTCAACTGTTACAATTGTGTCACAAACCTTTACATCGTATCTTTAGGGCGGCCCGCTAGTATGTAGGTTTTTCTATAAAATGTTATTAGAATAAATATTGCCTATGTAATTTGGTAATTACCTATGTAATTCACTTGTAATCAATATATTAATAACTAGCTTTCCGCCCTGCGGCTTCGCCCGCGTTTTACACTTTCCCGCAATTTTCTTTGCTATATTATAGCCTATGTTACTCGGGGATAATGTAGCTTTCCAAAGGTGAAAGAATTTTTGAAATCGGTCCAGTAGTTTCGGTTCGGAGCCTATTCATTACAAACAAACAAACAAATCTTTTCTCTTTATAATATTAGTATAGATAATTCATTCAGTATATAATAAATATCTTCAATAATGATAATTAGAAAAATGTGTGTCCATAGGTGTGTAAAAAATATATGAAGAAGCTGTAATCACCTACAACTAAATTATATGGCTATGGCTAACTTCTCAAAAAAAAAACACAAATACTTACTTCTTTTACATATTTTATTAAAACCAATTTCCTAAAATTAATGTCAAGTTCTTAGATATCTTACAAGAAAAATTATACCGACTATTATCAGTGTGACGACGAGGACAGCTAGTAAGCAGCTTGTCGCTTTGCCCATTTTGCTCAAAACACGGCTACGGAAAAAAATGCTGCTTTCAGTAAACAGGGATATGGAGAACATGCATGAACATCACGTCTCCTAACCCGCGTTGACTCGCCACGAGTTTGATAACCGCCCTGTATTAGGTCGCGTCATTCAAACTATGTAAATTAAAGCAGGAATATTTTACGACCCTGTCATCCGTTATTAACATTTTTCTCTAGATATTTCATCCTGTGTTCTGTATTCTTCGAATGTAATATTTATCTAAAGTTGATAGACCCACGCTTGACTACAATCTCACCTGATAGGTCTAATTGATCTCACCTAGTTTTAAGACCTTTATGTAAACATGTGAACAATAAGTGATTTGATTTGAAGGTAAACTCGCTCTTATCTTGAATAGTTGGATTTCCTCTTTAGTTTCTAGACTAAAGTATTCTTTTGTATGTCGATAATCGTCGATAGAGTTAGGTAGCTGAATACGTTGATGATACAAAATTGCAGGTACATTAGAAGTAGTTTGTTAAGAATACCAAATAGAGAATAAGGAACACAATCAAGATTAATGATATACAGCATATCAGGCACCAACATAGTCGGCTCAATAGACAGCTACAAACAAAAGGAGTAATTAAATTTCACAATATATTTTACAGCCCAACTATTATATTTGCTTGTTCTAACTTAGCCAAATGTGCGTTAAACCAATATCGAATTAGGCAAAGGTCATTTAATCCCTAGAAAACGGGCCTAGACAGAAGACATGAGTCAATTAAGTTTGTGGAGTATCGCAAAGTTGAATGAAAATCTATAGTATAGACGGGGATTAGTGAACAAAAAGTTCACTTTTCCCCGTTGACGGGGATTTTCAACGGGGATTAGTGAAAACCTAGGAAATATATCGAATGAGCCTTACCACATTTTATGATATTCTTCACTATTAGGTATTAATCAGGCCTATTTAGATAATATTATATTATTATAATAATTGATTAAATCTTATCCCGATTCTAAATCCTGATATTTTATAGATTTTCTAGAAAAACCAAAGAAAAACGCTTCTGCTTATTAATCAAAAAGCTCTTAAAGGTAAAACATGCAAAACATGTCTTCTTCTTTAAAATTATGGCGAACATGCAAAATATGAAGTTTCGCAAAAAAATAAAAAAATGTAAGTAGGTATTACATAAAATGTAATGTCAATAGATTATATCATAGTAAATAAATTTCTTCTTTGTTTCTTTTGTAATGGCTTATGGTGAAAACAATTTTTTCAGTGTCCAAGTGTTGTCCCAGTTTACCATCAGTTTACAAGCGTCCACGTCAATGTAGAATATACTCACAGAGCAGATATAGAGTTTTATACTTATTATTTGTATCTTTGTACTAGCCGACCGCCAACAGCTTCGCTTGCTTTTTTTCATAAAATATAGCCTATAACCTTCATCGATAAACGGGCTATCCAACACTGAAAAAATTTTTTAAATCGGACCAGCGGTTCCTGAGATTAGCGCGTTCAAACAAACAAACAAACAATCAAACTCTTCAGCTTTATAATATTAGTATAGATTTGCTCCGTGACTTTACCCTAAATAAGTGCTATTGAATATACCTACTACGAGTACAATGATTTTAATTTAAGAGTATTTTGATGCAATAAAAATAACAAGTAGGTTTACTAATGGTTATAGATAGCGGTTTGTAAAAGAAAAACGAGGAAAATTATACACACTATTCTGATCTACCCTAGTCATTCCCGCTCGGTAACACGACCAAGCGACATTTGGGACAGTTTATTTGGGCCAATCGTGGCCCAATTGTTGCTTTTAATAACACCCTCTCGTCGTCCACTGTAGAAATAAAACGTTCTCGCAATCTATTCTAGGCTCTTGTGGATATATAAACCCATTTTTGGGAACGTGTGTGGATGGATTTTGGTCACATAGATTTTAAAACAACATTAAATAATAAAGAAATAAAATAACATTGTGAACTCTGTTGTGTAATTTCATGTATTTTAAAACAGTGCTTATGTACAAAGGATTCACAGTCACATTTCACATGGGTTCCATACAAAAACTTTTCAGGCTGAACATATTTATAGGAATGTTTATTCCAAATTATATTTGTTTCTGTTTTTTCTGCAGACAACTTGGCATTGACCATTTTCTCTGAAAATACAAAATAATTAAAATCCTACCATAGGTACCTATTATAAATGTGAAGATTTGTATGTATGTATGTAGGTAAGGATGTTTTTACAGTTTCACGCAAAAACTACTAAATGTATTTTAATGAAATTTCACTATAATATACCCCCAGAGTAATATCACAATAACACAGGTATAATGAAGCGAAACCGCGGGGCGTACAGCTTGTCTGATATCTATATTTATAACAGAACGTCAAAAACGGCTGAATCGATTTGGATCAAAGTTGTTTGCTTAGAACCAGGTGTAGGACATAGGGTACTTTTACAGTGGGAAAATATTATAACGCGGTCGAAGCCTTGGGCGGAAAGCTAGTTATTTATATTACGCTAACTAAACTGTAATTCTTGTTTTAATTACTCACCAAATAACGTCAGCAGCAACTAATACAATAACAATGATGATCACAATTACGCTGAATAGAATGCAGAAGAGTATTGATGAACAAAATTGTACCGCTTCCCTTTTTATTATAACATTATCCCAACTGAAACAGAATAAAATATTGTCACGTATAAAAATAAACGAGTTTTTCACGTTATTGTTGTTGCTATAGATGTTAAATTTCTCGCGTCTCGATAACATACCACATTACTCAAATTTAAAATTTTCCGGTAGGTAAAAAACATATAATATCTACAATTTTTCTCTATTAATTCTCAAACTATAATCCATATTATGAAAATGTCTGAGTCAGGGGGTCGACACTGCCTTGGAACAGAATTTGAATAGTGATAATGTAAACGATAAGTCACTTTATTTCTTTGATGTTAAGTTTTAAATTTGACAAAACAGAGATTAAATAATTGTACATAAATGCTTGCCAACCAACAGATGCCGAAGTTCTTACTATTCGGTTGGTACTTAGGTTAGGAGTAAAATTGGCCGATTGACGGATTGACTATATCATGTCACATTGTCATTTCATTCTGATTTTTCAGTTGTACGTTTTGTTTGAAATTGAGAAAATTAAGTTTATCAAATTTAAATTTATTCCGCAATATTGTGCAAAAGTGAAGTCAAAACTAATATTAAAAATTGAACATGCAAAATACAATAGAAGATTCGGATAAAAAAAATCATACAACAGAAGCTCCAGGAAATGTTCTATTTGTGGTAGACGAAAGATAAGCCCAATATAATATTTCTTGCAAAATTTCCTTTGAACCCTAAGTGTTTAATTCAATTTAATTGTATTATTATAGTATACTCATTACCTACTTAATATTATATGCACACCTGCTTGCAAGTTTGAACACATTTACTAGGTAGTTCTAAGAAATGTACCTATTTTGTATTTTAAAATGATGTGTTTTTGCAAATAAACGATTGATTTTATTTGATTTGTATTATTTTCATGGCCTCCTTATTTTAACAAATGTATAGCAATGATTGGTGAATTGGTTAGCATAATTCTCTGCAAAATATATGAAAAATACAAGTAGCGAGGTCCTGGAGGAGCTTTCAAAAGTTAATACTGTTAGGTTGGCAGCATTGCCTGTCTGAGCGATATTGTCCTTATGTTGGTAATGTTGCGTTTACTCGAGCTCACGTCAAGTGAACTCAATCCAATGTTCTAAGTGCCGTCTCTTAAAACGTAGTGATTATATTCTCTTTGGTCTGAGTTTATTCTTTTTTTTTATAATGTGCTACAAATAGAATTCATTCTCGCTCTAATGATTCTATTATTTTTGGGACTCTATGATAAAAATAAAAAAGTATTGGAATCGATCACAGATAAAAAACCTTGTAGCAAGTGGACGTTTTCCGTACTCGGTAAATTGTGAGAAAATTCTTACTTGTTCTTATTTTTTTCATCCGAGTATCCAAAATTTACATCCAAATGGTCACGTGCATTTTGAATCTACACATTCATACATACCATTGCTTTCTATTGGTGTAAGAATTTTTACAAGATTTATAGGTACCTAACCTATCACACCTTATAAACCTGTTTTGGACTATTACGAATATCAAAAACTCAAAATCAGCTAAATCGTTTTAAGTTTTAGCGAGACTTACGAAGAGCAATTGATTTTTATTTAAGATCATAAATATTGCCGCACAATTCACGCAACAACATTTAGCCTAGGGTGATCTCGAAGCTTGTATTACGGGTAGGTACGTACCTACTTCATTTTGGATTAACTACCACAATACATAACATAGTTAGATATTTATATAGATACCTGGAACAGTTAGCTACTTAGCTATATTTAGATACCTTAGTAAATAGGTTTCCTTGAAGGACGACGCTGAACTCTTCTGTCAAGAAATCTGGGTTTGGAATGTCCGATAGTATTCTTCGTATTTTCAAAATCTTGTCTTTCAAGATTTCCTGGTTTAAATTCTTTTTCTTTGCCAGTTTTTATGAAACGTCTTGTAGGACTTGGAATTAAACCTTCTAGCACTGATGGATTTTTATTAAATTCTTCAAAAGGTTTGATTCGATCTACAACTTCAGAACTTTCTTGATTTTGTTCCGCTATATTATGTCTTCTCTTCACATAAGTAGGTTTCGTTGTAGATTTTTCAATATCAAAGAACTCTGTTGGATTGTTGCCTTTTACGAAGTTAGTTCTCGCTAGTTGAAATACACTTTCTCCTGGATCTGGAAAAATAAAACAAATTTATTTTATGATAAAGTTTTTTTCAGTAGGTTCGTGTTTACGAATAAAAAGAATAACTTACTAAGTATTGCCTCAAACGCGAAGACCAGCGTGACAATGATGACGGCGATAATAATCACACATCCGAAACACTTGACAGCCTGTAATAACAAACCAAAGAGAAACCCACAAGGGCTGCTGCAGCCACCACCACCACTACCGATGATGATATTCCTAAAACTTACAAATAACCAAATTTAGCTACAAATTGAATAATGAATGGATTTGATTTTTCTCTCTGGAAGCTTGTGATTTTACATATCCATATTATAGTAAATAATTTAACTTTTAATAATATTTTAAATGGGCATAAATATGCAAAGGAAATAATGTTGGTAATCGGGCTCATAAACCTACCTATGTAGAGTCATCTGTTGGTAATTTCTGGCATTGTTACGAAAATATATTATGTAAAAAACTATGGCATTAAATATTCCGACTAACAAGCCTCCTAACACTAAGAAAAACATAATAATTTATTACTTTACCACATAACTTATTGAACAAAAAGTATAAACATAATTTTTGCCACTAATGCCACCAATCAAGGGACAAAATTGTGTGTTAGGAAAAATTTCAATATAAGCCACACGGTACACATTTATATCGGTATTAATTTACGATGGGTATGCATTAGAAAAATAGGGTTATTTACCATTTACTGAGAATTTATAATTTTAATAATATTGGGGTTCTGATGTACAACAGAGAAAAAAACCAATTATGATAAATTTAATCTATGGGATTTAAGGGACTAACTAGGTTATTTCTTCTTCGTTTATGATTCAAGTCAAAATTCAATTTGGCAGAATAAATAGTTTGTATAACCTACGCACATAAAAAAGATATTTAGAAATGGCGTCCACTCGCATGCGTTCTCGCTCACTCTATATCGCTGTCTATACTCACACAGTGAAGTACGCGCTACAAAAAAATAGTCAGTCAGGCCTAATTCGCACGAGAGCTTTTTTAACGTCCGTTAGCGTTCAAATAGAACATAATAATTATGTTCTATATGAACGCTTTATGCATACCCAAGTACGTGTTCACACGTCGGCGATTTTAGAACGCGACGCTTTTTTATCGTGCAGTCTTTCTTCTTCTTCTAGCAACACAAATCGCTATAGCTAGTTATGTAGCAGAAAACATTCCCACGGCTTTCTAAAGCGAGGGACGAGACGAAAGTGATTTAAAAGCGTTCGTATGAATGATCACATTGAGGACGTTATAAAAGCGCCGACGCCGGGTTTATAACGCAAAGCTGTTTAAACTCTTTACTTTACTAAAAAAATAATTTCATTTTAAATAAGTATTTTGTAAAAAAACTCTGTAGGGACCTAGATAAAAATACTATTCAGATAATAATAATACAATAATACCGTGGAAATATGCTCGAATTGCAAATAATTTTGGTATAATGTTTGTATGGGAAATTCGTCGTGACGCCGGCCTGTTTGAGAACTTGTTTTGCCAACCGTACCATACCTACCCGCCGCCATTGCCAAATATCATTTCTAATTGCGCACGTTATATGCCGCAGTAGGTAGGTACATCATCATAGATTGTAGAAGAGTTTGTTTATTTTCTTTCTGCCTGCCCGTAGGTCGAAAATAATAAAAAAATGTTTCTCGCTTAGATTATGTTTTGCTAACATGATATTTTACATATTTTTATTTTACTTTTGATAAGTTGTATTCTTTTTTTATATCTTGTATTTTAACAAGATTTTTACAATTTTTTATAATCTACCTACTTCAAAATGTGTGGATCTTGTGGCTGTAACCCGCTGGGGGCTTGCTTAGGGGATATGACTTACACTATAGAAAGGTGCTCAATCCACTTATTTAAACTTATGCGAACTCTTTCAGAATATGCCGGTTTCCTCACGATGTTTGCCTTCACCGATAGAGCACGTGTTTTAGAGCAAACGTACATTTTTCAAGCAGACAAATATAGATGTGTGTGGCGGAGTTTAAACCCACGACTTTCGAAAAGAAAATCGAGTGGTCCCACTTAGCCAACACGGCTCTTTACAAAGACAATTTAGTTATTATATTGTTTAAATAAATGCTACGTATTACAGGCTCACGATGTACGTGACAAGCGTAGCAGTTGTATCGTGTATAATATTCACTGTGGTGATCATGCTGGGCACAGGAGTGGGCCTCGGATATAATTTTTGCTACGTCGAGACTAAACTGAATGCAACTGTCTCACAAGCCAGTAAGTACGAGAAACAACGAACTTTTTACTCAACCTTAATGTCTATTTACACATATGCTTATAACAGCATTGTTAAAACCAATGGGTTTTGAATTTGTCTACCTAATGGAAGTCTTGACTCACGTGTTGCTGAAACTGCACACAAACGGTGATTTCCATGCTTAAAATAGCACTTAAAGATTATGTAATATATACGGTATTATAGGTTGATATTTTTTTTGCAAATCTGCTTTACTGATTTAGCGAGATAAATCGATAACAAAAATAAGCTGTGAATGTATTACGGTAAGTATGATGTTTAGTGACCCTTAATGAATATGCCTTATTATACTAGTACAGCTCTTACACATCTTTATAAATAACTAGCCGACCGCCAACAGCTTTGCTTGCTTTTTTTTCATAAAATATAGCCTATAACCTTCCTCGATAAATCGACTATCCAACACTGAAAGATTTTTTTAAATCGGACCAGCGGTTCCTGAGATTAGCGCGTTCAAACAAACAATCAAACTCTTCAGCTTTATAATATTATAGTATATATTACATAGTGCAATCGGTAATATTTCATTTTAATTTATTTTTACAGAAAAAGGGCATACACTCAGGAGAACAGCAGGGGGGAACGCCTCAGTTTTGAGGGGAAATGACGATCAAAAACGATGGCACCTTGACGCCAGAAGGGGCCTCAGGAAGTTGAGGAAACGGAGATCGAAAGAAACTCTTCCACTGTCTAAAAAACCTACACCTGAATACGAAGAATATGATGAATACAACCAGACAGCGTACGCACCAAAGAGCATCAGTGTGATAGACGAGAGCATAGACAATGAGCTGCCCAAAGAGACGACTTTGAAATTCCAGCCAGTGATAAAAATGAAACCAACTTTGGTAGTACCGCTGAGACATTCAAGGTTGATTGAATTGGTAGAGAAACTGCAGAAAATTCACAGGAACTTTACTTTAGAATTGATTACTGAGACCACCTAGACACCTAGTGTGTGAACTAGATGGCTCAACCCAGTAAATAGATCTATTCCTATATCCTATATTTTACCTTGAAGCATGACAGAGTAGGTACCTTCTGTTTTTGGTACCTACGCTAGTCAATAATTGTTTCGTCGGTAAAATAAGAGCAGATTTTTTACGAAATAAAAGTATAAGACATGTGAAATGTATATTAATTTTAAATATGTTACATTACTTAGGTACCTACCGATAACACAACATGAACAGTTCTCTAATTCAAACACATGCACATTTTGTGTACATAAAGTATATAAGTGCATGCTAACATGCATTATTTCTTGAAACGAGCTTATGCGACTTTAGCATTAAATAAATAAATATTGCCGGGCAATTCACATAACATCTAGCCCCGTGGTAAGCTAGTAGCTTCGTTACGTACGGGTTACGGGTGCTAGATTTCTGATATTTTTTTTTCTAATAAGTATCTATATCATTTGTTCCAACGTCAAAAAATACGACTAGTCAACTCATTTTCGGCTTCGAGTTTCTGTATCAGGTTACTTTTATATCCTCGACTAGTTCCAATGTAAAGTTGCTGTTACATTTCTGCAATTTTTCTATTAAATATATTAACCCTGTATGTCTTATTGGAACTACCATCGTTGGCATGATTTTAATTACAGACTGGGAGACGGTCGTCTGTTCTGTCTCATCGTTTGGTCTCGACTCATCATCGTTGAAAACAGATGTTTCCAGTAATAATCTTCTTTGATCGGCATCAATATAATCGTATTCATATTGTTGTCTTTCAATAACTGGAAGGAGAACTGTTAACTTTCGTTTCTCTTCCTTATTGTTAAGCTCTCGGTCTATAAAAGTGCTCATTTTTATTTTGTTTATGAATTCACTTTTAAGTAGCCCTGTTATATCATCAAAATTGTCATTTTCTGAAACATATACATCGGGAACGTGAATAAGGTCTTTGGACCTGCGTTTCCTTTCGCTACGACTTTCTTCCTGTTGATTTGCTTGTGATTCATCATTATTTTTTCTTGAAACTTCACTTCTTCGAACGTTATACGATTTCCCTGTAACATATTGGTTTTGGTTAGGTTATATAAGATTCAGAGATTAAGGTAACTATGTATAGACAGAGAAGTACAGATAAGACTTACTCGAAGCTGATCTGAGAGTTGCATTCAGTTTAGATTCGACGAAACAGTAGTTATACCCCAGACCTACTCCCATACCGAGCATAATCAGCACAGTGACTATGATACAAGATACTATTCCCGTTCCCGCGATGAACATTACGCATCTGTAACAACAGTCATATCAAGTTGGCTAGTGAGCGGCGCACGTAAACAGTACAATTACACGCTTGTAGAGACTTGCAAACCTCCAAACACAAGCATATGAACGGGGTGTTTACCGTGGCCTGGGTGACCTTGCTGGAGCGTGTGGTCGGCAAGCACTGGACGCACTTACACATTTGGGCTTGAAGCTTGTAGAGCTTGTGGAACCTAGTCAAGTCTCCATAGGTGTGTAAACATAGGTACCACAACATGCTACACGGCAGTCAGGACGTAGTGTTACAGAAAACCAGCGAGTAAAACCGCTTCAGTGCTCCTATACCCCGTAACTTCTAGTTCTACCAGTTGCCCTAAACATAACATCTATTGGTCATAAAAAATATGTGTTTTTGTTGGACTATGCTGGGCACTCTGGGTTCTCTTATTACTTATTCATTATTACTACCTTTCTGTAGTATAAGCTATATCTCCTACGCAGCCTCCACATGTATTGCATTCACCACCTCCACACATTCTAGAAGTAAAAGTAAACGTATCAAAAATACATAAGTACAATGAATTAATAAAAATAAATTATCATACAAATGCAAATAACATAATTATGTAAATAACTGAGGTAATATGATGCCAACAAGACATTGATCGTAATCACAGATTAGAAAAATTGATACTATGAGATTTAAAAAATCTAAATATTATAGCTATAGATATTGATATAGAATCTCTTCGCATGAGTAGAGTTTTTAACTCTCTGGTAATAATTATATGACTTTCGCTTAGCTTTTTGCTAAACGTAGTGATTATATTCTCTTTGGTGATTATATTCTCTTTGTTTTTGCTCAACTCAAGTAACTGCTCGAAACAAAATCGATTTTTGTGAATTTTTAAAAGATTATTGTTTATTCCCTGCAGGAAGTTTCAAAATGAAGTATTCGTTTCTGAAGAGAGAAGATATTCCAGAGTCTTTGAGAGAGTAAGTTTCTGAATAGATTAGAGTAGAATCAATGATATTACATCACCTTATAAATAATAACATTATTGACCTACAACCCATTGTGCAATGTAATGTGCCTTGGGACCTAGGCCGTCTTCTGGTTCATAAAACCACACATCCATCAAAATCCCTAAAAACATTTTAATATTAAATACCAGCGTTTGTCCGTGTTTTCGCTCGCGTTAAATTGTAGCCTATCTCCCTTCGTCCCTTCAACAATCTCCACTTAAAATATCACGTAAATTCGTAGGTAGCTTCGTTTTGCCGTGAAATACGTACAAATAAACAGACACACACAATTTCCCATTTAGTAATAGGATTTCTTGCAAATCTTTATAAGAAACTTGTTATATTAAATAGAATAATATTGGGTGTATTTGTTACAGCAAGCCCAAATGGGTTTCGTTCGTAATTCTAGCCTCGGGGGTTTTGCTGTTGACGATGTCGGCCGTGTCGGTGGGGGCGATGCTCGGCTACACGTACTGCTATATCGAACATCGAGGCATGAAGTATGGTAAGTATCATTTGAAAGAATAAATAAATAAATAAAAATAAAAAACGTTTATTTTGACATCATCACAAACCAAAGTACAAACACAAGGACATAAATTACTTATTACTATAAGATACAAAAATAAAGTTAAATAAAAACAAAGTACAATAAAAGTTAACGAGTAACAATGATTTTATATTTCTATGATTCCTTGGATAGTGCCAATGCATCGTTAACTACAAATTAAAATGCTCTCAACTAAAATTTTATCTCAAACATTGCAATTTAATCATCGTTTCCGCGCTGATTACGTCATCGACTAAATGTTACCTACGTGATGATGTTTAAAAATAAGATGAGATGGGATTTAAAAGTTTTTTTTGCAGATAGGGAAATCAGCCTAAACGTCTCTACTCCCGGTTATCCGGACACAGAGTCGGCAAGATACAACCGGACCATCAACGGTGCTCTAACCAGTATCCTAGTCTCCAAGCTGAAGATACTGGGGTGTAAACTTCTCAACAACCCTTTATCACGGGTGCATCCTTCTAATTACTCAACAGCTATGTGATCTGATGAAGAAGATAGAATTGTGGGTTTGAGGGTATCGCGCAAAATGATTTTATTGAGTATACAAGCAAATTTACTTTTAATTTTAGTTTTTTTCTTCACTAGGTTTTCGACCAGATATTACTTAAGCTCGCACTGATCATTATTACTTACATGTTGATAACAAACAACATGTATTTTATCTTAAGGCTTCTAATGCCAATCAAGATCAAACCTCTATTTTTTTACTTAAAACTTGTATGAAACTGAACTGTGATAGGAATAGGACTACTAATAACCTATCAACACACTGTCAGCAATCTTGCGAGTTCGCAATTACATATTTGACAGGCGCGCGGCGACACAAACCACCGCCAATCTAGCGTAGAGCTCTTTACGTCCAGGCCTAGATTCAGTAGAAAGCTTTATGTCCACGTGATGACAGCCAGCGTAAGGTTATTTCGACCACAGTCGTTTACAAGCTATGCTATTTTACACACCTTTATCTCACCTTTTTTAACCTTTTATTACTAAGCGACTCCTAGACTGCTTCGCTTGCGTTTTTTATAGTTCATAGCCTATAATCTTCCTCAATAAATGTACTATCCTGAGTGACAGACGTAAACACAAACTTAAACAAACTTATATTCCGACCGCTTGTGTAGGTACTATAAAAACACGGAAATTTAGCGTTCATTATTGCGAACCCGCAGCTCGATGACTAAGGCAGACCTTCACCCACTGTGCCGCAAAGGTCGCGTTACTCAACTTGTTCAATCAATAGAGCCGACTATTCGGACAGACGGACGTTTCGTTTGAGCAATTATTCCAAATTGATTTGGACTGGAGTTATTGGATATTCGTGCGAGATCAGTATTACGAGTGCTGTGTAAATTGAAGCGGTCAATATTGTTATGAAGGGTTAATCTTGCAATGCTATTCGAATTTTATATCACCCCTACTTAACTTGCCAATGATTGGACACAGGAACTTTTCTCTTGACGAGAGAGATAAGGCCTTAATTCAGCACGCTGGCCAAGGGCGGGTTGGTGAATGAAATATCCTTCAAACTTTTCAAAACCCTCAGAACATGCCTATTTCCTCAGATGTTTACATTTACCGTTGGAGCAAGTGTTTCAAAGCGCACATCGGAGAAGACTCCGAGGCTTTCAACGAGGAATATTGAGGTATATAAAAAGAATATGCAATTCATATCTAATCATTAAAACTTGCTGAATAGCGATAACTTGATAGTCTGTGCATACCATGCCATGAGTTTACTGTGTTGATTTCCTTGAACAATAAATTTCAAATGTACAAGTTATGGATGTATTTTCCATAAGTGGAAAATTCCATATGGTAACGTAATTATTACGAGTAAGCGGGTTCTTGGATGGAGACCGCGACAAGTGAGAATAGTGTGGGACAAGGTGGGATTTGTTGAAGATTGCTGGTAGCTTGGTTATGGAATAGTCTCCCATTAGATATCATAAAAGCAAAATCTCTTCCGATATTTAATAAACTTGTTTTTAACCATTTCCTGTCATAAACTGTTATGTATTTATTTTATTATTTTAATATATTTATGTATTATATGTATGATATATGTGTATTTATTTTATTATCGAGTAAGTATTCCAAAGTGATAATAACAACCCTTGATAGTGGCGTGTGGATAAATATGTTTGACGGCATTTAAGGTTGCCAATTCAAAATCACATTTGTAGGTTGTAATATCCAATTTAAATTTTAATTTTAAATCCATTTTAAATAATAATGTTAATAGGGTTTGTATCTCGACAGTACATTATCTGTCTTTATGCTAATCTGTCCTTCTGCTAATCTGGGATTTTGCTATTCCGGGATTTTGCGTATCTGTCCTTCTGCTGCAGAGGGTTTCGGGCTGAACCTGCAAAACTACTTACTTGAAATAAGCCGCCTGAACATGGGTCAAGCCGAATTATGTTCCAGAAAAAAATCCAGAGGTACCTGTCGGGGCTAGAACTCGAAAGTTCGAAGTAAACGAAAGTTGAGTGTGCTCCCACTTAACCAATACAGCGTGTTATCTATATTGTTCAAACTCAAAACAATCATCCTGACCATCTCAAATCCGGTTTAGGATCCCGTTCATCAACAAAGGATGGGGCTATAAAAATGTAAGTTGCTAGTTAGTGACGCAAGCGCAAGGTTCCAATCCATCGCCTCACAGTCGTCGGCCCGCGCGCGCGCATCCACTATTGTTCTCTAACAGTAAATCAAATTACCACCAAAATCACTGACATAATCCCTTTACTTATCTTGTACTTAACTCTACTTGTCTATGGTAAATGTTTAGCATAACAGAAACAAGGGAATAAGACGGTAATTAAACGCGTTGAATAGTGAAAGTTTTATCGAAGCCTTGTTGGTATTTTGTGATAACGGATTCCTGTGCTGTGTTGTGATAAGGAAAAGTAAGTAACCTTCGAGGATTTTAGTGTTTAATTTATCGCCTAGGTCAGTTGCAATGCCTTTTAAATGCTATATTATTTGTTCGTAGTGTTGTTTTGTTTGATTTGTCGCGTCATCAATTGTTTGTTGTATCTTTAACACGGAAATCTTGAAACTTATTTACATAGATATGCATTCAATTAGGATTAAGTTTGGCGTATCCAAGTGACCTTAAAAGTTTTTCATGCAAGTATTTATATTCAAGACTTTTTGTCTAGACTTGAATCACTTGAAATAGCAATTATTAAAAATATTCTTATACATTACTAACTGACCTCGAGGTTTTGCCCGTTTTCAAAGGAATAGTTTGCGATTGTTTATTTTTTATGTTTCCTAGTATCTTAGTCAACGTCAACATAGTATAAAACTGCTGGGCTGACTGGGTGATCATCACCCAGACACCCCTATTTACGTTCCCACTGCTGGGACACAGGGACTTCTCTCTTGATGAGAGATTGGGCTTTATTTCACCACGCTGGCTGGCCAAGTGGTGAATGACACATATCCTTCAAACTTTTCAAAGTTCTCAGAACATGCCGGTTTTCTCACGATGTTTGCCTTCGCCATTAGATAACGTGTTTCAAAGCACACATCATTTTTCAAGGAGGAAAAGCATGGGTGTTCGTCAGGGGTTGAGTCCACGACCTTCGGAATAAAAGTCGAGTATGCTCCTACCTAGCCAACACGGCTCATTTGGAGTTAATTCCGCTGATTGTATTGCAATAGTTAAATGGTACAATAGTGGTGTCCAGTGTTTATAAACAAACTTTACACTCATGCTGTAGAGTCCGGTGCTTTCAATAATGATTTTTTTAAACAATGACTTTGTTTTCTAATTAAGTGGCATGATTTCCGGATGAAACATTATAATCCGTCTTGTAGAATTGAATTGAATTTTTTTTATTTGTCTAAATTATTATCTAGTATTAATAATAATAAATAAATAATAAAAAAATAAAATAAAATAAAAATAAAATAATAAAATAAAATCAATTTATTAATAATGGACCCTGCCGTAAATTAAGCTCAATAAATTTGCCAATGCCAAGTGTTTTATATATTTACAAAATTATGAAGTTGTTACTTGTGTGATCGCCAATGAATGAATGCAAATGAATTAAAATGCTAACAATTAGCTCATCGTTGTTAGCATTTTATGGTTTATGGTTTAAGACATTTATTTCTCAAAAGAATTTACATTCACTTATAGAGAAAACTAAAGCTAAGTACTATAATAAGTGTGCCTACAACACAATCTTACAATGTATTTTATTTTTATAAATAGAGGTAGGTATACTTAATGTTACATACATACAAAAGACAGAAAATACGAGTTTAATTTTATTTTGCACGTAAAAGTTAGGGTAGTATTAAAATTTCGACAAGTCTAACGTTATGCTTTATTGATGTTGTCTAAGGCTTATACCATAGTGATTCTTTTAATCAGAAATTAATGATAGTAGTTTAATAATATTATTTTAATTCATAAATTAAAATAAAATATTATTTTTCGAACTCGATTGTCATAAAGTTTAACACTTAATTAACCTAGGCACAGAACATATAATTACTACGAACTAGGTTTTCGTTGGACTAAATCAGCGCCACTAGTGTCAAAAAGGGAAATATAATTTTCTCACTATCGAATTCGAATAAAACTGATAGGTACTTGGTTTCTTCTGATGTGTGTGGATAGTCCTTAGTCGGCATCACAGTCCTGCCGACTCAAAGCAAATTGGGTGTTTCCTGCAGCTATTTATAGGCAAGCGAATTCAATAGGATATGCGCATTGAGCTTGCACTTAATATTTCTTACTTAATAGGCTCTTGCAATTATAAAAACTCAAACTAAACAGTGAACCGTTATTTATACTGAAGGTTGTCGGTTCAAAGCCAATCAAGAGATCACTCTGCCATTTTCTTGAAGAATTTTGCTGGAACGGATTTTGCAAATATCGTGAGGAACCGGCATGTTCTGAGAACTTTAAACTTCAAGATTTAAAAGGGCATGTGACATTCACCAACCCGTCTTTGGCTAGCGTGGTGAATTAAGGCTTGAACTCTCTCGTCAAGAGATAATTCCCTGTGTTACCAGCAGTGGGAACGTCAATATAGGTACCATTTTCAAGTAGTTTATGGATATTATTATATCTATGGTAGGTACTTACTAGTCCTACAAATTAACTGCGTTCATGTGAGCAGCATCTTTTTAATTTTTTAACACCACTTAATGTGCTTTTAAATATGAGAGTCCAAAAAACCTAAACTGTATAAAACCGTGCCTTTAGTGAAAAAATTAATAATTAAGTATGAATTATAGTACCTATAGATATAAAAATTTGATATTTCCTTGAATTGTCCGAAATTAAACAGTAGGTAGGTATTATGTCAGCTTTCGAAGAACCAAATTAGTAAAGTGGAAATCCCAATTCTATATTGCTTATCAACTTATAAATTCCTGCTAGCAATATAAATACTACTTATTCATATTGAAATAAACGGGAAATCCATGAACCTTTTTACTTTGGATTTGGTCAACAGTTTCGTCCCAAAACGTGGAACTTCTTCAGGTACAACACTGCAAGGACACGGATGCCGCTCGCCGATCCACAGTGCACTGTTGGATTTCCCGTTAATATCAATTTGAATTTATCAAACCACGACAGTTTGTATAGTAAATACTACTTATATTTTAAGAGCCGTGTTGGCTAAGTGGTAGCTTACTTAACTTTTACTCCGAAGGTCGTGGATTAAAATCCCGCGGCACAGCCTCTAATTTTTTACTTCTTGAAAAATTATGCGTGCTTTAAAAACACGTGCTCTACAGTAATACAACAGATGCTTATAATCTTACATATGCGGGTTGGTGTAAATGTCACATGTCAAACTTTTTAAAGTTCTCAGAATATGCCGGTTTCCTCACGATGTTTGCTTTCACCGTTAGAGCACGAGTTTTTAAAGCTCACATGGTCGTGGGTTTGAATCCACGACCTTCGGAATGAAAGTTGAGCGAGTGTGCTCTCACTTAGCCTACCTACTAAAAACACAAGCGGCGGCCTTATCGCTGAGAGCGATCTCTTCCAGGCAACTGTATTTAGGTGTACCTAGTTAAGGCGTGAAGTTATCGAATATTAACGAAGAAGTTTTTTTTTCAGTGACTATACGGAGCATGTCAGTAACTGAGGCAAGGGATATAACGAAAAAACACTTTTGCTCAAGGTAAGAATACTGAATCTTTCTTAAAATAATATCTCGACCTCTGTGGCGCAGCGGGCGAAGGTCCGCCTGCGACGCAAGAGGTTGCGGGTTCGATTCCCGCCTCGGAACAACAATTTGTATGATCTGCAAATATTTGTTCCGGGTGTCTGGGTGTTATACATATATGTATAATAAAAATATCTATCTATGTATGTATATTATATTAAGTATATCAGAAATCTAGCACCCGTAACACAAGCTTCGAGCTTACCACGGGGCTAGATGTCGCTGTGTAAAAATTGTCCAGTAAAATTTATTTAATTATTTATTTATAATATTTAAATATGTCGTTTTTTAAATATTTAAAAACAAATGCGATCATATTTAGGTACGTATAGTAAAACCATTTCTAAAATGAACGCCCCTCCACCGAATTCTGTATTTTTTTTTTCTGTGTATTCTGTTTTTCTGTATTTCCTCTCACTAAATCATCACGGTTTTGTGGAGGGGAGTTCATTTTTAGAATGGTTTTACTATACGTTTATAAATTATGCATAAAAGTTAAAAATAGGAAGTGTCAGTTTTACAGAATTCAGCAGTAGGCCAATTATTTGCTTATACAGTTATACAACACATGCTTTCAATTTTTGTTGTTATGGAAAAATAATTTACGCATTTTATACATAATCGGGTTATCGGGTCATAAAAAAATTATTGCCACATTGCAACTCGTAGGTTTTATGATTTGGGGTTGATGTGGCGACCTACAATAATATTTCAAGCGCGAGAATAAAGTAAAGTTTGCCCGGAATTTATCCTTAGGTATTATAATAAGACTTCTAAGATCTCTAGATATTTCGGTTCATAAAGCTTCGTATACACTAGGCAAAATTTAATAATGTATGCATGTTTGGTAGGTACTCTTCCACGCAAAAAAAACTGTATGGATTTTGATGAAACTTCACAATAATGTAGGTTATCCTGCAGTAATATGCTAAAATATCCCAATTCCTTCTGGTTCTAAACTATCTCTACACATATTTTAAGCCACGTCGATTCAGTTTTTCTTGAGTTATAAATAGTGTAACTAACACAACTTTCTTTTATATTATATACCTACTTAAATATATACTTATTGATATGCATAAAGTAATGTTATCATTTCAACTACCTAGAGTATTTCAAATCTACAAAGAGTCCCTTGTAAGATTGTATACAGGAACTTGTACCTATAAAGGAACGTCTGTCCAAGTCCAACACTATCGAGATTCATTCGATTACTCACGTGACCATCATAACGACAACCTCTGCGGCGCAGCGAGCGAAGGCCCGCCTGCGACGCAAGAGGTTGCGGGCTCGATTCCTGCTTCGGTACAAAAATGTGTACGATCTGCAAAAAAAATAAACATAATCTCAGGATTTATCAAAACCCTACAAAGAGCTTGAAAAGGTTTTTAATGTTTGTATACACCCGTTCACCCGTGGGTGTTTGGACTTTTTAACTAGGCACATTAAAATATAATTTCAAAGTTAAGTATATCCTTCTTTTAACTAGTTTTGTCCTAGGGATTACCTACCGATAATATTTTTAAGATTGGACTAAATTATTGTCCTTATATTTCACTGAGACAGCAAAATACAATGGTGAAAAAAGTGGCCAAGTGTGAGTCGGACTCGCCCATGTAGGCTTCCGCAGCAATTGTTTATTTATATGAAATAGTTTATGACGTATTATAAAAAAACTACTTGATAGATTTCGTTCAAACCAATTTTCGTTGGTAGTTTTTGTGCTAATGTACATTAAATATTTTTTTTAGCTTTGTCATCCTCTTATTTTAGAAATTAGAGGGGGGGGGGGACACTCATTTTTCCACTTTGGAAGAGTCTCTGGTCCAGACTATTTAGTTTAGAAATAAATGCTGTTAGAAACCTTATTATGATTTTTGAAGACCTATTCATAGATACCCCACATGTATGGGTTCGATGAAATTTTATTTTTAAAGTTTCGGTTTTAAGTATGGGGACCCCCAAATGTTATTGTTTATTTTTTCATTTATTTTAAGAAATCTTAGTGCGGTTCACGGAATACATCTACTTACCAAATTTCAGCTTTATAGCTCTTATAGTTTCGGAGAAAAACGGCTGTGACATACGGACGGACGGACGGACGGACGGACGGACGGACGGACGGACATGACGAATCTATAAGGGTTCCGTTTTTGCCATTTGGCTACGGAACCCTAAAAAACACAGGTGCAAAGCTAGCAGCTATCACAATCACAATTTTTGCATATACCTACATATTTTAAATCATGTGTCACACGAGATCTGGAAATACCCAAAGGATTTTTAACATCGCAAGAATTGCGGCAGGTCAGGTCAGCTCAGATAAAATTATGCAATGTATTTTCCCTAATGGTATTCTCCAAGTAAGTGACATAACAAAAGCCCAAGATAACGTATCAGAATGTAATAGTCATGTTTCTGTGAAACAGAAATTTCGCAATTGCAATTACGCAACTCATAACTCAAAATGGCCACAGCGGAACTCCGAATTCAAATTTGAAAAAAAAGTTGTGGCAAGCATGATCAGCGGAACGCGTCCAGCGTTCAAAGTTTGTCTGTGGTCAAACAGCATTCAGTGTGTTTTCCGCACGGCCTTTGATGGGACGTTTGACGTAAACGTCAGAGACAGTTTCGCGCGTTTTTCATAGTCGTGAAATATTGAAAAGAGAATACGTTCATGTTCTATGTGTTAGTGTAAAAATTACAAATTCTTTCGACATGCTCGTTTTTTAATGGTGTGAAAATTGGTTAGCGTCTTAAAAATGTAACAATGGTCCATCTTTATCACTAATAACAAATCTGTAAGGGTCAGTCACGGAGTAAGTACCTAATCGCTAAAGAGCATTCTCGTCTATTTAGCTGGTGACGATGCCTGACTCGCAGCTTTATTTGTAAAGAATAAGACCAAGTTAAGGAATCTGTTACAACACTTTAAGGGACGGATCCCAAACCTACTACAAATTTTTTTATAGTTTTAGATAAAAAAAAACAATACGAATATAAAATAATATTATATATGTAATTAGTTGCCAATCTACTCTTAAGAAATTTTAGATATTTAAAAAGTGAATTTTCAAAATACTTACCTACCATCTTTACCGCGATATCAAAAACACGAACATAAAATAACGAAGTTGCCGTAAAACATGTGTTACTAATCAAAACACTTCAAAGATGTAAGGAAAAGAGCAAACCACACTGTAAGCGAATTTCTTATGTGATATTTGGTTGTGTGGTGCCAGCCTACGAGTATCACTAGTACCACCCTATCTTAAATCAGAGGTATCAAAGGGTTTACGACACCCTTTCCTCAGTCTTAGACGACCTCTGTGGGGCAGCTGGCGAACCAATTCCATTCGTCTTGTTGGTGGACACCCGACGCTGCGTTTTCCGATCCGTGGTCATTCGAGCCTTATTATGCTATCTAAAATATGAACACTACTACGAATTAGGGCTTTATAAAAATTTCCCACTCGACTTTATTTCGAAGGTCGTGGGTTAAAACCCCGCTGCCCACCACTGGATTTTTCTTGAAAAAATTATTTGCGGTTTAAAAATACTAACAGTAAATAAATTTGACCAGCGTGGTGCAATAAGACCTAATCTCTCTAGTCAATAGAGTAGTCCCTGTGTCCTTGCAGTGGGAACGTAAATAGGTGTGATGATGATGATGATCCTTATTATGTTACTATTGCAAATAAGCGCTTTGCAATTAGCTGACGTGAAATGGTTCGCTGTGACCTGACCATCGCCAAAGTATAAATATTTAGGTCTCTAGGTAACCTTAGTGTCAACATTTTGTATGAAGATTGATGATGTACGATTTTGCCAATTATGGCTTGTCATCTTGATTAACAGCTGAAGGCCACGATTGCTGAAATTTAAACTCGTTCTGATATTTATTGTATCTTCATAAAGAAGACATTTGGGGAGAAAGTATTGTAGGTAATTGGCATGTTATTAAATTAGGCTATGATAGGTTCAAAGGATATGTGATATTCACCAACCCGCACTTAGCCAGCGTTTTGAATTAAGGCCTAAGAGCGTCAAGAGCGAGATTCCCACTATATAGATATATTTTTGTAAGATAATTTTCTTTCGTTTACAAAGTACTTATATAGGTAGGTATAGATAATCTATATGTATACAGGATAACATTACCTGATCAACCGGTTTCGTTGCTAAGGTAACTACTTACAATATATCATGAGAAGTAATTTTGCATTCTGTAAGGAAATAAATTATCTTACAAATCTTAGTAGTAATCTAAGACAATTATTTTTTGCCCTCGTTTTTACCCTCATTATAGATTTTCCATATCATTTTTTATGTCATAGCTTATGATTTTTTTCATGTTATAAAAAGTGGCCTATTTTAATTTTAAGCTTATGCTAACGCTATAGAACTGTAAAGTTTTAATATAGTCTATTCAGTAGTTTATTGTCATTTACTAAATGAATCAATCAATAAATTCACAATGGAATAACTCTCGCGTTAATAAATATAAACAGAATGTGGACTACTAGGATAGTCTTATCAAAAACATTTCTTATGATTTCATATTTTATTAGATAGATATTAAACTAGCTGAACCACCCGCAGTTTCACCCGCTTTATTCCCATGTTTCCTCACCTCCTAATACCTTCTCTGGGTTACTACGACTATTTTAAAACCAAAAGCACTTAAATCGGCCCAGCTGTTCTAAGTTCTAAAAATACAACGAAAAGTGGCACTGATTTTAAAATTTTAGATAGATTTCCAGCATAAAAAATAATTACCTATGTACGAACTTGCATAATACTTCTCATTTTATATAACAACGGGAATTACTCACGTATTTGTAAAAGAGTTAATAAACTCACGACGTTTCTTGACCCTCGAGAGTTTAGTAACTCCTTAACGAATACGTGAGTAATTCCCGTTGTTATAAAATGAACAGTGTATATAGGTAAATCACGAAAGTGAAATTGCACAATACTTGTTCTATAACAAGATAAAGGCTGAGTTCAAAACAGAAGGTGATTTTTATCCATAAAAATAAAGATATTATTAAAGTCTAAACATTATTATTGTTTAGTTCTGTATGCATTCTGGCCAAGTATTATAATGAGAACGGAAGCTTCTCAGACACTTGTCAGCATTTCCGGATAACCATGGACTACCTTTATCCGGTTGTCCCTAAAGGTTAGAATACTTTATAGAGGACATGCTGATCCGCCATCGGTCCAGCCGTTCAAGAGTTGTAAAATTACAATGAGAAGTGGAATTGTTTTTTCTATTTATTAAATCCTAGCTTCCGCCCGCGGCTTCTCTCAGGGTCTAAAGATTATCTGTACCAAATTTCATCAAAATCGGTTGAGAGGTTTAGGCGGGAAAGCGTAACAGACAGACAAAAAGACAGACAGAGTTACTTTCGCATTTATAATATTAGTAAGGATAGTAAGGATTATTATATACGTATAATTAAAAACGTGAAACTTTGTGAGAATGTTTGTTAGTCATTCACACAAAAAATACTAAATGGATTTTGATGAAACTTCAGTAAGGTACTCGTAGATACATGACATATCAGAATAAAAGAAAGGTGACTTTTTACCGCGGATAAATTCATAATAATCAAGAAAGTCCATCAAAACGCGGGCAGGGCCTGCCCCAATTTTTTTTATGAGCCTATGGTGTCTTTTAAGGGCAAATGCCTCCCCCATGTCCTACCATTTGTCCTGATCCCCTGCGGCATCCCACTATCCCCGGTCATACGCATCGAGGTCGTCTCGCCAACGCCATTCGTTGCCGACCCCGACGCCGCGCACCACAGTCTGGTTGCCATGATGTGTAAGTTTTAGCCCACTATTCTGGTCCCATTCGGCTGATGTGACACGCCCAATCCCACGTAAGCTTGGCTGTCTTATTTTTTTTTCAATTTCTTTATTCTATTCTAAATATTTTTTTTTTACATCGGTCCGGAAGTAAGATCCATATATGGAACCTTTTTCACGCAACTGGACACGGCTTGAGGTCGCCATACATACAAGTTATATTCATAATGAAATGCCCGATATTGAATGTTCAAACTATCCTCATCTATACTATACAAAACTAAAATTTAAAATTCCATAATCTACCCTTGAACTAGACACACTGTTAAACAATTGAAATTATGTATAACTAACAAAAACACTGTTTGAACAAAAGAAATCGGTTAAACAAAGCTACAAATTATTTTATTATTTTTCATCATGTCATTGTGATTTGAATCATGAGACTGATGCTTGATAAAATTCTGAAGGCTAATTTGAACTTGTTAAAAATATGACATCACCAATAACATGGAAACAAAAAGATCCTGAAAAAATTAGCAAGTCATTTATGGAACTACCATAGTATACGTTCATAGAAACGAGAGATATTAGGAAAATATTTTGATTTTTCTAAAGATCGGATGTTGAATTTGATTTCTTTTGCGGCTCTGTCTGATTTTCCCGCGGGAAATGTTTTAACGCTTGTTCAGCTTTTTGGGATGAGAATTGTCTTATCGCGAAAAGCAGAAATCGTTAGGATTTTCTAATAAATAACCATTCGTATCAGTAAAGTGGTAAAAAATTGGAAAACCCGACTTTGCATTCAATGTTTAAAACATCAGTTAACTACCTAAGATAGAATTAAATAAGAGTATATATTTTTCCTAGAAGTTAAGAATCGAAGATTATGATTTTATTTATTTACCTATCATTATCAACCTTGGAATTTACCATAATACTGGTAAATTCCAGTATCTGTCCAAAAACAGATAGGTACCAATCATCTTAATTTAAAGTAGGATCTAGAATAATGCATGTAGTAAGTAGTAAATTATATCATTTATATTAGAAAGATCATTGTTACATTAGCAAGAATTAGCTATCGCGACCAAAAGTTTACAAAATCTAAACATAAAAAATAAAGACGAAGACGCTTACAACGGAAAGAATCATCGATACTATAGCAAAAAAAATTCTGTGATAATTCTTAAATTAAAAAACTGTGAAGGTCTGTGAAAATGGCAGATAAACGTTTATTAGGAGAAAGTGCATCGACGGAGGCTGGCAATCCCCGGGCGAGGAGACATCGCCGCAGACATGACTTCATCGACTTACCAACAGCGTCTAACAGGTGAATAACTCAATAATAAAAAAGAATTCTTTTTTTAAACAGTACCAACAATTCGCCACGACCACGCGAAGGATTCAATACCAACGACAAAAACAAATGGCCTTCACAGTTCGCCTATGGTTCGAAACAACCTTAAAAAGTAAAATCGGCGGTTTAGAAAATTTGAAACCGCCGTATGGAAAATGGGAAACAAATAAAAGTAAATGAAAATAATAGCAGAAAATGAAATCAAAATTTTTACAACTTAAGATTGAAGCCAATACCTACTTGCGCCTGAATTTTATCAACAAGCAGCTCTTAAAAACTGTTTGCTCAATTCAATTTATCTTAACAAGGTTGTTTGTAAAAGTAATAGGTATGTCTTCGAAGCAAAAATGTGTGAAAGATTAATTTCGCTTCATTTCTCTTTTCTGTACATACATGTAGCGCCATCTAGTAGTAACTTTATACAAATGTCAAAGCCTTAAACCTCTCCTCAAATCAGCTGTTTCATCCGAAGTCCACTATTGATTTTCTTTCCGCAAACAAGTTCACTGCATAACAGTCTCGTATTTCAAGACAATTACTAAATAATACGACAAAAACGATTAATTCTGTCCATAAGTGAAAAGTTAATTGGCATGTTTGATTATGAGCTATCAATGATTTGTTGTAATAATACGCGAGTTGTGAAAATCGGCATTGTTGTTGTAAGAAGAGAAGTGTTGTCATAATAAATAATGCGTGTGTTGGGTTATAAAGTAACCTAGTGACATATTTGACGTAAAATGGGGTATTTTTGTAACATTTGAAGATGTTCGTCATGAAAACAGGATTGCATAAGCGACACTTCATTGGCGCAAATGTTGATGATTCCTTAGATACTATAAGTTTGGTGTCAAACCCTCTACATGCTTTACCGGGGACTTTTACAGTAATCGATGATTTTCCCGAGAAGTAAGTATTAAAGTGTAAATGATTTCTCAAATAAAAGCATGGTTAAGCCGATGTTATGTTGGTGTATATTTATATTTGGTATGGATTTTTTTATGAAAATTTTGAAAATAGTTTTTGTTTCTGTAGGTATGTGCAAAATAGCGTCTGTTTTAAATAACAATATAAACGGTATGATTGCGCTTGATGTAAAACTATAAATATTTATTAGGCGCGAAAACTATTTTAATAAAGTGTTAAATATTATAGTCTTTTTGGCTTAGTATGTACCTAGAACCGTGTTGACTAAACGAGAGCACTTTCTACTTATTCCCAATGTCGTGTGTTTAAATCCTGCCGCGCACCTCTTTTTTGCTTCTTGAATAAAAATTATAAAAAGAGGATAAAAACGCGTTTTCTGACGGTGCAGGCAAACATCGTGAGGAACCCGGCATGTTCTGAGAACTTTAAAATGTTTAAAAGATATGTGTCATTCACCAGCCGCACTTGGCCAGCGTGGTGAATTAAGGCCTGAAGGTCGGCGGTCATCTTCATGGAAATTTCTTTATCCACGGCTATCCTGAATTATTATTCTACCTTCTGATTAAACAGGAAGTCTTTGAAGATTTCATATTAAGATAAACGGGCAATACACGAACCTATTTTTCATTGACTTTTGATCAACCTTTTCGTCCCAAAACGTGGGACTTCTTTAGGATTAAACTCTATTGCCCGTTTATCTCAATATGAGTTTATCAAATCACGACAGTTTTTATAGTCTTTGAAAACTTTGTGAACGTGCAATTTTAAATTCGTATTCTCTATTCCAGAGACCATTTGAAACATAAGCTAGTGGCTGGGGCGATCCGCGTCATCATCATCATCCTGGCCGTCGGCGGAATAGTGCTGTACACCAAGAACAGTCCCGCGAAGAAGGCCTACGAGCCGCCGGACCCGATCGAGGCCCTCAAACAGTCACCGTCACGGCTGCACGTCTTCCATAAAGCTGCCGTGTGCACTGATGCTCCACAATGCTCGGCGGTTGGCAAGTATGTCGAATTAAAAAAATATACATTAGTCTTAGTATGAGCTGGTATTAGTCTTAGGACGACCTCTGCGACGCAGCTGGATTAGGTCTGCCTGCGACGCAGGTGTTTCCTAATTCGATTCCCGCCTCAGAAGCCGACCGCCAACAGCTTCTCGATAAATGGACTATCCAACACTGAAAGAATTTTTTAAATCGGACCAGCGGTTCCTGAGATTAGCGCGTTCAAACAAACAAACAAACTCTTCAGCTTTATAATATTAGTAAATTAGTATAGATAAGACTTCTAGAAGAAATTTTAATTTATGTATTTAAAAAAAAATATTTTCTTTAAGACTTAATTACTTCGTATGTAACCTCTGTTTACCAGCCTATTTTCAAATGATCTCAATGAGTAAAACTATAAAAAACCTTCTACCCCGGGGAATTCGAACCCGCATTCATAGTTGCCGAGCCAAGTAAGGCTTATTTTATTTTTATCTATTGTATTTAGAACTGTAAACCCATTTGAAACGTTATATTGCCGTGTTGTGGTATATTTGGAAGAAAAATCGGATTTCTTTCTCGTAAAAAGTGTTAAGAAGAAACTATTAAGTACATTAATTAATTATACTAATTATTTAAAGTTGATAAGACATTTAAATAAGATAGAAATAAGAAATAAGCCTCTTTCTCCAAGATTTGCACAAAAATATTTAGAAAAGCGCCATCTCGGTTATGTATACTGAAACATGTAGGAAGCTTACCGGTTACCTTTGCCACAGAACTGTATACTTAAATACTACGCCACGGAACATAATAATTGTTGAAAAGGTTTAAATTTAGTAACATAATGGTAAACAATGTACAAACCCAATGTACTTGTTTAAACAATACCTTTAATAGGTGATTTAAACTTTTCAATCAAACATAACCTATGATTCATCACGTGTGACGAATTTTGAACCAAAACTCTTTGTCATTCTTTAGAACGAATTCTATTAGTAATTTCTTAATCTAAAAACTGATTATTTCCTGAAAATACCTGCCTGTGTGACGAATGTAAATTAAACGTTGCATAATAACAACACACAAATGACAAAGATGTGTTTTGAATGAAATATTGTGAGTCACTATGTGTTTAGCTTGAACTCACACATGTAAACGCACTTGTTGGGTTGCCAGTTTCGATACATTTACTCAAGTTTAGAGTGTTTCCACGAGGTTTGTAAACAAAAAAAAAGGAACTATGTGAGAATTAAAATGATTCCTATAAGTATTCAACTAAAATAATAGGTACCTATAGTTAAGTAGCTAATAAATAAAATAAATTAAGTACCTACTTATTTACTTAACTCTTTTAAGAAAAAAATAAATAGTTATTGCTCATGAATCAAATAATTCATAAGACAAGCCTTGACTTAACCGTATGGTGTTTTTGAGCGAACTGCATAAACTAGATACGAACATTATTTTCCCAAAACATGTTGTTTTAATTTCTTACCAAAATATATTATGTAGTTCGCTACGGAGCTACGTGCGACCCATTTGCTACATGCAGTTTCTATTGAAAGGGTTCGAAGTTTAAACTAGGTTACCTACGTTTCACAATAATGAAATTTCGGTAAATAAATGAAATTTTACTGGTATCATTAACCGGCTTACCCACACATAGCCATCTATAAATAAACAAACATCCTTCGTGAACCGGGTCGAACAGCGCGCGCCGACCAATCAGGTGTCTAGAATCTTATCGACGCGCATGCGGTCAGTGACGTGTCTCGCCCACCTTATAAAAGCGCCGCGCAGACCATAACATCGAACAGTCTACAAAACAAACCCACAAGTGACGCATCTACGCGACTTCCATTTTCAAATATTGAAAAATTCCAAAGTCAATCCTAAATATGTCCGAAGCTTTCTTCGACGAGTACGACTATTACAACTTTGACCACGACAAGCACATTTTCTCCGGCCACGGCGGCAAGCAGCGTACTAAGAAGGAGGTGAACGAGCACACAAACCACTTCGACCCGAGCGGCCATTCCAGAAAGATCGTTACCAAGTTTGCCAACACAGCGAACAACAAGAAGAGCAAGAACTAAGGAGGTATAATGTGAAACGAGACTATGGCGTGTTTGAGGACTATTGATTTGCCGAATGAAAGGACGTTATGGCGGATTCCCGAGGAGAGCGCGAGAAGGCCGCAGAGATCAGCGCAGCACCCCCGAAGGTTACTACTGACGCAGTGCGTCTACTTCGCACACCACTTCGCGCGGAGAAGAACCTCCTCACTGAAGTGAGTGCCCCAACATCGCCCCAACCCTGATCTCAACTCTAATGGGCTTGTTCTAGAGCCCTGTCTCTGCTGTGTTATTAGTTATTTGCGTTGTACCCTTTAAGGGGTGCGCTCAGGACTGTAATTAATTTAAGTGAAATAAAGTTTTAAAACTGATTTTCTCGTTTTCTTTGATCCACAAGGTTAGGTAGGACTTTGTTTTAGTAGCGGAAAACGTAGTCGAGGTCATTGGGTATTGATTGTTTCCCGCCTACGTGTTGGGCAGTGTTTATACACAAAAACAACCTTGAGAGCCCGCTGAGCTCGGAGAGGTTGGTAGCCTTGTTATCGACGCTCATCTGTTTTTGCGTCGTAGAAAAACAACGGACTTGTGATTGAAATCTTGTTCGACATGATTCTAATTAGGTACACGATTATATTCGGTATTCAGCTGGCACCGAGTGCGTCTATGTAGGTAGGTACTTTTTTTCATCATGTCTGACCTGTCTGCGAACAGGTGAATTTTCTAGAAAATAGGATTGTAGGTAATTTTATATTTGATTTTATCATAACACGGCAAAAGAAGATAGGTAAAAAAGGGTTTCTATTCTATTGCAACTAACAAACAAACAACAAAGGTTGCTTAAAACTTAAGCAGGTATAGACAAGCACCTACCCAGATTTTTTTTCATCTATTCCGATCGGATAGAACTTGTATTGTTCTAAATTTTGTTTATACAAACTACTTCTTTATTATTTGACACATCAATTATCAACTTATCAGATTATTAACATTTTAACGGCTGCACCAAATTAGTCCTGAATCATTTATAAGATGATTTTTGATGAACTTTTCCATCGTCATTTTGAGAATTACACAAATTAATTATCTTAACAACCTACCCTCAAATAACAACTTCATTAAATTTTCTCTTAAGTTTATTCAACTTTTTGTTATATTGCAGGCATCTTCTTTTTGCGTTTTAGTGTGACAAAATACAGCTATGGTGTATAATAAATAATATAAAAAAATCAATTAAAAACTAAGAACTTAAAAAAACAATGATGAGACGCATAAAACATTGAAGCTCAGAAATGTCTTAGTCATAATATCTCAATACCTTATATCCGACAGTTTTCAGAATCTTACAAAACATTTAGTGAGGAAGTGATGAATTAGACATATTGTGCAAGCAAACGCAATGGCTGCGTGTTCAACGTGAGCTAACGTTGCCAACATTATAGCAATAACATGTACTCGTAATAGCATTATTCTAATCATTGTTCAATCAATAATTCGTCACAATCATCATCCTAACCTATCCTGACAACGCTTGACATTGAATGTGTTAAACTATTGTAGGGAGGGGGGATTTTGTATCTTGGGATATTGGTATTACCATGCTTTCTAGGGGGGTTGGTGAGAAAGTTGGTCATGTTAGGTCTCTTTGTCTTCTTGTGGTTCCCCATAAAATATGAAGTGGTACTATTATTAAGCCGGCACTACACCGCAAATTTAAGTAGGTATAATGTTATTGTATACAATACATTGTGGTTAAAGTAACTTGTTTAGGTCACGTTTTCCTTACTGCTGATACAAAGCTATTTACATTTAGTTATTTATACAGAACTTGACGTTTTTAGGTCATTACATCAATATAATTAACCAGTTACTTTTTGAGATTCGGAAGCCAATAAATGTACTTGTGGCCCCTATTTACGTACCCACTGCTGGGACACGGACTTCTCCCTTGAGGGGGTTATCTGTGTCCCTTGACGAGAGCCCCAAAAAATTAAACCTCTTATTTTGATTTTGCAATCGATTTAAAAGAAATACTAACTCAACCTCATATTCTACCATTTTTAACCGGTGTGTCTAATCAATATACTATTCAATGATTTTCTAACGCTAATCAATACAATGTACCTACCTACCTGTAAACAATACATTCCATAAACTGCGCAGTATTTTTCTATTTTATATGGTTGGTATTTATCATTTATTTTATTCAAGGTTTCGCATTTCCAAAGCATGTTTTCTGATGAAACAAAGAAACGAAATTACATTATTATAATCTATAAATTAAAACAGGTTTAATATTTTAAAGTTAATCGTCATGCGTCCTTTACCTACTCTTTTCATTTCTTTAATTTTTTCAAAATATTTGGAATAATTTCAAGTATCAAATCAATTATTTATTTGTTATAATTATTGACATTTCCAAGTCTACATATTGTATCTGTTTGGAATAAATAAATTACAATTGGCCCCGTGTGTCTATCTCAAGAATATTATAATATCTCAAAAATGAAAATAACCAGAACCATGAAGTTATTAGGTAGATACTGATTTTCCACAATCCCAAGACAACAATGTTTGTGAAAAATCAAACATATCGAGTACCTAAAGAGTTTATTTCGTGGTTTTTTATAAATTCAATATTTTACAACACTGGCCTTATATCTCTAGATACCAATAATACATTTTGCACACTGGCCTTCTTTTCCGACCTAGATCTGGTTGCTGGGCAATCAAACGTTATTCTGAATTAAAAAGTTTACAATTTCTCTGCGTTCGTGCCAAGATAACCCTTCCTACTATATAATCTAGTCTGACCTATATCGATCAAAATAGAAGTATCGTTTGTAGATGGAATATAATGCGAAAGTTCAGGACCTAGTTCACGAGAAAAGTTTTTTTTAATTATGTAAGTATCTTTGAAGTGGTTAATAATTGTCTTTGACTTTGAAGCACCTATGACGTCATCTGCAGGTTTCATACGAGAAAGTTCTGCTCATAGACCAAGATGACTCATTAATTCATTATCTATACATACGCATTTTGCTCAGTTTTGCTTGTATTTTTAATTGTAATTTTATAGATGCCGACCCGCCGACAGCTTCCCTTGCGTTTTTTATCTACTTATATAGTTTAGTTATACCTATAATAGACTAAAGCCTTCGTCGATAAATGTACTATCTAACACTGAAATAATTATTTCACTTTCAAAATTTTCGTGAGTTACACTATTCATTTTATAGAAGCTTACTAAAATAATTTTTCAAATCGTTCCAGTGGATCCTGTGATTAGCTTAAACGAAATCATCCAGAATACTGGGAACAAATAACGCAGATCGTACAAATAACACGAGACGGGAATCAAACCCTTTAGGATGGCTCAGTTTTCCGCATTTAGACTCAAAGGCGGTCCATTATGCGTGAATCAAACACGTTAAATACATTAAAATCTTCCTTCTATTTGTTCTAGAAAGATCCTCCTCTCAAACGGCACAGCTGTGGACGCGGCCGTGGCCTCCATGTTCTGCAACAGCCTCCTGAACCAGCAGAGCATGGGTCTCGGAGGAGGGTTCTTCATGACGGTCTACATCAAGGAGGAAGAGAGGGCGTACACCGTGATAGCCAGGGAGACGGCTCCAGGCGCGGCCACCGTCGACATGTTTAAAGGAAGCTCCGATAAGGCATTTAAAAGTAACTACCTACCTATTATCATTTAAAACTAACAGCGTTATTCATAACCATGCCTCTACTCGTAGTATAACATTTTGTATTCATAATTGTTGACAATTAAACTTTTACTAAATAGCTGTCAAATTAAACAACTTAAACACCTCTCTTAACTTCCTAAGCAACAAAATGGCTACATTTTTTAATTTCTAACAAAAGAAGTTTGATACGAGTCTAACACTAACAGAAAATATTTTACTTATTTTTACCGAAAAGTTATAAATTTGCTGAAAATCATTAAACATTCGGTGGTCCAGTTTTTTGAATTCATGATATTTACATATCGATTCGTTAAACTTTCTCTTAAAGCTCTTAAAAGTATTAATAAATCCAAAATAATCAATAAAAGGTACATCAAAATGTCGATCGATCACCATGCTCTTATGAAATATCAAATTTCTAAATCTTGTTCGGAGCACTAACTGCTGAACCAGATTCCAGTGAAAGCATAAAGAGAAACGCACAACATATTCGTTGAAAGTGTTTGTAAGTTTGTACTTTGTATTGTAAGGTATGGTGGCAAATCTTAACTATCATCATCATTTCAACATAAACATACATCCCACAGTCCCACTACTGGGTACATTAGAATCCATTACAGGTCTGAGAGATTATTTTCACGTTTCATTATTTTCACGTCATAATCACCCCTTTTTACGTTCCCACTGATGGGACACAGATGATTTATTTATGTATAAAATGAAAAAGAGAACAAATACTAGGTATGCCGATCTCCCGTGAACTGTTTTGTCAACGGGAGCGACAAGACGCTCCGAAATAGAAATAATCAATTAGGAACGCACACGAATAAGATGCCATCTGCTCTAACATCCAGATGATTAAGGTATACGGCACTCACCCGAAAGAAATGTGATAGGCGTAGTCATAGCAACCCATATCCCATTTGATTGTTTATCATCATCACCCCTATTTACGTTCCCATTGCTGGGACACGGCGACTTCTATGTATGTATGCATGTTCCTCCATTATCTTTAATCCGAATTTAATTAAAGTTGGTAGAAAACAGGCAGGAGAGTTTAAATGCTTGCTCCAGTTAGGATAGGACGTGACCCCAAATACAAAACAATTCAACGCGGGCGGAGTCGCAGCAGCTAGTTCCTCAATAAAGTGAACTAAAAACAATAATTTATTCGTTAAACACGGTTTTCATCATAATTTCTCATATGAAAAGGTGTAGCCGTTCAGATATCTGTGTTTATTCAAGTGCACTGAGAACAATAAATAATTATAGAAACAACGTATTTTTCTAGGCTAGAACATCGTTAATTTGACTGATATCATAACCTCAATATATTTTGATAAATTACTTCTTTATGTTTTGGTCCGTTATCAGATAAAATTCTAGGTCAAATAACATAATTCGGTACAATTACCTGTTTCGATTCACGTTCCATTATTATGTTTACTTATCAGAATAAATGTTTAAAGATAAGAAAGACTCTGGTCCATTCATCATCATCACAGTTGTGGGTTGGTAAATTATAAGTTTTAATGCTTTGGTGTAATGTAAACTGTTATTTTACATTGTGTGATACAAATAAAGAATTTGAATTTGAGCAGTAGTACATACACAGAACAACTGCTCTGCTGGTTAGTCTGGTATACATATAAATCCATTAGTTTTGTTTATACCACTAAGGTGGCAGACCTATGAGCCCTGACACAATACCGTCAGTCCTGTGAGTAGATTTGTCGAGCGGTTGCCATCCGCGCTGTCAGGCACCAAAAAGGAACAGATTCAGCATACTTATACAAACAACCATCACTTACAACTTTGAGAACACCTTCGATCTTCTAACCTATCCCATTCACAGGTCCCTTGTCAGTGGCTGTGCCTGGTGAGCTTCGGGGCATGTGGGCCGCCCACCAGCGCTGGGGCAAGCTGCCGTGGTCCGACCTTGTGGCTCCAACCGTGGCCATCTGCAACGACGGCTTCCAGATGTCCAAAGCCATGCACGATGGGCTACTCAGCGCTCCGTATATCAAGAACGATGTGCATTTGAGGTTAGTTGCTATATCAGAAATCTAGATACATTTATGTACTGGAAGATACTGGAAGATACTTTCGTAATGAAAAGGTAGAATCAGGCAGGCGTTACTTTTTAAGCAATTCGATAGGTATATTATTAGTCAATTTATGATTTCTTTTCTCTCTTTCCATCCAAAGGTTGACTGGAAGAGATCGCTCTTTAGCGATAAGGTCGCCCATTATACTTGTTTCTTTTGTTATTTTTGTTTGTTTGTTTTGGTGTGCAAAAAAGTGTTTCTGTATTTATGTATTTGTATTTAGGCCAGATGATACTGTATGAATTGTCCAGCAAGTTATAATTTTTACAGAAAACAATACGTAGATACAACAACGGGTGAGTTCTACAAGCCAGGCACAATGGTCAGGCCGAATGCCGCGCTCTGCAAGACCTTCGGCATCATCGCTGAGAAAGGAGGCGATGAGCTCTACAACGGGAGCTTGTCTGTGGATTTTCTGGAGGACCTGCATAGGGTCGGCAGCATCATTACTGCTGACGATTTGAGGAATTACAAGTGAGTACTGGAACCAATTTACTGCGATTACCTATCGGCCTGGCAATTATGTCAAATGCCCCAACACATAATGAGTCCAATTTGGAATATCCCTGGCATATTGCAACCCATCAAAACAAATATGATGAATAAATAACATAAGTAACTTAACAAATCAATGGCTTCGGAGAAGGAGACCGACGGAGTTTCCATTTGGTCGATTTTCTCAAAAACCAAAATACATAAATCAGTTTTTGTTATTATTTTGAAAACATAAGAAATGTACCTAGCTAAAGTTATTCATATGGGTTATTATTATTGTTGAATGGTTTTTGAGCTAAATATGGCCCCAAAAGTAATTATTATCACAACCCTTCTAGATCTTGCAACTTTTTACAATCGTTTCTGCTGAGAAGGTGCTGAGTAGTCTTTGTTACTGATTTCATCATCTTTTAAGGTGAGTAGGTCTGATTTCATCACTTAAAAACCTTAAATGCCACTGCGTCATTTTTCTCGATAATTCGAACGACAGTTTTATTAGTAAACAAAATTCGATACACAGCTATATCGCCTACTTACGCAGATTATTGTTTATTTTTGTTTTTATCAGAATTCAGGCGGCTTACGATAACCTGTCTAGAATGTTATTATTGTATCGAATCGACCGATCCGCTTCATAACAAAATAAATACTTACCATAAACAACTATAACACACAAAGAATCTGCATGTTCTTTGTCTGTTGATAATGTAAGATACTTCCAAGGAAATAAAAAATAAAAAGATTAAACCTTTATTGAAAACAGACTTATTGTTACTATTCATAACAAATTGAAGTTCAATTGTTTTGAAACAATTACCCGCGGCTTCCTTTATTCCCATGTTTTCTAACCATTTAATTAAACCTTCTCAGGGCTACTACGACAATTTTAAAACCAAACGCACCTAAATCGACCCAGCCGTTCTGTGTTTTTTTTTGCGAGACCAATGAACAGCCTAAATACCTAAAGATCGTCACGCAATAAAACATATTACATACTTACTTATTTTAAAAAAATGTGTAGATCAAACAAAACTATTTTACTTAAATCTGATATCAAATGCCGGTTTGATTTGACTGGCCGGATAAGATTGAAATTCGAAAACAAACATCAACGATCCGGTAAAATTATTTGAAGGTCAAAAACAAGACCAGTCAAAAACAAATAACAAAACATAGTGGAATAGCATGGAATAGTCAGAGTCGCGGGGACAGCTAGTTGTAAAATAAGATTGGAATAAGCATATTTTGTGATATTAGAATCTAGATTATACAGAATCTGAGAGAGACCTCGATTCGGTCACAATGTGGCCAAATAAACTGTCCTAATTGTCGCCGCATTATAACTATATCTACAGAGTCCGCTGTTGTACCTTTCTCAAACTTTCGGGTTTAATCCAAAATACCGCAACATTAATGTGATAAATCTGTAGTCAAGGAACACTGGTCATTGAAATAAATTGTTGAGAATTTATAATTGTGTAATAAAGTTATTATTGAAATAAATCGAAGTAATTTTGTTGAGTTAAATCTGCAAAACATTACGTAAAACAATCATGTGTGTAGATAAATTATCCCTTATCGAGCTATTTCCGTGAACTGTGTCCGATTCGCTCAAGATTTATGTAAACTTTCGGAATATTTCCACCGGTTTACATAGTTGCAATTGCATAGTTAAAATATAGCGGGATATCTTTACTCTCTGACCTTTCTACATCCTATGGTTAACTATAGTTTGTCTAACGAAAGATGGCCCTGAAAAACCCCGGCAAATTCAAAAAAATTTAGTATGGCAATACATTAAATAATGTGATAACTTGGAATAACATAATTTGATACTTTTCTATTATTCTAAATAAATATCCTTACATATTTTTTTTACTCCGATATAAACAAGTAATATTCTTCAGATTACCTACACGCCTAGGGTGCATCTTAGAAATATCTTAGTGTAAGTAATAAATAAAAGTCTCAATACCCCTAAGACCGACACAAAATGTAGAACTACCCACTGAGTTAGGTGACCCTTATGCTATTAACTACCACTTCTTAAATATACCTGATGTCCCTATCGTATGCGATTTCCAATTAGCTTACTTTAAGGCAAATAAGTTCAGTGATGCTAAATTCCATATAGATACTATTAGTCCCGATGCAACAGCAAAAATAATTAATAGTCTAAAATCAAACGCAGAAGGCTGTGATGAGATTACCTTAAAAATGCTGAAATACTCTTTGCCCGTTACATTAGACGCATTAACATATATAATGAATACTTCAATCGTTTCATCACGTTTCCCAGAAGTTTGGAAACTTGCTATGGTGCGTCCTTTACCTAAGGTTAGTAATCCTACAGAACTCAAGGATCTAAGACCTATAAGCCTGTTACCTTGCTTGTCTAAAATTTTAGAAAAAACAGTGTGTACTCAGCTAACAATTTTTTTAGATAAAAACCGAATACTTCCTGAATTACAATCAGGTTTTAGGAAGGGCCGAAGTACGGTTACAGCTCTATTGGATGTCACTGATAATATACTTTGTGCTCAAGATGAAGGCATGTGCACTATCCTTGTTTTACTCGATTTCTCAAGAGCGTTCGACTCTCTGAACATAGAATTGCTATTGGCCAAGTTAGAGTACTATGGATTCGACGGTGACGCTTTGCAGTGGTTTAATAGTTACCTTACTCAGCGTTATCAATGCGTACAATTAGCACCTAAGTCAAAACCTTCGGTTAAATTGCCTGTTGTGAGAGGAGTACCTCAGGGATCGATATTGGGGCCTATTTTGTTCATTTTGTACACAGCTGATCTGGGTAACCACATTAACCACTGCCGGTTTCATGTTTATGCAGACGATACTCAGATATATATATCATGTAAGCCTGCCGATATAGATGTTGCTATTAGTAAACTCAACGATGATTTAGAAAGCATAGCACGGTGGTCAAAAAATAATTGTTTGTTACTGAACCCGGATAAGACTAAATATTTGATCTTTGGTAGTCCATATCAGGTAGCCAGTTTAAATCCTCTCACACCAATCAAGCTTATGGATAAACCGGTCCTCCGTGTTTATAAGGCTCGTAATCTTGGTCTCGTCATGGATTGTTCACTGAGATACGAAGATCACGTCGCCGAGACGGTTCGGAGTTGCTTTTATAAACTAAAGGTTTTATACAGAATGAGGCCATTTATATCAGAAAAACTGCGAATAAGATTGGTAGAGTCGCTGGTCCTGTCTAAACTAAACTATACGGATATTGTTTATGGTCCTCGTATATTAGGAAGAACTAAAACTCTGATACAAAGAGTTCAAAACGCTTGTGCGCGTTATTGTTTTAATGTCCCGTTCAGGGGACATGTTAGCCCTTTCTTAAATCAAAATTCCATTTTGAAAATGAAGCATAGACAAAAACTTCATTTAGCATGTTTACTGTTCGGCGTTATGAAACATAATGCCCCCAAGTATCTGTTTACAAAGCTGAAAAGTGTGTCAAGTCAAAGGTCTTGCGAACCACGCCAATGCTCGATGCAGCTCAGCACTCAAAAACATAGGACAGAGGCTTTCAGAGGCAGTTTCCGATATGCTGCATCGAAGTGTTGGAACAATATCCCTCCTCCAATCAGGAACCTGCAGAGTATTTTCGCTTTCAGATCTAAGCTCAAAAGATATTTATTAGACTGGCAGATTGCGCAGGAGAACCTTTTGCATGACACAAGTGCTATATAAGTAAATATAAATAGATAAATATATGTATATATATATAATAGGTACTAATGTTATTACTCTACTTGCTACAACAAACTCGATAACTTTTTATACCTAATTCGTGAGATGTTTGTTTACTTTCTGATATTGTTTGATTGCTTACTTACTACATATACATTATAACAATTTTGTGTTTGAAATATATTATGCTGTTATACTGATGTCCACGTTACAGAAACGGTTCTTACGGAAGACCAGCGTGAGCTGTCCCGGCAGCTTGCATAATGCTGAGTAAGGACCGTTTTGCAGCGAACAACATACTTAGAGTAATTAAGTAGGATCTTTGATTAATTTGTGTGTGTTTAATTATGTATGTTTTTGTTGCAAATAAATTTATTTTCTTTCTTTCTTTCTTTCTTTCTTTCAATTATTTAAGTTTTTTTTTATTCATCGTAATCAAAATCAGAATTTTGAATCATAATTCATAAATTTACTTCAATAAAATGTTTCTTTTTCCAAATATGTAGTACTTAATGCTATTTAGCTATCATAAAAGAAGGCAACAGTATTATAAAAAGAAAATAAAAGTCGAGAACCACAAAAATGGGATCAAAGTATCAAAATGTTTGTGCACTACAAACTTAGGAAATCAACCACATTATGTAAACAATCCTGTTTCTGCAGAAATTCAGCTTCTTTTTCCTGCTGCTTCTCCTGATACTTAGATATCATACAGAATAACAGCCTTCGCTCGCTACCGTTGATTGTTTGAGGCATTTTAACACGCAAAATTCTCAAAATGTATTTTTAATATCCACCAAAACATCAAGGAATAGTATTGCCACACACCGAGACCAATTTTCCCTAATCTTTTAAAGTCAAATTTTTATGGATGTACCACACGTAATTGTATATTTATCCGATTTATGATTTATAAAAAATTAAAGAATTACTTCTTGTGTTCATTAAAGTGAACTATAATTCGTTAGCAAGTATTATTATTTTTTATCACCCTGACTTTACCCCGTTATAGAGCATAATGTCCGTAGGTGGAAACACATGATGTATTGCCATGTGAAAAGTTTCGCAAAAATGCCCAGTGCCAGCTTTTGTTAGACAGACTCTAGCTTCTGGATGATGTTTATCATTATAGATAGGTAATTATTTATTTTTAGAACTTAAGTAGGTAGTTTATAGTTATTTTCTTTGCCGCACCTTATAGATAAGGTGCATATTGTTTAGGTATGTTTAAAAATGTAAATCTTTATGTTGCAATGATTAAATAAATACTAATTGTTAGGGTGCTGCGAACTTCTGAGAATAATATAGAATAGAATAACGATAGGTGTCCCTTATTGGAGTAGTCCCTTTGTCCCAGATGATGATGATGGTGCTTACACAATTAAACCTACATTGAAATACCGTTGTTATTCTTTCTCATATGTACCTATACACTTATGTTATTAACTTATTTATTGTGTAAAACGAATCGCACCTGAGTTCACCGAATGAAATAATGAATAATGGTGAGTCAGGGGTGTTATAATTGTGTCACGGTTTTGTTTTATTTCTTTGTTATCAGCAACTTTATCAGCGTTTTGTTTTAATAGCTAAAATTGTTTTGTAATTTATGAAAAGGAAAATTATACACGGGAAGTTTATAAACGGCGGTTCACCTACCTTGATGTTGATATCCTGGTATTCATATTATAAAATATGTAGGTATGTATTATATTATACATATTTTCTTTTAATATAAAGTGAACAATTTTATAAATCTTGTTGGCTAAGTGGAAACACGCTCAATTCCGAAGGTTGTGGGTTCAAACTACTTCAACCCCCGCCGAGCACACAGAATTTCTCTTCTACAAAAATGTGAATTAAGACCTAATCAGTCTCTCTCGTCAAGAGAAACATTAATAGCAGTGAAGATGATAATTAAAGTATTAAAATGTATCATTATCACAAAAAATCATATTATGACGTCCCAAGCGAAGCTGTCGGGGGTAGGCTAGTCGAAAAATTGTAAACTGACTTCTCTAGCAATCTCTATCACTAACAACACACAGCTTAGGTCGTACGGAATAATACAAAGACTAAACAACTAGGTAATATAATACATGAACGATATACAACATTACCACATGAAGATACGGTTTTAATTCACTTGCATTTTCTAAAGATTCAATATCGGTGCAGATAGCGGCCTCATCATTTTGATACAATGTTGCTGATACCGTTAGCAGAGAAACAATTATATAGATAGGTATTATTTAGGTAGATTTCTAGATTCGTCCCGATTTTCGATTAATTATCTAAATAGGTCACCCAACGCAGAAACAACAAAAAACATAAATTATTTATATTTTACTAGTCGGTTTTACATTTAGTGTTCCCATAATTATAACAGTATCATGCACAATATTATTGATGTGTAATTCTTAAAATAAAAACGTTTGCTTTATTTGTAAAACTCATGTCCCTAGGTTGCTGAACCTATATTGTTTTATAGGTAACTAATAGCTCATTGCAAATTATATTGTTACTCGTATGTTATATTCTGTATGTATAAATAAATAAAGAACTCTACATGCCCATATCAAAACCTACCTTACCTAATATTAGTTTTTAAGTACCTATAAATATAACCATATCTTCAATAAATATCACGGCGTTATAATGTTTACAGACTTTACACGTTTCTATCATTAATATAGCACATTCAATGCCCGACCTCCCTGTACCGTAGATACGATTGTGTGTCATGGACACACATAGTGTTAAAACCTTTTTATTACAAGAGCACGAAATATACATGTTGATAACTGATCATTTTTATTTCAGGGCAAAAATCACGGATCCCATATCAGTGCCTTTGGGCAACGGAGACATTTTATACGCTCCCCCGCCGCCCAGCAGTGGGGCCATTCTCACTAACATCCTCAACATCTTATCGAGCTACAACTTCACCAAGTCCAGTATCAACTCGACAGAAGACAAGATCCTGACTTACCACAGGATACTTGAAGCTTTCAAGTATTCGTATGCGTTGAGGACGCAGCTTGGTGATGAAGATTTTGTGGACCTCAAAGACGTAAGTATAAAAATAAGATTTAAAAAAATATTAGAATCTAAATATAAAAAAATATGGGCCGAATGCAGAGCTGAAAAGTGGGACGGAACCAGATGTTTTAATATAAATAATAGTTATGGCAGAATGTAGACAACAATTCGGGACGAATGTAGACTTTTTTGTGCTTCAAAATAGGTATATTAAAGCAGAAACCTACAAGAATTTTGTTAGAAACCCTTTTAGCAAGGAAGAAAAATGATTATCTAGTAATTTATTTCCTTATTGTACCAACGTATAGGAAGTTAGACGACAGAAATAAGCATAATCCTTGAATGACAACTATAGGAAACGATTTTAGTAGTCTAATGATAAAGCGAAATATGTTTCCAAATAAACGTTAAAACGTAGATAATGTTTAATCAATTTATTTTGTCTGTACAAGTCGGTTACGATTTAATAATACGTAAAAGGTGTCGTGTGGTGAGACCTAAGAATAGTACCGCCTCATTTCAAACACCCAAAATGTGACTTCCTAAAAGAATAGTGCGTCCTTTTGGATCGATCGGGAATTAAAATAAAGAAACACGCTCTTATAGTCGTTTTTGTAAAGCGCTTCATCGTAAATTCACGTAAATTTATTCATACTAAATCCAATTCCATTTTAAATTTCTTTGTTCACAGCTGATCTCAAACCTGACATCGCCTCTCTACGGGAACGAAATCCGGTTGAAAATCAACGACACGCGGACAAGCAATGACTCAGCCACGTACGGGGCCAATGAATACACCAACTCCGACCACGGGACCGCTCATATCTCAATCATAGCGGGTAATGGAGACGCGGTGTCCGTCACTAGTTCTATCAACTACTAGTAAGTTCCAATAGATTGTGATTAAATTTCTTCTTCGTAACCCCATATTAAGTACTTTTCAATAGTGGGCACGGTCTACCAAAACATACCAAAACACACAGACCAAATTCTATTACCTATACAACACACGCTAACCTACTAAGCGGGTTGATCGCAGTACCTAAGCTCATTATAGAGTACGTAGGTAGGTACCTACAGGAATCGTAGAGCTCTTATGTGTATCAAGTGAGAATTTTTAACATAACGTGAGAAAACTTTCGCTAATTCGACACTTTCACTAGGGTTCGTACGGTTGCCTGGAAAAGATCGCTCTCAGCGATAAGGCCGCTCCTTGTACTTTTAGTTTTGAAATAGTTTTTTTTCTATGTTATTTATAAGAACAATAAAGTGTTAATTCATACATTCATTCGTACTTTTCTATGGCATCACATACTATACAAATAAAGTCAACATTAAATTTCCTCAGCTACGGCGCCGGCTTCACAACCCTCAACACTGGCATCGTCATGAACAACGTCATGGACGATTTCTCGTCTCCCGGTATCACAAACTCCTTCGGACTGCGGCCGTCACCGGCTAACTTCATAGCGCCGGGCAAGCGACCTCTCTCCTCTATGAACCCCAGCATCATTGTCGATGGAAATGGCAATGCGAAGATGGTTATTGGCGCGTCTGGGGGCACTAAAATTACCACTGCCGTTACTTTGGTAAGTTTAGTTTAGAATAATGGTACAGTTGGACTACCTGACTAACAATATGGTACTGGACAAGCGATCCCTCTCGTCTATGAACCGTAGTATCATTATCTATGAAAATGACAATGCTAATATGGATATTGGCGAGTCAGAGGGGTACTAAAATTACCACTGCCGTTAGCCATTACTTACCAAAGAAGGTATTTCTCAAATTGCGATAACCCCAAACATTGTCTACTTTTACTTATGTTTGCACAATACATTATTGTTATGCACTTGACTTGCACCACTTTATTACAAAACCTACTTACTACAACACTACCGCTTGGTTACAGGTGACAATGAGAAAGCTCTGGTTCGACCAGACGCTGAAGGAAGCCGTGGACGAAGCGAGGATGCATCACCAGATCTTCCCCATGCACGTTGATTACGAGTTTGGAATTCCAGAGGTTAGTATATTCAATAGTAGAGATGATATCATCTAATCATGTTTATTGAGTCCTGAGAACATCCAATCAATTAATTATTCCCGCCATGCTCTCTGTACTGTCCTTACTGTATTGGTAGGTTATACTAGTAGGTACCTACACCTATACCGATTCCCCACATGCTTTATTTTTTCTATTTAAGGAAACTTGTGCTTAGTGTGCCGTAAAAATTGAATAATGGGTTAATAATGATAATATATGTATAGGGTACTCACTCTTTTACACCTATATGTAGTATCTACTCAGTTATTTACTTGATGAACTTAATAGAGCAAGCAAGAGCGGCATATTTTCATTTCATTTTTTTCATTTACCAAAGTTTATTGATGTTACAGGCGATAGTAGAAGGTCTAAAAGCGAAGGGTCACGGCATGGTGCGGTACCGCACGCGCGGCTCCATCGTGTGCGCGCTCTACCGCAACCGCACCGCCATCTACGCGAACGCGGACTTCAGGAAAGGCGGGGACGTGTCGGGCTGGTGAAAAGGACTGATAGACACTATTGCTGGACTACTCACACAATTGAGCGCTTGAGAGTCTATGACGTAAATATTGTAAGTGAGTACCTACTATAATGTTTAGGTTACCTAAAGGTACCTACATGTTCTAACAATTTATTTGTGAACACATAGATACTTATTCCCAAGGATATTTACATTAGTGGTATAATTGTAAATGATAACTCGCCATGTTTGTTGAAGTTTCACCCATATTTTTTTAAAACGTAGATACTTACACAATAAGAACTTGAATCTGATTATGCCGATAAAGGAGAATTTAAAGGTTGCGTAGTAATTATATGTTCTGTGTTAAACGTGTAAGATCGTCCCTTAGAATTTTGCATTTACTTTCTTCTGTTTTATGTATTATCTATTGATAAAAAGAGAGCTCAATATAAAAGGCTTCCGTAGATTCCGAGAAACCGAGGGGATCCAAAAGGAATATATTTTCTTTCGGATCCCCCATAGAAATATTAGACGCCCCTGAGGTAGTAATAATGTAATGCTCAAGCTTTCTTGACAGATTAGGCGCAGCGAATCTAGAAGATGTGTGGGATTTTGATACAGATTTTAATATTTTGATACCGAGATTAATATATAACGCCGTTCGCTTAAGCTAGACAGTATTAATAGACTTCAAAATCGCCTATTACCAAAACTCTATTAAGTACCTAGCGAGATTGCTATTATAGTTCAATCTACTGCATTTAGCACGATGTTTATTTATGCACAAAACCCATAGGCCACTAAGCTCTAGTTAATTATAATTAGGTAAGCTAGCTAATACTAAATACATTTAATAAGTGTCACAAAACTGTACGAAAATGTATCATAAAATTTTAAGTATTAGGTACCCATCTAATAAAATATTTTATTTTAAATACAAAACTTAATTAGTTTACGAAATATTGTTAAAGTATCACCCAGTAATCTTAAATAAATATTGTATTGTAATAATAGTACCTTAGTGAACGACATAAATATAATTTATGTATCTTCTAGCAGGTAACGATGTGATAAATACGATCTTAAAATTAAGATAATTGGTAAATAATAAAATATGTAAAATGTATAATAGTTTTTTATTCATAAAAAAACGTAGGTCTTACATTACCTTAAAATTACACTATGACAAAATTGTAAAAAAATGCATTGAATTTGCATTGCATCGTTTAAAAATGTACAAATCCATCTAAATCTATTTATTAAATCTGCATACAGTTTGGCTGGTAGATGCTTAAATGGGAGTGTTATCTATACTAATATTATAAAGCTTAAGAGTTTGTTTTAAACGCGCAAATCTGAGAAACCGCTTATCGCAAATCAAATCGAAATGTGTCATTCACCAACCCGCATTAGGCCAGCGTGTTGAATTAAGGCATAATCTTTCTCGTTTTGAGATAAGTCCCTGGGTCCCAGCTTTGAGAACGTGGTAAGAGTTAGTTAAAAAAAGTTAAAGTTAAATTTAAATAAATGGAAGACTAGATAGCTATATTCTGTCTCGCAATTTTTTAAGCGTTCAGGAAACGAGTGGATCTAAAGAGAACAGTGTAAACCACTCCACTAGTGATGATTGCTCGGTGGTGCAGTTTAAACTTTTCGTCTCACACAGTAATTTTATATGCTAATACAACATTAAGGCATCTCTTTTCAGTATTTATTGCGAACATAAAAAAATCACATTTAACAATCATAAACAATATGCACTTTTAAGATAATATAAACTACTTAGGTAATAAGAATAAATATATCCACATAAAAATAAAAAATATAAATTCATAAACAAAACAAAACGTAGGTAACTAGTTTCACTTGGTTCTGGGGACACCGGTATTTTTAGTAATTATAAGCCCATGAATTGTCTCGCGGTCTCCTGGGGGGTCAGAAAGCGAGTGGATCCGAAGAGAACAGTGTTATCCACTCCACTGGTGATCACGGCTCGGTGGAGCAGTTTGCACTCTTCAGCGCTCGTTCCTCCGATTATGAAGAAAACCACTGTTTGGTTGTCGAGTGGATGCTTTTGCCGTTTCGTTTTCTTGCCGCTTAGCATGCTGAAACAATATTTATTAAATTATTATTTAAATAAAATAAAAAATAAATATTACTGGACAATTTTACACAGCGACATCTAGCCCCGTGGTAAGCTCGAAGCTTGTGTTACGGGTGCTAAATTTCTGATATACTTAATATAATATACATACATAGATAGATAATTTTTATTATACATATAACACCCAGACACCCGGAACAAATAATTGCAGATCATACAAATTGTTGTTCCGAGGCGGGAATCGAACCCGCAACCTCTTGCATCGCAGGCGGACCTTCGCCCGCTGCGCCACAGAGGTCGTCTTATTCAATATTTATTAAATTATTATTTTATGCCTATTCTTGTACTTAATTATTTATTATTCGCTTACACTAATTGCTCTATCCACGTTGTTATTTGAATTTATACATATAAAATAAATATTTAAATAAATAAAGCTGGACAATTCACACAACAATATGTAGCACCATAGTGAGCTAAGTCAGGAGGCGAGAATCGAACCCGTTTGTAACTTCTTGCGTCGCCGGCGGACCTTCGCCTACGCCACAGAGGTCGTCTATAAGATAGCCTACACGCGACCACTCAAGTCCGTTAGACGTGGCGCTGCTTGCCTAGATATTAACGTTTCTAATAATGTAGTTCCCGCATTAATCGTAAGACTTGAATGGTTGCGCGGGCTCTATATAAAGCTCAGTACTCATATTCGGTATTACTCGAAGTCGAGTAAAAATCAACGTGCGGACCGCAAAACTCACAGAGTTGACAGTGACTTTTGCAGTTCACACGTTGATTTTTACTCGACTTCGAGTAAAACTATCGAGTAATACCGTATGTACTGAGCTTTAGAATTGCATCGAGTTATGCAGAGTCGTAGAAAGGGTTGTAGGGACCATTTCTAAAATGAACGCCCCTCCACCGCGGCTACACGTACATGCAAAAAGGTGTATAGATACAACACACATAAATTGATCTTTGTCATTGGATGTTCATTAACGTATAAGCAAACGGTATCACTATGACAGACAGATGAGCCAATGTTTACAGTGAAGTTGTAGCACGCACACAAGTATAGTGATGCAATAAGTATTTCCTCTCACACGTTGAAATTATCACGGTTTTGTGGAGGGGAGTTCATTTTTAGACTGGATCATCTCTACCTGAAACCAGTGGAGAAGAGCTCCTTGAGCGAGTCGTCCCCGCGGCGCTGCAGGTCAGGTAACGCTGGTCTGGCGGCGGCGGCCAGGTCCTCTGCGAGCTGGTGCAGCAGGCCGCGGTACTCGAACCCGTCGCCGCTCTCACACGGCTTCAGTAGAGAGTTGTATCTGGAATTGTAATAAACAATTAAGCCAGGGCTAAACTAGAAGGTGGGTTCGACTCACACTCGAGGACCAAGTTTACGTGGTGTTATTGTATTTTTTTGCTATATCATTTATATATTCTACGCTAAAATAATATCTCTTAAAGGCCAGTTTCACCAGTTACAGATAAATAAATAAATACACACAGCGACATCTAGCCCCGTGATAAACTCTAAGCTTGTTTTACGGGTGCTAGATTTCTGATATACTTAATAGAATATACATACATAGATAGATAGATAGCTTCAGATAATTATCTGACAGATATTTGTACCATAATTTGTAGTTTATCTGGCACATAAGTTACGGATAGGCTTTATCTGTTACTCGTGAAAATTTAAATGTTTTAAGCCACTCACTTTACAATAGACTTCCTCATAAACTTGATCTCATTCAACCTCGTCATAATCCTATCAGCTATCTCCTTAGCAGTCTCAATGCACATATCTTCAACGGGCGATGTCAATAAGGTCGAGTATTCCTCTTTAATCGCCAAAGTCAAGGCTTCTGTGATATCTTGCTGTTGCGTGTGAGCGAATGTGAACTCTGTGCCCGACAGAGAGTAGACGTGGATCAGTAGACCGATTAGGTTTTCTAGTGGAAGACCGCGGTGTTTGCGTGTTGCTATTAGATTTGCTATCTGTAAAGAAGGCAGATATTAAAATGTGTTTTGGTGTACTAACAAAAAAGTGTTTTTATAAATAAATCTGGTTCAGAGCCAAGCCTATAGAAGACTAAGAAGGTAGAGATGAACCATTTTTAAAATGAACGCCTCTCCACCGCGGTTACACGTACATGCAAAAAGGTGTACAGATACAACACACATAAATTGATCTTTGTCATTGGATGTTCATTAACGTATAAGCAAACGGTATCACTTTCACAGACAGATGAGCCAATGTTTTCAGTGAAGTTGTAGCACGCACACAAGTATAGTGATGCAATAAGTATTCCCTTTCACATATTTAAAATGGTTTATCTCTATCTGTCTATTACGGCTTACAATGTGACATATACCTGCGTCAGCACACTGGTGGACTCCCGACTGGTGGCCAAGCTCTGCAGCGCCTGCTTCTCCAGGCTGGCCAGCAGCTCCAACGACGCGCGGTGCTTGGCCTTGTGCATCTGAACCAGCGCCAGGCCTTGCTGGAGAACACCCATGTATTTGTCTATTACTTCATAGTTGCCTGAAAGTGTTTTATGCTCAGTCTCAAAGAGATATGGAACATTTATGAAGGAACTTTGACGACCTGTGTGGCGCAGCGAAGTCTGCCTACGACGGAAGAAGTTATGGGTTCGATTCCTCGGGACGATAATTTGTACAACCTGCAAATATTTGCTACGAGTGTCTGGGTGTTTTATATTTAAAATAAAAATTTATCAGACCGTACACAAGTATACCAAGACCGTATACCCATAACAAAAGCTTCAAGCATTCCTCCATAAATGTACTATCCAGCACTTAATTTTTTTTATAATCGAACCAGCGCATCTTGCCTGATATTAACTAACAAACTCTTTATAATATTAGTTAATAAAAGGTAAACTCACCCTTATTAGCGTAAATAATCTTCTCCAAGCTCTGCGGGGTCACCTTCAGCAGGTTCTTAGGACTTGGTGATTTGTGCACGTCAATCTTGGAGAGTTTGTTGTATACATCCAACATGACCTCCTTTTGTGTCATGTTGATCATGTGGTCGAAGGTTTGGATGCAGCTGTCGTCGTTCGGGTGGTGGAGGCAGCCGGGGCTCATGTGGACGTCGTACGGGTGGTTTGTGCTGGAATAATGTTACACCACCATATAGTATTAAATAAAATATCCGAGTGATCTTTTGGATTTATGGTCGCCTATTTTTACTCTTACTTATATTCACTGCATTAACAACTCGTCTTCATAGTTGCCCTTATTGTCGAAGCCCTTGCGTTCGATGGTGGAGTTCAGTCACATATTTGATTTTTTAAATCTATGATAGCGTGACCCGTCATTGTATCTCTGGGGCTTGTTTCCGTCGCTGGGCTTCCTGTAGATGGTGGGAAATCTTGACTCCTTTTAGAGACTCATGGGCCAGTTGCCGGCGGTGGCGTCCATCTTTACGATATATATTGGATACTCTACACTACATAAACTATACTTAGATTACGTATAAAACGTAGGCGAAGGTGTCGGCTGGATTGATTTAAAGGATAAAGCCGCGTTTATTTATCTGACGTGTCGTGTTGTGATGCATCAGAACGGTATCGGTTTCATACATTTTATATGGTTGCGTTCATATTTATTCAGCGTGGTGTGTTGTGACGGCTTCTGACGTATGTAAGAAATGTATGAAACCGATACCGTCACAACACGACACGTTAGATAAATATAAACGCGGCTTAAGTGTTGTTCTGAGGACTATAGTGTACGTACGATTTAGCATGTGAGATGGGCGACATATCTACAGCACAGTCGGTCGCGTGTCCGGGGAATGCGGGCAGCAGTAGCCGCAGCCGGTCCAGCAGCGCCTCGCTGCCGTGCGAGCTCACGCTGCACAGGTCCAGCGTGCGGTCCACTATGATCAGGGAAGTGGGGTGCTGCGAGTTCTGGAATAGAGATGTTTTTTTTTATTTCCAAAAACCATAGTTAACAAAGTAACGCCTAGAATTCAGTGTAGTTGTAAACATTAGAATTAAACATGTAATATGAGCCCCAAAGTAAGCAGTAATGTTACAAGCAATCGGTTATTCTACTTGAAAGAGGGTAGTTTAAGCAATCAATAAGTAAATAATATGTAAATGTTATCTTAATAAGATAAGATAACATTTACAGAAGAACTTAAAACTACAAAAACATATGGGTGGTCTTATTGCTTAAAGCAATTTCTACCAGACAACCTGAGGTATATTTAATTTGTGAATTAATTTATTAGATTTAATATGTAATATAAGTAATAAAATATTGGATGTTGTATGCAACTAGAAACATACCTTCCGCCTATTAACATAAATAGGTGAATTCTCCAAGACCCCAGCCACCAGAGAGCTATAGTTTCCCATAAAGTACACATCCTCTTTCATATTCATAGAATCCATCATACTATTCAGTGCACACGCCAATCTCCGGACCCTCATCCGTTCTGACACATCCAGTGCCTGCAGATCTGGTACAGGAGCTGTCAAGAGTTCTCCATTGTTTGAAGGATAGTAGTCTTTGAATGGTGGTGTTGTGAAGATTACATTTGTCATGGCTATTGTAAAGATTGGAATGTGGTAGGCTGATGCAATTACATCCTGTAAAGAGTTTGTGATACTATAGCTCATGTTATATTCAACTGTATGATCAACATTAAGTGGTTGTGACTTGTCATATTCTGAGCATAAAATAGCATTTGGAAATGAAAACAAAACAAAGAAGGAATTTTTTAACCTGAAGGCAGAAAGTAGTATCATCCTGCATCAACTTACTGCAATCACCATGGCACCATCAGGGGAAATTGGGCATTACCCTTCCATGAAGGCACCAAAATAGTAAACAATAAAATGTAGGTAAAAGTTTACTTACCCCATCCCTCGTTTTCTCCATCCATTCATACAGCATCCCAGTTAAAAACTTTAGAGCCTGATCCTGGCCATACCCAGAGGCCACAGCATCACACTTCTCCTGATCTTTAACCAGCTCCAAGTACAGCACTTCTGGACTTATTGTTGTGAGAAGTACACACTGAGTGAACACCGCACTGTGTATAATGTCACGGATAGATTGTAGGTGAATACTGTCTGCTTGTGTTATGAACACAGCTTTCTTAAATTGTGGAGGACTGAACTGTAATTTTATTCAAAATATAAAAAGATTTATATAATTTAAAATCTATGAACTATCTAGATGTCGATGTGTAAATAGTCCAGCAATATTTATTATTATTATGAACAGGCTTTTAATGCTGATGATGAATAATTTAAGAAAAAAAACAAAAACAACGCTGAGCTATTATGTTTTAATTCTTATCAGAAAAATCTCCTATTTTTTTAATATTTCATAAAATACTTTATTAAATAGAAACGTAAGTATTTTACCTCAAACGATGATAAAAGCTTCACACACTTGGCTCCATTGAGCATCAGATTGTAGATTCCACCTTCCCAGTGCAAACATTCTGCGGTGCCTTCATCAATGAACACGATCGCGCCAATTATATGGCTGTTCACCTCCGTCCACCAAGCCGCGTTAAACTCCTGTATTGATGAGCTCGACATTATGTATTCAGTAGTCCATTCTATAACATTATTCTTACGAAAAAGGAAAAATCGGCGTAAAAATAGAAATAGTCAACACACTGCTATTCCATGTAGCCTAGCCAGCTGTTTTGTGTTGTGTTGTCAATTTCTCTTACCGCAGTTGCTGTCAACGTCATTTCGTTCTGATTTTTTTTGTTTCGCCCCTTGGGCAGGCAATAGTCATTTGATCTTTATTTTCTAATTCATGTTTATTATTGTTAGCTGGTAACATCAAAAGTTTAGCCATCTCTAAATAAGTTTTTCAAGATAAATTAATGTACTTCTTTGCATAGAAGTCCATAGTTTTATAGTTTAAACTAACTAACATTATAAGGTCAAGAATAGATCTTTAATAACTGTTTAACATAGACTCAACAGCTTCTTTATACAATAATAATCATACAAACCCTTATTAATACACAATACATGGCTCTTCATGGTAAACTGTCTAATTATGGTGTCTGTATGTTTCACTGCAGGAGAATGAAAAGACATTATTCCATTAGCTTTTTTTATTACCTTAACACAATACTTTTGTAAACTAAACCACTAAATACTCTTTGTTTTTCACATTGAGTTTGAATTAGTGTTCATCTTCATAGCCACCAGGCAGGGCATTGACATGGGGGTTGTGGAACAGAGACTTCTGGCCTTCTCCCCATGGGAAACGCTGAAAACAATATTTTTTATGTTAATGTATTTTAAATTAGATAGCATAAAGATTGTAATTTATCAGATGGTGAAGATCCTAAAATGTTCATTATAAAATTTTACGTAAAATATAGGCAAGGTAAATATTACATTAAAATTTAGATCACATGGTCATAAGAACCCATATCATGTACCCATATTACCACTGGGCATGGTCTCTTCAATATGAACCATTTTGAGCCCCAGGGATGTGGTACAATCATAAGTACCACATCCCTGGGTACGGTCATAATATAAGCCTCCTTTTATAATTTCCAGTTATTTAGGCCAGAAGCAGATTGCTTTGTTTATTAATTAGAATAAGTAAGTTACCTTGGTGCGAATGCGCAGGTAATCATATGGCACAAAGGCGGGGCGCTCGTGGTGGGCATGTTCTTGATGTCCTAGGTAAGCATTGATCATGCCCAGGCCAATAGCAGGAACAGCTACAAGGAAGGTCATCTTCTTCCACAGTTTGTGGCCACCTGAAATGGAATTAAAATTAAATATTAAATGAAACTAACAAAAAATATGTTTTCAGGTAGATATTGACTTGTATATTTATTTCCAAAATACCTACTTTTATTAATTCAACAATAGTATTTTGTAAACCATCTTTAAGAGAAAACCATTTACTAGCCACTACATTCTTTTGATATCCACATCTAGGTATGGCCCAAGTGCCTCATAGATTTTTAGTTTATCATCCATTAGCTGTCAACAACAATGATTTCCTTAGGCAACCACAGGTACAGAAAAATTAGTCGCGTAGTTATACCTAAACTACGTTATATATTTTACAAGGTATTGACACCTTTGAGAAGATAAAGATAAGAATTTGTTGTAGGTTAACTGGTTACATAATTTTAGGGCACCTAAAACATAAACATAGACTTACCACCATGTCCACCAGCAGTAGCAGCGTGTGTAGAAGAACGAGCATTCGTTTTAAGGTATTGGATTGCAGCACGCTGCAAAATCGAAGCCATTTTTACAAAGGCAAAGAGAATTTAGTATTGATAAAATCGTAACTCTGCACTGAGAAGTGCTGATAAAAATTTATTTTTACTGTACGTTGACGTCAAACAAATGTCACTAATGTCAAACAATCCAATTTGAACGTGAAAATTTACCTTAGATAAAAGATATACATATGTACTCCTTCTTCTGAGAAATTTACAGATAAGAAAATATTGTCTATGCCATGAAAAACAAAATTATTTTAGATTAGACAGTGACAACAAGCAGTTTTTATTAATTCATAGAAATCACCGTAAGATGGCTCTAGCCTACTGATTTTACGGAGAATTATTCTGTCTGTAGCAAAGAGAATTTAATCACTTGGTCTGTAGTAAAACGTTGTAACAAAATTCATTTCAAACGCTTCAGTAACTTTGGAGCCCACTCGCCTCAAACAATTATTTTTCTCAATAATATTTGTTGGTATAGGTATACTATTTTAAACCTATACACACAAAACAGCAATGTTTTCCATGTAAAATATAACTAAAACTCATCAGAACCATCTACTTGGCATGTCCGTACAATGACAAAAAAAAACACATTTTGTATTCGTTATTAAGTATTATTTACTTACTAATTATACGGTACATCTATCAACCTTAAAGATATCAAAAAACCAATAATTAACTCTACTTATTTAGGTAGGTAGGTACACCTACTGTTAGATTCGCTTATTACATAGCACCTTGCTATGTGTATACATATCTTTGTAAGTATTCTTAGTACCCATGACGCTAAACTAATAATTAATAACTCAAATTAAAGTAATGGAAGGAATGTTTGTACCTACTACTACCGAGCGCCCATGACACACGCTCGTATCTACAGCACGGTGTGGGGACGTGGCAGCTTAGGTATTAAATATGCTATATTAAATGACAAGGGCTTGGTCAAATTTGGAGAAGGCTTGATTAACGGTGATATTCATTTCTGGAGCTCCGTTTGGGAAGTGTTTTTGTAGCACCGATATTGGGGTGACCTGAAAATAAAAATGATAGATATTAAAAAATATCGGAGTATAAATTTTGCATTGCATATTTTCTGAATGATATTATCACCTATCATGTAATAATATATAATATATATATATACTAATATTTATTTTATAGTGATTGACTTTCACTTAAGTTTTCTAAATTATTAGAAAATGGTATTACGTGCGCAATTAGAAATGAGTTCTGTAAATGGCGTCCGCTCGCATGCGTTCTCGCTCACTCTCTATCGCTGTCTATACTTTTATCCTTGTTTTGCCAATCGTACCCATACATACCGCCGCCATTTACAGAATTCATTTTCAATTGCGGGGGTTATATGGGATAAATTCAAGCTCTTACGTAACTCCTCAACAGCGCAGCGCAACCAGGGCTAAACTGGGTGGCGTGGGTTCACGCCACCCAGTTTAGCCCGGTTGACTGCCACTCGAGGACCAAGGTTACGTTGTGATCTTGTAATTTTTCCCATACCTACTATTTTCTAATAATCTATCATGTAATCTTGTACCTATCTAAGTACGTAAAACATGGTACTTAGTACCTTCTTCGCCTTCACATGTTCAAAGTTGAAGCCCATGTAGAAGGCGCTCTGCTGCAGCTGCCGGATGCTCCTCAAACGCACGCGCGGGTCGGCGTCTAACAGTCGCAGCAGCAGGCCGCGACCAGCCTTCGACAGGTCTGACGTCACCGGTAAACAACCCGGTGGCTTGCTGAAAATGCATTAATTCTATTTAAAGATCATGTAAGAAAGAAGAAGAAAAAATCTTTATTCATAGTTAAGGTTAAGACAAACAAAACAAATTAGTATAAATAATCTTATAACTATGAATTGGCGTCCATCTCAGCTTTATGTTTTAATAGCTGTGGGCTATTATAACGCTGAACATGTGGCAGATTAACTACAATTTAATTGGGGAAACCGTGCTCAAGTGACACTGGGTATGTTTCACCACTTGATGATAGTGCCAGATAGCATAGGTATACGTAGGTAGGTACTTACATAACATTATCTGTCAGATAAACTAAACATTTTGGTAGCGATATCTAATTTTCCCAAATGTCAAAAACCCACCGTGAACCACTAGCTGAGTCAGCATCATCATGCGCCTGTTCTTGTTTCACTTTTGATCTTGCGCCGACCGCAGGCTCCGGAAACTAAAACAATATATGATTTAAAATAAGTTGATAGGTAGGTATAGGTAGTTAACGAGAACCTACATAAATACCGATATCCTTAGGTAATTTAACAAGTGTTAGGTATGTTTGTGTTGGATGTTATGATGGATAGATAGATAAACGTTAACACAAAAACTACTGAACTGATTTTCATGTAGATACTTTAACAAGTAGATATATAATAATAGGTAGGTAGATAATTAATATTGTTGGACAATTTACACAGCAATATCTAGCCCGTGGTAAGAATAATATAAATAATATCTGCTATATGGTTCATAATCCAGAATAATATGCTGTTACTACGGCTACGCGAGTGTAGAGCTAGTTATAAATAATTTTCTATTCAAGTATTCCTACGGCAAAAAGCAAAGCTATTTTGATTATCGAGTTACGGCGATACCTGTGGCCATACTTATAATGGCGCCTCAGATCCCAGCCCATAGGCTTGATGACGTTTATTACAAACTTGTCTTCTGCATCAATCATGGGAAATGGGTGGGAGCTTATAACTTTGTAACTGATTACTTGATCATGATCACAGAATAAAAAGTTTAATGATTATAAAAGAGACTTGATAGAAAAACAAATATGTTTTAGGTTAACGTGAGCCAACGAACATTTTTACGGATTTTAATTGTAATGGATGGTTTTTATAATGGACCCACCCTGCTCTAATAAAGAGCAATTTGCATCAAGTGTTCTAAAATTTACAAAAATATAAAGTTCTTAATTATTTAAATTATAAAGAACATAATTAACTAACGTCATTTAAAAATATATATATTTTTTTATTATCGTCATTTTGGGGTGTAAGCTCCATATATCTGACACCGGGCAGAAAGGAAAACTTTTTCTTCCTATCTATCAGAATTAATGCAATAAAACCCATTTCCGCATTAAATTATATAAAGATAAAACTATATTTTATAATGTAAAATTAAACATCTTGCCTTGCATACCTCCCTGGCTCTACAATCTGCACAATCTATGGAAGAGCTATAACCCTAGGGCCCTAAGGACCCCATGAGGCCAACGACACGGGTAAAAAAGTCGCGATCTAAAAATAGTACTAGTCACTCCGCTCTATAAAAGATTATGTACGTACATAAACATAAGGATTACGAACTGTCAAAGACGCCTGATGGCTGAAGAATCGACATTATCGTAAAAAGTGTATAAACAGTCTTTTTGTCGGATGTACGTTACATGGAATCGTACACAAATTATCATAATTTTGCGTCGGGGTTTTTTATTCCTTTTTCGAATCGCCTTTCGAAAATTACAAGTTGGTTTCCATAGCCTAAGAACCTAAAGTTACTTACCTTAAGTTCGATAACGTAACATAGGTACTTAGGTACAATATTTCTGTACAATTCACACTGCAACATCTAGCCCCGTGGCACAAAAACTAAGCTAAGAAGTTTGCGTTACGGGTGCTAGATTTCTGATATACTTAATAAAATATAAGTACTTATTTTCTTTGTTTTATTTTGCTCTACCTTATTTAATTGTAAATACACAAAAAAAATCCTGCTGAAAAGTGTCTAGTAGCGTGCATAGACACGGTCAGGAGCTAGCTTATTAGAACGCGGGCGGGAAAACCTCTTACATACCAACCAAGTAAGTACTATCAGTCAGATAGGTATTAATGTTTTCCCATTAAACTTGTATTTATTAAACAACTCCGTAAAATTAAGCAGTTATCGACCACATTCCGAAGTCTAAGCTAACTAAGTTGTTATTTGAAGTGGCTAGGAAACTAACGGTATGTATAATTTTAGCCTTGGCCGCTAGTTTTGTAATACCTATGATTGAAACTTCGTACCACAATCGGCTGTGGGCTGAAAATAAATGGTAAGACGATAATCACAGAGATGTTCCCGTCCACTTCTAAACTATTATTATAAAGCTTCTTTCTTGAAAAAATTGATTATTTGCATCAAAATCCGTTGTGTAGTTTTAAAGATATATACAGCACCACTTTGTTTTCTAATAGATGCACTACTTAATTAAGAAAACAAAATCAATGAAATACATCGATTAACCCGAGCCCACACATAGTACACATGATGTATCTTTCTAATGTCAATCCTCAATTAAGAGCACGGTCCCGTTACATCGGCAACTAATCACGGTGTCATTATCAAACCGCTTGTTTTTGACAAGTCACGACTGACCGCGTTTAACGTGCATTTTAATGTTGGTTCAAGCTTGTAAGATTCAATCGAAGTACAGTCAAGTATAAATATATGAACAGTCTCGGAAAACTTTGGCTAACTATGGCGTATCAGATATTTATGCGGTCACTCTATTGTCAGATGATTATGATGCATATGTCAAATAAATAGGCTGTGTTATTTATGCCTACGTGAAAGCATCAGATTATTATGCCTTTGGTTTCCATGTTTGTAATGCCATCACGTATTTACGAGGCTGTTCATAATCATATATTAACGGTTGACTGTACTACCAGTACTAAAAAAATGATATAGGTAATATACCTACTTACAATGAAACAACAACAATCGCATTATAAGGTAACTTAGCCTTAATAGGTAGTAGGTACTAGCTAGACTGACATTATGAATAAGGCTTACCATTTAAAACCTTATAGAAAACCACTCTAAATTAAATGCTTAGACCCCATTTCGTTCAGACATTTAAAAATACGAATTAGAATCGTTTATTTACATTAAAGTTAAGTGATTTAGTCTAGAAATAGTAATTCACTTAATGGCACGAATAAATCTTAATTTCTCTTATAACCTGATCTAAAATGAAACTGAGAAACCGTTATTAAATTCTTGTAACTCTACACTGGATGCGTGGAATTGTTTACTAATTATTTGAAAAGGAGGTCAATTAATAAAATTCTTCTTTCGGTAGTAATTCAAAATAATTAAATTATATATCTAATTATTGTCTAAGCGACTAAATAATACTGTAGTTTAAAATGTTACAGCGCTTTAGAAAATAAATTCGTACCTATGTAAAAAAATCAATAATTTAATATTTAATGTCTCAATAACATTGCACCTAACCTCAATGTCATACATTTTGATCTAATACAAAAATTACCTGACCTTTGCATGAGTAAGTTAAACCGATTGAACAAACGAAATAAAACTGAGCGCAAGTTTTGCAACAAATAACAATAGTGGCTAATTTTGCAGTAAATATCTGTTTAATATTGTCCTGGGTTGTTTAGATTCGAAAGAACTCGACCTCGGATAAACATTATTCAACGTCGGGTCACGATATATACCCCATTAAATATCTTACTTTATTTTAGGCATAATTTTTTCTTGGAGTGCGGTGGAACTACCCTTGTATCTACAATTGAAAAGTTTAACAGTAGTTCATAAGTTTTGTTTATTTCATAGTGATTGACTCACTTGAGCTTTCTAAGTATTAGAAAATAGAAAAAATCACAAGATCTTGTTATTCCTTCCATACTATTTTCTATATTAGATATATTGTTATCAACAAGTCTTGATCCAGATTAGCAAAATAATCCAATTTTTGTATGGTTCCAAAAAAGATAGTGTCATTTATTTCCATAAATTGATATTATAGTAAAGATTTATTAATATTACTAGCTTTCGGGCCCGCGGCTTCGCCCGCGTTACAATATTTTCCCGCTGTAAAAAGTATTAAAAAGTGACAAAAAATTTGTGGGGAGGTAGATTAGAACCAGGACCTTATTATTACTTATTTATTTACTTTATATAGATTTTTGTTGATACGAGCTTTTAACCAACATTTATTTGTCATTTGAATACAGAAACTTTGAGTTATATCCCAATTCTTTGTACAGTCATGCATCTTATAAGTTTTATATGACTTAAAGCCTCGACTCAGCCTTGGCCCTTATACGAATGTAGATAATTATACTTTTGCTTGGAATTATTTGGTATTGAACAAACAATATTGCAATTTTTACCAACAAACAGAACTACACATTTAGAAAACATCAATTTGAGAAGCGGTATGGGCCCAAACCTTTTTTAAACGGTATTATTTAAGGACTAGTCGACCCGCCGACAGGTTCGCTTGAGTATTTTTACGTTAAAGTTTATATTATATAGCTTTCCTCGATAACTGTGCTATCCAACACTGAAATATTTTTTCAAATCGGACCAGCAGCGGTTCCTGAGATTAGCGATGCGAACAAACAATCAAACCAATTCTTCAGCTTAGTCTATAGTATTAGTATAGATTTTGCCTTGGAATTATTTGGTACCTATATTGCAAAGTAGGTATTGCAATTTTTTGACCTACAGACAGAACTACCTACACTTTTATAAAACATATAGTAAGCGATAGGGGTCCTTTTTTGATGGGTATTATTTCATGGTTTAGGACCCGAAAACGAACACGATTCATTCTGCGCAGGATTTGAAATGTTCTTAAAATAAACACAGATATATTATTTCTGTCAGATAAATGTGTATAAATTCTAAGTCAGTCTGTATGACATAATATTAAAAACCAAGTTCTGTTGAAATATTTAAAACCACACAACGGATTTTGATGCGGTTTTAATTTTTTTTAATGGTGGTTCATGGTGGTTTAATGGTGGTTAAAGTGGTTCAAGAGTAAGATTTATAAGCATAATTTTGTACAAACTTTTATTTATAGCATTGAAAGTTGAATTACATTTTTATGCATTGCTTACATAAAGATACAGAAACAAAAATAAAAATTAATGTATCCTGTGCACAAGGGCATTGTATTGTAACGGGAGCTTAACTAGCTTTTACATAATTATTATGTTATTTCCGCGGACTAGCTCCCGCCTCGTTGCTTTGTCTGCGTAGTTATGGTTATTATGTGTAGTCATGGAATATGGAATTTAGATTTTTACGGCGGTAAGAAATATTCTTTGAATTATTTCAAATTATAGGCCTTGCATGTTCTTTATAACGAATACAGAAACTCAGTTTTTAAAGTAAGTTTATGTTTTTGTTTCCTTCCCTGAAACCTTAGACTACTTGGATAAAAAATAAATATACTTTAATTTAAGGGATTAATAATAAAATATTAATACCTAATTCTATGAGAAAAGTAGTACCTAGAGAAAAGGTTTATCAGAGGACGTACTTCAGCATATTTTGTTCTAGTTAAACCATTTCCCACGAGCAATTTCAATAAATTTGACAGCAGGCAAAGCCGCAGGGCGCTAGTAAAGAGTAATTTTTTTTTTCACTGTCCAGTCCGCGCAGTGAAATTCGATCTTCCTGCATGCGTTTGCGCATTTGTCTCATCTCGGTCAACAGCCTTGACATTGTACCCGATTCGTGTTTGCAGTGCCGCCTACTTACCTGTCACTTTACTGTTCTGTGCACCTCAATAATTACTTAGTTACTGCCACACTGGTGCTGTGGGGCGAAAGTTTGCACGCGGAGATTTAGATATCACTTATCTACGAACTTTCCACCAGCTGACCGCGTTTAATAGACTTTAACGAGTTATAATAGATTTTCCCGCAGTAAAAAGTAGGTATATATTATGATATGTAATCTATACAATTGTGATGTTTCATAAAAATCCATTCAGCAGTTTTTCAGTGAAAGAGCAACAAGCATACAAACTTTCGCGAGTGCTTACCCGTTCGACCCAAGATTTTTCTACCCAATAGGTATTTTGCTCCGTTCATCCCAAAACATTAGATTCAAGTTACCCGTTCTACCCACACCTACTTATTCCTAATTTCTATTGTTTGAATTCAAATAAATGACATAGTGAAACACGAGAAAAGCAGGGTCATTAGACAAAAAATGCAGAAATTCATTATAATTACTTATTTTCTACAGAAATTATTATAATATAAGGTATCTAACTATGTATAAAGCTATATGTGGAAGCTGTCTATAGCTTAAGTGTACCCATAAGCTGTGTTCTATTGTTTGTATTAAGCTTCTTGTTTCCCAAATAAATAAAATAAAATAAAAAATAAAAATATTTTTATTATTAAAATCAGTCTTGTTCAGATAATAGTATAATAAGAAAAACAATGGTATTCCTTACCGTTGTTAATTGGATTATCTAGTGTACATAAAATAAGTTCTCCTTAAATTTATCTAGGAATTGCACGTGCACTCGTTTGAAGAGATCATTAACTATTTTTACCTCCTATTGTAGTTACAAAATTTGAAGTTAATATCGTCAAGTTCGATTTTTAATAAATATTACGGTGTCTGTACTATTTAAAATACACTGTGACTCAGATTTTTGCTTTGGGTAGAAAGGGGCATATGTTTTGGGTTGAACGGGTAAAAATAATATTGGGTAGAAAAATCGTGGGTCGAACGGGTAAGCACTCACTTTCGCGTGTATTATTATTAAAAGGATTGCTGGGTGTTAGATGAATGCAACTTGACAGCTACAGACATATGTGCTGTAAACAGAAAAGTTGGCAGCACTACTAGTTAGTTAAGTACACAATTTGTATTCTGTGTATGCGTCTAACTTAATTATCATCATTTAATGCAATGAAGTCACGAAGCGAGTTTATTATTACATTTATTACATGGACTGTAAAAGTTTATATGCAAACATAAATCTAGACACCAAATCGAATTTAAAATTTCCGTGCAGGCTAATTCTCTTGCTTTTTACCCCTACTAAAATCTATATAAATAATGTACTGTATTCTACACTCGCAGTAGTAAAACTTATACAGAGATAAAAGGGATTACTCTCTGTAGATCCAGTGATTAGCTATATTGCTTCTTATTAAAATATTTTTGTTTTTACAAATTACTTTATAAGTAGTAATTTACATAGACGAGTTATACCTACTTATATGATTTTTTTTTCTGACGTTACATGTGTACGTGGGTGACGTAGGAGGTATGGGTACCTATGGTTGTTTCGATAAAAAATAGGTTCTTGATTTTAACTTGTGGTAGAGTGTTAATGAGTTTTACAATCGACAATGTAGGAGCACCAACCATATTAGGTCCCTAATATTACTGCGCACGGTTCTCCCAATATAACCAATAAATATTTTTAGTTTTTCTATGTATATATATGTAATCAATGCGCTTACTAGAATGGTTATATAGTTAGACGAGTCCCGAAGAAAATATTATGACGAAGAGAACATTACTGGGCCGTTCGTTATCGTCTCCTAATTTAAATAACAACAATGAAGTATATTAATCTATGGTATAATCCATAACATTAGCATAAACCAACCAAGGATATCGTTAGTACTTACTACGTAATAAAAGAAACAGAAAAACTATTATATTTAAGATCATCAATATAACTGGCCATGGAATTTTAAGTACCCACATACGCTGCAGACATTTAGTTAAGCTTAAGTCGTTACGAAAAACATTTTCCTTATTACAGAACTAGGAACCCGAGGTATGGGATAAACTATTCATAAAATATATTAAATTTAGTATGTACCTACTTTACTTATACAAACATTATTTAAATACAAAAATAAAACTATTTTTTTATTATTTTGCTGGGTCAATTGTCCAGCAATATTTATTTACCTAACTTTGCAACGTACGGCAAAGCAACTCTTTCTATAATGTAAGGTGACTCAAGTTATTTATATCCATTGAATCATTTCGATTTGAGTCAATGAAAACGACCTTATATTATCTTCAAGATCTCGAGTAGGTACTTCCAAAATTATACCTAATCTGTGGTTTGAATCTTCAAAAAGGTAATGAATCCTGAAATTACTTGACGCCACATTAAATGGTGATTTCGTTAATTTCATTCAAGTGTGGAATACGTTTAACTTCCTTAATAAACGCAGTTGGTTTGAAGATAAAATAATAAATGAAGTCCGACAATTTTTAACCATCATAAAAATAATGAGGTTCTCAATTCGTCGTATTAAAATGATAGTCTTATAATAATCAGTCTCGTCATCCATGAGGTATAAAATAAATAATAAATAAACAATAATCGAAGGCATTATACATATACCTAATACATACTGTGAAATATAACACGTACTCTCGTTAAACCCATTATATTGTCATATTATTTACCACACTGTACACGAACAAGAAAATATTGGTATAATTACACAATTAGTTATATAACCATCTTTATATTGATCAATAAATTGTAATATATTTCCTATCGCGTTGACATTACAAATTACCGGTATATGGTGTGCCCGCGATTCCGTCCGCGTGAAATTATGTTTGGCCCTTATTATTAGTATAGATAACAATTCATCCTTGTCCTAAATTTTACGTTAGTGATAAATTCTTATGTATGGAAAATATAAATAAATAAATTAATATAAATATTGGTCACTATTTATAATTCAAGAACGGGTGCATTGATTGAGCTGAAATTCATTGGGGAAGTAGCTTAGAACCAGGAGCTTGAGAAGGATACTTTTTATGCGCGGGGTTAGATTTAGGTGCTTAATTGTTTTAGCACCCAGGAAAGGTGTAAAAGATAAAAACATAGGAATAACCGGGCGAAGCCACAGGCGGGTACAGCTACTCTAAATTATAATTTAATCTACTAAAAATGTTTGAATCCATTTTATACTTACTCCAACATAACTTATTGATGATGTTTTGAATAGTCAAGCTACATTCATATCAAACACAGTAATTTTGTTTTAAGCAAAAAATCAAATTGCAAAGCAGAACGAATTCCAAGAGATAGTCTGGCAAAACCCATAATGGTCGTGGACTCATTATAGTTGTGACGAGCATGTGTTGTAGTTTTATTTTTAGTTTTATAACGACCTGCCTTATGCCGCTCACCCTTTAGTTTCTCATATAAAGGGCGTAGGTTGATTGATAAAAAATAATTATTCACCTAGATCAAGTCATTTAATTTCCCTATACCCGGTACCGATATCTGTCAGATAGTACAATTTTTTGTTCCGATTGAGGGAATCGAACCCGCAATCCTGCGACGCAGACAGATCTTCGCCCACTGTGCCACAGCGTACCAACAGCGCGCAATTTTACGCTAAACTATAAAAACTTAGGCAAAGCGTGATAATTTCAACGTGTCAGAGGAAATACCTAATTGATATACCTACCTATACACGTGTATGTCGGTAGGTAGACTAGATAGGCTGTAGTGTTGCTGGAAACCTGAACTCATCCATGAACTAAGAGGTCAACTAATTGCGAGATACCTACGTTATATCTCTTTGTTAGTCTTAGTTAATTGAGAGTAAGCTAGACTTTCATTCCGAAGGTCGTGGACACATCTCTATGTTTTTTACGAAAATTAATGTTCGCTCTTAATCATGTTTTAACGGTGAAGGAAACAATCGTGAGGAATCACAGTTACTGACGTTACAATAAAATAAATGGATATAGGTACAATGCCTTGCCTTTTCTCCCTACATTTTCCCGTTAAATTGTTATCTTCAAAGTAAGGAGGTTATAAGCTAGTCCATAAACCATAGAGATTACAGATTTCCTGTCAAAGTGCATTAAATTAGTTTTGTAAGCATCTTCAGCATCATTACTGTTCCTAATTACACTTCCGAGAAGTTTCCTGGTTGTGATTCATCATTCATTTTACAGTCTAACATGTTTTTTCCTTCCTTAACTAAAAATAAAATTAAGAGACATGACCTTACCTCGCTATCTTAAATGTCTGATTCTCTGTTAAGTTAAGGAATGGAACATAAAACATTATGTTAGTTTAGCAAGGTTTGTAGCTTAGTTTACCTATTAAATAGCTTAGGATATTGTTATTATGCCCTTGAATATGATTGTCCTGTGTGACACTCAGTTTTAGATAGTATGTTTAGGTTTTACTTAGATAATTGATTTCTTAGCATCACGTTTCTATAATTATGATGTTCCTCTGAAGATGTAGGTATATTATCAAGTTGGGGAGTGTAGGTACCTAGAGTACATCAAGCGACCTAGACTACGGACTTACGGACCTACGAACCTACGGACTGAAAATCTAGTGTGCTCCTACTTAACCAACACGGCTCTTCTCAGATAATTACTCCACATATAATTCGAATTATAGTTTGATGAAAGGTTTAACTTTACCGCAGATACTCAATAATGAATGCCGGCGGTTATGATGCACCTAGTTCTTATAAAAAATGTTAACAATGCGTAAGGAAAAATATTTTCCTTGGAGAAGTTTAAAAACAACGTTATAAATTTTCCACTTTAGACTATTAAAATTTATAAGGATAATAGTAAGGCATATAAAAACTATGTATGTAAGTTGAGAGTAAATAAATACAATCGCCTTCATCAATTCAATAGAGGAAAATATGCTTCTATTATACAGTTTGGCTTGTCGTTTGTAAAGAAGTGTGAATCGTTCTTGGTAGAGCTACTTGTTACTTGTATAGAAATGTCAATCGTTCTTGGTATAGTCATAGACTTAATAAGGTATAGTGACTAGTTACTTGTATAGAAATTTGAATCATTTGAGTGCTCATGGCAATGCAACTACTAACTCCATGCCAGAAAACAGTAGGCCAAAACAGAACTACTTTTTTGTCTCATCGGTTTATTGCACGTAAATGATTATTCAACCGGGACAAAGTTGTCTCGAGCCGTTAGTAAATGACAAGATATTATATTCCCTGCTCAGTTAACCACCAGTATAACGGTTGCCAACTTAACCGTCAAGCCGTGAGATAATAATTAGTATTTAAGGTTCCGTAGTCAAACAAAGAAACCCTATAGATTCCCTATGCAGTCTGTCGTGGGTATGTGACGATAAGAAATAAAGTTTTAGTAGTAAAGCTTTGTAAAAATTTGTGAATCAATAATCGGAAAGAAGTATGCAAACGATACAATCTATATACATAGGTATTTTATAATTGGTTGAAGACTCGGAATTTATCATTTTAAATTGAAATGACAAAATCCGAGTCTTCAACCAATCATAAAATATGTTAGCTATTTAACATATCCCGCCATAGTTCAGCGTAAAATATCATAAATTTAGTACCTATCAAGATAAACTATGTATGTATAACTGTCGCTGAAACAATCTATCGATTAGATTTGATTGATGTCGTAAAAAAAGCACAATCACTTGACCAATAAGATTTGAATGAGAGTAAATAATAGGTGTTATAACCTAACCTAACCTATAATATTATATTACGTTGAACGGAACCCTTCGTAACGCGTGACCCGACACGCGGAGTTATTCAGCTTAACGTTAACTGACAAACGACAGTAAAGCCTTCTTAATTCTAATGTTCAGCACAGACAGCTAGGCTTTTAAACTATTGTTTTATTGTGATGCGGGTTCATTTCAGTATAAGGGTCCTTCTTCACCAAAGTTGAAACGTTGCTGCATTTAATATCCTCCAATGAGGGGGCTTAAAGCTTAACGTAATTATTTATTTATTTATTATTATTGTTTGCTTTGTAACAGCATACAATATCTTAAAAAACAGTATATCCACTGATTTCTTCGAAATCTGCTTGAAGAAAGTAAAATTTGTGAGTGGCACATGACATTCAATTTCCACGAAAATATATGTTTTTGAATATTTATTTGAGTGGACGAAACCGCGGAGTGGTCGGCTAGTAGCCTAGACAAATTTGTTTAGAATTAAGTTAAGAGTTTTTGTTTCATAAAAATAACTATGAGACTAAACAGAAACACAAGGTGTATGATACACCTTATCTTCCACCTTGCGTCTATGTTTATTCTCGGGTATTAATGATAGCTAAGTTCTATTTTTTTTCTAAATGTCAGGTGTGAATGACTTAGGTATTCCCTGAAACAACTTACAAAATCGCACCCAATTGGTGTAAGTACTATTAGCATACCTACGTTTAAATGCTATTTGCAAACATTGTTTAATTCACACGTCCATATCGCGGGAAGTTGTTTGACAAGAAAATATTACAATAATTATGTATGTGATTTTAGTAGATTCATAGAAAAAAAAATAGGTATAGTAAAACCATTCTAAAAATGAACTCCCCTCCACAAAACCGTGATGATTTCAACGTGTGAGAGGAAATACAGAAAAACAGAATACACAGAAAAAAAAAATCGGAATTCGGTGGAGGGGCGTTCATTTTAGAAATGGTTTTACTATACCTACTAGTGTCTTGGTCCATAACTTCCGTAGTTAAGGATGCATTTCAAACAGGTGTCAGAAGGTTGAAGAGAACAAAGTTAATATACCTAAATAGTATGTTTTTAGTAATACATTAACAATGACATTTGGTATTAACTTTTAATAAGACAAAGCACCTGCTACATTTTATTGCTGTCATAGAAAAAATTGTGTAATTGTAAATATATTTTTATTACCTGGATGTAACACATCGAAGCAAGGGTATATACCTAAGGGTTTTTGAAATTTATAGAATGGAATTTCGTAGGTAATAGGTAAATAAGTAGGTACCTAACATGTATTCCAAGATCAAAGCCATCGAACTTCAAATAAAAGCATTGTATGTACGATTGTACGAATTCAGAAATTTCTAGACTCTTTAATCAATGCGATGTTATGATGCAAAATCCCGAATTATCTATACATAAATGCTTTCAACCCCCGCGTACGAACGTCACGGCGAGTGGGCAGTGGAATATTTTTAAACAATATCGTTCGGCATTTCACTCAGTGGTTGCCAAAAGTCTGGATACGTCAGTTGTGTAGTTAAAACAAGGAATACCTATAGAAACAACAGGACCAGAGTTATAATTTTAAGGTAACTAATATTTTACACAAAATGTCTCATAATCAATGATTTTATATCTCATAATACGATGTGGCCTAGTTGGTTTTGAAAATAAGTCCTATAAAGTTTGTAACAGATCATCTTATTTCGTTTTATAGATTTATTAGGAACCTTTGACTCGGTTAGGACTTGTCCCAGATTTCAAATTTGAAACTTAATAGATATTTTTTACAGATTATTCTAACACATGCCTAAACATGGTTTATGTACCTATAATAGAAAAAATAGTTCTGGGTTTCAAGAGATTAATTAAACTGTCTAAAAAAATCTGACAGTAACTTCCCTTTAGGCCTCAGTCTCGAAACCAGCGGGCAGCGGGGCGGCGGCGGCGGCGGCGCGGGAGAGGGGCGGGCAGCGCATACCTGTTCTCGAAACCAGCGGGCAGATCGCGCGGCACTGTAGCGGTGTAGTGTTGTGTTCGTGGTTGTGTTGTCGACATTCGCAAACGAAATGTCTCGGCGACAACATCTTTTTGATTCAAATGTATTCCTAACGCTCGATTTATTGTGGGGAAAAGCAAGGAAACTAAATGGCGAGTTTTATCGAAATTATGAAGAACAGAGACAAAATCCCGATAAATTCTACGACTACACCAGAATGAGTGTAGAAACTTTTGACTATATTCTAGAAACTATCAAGAGTGATTTAGTGTCTGGAATTAATCCAAAAAGTTTTAGAGGTATATCTAAATAAAAAAAAATCTAATAAAACGCAGGCAAAGCCAAGGACAAAAAGCTAGTTTAATATAATCAAGAGCAATAACTATTGAATGAATGAACCGATTTCCACGCGGTTGGCAGCATTCGACGTAGTTTTTCAACCTCATTAAAAATCTATAAGTTTAAAATGATCGATCGAGGAAATTCGTCCGACTTATGTACGAATAATAAGAAATTGTTTGTCCGGTACCCGTATTAATAATTATAATTTATTCATAAAGTACCCGTACGAATAAAAAATAATTTATTCATACAGTACCCGTACGAATAAAAAATAATTTATTCGTACAGTACCCGTACGAATAGATTCAGTCCAAAAAAAAGTACAACACTATACTACAATGCAGATGCGCAACGCGGTACGGTCACCGCTCGACTGGAGTGCACCGCTCGTAGCCCGCCCCCGCGCCGCTCCCGCGCCGCTGTTTTCGAGATTCGGTCCATTTGACAATACGCATAAGATCCTGCCGCTCCCGCGCCGCCGCCGCCGCCGCCCCGCTGCCCGCTGGTTTCGGGACCGAGGCCTTAAAGCCTATTTAAGCAATTGACGATTCGTTCCTACAAATTACAGAAATCAGCGTTAAAATGAGGAATGATCCGGAGATTTTTTTATATTTATGCATATCACGCTTCGCATATAATAGCCAGAAGTAGGTATTTACAGAAAGTATTTACATTTTATTTAAATAATTTTATATTTAGATATAACATCTACAATGTTATATTTGTTAATTTTAGTTCAAATTTTGAATCTTGGTAACCTGTACGCATAGTGTTATTGAATCTGGGAAAGGGCTTTGAATTAATTAAACCAAATTTAGAACGGGATTATACTTAAGCTATCAATCTACTAACCTACATTCGTACTACTAGCTAATTGGAATTCTTATCTATTTCCTTGATAATTTCGTTGAACATTTTTAACAACAATTAGTTTGTAAATAACAATTTTAAACTTAACATTGTATGCGCATTACATTATATGCTTATTATATTGCTTTCAAGCAGAGCGAACGACCAACCTATACATATGTAATTACAAAGTTTTCCGTTTTAAAAGCAACGTTGAAAAGCGTGAAATTTTGTCAACCATGTTTTGATGAGTTATCATTTCAAAGCTAAGAACTAAACAGATGTGTCTAATTTGTTGACTCGATTGACGTAATACGCTATTTACAGACGAAATTATGAAAAACAGTTGAAAATCTAAAAGTAAGTAGGTATAGATACTTATAGACGATTTGTTTTAACGAATAGACATTGCACAACCTAAGCCGCTGGGCGTGAAACTTCCAGGATGTGTACCAAAAACAACACTTGTACTAGTTTCCGCCCGCGAGTTTGCCCGCTTTTAAATTTCCTTTCCCGTGTAACTAGCAGGGAGGAAAGAGGAAAGGTAGTAATACTTTAAGGCTATAATTATGTAGATAAAGTAAATAAACGCAAGGGAATCTGTCGGCTGGTCGGCTAGTTGCAGTCTAAACTGATAACTGTGGTATTTAAAGTTATACGTATTCTTACGGAGCGCCCATAATAAGATTAAGTAACTAGTTTAATTCGTGAATATATCACAATGCCTATCAAGTAGCAATAGTGAGATGGCAAAATATGGCGATAAGTTGGTTCTCATAACGCAACGGGTTGCAAAACTGAGTTGAAACAAATAGATTAATTAATTCACAAACATAAAATAGGCTTCTAATAATGTTAAATAGATATTTTATTCGTCTTGCCTAATCGTAATCGGATCATCGTTTGTATAGGTAGGATACTATCATCTATAATATTATAAATCTAAAGAGTTTGTTTGATAGATTGTTTGTTTGTTTAAAAGCGCTAATCTCTGAAATCGCTGATCCGATTTTAAATAATATTTTTATTAGTATAGTACAGGTTTATTATTAGTATACTAGGTATACTCTTTGGACCTGTTCTGTAGGTACGTCATTCAACAATTTAATAAATAAATAGCCTATTAAGTGTCCCAGACGTCTAAATGTTTATCTACCTCAATTCATCAAATTCGGATCATTGGTTTAAGAAAAGAATTATGGAGAGTTAGTAGTAAATATATTGATGATGTTGTGGATTGGCCTTGTGACAATCGGTGTAATTAATACTCAGCCTAGACATGTGTAATAAAGCCATTGTTTGTGTCATCATAATCGGCATTTGAATCAATTACTGAAGGCGTGAGCTTGAGAGCCTATCAAAAGTACTTTTACCAAACACCGCGAAGGTCAGAGCTGTACAACCAGCAACCACACTGGCGTATTCATCAAAAAGATATGACATTGTTGTAAACTGAACTTACTATCCAACTAATATTTAGGGTTATTAGAACACGAAACGGGTAACATACCATGATTCCAATATTTTTGAGTTCCAAATATTTCGGCACTGTTACAGGTAGAAGTAGCTACACAGTTAGTTTCCCGATATTTTAAAACTCGGGAAACTCAAAAACATTTAAATCATGGTATGTTCTCTCCAAAAGATCCTATTGCAGGTTATGAGGGTCTTGGTCTTGGTGATCGCAGTAATATTATATATTTTTTTACTAAATAAGGTGCCAGTTTATCTGGCAAATTAAGTAAGGTCAACCGGGGCAAATGCGTGGTATTTCTCGATCACTTCAAGTTAGAGCCACATTGTGATCAAATGTATGGCATTATCCACTTTTTGAAACTGTAGTCCAATATTATGGCTATTTCTGCACAAAGTTCAATCAGCGATATCTTCCCTGGAGCTTTACAGATGTTTCAAATGGACTTTTTATTTTAAATGGGAATTTTAGATGCATTTGCCCCACTTTGGGAAAATGCGTCTTTATTGAATAAAAACTTTATTGGTAAGTTTTTCGTGATAATAACTAGATATAACTTTTTGGTTCAAATTTCTTTGCAATAGTATGATAGTTAAACAAGTCAAAAATAATAATTGACGCATTTAGAGACAATTTAGTAAAAAATGGGGAAATGCGTCTATATTTTGATAGACGCATTAGCCCCCTGTTAAATCCAGATGTTGTCAACATTTTATTTGGGTACGGACAAACTATCAAAACTCAACAAAAGTCTAAAAATAACAAATGTAAGTAATACGATGGGACGATAGTAGACAAATTTCTACGCGTGAGATTTTGATAGAACCGTAGAACAATACAGATTATAACAAAACACAAATTTGAAGGCTACACCGCATCTTTTTAAAATTAAAGTTAAGTATATTCTGACTTTTGTATATTTTCAAATAATAATTTGACAAAAACGATATAAAAACTTCCATGAGACTAGATTTTATTTACATTTAATTTTCATATTAAAATTTGCCGACATAAAAAGGTTGACGATATATGTTTTGGGGGTAAATGCGTCCCACAGTCGCAATTGCCCCATAACAGCAGACGCATTTACCCCAATAAATTAATCCAAACCTTATAAATGGAAACATTATTATTTCTTTAAATAAAGCTTTTTCACTAAAAATAACTGTCTGTGTAGGTAGCCCATAGTTTATTCCTTACAATGATTATTGAATAAAATCAGTTAATTGAAGAAAACTAATGACTAACATGGATTTAGTAACTCGCCTCACGCAGTCAAAATTTGTTCAAAAACGTGCAATTTTCAAAATGGCCAATAACTCGAATATCTGAACTGCCACGCCATCCGCACGAACTGCATGTTCTGTATTTAGTTCAAACAAATGCAACTAGATGACAGAAGTCAACGTATGTTGAATAGTTCTCGAATAAATTCAAAAAAACGCATTTGCCCCAGAGACGCATTTAGACTGGTTGACCTTATGCTATAAAAAGATTAAACGAAAAAAAACAAAAAATGTGTAAGTATATAAATAAAATAGTTTTAAGCTGGTAGATTAGTAGTTTCTTAACTTCAAAATATTTTATCGCTCTTAGCAGTCTAAAAGACAGGAAAATAAAATATAGCAATTACTTTTTGTCGAAGTCTTAAGTATATTGAAAACAAGACAACTTAACTTAACTTAATGACTGATAAACAATAGTAATTACGTACTAATTAACTAATTCAGGGATATTTGCAAGGATTCGTCGATAGATATTTTACTGCGACTAATCATTTGTTTTGAATGTTTGGGAATATGTACCTATAGATAACTGCTAGATGTGCAAAAGGAAGGGTACAACTCTTCACGCAAAAAACTTATTAAATTATATTAAACTTTACAATGGTATTAAGCTTAGACATCAGAATAATAGACAGGTTACTTTTTACCGCAGAAAATCTATTAAAACGCGATTAAATCCACAGGAAACAGTGTTATTATTTAAGAGAAATATTGTAATTAAATAATAAAGTTAAAATTTATTAATACCTTATTTCCTTATTAGAATACCTTAAAAGCCTTTTAACAATTTTACTTTAGATTAGAATACCTACTCTAATCTAAAATTATTAAATTACGATCAATACTAACTCTATGCAAGCTATCTAGCAATGAGAAACTAATATAAAACCATGAAAATTTTGCTCTATCACGCCACTCGTCTTTTTCCAAATTTAATAGGAAATATATAAATGTATCCTCACGAAATGTCCTATGGTATTCCGTAATAAATTGGCTTTATATTTAACGCAAAAATAATATGAAAATCAAACCCAAAATTAGAGAGATTATATTTATCTTAATAATGTATGTATGTTATTGTACTTATATTATGTATTTGTATCTACTTAATTGATAAAATCATATAATTTGTGTGTTAAAGTTCATTTAGAATCAATAAATAAATAACGTTTAATGCTGCAAGATAGAAGTTCCGCTTAGTAATAAAGTCAAATTTTCCATGACAGTTGAGTGCCTTTTTATTGGCCCTATAACCAAAGATATAAAAGTACACATACCTTTACTTAAGACTTATCATATAATTTGAAGTCGACAAGACTTTAACGAGAAGTGCTTTCACTTGGATAGATGACATTAGGTTCTGCCCACGGCTCTGTCTGTTAGATTTATGTCTATTCGGTACAGATAATTTGTTATGCATCTACCAACATTAAACTTGATATGTCAATTTCGATAATTTACATTAGCAACTATTACGAACGCTGTAGTCAAATCTATGAGGATTATTTCTATAAGTAAATAAATTGAATATTTCAATCAAAGACAATGAATAAAATGTATAGTGCAATGAAATCTAAGAAAAAACAAGCAAATAATAATAGATAAATATTACTGGACAATTCACATAAGCAACATCCAGTTCCGTTGTAAGCTTGAAGCTTCTGTTACGTTAAATTTCCAGCATAATTCAGAAATTCAGCGATATAACATTTAAAAATTAAATATGTTTAATTTCAACAAAACCGGGATATGCCAATGTAAAATTTTATCAATTTACGATACAAACACAAGCCATCGATCTGCCCAAAACCACTGTCAGCGATGTTATCTCCATCCAAACAAATTCAAATAAAAACAAGGAGGACCAGCAAAGATGGTTCGATGCATCGGTGTCAACGCTTCCCTTGCTATATAAACACGGGCTTTATCAAACCACCACCAATACATTGCTGACCGTCAACGCGGACGCACATTAAATCTCAAAATTGTGACGATTTTTGTGTCAGTGCTTTTTTGTCTCTGATCAATCGGATCTCAAGTTCATGTGAGTATTTGGCTTAAATTATTATTTCCGGTAAAATAATATTAATAATATAATATTGACATTCGTAAAATAAAAAAAAATATATTTCAACTTTATTATATGAATTTAAAAAGTAAGAAAATAAATATATATTTTTATAGTTATGAATCAAAATTAAACTTAACCATAACTAAAAAGAGATTATTTTTAAATAAATACTATTTATTTTATCTATTTTTATATGAAAAGCGTCCTTCAAATCAAATCATAACATAAAATAAAAATTAAATTTGAATACACGTTAAATTACAACCCCACAAAAAGCATTACCATAAATAACTTTATTAAAATGCAGCTAAGCTTACAATAAATTTGCATTGCAGGCAGTTTGTAACAATTCCGAGCAATGATATACTTGGTTACCGGTAAACTTGAATTAATATGGCTATTAATATTTATTGTAGGCTAACCAGAAAATTAACGACTATTATGATAAGTGATTTATAAATTGATAAATTTACTTCATTGCATTGAGAAGTACTATAACCTCGCATTTGACTCAGTTTCTAAAAATATTTATTGTTTTATATTAACCTATTTAAAAGATAGAAAGAATTAAGTGTTTCAGATATCGTATTTGCATGTATTTCAATATTTAAATCTATAAACAGTAAAATTTAAATTACATGTATTCAATTTGCAAACGAAATAACCTCACGAAACTACCGAAGGGCTGGTCATTTTTAATTTTACATATACTTACGTTATATTGTATCAACATTGAAAAAAAATGTTATAAAAGATGATTTAATGATTAAAAAAGTATAAATCGGAAGTAAATCTTATGCAAAAACGTGACCATAAAAATCGTATAGCAACCATATCGAAGGAAAATATGCATAACACTAACTATTAACATAACTTGAATGAAACGATAAAACACGCATTTGCAAATATTCAGAGCATCAAGAACTTTGTCGTTAAAATACAGGCACACACAAGTACATAAAGTTTCCTCGGAAAAACTATTAAGTACCGGCTCTACATTAGATAATAAGAAACACAAAGTAAAAGATTTCAGGGTTAATGTCAAGTTGAACCTTCCCTTTAACAGTTTTCGGAGATTTGTGTAGAAGTCCTTGAAGATTTAAATAAATTACCATAGCTCAGCGTCGTGGAACTAATCTACACTGACACAGCCACAAAAAGCTTTTTACTCAAACTCTACAGGAATATTGTCTATGTCTTGAAAAAAAAACTATAAGTTTTACAGAAACATATTACGGTGTATCGTATCGTACCGGCGCTAACTTGAAACAAATCAATTTTCATGAGACGTTACAAACTAAATCATACGATATAAATTCTTTTTTACACGAACTTATGATTCACAGATTAAATCAGAATTGCAGATTAATATTTCACATGATATACATTCCAGATTTATAACAGAAGCCATTTATTAGTAATATATTAAGCAAATCAAATAGCTATATTCGAAATGATGCAAAGTTCATGCAAGATCATTAGCCTTCAACAGAAAGAATAGCAGAGAGTTGCAAAAGATAATCGTGCTATGTTAAACAATAAAAAACGCGTAGAAATTAAATTCAACAATAGTTCATGAACCGCTTGTAAGGTTTAGTATAACAATCACATTCGCATAAGGATGTAATGGTGTTATGTACCTGTAGCTTTACCATCAAGGGAAGTATGACGCAGGCTTGCCTTCTACGCAGTAAATTTCCTTCAAGTGCCACAACCATCGAAAACAAGTTTATTGCTAACTTATTGTTACCTTAGCATAGGCCGGGAATAGGCTTGGCACAAGTATTGTGACCGGCAAGCCGCCAGTCAAGGTGACAACTAATTTTATAACAATAGAGATAATTTGCATGGATCATGCATTTTATCTGAGACAATTATTGAAAACGTCAAACCGAGCACGGAAAAAAACAAAAAGACATTTGCAATTTAGTGATCTTCACGGATGTAACACGACTTTGAGGAAAACATTGTTTTATTAAGTCTAACAGTGATTGGCCACCATTAACGGATATTATCTTTATATCTAACGTTGGTTCTCAAAGTCAGAAAATATATTTGCATAATTGCATATAAACAAATTAGAATGCAATAATTTACGCCATATCTGACAAGCACGATTAAACCATATGGTTAAGCAATGGTGATGAAAAGATCGAACTCGACACAACTATGATGTCTATGACAAATTGATAAGAAAAACGTGCCTGATAGCTATCGGCTTGAAGAGATGAGTAAATATAGATAGTTCCATTCCATATTAGTTAAGAAATTAGTGCCGTTAACCAAATATTTTACGAAACAGATATTTTTAGATGGCAATGACCTTATATGCCTCTAACCGTTTCCGTATTATTTATGCAAATAAACATTTCCACATCAGCAAGAGTTAGTATGACTTATGATATATGTAAAATCTGATTCAATTCAACGAATACTTGTTAACAATACGCTTAATGGCCTTGCAGAAGTTATTTACAATCCATTGACATTTCTATTTGGTTCATGAGAACTGAGATAATTGAACCGATCCTTTACCGAGACAAAAGCCCGTAGGTCGCGATGTTACCCAATAAAATTTCAACATTGCCAGCAATAATTAATAATGAAGGAGATTACGTACAGTATACAATTTGACAAGTCACAAATATATTGCTAAGTAGCTCAGACAAGAAAGTAGAACCCAGACTAGACCAGGCCAGCATTTTGAAAATAAGAAAGTATAACTTGATTTTAAACTCGAAGTTTTAAAACTATCATTGGGTTTTATCAGATTGAATAGCATTATCAGTACTACCAACGTACCTACGTTTTTTTTTAATATTTTTTGAGTGTCTCGATATTTTATAAAACTACGCTAATAAGGAAATCGTAATAGCAATAATCAGTAATTTTAGTCAATAGTCTAATTAAAAAAAAAATTTTATTTATACAATCCCAAGTTTTAACTTTATGTTCAATGTTGTAAGTAACCACTATGTTAATAAATCATTATGTTTCCCAAGAATATAGCATTCTGAGGGAGAAAGCGAAACCAGTTTGGGAATTTTGTAACTTTTATGGTACGAAGAGCATTGACATTCGTAAGGTTTGGGAGCTTGTGCCCTGGTAGTGCAACACCAAGTGATCGCAGAGTAAATGCCAGATAATCAGATAGGTAAACTTGTTCCAAGTTGCAGTTCACGATGAGAATGGGCTGCAATGAACTATAAAGCCCTTCACGACTTAATCAAAGTTTATGCGCAAGATGATTATGCTCACGATTACATGATAATTTGTGAATACCTCAATAATTACCTGCAACATGAAATTTACCAAATCGTAAAATTACGATGAATTAGCCAGCTTCCATTATCTAACTACAATACGTGTCACTCAGTGATATCAAAATAATCAAAAGTATTGCGATTACCGTGACACAATAATTTGTTGGAATCATCACATCATAAAATGGCCGATGTGAACACAATAGGATTAGCACAAAGTCACGAACCTTGGTCATTAAATTCATTATGTAGCAAGATGTTTCAAAATATCTATTTTGATATGAATAATAAAATTAATGTCCGAACCCTTTGTGATGATAATGGCAAATGGTAAGACCTTAATTTGAATGGCCAATTTAACCTGAATACATACTTAAAGATATTAGCTAATTATTAACTAATTATAGAATTAAATATCTAATGCAACTGTCGATCTGAAATGAGTGGGTATTAGAAATCAATTTTGTCTACATCCAGTTTACTGTAACTGATGACTAATTTACTAATTTATATTATTTCACTAATTTATATTATAAAATTTACGCCAACATGAATAAAATACTAAACATACATCAACTGAGAGTGATTATAGTTGTAGGTACTTTAAATAATTACAATGAACAGAAGTCCTTGTAACATTTCGATGGACCACAAGCGGAGAAAAATGCTTAATGCAACATGTTGATTGTGTACTCTACGTGATCGTAAATCTAATATTCTACGCGCTGTTGTTGAATACACTAATGCAGGTGATTCAATCCTATAGGTATATGAGTCTATAGCATTTATGATTTAATTCAAAGTAGTGGCTTCTGATAGTTTAATCTTACAGAACAGACAATTTAGCTTCATAATAAAAATGCTATTAGATAGTTTTTGAGTAACTAGGTATTATTAGATTTAGCTCATTATCTGAAAGTTACTATTAAAACGTCGAATTGATAACCTATTTAAATCTAAATGAAAATAGCGTTCAGCACATAAAGGACACACGCACGTATTTCGTAAAAACAGTCAGTCAACCGTAAAGTTAGATAGAATTTCGAAACGGCAAACAATATAATCGATGAAGCATGTTCAAAAGGTCTACCAAAACAAATTGACAAAATAATGAACAGGATAGAGAGATAATGACAGATAGGTCAATACACAAAATAACGGTCAATAAGCGACGTGAAACTACTCTTATCCGAGCACTATAAATAAAGTTTGCTGAATTATTAATACTCCAGACAGATACCTATTAATAATATCAAAGGGACTCTGTCGAAGGTTCATTACCCGGCAGGAAATTACGCATTTAGAGCATGAATGGACCCTGGCTTCAATGAATGGTCAAAGTGAATTATATAAATTTATAAGATAATGACTATAATGACAAGAACATGCACAACGCAGTATTGTCTTGTAATATCTCATCACTAACAGCATAAAAGCTAAAATATTAGGAATCGTCTTTGCATCGTGCACCATGTCTGAAATAATGTTAATCAAAGATAACGTGGGAGTTTCTGCTTTACCTCGTAATTAAATTAAACAAATACCATAGACCGTAGAGCAAATATTAAACTTCCTTTGTTCAAGTTCTATGGTATTCCAGTTTGTTAGCATAGCTGAAATTCTACGATAGCTAATGCGATGGGAAATCACGTGTCAATGAATGTGAACTAAGAGGGGCAAATTTTTTCATTGGGACAATAAGCGGGCGTGCTGGGCTGGTTTCAATTGGAAGATTGCCGAGCCGTGTGGGAAGGCAGCCGAGGATATCCTTCCAGAAACTCCACAGCAAATCAGGCCCTATCAGCTTAACAAAGAGGATAGGATCGTCTTACATGTTTTACCTAAGCCAAGATTCTGAAAACGTATGTTAACAAGAGCTTAGATTTGTGCAGGCAAGGATAATTCTTGTTAGGCGCTATTTATTATTTGCCGTGGTTACGTCTAGATGAATAAAAATGAAATTCTCCCTCGGAACATAATAGACAGTATCTATGTTGCGAATCAAGTTATAAATCGCGTAGTTCTATTTCTGTCTAGCGCTTTTACGCAATGACAAAGGAGTTTGCCGAAGTTGAACGACCTAAGGGCTAAAGCACTTAACAAGGTTCAACAACGATCAGAATGGACTTAAATTATAGCATACAGCGCGTCAGGGATCAGGAGGCAACGGCCGATGTTACATCGGGGAACCAGTTTTCAGAACTGCAGTCTTATTAAAACTTACTTTTATGGTTTTTTCATTTAAAAATCATTATAGAAAAGCAGCTGGTTCTTTTTATAGTTAAACAAATTATCTTGAATGCATTTTGTTTTTACGAGGCTATTGCTACTCGATTTTGGAATCGATCAATACATAGGTATAGTTAATGGTCCTTAGAATCCTAACTTATTCTTCGAAAGCGAGAAAGTTTCTGTGGACGAATACATTAATGGATAGACGTTTGTTACTCTTATTATTAAAATACTATTAAAATTGTGCAATTATAGAACAGACTTAAATGAAAATTTTACACGTATAATTAAATCATCTATATCTTCAATACATATAAGCTAAATTTACCGGGGGAAAATCCATTATAGAGAGGGCAAAGCCGCTGACAGAAAGCTAGAGAACAATAAAACTGTTGTAACAAAGTAATATTTAGCCACTACAATTAATTGATATGTGGATCCATTATGTAAATAAAAAAGCATTCCTTCTTAAATTAGGCTCAATAACAGTAAAGATTAGTTCTTGCCTAAAAGAAAATAAGCTTTATGATCTGGTAAAAAATATTGAAATAAGAACTGTCGTAATAACAGGTAATCGTATGAGTTACTAAACCGGCCCTGTATCGTTGAACTTGAGTCGTAATGAAACACTAAAATAAAACAAGAACGGGCATCTTAAATGAAGAAATATTCACTATAATATATACAGAAATATATATTTGTGCGTTCGAGAGCTTAGACAGTGTTTTTAATATTGTATTGAACCTATTTTAATTATTGGGGGATTTGGAATACCACGCTTTCGGATTGGTAATCGCAGGAGGTTAGATCATAACTTAGATCTAACCTCCTGCGATTATAGAATTATAGATTATAGAATTGGTAGCTACGTGCACTAGAATAGGACAGCATATTGCATTCTAGATGCCGATTTCATTCAATAAAATAATTAATATTCAGATGTGTAAACGTTTGGATCATCCATAATTCCAACGCATCCTCCTTGCGCACAAGAAACTTAGCCTGCATTAATAACTGGCTCGGTATACTATAATGTATGTGTAATAAAAAATATAGTAGATAGTTCTCGCTGTCCTGATTTAGATGCGGTTTTTTTAATAAGTGTAGTAGTTGCGGATGGTATATATATGTATAATAAGTTACCAGAGGCAAGGGCGGGTTGCTAGTCATGTATAAAATATCTAAAGACATGCCATTTTATTAGGTAACTTAATAAAATTTCAACAACGTCGAACATAATTTTACATTTTTCAATTACGATCACATACTTATTTATTGTTATAATGGCCAATGCGAGTAATTTTATCATATTAATAAACTATTCTAAACATAGTATTTATAATGGTCCCTGCGCTAAATTAAGCGCAATTAGCTCGTGCGTGTCAAGTGTTTTATTAATTTACAAAATTATAGGCTTGTCACTTGTGTGATCCTCACAGTGAATGGGAATCCTTAATCTAAACATAATAAATATTTTCTAATATACTATATAGGTATAATGTATGTTATCTATTATGGGCTGACTTTAGTCATTACAATATTTTTTTAACTGAGACTCGCTGCGTAGTATTTATTTCGAGCAAATTAACGATAGGCTATGAAAGTGCTATTTATGATTAAAATTGATTGCCTCGTCCGGTCCAGGATAGCAATCTCGATCTATTTCCAGAACGGCGCCAGACTGCATTCCTGCAGGACCTGGCATAACGCCTTAATGTTCCACCTTCACTATAATTGGAACTTGTATCATCATTGCCGAGAATCAATTCTATATATAAATCACACTTTGATATTAAAGTGAATCACTTACTAAGGTTTCTTTAAGAGGCCTGTTACCGAAAATCGCGAAATTGCTCGGTTTCCTCGTCCTAATTCTATGGTTTGCGTTAGTTGTTTGATATTACAATTACATCTTTATAATAGTTCGTTTTCTCCTCTACAATAATAGTAGAACACATTTTAGAGAACTTGTTTATATATTGAGTAATAATCATTCTCCGGATACATGTTTCGTAAAAAACGCTTGAAGACCTGTTTTTAGAGCTCTAATTTGTAGATTCTAATGAATATAGGCGATCAAACTATTTTTTATTATATTACGTATGTCCTATTCTTCAATAATGATAGAAAACATTTTCGTTAAATGCTTTTATTCTAAAGATATACCGAATTTAATAGCGACCGAAAATGCTTCGAAACAAACCTCAATAACTCCGAAGTTCTAAATCAATGGGACGTCATATTTATATCAAAATATTTATCAACATTTGCTTAAACTGTAACTGTAATATTAATTTTAATTTGTAGATCGGTTTTGGTAATTTTTTATGAATAAAATAAAACTACCATAATTTAGTAGTTTTTTCATTCCGCCGGCGATTTCCCTTTAGTACCGCGCGAGCGCTTGTCGTCGGTTGAAAATTCGGAACCTATGTCGGTTGAAAATTCGGATTCTTGAAAAAAATATCGAAATATTTCGTAAAATGTCTAATAATAAAAAATTTCGCGATTTCCTGTAAAAGGCCTCTTAATGGAAAATGGCATAGGTAATCTTCAAACCCCACGTGGTTTCCAATCCAACGGGATTCTCACTTGCAGGCTTAAGTTACTATGTAATGTACCTAATATTATTACTTTTTTCAATACCCTTTTTAATATTTAAGTTTTATTCAACTTTATTTTATTCAAATAAACCCCGACGTAATGGAAATTTTGTACTTGGATACAGTACCACTTTCACAAATAGTTATCTCCACTTATCATATTAACGTCAATTTTGAAACGACTAGTAAACACTTGTCCCCCAGCGCCCGGCCCTTAGATGATTCGGTCCTAATAGGAAAATTGCTGCAAAGCCGCCGGTGCGTAACATTGGCCTTACGAAGAACACGACTTGCAGACGTGCATTCGCTCTCGCACTTCAAGCTATTAAGCCGGCCACTAATTATATGTTTCTTTTTTTTCAGGATGAAGGTCCTATTATTCTGCATGGCCTTTGCGGTGGCGACCTTAGCGATGCCAGTCGCCGAGGAGCCAGCCTCAGCTGTAGACCCCATTGTACCAGCGCAACAACCACAAGCTGAAGCCGTTAAAGACGACAAAAAAATAGAAGCCGCCCCATTGGCAGCTGTGCCTGAACAACCAGAAGCAGCCGTTACAGAAGACAAAAAAATAGAAGCCGCTCCATTGGCAGCTGTGCCTGAAGCTAAATCAGCAGCAACTGAAGAATCTAAGCCAGATGATGAAAAATCAGTCCCAGCCGTTGTAGCTGCGATTTCAAATGAGCAAGCGAAATCTGACCCGGAAGTGGTCCCCACTGCCCCTCTTGTCGACCCTAGTAAACCCGAAGATATCATCACCACCGAAAAGAAAATCGATATTGAACCCATAGCAAAGCCCGCTGTTGAAGAAAAAAAAGATGAACCTGCCGCTCCGAAAGAGAAGTCCGACGAACTTGATGGAACCTCACGAATTGTACGTGACGCAGTTAAGGAAGCCTTAGAAGATGGATCAGCACCCGCGGAAGTGGCCAAAGAAGAAGCCAGTGAGAAAAAGGCCGAAAACGTGGAAAGCAATGACGCAGCTTCACAATCTGTTTCAGATATCAAACCCGAGGAAAAGATTGAATCAGCTGTTGCATTAGTTTCCGTACCTGCCGAGAAGGTTGAAGAAAAGGGCACATCTTCAGACGTTGCCGCTGTCACTGAGGTGCCTAAGCCCGTCGACGCCAAGCCAGAGGAAAAAGAGCCGGAAGCACTCAAACCACAGCAGGAATCTGACCCCAAAAAGCCTGAGGAATCTAAGCCTGAGCAGCCAAAACCCTTAGCAGACGCGCCCCATGAACAAAATAAGTCTGAGAGTAGCAGTGAAGAATCGTCAGAGAGCAAAGAGTCGGATGAGGATAAGAAGAATGATGAATAGGTTAATATAGAATAAGTTTCCAGTATGTGTAGTGAGGTATAAGCGGCGGGCGTGTGTCGACGGACCTCGACACGCATCCACCGCTGGAACGCGTCCTGTGAAGCATGACTGAACGAGGAAAGCACAGCTCCGTTCAACAACTGTAGAATTAAATTACCCATGTTGTAATTATTTCTCTGCTAAATTATCGAATTTCAGGTAACATAAGTAATTATAGTATTAAATAAAATGTTTTTTAAAATATCACGGTTGGTTTTTTTTAAACCTACTAGATACTAGAGGAATTATACGCCAAATGACGCAGCGTCAATCTGTGTACTGACCTACCCATTTGAAAGCGTGGTACAACAAATTTCTCAAGACCTATAAAAAGATGTATTAGCGTTCCACTAGGTTAAATTAAAATCTTACTTGGTCTGTAAGCATCTTGCAAGCGATGACTCCTAATGACCACCAGTCCACTGCATGTCCATAGGGTTCCCGACTCAGTACTTCAGGAGCTGCAAAAAGATAGTTTAAAGTTTACATCAAAAAGTATATAACTTAATACTTAAACTAAACTAAGTATATAGTGGTTTAATACAATTATTACCCAATTTAATATTTTGAATAAAATTGGGGTTGTATCATTTTGATATAGTGTAAATTTAAGGGGTTATGTAGTCAAACAAGAAACCCTTAGTTTCGCCAATGTCAGTCCGTGGTTTAGCGGAGACAAAATTTCGACGAAGCTGTACCTAATAAGATTTTTGTATAATTACATATTAAAACAAACAAACACACACTTCTCGTGCTCCACGCATCTCACGTTCCATTCATACATAAACACTTAATTCTGATATTAAAATCTATGGTAAATCTAGAATATAAAATAATATGTACTCATCGATGGAAGGGGAGATCCGCCGTGCACTGGAAGTCTTCATCTTTGTGTTTACACTTCTTAAGCCTTATTGCCACACCCAGTCTTTTATAATATAGCCTAACACAAAGGCACTTTTGGCCACTGCATTCTTCCGATGATCGTTAACTGACTTAAAAAAGGTTTTCAATACGACTGTATTTTGTTTGCTCCCACAATGCTGATATCTACGTTTAGTTAATATATGTATATAATATGGCCTTCCTCGATAAATGTTTCTACTATCCAACACTGAAAGATTTTAAATAGGACCAGCGGTTCCTCAAACTTCAAACAAACAACCTTTATAGTATTGGTAAAGAACTTGATTTACAATACAGGCCTTACAAAATAAATATCCAACTTCGTGCATTCTAAGCATTCTGTTGGCATTATTTGAATTAATTCTTAATTCTACTTAAATGTTTAACAAAACATCTAAAGGTGTATGCAATAAAACAGTCAAAATACTTCATCTTTTATTCACTTATAAATATAAATTATCACAAGACTAAATTTTTTTTCGTTTATTATTTTTTTGAACTTATAGATCACAACAAATATCCTTCTTATACTATTTACAGCTACATTGAACAGTTCAATCATCCATGAAACTAAGGCCGCATGAAGAGGCTAAGAACACTAGCTTGAACAAACACGAGCTGGGTTTTTACTTCAGACATCTATGATACATCACATTCACATCTCATACAGCATTTACATATTCGTGTTCGGTATTCGTCTCAGCACACCATAGTAGGCCATTTTGAGATTCGCACACGAATAATATGGAGTGACAATCGCAAAAGAGAATTGCGATGTTGACATACGCGTGTTGGCTTTGCGCTTCGCCATTCGCACGAATGTGTAAATCTAGTGAGGCAGCGTATTATGTGAGCGATTGAACGCGAACGCGATTGGTCGCGAGATGCTCGCACTATACGTCATGTAGGCCACTTCAATATCGACAGTTTATGTTTTCGCGATCGCATCCAAATCGCTCACATAAGTCGCCTTCAAAACGTGGTTTGTTTAATTGATTTGCTGCAATAAGTTATACCCGAACCCCACTGCAGTAAGAAGCCAGTGTCCTTTGACTCACAGAGAAAGGCTTTATATCAAGACTTTATGCAAAGCAGTCTGTATAACGCCAGCATGTATCATTAAATGAGACCAAAATCTTTATTTACCATATAAATTTATGAAGTTCTTATTTATTGTACCATTGGGAAAATATTATTCTCACAGGTTATTTCACTGAAGGAATTAACAAGATGTAGAAGCGTACAGCCCTATCTTTGGTGATTTATGTTATTAATATAAGTGGGACATAAATGTAGGAGATGAAAATCTAAGGCTAGATCTAATAATGAGGTAGGGTAGTGAAATACGAGGGCTGCACTAAAAGTATCGGGAATGGAATATTTCCACTGTTTCTGTCATATTAAAATCTTTTTAATTGAAAACTCCTTGGTTTTAAAAATCGAATACCAATTATTTAAAAAAAAAAGATTCTCGGTCTTGTCACAAGGTTTTGTCAAACTTGTTTACTCGTTGAGAAAATGGAATTGACTCGAGAAAATTCAAGAGCGATGATTTATTACGACTTTCGAAGTGGTTTAACACAAAAACAGTGTGTTGACCGGATGATTTCTGCATTTGGTGATGAAGCCCCATCCAAAACCACAATTTATCGCTGGTTTGCTGAATTTCAACGTGGACGTGTCAAGCTCAGTGATGATCCCCGTCAAGGTCGTCCAAAAACTGCAGTCACCCAAGAAAATGTTGATGCCGTGCGTAAGCTGATTGAGGAAGACCGACATGTGACATACCGCGAAATTCAGACAACTTTAGACATTGGCATGAGTCAAATACAAATAATCTTGCATGAACAATTAGGTGTAAAAAAGCTGTTTTCCCGATGGATACCGCATTCGCTCTGTGAAGAGCAAAAAGTGGCTCGCGTTACTTGGTGCGTCAGAACTCTCCAAAGGTTCCACGCAGGATCCTCAAATGCTGTATACAACATCGTATCAGGTGACGAATCCTAGATATACGCGTACGAACCCGAAACAAAAAACCAGTCACGAGTTTGGGTGTTCGAAAATGAGTTAAAGCCAACAAAAAATGCAAAAACGGCCATTTTGGAGACCCCAACTTCAGAATGGAATGGTTGCTTCAATGATTGGTTCCATCGTATGGAAAAATGTGTCAAATTTCGCGGAGAATACTTCGAAAAGCAATAAATACATTTTTAAATAGTAATGTTGTGTCACTTCCTTGATTCCCGAAATTTTCAGTGCCGCCCTCGTAGAATCAGCACACTCAGCTAATTTTGTGGGATAATATTCATATAAATTATCAAAGTTTTGTATATATCCCACTTTGACTGAGTGTGCGTAACTTAAAAAATAAAGTGTTGTTTATAGTAGGTAGGTATGTATAACAACCCATAATCGTATAAAAAATCAAGTTTGAAAATCATGATAAAAGTTTGACAACAGCAGTATGTTATTAGCAAGCAAGTGAGAGATTATTATAACAATAGAAGACAATTTTAGAAATAAAGAATCTTCTGAAAGATTACAGGAATCGAGTATAAAATAGTGTTATACAATAAATATTTCGGGTAAACAAGTTTTCGTAGGATTTTATGAGGCGATATATAAATTTAGTAAAATAACTGGATATAAAGTCTTAAATTATGTAATCTTGTAACGAAAAAGTTCAATAAAGCTGACTTCAGTAAACGAACGCTGTTCTTTACAAAAATTGCGATACTAAATTAAAAACAACAAACAGACAAGAACACTACAAAACTCACAGGCTAATTAAATTAACATAATCTTATTCTATGTCGTTCCATGCACCATTCCTAAAATAAATTCTATTTACACTTATGTAAAAACAATCACATTTTATCTATAACATTAACCAATAAAGCTCTCAATAATCAAACCTCTTGCATTATTCGAATTCAATATAAAAATTATACGTCATAAGTTATTTACAATTTATAATACACTTTATAGAAATTACCGCTCCACACAGACACACAAGTTTTTTTATTTTTTATTAGCTATATCACAAAGCTATTTTAAAAGACACACGAAAATATTAATGTTAAAATATTAAAATTGAGAGTGGCTTCACTCATTTACTCTAAATTTAAGTTATTGTTCTGTGTTATAAAAAAGACGTCAAAATATTAAAAGATAATTTGTCTGAGACTTAAAATAAATAAATCTATATAAGGCCTACGATGATTTTTAGCTACAACGGTGCTTTATTTATCTATATAGGAAAAAATGAGAACATAAGCCTACATTACTTCCATAATCAGGTGAATTATCGCAGTATACATACATCAAACACAATCTTTTAAAGACAATAAAAATCCTATATCTATAATGTAATAATTAAATGGTCACATCAACCAGCATTGTTATTTTCTTTCTAAGAAATATCAAGAAACACAATCAAACTAAAATTAAACATAAGATTTTTCATAATAAGTTCGTATAAAAACATATACAATTTTTACGAGAATATGTACTTTAAGTGATGTGTTTACGGCCACAGATAACCTAATCTAAACGTTTGTGCAAAATAAATGAAATCTTCTAAACATCTTGGTTTATATTCACCAATAAATCATATGAGAACTCAGGAATTATTCAATCACATTGCATTTAAAGAGTTAAGTCGCTAGTATTGACCCGGGTTCTAGCGCTACAGTGAAATTATATCAAAATGAACACATTATCGATCACAATGGGAGCGTTCCGCGAATCAACTTACGCACTGTATTGCCGATAGACGTCGGCGGAGCCCCGGACAAATTATAATGAATCTTGAACAAATAAGGCTGAATGTCCGTGAACGCGGTGTCAAATATAAGATCCGCGTCCGACCGACTCGGCATTTTCGGAACGTACTCGTGACGGTTAATAATCTCCGTTATGAAGACGATCTTGTCCTGGAGCATTTCGACGACGTTTTCATGTTTGCTGTGCATGTCGTGTTCGTTCTTCGACTCTGTCAGTTCGCAGAACACCGTCCACACCTCCCACGGTACACACTCGGGTTGGAAGGGCCATCTTGCGCGTCGTTTTTGGAAGAATTCTAGACTGATCGATCCGCGAGGTGGCGCTGAAGTGCCGTCGACGGCTCGAAGTAGATCCGAGAAATCGGATATCTCTCTTTTCACCTTCCGTCCGAGTTCATCCGACTCGCAGCACACGTACGTGAAGTCGATAAAGTCGCAGTCGACGTCCACGTAGCTGACGGTTCGTATGGAGTAGCTCTCCTCGTTGTTGTATGTGAATTTGCCGCTGGATCGGTGGAAGAGTATCGTGTGGAATATGCTGGCTACGGCTTCGTCTATCTGCTGGCCCTCTACGGACATTTCGAACGCGATGGTTCTTGCGTTCATGGTGCCGTCAGTGGGCCGCCGCGGAGGGCCGAGTCGACATAATCACTGGACCGACCGACTGTCACTGGTGGAACTGAGCTCGCCTAACCAGAGAGATGCGCTCTGCCATTTCTAGCAACGGCTCAACATCCGCGCTGGAATGGAGAATGACGGTATTACTTTTGTTTACGTTTATAGGGACTCGGTTAGGGGCTTAGGTTAGAAACGCATGGTGAAAAGCTTTACACGTCACAATATACTTTCATGACATGTATTACACTAATAATCTCATAATTATTGTGTTCATGGATAGTTCTGACTTTTTTTAACTATGATGTTTTTTAACATTATTCCCTCTGTAATAATGGCGCGTGTAGTATATTATGTTACCTGTTTCATATTTCTAAAATTAGTTATTTTAGATCAGATTGCATAAAATATTATGCAATCTGATCTAAAAGAAGTTTCACGTGAACAACGTTTTTTTTTTGACAAGAATTATGTTATCAACGTCTGTTGATACAAAAGACTGTTTCATAAAAAAAACTACACATTATCAAAACTTCGCGTTTGTCAAAATAATTATGTCGGGTAGATCGAAATTTTTAACTTACCCATGTACTTGAGCGTGCCGCAGATGGTGTTGGTTCTGGAGCCGATGGAGAGCCACTTGGAGAGTCCGAAGTCGATCAGCCGGACGTGGTGGTCGGTGTCGAGCAGAATGTTCTCGGGCTTCAGGTCGCGGTAGATGACGCCAGCGTTGTGCAGGAAATCTGGAAAAAGAAAATTACATTAAATTCTTCTTATCTGCAGTAGGAAAAGGATTGAGAAAATAAAGAGAAAAAAAGCATTATGGAATAAATTAATCAAGGATTGAATTGTACTCGTAAATCGAAGATAATACATTTTTTCAATATGATAACGCATTTGACAAAAAGTCAAAGAACAGGCATTATTTGGGAAATGAAAACTCTGCCGGGTAAAATACATTTTTTGCACACAATTTTTTTTTGTTATTTATAGGTTTCATAAACAGTTCATAAATTCAATGTCCCACAACATGTTACATACCCAAAGCGATGGCTATTTCCGCAATAATAATCTTGACAAGCTCCTCTGGAAGTTTTCCGTATTTCTCAAGCAAAGCCAGGAGCTCGCCTCCAGGAATGTATTCTGAAACTAATAAGGAAATATTATAACGATGATAAAATACACATTAAAAACCAGACCTGTCAGTCTGTCTGGGTCTATCTATAAATCCACCAAGACAAAAATAGGTTCTATTAAAACCCGTGCGTTAGAGTACCTAGTAAAAGAGTTTTTTATGATGACGAAATTATTATGAAACCATTTCATACCAAACTTTGGTATTTTCCGCGATAAAAATTAGCCTATAATTCAGTACATAGATAATTTTATTTTAAACGAGACAATTCGTGCATACTCTATCTATTCCTCACAAAGGTGAATCACATACCTTAATAATCAGCGATAAGTCAATATCTATGCGGATAAACAATACAGAAAGTGTGCCATTTTTTATCTGCTATTAGAAATTTCGTGTACTCCAATATTGTAAACAATAACATTGTAAAATGTTGTGCAAAGTTGAATGATTCGCGTGTTTTATTGTTGATAAAAATAAGCGCAGTCCAAAAATCAACATGACATCATTTCGAGTAAGTAAACATGAAGTCAAATGAAATCTTCGACTTCGACTTGTCCCGAGGCGGGAATCGAACTCGCAACCTCTTGCGTCACAGGCGGAACTTCACCCGCTGCCCCGATGACAAAGGTCATCCACACCACACACAATGAAAATGTTTACTTGTTCATACTACGACATAAACACTATTATAGTGTTTATGTCGTAGTATGCCTGACCCCCTTATAACTGAGAGGTATAAATAAACAATATCTAGAAGTCAATGTCCATGACTTCCATATATAGGCACATTTAAGCAGATAACCGATCATTCAGTCACCCAGTGGCGATCACCGGTGCACGCGGTGGAACCCTACTATACACACGTGTATTGTGCATTTGTTTTGACTAGCACGATATCGCTATAATTAAGTTAAGTTTCATTCGCTTGACAAATAAAGGAAATAAAACTACATTAAATATTGGTAAACTATACACATAGCATTGTTTAGTCTAGCTAGTCCCAGACAAATAGCTTCTAGCACAGCTTTCATAGTATATAGTACCCATGGCCTAGGTCTAGGAAGACCTTCCATAGCCGTGTTAGCTAAATAGGAGCACACTCGAATTTCATTCCGAAGTACTTAGCCAGTTTTATTCTAATTAAAATTGGTTTATTTGATAACGATATTTGAGTAGCAATGCATCATACAATAGTATAATATAAACAACGCAAATGTCTAGTTTCTGGGCTAGTGTCTCGAGGCCTATCGTTATCAACGTAACCTACTCACTTTATTTAAGTAAATTATTTGTATACTTGATAAGCCTAAATAACTAGTCCATTGTATTGGTTTTAAAAACGTAGTAAAGGTTAAGGGTATTGTTCTGTACAGGATATTAAATACAAAATCAAGTTTTCACGTCGTTTTAAGACTTTTTATTTTTAAACCGCCTTTATTGGTATTAAAAGGTACTTCTATGGAAAATTTCACGACGATTTTCGAGCGTTTATATTTAAGCAGAAAGACAAATACCTTACAAACTATCTCTTAGCTACGGAGTACGGACATAATAATTAGATAACCCTTATTAATTTTCAATATTAGTTATTGGTTACTTTTTACTGCGAGAAAATCCATTTCAACTCGGGCAGTCTCGAAAGGAAAGATAGTTAGTTATAAACAATGTAATGGATGCACTATCCCGAAAGTAGCCCATATTGTCTTCTATTTAACCTTTTTGGTCAACCTTTGAAACTAAAGATTCAATAAAAACTCAAAGACATTAACATAGCTTTGGCACGAAATTGCAGAATATTTCGATCTGTCCGTGAACAAGGTTACCTATAACTTAGTACTGCATTCGATTTGCAATTCACGAAGACACGCGATATTTAGATCAGTTTGTTTTATGCTTTATACACAGGTGGCTTTACTCGATTCACGTGTTTCGTTCGGAGGTCATTGATACCGAAATACTTAGGCGATTATCACACTACCGTGCACCGGACTGTATATTGTTGCGTGCATATTCTAACACTATTGCAAGTGTTTTTGTTTTATTAGAAAACACAGTCCAACACACTGAAAAATAAATCTACGCGCGTATGAAATTTAACGAGATGTGTGGGGAGGCGTGGCCTTAATGTAAATTTCCCTATTTACGTTCCCACTACTGGAATGGAACACAGGGGCTTTTATTTTGACGACAGTGAGGCCCTAATACACCACGCTGGCCAAGTGCGGGTTGATAAATGACACAAATGTCCTTCAAAGTCCTCAGAATATGCCGGTTTTCAGAACATGTAAGTCTTCGCCGTTAAAGCTCGCGTTTGAAGCGCAGATATTTTAGAAGATTTTCTTTTTCAAAAAAATTTGTGTTAAAAATAAAAAAAACTTACCGATATATAGTCTTTTCTTAGTCTGCCACCGCGAAACGGCACCCGCTATGAAGGAATGGTGACCACAAGCAGTTTGTATGCGCGCTTCTTCTTTCACTTGACGCACTGCGTTTTCGCTAACCAACTGTAAATACAATATAACAAAATAAGAAATTTGTATATACTTACTTACATCATCATAATATTAACTCATATTACCTACGTCTAAGGCACAAGTCTACTCAATAGATAAACCAAGAGAGTCTTCGGGATATTAATACAATATATACTAGATGAAAATAAAATAATTTACGTATTAAATGAAATGTCCGTTTTCCAAAGACTTTTATACCAATGTTTTTAAAGGTAATATATCGAAGCCCAAGACCTACAGTTGGTTCAATTGGGGAGATCCGTGCCGAGTAGAACGTAATATAGGTTGATATAATGAATGACTTATCAAAGCATACGGAATCAACTGGCATTAGGAGCGAGAAAATAGGTCAGGTGATAAGATAAGCTTTAAGGACTTTCGGTTAGAATTTATATCGAGTGTTGGTTTATTCATGCTAAAACAATATGATAGGTAAATCGCTTTAGCTCTGTACATATTTGTTCGTATACTTAATCATCTTAAATGTTACACCAATACGCTCAATATTTTGTACAATAGACTGTAACAGAGGCTCGACGATTTGTTCGTAAAAGTATGATACACTAGAACATATCGTTTTTTTTTGTTACAAGTAAATCTTGTAGTGTAGTCTATACTCACCTTTAAAGGGCCATTCTTGAATTATAAAATTGTAAAGACTATCCTTAATGGCTTTACTAAGCATAGACTATCTAATAATTACAATTTGATAAAATACATGCACCACCACCGTGGTTCTGTCTATCACTCTCACTTATTACTCACATGCAAAGGTGAATAGACACTACACACATACAAATTTAAATATATTATTGGTTGTTCAGTGTCAGCTAAAACGGGAGTGACATTATCAGAACGAAAACAAAAACATGTTAGTAAACAAGATAGATAGGTATGTCCCTACATATAGTTGTTTGTAGTCAGTATTTCTGGTAAGCTTGGTGACTATACTAATTCCCTATAGACCTATATAATGTCTAATAGGATGACATCATAACAACCTTTATCAAAGGTGTGCTACACTGATCTTAACTACCTTATAAAAGGATACATTAAGTCGAATATAGTGATTATTATGGCTTTAAAAACTTTGCATTTTGACATAATTATGTAGAAGCTAAAATATAGATTTCAAAAATTATTATTGATTAATCCATTTAACCTGCTATCGGCCATTCAGCCATAATTAGATGTTATAAATATGTATAGCACTTAGCCAGCTTGTAAATCAACATCATTTATTTTATATCTAGACTAAATGTACGAACCTAGATAAATTGCAACAGATGTGAGTCAAACTAAAGTAATTGCAAATAATTTTATGTAGTAGTAATCCAAAGGCCCATTATCATAAACCAATCCTGTTAAGAAACATGAGAAGTAATTTAGAGCATTGAATAAAGTTTAATTTGTGGTTATGTCTGAGTCATAATCACAAATGATAATATTCAAGGTTAAAACATATCTTTGGCTTATTCACTAGATTGTATTAACTAGTGACCCTTTGTCACTTGCATTTTTTTAGTTTATCTTATATTTTATGTATATATAGGCTATATAGGCCTCCTTGATGGGGGCGGAAAACTAGTCTTTTTTAATTATAGAAAGTAAAACACTCACCTTTCCCTTACTTAGGACTTTCAATGCATATTCTCTTCCTTCAGAAATCTGTTTCACCTTGTAAACCTCACCAAATGCCCCATTTGCTATTGTCTCTTTGATAATAAACTCTTTCTGAAGTAAATCTGTTGTAATGGGGAATTCCGGTAAGAATATTGATTCTTTATGAGCAACGGGCCATGCTGTTTTACTTGCCTCAAGTGGGTTTTTTAATGTTGAGTCATTCCATCTGCAATTAAAATATGGGTATTAAAAAGACTGTGATCCATGTCTTTGCAGTATTGCTCCAGAAGATGTCCCATGTTCATACCAATATATAAAAATAGGTACTTAAGTTTACCTTGTTGGTTATGTTGTAATTAAATCTTATCTTATAACAATATTGTTTAATCATTAATTAGTTAGCAATGATAGTATACAATAAATTACTTTTAGTTCCGGTAGAACTATACATTGATTATAATGAGATAAATTACGGAGGATGCATAGTTGCAGGCCTAGTATTTACCCTTCAATTAATTTTCAATACATCAAACAATATTAAATTTACTCATTTACTCATTTTGTATAGAATATGACCAGGCAGTTTCAGAATTTCAAATATTCATGTTATAAGCATGGAATCAATAATTATATTTGAATGTATATACAATAAAATATTATGCTGAAATTAAGCATGGATATAAGTATGATATATATTTATTTAATTATATAAAATATATTTTAATGACAGGAACTTACTGGAATTTATGTTGGGTTGGTAGAAAAAGTATAACAGAACGAAATAAAAATAAACATGGTAATGTTGTGTTTTCATGAGTAGTTTAGCCACTAACCTTCGTCGTGAAACTCTAGACCAAGGTCGGGATGCGCTGTACACGGACTGGTTACTCGTCAAACTTATGAAAGAACGACCGCTGAGGTTACCCACGAAATGGGACAAACTGAACTGTACACAAAATTAACAGGTCAGAAACCATAACAAAGAAATTCCAAATAACAACTACGCATTCGAAATTAAGGCGAGAGCAATCGCTTGAGAAATTAGAACAAAGCCAAACAAAGCTAGGAGTCACTGTATACCAACACGCGAATTACGTGAGTTCAGCTGGGAATGACATTAGCAAGTTTTTGTTTCATCATTACCTACCTGACTCGCGAATGCTTGACTCTCACGCTCTTCCCTTACGGATTTCGGATTTCTAGGCTGGGAACTTTTATTTTGCGAGTTTCCCATTAAAGTTTAACTATTTTTCAACGTTGGATTAGATTTTTTTCAATGAGCAAATTTTTGTTGATTGGTTTGGGTTGAATGGGTGTCGCTGTCGCTCGTGTCGTCTTCGTCCGTCCGTGATTATATTCTCTTTGGTCCGTCCGTCCGTTTAGATTTCCTTCTTCATAACTGACGTGTTTCCAACATAAACAGTAATACTGGCAGATTTGTTCATGTAAAATATCAAGACATTAATATTAAATACAAAATACAATACTTTTAAAATAAATTATACATCTACATTTTGATATTATATATACCTACTATTAATTATTAAGTTTATCTAAGTATATAAACTTAATAATTAGGTAGCAATTGAAAAATACTTTGTCAAGCAGAAAAAAATATGTCGATATCATATTTTAATAATAAAATATCTGAGCATTAAATACATAAAAATGTTACATATACAAAGTGGTTTCCAACTTTTAATAGTCTATATAAATCGTAATAACCCACCGCAGTAGCGCAGTAGCAGGGCCAAGATCTGCTTGCAACGCAAGAGGTTGCGGGTTCGATTCCCTCCTCGGAACTAATTTTGTATGATCTGCAGATATTTCTGCATTGTGTCTGGGTGTCTGGGTGTTATATATATATATATGTATAATAAAAATATCTGTATTTAATCAAATATTATATTTTTCATATAAATAATAATTGCAAACAAATCTAAAATAGAATTATTAGTTGGAAGCATTTATCCTTCAAACATTTTCTTCTTCTTTTAGATTAACATCAAGGCAGCTCAGAATAAAATAATGTATGTCACAGTCACTCACAGATAAAAAATATTTTGCGTTGTTTATGTTTAGCTGTTTTTGGAATTTGCTCTGCACGAAATTGTTTTCTTGGTGAAACTCAAAACAAGTTTCCAAATTAATTGATATGGTTCGTTTTCCCTTTACTATGTACTAAAAATAATTTATTTTTAAGATAAAAAAATATAATTATCAACCAAATTCCGCATACTTTACCAAAATGTGATGAATAAGAAAATGATTAATAACCTTTGGACTTTGACTTGATAAGCATTTTTTAGTAATCTGTAATGAAAAATATTGCAATCGCTCTAGGAGTTCCATTGATTGTTTCTATAATTGTGTCTTATCATCTGAACAGTTCACAAGGTGGGTTTAATTTATCTACAAAACTTCAAACCTTGCTATTAAAGGCTAAGAATAAAAAAAGTTTTCATCTCAGTTTGTAGGAAATTATCAGAGCTGCCAGGAAATCTACCTCTCAGTAATATCATATTGGTAAAATTTCAATTTGAGAATATAAGTAACTACTTAGCTGTATTATTAGCTAATAATTGGATATAAGTCAATCAAACTCAATCAATATTTTATTCCAGTTCCAAAAATGGCCAACAATGGACTGCTATTCATAACAAATGCAGCGAAAGCACACAAAGTGTGTGTGAGAGCGTCACAATTTGTTAAAAAAGTGTTGTATGTCAATTTAAAGGAGGGCCCGGAGGCTACGCTGCCGAATATTAGCAAGCAAATAGTGAATGTTTATTCTAAGGTAACCTTTACTATAACTGTTCTCCATAGTTACTATAACTACCAAATAAATACACTTCATTAAATTTTGTGGGTGCAATTTAATATACCATACATACCATCCAAATTGTCTATTTAAACTTTAAACAAATATTTTAGTAAACTTACCATATAAATAATAATTTATTTTACAGACAAAATGTAACCATATCGACATAAGACTTATGTTAAAGCCCAGTAACAAAGATTCCAGGATTAAAACAAATCTACCCATAGATATGGTTCTGTATGACAGCGAGCTTCAAGACACAGACATGCTACGTGAGCTGGTGGAGACGGCCAGACCGGGATGCACTATACAGAGGGTTGGTACGTTCATCATATCAACTCAGATGTAATATACGGAATGTCTCCTGAAGGACATGTATCATTAACCAACCTGCACTTAGCCAGCCAATTTTCCCACTTATTATATTGATTTCAGACGACCTCTGTGGCGCAGCGGGCGTAGGTCCGCCTTGCAAGAGGTTGCGGGTTCGATTCCCATGTCACATTGTTAGTTACCGTACTCTTCCGAAACGGCTTTACCAATTTTAGAAACGGGTAACATACCATGATTCAAATGTTTTTGAGTTTCCTGATAAGGCTTTACCGATTTTTATCAAATGTTAAGTCTGAGAATCGGCTACTATCTATTTGTATACATCTAAGATTTAAGGGTAGTAGTAGAAAGCGTGCGAAGCCGCGGGGCGTCAGTTAGTATGTATAATGAAAACAAATATCTACATATCCATGTATGTATATTCTATAGCTCTAAAGCTTATCACGGGGCTAGATTTTGCTGTGTGAATTGTCCAGTAATATTTATTTATATTCTTTTTCAGATATAACAGAAGACACGCAGCTAGAAACATCAGACAAGCCGGTAGAGACATACGAGTACGTGGCTCTCGGTGGTACGTTCGACCGGCTGCACAACGGACACAAGATCCTGCTGTCGGAGGCCGTGCTGCGCGCCACCAAGCACGTTACTGTGGGCGTCACCAATGTTGCCATGATTCAGAGTAAGTTTGTCATTTCGTTTTATGTACAGTCAGCCAAAAATGTGGTTACCACCCTACGGTTGTGATTCGTTTGTACGTCAGTTAAATTATGTTAGAAAAGTTAACCTTAGCAATCATTACATCCCACGTCTCATAGGATGTCGCGTCCGAACGTAATACCTGGAAATCATGTAGGGCGGGCCATGTCCAGCAGTGGATGTCCAATGGCTGAAATGAACCTTTTAAACACAACCTTGCGTAGTAGCCACACAGACCTGTAAAAAGGAGAATGGATTATGCATGGTCACTGTTAAACTTTAAGTAATAAAATATTTCGTTTCAGATAAAAAACTGTTTGAATTAATAGAACCCGTAGAGCAGAGAATAAAAGAAGTTCTCACCTTCCTGAGAGACATTAATCCAGATTTAGAGTACAACGTGTTTCCTTTGAGTGATTTGTATGGACCAACGAAGGATGATCCAAAGTTTCAGGTTAGTTTAAAACAATAATAATCTTTTACAAAAAAAAGCACGACTTCAGAAAAATACTATAAAAAACTTACTAACGCACTAGACGCCCGTACGTTTAAGAAAGTTTCCCACGATTTCTCTGGTCTGCCATCATGTGCTCATCAAAATTGATTAAGTAGTTTTTGAATAAGACCTACAACTACAATTTACTAGGTACTAATTAATATCATAAGCACTAATACATTCATGCCAATATTAGATACAGTATTAACAGATAATATATTATTCAATTCTAGCTGTTAATAGTAAGCGAGGAAACTCGGAAATCAGGTTTGAAGATTAATGAGAAGAGAGTCGAGAACGGACTCAAACCGATGGAGTTGTACACCATAGAGCTGGCTCCGGACAGCCACCCCGACCGGGCTGATGAGGAGGAGGACAAAGTGAGCTCCAGCAATCAGAGGATGAGGCTGCTGGGAACTTATTTGAAACCACCTGTGGTGAGGTTTAATTAAGTGTTTTTTTTATTTAACACTCAAGTAATGGGGGGGGGGGGGGGGGGGGTCGATGTTAGGGGGGGGGGTCGATGTTAGGTCTCGGTGGGGCGCACTCCTTGCCAGGGGAGTACGCACCTACAAAATGCCGAAAATACCAGTTAGTGCACGCCTGGGAGTACGGAGCCAGGCTATACGGCACGCATCGACAAGTGCTTCTTATACGTCCACGCCATCTTTAGACTGACGCCTCGGTCTACTGATGGGCCCACATGTTCATCTGTGTGGGTCGTCGCTCCTGGGCAATGCTGTGGTCTGTCAACGAGTCCCGTACAATTCCACCTACCTCGGGACCACATTAGCTAAATAAGAAGGGCGATAGGCGAACCTTCGGCGCCTTAAAACCGAATCACCTGGCTAAAGGGAAGACAACCCTAACGAAAAAATTATCACAGCGGAGGGAAGAAAACCCTGGAGACAAAAAATAACACCACACAGAGGGAAGAAAACCCTATAAGAATTCTATAAAAAAATCACAGCAACCAATGGACGCAAAACTAAAAGAGATTATACCCCAGGAGGGTACCAGAGGAAACTCTGGAGAATCCCTCCCTGAGCAATGCTCAGGCTGCCCCACGTATTCTGGGGGGGGCAAAGAATTGCAACCAAAGGATAGTACAGAGAAACCAAAGAAAATACTGACCCAACAACTTTTCCATCCAGGTCTGTTTAACCGACCACGGTCATCATCATTGAGTGATGCAACTGATCAATCCCAAAAAGAGTTCAGCCAAAATACTTGGCAATCAACACAAACACAAAAGAGAAACCGCTCTCCTGATGACAAAGAAATTAATTACAATAAAGCAAAAAGAACCCAAAGAAGACATCAAGTTACAAATATACATAGAGGCATCAATCAAGAACACTTCACTATTGAAACCAGCAACAGTTTCAGTCTGCTGCAGGAAGAGAAGACGGAAACAACAAAACGCATACCGAAACCGCCGCCCATCATATTATATGGGGTAGATGACCTAAAAAAACTGACACAAACAATGGAAGAAGTTGTAGGTAAAGAAGATTTTACCTACAAAATTGTTTCAAAGAACCAGCTGATTATCTCAACAAACTCAGTAGATAAATACAAAGTCTTGATAGAACACATACGCAACCAAGGATTAATTGGATACACCTTTACCCGTAAAGACAAAAAGTGTATGAGAATTGTCATTAAGCATCTACATTTTAGTACACCCAAAGATGAAATCATAGCTGCAATCGAAGAAACTGGAAATACTGTACAAGGAGAGATTGTAACAGCCAGAAAACCTGGGACCAAAGAACCCCTTAACACATTCTTTGTTAATATAACTCAACACGAAAATAATAAAGCAATAAAAAACATAAGATACATATATAACCAAAGAGTTAGTATAGAAGACCCAAAAAGAAAGCAGTCAGTAGTCCAATGTAAAAGGTGCCAACAATATGGACACAGCAAAAATAATTGCATGAGACCTTATAGATGCGTCAAATGCGCTGGAAATCACGAAACATCAACCTGCACTGTTGATAACAATACACCTGCAATATGCGCTCTCTGTACTGGAAGTCACCCTGCTAGTTATAAAGGCTGTCAAGTATATAGAGAAATATTAACAAAAAGGAGGACAAATACAACAAAAACTCTGCAACAAAAGTTTTACAGTACTACTGATAATGAAACAAAATATGAAAATGCAAGCCCAATAATCACTGCTGTTTACAAAACCCAAAAAACACATAAAGACAAGACACAAGATGAACGCCTCCCACTATACAGCGACTCAGTCAGACGTGGACAACGAAAACCTATTATTATACCAGCGACAAAACAAAGTGTAATAGACCTCACAAACGTGAACAATGACGAAATCCATACACAAAGTATACCAAACAATAATGGATACCAAAATGAACAATCTAACAAACGAAACAACGATAGCACGCGAAATGTTAACTACAGTAAACAAAGAACAAACGAAACTACCGAAACGGAACACAAATCCAAAGAACACAGACAAAATCTAGAAGCGCTCATCAGAACACAAACGGAAAGAATTGACCTACTGATCACACAACTTAGCACAATGATGAATCTCATCACTACTCTCATCAGTAAAATATCATAATGATTTCGTTACGAATCGCTACCTGGAATATTAATGGCCTGGCGCCAAACAAAGATGAACTTAGCTTATTGCTTAACGACAACAAAATTGACATTGCCCTTATATCGGAAACTCATCTTAATGACAAGAAAAGATTTGAGTTGGACCGATATTGCGTATACTGTACTAATCATCCTGATAGTACCTCTCATGGTGGAAGTGCAGTAATAATAAAGAAAAACATTAAACATTACCTTCATAGTGAATTTAAAGAAGATTGGATGCAAGGTACAACAATAACTGTAAATGATAAAATGGGCCCACTAAATATAAGTGCTATATACTGCCCACCAAAACACAACATCAAGCAGCACTTGTTTGATCGCTACTTTGAGACACTGGGAAATAGATTCATTAGTGGTGGTGATTGGAATTGCAAGCACACTTATTGGGGGTCCAGGTTAACGACTACCAAAGGACGAGAACTCAAAAAAAGCATTGACAAACAAAAATTGACAACACTGACAACAAGAGAACCGACATATTGGCCAACAGATGCAAACAAAACACCTGACCTAATGGACTTCTTTGTAATAAAAGGCCTATCGGACATGTATTTTAAAGTTGAGTCCTCACTCGACTCCATAAGTGACCACACACCAGTAATTGCAACGTTTAGTACATCATTAATGAACAAAACCGTACCGATGACTCTATATAACCACAAAACTGACTGGGAATCCTTTGCAAAGTACCTTGACCAAGAAGTGAATCTTAAAGTAAAACTGAAAACAGATGAAGATATAGACGAGGCTACATTCTACATTACAAATCTGATACAAATAGCAGCGTGGCGCAGTACACCCGCACTTAACAAGTCTGAAACAAAAACAAACATTCCACTTGACATACAAAATCAATTGAGAGCAAAACGAAAATTAAGACGACAATGGCAAACAACCAGAATTAAAGAATATAAAACTGCGTTTAACAATGCTGCCAAAGACCTTAAAACCCTCATTACTGAAAATGAAAATGACACATTTCAACAAAAACTTTCATCACTTTCAGCACATAAAAAAGATAATTACTCTCTTTGGAAACTAACAAAAACATTCAAAAGACCGACAACTCATATTCCTCCGCTAAGAAAGAGTTCAAAAGAACCATGGGCCAGAAGCGAAAGGGAGAAGGCTGAATTATTCGCAGAGCATCTAAGTGAAGTATTTACTCCGCACGAACCAACCATGCTGGAGTTCGACGATGAAGTAGACAGATTTCTCGCTAGCGACCAACAATTATCCCTGCCACTAAAACTTGTAACTCCGAATGAACTAAGAAGAACAATATCAAAACTAGAAAACAAGAAAGCACCAGGGTTTGACCTAATAACTGGAGAAATTCTTAAAAACTTACCTAAAAAGCCTTTAGTATTCTTGACTGTGCTATTTAATGCTATCTTCAGAATTTACTACGTACCAAAAATATGGAAAATCTCGACTATATGCATGATTCCAAAACCTGGCAAACCACCAACAGAACCATCCTCATACAGACCTATTAGCCTGCTACCAGTTCTGTCAAAATTATTTGAAAAGACAATATTATCTAGAATGAAACCTGTACTAGACAAAGAAAAAATCATACCTGATCATCAATTTGGTTTTCGGGAGAAACATTCTACTGTTGAACAAGTGCACAGAGTAGTTCGCAAAATTAGACAATCACTAGAGGAAAAAGAATACTGTTCTGCTGTATTTCTAGATATACAGCAGGCATTTGATAAGGTCTGGCATGATGGACTACTATTCAAATTAAAAACACTGTTACCAAATACACTTTACATGATCTTGAAGTCCTACTTAAAAGATAGAAGATTCCAAGTGAAATATGAAGACGAGTTCTCCAAACTTCATGAAATAAAAGCATCAGTTCCTCAAGGTTCCGTACTTGGTCCAGTACTTTACTCAATATATACGGCAGACTTACCTGAGACAGAAGACGTAGTAACAGCAACATACGCTGATGACACTGCTTGTCTGGCAAGTGACAAAGATTCTGCTAAAGCATCTGCTAAACTGCAGGCTCAATTGGACAAAATAGATATATGGCTTCGAAAATGGAGAATTAAACCCAGTGTGACAAAATCTACACAAGTAACCTTTACTCTCCGAAAAGGGAACTGTGCGCCCGTCCATATGGAACAGAAAACACTGCCGACAAATGACACAGTTAAATATTTGGGACTACACCTTGACAGAAGATTAACTTGGACAAAACACATAAAAACAAAACGAACAGAAGCAAACATGCAATTCAAAAACTTCGCTTGGTTATTGGGTCGCCAATCGCGTCTCTCTGCCGAAAACAAACTTCTGATATATAAGACCATCATTAAACCGATCTGGACTTATGGCATAGAACTATGGGGATCAGCAAGCAACTCCAACATAGAAATACTGCAAAGATTTCAGAACATCGCCCTAAGAACTGTATCCAGTGCACATTGGTTTGTGAGAAATTCAGAAATCCATGAACACCTAGAAATGAATACCATAAAGGAAGAAGTGAATAACTATAGCAGAAAATATAAGGAACGACTTAACACACATATCAACCTTCTAGCCCAGAATCTGTTAAATGACCAAAATGACTTGAAGCGCCTCAAAAGATGGCATATTCTTGACCTTGACGAAAGAAGCTGATAGACTGCTGAACCATAAATGGATTATGTAACTCAATGGAGTAACATGTCAAAAATCAAAATTCCACCCTAGAACACATCTGATTATGGCCAAACGGCCGATTGCAGATCAAAAAAGGAAAAAAAAAAAAAAAAAAAAAAAACACTCAAGTAATAACGGTTCACATTCAGCCAATTTTTAATAATTCATAGTCAGAGATTAGTAGTAACTAGTTATTACTTTTTTGCAAATTATTAAGTTAAGTAGTTCTGAATTTATTAGATGTCCATTGGATCCAGACGTCGCGGCGTCACTTATTTTAATTTAAAACTTTGATATCTTTGAAAGTTAAACTGGAATCTTTCTTTTTCATTTTCTAATACTTATTCACCCAATAAATGTTTTTCTTCTTATGAGTTTAATGATCTGATAAATAAATGTACAATATTAGATATTTATCCCAAATAATTTTGTTTTCAGCCCAACCCTAACATTCCCGAATGGCCGTACGTGGTCGGACTAGCGGGCGGCATCGCGAGCGGAAAGAGTTCTATTGCAGAGAAGTTAAAGTGAGTACAACCATCTTGACTTATATCTTTCTGTATAAGGGAATGTGGTCGACAAAGCCATTTGTTCTGTGTAAAAAACAAGAGTCAAGAGAGAAATCACTGTGTCCCAGCAGTGGGAACCTAAATAGTGGGGATGATGATTTAAAGATTTATGTTATTTATTTCCATAAAATCCTAAAGATCACTTGGACAAGTCAATAAATTAATGAAATAAGTGATGATGATGGTTCTCAAGATAAAGGGTTTCAGACAGACAGAATAATGTGAACGACTAAATTGTCTTCCGAGGTTTATAACCCATATGAGGAACTTATTTACTCATTTTAGTATGTTCGTAGAACAGGCAGCCCTAAAAAACAAAAATATAACAAAAAAAACACTAGGGTAGGGACCATTTATGTGTTCCAGCATGAACTATTTTAACCTTGCTCTGATGTATGAATATTTTCTCTTTCCAGGCTAAAAGGAGCGGCAATAATAAACTGCGACTTTATAGCACACGATCTGTACCGGCCGGGGCTCGCGCTCAACCAGACGATATCGGATACGTTCGGAGCACACGTCATCAACGGCTCCGGGGAGGTGGACCGCAAGGCGCTGGGACAGATTGTGTTCAGTGATAAGGTACATAGTCCACTATTGTACTGGCGATTGTAGAACTATAAGTTCTGTAGAACTATAAGTTCTACAATCGCCAATAAGTTCTACAATAAGTATACTAAGAAACCAGACGATATCAGACATCGTAAGTTTAAGTTGGCAAATACATTACATAAAAACATGTAAGTAAGTAATTAGTTTTTAGTAGTTATAAGAAGTGTTATATTTAGTTATAGATACTGTTTGTTTTCTTAAAAAATAAAATAAATAAATGAATAAAAAAGTAGAACAAGATGTTATTAGGATTTAATAAAGTAATAAACAGTTAAAATTTAATAAACAGTTAAAATTAAGTAAATAATTTTGCACCAGTGGACATTCGATAGCTGATTATGATGGTGAAATAATTTTGGCATGATCGATTACTTTGAGATGTGATTAAAAGAATATACCTTGTATGCTTTCAAGTTACTCATATAATTATTGTATCCATATTATTTTATAATTATATGCGTATATATTATTTTAGTCAAAACTAGAACAGCTGAATAGTATCCTGTGGCCGGCAATCTTGTCCGAAGCTCAGAATAGGATCCGGGCGCTGGGCGCGGCTGGACACCGCGTCGTGGTGATGGAGGCGGCCGTCATGGTGCGCGCGCGCTGGTACCTCCACTGCCACCAGCTGTGGACTGTCATTATACCACCGGAGGAGGTAACTTAATAGACTAGATAAAGTATCCTGTGGCCGCACTTTTGTTCGAAGCACAGAGAAGGATCCGGGCGCTGGGCTCGGCAGGACAGCGCGTCGTTGTCATGGTAACACATAGACTTTTATAACACACATAGATTTTGTGGGAATTGTTATAAACACTAAAATTTTAGATGGGTTAGCTATCGCCGTAAGTTGGTGCAAGACACAGAACGACACTTTTTCTTGTATTTATGAGTAATATACAACTTTTTTCAAAGAAAGTTAGAATTGGTTTTCCCTTTTCTAACATTGTTTTGGTAAAACTGACACAGATGTACTACTTAATGATATGATAAGTGTACAACAATATATATTTCTTTCTAGGCCGTGAAAAGAATCCAAAAACGCAACAACCTAACCGAAGAGGAAGCGAGACAGAGGATAGCTTCGCAACCTTCTAACCTCGAGCAGATCGAACCCGCTAACGTTGTGTTCAGTCCGTACTGGAGCTACGAATACACGCAATCACAAGTTGATAAAGCTTGGACGAATCTAGAACAAATAATTGGTAAACCACATTAAATGTGAAATTTACTTATCAACGTAATCTAAAATTGGTGTTATCTAAAATGTAAGGCGACAAGTATATAGAATAGGTGACGGTGCGGCGTAGGTAAGATGAAGTTGATAGCATTTTTACATTTCGCCATCTGCTTTCATTTGTTTCATTGCAAAATGTTTGTAAGCGACATATACCTACTATTCTAAATGGCTATGGCATGTTTTGTTTGATCGCAAAAATATCCTTAATTGAGAAATGAAGTAACGATACTAGATATTAAAAAAAACATACCATTCTCATTTTTTCCATACTACTTCAGCGTTGGCTCATGTCCAAGTAAAATTTGTTATCTAAATTGTAGACATTTCCACGACCGCATTTACATTACAGTTAATAGTGAACCGCTGAATAGGATATAATATTATTAATTTTATAACAACGGGAATTACTCACGTTACAAAGGAGTTAAAATACTCTTGACGTTTCGACTCCTACAAGAACAGTCTCAGTTCCGTGAAAACCGCGCTCGTGCAGCGAGGAGACGGAACATGGCGGAACGCTTACTCCTGATAAAGGCTGTTCTTGTTGCAGTCGAAACGTTGTAAATACATACGTATGTAATTCCCGTTGTTATAAAATTAATAGTGTAACTCACGAAAAATTTGAAAGTGAAATAGGATATCATTTTGATTGTAGTAGTTAAGGTAGCTAGGTAGAGTATTTTTTTTTCTTTACCAATAGACAATAAATTATATTTAAGTTCTTATCTAGTTATAAATTATGCCTGTTATAATTTTGGTTAATACTTACAGTGATTAATACAATTGTGATATAAAACTTCGTTATAGTAAATGGTGATGGTTATCTTTTAGAGCAGTGTTTTTCAATCTGTGGGTCGCGACCCCTAGGGGGGTCGCGAGGCCTTACTCGGGGGGTCGCCGGCTCAAAGAAAAAGAGGTTCTTAGACAACGAAAACGCAATTTTAGTGAGAAGGATGTGCTTGTTTATTTTTTATAAGTGTATCAAATTGTGGTGATATTTTCGAAACATTTACTATCAAATCATTTTCTAGTTGTAGTCTATTTCTTTTTTTAGTTTTGATATCAATCATACAGGAAAATGTCAATTCACACAAGTATGAAGTGGCGAATGGCACTAATAATTTAAGAGCTTGTTTGGCCAGCTCTGGATATTCGTGTTTTCTTTTTATCCAGAATACGTCGACACTTTGCGAATAAAATTCTATTTTAAGCATGCCATCAGCAGCTAAATCTAGAAGAGATTCTTTCATTTTTGTGGTGACATCCGCCAGATCTATTGTATTGACCAACAAAGGGTTTAAAATCCATCTACGCCCATTGTCAGCTTCAGAGTGCAAGTCTGGAAAGTATTTTTCGTTACCTAGGTCCTAACTAACTTTTTTTTTTCACAATTTTTTTTTCCTTTCTACGTCACAATAGACCAGTGCCGATCCCTTCAAAAATGCTAAAAACTTGGATACCAGACAATTTAATTTTAAGTATCTATTTTATCTTTTACTATTGTTAAAATATTAGCTTTTTAATAAAAATCGGTGTGTTTTTGTTCATTAAAATCTCTATTTTTTGATGGTTAAAAAAATATATACATTACCATAGTAAATTTTCTCAGAAAATGCACAAAACCGAAACAAAAATTTGTATCATTAGGTACAATTGCGTCATAAAAATGTGATTTTGTCTTTTCAGACTATATAATAACAATAATAATATAATAATCTGTTTGTATTATGTGCAATAAGTCTGATTATAATCAATTATATGAAATAAAAATTGCAAAAATCACATTTTTATGATGCAATTGTACATAATGGTACAAATTTTGTTTCGGTGTTTTGCATTTTCTGAGAAAATTTACTATAGTAATGTATATATTTTTTTTAACCATCAAAAAATAGAGATTTTAATGAACAAAAACACACCGATTTTTATAAAAAGGCTAATGTTTTGATACGTGAATTTTCGATTGAAAATTAGTCTATTTTTATAAAAATTAAGTCAAAATAAGGTGAAAAAAATAATATTTTCAATCAAATAAATCACAGTGTATTCTGGACATAAAGAGGTAAGTTTTCACCAAATTTCGTAGAAAAATATCAAGTTTTGAAAAAGATAAATAAAAAAAACAAAAAACTTGGTTATTTAAATTTTTCACATAAGTTTTGAGGTTATGTAAAAAAGTTGTGAATTAAAAGTTGTAGATCGTCTTATTACCTACAACTTTGCCATATAATTTTTTTTCATAGGACTTGTAGTTTCACCGCTAATTGGGATAAACCATTTTCTCCCCTTAAAAGCCCACCCCCTACCACTTCCCGAACTCAGATCGACCGTAATTTATTTTTCCTTTAATTTTTATCATATTCCCCTCCTTTTCTAATGGGTTTCATCCTACTACTATTTTTTCCCCTTTCAAAAATTAAAAACCCTGGTCTACAAGGGGGTCGCCAGAACATTTCAACTTGTAAAGGGGTCGCGAAGTCAAAAAGATTGAAAAGCACTGTTTTAGAGTAATGTAAATGTAAAACTTAATGTACCTATACATGTTCTTTAAAGTTATTCTCGAGAGTTTTGACTGTCATTTTAAAGACCTATCATAAAATAACTGAAATAAAAAAAATATTAAGCGCAATTGTAAAAATATGTCCTACTTAATTATGTTTTGTAAGATAATGTAGAAAAATGAAAAATGTGTTTATAAAATCAATAAAATATTTTTATAAATAATAATAATAATAAATAATAATAATAATAAATAAATATTATAGTTTAGACATTATTTTTATTTAAGCCAATAACCCAAAGTCGTAATCTCTTTATAACAAACCTGTAAGTAATATACCTAAACGATATGCCATTGATTTCACCAACCCGCACTTGACCAGCGTCAGCGTGGTGGAGAAATAATTATCAATAGGGGTGATGATACATTGAATAGTGTTTCCAGTAAAGTAGTTTGATACCTTATTCATAAGATAATAAGCTAAGTACTTAGGTATAATATATTCATTAGATAAATCAAATATTTTTGGATTCCGAATCAGATAATCATCAAAAGATTGAGCAGTAACGACCTCATCACTATTTCATAAAAATAAATGGCTGCATTAGAAGATTATTTCAAATCAGAACTATATTTGATTTCTTGTCTTTTAGTCGATTGATTTATTTATTCGACTAGTGGTCGTCATGAAGACATTACATCTCCTTGTGTTTGTACCGTCCCTTGTGCTTGCTAAAATATCAGTGCAGCAAAATGATCGTGAGAGTGATCGATTTAAAGTACTTGTAAGTTTACGATTCAGTTATTGAAAATTTTGTAAGTCTCTGTATGTGCTCGAGTTATTTTATGAAACGTCTATGATTTATAACATTCCAGGTCGATATAATAGCCTTCAATACGATGGAGAGTGGCTGCACCAATTTTATGACATTCGGCTACTTCCCCGACTCATTCTATGAACAAAGAACGATAATGCCATTTACTTTCATCACATCGAACTTGGACGACGAATATTTACTCGAAGACGACACATTCTTAGAAGACATAGTGCCTTACAAACCATGCTACATTATAATCAGCTGCTATAATTTCACAGACTTTGAGGAAAGCCTGCGTAAGGTAATGCAAAGCCCATACTGGTATCCTCCAGCCAACATTATAGTTATCTACGACAAAGAAGAAAGTAAGTTGCTAATAGCAAAAATATTCTTCGCCCTATGGTATTTCAGAGCCAGCAATGTTTTATTATTTCAGTACGATGATGAAGCTGAGTACGTAACACAGTTTAATCCTTTTGTCGTTGACTTCAGCGGCGATATTTTCGGTTGTAGAACCACCAGTACAGTGACTTCACTCGTACAATCATTTGAAGAAGGATTTTTCTGCGAGGAAGAATGCCAAAACGTCTCAATCCACTCAGAACATCGACAGTTGCGATTCGGAACATGCATCGGATTACACTCTCATCAAATTCCCATCCCGTACACTACAGGTAAAGAAAATCTGGCTGAGCTCAATTTATTGGAACGAAAAGGAAATAATTTAAACGGATTCGCGCTAAGAGCTTTAACAACCGATATCCTCCCATTTCTCTCCGTGACTCAACTAAGTAATGGCAAGTATGAGCTGGGTTCAAGAGATGGAATAATGTGGACGGCTTTGTCAGAACTTATGAATTTTACCATCGACTTATCTGCCTCTGAAAACGTACTGTACGCTCGCAATTACGAATTGAACGTCCAACAAGTTTTCACAATGGGACATAGAAAAGGAGACTTATTTCTTCCACCTATCTATCTATTTTTGATTGTCATTTTAGATTTAGATTTTTCCTTTCAGTTTAAGGACAGTGGCGTCTGTTTTATGTCACACAGGGCTCCTTTCGAAACTATTTCATTCAGTATAAAGTCATTGCAAGAGAATGTCGCACTAATCATCCAGTACTACGCGTGCTTTCTCTGCATTTGGATAGTTTTTAATTTATACAGCATTTTCGAATCAGGAAAGCTCACATCTGACCAAGTAGGTAAGGACTTTTTGAACACCCTCCGAAGCGTGATCTCCATTTCTGTTCACAAACCTCCGAAAAAGCAAACCTTTCGTTATTTTATGACTATAATTCTATGGTGCTACTTTATTATAAATTTCACGACTCAGGCTGCTATTACATCGTTCCTAGCGGCTTCAAAACGTTTACCTGAAGTGGAGACTTTCACTGATATCGTAGAAAAAGGGTACAGAGTTCAAGGCATTCCGAGCCCTGACGCAGTTCTACCAGACGAAGACAATGAACTATTTAAAAAAATAAACGCCAAACTGGAACCTGTGCGGAACATGTTCGAATGCATTGAAGCTATGAAGAACGACAGCCAGAGGTTTTGTCTTATAGACTGTGCGGTTGGTCGGTACATGGCAAGGAATTATTTAGATGAGAAAGGTGAGCAGTTTTTACACGTGGCTCAGGATAGAGTTCACAACTACTATTTGAACTATGTTTTCCCCCAATATTCAGTGCTAACAGAATTCGTAAATAAATATTTGATGATGTTCTACGAGGCTGGGTTGATTAAGAAATGGGAGGACTATCGTTTTAATGATTTAAAGGCTGAGGCGCCTATTAAAGCCTTGGGTATGGAAGAGTTGCACAGTGCATTTATTGGATATTTCGGCGTTCTGTCGATCATTTTCATAGTATTTTTATTTGAGCTCGTGATTGGAAATTTGAAAAAGATTTAACGATATTTCGCGATCGAGTACCTAAGTAACAATTCTGACAATGAACACCCTACCCTATGATGAAATTATTGGGTAAATTGAGTGGTTCTAAATTAAATTAAATAATGCGCTTTTATCACGATTTATTACTAATACTCGTACTAAAGTTCCATAGAAGCCTAGATAAAAAATACTTATAAAATCATAATTTTAATTTGTGATGTTTTTGTACTTTTTATTAATTGATATAGGTTACTTAAAGTATTTTTAAACACTTAGCTAGGTACAATATATTATGCACTTAGCACTAACATTGCCATAATATGTTGCTATGAATAAAATATTAACTAGTACTTACATACATAAAGTTTTTATAATAACATTTTCTCATAAGTAAAAAAAACCTTTTAAAAAGATTTAGACATGGATAATATTAAATAGACAAGACACGTATAATGCTGCACAATAAGCAATCGTGAAATGTAGGTAACCGCAATTTTTATGAATGAAATATATATTGTAATCTTAACCACTACCTATTTTGTTTTATATTTATATGTGGTGTAGAGTCCTTAACATCTGATAACAAATATCATACCTAATGTTTACCTAAAAATAAAGCGCTTACCATATATCTAAGCTAAAAGTAATGTTCAAAGAATGGACTAGCAGGTATTCTACAATGAACATAGGTGGTTTGTTGCCGTCATGAGAATTCTTTGGTGATGTGTCGACTCGTTTCTATCGCCATTTCTGTAACAAGGTGAAGATAAGATAAAATAACCTTAGTGCCATTAACGTAAGTAGGTATTTACTATTTAGATATCTAATCCTTAATGGAGGTTTCTCCATAAAACGTTTTACAAGTAAATATTCTGCGACGACGGCCGATGGCGTAGCCTACTATGTTTTGATAAATATTTTATGACGGAGAAGCCTTAATAACAAATCAATCGATGGCTCCCGATTGCAAGATTTGATTTAGATAGCTCTAGTTTATTTATTGAACGTGCCTTCCAAAGAGAACCACGGCTTCTTAGTAGTTCTTAGTTAGTAACTTTAGATATTAACGACATTTTCTTTTAACAAAGTTATAATTAAACTGTCGCTATCTTTAGCCAAAGGGTTTTCTAACTTCAACCTATTTATATCGCAAGGGTCGAGGAAAAGATGTTATCTGGGATAGACGGATGGGCATGTATCGATGCAATCTCCAATCTGTCTCGAAAGATCTCAAAAGTGTAGTTTAAACCCTTGTTTAAAGTTTTGAAATAGTTAATGACAAGGCAATTTTACGTAAGAAGTTTCGATCAAATAAGGGTGTTGATTTATTTAGAAATGTGTTTGAAGATTTTGTTTATTAGTTCGTTTTATGGGGGTTTGTTGAACATTATTTAAGTCATTATTGTTCTGTGTACTGTAACTCGTTAACCATATGCCTAAAAATATTAGAGAAGAAAACACTTTATACAATAATTCCTGGAAAATTAACATAGCTACACCTAACCCCGAGGTAAACTTGACGCTAATGTTAATTCTACATGTACAATATATATTGCTGGACAATTCACACAACGACATCTAGCCCCGTGATAATCTCTAAGCTTGTGCTACGGGTTTTATTGTCTCACCTTGTGGCTCAGTGCAGTTCTTTAAGCCGCATCGTGGTGTCATCGGCGGAGACCCTCGTGTCCTCAGTGGCGGCTCCGGAGGTGGTCAGCCAGCGAGCTCCTCTGCTGTCGGTCCCGGTCGGCTCCATGCCTCGCATCCTATGGAACCTGGCGAAGTAAGTTACAGTAAGCTTGTGTCCTACAGATGGTCTACGGATTTTACTGGTGCTTGGTTTATGGGCGTACATTCAGACAAGTTAGGTCCTCATGCAATATGCGTCCATTATTATTATACATCGACACTCGACACGGCAGACGATCTAATCGAGAAGTCTTTAGATATTGCAAGGCTGGAATGTTTCCCAACGAGGCATAAGATATACAGGGCGTCCCACGGCCATGCCACATGGAGGGAAAGTACCTTAAATATTGTAGATTGAACATTTTACTGAAAGAAGACATTATTTGAATTTAAAAAACAATTTAAACTGCATTCATAGAAATTTAAATAATTACATGGTTGAACCGGGAATCGAACCCGTTACACGAAAAAAAATATTATCTTGTAGTTTTATCATACCGATCGAAAGGCTTCATCATAAGGATTTTCTTTTGCTGAATAACATAGTGTCAGAAATAAAAGGAAGACAATGAATTTTAACATTTTTAACATAAAATGCACTTAAATTATAATAGGGAAATCATGCGTACTTCTCAAGTGGTGAATGTCAGTTGTTTGTTTTTACGGCAATGCCAGCTTTACTGAACTAAATTTCACATTAAATGTTAAAATTCTTGGTCTTCCTTTTATTTCTGACACTATGTTATTTGGCAAAAAAAAATCCTTATGATGATGCCTTTCGATCGGTATGATAAAACTACAGGATAATATTTTTTTTCATGGAACAGGTTCGATTCCCGGTTCAACCATGTAATTATTTAAATATCTATGAATGCAGTTTAAATTGTTTTTTAAATTCAAATAATGTCTTCTTTCAGTAAAATGTTCAATCTACAATATTTAAGGTACTTTCCCTCCATGTGGCATGGCCGTGGGACGCCCTGTATATTCGTCCTAGAACATGGATACTAAAACGTCCATTATAACAAAATCCATAATTAATTATTAGATGTATGAACGTATCTATATTCAACCGTGAACCAAACCATATTTCTACAAAGTGACCTAAGTCGTAATAGTTAGCACAGAAATGTAGGCGTTATGAAACAGTAAACTTTACGATACGAACATACCAACAAGATTATAGCCGCCATTTAAGCTCAACAGCCAAGTTAATGTGTTATGCTCAGCTACCACAACACGTTAATTTAATGTACCAGAATCCCCAAAAATAGAACCTAGTAAAATCCGAAAAACTGATGGGTTATACAAATACAACCCATCAATAAAAGGCAATAAAATCGTGAACTTAATAGGTTTATGTCAATATCAAATCAGCTCATCAAACAGCATAGTGGTTGATAATGTTCTCATTATTTTTAATTTATTAATGGTACCAATTTGTTTATTTACTCACGTTCGTTTTCGTTGTAGGTTACAAAATAACCACACGTAGGTACCAACCAAAAATTTCGCATAAACATGGAACTAATCTTTTTCCACAAGTAAGAGACAAAATCATTCATCTTTCTCATCCTGTATTTTGCGGATGTAGACGCAATTCATCAATAACTGGCAGTTATTAATAAGGATTCTGATACATGCGCCACCTGAGTGGGTTGCCTTGTGGTTCAACATTAGTTAGTGTCAACGGAATACGATCAATTGAAGTTCATTGACTGAGTTATTGGAGCGTTGGGTATATTATCGATAATGTTTATAATTTTAAAGGATCTATAGAAACTTCTATTTAGGTAGGGAAATATATTTTCCGCTTATTCATACATAATGCACATGAAAATCATGGCATGGCATTATATGTATATTGCAATAAAATGCCAAGGTTAAGCACTCATTCCACATAATTACTTTTAGAACCTACAGCGAACTAACTTTTTATACCAAGCTTAAATGAGCTTTTTTAATGAAAGCATTTGAGCCCAGATAGAAGGTGTTGCACATTTTAATAGGCGTATAAACCACAGTTAATAAATAATTTAAATAGTGCAAGTAACACGATATAACACTATATTTCAAAAAGAAAACAATGTTGATTGTTTCGTTGTAATGTAAGAGCTATTCTTGATCTTAATTAAAAGCAATAAAAAACGATCTTTATAGTGACTTGCATTTGCCACCACCTAGCAAATCTATCCTATAAATTGAAACTAGTCTGCAATAATATTGAACTTGCAAACTTAAAGCTAAGTTGCAGTATCTTATCTTCTATATAATTTTATATTGGTTTCCACAAAAACAGCCCTTTCAAGACTAGGTGCTTACTGCCTAAGGTACAAAAAATCAAATTATGGTGTGACCTTACGTCACTGTACATACAAAACGATATAATATCTTTTACGAGCATTATAGAGCAATATTCTCGTTTCTCATAAATCACAACCGCATCGTAAACGAAATACCATTCGAATGAAGCCAGGCTTACGAATAATGTCCTCGTTTCATACATTGAAGCAATCCTTAGAATACCCATTGACCACATACGTGTTCACTGAACTGAATTTTGATTAGGGCTTCGGTATTCAAGCTTTATATACACCTAGAAGCATAAAGTTTAAAATGAAATGGTAATGATGTCAATAATTCACCCGCAGATATTATTCGTATCACTAATGCCTATCAAAAATTCGTTTAAAAAGCTTTTTTAAAAATAACGAAACTTTCTTTAAATACTCTTATGCCAATAGGTTTGTGGGGGTAAATGACCGATGTAGTTGCATTATTTAAATAACTAATTGCATACACCAAACAAAACTAGACTTGAACATGAAACGAAATAAATTGTACATACAGTGTTTGTGGAATACATAGAATCTATACAATGCTCTATGAATAAGCTTTGGCTAGACAGGCGGATGCATTGTTAGGTACATCGACATTTACCAGATCTGTTTACCTTTAGCGACAGTTGTCTGAGGAGTTGTTTGCGCCTACTTACAAACAAATTCTTTTAAATAAAATAATATTGCTGGACAATTCACACAGCATCATCTAGCCACATTGTAAGATCAAATACAAATGTGTTTTCGTAGTTCCAAATGCTTTTCTTTAATTAATTGCTCGTCTGGTGAAGGCAAACATAATGTGCTTGATGGCAAAAATGTTTCATGTTTGAATTTTGTAAACCATTGGTTGCTAAAATTAATCAATTTTATATTAATTCTGAAAACCCTTTTATTTAGACATTGTGGCTAGTAGCGTGATTTAATCATTAAAACTTTTACATAATTACCTTAAAAAGTTATATTATAAGGTGAATATGTGTGTTATGATTGTTTGAGTAAAAAATAAAAACATACTCGATAAACTACCGATGTGGTTACAATTATAAATATTTTTAAGATTTCAACTCTAAAACCACTTTTCTTTAGAAAGAGCTACCTTTAAACCTTTCCAATATTTGACAAATGATTCTATTGAAGGAAAGCATTTATCTCTGCTGGTTAAAACAAGAAGGTTTGCTGAAAGAGCGAGGTTTCCACGGCTTTACGCAAGATAATTATTTGAGTGATTTGCAAGTTTACTTCGAAGATTATAAGCATCGTAGCTTAGCTTAGGATAAACTGTTACCCTTGGTACTGGAATTATTGCTGATAGGAAATAACAATAAATATATTTCCTTTTTCTTGCTGGACATAAATAATTTCATTTTGATAAGAAGCTTGCATTTACTATTCATAATACTTATTAATAATTTAAAAGATTATAATACTTATTAATCTATTTTTTCGAGATTTCAACTTTGCATTGTATTGACTTAACCCACAGATAACCCCCACTCTGTGACTTAACCTTAGGTTCTTAGTCACAGTAGGCACGCCATTTTGTATTAGTTTGGGATGGGTAGTCCAATCAGTTAGGTAGCCATTAATAGACGTCCCACTGAGTAAATATTTAACCATCATATTTTATCTCGGAAAGGTTACACCTACCCTTACTAATCTCTTGATTTATTCATGTAGGTGTTGTATCTTTATGTCCTGGGTGGGTGTGAATAAAGAAATCTTATTTATGTTGAAGATAAAATACTGGCACTTAGGAAACAGTGAGTTATATTTTATTTGTTGGAACTAGGAGCACTTTTAGGATTAGGCAACTGTCAATAATAATTTATGAAGGTGTTATTACTATTTTAGAATTTTCATAAGTTTTTACGATCTGCCCGTTTTTTTCAATATCGGGAGTGGACAATTACGTTTACGATCTGCTGTAGGTCGGTTTAATAATTTTTTTACTGAACAGCCTGAGTACCGTAGCACCTTGGCTCTGTATTGAAGTTGAAGTGTTTAATCATCTATGTACAATTTTATTATACAGCCATGTCATAATATACTTACAGCTTATAATAAAAGCACTTAATCTCAGTCAGACTTAATATTTTACAGATCGATCAATGAAAAATCACATGATCCTAAAATTAAGCATGCTTTAGGAATTCCTTATTTAATTATGTAATATTTACAAATCGGTTAACGTCACATCATCATACTTTGATGAATTCCGCAGGAATCATGAGTTTAATTATGATACTTTAATTAGAATATAGAGCTGCGAAGAAAATACAAAATCGTACTTTTACGACAAACAAATTTACCTAGGTACTCTTGTTTAATTTATCATTATAAGCGTAAAGCTCAGCTCTACAAAAGCATACTGACCTCTTTTGCACCAAGAGGCGAACCTTCTTCTTCCACACGAAGATGAAGAATATGAAGACGCCCAGCGTCATGTTGGAGATGTCCACCACAATCCAGTACCAGTTTGAGCCGCCCACGGCGAAGCTGATGAGCTCCACGGTCCAGTTCACTCCCATCACCATGAACAGCTTTAGGTAGAGCCCGTATCTGTAGGGCAGGTCATCATCATCTTATTACATCTTATCACCCTTATTACGTTCCAACTGCTGGGGCAAAGTGACTTATTTCTTGACTAGTGAGAGAGATTAGGCCTTAACGACGCAACAGTTTGGAGACATATCCAAACTGTTGCGTCATCTCTAAGTCCTTGTTCCGAAATAAAATAATCTAAGCCAAAACAGGCCCTATTTTGATTTATACTCTTAAGACTTAAAGACTTAGCAGAAAGTTATAAATTTCAAAGTATTTACAGTCGGCTGTTTTCATAAACTTTTTGTCCCGACACAAAATGAACGCACTGCAGATATTTCGTCAAAGTAGGAACAAAGCCACGGATGAAAATCGCCCGTGGGTGTCGAAAAGTTCCCAACTTTTACTTACCCAGTTGTATAATGCTTGGTCCTATTCAAACTCTTTAGCTTAGCTTTGCCCGTACTTAAAATAGGATATAACGAGCGTCATCATTATCATCATCATCAAATCAACAATGTTATAGCTTTGGATAGTAATTTATGGTAATAAATTCTTTATATACATATACTTAGTAGATGATAGATAGAGGTATTCAAATTCAATAATATTTATTCAAGAGGCAAACATAAGATGCACTTAGAATAGTCAATGAAAATTAATGAATCTTAACTATCTTAACTACTCTATACCGGAAAATATAGAGAAAAGTAATACGACGTGTCGCCAATCTCTATTTACAAATCCTTGCCTTCGCCATATCTTTGCCTTTTCTGAGTAGGTTAAGTTTGTAAGGTTTTCCCCGCAAAATACTTTAACGACTGTGGAATGGAACGTGGGATATAATTTATTTTGCGTTAGGTAGGTATAGCATGCATAAAGTTTACACTCGTATATAACATGTAAATGTTTTTGTTTGCTAGGACTGAATACGAATAGCAGTTTTAAGAAGTTAAAGACACGCGCTACGTCATAAATAAGATGACTCTCTTTTTGCCCATGGTTTGCCCGCATTATCTTGTGGATTCCTAAACGAACCGACTTTTAATTTACAAAAAAGCGGGTCACCGACATAGCCAAGATGATGATTTCGTAAAAGCTGCCAGTTCACGGTGGATGCAAGCTGCACCCGACCGTAATACCTGAATATCATTAAAAGAGTCCTATGTCCAGCTGTGGACGTCCGATGGCTGAAATGATGATAATGATGAACCTTGCAAATAACAGGGGTATCTACTATATAAGTACTTAGGTTGCTACACCGTATGACAAAGGTTAGGTAATCTAATATCGCGTCAACTGCATATTGATTCAAGCTCGATATTGTATGCTACATCGGTCCTCCATTAGCGTTTATTGTGGAACTACATTGTTTGCTGACTCGATATGGAGAAATATGCACCTAAAATAAAATGCTCTTTTGCTTAAAACAGTGAGCAGAAAATGGCATGGACATAATCGGTATAATGTAGTACAGTGCGTGATTGTGCCTATGACATAATCATGCAAACCTTTAAACGAAGTAACATTTACTTCATAATGAACTATGATGACCCAAATGTTTGTGTTGTGTATCTTTTGTTTATACCAGGTTCAACCATAATTTAAACTTTGCCGGGGGTGGTTTGACCTTTATGCCTCACGGATGTAAACGAATGAGAAGTAATTAATTCCTACCCTCGTTTTGTGTAGCACATGCCACCAGGTATGCTATTAGTCATCGTTAGATCCATTAATTTCACGGGCCCCCCAAAAAAACAATTAACCTGTAAATGACCAAAATCGTGTTTATCATGATCTTTGTCATTTTTACGACGACTATAAAACACGGACCGAAATGTAAGCATTCAAGTTAATGGTACTGGAACTTTATGTGTAAAGTGACCAATATCTGAAATTGGGTAATAAGTTAAATGTAGATTAAATGAGAGAATTTCTGAAAAATTCTTATTCGTGCGGAGTATTAAACTGATTAAGAAAGATCGCAGATACATAGGATGATGGAAAATAGAGGACTGACTCCGTCTTTTTAAAGACCTTTTCGCCCTGTTAACGAAAATGTCTCTCATTTCATCTTACGCATGGATGAACTCAAAGACTCAGTGAGCATTTTATTTTATTCTTATCCTTGTTAAAGCAATAAAGAGTCCGAACAACTTCAATAATTTTCACGGTTACAACTCACATAAAATGAGCTTCCTTATCGAATATGTTTTGCTCCAGGGAGTTTCTGTGTCCGAACTTTCATTGACCCGATGTTCTCCGCGGGCAAACGTATGTAACTTGATTTATCTCCAGCAAAATTGATATTCCCCGGGCTAAAACCTGTATGCTGATGATGTATTGCTTTTTGGGGAAAATATCCACGAATAATGAGCTTTTTTGCCGTCATTTCATGCAAAATATTATATTACGATAACTTTTTGGGAAATGTTAGAAACGGGACAAGATAGAGCATTATTCTGAAGCTAGTTTCTTTAGGGTGGAATTTTACTGGTACAACCAATTAAACATAAAAATCGTCACCTTTGTTTATCTTTCTTCATCTTATCGCTCCTGGAGGACTCTGAGCCCTTCAAGATGGCGGTCTCCTGCTTGATGGAGCGGATCCGGTGAGCTGTGACCGAGAAGAACGTCACGTTGCACACGACCAGGGCCAGTACTGGGATGAAGAAGTACAGGAACTCACTCAGCCAGTCTGTAAAATAGGGCAAGATAAAATGTACTGTAGGAGATAACCTGTAGAGACCACATCATACCATACTTTATATCACATCACATCACATTATACCATACTTTATAATAAGGCGAAAACAAAATCAAAACTAACTTCTAGAACTAAAGTACCTTATCAATTGCAAGATTGTGTACAATTTTCGGGATAACTAATATTATGGTTGAAAGTTTGTGAGAATGGATAGATAGGTTTTCCTACTTTTTCACTCTCTATTTTATTTTGCTTTACAATGCAAAATGTAGTACTTACCCAATGTCTTTTGCGAACATCTTAATTTAGATAAAAATGTCTAACAATAGTTAAAATAACAGAATTTCGAGAACGAGGTACCGTGAGCCAGTGGAGCAGAGAATTTAATTCTCATATTGCTGACGTTGAATTAATTACAGTCAGTTTGCGTTCAAACCGTATGTGCAGTTGTGCATAATTTGCTTCGCTATATTCCACTTCGTTTACCGCACAGCTATTCTATTAGTAAGTAACCCAATTAGCAACCCTCAGATTAGTCTGCGTTTTATATAATTTACCCGAATAAAATATTCCGCGGTAAAATATACCTTTCTCAATTGATGGGCTACCTAATAAAAATAACTGGGTAAACATAATTTGTTTTTAAGGAATGTACACACACGAACTTTTCAGTTTATTTAATAAAATTGATTTGATTTTGATTTTAGATTTCCCAAAAACACAATGATAGATATAGGTATATTTATTTATAATTATCACAATAGAATTATATTAAACAACTTAACATCCCTCAGCCAACAAGGCTAAATTTAAACAGAAGCTTGTTACCCGAATGCAGATTGAGAATTAATTCATGAAAACCCTTTTTCTAAACAATTTAATGTGACCCTGAAACGTCCCGTTTCTGAAAATAGAACGAAAGTAATTCAACTTGCCTCCAGACAGAACCCATCTAACTAATCTTAAGTAACTAAAAGTAGAGAAACACGTTAGATTATATTATATCGTTTACTTATTGTTCTGTATAGTATCGTAATTTTATTACACATTTAAAAAAAAGTTTCGTTGCGCAACAACACATTTAGACCAAGAGCCTGTGATGGCCAGACCTTCCTTTAATTCACAAGCGTGAAAATTCTTTCATGTGTATGTCTAACATAGGTAAGAATAACCCAAACATGAAAATTGTTTGATCCAGGTTTCATGTTTGGGGGTTATTCTTACCTATGTTAGACATACACATAGAAGAATTTTCACGCTTGAGTTAAAGGAAGGTCTGGCCATCACGGGCTCTTAGGTTAATTGTTCTTTTGTTACACAAATTAAAAAAATACTACCTACTTAATTTGATTTAGTCCGTATTCGTCCCGTGATAATCGCCCCGCATTAAAAAATCTTAATTCGTCCCGAATTGATGTCCGCATTTGGCCCTAAATAATATTTTTTGTCGGATAAAATCTTAAATGGAATTTAAAAACTAACACAATGTAGTTTTAGTATTTGAATAGAGAAGTTCTATGCAAATAATGGGATAGATAGAAGTTCTTATTTGTTTTGTCATCCTCAGCGGTGCAATATATTTTATTCTCAAAGTTGTTATTGTATTTTAAACTTTTCAGTAGATATCTTTATGATGAAAATAAAGGTAATGAGAACTTCAAAATTACTTGAATATAAAATTAATTATTTTATTCACCTCATTGAAACGTCACAAACTTTTGGATTATTCCCAACGGTACCCGTGTACCGTCCCCTGAAGGTTAACATTTCTTATAAATGACATTATACTGTGTTATAATACATAAACTTATCCGAATAAAACTTAATATTCAGCGTGGTGCTTAGTGTGATAATCGCTAAAAGCGACGGAAGATTCCTATAAAACGCAGTCAAACCAGTAGTGGAAATGCTTAAATAAACTTACTGTTAAACCAGCATCTCCTGGAGCCGAAGCCAGGCGTGATGACAACCCTGTCAAGGTCGCTGAACTGCATGCCAGCGGTGACAGCTGTCAGCGCCATGGGCACGCCCCATGCGTACGCGCCGTACATGGCGAAGCGCTTGTTCTCACGCCGCTTACTGGTGCTGCCACCACGGTACCCGCTGAGGAAACATTTTAATATCGTTTAGTTCTCATAAAGAGCAAGCCAAATTATCTCGTTCTGAGATTTTTTAATTTGACAAATCAACGATTTGAATAGGTTCTTATACTTGATTCCAGGCAGCAATCCAGATTTTGTAGGTATCGAAATTACTTATAATTAACTGTCATACATTAATGATAAAACGGGATAATTTCTATCCAAATAAAAATTAAGAGTTCATAATAGGTAAGTATAGTAAAACCATTCTAAAAATGAACTCCCCTCCACAAAACCGTGATGATTTCAACGTGTGAGAGGAAATACAGAAAAACAGAATACACAGGAAAAAAAAATTCAGAATTCGGTAGAGTGGCGTTCATTTTAGAATTGGTTTTACTATACCTAAATTTACTTTAAGTATTACGGAACAGTACAATTTATAAGACACGAGACGGAAAAATATATGGATGCATTCTATATTTTTAACGAACCTGTTGGCAAAGCAATAAACTTTGTTTTTGAATGGTTTTATGCATACTCAGACACATAAAAATAAATATCTTTGAACTCGTCTAGTTACTCGTACTCTCATACATAAATCTAGTATATTAAGCGTATATAAAATGATAATAAGATATTTTAACATTTAAAAAACGTCCAATATCCACATATGTTTACAATAAAAAAAAGCATGCACAGATTCAAACAAAACAGAAAATGCAACACAAAATGGCAGACGCTATCTGGTTTTGATCGCTATTTACAAGCAATACATTAATCATAATTATATTTGCCTACTTCCCCATTGTCTTGAAGGTTGAATGGGATATAATATCTACGTTATGCCATGAATACGTTCTCCAACTCACAATTACATCGTAAGCATTCACAACCATCGTAAATTACATCATACAGATCACAGTCGTAATGAATAGACTCGTAATAAATTAGCTTCATTAGAAATACAAACGACCCAATTTTTATACAAAGTGTATGGTACTATAATTTTTATGCCACGACTTTTGATTCAAAATGAAATCAAAATGATTCAAATAGATATATTTTAAACGCCTCGAAGAAGTAAAAGATAATAAAAACTGTTGTGCTTTCCGACTCGATGTTTTGAGACACCGTGTATTTACTGTACTGTACATCTATTACCTACTGTACAGAAATATTAATTGCATAATTTTCCACTCTGTCGCCCTATTCCAAAAATCAAACCCGTTTTATGAATCTCAAGGGCTTCCCACAGATTGTTTACTGTCCAGCCAGCGCCATCAATATGTGACACCGATGGCCGACATTATAAGCTGATTGATTGCTATTACTCTCAATATAGATTATACTGCGATATAAAGGATTATTAGATAGATAGATTAACACTTTATTGTACCTTCTTAATTAAAATAAAAACAGAGTTTCAAGAAAACTTAATACTAAATTAAAAGTACAAGGTGCGGCCTTATCACTGAAAGCGATCTCTTCCAGGCAACCTTAGTGGAGATAATGAATAAAAAACAATAGTACAAAATATTTAAAAAGGTAGCGTAGGTACATAAATTATATAAACAATTAAATTATTCCCGTTGGCCACCACATAGTTAGCCACCACTGGTGGCCAACAGCTTATAAACTGAAATTTCTACAGAAGCAAGCTAAAAATTGTAACCTATGAACAATGATAAATCATCTTCATGTTAGTATGACGATTGTTAGGCATAGACATTTCTTAGGTGTTTGCTGAGCGACAAAGCTTTTTTTCTGTGTGAGATAAAAAAAAAGATTGGTCCTTATAATTTAACCACTTATTTATTCATGCTCAGTAATAAAAATTATAGGTATGTTGCCCAGTAATTATAAACTGTCGTTCGTAGTATGCTTCCGCTACGACGTAGCAACGTAGAACCTCTACGAATTTTACTATCTAGTAAAGTTAGTTGCAAATTTAGACAGTACTCTCCTGTATTTATAGATATCACCTTATCGTTTGATATAATGATCAGGTTTCCTATGTTGGTTTTGAAGAATAATAAAACTAAATATAATAATACAACATAAGCTTTGTTCTGTTTAGCCACTGTGTAGTAAATTTAGTACCTAGATGAAAAAAGGTGGCCCAAGAAATTGTCATAAACATTTATTTGCAATATTGCTTGCAGGTGCTCAATAATAACAAAAATACGTCTAATTGTCTGATACGTTACCCTTGTGAGCTTTGGGATGATGCCAGGCCTGATCTTCTATTCCACAGAAGCATAAAAATTCAAATTATTAGTCATAATACGAACGAAAACAAAATATTACGATCAAAGAATTGATGATTGAATACCGACTTGAGTAAGACGCACTTGAAATTTATTGATTTGTTAGTAATTAAAAATAATTAACGGGAAAAATAAGTATTCTCTCCCATTTGACGACCTCTGTGGTGCAGCGGGCGAAGGTCCGCCTGCGACGCAAGAGGTTGCGGGTTCGATTCCCGCCTCGGAACAACAATTTGTATGATCTGCAAATATTTGTTCCGGGTGTCTGGGTGTTCTTATATGTATAATAAAAAATATCTATCTATGTATGTATATTATATTAAGTATATCAGAAATCTAGCACCCGTAACACAAGCTTCGAGCTTACCACGGGGCTAGATGTCGTTGTGTAAATTGTCCAGCAATATTTATTATTTATTTATTATTATTTAACGATAGTCAAAATAATCCCTTTGTTTTCTTAAAATGTATTTTCTTTTGTATTCTTCATGTTTACAATTAATTTCATCAACTGTATTCAATTTAAACTTGATCAGATTCTGGATAATATTTCCCAATTGCATAGAGATTTAATATCAATGCAAATTCAATACAAATAAATTGCAACGGCATAGTGGGTTTTAAATGGTTTACTACTAAAGTTTTTATTTGAACTGCATGCTTGTTCCATCTACAATACATGTAATGTACAGTCTCGGTATGAAAAGGTTCGTCAATTTTCAAATTGATTCGTTCAACGTATCGCGAGCACATATTACCTTTTGAAACTATGTTACAGAATTGACTCGGGTTAGAGAAAATAATGTTTAACATTTCGATAATAAAGTTCAAAATTATTCAGATCAAAGTTGTTTGACAATTTAACTTGTCAATAAGATTAGTATGTTTTATAAACTAAAACCTTCTTGTTGGTTCAACCTGCCATTTCTTACGTAGTATTGTAATCTCTTTGCTGCCATTATTATTGCTGTTATTGTAAACTATTGTCAATCGGTCAATGTCATAATTGGAAATTATATAATACTAGCTGCCCCCGCGAACTTCGTCTCGTCATATAAGTACTTTTATTTCCAACTATCTCCATACTAAATTTCATCAAAATATAATTTTCCCGCGTAAGCTGATATTTTCCCGCGGAAGCATGTATTTTTGCGCGGTAATAAGTCTCTCGCCATATACTTTTATTTGCAACTATCTCCATACTAAATTTCATTTAAATCGAATTTTCCTGCGTAAGCATATATTTTTCCGCGGAAACATGTATTTTTCCGCGGTAAAAAGTAGCCTAAGTTCTGTCTCAGGGTCTAAAGATTGTATGTGCCAATTTCATCAAAATCGGTTGAGAGGTTTAAGGGGCCGGTGACACTTGCAGGGAATTTCAATTTGAGGCGCGTGCGAAAATCGCCCCGCATATCGCTATCTCTATTTAGCCGATGACGACAACCACAGTGTTTGACTGTGTGCGTGAGTAGTTAGGTTGTATTAGGAATTTTGGATAGCTCACCTGATGTTTCATGTCATGACCATAGAAAAAGATATCTAATGTTTTAATAATCGTTTGACGGCACCGGCTTCGCTTTTGAAACACTTGCTGCACAAACAATACGTGTATCTAAGTAATACTAGGTTTTATTTTTAATTTCAGAATTTGGCTGGTCTGTAGGTAGGTTCGTCATACGGTTCTGCTTCTACTATGTATATTCTGATTCTACTAAATTTAGGATTACAAAATTACGAGCATTATAAAATTATGATTAGAGAACAAAAGAAAGGATTTAGCGGTAAACATTTATTTCGCTAGACAGATAATACTTTTATTCATCACCTTAAAAACTTAATTTAAACATTATTATAAAGAATAGCAATAGAACTTATTTATTCATAGAACTGGTGGCCTTATCACTCAAAGCGATTTCTTTCAGGCAACCAAAGTGCCTAAATTATATAACCTAAATTTACACAATTACCATAGGTACCTACTAAAATGTTATACTAAAACATACAACATAATAATAACTCTAGTGTTTCATCACATGTCATCACTTTGTTCGATCATATCAAAAATCATATTTTTATTTTTTTTCGTGTATTTCTTTTCTTTACGGGAAGGGACCTCTTTTTCCTCATTTCCTGGGAACTGAACACCACAGGCGTTTTTTGCTTGATCGTCGTGGCTCTGTAAATATTTATACAAATTATAATCTAATCAATTTACTATGGCTATAAGACCTACTTATACATTGAAACAACAGAATAAATAAAAATTGCCGGACAATTCACACAGCAACTTCTAGCCCCGTGGTAAGCTCGTAGCTTGTGTTACGGATGCTAGATTTCTGATATAAGTAGGGTAGACCCGGAGCAATTGTAACACTTTTTGGTTTTCGGACAATTGTACTATATAAACTTGGGTATTTTACTATAATGATTATGTTTCTAGAAACCTAAATTCAATAGCTACAAACCATTTTGTTGAATTTTACGTAGGGTTTACAGAACATAGAGAAAATTAGGTAAATATGATGACAGGGCGAGTGCTACAATTGACCCCTTCCCTGGGTCACTTGTACCAAAAATTAAAAAGGAAATAAAAAACAAACAAATTATCGAATCATAACTTTAGTATCGTATATTTGTTATTTTGGCATTTATTAATCAGTCACTATAATTAAGAAGGTAGGTTTCAGGAACAGTCCTACAATATTCACAAGATAAAACTAAACAAATTTAAATTGAGTTTTCTCCACTTTAAACACAAATAACGCAAATTCTTATAGTTTGGCATAATCGCTTTGGTCTAAGCTTTGATTGAGAGTTAACAAATAGCATAGATATCTAATATTGTTGGAAATAATTGATAGTTTTTATTTTCTATGGAGTTACAATTGACCCCTGGTACAAATGCCCCTGTTAAACTTTAAGTTAAATCATTATCTATCCAGTAACATTGAATGCAAAGATGGCGAAATCCACTTAATTATTTGTTAAGACGACAGAGTGTTTAAAATAACAGTATGAAACTATTTCTTAATTACTATTTCACCTAATTTGTACTCATTTTTTTAAATTATATCAGGGGTCATTTGTTCCACGGGGTTAATTGTACCGTTACAATTGCTCCCAAAGAAGACGGTACAATTGACCCCAAGTATAGATTTTGGAGAAATAACTAAATATCTCGAAACATTGTTGTGCTTTAGACACACAATATTGGGAATTCTAGAACTGGATACCTAGGTAAACGCGTGGTTAATATATAATTACATGAAACACAGTAACCACTGAGTGACAGGGCAATCAAAATAGCAAAAAAAATTACTTTGGGTGCTTGAAAACAAAAAAAAGCTCCTGCAGACGTCCGTTTCGCAGCGAGCGCGCTGCCGACTAGTGAGCAAATCGGGACACGTAAGGCGCGTACCCCGGCTAACGCACACACAGATAGGTCTCCTAGTAGTTGAGATATTCTCAATGTTACTATTGCCCCGTGTTACTAGTGACCCCGGTCTACCCTACTTAATATTATGGATATTATTTTATGTATAACACCCAGACACCCGGAACAAATATTTGCAGATCATACAAATAGTTGTCCCGCGGCGGGAATCTAAGACTAAATGATTCTAAATGAAACATCCAATGTTTCGTACATATACCTACCTTATCCTTAGATATAAGTAAGTAATTACCTAAACAACATGTTAGATAAGTACTTACCTACGTAGGTAGGTAGGGACAATTACTGAGTGGGTAAGTTTTTTATAGGTAAGTAGTTACGATGGTAGGTTGATTTTACTTGTTGTACTTTAAAATAAAACAAGCAACAATAATATAAGTTAGGCACTTACTGTGAGATACACTCCAACGTTCCGAGTCCATTATCAGCTACCAAACCGTAATTCAAATACAAATTCTTTATTTTAACACACAATGTAACAGTTTACACTAAAGCATTACATGCGACTTACAATTTATAAAATAGAAAAATATCAAAATTTGTATAACCTGCGCACATATAGAAGCGAATTATAAATGGCGTCCGCTCGCATGCGTTCTCGCTCACTCTCTATCGCTGTCTATACTCACACAGTGAAGTACGCGCTACAAAAAAATAGTCAGTCAGGCCTAATTCGCACGAGAGCTTTTTTAACGTCCGTTAAAAAAGCGTTCAAATAGAACATAATAATTATGTTCTATTTGAACGTTTTAGGCATACCCAAGTACGTGTTCACACGTCGGCGATTTTAGAACGCGACGCTTTTTTATCGAGCAGTGTTGCATTTTCAACGAAAAGTGCTGGTAATAGGCCGTATGAAACTTTTTATTATTATTTACACTATTAAAAAAACGCCGGCGCTGCGATTAGTACGATGAGTATAAGTAGAAATATTCCAATAATTCGTCAAATCTTGTATACTTGTCGAATCTTCGTACAGTGTCACAAACTGTTATTTTAAGTATCTCTGTTCATTCAGAGGATGTACCCAGAATGTCCTTTTTTTCTTTCTTCTTCTAGCAACACAAATCGCTATACCTAGCTAGTTATTTAGCAAAAAAAAATTCCCACGGCTTTCTAAAGCGAGGGACGAGACGAAAGTGATTTAAAAGCGTTCGTATGAATGATCACATTGAGGACCTTTATAAAAGCGCCGGGTTTATAACGCAAAGTTGTTTAAACTCTTTACTTTACTAAAAAGATAATTTCATTTAAAATACTTAAGTATTTTGTAAAAAAAACTCTGTAGGGACCTAGATAAAAATACTATTTAGATAATAATAATACAATAATACCGTGGAAATCGACTGTCCCTAAGTACAGTATCGAATCTGAAAATGACTACTTTTCAGGACGGCCATTTGAAGTTGCTTTTTGGAATATCTTTTTATTTGAAAGAGGCAGATCTACAATTTTTTCAGGATAGCGGCTTCAATTTATACTTAAACTTTGGATATTAACGGTAATAAGAAATTCTCAACAGATTCTAGGATTTTTCAGTTTCAATAGCTTACATCGTACAAACTAGCCCTCAAAACATCGAAACTACCCATTCCGACAATATACTTAGGAATTTTACCATATATTTTTATCGAAAGTGGTAATTTCATTAGTTTACGTGGTAGAAATCTGCATATTCGATTGTACTCCTATCATTTTGGTCAAAGATAATATTCTAGAAAGTTAATAAAAGTTCATTATTTTCATATGTCATATGTAGTACAAAGACAGGAATGACTAAATAATTGATTATAAGGTCTGATTATTACTAAAATCGACAAACAATCAAAATAAAATAATATATTTAAACAAAAATACACTTCTAATCAATATAAGCACAGACAATTTGAAATCACTTATCAGACGAGATACAAAATTAGAACGAATTTAGACTTAGTTAAAACTTAGTTTGAGTCATCATATTTATCGGGTAAATTTTCTCCGTGTTTTAAGGTTCTGTGATAATTGGTGATGTTCTTTAGGTAATACCCCAAAATTACACATAGACATCAGGTGCTTGTATTTAGCTTCGGGAAAAGGTACATACACCTCTGTACAAATTATTTATTTTAATACATCTTGCTCCTCTCTGACCCTTTGTTGTATCTTGTAAGTCTTGTAACGTATTCAACAAGTGACTGTTATTATTAAAATTATATTTTGACGACCTCTGTGGCGCAGCGGGCGAAGGTCCGCCTGCGACGCAAGAGGTTGCGGGTTCGATTCCCGCCTCGGAACAACTATTTGTATGATCTGCAAATAGTTGTTCCGGGTGTCTGGGTGTTATATATGTATAATAAAAATATCTATCTATGTACGTATATTATATTAAGTATATCAGAAATCTAGCACCCGTAACACAAGCTTCGAGCTTACCACGGGGCTAGATGTCGCTGTGTAAAATTGTCCAGTAATATTTATTTATTTTATTTATTTATTTTATTTAAATACAAATAGTTTGGGTCTTCTTTTCTTAACCTTAAATATCGCCCTGTGTTATTTCAATAACGTTGTAGGACTTACCCTCAATTTTGTGGGCCTACCTGACCAATGCATACCACAGATCCAGGGTGTAAATGAGAATTCCATTAGCCTTTTTTTTTTTTCTCGCTCAATACGGGCCACCTTCATTTTGGGCATGGCCTTGTTCAAGAAATCTGTGAGTTATGTCCATCCATAACTTCACCAATTGCTGCACCCTAACACGGTACATGTACTTACATAAAGCAATCTACCACTTAAGCTTAACATTGTAAAATGTTTATGTATGCAATAAATAAATATACTCTGTTCATGTTATGGCCTAAGCAGTTATCTAAGCAAAATCAATATTTCTTACAACCTTTTTTGACTATACATTCTATAAAGTGCATCAAGCAGCTTGACTCTTTATTGTCTCTATTTTAGCCGTGCATTTTGTCCTCAAAACAAAATGCCTCTTTTGTGCCAAAAAATAAAATAAAGGATTAACTTTCTCTTGTAGTAAAATAAACCTATAACTTCAAGAGGAGAATAAAGGATTTTCTGAATATCAAATGTTGCGCAAACCACTTCCAGGTACTTTTATTGAGCCAGCTGCTTATAACTCTCCTAAGGTTGGCTTAGATTCTCTAGGTAAAGATTGATCTTCGTTTTACTGTCACTGTTTAGACTTTTGTTTGGTTTAGACACAATAATGCTTGGCGAGACTGTCGTATTTCGTGATGGGTTATCGTCGATCATTCTTTCCAATAAAGTGAAATCTTCTAAAGCATCTCTAAAGTTACAGTTTAGTGGTAGGTAATGAAGATTCAAATACAATAAGTCGTAAGTAGTCCTAAGTAAAATTGGTAACGTGTTACGTTCCTATTAATCACTAGCTACACTGATAAACGCAACAGGTAATGTCACTTAATATTTTAACGTTGATATTGTCTTGAATTTAGCTTTCAAAAGTAGACGAAATTAAATAAATAATGTTGTAAAAACCACTTAGCATCATCTAACCGATTCTAACCCAATGTAAACAGAGTTTGTGTTATGATGACTTATTTACATTAATATATTTATAAGATTTTCTTTTAAAGGAAGGTACATAGATTATAATCTATAGACCGTATAAACATTTGTCCTAAAGGCGGAAATTTTACCCTCAATTTTCGCCAGCCGAACTAGATCGCTCGCCTTTAAATTATTTATCTTTTAGGTTGTTCTTTCGGTTGTATTTGAATTAATATAAGATAAATAAATTGACATTCGATAGCATTTATGCACGGTTAATACGTGGTATACTATTGAATGTGGCAATTTCGATAAGAAAACATTTTGAAATTGCAACGTAAACTGATGAAACTGCTACATTCGATGCAAAAGTCTCTTACTGTATCGACGTAAAATATTGAAACGGTCACTATCAATACTTTACATGGACATCACACAGTAGGTTTTTATGAATCTTATAAAAACATTGTTAAACTAGGATTATATTACATTAAATTACCGTTAATTATTTCAGTAATATATTTTAATAGCGAGCGACGCGACGTATACTCGCGAAAGCGGTAGTTTCGTCTCGCTTGCATAGTGATCAGCACAGCGTATACGCTCGAAACTTAATTTTCGATATCCTACGTCTGAACAAAATGTTACATTCGATTGTATACGTTTAGCTAGAGGAGAAACTAATGAAAAATATTAATTTTTCTTTTCATCCAATTAAAGAACACATAAAAATAAGTCATTTAAGCAAATAAAAAAAAATTGGCAATTTTCATTTTCGATACTGTACTTAGGGACAGTCGAAATATGCTCGAATTACAAATAATTTTGGTAGGTATTATGTTTGTATGGGAAATTCGTCGTGACGCCGGCCTGTTTGAGAAATTGTTTTGCCAACCGTACCATACCTACCCGCCGCCATTTACAGAATTCACTTTTAATTGCGCAGGTTATAAACAAACCCAAAGTCACAGTAACGTCACAGTAACTTTTTAGACACCGATTTAGAAAAAAATAAATATAATAGACTCCAAAGAGAATATAATCACTACGTTAGAGTATTTATTGGTTATTGATAGACTCCTTCCCTCACGACGAAAGAGTTCCGAGCGTTCTTGTAAATACGCGTTGCACTAGTGTGAGTTAGTGCGAGCGATAAGCAATACTAGCTGTTGAAAATTTGGTATGAATTTGGATGTGTTCCGTAATACCAAAAATGATGACTGAAAACATTTTGTATTCCTCACAAAGTATTTTTATTTGGTGACTTCACAATATAAGCTATGTTTCTATGCAAATAATTTTTAAGATATTGTTGTTTTTCATACCAAACCAATAAGAAGAAAACATGCATTTTTAACGTAAAAAATTTGCAAAAAGCGATTGGCTTTAATTTCATTTAAAGTAGGTATTTTGTAAAAATAACTCCATAGGAACCTAGATAAATACTATTTAAATAATAATAATGCAATAATATCATGGAAATATGCCTGAATAACAAATAATTTTGGTATTACGTTTGTATGGGAAATTCGTCCTCCGCCATACTCTTAAGCGGGAAAGCGTAACAGACAGACAGAGTTACTTTCGCATTTATAATATTAGTTAGGATTCATATTTATTTAAATGTTTGCAGCACTGTTTCTTGCACTGACGTATGTTGGCATAATTGTTTCTTGCCGTACTAGTGCAAGCGATAACCGCCTCTAAGGTGACGAACCTTTTCATTCCGCGACTGTACAAAGATGTTGCAAACCGAAATGAAATGATCTCGTTGACATTTTATTCTGCTGAAAAACTTTTATATTATTAAGTAACAGATAAAAAAATTTAAGACATGATTTTAAACAAATGACAACCTCGTATGTAATGTGTTGCAAATGAGAATTTTTATTAAGGAAATTATTATTTATCTGCAAAAAACAAAATTGATTTTAACTTTTATAAAAAGCATTTAACTTCTGAGTGAATCTTACTGAACATTGTATTAAGTATTTCATTTAATAAAGTGATGCAGATATTTAGTAAACCAACTAATGCATATTTACGATGAAAATAGTCTGAAGCTTAGCGCTAATAAACTACAAAGTTCGCGCTACCGTGCTGAAAATTCTACAGCAAAGTGAAATACGATTCTAAACTATTATTATATAAATAAAAATAAAGTTCTAAAGATACGTAGTTAAGTAATTAACGTACACCAAAAACAACATAGAAATTAACTGCAAATAGGATTGTAATTTTCACAAAATATTTGTATGGAATTGTTGCTCTAGTTTCGTATACCTTTTTAATTTGAGTAGCTATAACATACCTACCAATTTTATTTTGTTAACATTGCAAAGCTTTTTAAAGTTTTATAAAAGTTGTGCAACTGCTGTTATTAAATTTAAAATCTATAAAAAATAGACTATCAAACTAAACTTATATCTAGGTTTTAAAAACAACTGACAAAAAAGTTATAATCTTGAATTAATCGAATGTAAAGATTAACCTCATCAAAATATAACCATAACCTACGCAATTAAGACATTAAAGTAGAAACTCAATCATTCGAAAACATAAAACTTTTAATACGTTATAAACATGCGCGCACGTAATCGAACGGGTGTAATATCCAAGTTTCAACAATAGGTAATGTGTTGCTTCCAAAATAGATCGTTTATTTAAGTTTCGTGCCGAGTTATTCAAAACTAGAAGTAAAACAGACGGTTGAGTATTCTTAAATAGAAGTTAAGAATAAATAAATATCGGTAGACTTTCCCTTAAGCAGACATGAACATTTTATGGATGCTTTCAATTTCGTACAAACTCATGAGAAATAAGCATACAAGAATTTACACCTCAGATTAGGTCTGTAAAGTTACATTGTGTGTGTGTAAATTTATAAATGAAAACGGGATCAATGATATACCATATTTATTTATTTATTTATTGTTTGCATACATGTAATAATAATGTTAAGCTAGGTTAGTTTGTTGCTTATAGTAAGTACATGTAGGTACCCTGTAAGGGCGCAGCAATTGATTGATAGAATATTTGTGATAATAACTGGTAAGTTAATTAGTTATTAATTTATTACATTTTATCCTTCAAGAATTCATCAACAGAGTAGTAACTTTTAGATATTAGGTATTCTTTAAGTTTACTTCGGAAAACCGTATCTTTTTGAAGTTCTTTAATGGTGCCAGGTATTTTATTGAAGATACTTATACTTATGCTAGGTACCTAGACATTTCTTTATAATTTACTTCTTATTATTTCAGTTCAAAATCATGTAGATACATTTCCGTCTTGTAGCTAACGTAGAATCGCTTAGTCTTAAAACCTCTAGGTACAAATTGCTTATTGAACGTTCATCAATGAATGTCTACCGTAAGTTGGTAATAAATTATCAGAGCTTTTTCCTCATCTTTTCCCAGAAACTCTATTTTAAGCGTATCGGTTAAACTAAAGGTGTGTTCTTACGCTGGCTGTTCGGAATATCGCTGGAAAACCGGAGGCTATTCGAAATCGATAAACTTTGCTGCGGCGGGAAAATACAGCTCAGAAAGAGTTTTCAGTTTTGAAATTGTATTGCAGTTTTTCGCATATTCTAACAGCTTTAGTTTTTGGTGTATCGGAAAAATAACTAAGAACAAAACAGTTTAAACTACGTGTAGGTTAGGTTAGGTATAGGTATTTTTCCACTATTATATTTTGCATACCTTAATTGAAAAAATGTATACTTAAATAATTTCTTTAACTATTTTAAAACGAAACAACAATCTACAAACTATTTAACAAGAAACTACATAGCGTGTTTCAAGCACTGCCTACTAATGCGAACAAATCTTAATAAATTCTTCTAACTACAAAGTAAAAAATCTATGGATTTTTTCAAATTAGACGCAGATACCTATTTTGTATCTCAAGAGATATACTCCACGCAGTTCCTCCGCTTCTAAGTAAGCGTTAACGGAGAAATATCATACATAAAACTTATTATAAACACATAAATAACACGAACCGTTAAATGCCAAATGCAAACATACGTATTTGCACGTGCTGAACACAATGGAATAACTATACTTAGAATTGAAGGTTCAAATGTTTATAAACATATTCCCTAATAACTAAATAACGTTGATTTGATCATTATTGTGGGATCTGATGAACCGTACCATTCGCAAACTGCTAGACTGCGGGTGGTGCCAAAGAAATTTATTTTCTTTCAGCAGTGGACATCGGAGTTTCAGCGGTGTTTTAACTTTGTCTTTTCGGAAGCTCTTTGTAGCGATTAAATGCTTGAAAGCAGAAGCTTCAGAAAAATCAGTCATCAAAATCAATAGGTACTTACATCGATAGCTCCAAAAATCTTGCTTAGGCACTGCACCATCAACATCATTATCATCATCTCCCCTATTTACGTATAAATATAATTCAACCACATAGTTATTATATTTACAAATAGGTAGTATGTTAGCAAAAAACAGTTCATGTTATTAAACAAAATTGAACAGAAGTAAATGCAGACAGCCATGCCGAATGCAAAATTTACAAAATCTTACCTCCCGAACTTGCTAGCTTCAATGTTTAGAATATTATCATAAGCTTTCATGATTTTCTTTAATAACTTGTCTATAATCTGAGTCCATTAAACAGGAACTTAACAGAACTTGAACAGACTTAACTACCTCATTACTTATCCTAAACTAAATAGATAGACTAAATAGGCTAGTTGCCGGGTGTCGTTCGAGTAATTTAAATAACAATTTTAGATTTTTTGTTATGCAGCTTATCAACTGCTCTAGGTATAGCAGTATCATTCTGAGATCTAAAACCTAATATATATATAATAATATATACGCTAATCCATCCATCATTCCACACTCGTCCAACATAATTGAGATAATGTGTGCGTGTCGTGTCATCTAGATTTTATTTTCCGTTGTCAGAGAACTCTACATGACGTGGCTTCTTCCTGATTAAGTAGCTCTTTGATTGAGCGAAGCCACATCAAAGCGTGCAATTTGGTAATTTGAAAGGAATAAACACAATGTGTTTACATTACAGAACCAGTACGTAGTCTGCATAATCGTGTAAATTAAGATATCGTTAATGTACAATCATTCGTGAGAGTGATTTTAAATAAAAACTACTGTCAATCAAACCTCATAAATGGTTAATCGGTATGAAATTATAATGAACAGTTATCGGATAGACAGCGCTTCACAGTTATCAGAACAGAGTCAGCCAATTACCTACTATCGTGATAAGTTTGTCACAACCACACCTTTAATCGTTTCGCGCGAAACAGATCCTGCGTCATTAATAAAAAGAATGACGCGATTATCCTTAAACTGACCAATAAGTAAATCCTTTCCTGTATTTATTAGGCGCAAAGAAGATATTATGGCGTATCGATACCAAAATACTCTACATTAAAAAACAAAACAATGATTAAATTCTTGCCTTTGTCGTATCCTTTTCTCTAGATATACTGGCGCTTAGATTAGCAATCCTACTTTTCGCGCCACAGCCTAACTCCTATAGAGTTGGAACAGCTTTCCTAGAAATATAAACGTAGCTAGTATGGTACATCTCGCTTTACAGCAAGACTTTAGTGATGGTGTAGAATCCTGCGGTCTCCAGCAGCTAGCTTGTGACAATTTATAGGCACTATTTATCCTCGCTTCTCTGCAAGATATTGTTTCAACAAGGAACATTTATTTTTCCAACTCTACAGTAAATGCTTGCTAAATGCCGTACAAAGAAAGTAGGAAATGCAATATTTTAAGTTTATTTTCAGTTTGCTTCAAAATAAGATACGTGATTAATAAAAAAATATTACAAATGAAATAAATCTTACACAGATTTTAACTTATGACGCGAGTTAGACTGAAACAACGTACTTTACCAATTTTTGAAAAGTACCATTACAGTACCCTTAAAAAAAACTTTTATAACGCGGGCAAAACAGCGTAGTATAAAGAAATGTGCAAGGCTAGTGACAGATAAAACACAAGATAGGTACTTTAGTTTAAGGTCAAAATGGTATCGTATGGTAAATTACCAACTGGTAATTTACCATACGATATAGTTTTTTTTGCGGTAAAGAGTAACAATCCTATCCATGTTAACTTTCGGATATAATATTTAAGTAAAAAAATATTATTTTGAATCATAGAACATGGAAACTAGCAAGACCTGGAGGTTGGTCCAAGACCTACAGTTGTGGTCTGCAGCCCGCTTGGCGGCACTGGCAGGGCGTCGATCTGCGGAATTATCTCTAAATAGGTAATTAATTACATTTAATATCACTTCAAGTGAAACTTAAACTTAACGAAATTTGTAATGTTTATTTTTATAAAGATATAATTCTTAGAACTAAAGTACATAATAGTGTAGTTTATAGTTATTATCCTAATGTTAAGTCTCTTTGACACACCTTTTAAACAAAGTGCATATTGTTTATGTTTAAAAATGTATTTTTTAATGAGTAAATAAATATTAAATAAATAAAATCGATATATCAGATATCTAGTACCCGTAACACAGATACCTCGGGGCTAGAGGTGCCTGTGGGAATTTATTTATTTATTTATATAGGAACCAGTAGTGTTCCTGTAGCGTAAATAAACTAAACAGCACAGATGGAGTTCGGAGCCTTATGTTTACTGACAAAAAATCATAGTTTAAAAGATATAATTAAGTAAACAATAAATGTAAACATACCTAAATGTCCTCCATATATCGAAGCACATAACGTTGAGCCAGAAGAAGCTGGTCTGGAACGCGTAGTACACGATGAACGCTGAAACATACGTCATATTAAAATAATATACATCGCTAACTGTTGAGATAATTACATTGAACAGACAGCCAGATGTTAATTGAAGGTTTTTGTGGTTGGTCTCGAGGAAATCTTTGAAAGACTTAATTGTTCTTTACTCATTTTCTCAGTTCAATATTTATTATTATACTAGCTTTCCACTACGCGGCTTCGCCCGTATTGTAGCATAGGTTAACCTATGCTTTAATCTCCTTTATTTTGGTGTTATCTTCTTTATAAATGCAGAGTATATTTAAATGTGTCTGATCTACAATAATATATTTCTTTTGTAGGTATATTACCTAATGCCATATTTACAAAATATATACAGAAATAATATAATATTGTTTGTCTAATATTATAACTATTGGTATAATTTTCTGGGTAGTATGATGATACACCAGTGTCCTTTTATCTTTGGGTACAAACAAACGCGCAACAAGTTGTCAACAAAGACCAAAATTGGACATTCCCGAGAGGACGACCAATATTGACAAAGATTACGGCACTTATACGTTTCACACGAAAAACAGGATGTATAATATAGGTACTCTACAAAACTAATTCGATAATATCGTTGTCGTGACTGTGTTTACATCATACAATAACGTTAAACTGGAAATTATCAGAGAAGGCCTAAAAATAGTCATCTTCTAATAGGTATACGATTTTAGTTTTAAAAAGAGAATTCAACAGCATCATCTACCCCATGGTAAGCTCGAAGCTTAATATGTTACGGGTGACTTTTATTATTACCTACTTTATATTTTTTTTATTAAACATATATAACATCCCGGAACAAATATTTCATTTGAAGGTAATCTCTTTAGGTTGTGGAAAATATTTATAGCTATTGAAATTTTTATGTCAGAATGCTAAACCGTCCACACAATAGTTAACAACTAGATGAAATGAGGCAAAATTGACAATGACGTGCTTCTAAAAATAGTAGTGAACCGACTTCTGGACCTCGAGACCTCAAGTCAGACGCAGGTATGCTAGTGCTTGTATACACAATTTCACTGTACCTACAGGTTTTCTAGTCAAATGATAATATAAATAAATATTGCTGGACAATTTACACATCAATATATATCCCCGTGTTAAGCACGAAACTTGTGTTATTGGTACTAGATAATCTGATAAAATAATACAAAGTATTTTTAAACTAAAATAAATTACAATAAAATCAAATGTATTTACGAAAGTAGCGTTTAATAAGTTTGATCAAATGTCTAGGTCAGGGTTAAGTAGTCTTGCAGCTATTGATCTATCAATTCGAATTCTCGGCTAATTGGTGAAATCATGTGGGTGTTGTGAATATTTTGGTAAGAAACATTGTGGCCTTCATAGAGGAATATAAAGATACATCCGAATTAACTTTAGAAGTTCTAATTTGTTAAAAAGAAACCAATAATAAATTTTATTCTATTAATTACTCACGTATTTATAGCGGAGTAAATAAACTCTCGGCGTTTCGACTTCGTTTAGGAAGAGAGATTAGGATAATCTTAATTCCATAACATTATTCTATTCTAAAATAATTTGTTTGTTTGTTTGCGCCAATCAGGAACCGCTTTTCCGATATTTTAATGTTGATTTAATTTAATGTTACATTTATATAGGCTTATCTATATTTAAAAACCTCTATGTAGAAAACGTAAAAAAACGCAAGGGAACTGTCTGCGGGTCTACTAGTCCTTTATAACGTTGGCAGAGCTAGCAAAGATAGAAAGCAAGTACTTATATAATATTTATTGGCCTCATAATTATATTATCTAAGCCAAACATAAACTACGAGTATGTGAGTCAGGTACAATGTATGTTTGTATAGGTATAGGTAGCGTAAGTACATACATGAATATAATTAGTTCCCACATGCTGAAGGCTGTTATGAAATATTACCACCTGCTTACCTAATTTGTTGTGTGATGGGTCGTAAAAGAAGATGAATGAATGACGCCAGAACCATGTCTCACTTTAAACACCTCACCGTACAAAATAGGTACATACCTACGTATTTTTGATAGAAATTAGGCCAATATAAACATTAAAAATACTAATATCATTCGTTGAAAAGTTTATTTGGGTATATTTATTAACTTTATATTTTACCGCGCTAAAATATGAACCCTCAAAAAATATATCGTTGTGGTGCTTTTGGTTTAAAATAGTCAGGCGAAGCCGCGGGCGGTCAGCTAGTAAAATTAAAAAATATATTCCTTAACAAAACACACAGCATGGTCTTGTCTAGTTCGACCAACTTTGAGATTGTTTAGTTTCATTTCATTTAGAGGATGAAATCATAAAACGAACATGTAACGGAACCCTAAATGGAACGGAAATCAGTACAAGCACTGCTTGTTCACGATGTTTTCACACACCCATGTTTTCCGGAGTAATTGGAAAAACAGCGGCATATTAATTTTGTTTTGGAGCATAGCCTCATGTCATATTACAAGGAGCGGCTAATGGTCATAATTATAAATATTGCTAATTAATTAGTGGTGATTTACTAGGAAGTAGTGTAAACCTACAGGTACATTAAACCACAACATGATATCACGAAAACAAAATCTAAGTAGGTAACCTACGTACCTACAGAACAAGGTTTTAGCAGCATTCTTGGCACTTTATCATCTAGTGACGTATAAGAATTTTTATAAGCGCAATGTAAATACTTGATTCAATCATTAGTAGTTTGAAACTTATTAAATAGTCACTATTTACCTACAATTTAAATGATAGACTAAAAGGTAAATATCATAAACTAATGAAATATTCCAAATGACTCACCGACAGTGTAACATCCAGCCATAGCGACCCCTACCTGGCCTATATGCAGTTTGAGGTAGGCCAGGAACGGGAAGGCCACGATGAGGCCTCCGCAGTAGGCCATGAGGCACATGCCGTGCAGGTTCTTTAGCTCAGGAATCAAGGCGTAAACCAGGAATGTGGCCAGGAGGAATGGCAGGGATATTAGCAGACCTGAGAAAATGTAGCTTTTAAAATATCATGCTTTGCCATCATCATTATGGGTTACATATTATAATAACTAAACTTAATCCAACTATTTTTGAAATAACTACAGCCAAAAGACCTACTGTTTAAATAACCTACGGGTCGTTTCACAGAATTTCGTTATAACTAATGAACGATATCCCTAAAGGAGAATTCACCTATGGTTAATTCACCTACGGTTAGAACAACTACAATTAAGTAACCTAAAGTTGATTGAAATAATGGACGACTCACCTACTGGATCTGCTACTGGGGTGTGCAATATGAGCCGTTCAATAGCAACTGATAATGCACGGCCCGATATTGTACACCCCGATAATTGGAACCCTTTATGACAAGGATTATCAAGGTCTAGGTACATTATAATAATTACATTACTAATCACAATTGTACTCAGTTTAACACGAAATGTGTACACGTAACGCGTAAAAACATTGTTACCTACTATCCAACACTTTGTAAACCAATCCAGCGCGTAGTATTAATAAATTGTTGGCGCTACCCTCATTGAAAAAAAACCAACGCGGCACCCAGTATTGACAAACCGTAGGCGAGTCGTCCATTAGGTATTTCAAACATAGTGCAAACATCCAATATCTTAAAAAAACATTAGATTAATCGTTCGTTAGTGCGATTAACTTTAGTTTAATTAAAATTATGTATGTTAAACAGTACTTGAATCGGCCATTATGCGTTATGAACATATGTGAATCGACCGTAGTTATTTCGAAAGTAGTTATAATAAGTTTAGTTATTATAATATGTAACCTCATTATGATGTCGATTCTATTGTGATTTAATTTAACATAGGCCCAATGTCGAAATCAAAAGTAAAGTAATCAAAACCAAAGCTTAGTAAATTATCGTGTGTATTTGATATTAAAATGGACTTAACAATCTTTGTTTATCATACGTTCAAAACACGGCTTTACTCGGGTTAAATTTGACGAAATTCTCCAAAATCTGAATTTTGCGGATGTTGTCGACTCTTTTTTATGTTTTGTTATTCATATTTGTTATTTTATGTTTTGTATAAGGTTTCGATCGAGTCTACCGTACCTACCCCTTAACGAAATTATTAACAACTTATATGTAGATTAGTTTAACTTACGGTCATTTTGGGTCATAACTACATGGTTGCTGCAACATAGAACTGGACGGTTTGCGTAATCCAAAGTTACTAACCAACAGCATACGCTATATACAAGATATAGCTGTCATCAGTAGTCTCCTCATCGCCGTAGCAGATCGCAGTGATGAACCTGGCGGGGCCCTGCCCGACGCCTCTCATCTCCGCGCAGTAGCGCCCGGCAGAGTGGTGCACGGAGCCCTGGGCGCCCACCTCTATCAACGAACCATCCTGAAACACATCATTATAAATCAAATATTTATCTATGTACCTATGTATATTATATTAAGTATATCAGAAATCTAGCACCCGTAACACAAGCTTCGAGCTTACCACGGGGCTAGATCTCGCTGTGTAAAATTGTCCAGTAATATTTATTTATTTATTATCATCTGGTTGGCTCTTGCCTGCGACGCAAGAGGTTGCGGGTTCGATTCCCGCCTCGAAACAAAAATTTGTATGATCTGCAGATATTTGCTCCGGGTGTCTGCGTGTTATATGTATTATGTACCTATAATAAAAAATATATATCTACCTATGTAGGTATATTATATTAAGTATATCAGAAATCTAGCACCCGTAACACAAGCTTCGAGCTTACCACGGGGCTAGATGTCGTTGTGTAAATTGTCCAGCAATATTTATTTATTATCATCATCCTCAGCAGGATTTCACTCATACTGCGAGGTATGGCTTTGGGACGAGAAACTATTCTCCAGAACTCTTCTTCAGAGTTCTAGAAAACCCCGGAAGAAGCACATGTTCAATTATGGATAAGATATTTTTCAGCATTTCCTAAATTCGTTTCTTGATGTATAGAAAACAAAGAAAGGAATGCAACTTAATATAATAATATGAACAAAACGTATGGTGTAGGTACAATGATAGAGGGTGATTACCTAAAACTTAAACTCGTTCTATTATTTTCCGAAACAAAACATAAGTAGCGCTGTAATCCGGTCTCTCACGCGAGTAGGTATTCAACGAAAACTACCATTTACTAAAATGAAAAAGGTTTGAGAATTTCCTTTGTTTCATATTTCACCAGACACCAACAATGGACGTCAATTTAAGTAGTGGATGTTTTACACAAATTAGGTAAGTAAATGATTTTTGCATATTTATTCTCTTTTAATAAATTTTTTGTTCCTAGTCTGATTATGAACTAAAACTGAATAAAATAAAAGTGCTGGTCAAAAAACCCTTCGCCAAGATTAGGTTTATGACGAGATAAATCAACATAAGAATCCGATTGTGGGAAGATGTCGTATTAAATTTTTAACCGACTTCAAATAAAGGGCATGTTCTCGCGTTGACTGTATTTTTGTACTTAAAAGTCTGAATTGGGTAAACCGATTGGGAAGATTCTTTATTTGAATGCGGATGCTTTCTGTGAGGTCCCATTTCAATTTCATTTAGTTCTGACTATTGATATAATGTGAATGCTGATATAAGGTTTTGTCATGAATTAGCTATTTTAGTAAGTATTTATTTCCAGGAATTAAACGCATGGCCTTCTGATCTAAGGACCTTCGCCCACTAAATCAATGCAGTCTGTAAATAACCTGTGAATTTTTTAGTTCACACGTGGCTCGCCTCTTCCTCAGCTTTACACTTGAGATAATAAACAAATATAATCGCACCAAAATACTCTATTTTTACCTACTTTACCTACTTAGGTATCTACTGGATCAAAATCAAACTAGATCAAAAAGATACTATAGATCTATAGTATAGAATCTATACTATAGATCATACATAATACTAGATCCATCTAACTCTTTTAATCTAGTAACTCTATTTATTGATTAATTGATTGATGTGTATATTTAGGTTCATTTGATAATGTTTTGTTAATAACTAAATTCATTATTTTACAAGAGAAATATTGCATGTTAAGTGTCTGGTGAAATATAAATATGACACCCTATTATATTATTTTATTATTTAAGAACAATGTACAGGTACACCTAATATATTTCTTGCGATAATTATTTATGATTTAGGTATATTTTACAGCAAGACTTATTTAAGTATATTATTATTATTACCAACCTAGTCCTATAATCATTCCAAATAGGTTCCACCGAGCTAGTTCAAGGTCTGCGTCATGTGAAGTGTTAATCCAGCTGCTTCTCAGAAAATACACAGCTTGTTTGTTTAAACGCGACCGAAAAACTGAGCAAGTCACGTATACGGTCCGTTTTAATTTAATAATAAAATAACACAATGAGACTAAAATAAAACATTACTCTTTTTTAAAGGAAATAAAAAGGAACATATTGTATTTTTTTGTAGGTATATCGTACGATGCTAGACTAGTTTATGAATATTTACTAAATAAAATCGTTATATAATAATTATTACCAACATTTTTGATATCTAGCATTAGACGTATTTGAGAGGGTTCAAGTTCTTAATGCTCTAAAGATTATAGAATATCTTTATAATGATTTTTAATCAAAAGTCAGTGATCTACTCTCTCAAATAACTATTTCATGGTTTCTCATATCATAAAAGTTTGAGGCTACTTGCATCGCAAAAAACTAATCTAAAATCTTTATAAAAATATTTTAAAAGTTTAAAAGGAAGTCTATTTATAAAAGGTTTTTATGAATAATGTTAATGTCATGAAACAGCTTTCAACAATTTTCATTAAAAGCTGAAAGGTCCGGAAATAAAGAACATAAATTAAAAGCGTTCACGTATGGTAATAGATGCACGCTTTGCGTTACGAGGAGTTTTACTTGCATATAATACACGTAGTTTTTATTATGAAGTAGCTTTCCGACCCGCGGTTTCGCTCGCGTTATGATATATTTTCTGTGTAAAAAGGATCCTATGAACTTGATACCTCCCCACCAGTTTTCAGCCAAATCTGTTTAGTCGTTTTCTTGAGTAATAATTGGTGTAACTAAGACCACTTTCTTTAATATATTATATATATTTATTTACCTATACTTAGATAGTTGTGTGGTGATAGGTGTGTGCATTGATTTTTATGGATACCAAGAGGCAATATGTAAATAAGGGTAAACCCTGTCGTTAAGTTTGATGTTTTCTTTACCTGTTTTATAATTTTAGTTATTTAATAAAACCCTTTTTAATACATTGACATCTAAGCTATAACTATTCCAATGCAAAGTAACTACAATGTGTCCAAATATTTGCCATTCCGTGGAGCGTTTTACAACCAATTAGCACCTAAACGTTTTCGAACGTTAACTAACAAAGTTGTGTTCAGAGTATACTTACGTGTTTTTACCGAGGCAAACAGAGAGAGAAACATTTGCATTGTACGGAAAATAAAAAATAACTTAATATATTTTTTTAATCGGGCCAGAGCAGCGTGCAGTGGTTCCTGAGATTAGCGCGTTCAAACAAACATGCAAACAATCAATCAAACTCATCTTTATAACTATGTGGCCTATATTTTTTATGAGATTTGACCCCGAGCGTTAACGCTGTATTTTGTTACCGATTAGGTACATTAAGTGATTTTTTTATATTTTTTCAAACTGTACAACGGCTGTAAAATATACCTAATCTAAAAAGTATTCTATCATTCACCTTGAAATATCTGAATTGGTAACAATAATTTTTCTTATAAGCCGCGCACTTAAAGAATTGATTTATAAATGGCGTCAGCTCGCATGCGTTCTCGCTCACTCTCTATCGCTGTCTATACTTTTATCCTTGTTTTGCCAATCGTACCGTACGTACCCGCCGCCATTTTCAAATCAATTTTCTATCTGCGCGGGTTATACATTATAAGTGATATATCTGTCTGGGCTGTCACTATGTTTTAGTATAATTTAATATATAAAACTGTGGTGTGTTTATTTTAAGATCAGACTGGTTTTAATTTGTAGTCGTGTATTTTGTTTAAAAATTTATGTTTCAATCAGGTTATAGGTACCTACTAGATTTCATAACCGTCACATGCGACCTTCATTTTATCCATATGCAAAAACAACTCTGTCTTACTGTTTGGCTTACACGCCAAAATTACTTAACCAATTTTAATGATATTTAATATAAAAATAGTTTGAATGTTTCTTGCAGATACTTTTTTTTAGTATGGAAAATAATATTTTTTCGTGAAAAAATCTTTTATAACGTGGAAAAATTGTTCAGATTTCAGATTTATTTATTTAACCATTTCATTATATTACATAATATTGGCAAGTCATGTAGTTACAATAGGTTCTTATAGCTAAATAGGTACAATGCGTTTTTTACATAAGAAATTCAATGATTTTAATTGTGTATATCAGAAAATGAACAATTCATGTATTCGGTTATATGATAATAAGGATGTGATTCCAAGAACGTTTTTATTTTTTGCTTAAATGTAGGGAGAGGTAGACATGTTATATCCAAAGGTAGTTTATTATATATTTTTATTTTAGTGCTTATGCCCTGGTTTGCTGTTTTAACTAGTCTATTATGTGGTACTACAAGCTTTTTGTTATTTCTGGTGTTATAATTGTAAATTGTAAATGTCAAATTTTTTGGGTAATTCTATTTTTTTATTGTGTATTTCAAGTAATGATTTATATATAAATAAGGATATTACGGTCATTATTTTGTATCTCTTAAAGTACGCTTTAACTGATGTCATTCTTGATAGCCCATAAATAATACGTATAGATCTTTTTTGAGAAATAAAAACTCTTTTAACCTGAGAAGTATTACCCCAAACAGTTATTCCGTAAGTAATTATAGAATGGCAATATCTTTTATTCTATTATTATTCTTAATAATTTGTATCTACATAATTTTTAAACAATATTTCTTAGTTTACAACCAAATAGTTAAGAACAATAGTTTTTACTTTACCAAAGACGCCTGAAACGATTTGCATAATTCTCTTTAGTTTGATAGAGTAGATATACTTCCCAGGTCATAATCTGAGATGGTATCCTTGAGAAATTGGTGTAATAGTTCGTTTTTATAATAACAGATACTATTCAAATTTTATGGTAAATTGTGATCAATAAATGACAGAATAAATTATGTAATTAACGAGTTTGAATATGCTAATCCTATTAAATAATGATGTAAATCAAATCATAGGATTATTGGATTTCAACGATTTCAGAAGGAAGATATTTAAACACTAGCGGCCCGCCCTATTTTCTTTGCTATAATATAAACCTCACGGAGCCCGAGACCTTTCTAATGCGCTCTACACACCGCCCGCCGGCACAGCCCGGCGGCTCAACCCGCCGGCCTTATTTTGTAACCCGCCGGCCTTATTTGCGTACAAAATAAGGCCGGCGGGTTGAGCCGCCGGGCTATGCCGCCGGGCCGCCGGCTTTGGTGTGTAGAGCGCTTTATGGCCTCTACACACCAAAGCCGGCGGCCCGCCGGCACAGCCCGCCGGCTTAATGCCGGCGGGTTAGCCCGCCGGCTTCAGAATGTCCAAGCCGCACGACTTTGCCGGCGGCAATGCCGGCGGCACGACAGCGCCGGCATGTGGTGTTCTAGTAATGAAGAATGTTACTAGGTATGCCAAATCGCTTGAAATGTTGTATCAGTAAAGCCTGTATGTATACAAATATACTAGTTTTTGTTTAGTTAAAAAGTACCTAGTAGTTTTGATTTTATAGGCATTCAAAGTTTCGAAAAATATCGAGTCTCGCTAATAGTCACGTGAGCGCTGGTGACGTAATACCACAACTTCGCGCGGCCTACGGCCCGCTTAGTATCGCCAGCAGATTATAGTAGTAGTGCAACAGCTTGCGCAGTATTTTGATGTGTTTTCGTCCGCGTATTAAATTAATAGTTTAATAGTAGTACTTAAATATTATTCGATTGATAAAATGGATGAAGATAACTCAAATAGTAGAAGTACCTACCATTAAACTTTGACGTTAAAGACATTAAATAAGTATTAAAGTTTTGTTGCTATTGGTAGGTACGTAAGTATTTATTTATATATAGGTAGGTACCGCTCTTCTTAGTAAATTTAAATGAACAATACATTGATTTATGGCAAACTAGCTTCTTAGTAAATTTAAATGAACAATATATTGATTTATTGCAAACTAGCTTCCTCCAGTCTTCGGCCCCGTTTTCCTCAAGAACTGTACATTTTCATAGGATTAAAAGTAGCCTATGTGTTATCGTCGTCGTACGGTTACAACTTGTTTTACTTCTAAATCGGAAACTAATTGATGTATCGAAGTAATTCTTTCACGCGTATTTTTATATTAGACATAGAATATGGAGTGCTAATAATCAAAATTAGGTAACATTCTTTATTGCCAAATACGTCACTACTCTATGAAAGCCGGCGGGCAACTGACTGAGTGAGTGGAGAGGGATGCCGGCGGCCTGACCCGCCGGCACAGCCCGGCGGCCCAACCCGCCGGCATGATTGTAAAAAATAAGGCCGGCGGGTTGGGCCGCCGGGCTGTGCCGGCGGGCGGTGTGTAGAGCGCTATACGAATGCAAAATTGTGGAAATCGGTTCGCGCGTTCTCAAGACTCAAAGTCAATGAAACGTCATGTATGCAAAAATTGTAATCCCTGCACAAGATATTGAAAAAAAATCTAATTAAAAAAACAATACGCGACTCTACTCATGTCAATACTAAGCAATACATTTACCAAAACTGAGCGAAAAGTACAATTATTTACTTATAAACATATAGCTAGATACGTATATACATGATCGGACAATTCTAGCAAGAAATTCTATTATTTTTTACATTAGTCATAGACTAAACTAAAGGATATGAGTGAACCAATTTTACAAATCATCTAATTCTAAGATAACAATGCATTACGTCCCACATCTGGAAATGGGTCCCCAATAGACATTCATAGGTCTTGGGGATTTGGTATAATACCACATAATATAGGAAATTAGGTAGCAGAGCTATTATAATATAAGTAACCCTAGCTTATTACCGCGGGAAAATCGATTACGCAAGCATTTTCGCGCAATTATTTATAATGAAAAAAATAATAGTACTCAACATCAGCATGAAAACAGTGAAGCGAACTAAACGACTAAACTATGACAATGAGGAAATTTAAGACCTATTACAGTCTTTTGATATTTTTACATGTTTGTAAGTACCTACTTGTTATTTTTATGTGATGAAGAGTTTATTTTAAGTTCCTATTTTATTGGAATTTGCAAATTAGTTTATTGGTAGTAGTAGTAGTAGTTTTAAGACGAGTTCAAAAAAAATCATAAATCATTTATTTTGATTTAAGTTTTTTTGACTTGTAAATCGTCGTTTCTTTGGAAATAAAGTTCTTGATATTGACTTTGAATAAAATGGATGTTTGTTACTAACCTCTTGTATATACAGTTCGACAGACGCGCTGTCTGCCAAGTAGCTATCATCGCAACTTCGTCCATGCATGTAGAAGAAGATCTCATGAGCCTTCAGGGTTGAAGCCACCTTCTCCTTAAACACTGGCGGGCTAAAAACCTCTGAAGAGTTAGAGCTCACACAGTCACTTCCTAGATACTCTTCCCCGTCCGGACAACACTTAAACATACACAGCCTCCCAATGCAAGGGCAGCCGAGGACCACAGTGACATTGTCCACCACATCTTCGTACCAACTACTACTTGGGTACTCAAGTCCATTGTGCAGTATCGAGCCATTTGCCAACTTCACACCTGCAGATATGTCTAAACTCTCCACAATCGAACACGGGTTCCCTTGCACTAGTTTTATAACAGCAATAATCAACAATAGCTTCATTTTGATCATTTAGCGCACTTTTTCATTTAACACGAAGCACTCGTATTTTCATTGAAAAGTTTACAAGACAAAAACATTTGGCTGGATTCTCGGATAATGACTAATAATAAAGCGTTAAATCGCTAGTGTTATCAGTATCTGAACGAGTGTTATCAGAGTTCCGAGGTAATTTGATGTATCATTTTATTATGATAAGAGATAAGGTGTTCGCGGTTACGATTTGTTTTCTTGAGGAGTCGGGACGTCCTCCGGGCACGGGGCTACGGTCCAGACTGGCGATGGCTCATGCTGACATGAACCATAGCGTCGGGACTTCGTAGGATGCTTGCTTTGCCAGTCGGTTGATTGGAGAGAATTGTTGGACCTTTATCACTAGCTTTCCACTCCTTGCTCTTGTTTTTATGGAATATCCTGCGGAAAAAAGCCTATGTATTATTAATATGTAACATATATTATTCTGAAGTTTCTGTGTCTAAATATGTTTACCTACATAGAAGTTTTTGGAGAGTTACAAATATAAAATAGACGTTTGTTAATCGTAATGAGAAAAATAAAAGAAAAATGCTTGCTCATTTATAAATAAATAAAATAAATAAATACCTAAATATTACTGGACAATTTTACACAGCTAGCATTATTATTTATGAATGCACTAGCATTTTTATTTATGAATGCTTTAAGTGAATATGGGACAAAGTTTTATTTATTCTTAGGTACCTACTACAGATTTCTTAATTAGATATTATTATCAATTACCTTTGCTGTGCTGCTGTATAGGGTTAGGTATTGTCAGAATCAATTCTAATTACAAATTGTTAATTTTTATACTTACATTTTTAGAAATAATATTAATAATGAGTCTAAAATTCTAAATATAAATACTTACTCAAATAATACTTAATAGAATCAAAGTCATTGTCAACCTTAACCTAAATTATAAATTAAATTAGAATCGTTAATTCTAGTGAATAGAATTACCGAAGTAATTTATTAATTATGAATTATTTCAAAAATGTCATCATATCCCATTCATTTATGTACCTACCTACCAAGGGTACCTACTACCTACCTACTAATGTCATTGATAATGTTTAATGATAAATATTTCATCTAATAATTTTATGAGTAATGTAGGTAGGTTAATTACCTATACATCGACAGGGTATCTATCTAATCTAAGACTAAATACCTTTGTAAACAACTGGTAAAGTTTTTTATAAAATAGTTCCTCTAACTTTGTATTAGTGACATCTAGCCATTTATTATTGTACTAAATATAAAGCATAGTTCAGACAAAAATGTAACTCTGTGTAATAATATCTACTAGATGGCGTAACTTGCATTGCATGGTTCCACAGACCACAAAGACGAAAAATGTAAATATTGACTGCGCGCTACCGCCACAGAGTACTTATATACATATTTATATAAAGGTGGTTAGATAGATTGATTTAATTCGTATACACCTACAAGGTAAGTAGGTACGTAGTAATATTAAAATTTACTTGGATTATTTGGACAAGTCAATCAATTTTAATAATTTAACATTTAAATTCAAATAATGTCATATACTTAATTTATATTCAATAGGTATTATTATTAATCGCGACAATACATATCTTTATAAAAGTACTTACATACATAAGTCCGTATATAATACATGTCCGTCTAGCTAGGATAAGGCAACTTTCTGGGGAAAACCCGAGTAGCCTAGTAGCGAGAGTCCTAGGATAAATCAAATGCATCGCGTCATCTTGTAATCTTATCTTTGAGCTTATCATGGGGCTAAATGTTGCTGTGTGAATTGTTCAGTAATATTTATTTATTTATTATTTTTAATATTAGGTAGGTACTTATTTATTTAGGCAGCGAAAACACAAATATTATAACACATCATCATCATTTCAGCCATCGGACGTCCACTGCTGGACATAGGCCTCTCATAGACATCTCCAGTTGTTTCGGTTGCAGCTTGCATCCACCGTGAACCGGCAGTTTTGATCAGATCATCTGTCCATTTTGTTGGTGGACGTCCGACGCTGCGTTTTCCGATCCAATATAACACATACGTATCTAGATAAATTTTGTAACAATTTATTAACACGCGAGGACAGTAAGGTCAACCAGTCTAAATGCGTGCAGTAAAAATGGGGGAAAATGCGTCTTTTTGAATTTAATTTAATGATGCGCTTTTATCTTAGAATAAAGATTGACTTTATCGGCTTCTAATAAATAAAAATAATAGACATTATGAAATCTGAATTCCATAGACTATACCAACCAACATCGATGTGTATAGTCTGTGAAATAAAGATACGCGATGGCATTAAGCACAGCTCTACTCGGGGAAACCCAGAGAGATTTCTTACAATAAAATGGCAAGTATGACATCTAAATTTCAACGAGGGTTCTGTATCTTTTACATTTCATGGTAAATAATTAATTTTCTTATAAAAGGTACCTAAAACAGAAAATATATTTTATGTCAGTTAAAATACACAGTTTACTCGTAAAACGGCAATTCAGTACTTATCCAGTAAATTTTAAATTCTTGATTTATGTTTGTATTACCTACAATTATTTTATGATAAATTTTAAGAAAAGTAAAATTTATACAATAACAACGAAATATAAGATAATGCTGTAAATTATAGTTTAAATCATTATCTTAATTATATAACCTAGTTTTTTTTTTTTTTCTAATTAAATTATAATTATAACGCGCCACTCACGGGGCATGTCCGCCCCAATTTAACCCTTTATTTATACAATTTGTGCATGTCTTTAAGGAATTAGGTATATTTACCACGCGTGAGCGCAGTTGGTACAGTAGGTACTAGGTACCTACCATAACGTCTTACATAACGTTCTAGCTTAGCCACTTTGATGGCACTCGCGGGATGAGACGGGGATGGTACTTTTCTAAGGTCGGTACCTCACAGTAATTGACAGGCAGTGATTATCCACCTAGTTTAGCTGTCTATCTAATCTATTTTTAATCTTTCTTTTATGATAAAAATATTAATCATGATTCATGATATTTTGCATGTATTGGTTTCACAAGTGGAACCCTAATTCTGCCGTCTGTCTGGTATATAAGCCAGTAGGAGGGATGGCTAGCTCAATCGATCTAGATTGTTCAATTTGAACGTAGTGCCTGCCCTGCACCTGCACTGTGTGTTACAATTTTACTAAGGTAAGTGAATGGAGAACTTTATCTGAATTCAGGAACTATAAATAATATATTTACCGGTGTTAGTAATCTTAGTTAGATTAGGTATAAATTTATATTTAGGTACCTATATGTATAGTGATTTAGGTGTAGTTTATGTGTTATATCCTTTGTGGTGGCCATTTTGATAAAGAGAAAACTTTCTGCCATGTCTTCCCGTAAAAAAACTGTGAAAAGCCTTCTACTACGTACCTAGTGGTAGTAAACTTCGATGTGTAGTGTGTATTTTGAATATTATTTCATAAAAAATCGTACGTAAATACTACAGGTAAGTAGGTAGGCCCAGGTACCTACCTAAGTTTCGTGTTTATTTATATTTATGGACATCCACACAAACAAAGAAAGAACACGAACACCTAACATTATTAGGATGTGTACCTATAGGTATATCTTTAAAATACCTTCGTACTGGGTGGATATTTGTTTCGTATAAAATATTTTGATGAAATTGCTCCCGTGCCGGATTGGCGTACCTACGTCCAAAAATTTGTTTACAAAAAATTTACTAAAATAGATTATATGATTCTGATAGATCTGATAAGTAGTTCTGTAAGAAGATCAACGGAGGGTTAGAAATGGCACAGAATATATAATTGCTACGCAAATGGTTACCTACCTATTCAAAAATATTTCCAAATTAGGTAAGTATTATACTTACATACCTATCTACTAACCTCAAATTATCAAGACTTTCCGGTAGGTAGGTACCTACCATGTGTTGTGTTTCATATAGATCTCGTTCATCATAAATGACATCAAGTAGTACCTATATACTGTAATACTGTTAATGGTAGGTACGTCGTGTGTATACCATGCGTGTAATTAAATGTTTAGTTTCAGCGTAAAATGGGTTTACTTGCTGCCACTGCAGTCGCAGTATTGGGAGGTGTTGCTATCTACGGCACTGGCGGCCTGCTGACGCCGGTGGTGGCGCCGATGCTGGGCTTCGGCGCCGCGGGCATCGGCGCCGGCACTACGGCGGCCGCGGCGCAGGCCTATGTCGGCAACGCCGTCGCGGGCAGCATCCTGTCCAAGTTGACGGCTGCTGCTATGGTAGCACCCACACCTTAGGTACCTAATATTAATTTTAATCCTAACTTATCTTAATAATGAATATGTAAGGGTCGGTCACATAGTAAGTAAGTTTTTTTTTTAAGAGATATTGTGTTTACTGAAACTAATTTGACAATTTATAGTTTTTTTCTCTATGTATGTTCTGCCACAACTATTAATTAACATTAAACCAATGATCCGAATTTGATGAGATTTGGTAGGTAAACATAGTTGTTCATCATTTTAAATCTAGCTTCGGTTATGATAAAATGTGACCCCCATACAAACATATCTTTAAACGCTGACAGAGTTGCGGGCGCCACTTGTCTTAATAATAAATATGTAAGGTCATAGAGGAGTTAGTTTTTTTTTAGAGATTGTGTTTTATAGCATAAAATAGTAAAACCTCTATAAACTTTATAGGCTCAATAAAATAAATCATTTATTTTCTCAATATAATGATACTGAAACCAATTGCCTAAGGAAAGCAGCTAGTTCATCATAGATTTAAGAATACTTTTCTTACACAGTTTTCATTTAATCTTATCTTGTATAGTTATAATGTTATGAAGTGAGTGTTGATGATTACCTTGTTAATTAATATGTACTTAAAATAAATAAAAAATACCTACCTAAGCTACTTTTTATTTGTCCACAGGTACTTGTATACCATGTACTGATCCTGCATAATGATTTGTGGAACATGAATCAACTACTGCTTGAGTTTTTATGACAACTACCTAATAAACTTCAAGATGTAACTTGTCTTTTATTAAATAACCCTATACATATTAAGCTTAAGCATTCCCATTTCCATTCCCACTGCTGGGAGACAGGGACTAGTCTCTTGACGAGAGAGATTAGTTAGACATTAATTCACCACGCTAGCCAAATGAGGGTTGGTGAATGTTACAAGCCCTTGAAACCTTTCAAAGTTCATGCTGAATTTTCTTTTTTTTCTTTTTAGGTATTAGTAGAACCTAATAACTATAATAGCTATTTAATCTACCAAACTAGATGTTATAATTAGTAGGTATCGCACAACATCACAATTGTACTAGAACAAAGTCATACAAAGGGACATCTTTTCATAGTAAATTTCTACTTTATAATTAAATTCGGATCCAGTCCGGACTCAATGGTGTAGGTACAGGTAAAACTAAATGTTTCCTACGGCTTGTTTAATTTGTTTATTATTTGTTTATAGGTATAATTATTCTTAATCGTTTATAGATATAATCTTAATATTATCTTTTATTGCCACACCTTATAAAGGTGCATATTGTTTATGTAAAAATGCTTTATTTATGTCTGCAATAAATATAATGCTGAATAATAAAGGAAACTTTTTTGTGGGAATGATTGTGTTATGTAACTTTAAAATCTATAGGATAGGTACCTACCTTTCTACTAGTAGTAACACCTATTCATTTTTTTATTGACCGTTGAATCAACGATAATTTTATAAATGGGTATAGGTAGGTAACCTATCTGGCACGAAGCCATGCGTAAATATGATTCCCTACTTATAGAGGGTCTGTTATTCCAGATAATGGGGTTCATAGCAGCAGCGATAGTGGCGGTGGTGGGCTGGGTGTCCATCTACTTGACTGGGGGGCTCCTGACGCCGTGGATAGCGCCGCTGCTCGGCTTCGGCTCCGTGGGCATCGGCGCCGGCAGCGTGGCGGCCGCGGCGCAGTCCTACGTGGGGAACGTCGCCGCCGGCAGCATATTGGCAAAGCTCTCCGCTGCTACTATGTTCGCTCCTACGCCCTAAGTAAGTTCATTGACCTGACGGGCTCCTGACGCCGTGGATAGCGCTTGTGGCGGGACAGCCCTACTCCCAAAAAGTTTATACTAACACTATATTATGTGTCTATGATGACACACGCTCGTATCTACGGCATGGCATGGTGTCAAACTAATTTTTTCATAGGTTTCATAGGTCTCCCCTAATGATTTCCAGGCATTCGATAGTTAGACAGTGCAGAGGTTGTCATGAATAGAAATTAACCTTTTTTTTTTGTCCTCAGGTATACTGTGCCTCGTTTTAAGTTGTGAATATGAATAGTATACTAGGTAATAAGTATAACCTGCGCAATTAAAAATGAGTTCTGTAAATGGCGGCGGGTAGGTATGGTACGGTTGGCAAAACAAGTTCTCAAACAGGCCGGCGTCACGACGAATTTCCCATACAAACGTAATACCAAAATTATTTGTAATTCGAGCATATTTCCACGGTATTATTATTATTTAAATAGTATTTTTATCTAGGTCCCTACAGAGTTTTTTTTACAAAATACTTATTTTAAATGAAATTATTTTTTTAGTAAAGTAAAGTAAAGAGTTTAAACAGCTTTGCGTTATAAACCCGGCGTCGGCGCTTTTATAACGTCCTCAATGTGATCATTCATACGAACGCTTTTAAATCACTTTCGTCTCGTCCCTCGCTTTAGAAAGCCGTGGGAATGTTTTCTGCTAAATAACTAGCTATAGCGATTTGTGTTGTTAGAAGAAGAAGAAAGAAAAAAAGGACATTCTGGGTACATCCTCTGAATTAACAGAGATACTTAAAATAACAGTTTGTGACACTGTACGAAGATTTGACAAGTATACAAGATTTGACGAATTATTGGAATATTTCTACTGATACTCATCGTACTAATCGCAGCGCCGGCGTTTATTTAATCGTGTGAATAATATTAAAAAGTTTCATACGGCCTATTACCAGCACTCTGCGTTGAAAATGCAACAGTGCTCGATAAAAAAGCGTCGCGTTCTAAAATCGCCGACGTATATGTTCAAGTACGTGTTCACACACGTACTTGAACATATAGAATAGAACATAATTATTATGTTCTATTTGAACGCTTTTTTAACGGACGTTAAAAAAGCTCTCGTGCGAATTAGGCCTGACTGACTATTTTTTTGTAGCGCGTACTTCACTGTGTGAGTATAGACAGCGATAGAGAGTGAGCGAGAACGCATGCGAGTGGACGCCATTTACAGAACTCATTTCTAATTGCGCAGGTTATACAGTTATTGTCATTTTCAAATTTTTCTTTCACAACTTGGAATAAAAACTGCTTGTGTTTTATAATTATGGAATTAAAAAACATCAAGATGTATTTTACGTTTTATTGATTTACACTTCATTATGTAGACCTTGAACACGAAACACTACTATTACTCCCCATAAAACACCTTTATTTTCACTAGTTAAACAGAAGAACACGTTATTGAATCCCTCTCCCACTAGTACCACTAAATTGTACCACCAGGGGTACTAGTGAAAAAAGTCGTTCTCAACAGCGATTGAACATATTGTTTTATTCCTTAGTCCAACCACTCATGAGCCAGAAGCATGCTGGCATGCTTGCTATTCAGTAGTAGGTCGATAGAGGGAGGCGTATTCCCCTTTGGCGCGTAGCAGCTGGTCGTGCGTGCCGGCCTCGAGCACGCGGCCCGCGCGCAGCACGCACACGCGCGCCGCCGCACGCACCGTGCTCGTGCGGTGCGCGACCACCACGCACGTGCGCCCCGCGCTCGCCAACGACAGGGCTTCCGTCACCACCTGGGACAGGGCCGTGTTTAGGTACTACTTCCATTCTGATCGTGGGTTCAATCAAACCCCCATAAACACCTATGTATTTTTTTATTTAATTAACCTATTACCTTCACAAATTATTTACATTAGGTACAGATATTAAAGTTATCATAAATTGCACATTAAATTATAAAAAACATCAAATGAAATTACATAAATTATACTAAAAATTACATTCACAATGTATAAAATTAAATAAAACTAATAGGTATTATTTTATTTTATTTTTATTTTATAGCGACGTTCGACGCCAGCGCTCACCGTTCAGTAAATGTTACTTGTCCCTTTCTAATCTATCTCTTACCTTTTCACTCTCAACATCGAGTGCGCTGGTCGCCTCGTCCAGTAGCAGGATCTTGGGGTTCCTGACGAGGGCGCGCGCGATGGACACCCGTTGTTTCTGACCCCCCGACAACTGCACGCCTTTCGAGCCGATCTCTGTATCGTACCCCTGGAACGTAAAAACCCGAGCTAAAAATGATAGGTACAAACCCTCATTTGTTCACCAAGGCATCATCATACCGACTCAGACTACGATACCACACCTTATCTACCAGCGTATTCAAACCAACGGGATTTATATACCAGAAGATATGCAGCAGAGTCGTTCTGTGCATTCTTTTCCGTTGTCCCCGGTGGCGGGACAACGGCACGAAATATATATTCATTCCCGTTGTCCACGGAGCGGTGTTCACGTGGCGGGGACAACGGCACCGGAAAACTAGGGACGTGCCGTTGCCCCCGTTAGCTGCTTTGCTTAAAAAGGTTAATAACTTACCGCAAACATTGGTAAACGGTAAAATTACAGGTATATCCCCAATTATAGGTACTTAAAATGAGTTCTACCCGTACCACAAAAACCCATATTAAATGCCACTTCTGGGCATTTAATATAGGTTTTTGTGGCAAATGGCAATAGAATAGCTTACTGGATGCGATATTTCTCATTTATTATTGCCTCATTATTGCCATCAAAAAAACTTGTAAAATTATTTTACCTATTTTGAACAAACATATACCTATTGAGCAATTAGTAAGACTGTATTTATTGCAGTGTTTCTTGTTGTTATGTCGTACGTGCAGGCCTCTACACCGTTCTCTCCTTCCACTTATTCAAGACAAGCGGACCCGCAGACAGCTTCGCTTGCGTTTTATTTCTACTAATAGGTAATTTGTTCTACTAATTTATTATAATACTTAGGTAGGTACTTATAGTCTTTCTCGATAAATGCAATATCCAAAAATAAAAGATAAGATAAAAAACATACCAAGAAAGATAATTACTAATATACATAGGTACCTACGTAAGTACCTACTTATTCTAACACATTTTACTAGTTTTATAAAGAATAAACCTGAAAAAAATTATAAATTAAAATGAAAGAATAATTCTTACCAACCAGCGGTTCCTGAGATTAGCGCGTTCAACACACTTGCACAAACGCTTCAGCTTTCAAAAATTAGTATAGTTTCAATACAGTATAACTTACCATCGGCAGTTGAGCGATAAAGTCGTGTATATTAGCCAGCTTCGCTGCGTTCACGACCTCTTCAAAACTGGGGCACCGTGAGTTGTCCCCGTACTGGATGTTCTCGCGGATAGTCCCAGAGAACAACACTGGCTCCTGGGAAACGATACCGAAGGAAGCTCGGACATCGCTCATACTGAGTTCTGGGAGTGGGTAGCCGTCTAAACACTAAAAAAATAAATTAATTAATTAAATTAGAAAAATCTTCATTTTCCATATACTATCATCAAAAAGAACAAGCCATCCCTATTTACCTTTGAGGCGCAGCGGGCCTGCGAAGGTCTGCCTGCGACGCAGGAGGTTGCGGGTTCGATATGTGTACGATCTTATCTTTGTTCCCACCAGTATCTGGGTGTTATATATGTATAATGTAATATTATAATAAAAATATTTAAGTATCCTGTCGTGTCAAAGCCAAACACTGTATGTTGAAAAACACCGTTTAGAGAAAAACGCCAAAATGCATATGGAACAGATTCTTGTCATTTTCAAGCTATGTACCTAATGAATGAAAATATATAAAATTGGTATCATTGTAAAGGTGTTTTTCTTGTGGTTTTGGCCATGTAATAAAATTTACAATAAAAGCAAATAGTTAACCAGAAATAATAAAAAACAGCGCAAGTTTAACAAGACAACATTAATTTGTTAACTTCGTTTAAGGGGCCATATTACGTCAAATCGCTTGAAATTGATTTTTGTTAACAAACATATCTTCCACAATAATAAAGCATTTACTTTGAGATTAATATATGTTATAGTTCAGGATATATGCTAGGGGATTACAGTTACAAAAACACGATTACATAAAATTTTCTCGATAGAAAAATAATCCAAAGTTCGCTCTAAATTTTACAATAAATCGTCGCTATTCAATAAATACTTTAAAATAAGCCTTGATACTTTGTACAGTAAACAAACAGGTTATAGAGCAGGGGTAGAGCGTGTTAGATTGTTAAAATTTTTATTATTTTAACCGTAAAATAAGAATAACTAAACTTGCGGAAAAATTCACGCGAAAACTGACCATTCGGGCATCTTCGTGCCTCAAATTCAGTCTAGCCGCGGCTTTGAAACTGGTAACATGTATCGCGTCGCTTCTTGCATTCAGATCGCTATATAACGCACTAATTACGTAAAAAATGAATTGAAAAATTATTGTACTTGTTTGGTTTTTATTTCAAATATGCGAAATCTGTATAATAAGTGCAAGAAGCGACGGAATCGTAAAAAGATAAAGTAACCTACATTCGTTACAAACGTAAACAAAACGTATAGACAGTAAAGCTTTCATGACATTTTTGACACCAAAGCATTTTTCGCCCTTTGGATTTCAAATTTCTGTTTTGTCTGTGGCTTATTGGACAATCCACACAGCATCATAACAGAGCTTATAAAGTATATGGCGAGACGAAGTTCGCGGGGGCAGCTAGTATACATATAATAATAAAGTGTAGGTAGGTACTTATATATTATAATAAAATACAGGAGGAGACTTCAAACAATAAATTCATAAGTAATACATGGATTATGACTTAATAAAACTTTTTTATAGTTTTGAGATCTCAAAGAGTTTTGATTTATTTATGATAACTGTCATAAATTATGTCATGTCAATTCATGAAAAGTAAATTTAAGATATTTCATAGAACAAACAAATCACTACGTTTTTGTGCTTCTTAACCCTACGTTGCTATATCACACACAACCAATATAACTATGATTTTTTTAATATAACCTGCGCGTATAAAGAATTTATCTATAAATGGCGTCCGCTCGCATGCGTTCTCGCTCACTCTCTATCGCTATCTATACTCACACAGTGAAGTACGCGCTACAAAAAGCTTTTTTAACGTCCGTTAAAAAAGCGTTCAAATAGAACATTTGCATACCCAAGTACGTGTTCACACTTTGGCGCTTTTAGAACGTGACGCTTTTTAGGGTTCCGTAGTCAAATGGAAAAAACGGAACCCTTATAGATTCGTCATGTCCGTCCGTCCGTCCGTCTAACCACGCACAAAGGACCAAATTTGAGTCCAATTGCGGAAAAAGGAGTCCCCAAACTAAACCGTCCGTCCGTCCGTCCGTCCGTATGTCACAGCCGTTTTACTCCGAAACTATAATAGCTATAAAGCTGAAATTTTGTAAGTAGATGTATTCCGTGAACCGCACTAGGATTTCATAAAAAGTTTTAAAAAAATCATTTGCATTTGGGGGTCCCCATACATAGAACCGAAACTTTAAAAATTAAATTAAAATTATTTTTTGATTTAAAAGCGTTCGTATGAATTATCACATTGAAGACGTTATAAAAGCGCCGACGCCGGGTTTATAACGCAAAGCTGTTTAAACTCTTTAGGTACTTTACTTTTTATTTAAAATAAGTATTTTGTAAAAAATACTCTGTAGGGACCGAGATAAAAATACTATTTAAATAATAATAATACTACAATAATACCATGGAAATATGCTCGAATTAAAAATAATTTTGGTATTACGTTTATATGGGAAATTCGTCGTGACGCCTGTTTGAGAAATTGTTTTGCCAACCGTACCATACGTACCCGCCGCCATGGTCAAATATCATTTTTTATTGCGCGGGTTATACCTATCTTATAAAGTCTTTTATTACTTAAAAAAAAAATTGACCACTTTCCGCATGCCCTGCGAATGATATTTTAAAATATAGGTAGGTGACTGCATGTTTTGCCATATATTATATGGAACTAAATATAAAAACAGTTTTTCCCTTAAACTCAATTCATATGAAATTTTTAAATCAATTTTAAATATTTATAACTTACTTTACTTTATTTATCTAAAAGACATAATAATGACCATCACAAATTTTAAGAAAAATAATCATGCAGTTAAGGGTTAGGTTTAGGAACTTATTCTTTTATAAATTCACTTTTATCTAATATTGAAGTATATCATACGGTTTGACTTTTCGTTTATAAAATTAATCAGAAATAAAAGGCAGACTATGAATTTTAACATTTCATGTGAAATTTAGTTCAGAAAACTTTATTTATTTATTAATAAAATCCCCAGCCCTTTCATTTTTCTTAATAACTGAGCTTACGACCAAAAAACCTAATAAATAAAATTGAACCAATAAATATTGCTAGTTCCTAGACAATTCACAAAGCAACATCTAGCCCCGTGGTAAGCTAGAATCTTGTGTTACGGGTGCTAGATTTCTGATATATATACTTAATATAATATACAATACACATTTATGAAAGTTATTTAAAACACGGGAAAAGCCGTGTGTGGAATTTATACTTTAAACTTTAAAAATACACATATCCGCTTAAAGATATATTTTAGCGCAGGCGAAGCCGCGGGGCGGAACGCTAGTATTACCTTGTATATCGTAGGGTCTACAAAATGAATTTCAAATTATAGAAGTAATTTGATGTGTCAGATTTTTGCGCGAAATACATACTCAGCTCGGGCTCACGCGCCTCTCCTACTTATTTAGCCGAACTTAGCCGATCGTCGAGTTTGCGCTGATGGGGGGTGCATCCTTAAGGTGAAACACTGTATCCTTAATAATACAGTGTTTTACCTTAACAATACTACGTATAATTATCATTACACTTAATAGTGTACAATTCATTTGCATACAATTTTTAGAATATACAGTAAAGTTCTGTTATGTTGTATAAGTTTGTCAATATAAATAAAATATTATTTTGAGATGAGATGAATGAGATTTCTTTTAATGCTCCGTCATAACAATTTTTAGCAAACATAGTAAGCTTTCCTCGCCTAAATTCAATCATTTTTAAGCTTTGAAAATTGTATCCATTCGGGTATGGCACTTTGGAATCGTTTTCTAAGATTATCATGTTGTCATGAGTAATCATATCCACATGCAAGTTTTTTCGAGAAGCTTTCATTACCGTCACACAATCATTAAGATCATACAATACAATTCACCAGAAGCAGAGCAGCGGGCCGTATTGACTATCGGTATATTGAAGTGTTTGTATAGAAACGCCACCACGTCCGTCCGAGTACAAGAACGGAGTTCGGAGGCTATTTCCTTCCTTTAAAAAGGGACGTAAGACAGGAGACGTTTTGTCTCCGAAACTGTTTACTGCCTCTTTGGAAGACGTCTTCAAACTTCTGGCTTGTAAAGGATTGGGCATCAATATCAATGGCGAATATATGAGTGAATACCCTTCGATTCGCAGACGTTATCGTAGTCATGGCAAACTCGATGGAAGAACTCGGTACAATACTTGAAGGCCTCAATCGAGTCTCCCAACGGGTTGGTCTCAAAATGAACATGGATAAGACGAAAGTCATGTCCAATGTTCATTAAAGCCTTCCCCTGTGATCGAATCAGGAATGAGGAGATACGTAGAAGAACGCGGGTCACCGACATAGCCCAGTGGATTAGCTCTTTGATGTGGCAATGGGCTGGCCATATAGCGAGGAGAACGGATGGCCGATGGGGCTGAAAAATTATCGAGTGGAGACCACGGATCGGAAAACGCAGCGTCGGACGTCCACCAACAAGATGGACAGATGATCTTGTCAAGGCTACTGGTTCACAGTGGATGCAGGCTGCATCCAACCGTAATACCTGGAGGTCAGGAGGGAGGCCTATGTCCAGTAGTAGACGTCCGATGGCTGAAATGATGATGATGACGAGAGCAGCGGTACTGCTCTAACTTACTACGAGGAAAGAAGAGCGAGCGCGATAGCAATACCTAGTAGGCCGGGATCCGTAGTACATGGAAATCAAGTGATTACTAACAAGCTAATTTTTGGTGAGTAGCTTCGTTTCGATGAGACGTCCAAAGATATCCTATACCCAACTCTCGATTGTGGTAGCTAACAGAGATATCAAGGATTAAAAAATTCAAGGATGTAAAACCGGGATAACGGACCACGAAATTTGTCGGACAATATGTTCGTTAGATTTTATAAATATTAATTAAATATACAACAAAAAATCAGCTGGTTAGTAATCATAGTAATCATTTAAATTGACCTCGTTTTGGAAATGGCGGAACTCTTTGATCAAACCATAGGTTTTGTAGGACAAACATGTTTTTATATAATTTAGATAATTATCTTGAGATATAACATATTGTCCTACAAATTTCGTGGTCCGTTATCCCGGTTTTACATCCTTGAATTTTTTAATCCTTGATATCTCTGTTAGCTACCACAATCGAGAGTTGGGTATAGGATATCTTTGGACGTCTCATCGAAACGAAGCTACTCACCAAAAATTAGCTTGTTAGTAATCACTTGATTTTCATGTACTACGGATCCCTGACTATAGGTGGTCCGTCATTTATACAGTGTTTCAGCTTGACAGCGTTACTCGTTCCCATACATTAAAGATGTACGGGGGGTCAGCACAAACTCGACGATCGGCTAAGTTCGGCTAAATAAGTAAGAGGCGCGTGACAGCGCCATGACAGCCCGAGCTGAGTATATATTTCGCGCAAAAAATCTGACACATCAAATTACTTCTATAATTTGAAATTCATTTTGTAGACCCTAAGATATATAAGGTAATACTAGCGTTCCGCCCCGCGGCTTCGCCTGCGCTAAAATATATCTTTAAGCGGATATGTGTATTTTTAAAGTTTAAAGTATAAATTCCACACACGGCTTTTCCCGTGTTTTAAATAACTTTCATAAATGTGTATGTATATTATATTAAGTATATATATCAGAAATCTAGCACCCGTAACACAAGATTCTAGCTTACCACGGGGCTAGATGTTGCTTTGTGAATTGTCTAGGAACTAGCAATATTTATTGGTTCAATTTTATTTATTAGGTTTTTTGGTCGTAAGCTCAGTTATTAAGAAAAATGAAAGGGCTGGGGATTTTATTAATAAATAAATAAAGTTTTCTGAACTAAATTTCACATGAAATGTTAAAATTCATAGTCTGCCTTTTATTTCTGATTAATTTTATAAACGAAAAGTCAAACCGTATGATATACTTCAATATTAGATAAAAGTGAATTTATAAAAGAATAAGTTCCTAAACCTTAACCCTTAACTGCATGATTATTTTTCTTAAAATTTGTGATGGTCATATTATGTCTTTTAGATAAATAAAGTAAAGTAAGATATAAATATTTAAAATTGATTTAAAAATTTCATATGAATTGAGTTTAAGGGAAAAACTGTTTTTATATTTAGTTCCATATAATATATGGCAAAACATGCAGTGACCTACCTATATTTTAAAATATCATTCGCAGGGCATGCGGAAAGTGGTCAATTTTTTTTTTAAGTAATAAAAGACTTTATAAGATAGGTATAACCCGCGCAATAAAAAATGATATTTGACCATGGCGGCGGGTACGTATGGTACGGTTGGCAAAACAATTTCTCAAACAGGCGTCACGACGAATTTCCCATATAAACGTAATACCAAAATTATTTTTAATTCGAGCATATTTCCATGGTATTATTGTAGTATTATTATTATTTAAATAGTATTTTTATCTCGGTCCCTACAGAGTATTTTTTACAAAATACTTATTTTAAATAAAAAGTAAAGTACCTAAAGAGTTTAAACAGCTTTGCGTTATAAACCCGGCGTCGGCGCTTTTATAACGTCTTCAATGTGATAATTCATACGAACGCTTTTAAATCAAAAAATAATTTTAATTTAATTTTTAAAGTTTCGGTTCTATGTATGGGGACCCCCAAATGCAAATGATTTTTTTAAAACTTTTTATGAAATCCTAGTGCGGTTCACGGAATACATCTACTTACAAAATTTCAGCTTTATAGCTATTATAGTTTCGGAGTAAAACGGCTGTGACATACGGACGGACGGACGGACGGATGGACATACGGACGGTTTAGTTTGGGAACTCCTTTTTCCGCAATTGGACTCAAATTTGGTCCTTTGTGCGTGGTTAGACGGACGGACGGACGGACATGACGAATCTATAAGGGTTCCGTTTTTGCCATTTGACTACGGAACCCTAAAAAGCGTCGCGTTCTAAAAGCGCCAAAGTGTGAACACGTACTTGGGTATGCAAATGTTCTATTTGAACGCTTTTTTAACGGACGTTAAAAAAAAAGCTTTTTGTAGCGCGTACTTCACTGTGTGAGTATAGATAGCGATAGAGAGTGAGCGAGAACGCATGCGAGCGGACGCCATTTATAGATAAATTCTTTATACGCGCAGGTTATATTAAAAAAATCATAGTTATATTGGTTGTGTGTGATATAGCAACGTAGGGTTAAGAAGCACAAAAACGTAGTGATTTGTTTGTTCTATGAAATATCTTAAATTTACTTTTCATGAATTGACATGACATAATTTATGACAGTTATCATAAATAAATCAAAACTCTTTGAGATCTCAAAACTATAAAAAAGTTTTATTAAGTCATAATCCATGTATTACTTATGAATTTATTGTTTGAAGTCTCCTCCTGTATTTTATTATAATATATAAGTACCTACCTACACTTTATTATTATATGTATACTAGCTGCCCCCGCGAACTTCGTCTCGCCATATACTTTATAAGCTCTGTTATGATGCTGTGTGGATTGTCCAATAAGCCACAGACAAAACAGAAATTTGAAATCCAAAGGGCGAAAAATGCTTTGGTGTCAAAAATGTCATGAAAGCTTTACTGTCTATACGTTTTGTTTACGTTTGTAACGAATGTAGGTTACTTTATCTTTTTACGATTCCGTCGCTTCTTGCACTTATTATACAGATTTCGCATATTTGAAATAAAAACCAAACAAGTACAATAATTTTTCAATTCATTTTTTACGTAATTAGTGCGTTATATAGCGATCTGAATGCAAGAAGCGACGCGATACATGTTACCAGTTTCAAAGCCGCGGCTAGACTGAATTTGAGGCACGAAGATGCCCGAATGGTCAGTTTTCGCGTGAATTTTTCCGCAAGTTTAGTTATTCTTATTTTACGGTTAAAATAATAAAAATTTTAACAATCTAACACGCTCTACCCCTGCTCTATAACCTGTTTGTTTACTGTACAAAGTATCAAGGCTTATTTTAAAGTATTTATTGAATAGCGACGATTTATTGTAAAATTTAGAGCGAACTTTGGATTATTTTTCTATCGAGAAAATTTTATGTAATCGTGTTTTTGTAACTGTAATCCCCTAGCATATATCCTGAACTATAACATATATTAATCTCAAAGTAAATGCCTTATTATTGTGGAAGATATGTTTGTTAACAAAAAGCAATTTCAAGCGATTTGACGTAATATGGCCCCTTAAACGTATTGAATGCGCGACGCTGTTATGGAGTAACACTGTATTGTATTGTACAGTGTTATTCTTTGATAAAGGTTTGTTTTTTGAAATTTACATGGTTTTTTCATTGTTTATTACTCATAAACTAACCGTCGTAAGGCAAAATCTGAAGTGCCATCGCATTATAGACCTTAAAATAAGCTTAATAAGCGTTGTTATGGAGAAACACTGTATTCTTGAATACAGTGTTTGGCTTTGACACGACAGTATCTATGTATGTATATTATATTAAGTATATTTAGCACCCGTAATACAAGCTAAGAGCGTACCGGGGCTAGATGTTTTGTGTGAATTGTCCAGCAATTAAGTAGAAAAGATAAGCTTACCACAGAACCCTTGTCTGGGTCATAGAACCTTTGCAGCAACTGTATGATGGTGGTCTTACCGCAGCCACTTCTGCCGACCAGAGCAATGGTTTTACCGCTTTCAACCTTTAACATAAAGAGAACCTCAATTATATTTGTAAAGACCTTCGCCCGCTCCGCCACAGATGTCGTCAATGTTAACATAATAGTTATAATGGGTCTTGATACATAAACAACAACATAACCATCCTAGATATTTACGTTCCCACAGCTGGGACACAGGGACTCCTCTCTTGACGAGATTAGGCTTTAACTCACCACGCTGGACAAGTGCATCCTCCAAATTATTTTAGAACATGCCGGTTTCCTCGCGATGTTTGCCTTCACCGTTAAAGCGCGTGTTTTGTGCACATACATTTTTCATTAAGAAAAATCTAGAGGTGCCCAGCGGGGTTTGAACCCACGACCTTCGAAATGAAATTCGAGTGTGCTCCCACTAACCCAACATGGCTCTATATATTACATTTTTATTAATTTACTACCATAGGTCTTTTCAGCAGAAAATCTACAAATCGTGACTTACGTTCAAATCTAATCCGCACAACACAGGCACATTCGGTCTGCTCGGATACCTGAACTCCACGCCCCTCATGGAAGCTTCTCCTTCACTTACCTAGCAGAAAGGATGCAGATTTAACTAGGTATAATGGGGGAAAATAACCTATAGGTAATTTGCGTTTTCAATGTAGGTAAATTATGTAGGTAGGTACACAATGTTATTTTATCTGGTAGAGATTAGAGCCAAATAAAAGTCTGACCAAAACTAACAAATTTCGTGACGGTCGGTGTTTCGGGGTCTTGGATATTTGGCTTCGTTTGGAGGAAAGCCACTATCCTGGAGGCAGCATCGAGAGCCTTCTTAAAGTCCGGAGCAAACGTCAGAGCGTTTTGCGCGCTGGTGGCTGGTATTTGTAAAGCTTGTGTGGTTCTAAAATCAAATTAAGCACACAGGTGTGTTCTGGAGTAACCACTGCAGACCTGCACTATATTTCTTGTGAAAAAGCGTTTTTATTGAAACTTTAGGTACAAGGTATATCTTATAATCAGAATAACAATAGGTTCAGGCGAATACATGTGCATTCCTGCTGTAGAAAAAGCTTTAGTTACAGAGCAAAACACTTTAAGATGAATTAACATTTTACAACTACCTAAATATTTTTAGAACATCCTGGATAAAGCCCGAGTGGCTTTATCCAGGATGTTCTAAAATCTATCCAGTCTTATCATCATCATTATCATCATCATCATTTCAGCCATCGGACGTCCACCGCTGGATATAGGCCTCCCTTAATGACCTCCAGGTATTACGGTCGGATGCAGTCTTATGCTAGCGAGAAATATAAATAAGACATACACAAGAATATTCTGACAAGGCACTCCATCAGAAACAATAAGATGGCCGCCGTACGTCAAAGCGATGGAGTTGACGAATATGAACATGGATCGCGAGATGCCGGCCAGCAGCCCGCTCAGGTGCGCCGCGCGACGCGCCAGCGGCAACGTGGGCTCCAGTTGAGACATGTACTCTGCTAGGAACTTATCCTCACGGCCCAGGGATACCACTGTTCGGATGTTGGACACTGCTTCTACTGCTATCTGGAAGATAAAATACGACTGAGTGTTATGCTCGAAACTTCGAAATGAACTGAATGTGATATTTAAATAAAAATAGCTGGAACCACGGAGTTTTAACTAAGTGGAGGTGCCATAACTGCAACTGGGCCCTGATTTTCAACTGGGCTCTGACGTCATCATAGTAGGCGTGGCCTAGCTCAGTCTACTGTTGGCGTTCGTCCTATGCACATCCGGTGTCAACAGTGGAAATTGTAATGTTAAGACAGGGCCGTAATAAGAATCCAATTTCATAAAAGAAAGTTAGAACTTTAAGAAAGAAAGAAAAATTTTATTTGTGTACAAATAACATCATAAAACAATATGCGTTAAACATAAGGGACACAAAACGGTTGCCAGCTCAGCTTCAAAGCTGTGGCAAAATTATATCACTAAATAAATAAATAAACAAAATACTTTCTATAACACAATGCAACGGATAATAAACTTATAACATTTATTATAGAAAAATAAAATAACTAATCTCTAGGGGGGGCAGCTGCCCCTCCCTGCCCCCCCTTGGCGACGCCCTTGAGTACCTACGTCCCTGTTACCTACACCTGTGACATCTATTATCAAGTAGTTAAACTACGTAGCAAGCAGTTTTGCTTTTGAACGGTAGATGGAAAAGACAAAAGTGGGTGGGATCTAAAACCCCCTCACCCCGCAAAATTGTCACGTCAAATCACGCGTTATTTCCTAAGGAAATCTCATTACAACATCTCCTCTCTAATAATAACTCCATGGCTGGAACATTTCACACAGCAGCATCTGGTCTGGTGGTAAGCCCGAGGCCTGTGTTACTGGTATGCCTATCTGGAAGTTACTCTAATTAACTCTAAACTATCATGGTTTTTAACAAACATTTGAATCATAGAAGGTATTTTAGCCGTTTCGTGTTCTAAAAATATTAGCATAATAATACAAATAGGTAGGTAACCTTAGTACTGTTTTCAAGAGTCTCGGCATTACCACATGACTCCTTATGGGTAGCTTTGGCTTGATAGTAGATGACCAGCAAGATGATAGGCCAAAAGGCGAGTACCACCAACACAACTCGCCATTCGTAAACTATTGATATTGCCAGAGCCAACCCTATAGAACCAACAGCTTGAAGGACTAAACCAATGCGTTGGCCCGTTGCCTGAAAATGTGTGAAATATTAGTTTCCGATAACTCTAGGTAGACTAAACTCTCCTGAGTGGAAAGCTATCTCCATTGGCAGTATTGGTTCAATATTTGTTGGAGATGTATTCGGTGTGAGTATTTGTTGATTTAGCTATGACTTTTTATTACTTATGCAAAAGCAATCTTAATGACTCTTGCATAAAGTTAGTCTATTTTGTATTATTTTAACAGGCATGGCTGCATAAAATTTGTTTCGCCTGGTAATAAATTATCAGTAAAAGTTATGTATAACCCGCGCAGATGGAAAATTGATTTGAAAATGGCGGCGGGTACGTATGGTACGATTGGCAAAACAAGGATAAAAGTATAGACAGCGATAGATAACGCATGCGAGCGGACGCCATTTATAAATCAATTCTTTAAGTGCGCGGCTTATAAGAACATTAAGCCACTTACTCCCTGCACCGCGGCAGCTTCCCCAGATAATCTAGCGCACAAAGCGCCGGTGGAGTTGACACGTTCGTCGAAGTACGCGAGGTGTTGCCGCAACATGTGCGCGAACATGCCCACGCGCAGCCTCTCCGTTAGATAGGCAGCCGCTATGCCAAATGATCCTGCCTGAAAATACAAAACTTCTTTAAAAAATTCAGTCTGACAGCTTACTTAGCCCCCTGGTAAGCTAACCTTATCTTAGATATCTATATAAGAAAGGAGGCGCAATGGGCGAGGGTAGTATAGTAACGGATTTGCCGGATTTGAAGCTAAAGGGTAATCTTTGTGTGATCTGCAATGATCCTTGATTGGTGTGTTGTTCTATTAGTAGGTATAGGTAGGAAAAATAACAAGATAGTAAATAATAAAAAACATATCATACCTCAAGAACATTGGAAACGCCCATCACCACACCAATTAAAACAAAAATCACTGACACTTGCTTTACTTTTTGCCACAATTTATTCGTGTCAGAATCAGACAGTAACTGAAAAAGAATTAAGTTCATAATTATCTGATTCTGTCCTTATGCCTTATGCTTATATTTACCTAAGGTAGTTAGGTATATGTTTTTAATATTAAGTTGCGTCTACTGCTGGACAAATCCTTCTTCAAAAATAACATTTTGTATCCTTTAATACAATTTATATTAAAAATAAAATTAAAAAAAAATCCACAATTCTACAACTTTTCTCTATACACTGCCTCCCCATCAACCCGATAATGGTCCCAAAATACGCCCTTGCATGAACCTAGTCTCCAAGGTTAGTCTCAAATCTAAGGTGTTAACAAATTGTCAAAGTTCCTCATATTCTTAAAATAATACGAAATAGACAAACTTTATGCAAGAGTCATAAAGATTGCTTTTGCTTATGTAATAAAAAGTCATGGCAAAATCAACATACTCACACCAAATACATCTCCAAAAACAATGATAAACAGTGGCATTGAGAACCCAACAAATATTGAACCAATACTGCCAATGGTGATAGCTTTCCACTCGGGAGAGTTTAGTCTCACCACACGCCAAAAAGACAGCTTAGGTGCCTTTGTTTCCTTATCTTCAGCTAAAACCTAAAAACATCTAAAGGTATTTATTATCTTAACGTCTATTGAAATAACGATTAATATTTTGTTACCGTTGTGTACCGTTTTAACATCTTCGGAAAAAAATTGATCCTCTGATACTTTAGATTCTTCTATAGAAATTTTGTTTTCTGCAAACGTATGAACATAATTATTTTTTTAGAGTTGTAATAAATAAACAAAATACACCACTTAATACGTCCACAGCACAATTGTCTGTCAGTTCTGTGAAATGACTGTATTGATTAAGCTTATATGTAGTTGTCTGGGAAAGACTTTTAAATTTTACATAACTCTTTGCCACATAGACATAGCTTTAATATGTCCATATCTAATAAATGTAACACAGATTTTATTAGTTACCATTAGTTTCTTGTGTAGGCCAAATAGCATCAGGGTCTTGCATGGTAATCATATCATAATACAGCCCTTTCTTAGCAATCAATTCATCGTGAGATCCTGATTCAAAGATCTGGCCATCTTTCATTGCGTAGATGACATCCACATTACGGATTGTGGACAGGCGATGGGCTACTATTAAAGTTGTTCGCCCTTCTGAAGCCTGTTGTTACAAAACGATATTAATGATAGCATACATAATTAAGACACACAAAAACATCGTTTTCTCATCTGACCGCGCGTGTATAATATTTTAGAAAAGGACATATTTATGGGTATATAAGTCATAACCAGCTTTACTAGTCTGACCTACGGCAATGCCTGAGTTATAACGATAATCTTATCTCAAAGAGGTTTTATACTGCGATAAAATGTAGCAATATTAAAAAATGTAGTCCAATGTATGTTTTAATTAAAGTACAAAGCGTTAGAAGCTCTCATTGGCTGCATTGATTTTCAAAATGAAATAAAATGAATATTATCAGTGTGTTATAAAAATCTAACCTTTGACAAAGCGACCTGAACCATAGCTTCTGATCTAGCATCTAGAGCGCTTGTAGCTTCATCGAGAAGTAGTATTAGTGGGTTTCTAACTAGGGCTCTGGCAATCGCTATCCTTTGCTTCTGGCCACCAGACAACGATGCTCCGCCATCACCAACTGTTGTATCATAGCCCTAAAAATATTTCAAAATAGTTAAACTCTATAAAACTATTTAGCATCGTCCAGTTTCTTGGTCATGAAGGTATCATATCCTTTCTTTTAAATTTTCAGTAAAATTACCGATGCTATAAATTTCAGTCTTATACGGTTAAACTGAAATTTTAAAGTTGAATTCGTTATTGCTATCTACGGTTAGGTACAATCTAGACTCAGAGAGTATTTTGAGCAACAACATTTGTATCTTTTACTTATGTTTACTCTTTACCTATGTGCGCAACATTTTGTATCCTTCAATACAATTTACATTAATATAAAATTAAAAAAAACCTGCAGTACCTACCTAAAACGTCTGTACATACACTGTATAATGATTTTATTACAGTACTAGATATCAATCATATCGGGACTAGGGTTTATGCCCGGGAATTCTCGTCCCGGGAATTCCCGGGAAATCCATAGGACTCGAACTCGAGAAATTCAGATCGAGAAAAGTCGAGAAATCGAGAATTTTCTTCAATTTAAAAAAACTGGGAAACGGTCTCCAAATTTGGAACAATTATACAAAGCACTGATTTCAGTAAGGCCAACATCAACGGAAAATTAAAGAGTATTTATCCATGTCGGGAATTGTTGTCAGCAGAATAAGAAGCCGGCTATCCGACAACGCAATAAATGCTTTGATTTTTCTCAAGGCATATTTTATTAGTCTTGAATCAAAATTTTAGGTAGACTTTTGTGCTTTGATTATTGACTTTTTTTATTTAATCAGAGTTTATCACAGAGAAGAAAGCTGTTAAAGTTTAAAAATGTTGATTTTATTTAGTTCTCTAAAAAAGAAGAAAAAAAATTGTAATTTGTTTGTTGCTCAGAGGTTTTGTTGATTATTGACCAATTTTAATAAATATTATGTGTACTAGCGATGTTTTTCTTTACTTTTTAATAATAAATGAAAATTTCTCGACGTCCCGAGAATACCCGGGAAATTGAGTTCGAGAATTCTCGAGACCCGAGAAATGAAATACCTCGAGAAACCATAAACCCTAATCGGGACACAAACAACAAACCTTCGGCAACTTAACGATAAAGTTGTGTGCATTAGATATCCTGGCCGCGGCCTCGATGTCGTCGTCAGTGGCGTCGTCGCGGCCGTACCGAATGTTGTCGCGCACACTCACGTTGAACAGCACCGGCTCCTGACACACCAGGCCCACCCGCGCTCGCAGCCAGCGGACGGAGAGGGTGCGGATGTCGTGCCCGTCTAAGGTTATCTGTATGAAATCGCAAATAAAAAATAATAGTTTACCCATAAGTTTAGTTATAACTTTTAACCATAGAATAGTAGTAGAACTAATGAACGATGTGGCCCCCTGCAATTGAAAGAGCATAAGACTCGAAGACCATGTGAATAATGTTTAGTAATTCAATGTACGGTATCTTTTTTTAGGAGTCCTTAAATAAATAAATAAAATAAATAAAGAATAAACCTTAAATATTACACAAATTACACGAAAAGAGGTCCAACTCCCACTAAGCCATGAAAAAATGGCTCAGCACACTCGACTTTCATTCCAAAGATCGTCGGTTCTGACCCTTACCTTACCTTTGACACCTTGAAAAATATATGTGATCTTTAAAATCACGTGCTCTAACAGTGAAGGCAAACATCCTGAGGAAACCGGCATTTTTTGAGAACTTAAGGAAAATTTTGAATGACATGTGTCAACAACCTGCACTATCTCTCCGTCAGGAGAGAAATCCCTACGTATCAGCATTGGGAACGTATATGGGCTAGAACATATTCTATAGGCATAAAAAGCAAAAACGTTAAACAGGCTCACGTATCTCGTAAAATCATAATTAATTAATTACTAACGTTTCCATCAATTACATCGTAAAACCGGCTGATAAGTTGTACGATCGAAGATTTTCCACATCCCGACTTGCCGACAAGAGCTACTGACTGCCCATGCTTCACTGTTAAGTTCACTCCTTTCAGCACCTGAAGCATATTTATGTGCCTTTATAGAACCTACTTAAGTAAACATTACGAGAGAAAATTCATTGAAGGTAATTCGTGTAATTCGACGTAGATCTGTTAATCCTCAACAAAATAAGAACAGTTTTATATTCGTTACATTATTTTGTATTTCTGTCCCACGTATTCTGGGTCTTTTCTACGTTTTATACAAAATATCAATCAGTATTCTTTTAGTTACTAAAAGATCGATCTTTTAGTTACCTACTAATCGTTCAATATATCTGATATACCTACTAAAATTTAGTAGGTATATCAGATATATTAGGTACACAACACATACTTCGAGCTTACCGCGGGGCAAAGTCGCTGTGTCTATACAAAAATATTGATCAAGATATTACATACCTGAACAGCGGGTCTAGAAGGATAATGAAACACCACATTTTTCAACTCAATATTCGCTTGTGCATTCTTCGGTTTTTTCCCTGCGTCTGCTAGTGTGTTAATTGTGGGAACACTGTCGACCAAGTGGAAAATATACGCGCCTGACCCTCTCGCCGAGCCGAACAACGTACCGACCAGGGATCCCGACATCCCAAAGTTAGTCACTGCTGTCATTACACCGAAAAATACCTGCAAATAATCACATATAAACATTTTACTCAACTCTGAACCTATACAAAAAGAATATCGTAAAAAAATATCAACAAATAAAATATCGTTACTAAATATGGTTGAATTAGCATGAGAATCTAAAATTGTATTATTTATGGTATTATTGCCTACAAAGATATAAAGTTAATTTAAGAAATACAAAGCATGCCTTATGATCATCACAGAGTTTTAATTGCGAAATCATAAGCAAACTTTGAATAAATCTTTAGACCATTAGAGGAATCTTATAAGCAGTTTACTTACAGAAAAAATGACATCAGCGTTATAGTTGGCAGGATCGTTTATAATCAGGTAGATTCCAAGATAGAAGAATAATCCATAAGAGCTAAATACGCAAAACATTAAGAAACCTATTGAAATTCCCGAGAAGAATTCTGTAAAAATAAGATTATAAGTAAATAAAATAAAAAATTAAAGATTAAAAGATACCAATGTTCAGGAAAAATCTTAACTCCAGCGTTAAGTATAATAATCAACCTTTTCACCCGAGTGTTCATTCATAATTTAAAGATTTTTTTTATTTATTAAAAAAAAAGATATAAATCATGATAATTTCAATTAAGATTACAAATTAACAGTGTGAAGGCATTCAGACTCATCTACTAAAGTTTAGGTTCATACAAAAATACCTCTTTTGATGCAAGTCTTCCGCTCTTCAGCGAGCGGTTTCTTGAACTTTGCCAGCTCCTTCTCTTGTCCGTTGAAGGAGTACACCGTGCGGATAGAACTCAGCGCTTCTTGAGCCACCGCACTGGCCTTGCTCGAGGCCAACGCTTGCTTCTTAGCGAAGCGATTTGCCATCTACAGTAACATATTATAATGAGAACAAGCTTTTTACCCCAGTCCACATTCAATGCCCACTCTGTGAGCTGCACTTCCGCGATGGATACCGTACCGCCTTGCAGATATTGGGCGCTGTTAGTGTTAATGGGTTTCTCGCGTTTAGTCGATTTTCGCGTGGTTAAAAGTAGCTTATGTGTTAGTCTAATGTTATTGCAAAATTTCATTAAACGTTTTTACGTTATTAAAGAGTAACATTTGTGTATGCAATAAATAAATAAACATCCATCTATCCATACTTGCTTTTATAATTTGTATGAGTTATCGTTTTCTCGAAATCAAAAGCAATAGAATATTTTACTCTAGAGACCCACTTAGGTAGTACCTCCCATTATGGGGATAGAAATAGCCACAGTAGGTATAGGAACCATTGACTTACCCAGCCAGTTGTCGCCACCATGGCCAAGATGAGAGGCATGTAGCTGAAACAGAGAAGGGCCAGCTTCCAGCCCTTGGCCACCGCCATGGTGATGCAGCAGCACCCCACAGTCAGGGAGTACACGCACGCAGACACCTTGTCACCTATGCCTTGGCCCATTTTTATCACATCGCTATAAGAAATTAAGTAAGGTAAATAAGGGTGTTTGAAACTACTTATTAGAATAGGAATTTGTAAACAGCTCATCATAATCACCCTTATTTATTTCTTACTGCTGGGACACAGGGACTTGTCTTAATAAGAGAGATAAGGCCTTAATTAACCACGCTGGCCAAGTGCGGTGTGTGAGTGTTGGTGAATGACACAATGTTATTTCAACTTCAACTTTACGAAGTTCTCAGAACATGCCGGTTTCCTCACGATGTTTGCTATCACCTTTAAAAGTGAAAGTTAGTTTTATAAGTGTTATTTTGTATTGTATTATGTTGTTTGTTATGTGCCCTGTCAGTGAATATCCGTCTATTTTAACACTGTAGACTACGTGGTCGTACTACGCCGTAGCAAGCGTAGCCGCTTTAAAACCGTAGCTTTCGTAGACATTCTACGGCTGGCCCGTGATAATAGAATGACGTTTCCTAAGCACAACCTGGCTTTCGTAATCCTAATAACATTATAAGGGGCCGTCCATTAATCACGTGAGGTCGTTTTTCACATTTTTTGACCCCTCCCTCCCCCCTGGTGATATTTGGTGAGGTTTGGGATAACCCCCCCCTCCCCCCCTCTGGATCACGTGTATTTTTTTGGAAGTCTATGTAAAGGCTATTTTTGACTGGAAAAAATATTTAAAAATGGCGTTTTGATTCGAAAAACATTTATATGTATTTGCAATAAAATTAATGAATAATTAATTAACGTTGTCTTCGTCCCACGGAGTTGCAAGACTTTCATTTAAGGTTACAACTGGTAAAGGTTCTTCTTCACGGGCAGTTGTTATTGGCAAAGAGGTTTGTGACATATTAACTTCGGTTTCGTCAAGCCACTCGGCACCATCATCCTCGCGCACTACGCAGAGAGAACCTCCCTCCCTCGTAGTCGTAGCGTGAGGATACGCGTGGGCCGAACAGTTTCAGTTTCGTGGGCAGTATGGTGCCCATGGCACTCATTTGCTCATTTTTAGGGTTCCGTAGCCAAATGGCAAAAACGGAACCCTTATAGATTCGTCATGTCCGTCCGTCCGTCCGTCCGTCCGTCCGTATGTCACAGCCGTTTTTCTCCGAAACTATACGACCTATGAAGCTGAAATTTGGTAGGTATATGTATTCCTTAAACCGCACTAAGATTTCATAAAAAATTGAAAAAAAATAAATTACATTTGGGGGTCCCCATACTTAGAACCGAAACTTTAAAAATAAAATTTGATCGAACCCTTACATGTGGGGTATCTATGAATAGGTCTTTAAAAATCATAACAATGTTTCTAACATCATTTAATTCTAAACTTAATAGTTTAGACGTGAGACTCTTCCAAAGTGGAAAACAGAGTGTCCCCCCCCTCCCCCTCTAATTTCTAAAATGAGAGGATGATAAGGCTAATAAAAATAAATAATGTACATTAGCACAAAAACTACCTACGAAAATTGGTTTGAACGAAATCTATCAAGTAGTTTTTTTTATAATACGTCATAAACTATTTCATAGAAACAATAGCTGCGGAAGCCTACATGGGCGAGTCCGACTCGCACTTGGCCACTTTTTTTTAGTGCAGAAGTACTGCCCACATTGTTGGCCGACATATTCTTTCCACAAGAAGCTTACGATCCTTCTGCAGGTTAGGGCAATACAGGTCTAAGGTATTATAAGTAATTGCGCTTTTTGATAAAAAATAAATAAAATTAATACACGTGATGTCTAACGAGACCCCCCCTCCCCCCTCGTGATGTTTCGTGAGGTTTTCCGTACACCCTCCCCCCCCTTTTTAGCCTCACGTGATTAATGGACGGCCCCTAATAGCAATAATAAAATTATCTCACTCTGCCATTCTTGACGCAAAGTCACCAGAAGAACGTTCATCGTAGTAAGCAACATCTTGATTAAGCGCAGCTTTCAAATACGCTAGCCGTATTTGGTGTATCTGAAATTATTTACGCAAACCTTTAATATTGAACAAAATAAATAAATGGATGCATTTATGGTATAATTATTTTGTGAACATGAACAAGAAGCAGATAACCAAAGCATTCATAACGTTATCGGTTGACAGCCGAGATTATGATCTGTGAACCTGTCCCAATGGTAATAAATTATGTATTCTTTATCAAATCCTGCTCAACCAAATGTTCAACTTACCTGATTAACAGCTGTAACATTGATCAAAGCCGAACCGAGATATGCTCCTATAAAGGACACGAATCCAATACAGAAGTATTTAATGCCAAACGCGTGCATCTTCGATAAAAACATTTCAGGTTCAGCTGTTCCATTTTTAACACTACGTGAATACGTTATCATGTTCTGGAATGTGTCAGCCACAAGGGATATAGCTAAAGGAACTGTTAAACCAGCTATTATAACTCCCAGAAAAGAGATGCATATCATAATGCGATCGGATCTTGTAGCAAATCTGTACTGAAATACCAAAACATATAGATGAGTAGGTACAATGAAATAAAGTTACCATCATATTACGTCTTACTACTAAACACTAGTCTTTCCAATATCAACGTTGTAAATGTTTACGTGTTTACCAGTGTGCGGTATGATATGCTAGGTACTCTGTCAAGCGGGTCATCTTTACGCTCGCCTTCTCTGGAAAAGGTAAAAAAATAATATATGAAATTACCTTTCTAATAAAAAATAAAATTCGAGCTTTTGAGGTAGTAGAGGGATCTCTGATCTACTGAACTGAAGCCTGAAGCCACACTATTTGTGAGTAGGTAACTTAGTGTGCTTAGTTTCCGTGAAATCTACCTAAACGCGGGGGAAGTAGTATGTGATAAAATATTTACATGTCTAAGGATTTGTTCCTGCGTTCCTCTCCAAGTAGTTTAGATTTCAGCATGTCTAAGTTATCCAATTAAATGTGCAAAAGATGCAAAACGATGACTTAGTAAATGCCTACTATATATTCAAGCATTATTAAAAAACTGGTCAATAAAACATTATGAACAAAATAATAAACATAGCACTACAGTCATTTTGACAGTTTGTGAAATTTCTCCTCAAAAGTTGACCTGACCAAAGTGCGAACGAGAATATTCATGGAATACCTAACAGCGAAAATCTTTTTTACTTACACCTGCAAATATCTATTTAGGTAGGTACCTACATTCCTAGCATGACACTAACCACCACATACAAACTTGTAAAAACTTGTGAAAATGTTTTTATAGAAGTATTCAAACCGGTTTTGATAAAACCGATTTTTTAAGAAACAACGAATAAGAACGGATTTCAGTGGCGCTAGCAACGATAGGTTTTTGAAATTCCCGCCATATTAACCTACTCCACAGAACATAATAATACTACACATAATTATTAAACAAGAATCATCAATTTAGTACACGTGACGTAAACATTATTTGAAACTACGATGATAACGAAGTATTACACAGCATTTTGCGTGATAAAATGATAACTTGTTTTTATGTACATAGTAGGTATGACATTTCATTTCAAGTGTTTATTTACTCCGATACTCGCGTACCTATAGGTTATAGCCGTCGGCGTCGGTCTCTTCATTCTGTCAGTCCTTTGCTCGAATACTGTGGTGTTGTAAGATTTACCTATAAAAATGGTACTTGCTAAAAAATATGTTGTAAATTTACCTTTTAGTGGTGTACCAAAGAAAAGTGATTTTTCTATAGTAGACGAGGAGTTGCCGGCTTTGAAGGAAAATGGTAAGATCTCAAGGTATTTTATTGATTATAGTCATACCCACTCGTAGACTGAAATATAGGTACGTCAGTAAATTTAAATTAGGTAGGTAAGTACATCATGCATGATATTCACAAATGTATAATTACATTAGTTCTGCCGAAACAAAAACAAGAAACAAGTATTGAAATCCCTGTTTGTGACACCCATAGCTCCCTTTTGTAGATTAATCTCGGGCGATCTTGGCGCCATAACTCATAGGCATGGTAGATATTTACTATTTCATAGAAATAAAATTTTAAATGAATCATATATTAATATGAATGTTAATCGTTACCTACGTTATAAAACCATTTATTTAAGATTTTATGACTCGCAGAAAATAAACATTGGGATATACAATAATTGCTACATAATTAAAACCCGATAGATTTCCTAACGGAAGCGGCTTTCTTGAGCGTCGACCCGTACCAGAGAATGAAGCTGCCAGCGCAGAAGGAAGCTTATCCCTGTGACATGATCGGAGGCCAGATTGCCAAGTTCGTACCAAATTTACTTACTTAATCATAATAAAAAAAATTAAATAGAATAGTCGTAAATACCTACACACAGACACAGACAGAACAAACAAAACACGACTTTAGGGTTTAAAAATGTACCTACCTCTGTGGGTTAATAGATATGTAATTAAATAATTGGTAACGGTAATAATTGATGATGATGATGATACTTTAAACTTGTTTAACTAATTTAAAATGCAACGACCGTCACACTAAATGTAACTAAATATTATAAATAAATATTTGCTGCATAATTTAAAGTCAAAAAGGTGACCTCTGTAAGTCACATAAAGTATTTATGTTAAACTTATAGGTAAATATACTTACGACACATTTTTTTGCTGGTCATAAGCAATGCAAGTTTTAGTGATTAGTTAACTCAAGAGTCAAACTGGTGACCGCAAAATGCAGACCAATGCTGCGATGTGGCCGCAGATTACTAAAACATCAAACGGTATACTTATAACCAAACATTGAATTAGAATCATTACTCTATTCTTAGAAACTAATTATTTTTATAAAATGTCACACTTCCAGGGTAATTGAGAGTCGCAACACCGCGTACCCTGTCGGCACCTGGGTCATGGGCCACTTCGGCTGGAGAACCCACACGGTGGTCACTCCTGACAGCGGGAAGACCCAGGGTCAACACCCATACATGTACCCTTTACCGGACTTCGGGGATCTGCCCATATCGCTGGCTTTAGGCGTTTGCGGGAGGGTTGGGTGAGTTCTGGAGCTTGTAGTAGTATGTGGTAAACGATCCTTTTATATAACTTACCTACTAGCCCGCCCTGCGGCTTCAGCCGCCAATCAAACGTAGCCTGTGTCAAGTTAATGCAGGGTTACAGCTAACTCCAGGACAATAAACAGGAATTTTATTAAATCGCCGTTTAGTCTTGAAGAAGTAATAAACATACACACTCACAAACGTTCGCCTTTTAGTATTAGTGATGATTAGTAGATGAGGATAGGTACTGAAAAGTTTTCCTATTATTGTAGGATCACTGCGTATTGCGGTTTGACAGAACTCTGCAAACCAAAGCCTGGAGAAACGGTGGTGGTGTCGGGTGCAGCAGGCGCCGTGGGCTCTCACGTCGGGCAGATCGCTAAGATTCTCGGTAAATACCTTACCGAGTATATCTGTATAACCAACAACGTGTCTTGGTATACAAGACACGTTGTTGGTTATACAGATATACCTATCTTTACGGACGGATTACGAATTAACTTTTCAGGTTTCTTTAGTGTCGACATTCAAAGTACAGAAAAATTCAGAAATCTATTTACTAGGTACATACAAAAATTTGTCTCGAACTGCGAATCAAACCCGCATCTACATCCACATCTACATTATAGTCTTAACTATACCGTACTTTTCTCGAAGCAGTTTAGACAATTTTCGTACAGATTGTCACAATTCGTAGATCTGAGAATAAATTTTGGAAACAAAGGTAAACCTTGACTGTATTTTCAGGTTGCAACGTACTTGGCATAGCCGGCACCGACGATAAATGTAGCTGGTTAATAAACGAACTTGGGTTCGACGCGGCCGTCAACTACAAAACAGGGAATATAGCTAAGTTTCTCAAAGAACACGCTCCTAAGGGAATCAACTGCTATTTCGACAACGTGGGAGGCGAAATCAGCAGCACTGTTATGTCACAAATGAATATGTTCGGCCGAGTAGCGGTATGCGGCGCCATTTCTGGGTATAACGAAACTGATCCTGAAAAGCGAAAATGTAAGATACCTATTTACCTTTATTTTTAAATAAGTCCAGTAATTCACCGACATAGCCCAGCGGATTAGTTCTTTAATAAGCTAGTCCATACTTACTAATATTAAAAATGGGAAAGTGTGCCTGTTTGTTCGTCTTTCCCGGCAAAACAGTTATAAACGGATACAATTTTGTTACTCGCAAAAACACATTTAAATGTAACTCCTGGTACCTACTCAATAACTTATACACCAGAATAAAGTAACCCAATATTCATTATGATTACAGGTACGATCGTGCAACCATACATGGTCGGGAAGCAGCTAAGAATAGAAGGGTTTCTCGTTAACCAATTTGCTGATCGGACACAAGAAGGAATAATGAAAAACTTGCAGTGGGTCAAAGAAGGCAAACTTAAATACAAAGAACATATTGTAGAAGGATTTGAAAACGCAGATACAGCTTTTCTGGGCTTGTTTACCGGAGAAAATACCGGCAAAACACTAGTGAAAATCATTTAAGTAGTCTTGTAAATTTTGATTATAATCAGCTTGTACTATAAATACATGTTTCTATAAAAATTATATTATCTAAGCACTTAATTAAACACGCAATAAATTAATGGTCCTTTTACGTAGTTTCCTGGCTGGTTCCTCTTCGTTATTAGTAAATAGCTCTTGAAAAACAGTAATGTTAGCATCTGGACTTAAAAATTTGGATATCTCTTTATAAAGATAATGTTTTTGTGAATCTTCACACATATGGATTAAATTGGTTTGGGTAGTAACGTTTTTCTTATTACTTAATGGTTTATATGTTCGTTTCAACTCATTTATTCTGCTAGTGTTGTGTTCTATTTTATTTATTAATGTACTCTCTAGTTTTTGTAAACGATTTTCTAGATAAGCAATTATCGTGTTTTGATTAGTTATTGAAGAGTCAAGTGGTTTGAGAAGGCTGCGTCGTTCGGTTTTCTTTTTTTCCTCTGCAATTTTTTTGACAATGTCGTCATTTGATTCGTCCAAGTTATCAAGACACGAAGTGATAACATCTCTCATTTTCAAGTTGAATTTCCTTTTTTCTTCAATTGCTGCAAGTTTTTCTGGTGTAATTTTGTGTTTTAACAGTGATTTTAAAGGTGTTTGCTTGGTTGCTAGCTTTTTTGGCGTGTTGATAGAAGGCTCGAGAGATTTTTCCATTAAAACATCAATTGGTTGCTGTATAACAACAACATTTTCATATTGTGTTTTTTTATTCTCAATGGTATTCAAATTAACGTCATGTAAAGGCTCATACTGAACAATATTTCCCTGTTCATTTATTGTACTTGGTATCACAGAGTTTTGATCATTTTTATCTACTTGAAATGGGTCAGGTATATACTCAATTGGAATTGTTTGTTCATATATTACATTTGTATTGTCAGTTGTCATTGGTTCAATATTAGCTTGTATAACTTCTTTGCTTTCTTGCTTTTCAGCAATTGGTATAGCACCCCAACCACCATGCTGCATAGGAATGATTTTCCTAACTTTGTTGGGCTTTTTAATAATCATTGATGGAGATATTGGTTCAAGCTTTCCCTCTACTTTCACAGGTTCAGAAATCATTCTCTCTGATATAATTTTGACCATTTTGTTAGGGTTAAATTTAGAGCGAGTTGCAGGTGTTGAAATGCTTTTACTTATGGTTTGGTTGTTAGATGCGTTTATTGTATTACTAATATTAGGAACATTAGGAGTATCGTCGATTTCAATTGCCATTAATCTTGCGGAAGGAATACTTTTCTTTGGTGAGGTATTGGGTTTGATTGTATCTTCATTCATGTAATTAAGAGTGTATTTATGATTGCTGTCCTCACTGAACTTGTACTCCAGATGTGGAGTATCTTTGACTAAGCCAAGCTTACCAGTAGTTACCTTCTTTACTGTTCCTTGGCTCTCAATACTAGCATTGAACAGATCTGTTGCATCACTGATTAAAAAGTCACCATAAGTAACCGATGAATGTGCTTTTTTCTCCACACTGTCTAATTTATCATTTTCAATATCGTCAGCACTAATGGTCATGACAGGCTTGTCACTTTCTTGTTCAATGTCTGGTTCCGCTGTGTCTGGTGTGCAATATGGCCCATACTCTGTTGGCACTGCATATTGTTTTAATTTATCTTTCTGAAAGTAAAGATAATTATATATATAATCATAGGTTGTCTGTCCTCATGGGTGATATATATTAATATAGAACTAAAAGACGAACCTTAGCTATGATAGCTTCTTTAAAAATAATAAAAATTCTCAACAATTTTATTTTCATCCCTTTTCATATCAACTACTATCATAACTATAATGAAGACACTTTACCATTTGGTGACTGATTAGAATTTTAAGATTTTTATTAATGTAATGTAATTTTATGAATATAACTTATTTTTCATATCATAATCAGAAATTAAGATAATACAGATAAATAATTTAACATACCTTGTAATTCATAAAATTGTCATCTGTAAAGTGGTGTTGACAAATATTCCTGTTTTTAAGTTGTGATAGTTTTAAATTGAGAAAGTTTGGTTTGTTAGCATTTTTAATCCATTGATGGCATCGCACCCGGTCAAACACGGGGAAATGAAACATGTGAGTTTTGCGGCCAACACTTCGGACATTACAGTTACGAAATGAGCACCTGCAGCCACCCATTTTGTATATCTGTAACAAATAAACAATTAACAATTTAAGTGTTAAGTTATAAATTATTTAACATGCACAAAACAGGCCTATCTAATACAGACAACATTGGGTTTATCTTTAGAAATGTGAGGACATACATTATGTATACTATAATGTTTCACCGTGGTTTATTTTTGGTGTCAAATATATTCGTTCAATTGCACAAGTCAGTTATGTAAATGTAGGGAATTATAAATCAGAGAACTTGGTTGATTCTTCAGTAGTACTGCAACTTTTACGAACTCATCAGCATCACATAAGATCATTTCGTCTATGCCGCACCTTTAGTTTAGTTAGTGGTAAAACTAAGGTTTGGTACTCGTCAAAATTTAAGATTGGGTGTCTTATATCGGTTTGATGTTTGTTTTTCTATTAGAACAGTATAGAATACCTTAAAAAGATACCCTAGAGTTTGTTTTGTTGCTAATAACCTAAATAGGTACTTAGTGCTTCAGAAGTTTTGGCACCATTACTCAAATCAATTTAGGTACTCACCTAAAGAGTATACTGCAGCAAAAAATATTAAAGCATTGATGGAGAGTTTCAGAAAATACGAATCTTCTTTCACCAACAAGAATATCAACAAATTCACGTCACAACAACATGCCAATAACTGATAACTGTCATCACTGTCATGCTAGCTAGCAGCTAGCTAGCCAAGCCAAGCCAAGCCAACTGTCACTAAAATGGAAAGTCGGTTTGAAAAAAGTTGAAATAGTAAAAATAAAAAAAACCGGCGATCACACAGTATATTCTGGGCCACTTAATCGGTAATTTAATTGTGAATTGGCCACAAGACTTTGTAGGTACTTGAGAATCTTTAGATAATCTATATCTATATAATAAAGGTCTAGTTACACTATTTATAACTCAAAAACGGTTGCACTACTTTGACTGAAAATTGGTGGAGAGATAGCTTAGAACCGGGAAAAGGTCATAGGATACTTTTTACAACGGGAAAATATTATAACGCGGGCGAAGCCGCGTGGCGGAAAGCTAGTTTCTAATATTTAAAAAGAATAGATAATTTATTTATGTTGCAGAGCCCGATTTAGAAGCACGACTCATTTAAACTACAAGCAGTCTAAGAGACGCGGCACTGCTTTATTGGAAATTATGATTATAAACAATTAACCATAATTTTTTAGAAACACCCAGAACACCCGGAAAAAAGATTAACAGATCGTAAAAATTGTATGCCGAGGCGGGAATCGAACACGCAACTTTTAGCGGCGTAGGCGGACCTTCGCCTGCTGCGCTACAAAGGTATTTGCATAACGCTAGGACACAGCACTATTTGTTGGCGGCGTAAGTGGGACGTAGGTAATTTTAGTTTGAATTATGATGATCTAAAATACCTAAATTACATTTTCCCTTTTCATTAACTAGGTACCATATCCAGATTACCACAGTAAAACCATGTTACATTATCCGACATAATGTACTTCAATTATTAATTAATTAATACTTACTTAGAATCAACTCCATGTTTAAACAACTCGGAGTTAATTATAGAGAACATCAAAAATTGATATTAACTTGATTAAAAATAAACACGTTAGCAACATCAATCAAATTATAGCACAAGGGTGGGTAGGTACCTACTTGTTGAAATTACTATCTAATGAAATTAGTTATTAAACTATAGTGTTACGCATTGCGACAGTTGCGTGCTAGAACTGACCAGATAGGTCTATTCGAAAATGAATAAATGCGTGCATAATATTATGGACAGTATAAGTCCAATAACCTGGATACTTCGATTATTTGCACTTAACTACAACGTTGGAGACGAAACTATATCCAGCAAACGTTTTTTCCTCAAAATATTCTTTACGATGGCGCTGCTTGGAAGCTTAGACGTTTGTAGCATGTATTACAAAATAACATATATCTTTCAATACATCAGCACTTCAATCAAACTCACGGATGTTGTACAAATGGTGTATGATCATATCCAATACGTAGTCGATTTGTGGTTTACTTACAAGTTCCGCGGACATATTACTTCGGGATATTTTAAAACATATAATACCATTGATAACATTTTAAGTATATCCGAATGTGACATTGTTAAAAGGAAATTAACAAAACTAATAGGGTGCTTTACCTTGCTATGGTTCGTAAGCTCGACGTTCGACTTTATGTCTTGGTTACAAGTTTTTGGTCTTATTACTCCGATAGCTTATTCGATCGCATATTTATATCTGTACCTCAAGATGATTACAATGTTAGATTTAACGTCTCACATCCTGCACATTGAAATACGTTTAACAATCTTAGCAGATCTTGTGCAGCATTACTACTCTGTTTGTCCAGTAAATTGGACAGTCTCCACAGGAGATACGAATAACGCTAGCTCACCTTCTATTCTAAGCTTGAAGAAGCGCATCCAGCCATATAGGGTAATTTCAAAGAATGACTACGAAGAAATTAAATGGCTCACCAGATGTTATCTGTTGCTCACAGATCAAGTGGATTTCATAAAACGCATGTTTGGATTCAGAGTAAGGAGTACCTAAAGTTTAATAATTTAGCATAAGTAATAGCACGCGTGAGAATATGCTTTATATGTAGACAAGTTATGTTATACTTACTTACGTTTCTTTAAAATTGATTGAGGAAGTCCAGATATTACTTTCTGAAACCTTTATCCTGTTTCTGTTGTAGATTTTGCTGAACTGCCTGAGCTTGTTAATAGACATAATACGGTTCACCAACATTTCTGTGCGTGTCATCACTGGTGCTCAAGTATGTACCTAACATTTTCTATTTGAATATTTCTTCATCGTCCTACGAAGAATAGGTTAGATAACTATTATTTAGTGTGCATGGATATTGTTTTAGGTGATATCTAACGGAGATAAATATCTACCCGCTGCGTCATGTATACTACGAATGTTGACATGTGTAGCCGTGCTGGTCAGTTTAGTTCACCATTGTGAGAAAACTTATGACCAAAAGGATAGAATCGTCGACACAATTGACCATATTCTAATAAATAAAAACCCGAGTAAGTTTATGTTTAGATATAGGTAGTCAATGTGTCATCCATGTTCATTTTATGTACCCTATGTTAAAATGTTTTCATATCATCCCCCAAATGTTGGAATAACTTACCGCCACCGCCGCTTATACGACGGTTAAAGTATTAATATCAATAAATTATTTTTCAGATGAAAAATTACGCGACGCGTGGGTCGAGTTTCGAGCGCTTATAGTAGACCGTCCCATAAGCTTTAACATGGCGAAATTCTTTAGACTGGATTACCCATTCTTAACGTCGATTGCTTCTGTAACCGTTACTTACACCATTATACTATTGCAAAGTATGAATTAAGTTAATTTATAAATATTTTTAAGTTAAATATTGTTTTTTTAAGCAACTTATATTAGCCACATCTGGAAATATATTAAATACACCAGTGACACTTTTCAACTTTTAAATACCAACAGTGTAAGATTTAACACAATCTTAGAGCTTATCACAAGCTAGATGTCTCTGTGTGAATTGTCCAGCAATATTTATTTATTTATTTCTCAAATAATGTAAAGAATATGTTTTAGTATATTGTATTTTATATTATTATTTATTTTATCATATTAATGAGTTTTAAGGCTGTAAGACAATTTATTCATATATATATTTATTATTAAATTATGATGATGATTTAAAAACTATAACAATACTTGTATGTAGTATTTATTTATTAACACTATGAGTGCCTATGACACACACTAATGTCTACACTACAGCATGGTGTAGAGCTTGGGCACTGAATATGCTAAACAGTAATAATCATAAACCATTTATAAAAATATTAATTATAAGCTTATGTCAATCAGGCGGATTTATGAGTAACAGTAAATACTTAATACAGTTAATACTATATTAATTTAGGTAAATACCTACAGTCTAACCAGTGTATTTTTTCTCATGGTCAATGAGCCATGCTTTGCGATCCACACCTGAGTTGTAGCCACCTTGAGCTCCCATTGCCACTAAACGGTGACATGGTACCAACACCAAGAGGGCATTTTTGCCACAAGCATTCCCAATGGCTCTTGAATGGCTCGCTGGAACGCCCATCATCTTAGCCAAGTCACCATAAGTCTGTGTTGTCCCATAAGGCAACTCAATTAACTTATTCCAAACATCCTGAAAATCACAATAAAGCTTACCAATATTATACAGGTAAATATATGGATTTCTTGCTATTTTACAGATAAAAATAAATAGTCTCTAGGTACCTTTAATTTAAAATCTAAGCTTCCCGGAATTGTAAGATTCACTATTAACTACAATACCTACTAAAAATTAAATAAGTAACTAACCTGTTGAAATTTTGTTCCAATAATTTTAATTGGTACTGTAAACTTCTTCAGTTTGCCATCGAAGTATGCGTTCACTTCCTTCTGTAGTTTCTCAATAATCTTATTACTAGTCTCTAGAATTTTACTGATGCCTAGTTCTGAACAAATCTGAGGAAATCTTTTTTCCAGCATTAAGCTTCCTTCAAATGATAGGAGATACACAAAGGAATCGTCTGCTGCACAGACTGCCTTCCCCACTGGAGTATCGAAACTATCCACATAGATAGGCTTGAATAGCTTCTTCGGGTTATTAATATTTTTAAACTTGCTTAACCAGCTGTTAGTTTCGGTACTTTCGTCACAAGGTATTCGGCGCTTAGGCATTATAATTTATAAGTAGGGGGAGGGGGGGCACATTGATTCACGGGGCACATTGGTACAGTTTCTATATCTCAAAACCTATAAACTCTACAGAGCCCGGCACATCACTAGAATGCTCAATGACATTCACAAGAAATACAGTTGTGACACCACTCGCCGCCAATTTGCCGTTGGGCTTCAAAGGTCACTAATGTGTTAAAAGTGGCGTGCGCCGCTGCCTACAAAAAATATACGTGAAATGTAATTGTGTCTCAGGAGGATACTCTTTGTTGTTTTTGTTATTATTTGTTACTATAGTTAAGGAAATATAGTTATTATTGTATTTTAAAATGTTTTAGAGTGCTAGATTATTATTATATTTGATAAAATTAATTGTTTGTGGAAAAAGTCCTTTGGGGCACATTGATACGGTAATGTGCGGGGTACATTGATACGTATAATAGGAGAGATAATATAATAGGAGGTTCCAATATTATATTTTTATTGACAATATTCAATGAATTGTGTCTGATTACTTAGTAAGTATATAACTTATTATATAATTAAGAAAATAACAGAGAATTAGTCTTGTTCTATGATGATAATATTGTTTTTTGTGATTATATTCCTTAAGTAAGTTAAGAGATTGATTATGGCTAATGTGCACTCTTGATTAAAAGTATTTTGCGAACTCAATCAATAAAATTGTTTTGTTTCTTAATTTTAAGTAATAATTATAGTTTACATTGGGTTTTTAGTCACTTTAAATTTGCATTTCATATAGATTTAAAATACGTATCAAACTGCCCCACCCCATGTATCAAAGTGCCCCACTGGTGGGGCAGAATGATACAAAATGATTTTTTATAAAAATCAGTTTAGCTCTATACGTCGCCAGTTTTTGAGGTTTTTGCGTAGCCAAAGTATAAGCTAAAATATCAGCCAATGCACACATCAAAAAAAATATTCAAATTTAATGCTTTATGGTCCTCAGAAAAGAGATTGAATTTTTGTGTATCAATGTGCCCCCCCTCCCCCTAGTATCTCAACTAAATAACGCCGGCCGGCTACACCAGTTTACATAAGCTGTGAATAATACTGGTCTGGTGTACCTACGTAGTTTAGTTACCTTGACTGATAAAGAATAAAAGAAAAGAAGGAACTTATCGTTTCGTTTACATCCGATGAATCGGTCGGACTCTCAAAGAGAATATAAATAATTACTACGTTACGGACTCTAAGGACCGAAATATTGAAAACGTTTTCACTCAAACTAGTGGCCAATAAAAGCTTGACTAAAGCAGACTGAGTCTAACGTATAACGTAGTGATTATATTCTCTTTGCTGAAGACTCAAAGGCTGACAAATTAACAAGGCCGAAACTGCAGAAAGCGCGCTCTTTCTTTTATATTTTTTAAAGAATTATTTTCCAAAATAAAATTAATTAGTTTATTTCGTTTCGATGATTTAGATTACCTATCAATCATGTCTATACCAGACGACCAGACGATTAAAGAAAAAAAATATGAATGCGCTAAGTGCGGAAGCGTCTCAACCGGGGATCTCAAGATTCGATGGCATCGTTTTCCTCTACCTACCAATCTAAATAAAGCACGGTAAGATGCGCTCAGACCACCTATTCATGTAAAATATCATAAATTACAAACACTAGTATATCAATCTCAGAGTTAATTTGACAAATAAATCTAATTAATATCATCAGCTGACTGATGGCCAGAGACAAACATAGGGGAGGTAGGGGAGGGATGGGCACTTTTTCACTATTTATTGCATAAAAAATCAGATTTTATAGATAATCAACTTTTATTGCCAATTCTTATTGCACCACACATTTGGCTAGATATAATTAGAGTGCTTTCTTAAAAATTACTATCCGTTTCAACATTACGAGATATTTTATAAACTAAGTCAAAAGTGCCCAATGCTCCCAATGGTAGGGAGGCTTGGACATACCCTGTGGGAGGCTTGGGCACGGTCTATAAATCACTTTATATCCATAATGGAATTCAAAAATTAGTTAACAAATAAACAGATTTTTTAACTTTATCAATAATAGAAACAAAAAATAAAAGTTAACGAATAAACAACACTTAAACAGTATCTTAACTTATCTGAGATTGGGTATAACCCATAAAGGACTATCAAACGTGTACTTAGAGCTACTGCGTTTGGTTTTATTACATGTCTTTGGTACTGGCAATTTAGTTTTAATGTCGTCTTAAAGGACACTAGCTATGTCAACTGCTTGAAAAAAAAAATTTAATCCTCTTATACATAATAGGGCATTGGGCATGCCCAAACCTCCCGCGCCCCAAATGCCCATTACTCCCTCTGTATTCATTTTTGACATAGGTTACCGGTATTTTTTTGAATCTACGTATTTAGGCTTGAATTTCAGTTTAATTTATAGATTAGTAAATATACAATAGATGAATAATGGAAAATACAAATACCTTTCATTAGTTTTCTCTTTATTACGATCCGAAACCGCAACAAAATACTGAATTTTACGACTGCATAATCTTCAAACGTGTTTGTGTTTGACAACTCGCAAAATTACAGATACTCTATGGATGAACAGTAGTGCCAGTCGGTAAAGTAAACTACCAAATCAAGAAAAAAATAAAATCTACGATCAAATCAGAATAAAAGGGGGGTGCCAATGTCTCCCAACTGCCCATCCCTCCCCTACCTCCCCTACATATATTTAACTCTATCTACTTAGTGGTACAAACAGAGCATTTATTATATAAACTGAATCTAAACAGCGTTAGTTAGTTTTGTTTAACCCATATTTATCGAGATAGCTCAGACTTAATCATATATACCTCTATGAAAGTTATGAAGAAAATGTATAGGTAAAATAAATCTATAATAGATAGATAGATAGAAAATACTTTATTGCACACCACGAAACAAAAACACACAATACACACTTAAAACTAAAACATTTGGAGTACAATGGGCGGCCTTATCGCTGTGAGCGATTTCTTCCAGGCAACCTATGTATGGACTGGACAGTTATAAATATATAGACAGTGGTGTTAAAAAGAGATTACATAGAAGAACATAGAAAAATATATTATAAGAATATATAATATATTATAAATACATAAATTACGAAGAATAGAATATGAATATATTACAATACAGATATATATTAAACACTAATAATTTTATAATTGAAGTTAATATCTACTTACATAAAATATTTAATAATATTTAATAATTTAGAAATTTAAATAATTTTATTGTAACCGTGTTTCAGGTGCAATATTTGGGCTAAATACTGTTTCCCCAATGAACAATGGAAATCACTTAAATTTCAAAAAAAGCTGTACACTGAAAATAAAATGTTATGTGAAAAGCATTTTAAACATAATTGTAAAACAAAACGAAATAGGTTACAAAAAGGTGCAGAGCTTGAGACCATAAACCAGGTTTGTTTATTGTTATATTTTTAAACCTATAGTTGCCATTATTTTCTATAATATTTTAAGTAGATTTGCACAGCTTTGATCGCATCAAGAGAATTTCCTGCACCATGAAAATTTTTGTGGTTTCATCTTTATAAATTCTTTACCATATTATTTTCGAAAATCATCTATATCTTAAATTATTTATTTCAGAAAAATAATGAAACAAATCTTTTGACAAAAGAAGTGGAGAAGGAACATGTTGTTAATGATGAAAATATATTCTTGGAAACTCACTCAGTGGATAAAAGATCACAAAAGCAAAATAGATTACACTCAAGTGATCCCATCTATGAAACCAAAGAAATCCCGAATGAGAAAATCAAACTTTTAAACTGCAACACAAATAAAATTGACAAAATATCATCATACCAAAAGGAACTATTAGAACCGTCAATACCTTATCACTTGCCTTTACACATCACTATCCCACAGAACACATTAGCTACATACAAATTACACCAATTTATACCATCCACATCACAACCTAAAGGTAAAATTGTGATTCAGAAGTCCAAGATGACCAAATATGTGCCATCATCAGAACCACCAATTTTAATAACTGTGCCTTCTTTGTTGTTAAATAGTTTAAATAAATAATGAAATATATTCTCAAAGTAGCAATAATTAGCATACACATTTGTAGTGCTCTTGCAATAACTAATATTAAGTATGTATTGTTATCAACTAAGGAAAATATAGATTAAGTTTCTAGTGATATGCAGTTGTTAAATCGTTATTTTATTATGGTTATTGGTATTTGGTGCTTTTTGACCAAATCTATGTTTAGATGTTATGAAATAAATACTTGCTATGATAAGGCCATTGTTTAAATTTAAATTAATTTTCACCTTTAACTATAAAGTTTGTACCTAATTGAGCCGTGTTGGCTACATTTGACTATCATTTCGAAGGTTGTGGGTCCAACCCTGCTGTGACCGTAGGAACTTTTCATGTGTGTGCTTTAACGGAAAGACAAACATCGTGAGGAAACCGAGCATTCACCAACCCACACTTAGCCAGCGTGGTGAATTAAAGCTCTCGTCAAGAGAACTAAATCCTGTTTCAGACAAGTAGGTACCTACCCACCAAATAAAAACAATATACCTAGGTTGAATACTTATAGGTAATTACCTATCCGCCGCAATATATAAAAAAATATGACCAGGAATACCTAAAAGCGGACTGAATAATGGACATCATAATATTCACTTAGAAGTACCTACCTAGCTACCTACCATTAATCTAAGGAAAGTACCATTTACATTAAATATTTTAAGTATATTAAAATGTAGATGCATATTGTGTAGGTAAAATAACAAAATATTTTTTTACAGTAGCAACACATCTATTCATATTAACGGCTTAAACTTCAACCCAGTTAAACTTCACTAGATTTAGTTATCTGGGCAACATACCAATAAATAAAAAACCTTGCTTGTAGTAATATTTCTTGTATTATTACATAATTATGTTTGTAATGAAGAGATTATTTAACTTTCACTACAGCTTTTCCGGTATTTTCACCTCTTAATAAGCCATTCAAAGCATCGACCATATTTTCGAATCCATTGTAAACTTTTTCCTGATATTTCAACTTTCCTTGGTGCAGCCACTCAATGTTTGCATTAATTCCTTCATCCCATCGATCAGTCCATCTGTTGACTAAAAATCCTTCAACTTTCAGTTCCCTAAATACAATTGAGGGTTGCACGATTGTCACTGAAAAAGATACAATGAATATAATATAGTTCTACTTTTATTATAATTTTTATGTTTCAATTTTACGTATTTAATATCACTAATTACATATAATATATGGGTATATTCTAATAATGTAAGTACCTATGTATGTAATAGTAATATGGCACCCGAAACACAAGCTTCAAGTTTACCACGGGACCCAGAAGTTGTGTGAATTGTCCAGTCATATTTTTTTATAGTTTAGTTTTAGTGCAATGCGAATGATGATGATAATATTCCTCAGCTGCCTCGTTTTAATAATGTTTCTTATGCGCGATGTTTTTATATTTTCACGAGACCATGTGCTAAATGATGATGCTTTCATTAATCGTGAACTGAGATAATTCAAGCCAGGCGTGCGTAGATCATGCTTAGAAAAATGCTGACACAATGATATGGAGTTGTATAGTCGTCGGTGACGATTATACAACTCCATCAACTCCTGTAATTATGGGATTATGTACTTACCTTTTGGCAAATGCGTGTCGTTGTAGGATGATATTGAGCCACAGACTGCAACCCTTCCATATTTGTTCATAGAACTTAGTATTGTTGAACTGATTTCCCCGCCAACCTATTAAACATATTTTTGATAATATGATTAGTGGATCCTGGTGCAGATGCTTAGAGAATAATAGGAAATATTATCCCTTCTCTTCCAATAGATCTTCTTAATCCAACTAGGATTTATACGATTTGACGACCTCTGTGGCGCAGCGGGCGAAGGTCCGCCTGCGACGCAAGAGGTTGCGGGTTCGATTCCCGCCTCGGAACAACAAGTTGTATGAGCTGCAAATATTTGTTCCGGGTGTCTGGGTGTTATATATGTATATAAATAAAAAATATCTACCTATGTATGTATATTATAGTATATCAGAAGTCTAGCACCAGTAACACAAGCTTCGAGCTTACCACGGGGCTAAATGTCGCTGTGTAAAATTGTCCAGTAATATTTATTTATTTATTTATATATGTAGAGCCCGGACAGCAGCGTAGGTACATTGTATTAAACTTACCAACTGGCTGCGATCACCACCAACCCACCTTATTATGTGATCGTGATGATGATGATGATGATGATGATGATGTTCAATAGTGTCTAGTAGTAGGTATGGGCTGTAATGATGAATAATATAGGTACCTACGTTGATCTACTATTATTTCTCAATTTGTAAATTATCTTATCTATTCCCTACAGAATACCAATATAGGACCCCATATACAAACATTATCGAAGAAGCAGTCCACTCTATCAGGAGCACCTTCTTTGAGAGCAGATCTCACGTTTACAGTTTTGTAATTGTACGCTCGATCGAATCCCAGCTCATTTTCCAGATACTTGCATTTTTCATCAGTTCCGGCAAAGCCAACAACTCTACAACCTGAAAGACACAACAGTTAAGTTAATCTACACTAACTGTATTTTATCATCTCGAGTAGTAAACAGTTATTTCCAAAATTTGACTAATTTAATAAAATAATTGCCGAAGTAATAGTACCTATCAGTTTTAGGTTTCATGTCAAAAGAATTCAAATTAACAGCAACACGAACGGTGATGATGATGCAAAGTATGTAATTAGTTAAACACCTCAGTAGGTACCTTATAAAAGTACCTACTTAGCACTAGGTAGGTATACCTACTTACCCATGTTCTTGGCGATTTGACCAACATGAGATCCAACTGCCCCAGCTGCACCAGTTATAACAACAGTTTCCCCAGGTTTTGGTTGACAAATTTCTTTCAAGCCAAAATAGGCAGTGTTTCTGTAAAAACCATGTATGTAATAATGTTTTTAAGAGTAATAAGTGTACTCTGGGTAGGTACCCATAATCATGAAAACTTACCCTGGCATCCCAAGCACTCCTAGACCAAGGGAAATAGGATGAGATCCAACATCAGGTAAAACTGTCAGCGGTATCACTCCAGGTTTACCAATAAGCTTTTTTGGATTGCATACAGTGTGAGTTCTCCAACCGAAAGATGCTGTTACGTACTTTCCGATTGGATAACTTTCATTTCGGCTAGCTATGACCCTAAAATTTAAAAAGAACTACTTGTTAAAATGCTGCCTTCTACTACGTGAACTACTGGATAAAATTATTTTAATGCCCTTACTTTGCTACCTGTTCTCCAATCATAAGTGTTGGCAATTTATAGCCAATCATATATGCCCGCATGTAAGGGTCGACGCTTAAATATTGAGCTTCTGTTAAAATTTCTGTAACATAGTCATATTTAATTAATAATACCTACTTAGCATAGAACCATAGTAACAGGCTGTAGGTAACAACCGTAGGCGCATTCGTGTTATCTCGTCGAAATGTGACATTTTTTTCGGGTACAGTTGGTACAGTATTTTAACCTTAACATAGAGTTGGTATATTAACCTACAAGTCTTGCTTGTGCGCTGGGAATCACAGATTTTATTAATTTTGAATCTAAATGCCATAAATACCTCCATCTTTTAGCTCAGGTAAGTTTTCTTCAACTATTTCAAAATCTGATAATTTTGGTTCTCCTTGAAAATATTTCGTCAAGACATATTTCTGGGCTTTTACGTTAACTGCTCCAGAGGAGAACCTCTTGCTCATTGTCAATACTGAAAAGTATCTTGCCATTTCTTATCTAAAAACAAAATAACAAACTAAAATATTGTCGTGGTTGTTAAACTGAATCGAATATCGAAGGTAAATAATATAAAACTTAGTAGTTTCTAGGCAGCCTGTATAAATTTATCACTTTCATTTGTGTTATCCATAATTTCCAACCATGTAGCCAGATAAATAGTCTGGCAACATTACTATTATTTTCGACTGTATTTTTTTTTGCTTTCTTATCTGTGAGTATGTCTCAACTCTATTGCAGGCCAGCTTCTGCCAACCCAAAAAGAAACCAAACTAAATTATCCAAAATGGCTACGTTTTGTTTAGGTTGAAGTTTGTGAGATAAATAAAAAATGCTCTATGTCCATGATAAATTATAATAAAACAGTAAATCAATAAATATTTTGTGCCCAAGGCAAATATTTAAAAGCGATATGAATTACCAGACAAACTAAGTCTGACGTTAACATTTGGTTTGGTTACCGCTGTGATTGTTGATATGTTTTGCTTTTGAAAATAGAGTTTTACGATGAGTTCTGAAGAATTCAAGTGTATTTTCTGTAAAAAAACCTTTGACGACAAAGAGACCCTGCAAGTTCATTTCAGGTGATCATTCTTTTCAATACTAAGTTCGGAATACACATGGAACAAGTTCAACTTGACTTAGGTATTTTGTTTTTATAGGAAACATGGAGATTTGAGCTTTCATCAGAATAAAAGCCGGCCTCAGGATGAAGATGCAGTTTCCGAGAAGCCACCAGGGAGTAAAGACCAGACTGAGCAGGTTCAGTGCGATGTCTGCCCGGAGATGTTTACGTCGATATCGAAAGCAATCACTCACAAACACAAAGTGCACCCCGACCACGACGCTAAACACTTCTGCCCTTGGTGTGGCAAACTATTTACGATGAAGGTATGTAAATTACTTACCAAGGTGTGTGTTAATCGGCACTCGTTCGACAATTGCGATTTCACGGCCTTTGCCCTCTCCCCACCTCAACAACAAAACTGTCTCATGTACTGCAGCTTATCGTGTTTTATCTACCTACTTATTTCTTTTTATGAATTTATGATATGCCCTTGTGTTTGAAGATAAAAGAAAATATGCAATAAAGGTGGAAAATGGGTACCATATTTTGATCTATGAAATTTTCACAGTTGGCAATAATTAATATTGTATAGTATATATATATAGTGTTTGCAATTACTAAATGTCCTGATGATAACTTATTAACATAGAACCTAGTCAGAATCTGATTGATTTATTGTAGATAGTTAAACCACAGAATAGAATTAAGGTAGAAATTATAGCATTCTTTACCAGTCAGCATACTTTCTGTAGTTACTATTAATTACTCTTTAATTAATAGCGATGTAAACAATAGGTATAAGTGTAACAGCTCCAGATATTATAAGATGGATTAGCCACACACATATTTAGCTAGTTTTTGGAGTCAGACATCACCAGCATTGCACCCACTTTGTGCAGAATCCGTCGGGGATTTACCCCACCTTAAAAAAATTGTCTCTCCAGGACCAACTTGAACTTGGATCTTCCATCAGATATATATATTATTATTAACTGTTCTGAGAGTTAAATATTAAAATCCTTATTGTCAAAATCTGACATCAAATTATAATAGAATAGAAAAATTATTGTCAAATTTAAGAATTAACCTTAATTAAATTTCGGATAGTAGTGGTGTTGGTCAAAATCTGAATTATAGATAAAAATAAATAAATATTACTGGACAATTCACACTGTTTAAAATGGTATTGTTTTTTTTTCAGTATCTTTACAACAAACACATCCAGTCGACACATGCAGATAAAGAGAAAGAAGATAAATCATTTCATTGTGATGTTTGCGATGTAGATTTCAACAATCTTACTGCAATTGGTTACCACAACAAGTTCTTTCATCGAGTCTATGAAATGCCTACTATAGGAGATTCTAAGAAGCTTAGGATAGTTGAGCCTGGACAGGTATGATCATTTATTAACACATTCAAGCAGGACACGACATTGTGCAGTAGATGCAAGTGTGTGTTGTGGGCACAGATAGTGTTAAAGGTATCTTTTAGTTATATATCCTACAGATTCAGGATGAAGTTCTTTATAATAAAAGTTTGTCTATCAGTTGATAGTTTCATACAGTGATGTTGTTGTATTCCAGGAAGCTGTACCAATATTCTACTGTCCTTTTTGTGGAGAGGAATATGAGAACAAGGTCAACTTACATGTAAGTCATTTTAAATGAGATTAACTGTTAATTTTCATGAAAATTTTTCAGTTTCATCTGCAGATATTTGTTCCGTGTCTGGGTGTAATATTATTTATAAAAATTTATCTATCTACCATACATAGGTTGCCTGGAAGAAAGCGCTCACAGCGATAAGGCCGCCCATTGTACTCCAAATGTTTTAATCTTAAGTTTGTATTATAATTTTGTGTTTATGTGGTGTGAAATAAAGTATATTCTATTCTATCTAAGTATGTATTTGTATAATTATATTAGGTATATCAGAAATCTAGAACTCATAACACAAGCTTCGATCTTACCTCTATCAACAATATATATTTATTTATTTTTATTTAATTAATGAAGATTGGATCTTTCAGAAACACATGACAGATGACCACCTTGATGAAAACCAGCATCCGGACGACGTGCTGCGATGCCCGATCTGCGACGCCGTGTTCTACCACCTGGATGCTTACGAGCTACATCTCACCTATCACGGCTTCGACGATCTTTACAGTTCCAGGAGCGAATTGTTAGTTATGAAATATAAACTTCTTTATTACATACTCAGGGCTATAAAATAGCCATTGAGTTGGTAGATACTAAGTAGAACCCATAAGTATTTATTCAGATTTGATTGTTTATTTCAGATTGGATGAAATAACGGATATCTCACTAGAGACTGTGCCACCATTAGCGGAAAAAGTAGAAACTTTGGATCCTCAACCTGACAGTGCTTATGGAATCGTAAGTTTTATGCTTATTTTATTATGTTTCATACTAGGGTATCGCCATGGGGCTTTGCCCGTGTAACAATGGCTTTTCCTGTGGAAAGAGGAAGAACCATCGACTGTTTTCTGTTCACGTTTAATAATTCTGTTGAAGATTTAAACATATTCTAATCCCAAAGGAAAGATGAACTCAGCCTGGCATATTTTATGTATATCAACTGACTTAAAATGTTATTTAATTTAACTTACTTTTTAGGAACAGCTCCTCGAAGTAACAATGGGTGGAACTGATTTGAAGTTAAAGAAGAAGAAACACAAAAAACATAAAAAAGCCAAAAAGTCAGCTATCACTCTGGACCAGTTCCTCAATATGAACACAGATGTGTTCGGAGAAGGGTTAGACTTCCAAGGTATTGAAGAGGTACCCTCGCAGGTTATAGCAAAGCGTCTTAAAAAACCTATTAAAAAACCCGTTCCTTCAAAGTTGTCCCCTGATATTGCAAAATTGCAAAGGCAAGGTATAGTTATTAAAAAGAAAGGAGGTCCTACTGGAGCTCCATTTTTAAAACCTAATGTTCATTTTAACAAGAGTACTAAAATGGTTGCACATTCTAAACCTAGTCCGACTGCAACAAATACTGAAGCAACTGACGTTATCAACAAACTTATGAACCAAAATAACAGTCAAATAAAAATTGTAAAAAAATCCACTTCCAATATAAACAATACCAATGACAACAATGTAGATATACAACCATACATTCCAGTCGATAAGGTGATAATTGAAAATAAAGAACAGAATGGTACACCAAAATCATCAACCAACCCTGAGGAAAAAGAAAGTACCCCAGAAAATAATATGGAAAATTGTTCTGAAACAAAAGAAGGTACTTATCCCAACAATACTTCTAGGGAAAAAGATAATCCAGAGAATATTAACCCAATTTGCTCAAATGATAACAGCAATGACTCTCATAAAAGTGAACAAGACACTGAAATTCCATGCACTGAAAAACCAACTGAAGTTACCGATAAATTAAAAACTCTACGAAATAATTGTAACATTGTTGTAAAATCTAACAAACCAGATGTGATGAACCAAAGTTCAAATCTAAATTCAAAAGACGAAGATGATGAAAACACTGATAAAGAAGACGATGATGAAGACATGGGTGTTAATGCAGGAAGCAAAAGAAATGATTCAAATCCTATTAAGCATTTGAGTAATTTAACAGTAAAATCAACACAAGAAAAGAAACTTGAACAAGATAACTTAATATTAGACAAAAAATTACCACCTGACGTAAGTAAAATTGCACATCTGTTACGAAAAACACCTGCTAATTTAGGTTCAATTGTTGCCAAAAATGTTTTACCACAGCAATTGAAAGCACCTTTAAATGAAACTCAGCACGAAGAAGATAACGAAGCAAACATGTCTGCGGAAGAATTAGATGAATCAAAAACAGAACGCAGTGAAACATGTAAAATTGCAACTATTCTAAATAACCCTCATCTCAACATACAAACAATAAAAAAATCACCTGGAGTTGAAACACAAACGGATTCACCAACAGACAGCTTACCTAAAAGTGAAAAATTAAGTGCTGACCTGTTGAAACACTTAAAAAATGTCACGGCAAAACCAATTACTGCGAATAAGCCTCCTATTTATATGCCATCTCAAAAAGTGCCCCCAAAACTCCTTAGTAACATAAAGAAAGAACCAGGTACAGAGCCATTCCAATATAGCAAAACTATACAAGATGATATTGAAATATTTAACATTGATGATTCTGATAGCGATGAAGCTAATAACTGTAGTAAAAAAGATACTCCTATCTCGAACCCACGAAAAGAACCCAACAAATCTATAGAAGTTTTGAAGAACATTAACAAGAATATAACTATAAAATCTGTTAACAACCATTTCAGTAAAAATATTGATAAAACGAATGAAAAAGAATATGACAGCGAAGAAGAAATTGACGAGGAAGATGTTATTATACCTCGGGTGATCAAACCAAGTAATCCAACCATTCATACCCCAGAAATACATAAAAAACAATCTGCTATAAACAATGTACTGAAAAATCTAAGTAAAAACATAACGGTAAAATCTGGAACACCGTCGCCCGGGCCTCTACCAAATGAAGAGCCATTAAGAGATTCTTTGCCAGAAAGCGATGATCAGAGTGACACGGATTCAACTTCGGGTAGAGTTAAGATCATGGAAATGGACAACGCGGATAACGATGAAGACCAAACTGATATTGGTGACCACGCTCAGCTTGATATTGTTAAAGTGCAATATCCAGATTCAAACAGCGAGGATGAGGGAAATCACTTTTCAGATCAAAACTTTTCCGAAGACGATATAGAGACTCATCTAGATGCAAATACTGTCAAAAAGAATGACCAACCCACGCCTAATCCAAATATAAGTAGTTTGAAAAATGTTTGTAAAGATTTAGTGATAAAACCTTCAGGACCAAGTAGGCCACAGAATTCTACTATTCACGATGAAATACCTTCCTTTGCGAAAAGCTTAAGTAGTCAAATGTCAATAAAAAATGTTAAGCAAGATAATTGCAACCGACAAATTAAAGTAAACAATTCAAATTCCAGAAGTGTTGACCAAACAGTAGGGCACTCAATGAATAAAACTACAATGAATCAAAAAATGGTAAACAAAGAAGTAAAAACAGTAAAAACTAAAATTCAAAGTCAGACCGAAACGGAAACTGTTATCCAGGAGATCACAACAACTGTAACCAAAACTATAAAAACTGTAAATCAAAGCAGTAAGCAACAAAGCACTGTTCAATCTAACATGCCTAGAAAGTTACCGCAAGTAATTGGTAATTATTCTAACTATCAGAATGTTAGAGTTCGGCCGGCAATGCCTATACAGAACGGTCCTCGACAGCAAGGAATCCGCCCTGGCTTGAGGCCAACGCGACCCGCCATTGGCTCGCCAATAAGACCTGCCAACGCCTCTCCCATTAGACCTTCCAATCAATTAGTCCCTGTTCGGCCACGATTCAACACTCCACGGCTAAATTCTCCCAGACAGCCCATACGGGCATCCACCTCGACGACAATTCGACCGCAAATTAGAAATCCAGGACCATCAGGCACCAATGCTAAACGAACAAACGCAGAAGCGCCAGGACATTTCAGCTGTTTCAAAAAACCAAAAGAATCCTTGTTCCCAGAAGAATTGTCAACTATGAACAAACTCGGCGACTCTCCTGTCCAATTCGCTTCAGCCATGCACATGAGCAAATCTAATTTTGCGAGCACAACCAAAACAATAAAGGGCAATTCAGTTGTTACATCCACACAAATGAAGTCTGAAATGAGTGCTAGTTCGCAACAGTTAGGGAAACTTCGCAATTTATCTGGCTTGAGTGTAATGAAAACTAGTCAATCTAACCAATCTGATGTCGAAGAAAAGAGTGATGTAAGTTTAGTGAAGAAAAAGAATACAATGGATGCGATTCAACGATTACAAAGTCAGGGTCTTCTTGTGAAAAAGCCTCGGTTAGTAAGTGAGCAAGACGAACATTCTGGTGATGACATGCAAAATTTTTCTGATGAGAAATTCGATTCTTGATTAAGTGTTACATTATTATCTGGACTTAACTTGATTGTGAGATTCTCAGTGACTCGCTGACATATCTTTATTCACAGAAATCAGTACCTACCTACGTAGTTCTTTTTTAATTTTGCATCATGCAGAGATTAAATAAATATTGTGTAGTGTAGTAATAAGGTAGAAACATACCTTTGAACTAAATTTTATATTTACTTATTTCTCATGTCAAACTTGACTGATATTGTTATTGAAAGCTATTATGTAACATTGCAATGATTTGTATATATTAATTAGGTAGGTAAGTATAAAATGTTGTACAAAATTATAATATTAGTAAGTGTTAAAACTAAAATTAGCATGATCCAGTTTTTTTTTGTAAATATCGTATTTTTATATGTTATTTGCTACTTTCGTTCCATTCTTTACTATATAAAAACCTCATTGGTATTATTAGTGAGGTAATCGTATGTGTGCCGTAAAAATAGTGTTTCTCTAATAGTTCTGGTATGTTTAAATGTATACCTACTTTCTTTGAGTAACTACTAGATATGTATTTGTTCCTAAAAATGTGGAATTAAAACTTTTGAATGATATCGTGCTATTAATTACCAACAACCTTACCACCACCTTGATATTAGTAAATAAACATTTGATATGAAACAGTTTTAATACAGAAATAACACCATCCATTAAATAAATTCTACGAAAAATATAAATTGTAGATTGTAGTAAAGTCCACAGTCTTAAAATACATTAGTATTAAATACAAAGTCGATTGATTAGATCACAATACAGACTTAAATGACTAAATTCTACTCTGTCTTAGGTTGCTCCATTTTGTTCTGCCTCCACTTCTGATCCTGTAATGACAAACATTGTGTTACGATGAAGCTGCAGGTGACTTACAGAACTAAGTTAAAAAGCATGCGTTTTACATTTTTATGTACAGTTGGTTCCATTAAAAAGTTTGTTGACTAAGACCTCAAGATCGCTATCTGGCAGTTTATAAGAATTGTAGGCCCACGTCAGGCAGGATACTCGATCAAGAGTTTTGTCAGCAAATCAAATAATTAGCATACGGACGGAATTACCTTTACCAAATCACTAAGACTATGAAGCATTTACGATACTAATTAATACCTGACTATAATATTAACCCAACCAAACATGCAACCAACACACAACTTACCTGGTTGGTGAGACAATAATAGATCTGCAGACGACCTACACATGATTTAAGTGGGTGTATAGAGGATTCTTGTTAACAAATTTAACATCATTGACCCTGTTCCATTATCGTTGATAGGAAGTTAATTCTAGAAAATATGAATTAATAGATAGTCCTGTATTAATTAATCCTGATTAAAAGGTGCTATCTAAACATCGAATGTAAATGTATTATTATACAAGCTGCATCCGCTTACAGCTATCTTTAACCAAATTTAGTGCATATTGGTTCAGCCGTTTTTCCATAATAAATAAACACCCACATTTTAACTTTTTAATATTAGTGAGTATCTTTATGAAAAGGAGTTTTATACTTTTTTGGCGAATTTTCAGCATTAAACACAGCAGTATTACCCCAAATTTAAGTAGTAAATATAACTGAAAAACGGCACGAATTTAACGGAGACACAACATTAACCTATTCCCAAGCAGTAACCACAGCCCTCTAGAGATAAGGGTGAGACATAGCCTAGCCTATTGCAATTGCACGTACCAAAACGGTAAGCTCATTGGCGAGGCGATCCGCGATCGCACGCAATCTGTAGCGAAGTTTCGAGCCACTTTGAGTTTTCCTTCGTAAAGTGGACAATAATGTGTACATGTTCAGGCAATGCAACGTAAGAAACAGTATGGCCAGATATGTCACCTGTTGAGTATGCAAAAAAAATATAAATAAACTTGTCTAAAAATAAAAGTAAGCATAGATAGACCATGCTCTAAGCTACATATATTAGGAAATATATACGATAAATATAAGGATTATTTTCCCACCAGATTTATGCTACATGTTGCTATTTTAGTTTATAAGTTCTAATGCATCAAAAGTTGGTAGTCAACGAGTACAAACAAGTAGTATTAGTGGTCAACTTACGTAGTCATAATAAATAATGGGCGATTGGCAAACCTAAACATAGCAACGTAGCATAGCTCTCGTGGAAAACCACCCTAAAATGTATTTAGTAACACAGTTTAACTAAGAGCAAGAAGCAAAATAAGAAACAATTTGGGTACATTGTGTTTTATTATTAACTAATTGACTAATTCCATCACTAACCACTATTACCCATTGTCTTAAAACTCTGCTAGGATGACTAGTAGTAATGATAGGGCTACTTGAATATATTACATCAACCAAAGGACGGTTTCACGACAACTATTAGATTAATTAACAATTTAAAAAAAGTAAAAGTAAAAGTAGTCTGTAAAAGTTTCCATCAAGATTTTCTAAAAGGTGTTTAAAAACACCTCATAGATTAAGTGGTGTAACAAAGGTCTATAATTACCATGAAATTACACAAATTTTACATTGAAAATACCAAAATATATCAAGTTGAGGCTAGCATTCAAAGTTATACAAACACAAAATATTTTATTTTACATTCTTCATGCATTCATCTATACATGCAAATTGTTTCAACGTAAAACTGAAACAGCAATGCACTTTGCTTTACAGTAGATTTCGTTTATTAGAGGTACATAAACCACTAGCCGTTTTAACGTGTTCAACCAAAAATACTCTTCAGTAAAAATTTCAAAATTAAAAGTGTTTAGTTTGACGTAATCGTATACATCACTTGCATTTGCTTCAAACAGAGTTCTATTGTAATTTATTTTTATAATCATTTTATATTTAATAATGATAAGTATGAAAAAAATTAATTGCATATTTTTCAAAAATTTTTTTTTGCTTTGTTTTTATGTAGATACTAGATATTTCTTCCCACACTTTCTAGTTTAAAGGAATTATAGTTTCAAACTTCCAATTAGATTCTACATTGAAACAACGAGCTTTTTTAATAAATACACACACAATATTTATGTATAAAAGTACAAAAACAGCAGGTAAATCAATACCATATTACCATAGTCACAGTTAGGTCATGTGACACAAAAAGTTGAAATACACAACTAAATAGCGATAGCAACTAAAACTTTATAAGCTGTAAGTAAAATGCGTTTTAAATTAAAAAGATCGCACAAATATATAATTATGAATTCTGCTACGTTAATTAGGCTCTAGGCTTAGAATTAACCACATGTGTAGGTATATTTTCTTCTGTGATTATATTTACAGGATTCATGAAGATTTCTGCGATCTCTAATCTGTTTAAATATTCGGTAAATTGGTCATTGGTCCGCCATATTTATATTACAGCAAAATAAATAAAAAGCCTACATTAGTAACGTTCCTATTCGATACAATTATTCGAGTTTCGTCTTTGTTAGTACATCGTTGTATAAATATTCTATTTAATTAACCCTGAATATTGTTTACAAATAATTTATTTCATAACAATATACATACAGACAGATTAACACATTTAATAGGAATTAATACATCTTAGACTTATCAAGTTGTATGCATTTGGTATAAATAAAAATTGTTTCTTGTTTATGTAAGTTGGCAATATAATGTATAGATGTATATATACTTTACTATATATACTTAAGAAACACTTGTATTACGCAGTAAATTGTAGTACAGAGTCTGGAAAACAACTAAACATAACATTATATGCTGCTACCATGCAAATATTTTTTCTAAGATTGAGAAAAACGGATAAATAGAAAATGTTCACTTGCATACATTTATTTGTAACTTAACATTTAATCTACCGTTTTTTACATTTACTACTATAAATAATTCTGAACCAGCTACTAATGATTATTCCAACAAAGAAATGCAATGCATACTATTTATTCATATTAGGCAGAGAGATTACAAAATTTACAAATACATTTAGAACTCACTACCGTATTAACAGGAAATTGGGACACCTTTTGAAGTATAATATAGGAAAATGACTACTGTTTCATCCCAGATCGTGGGACATCTTCAGGGCTGACAAGCAGCTCACGACCACCCCGGTTACCAGGCGAGTTCGCGATCGCTGCAAGTCTGTACAATACAGAGTTTGAAGACATCCACGGGATAAAAGGGTGGTGCTATTCTTAGGCCAACACCACATGTTCAAAGGTAATACATTCGAAAGCCTCAAGTACAAGGATGATCCTTTTTACGGATTTCTTGTCAATACGATAATGAATTACAATGAACATTATTTACATTCAGAACTAACTACTATATTCTACCAGAGTCCAGAACTTGCGTGTCTTCAGTCATCTACCTGTTCGCTGCTCAGTTTCTGCGGTATAAGCATGAGGGTAGTCGCCGTGTTTCCGATTCCAAGGAGCAGGAAAGAAAACGCTAGTGCTGCCACCTGTTGTTTGGTGGAAGTCGATGAAGAGGGGTGAGAAAATGCAATGCAAAATCAATTTAGGCAGGATTCCAACCCACGCTATAAATTAGGTAAACACATTTTAAATTTTAAAAGAACAAGAGGAAGGGAAGGGACAGAAACGCTTTATGGAAATTCTATGTATAGGAATGTATGGAATGTGTGAAACTGTACGCACCCTTAGGCGGGTTTTATAATGCTAACATTATGAAGCCCGCATAAGGGTACATTTCCACTAAGCTATGGTACTTGCTTAGTTTAATCTCTAAATCCAAATCTCTTCTCTTACAAAACATAATTCCAGCTCGATCCAGTTAATTAGTGATTGGTGAAACACAAACATAGCAACGTAGCATAGCTCTGGTAGAAAAGTAACCTTAGACTGTAGCGAGAATTTGAGTACCTATTATATATAGGTATAGGTAGTGTACCTATATAATAGTGAGTCAGACTTTGTGTGCTAAGACTCCAAGAGGTTGATTGGGATTTGATTTTATTTATGAAAAGATAAGGGGGTATTCGCCATCTCCTTATCATGATTAAACATGAATAAGTAGATAAAACTTAATATGAAATAAAAATGCCATTGCATTAATATGACGTATCTGCAAAGACTGCACTGGCAAACAAAGTTAATTAAGAAAAATATGTATGTTGAATTAAGAATATGATAAGGTTTCATTTTTATTGGTCCCCTCAATGTTCACAATAGTAGTAGCGATATGCAACCTTTCTAAACACAATTTGTGTTTGAAGATGGTATAGTAGCAATTAAAAAAATAAACAATAGAAACTTGTATGTATGTAATTGTATGGTAATACCTATCCGCTCCTCTATTGGCTAACAAAGAGAGTATTCAATGTTATAAAACTATGGACATACCTGCCACGAAGCGTCCGGGTGATAACTAACATGGTACAAAGTGTACGCAATGTACAGTTGGAATATGTATCCTCCGAATAAGAATGGCAGTAGGTAGGACAATCCCCGCCACATCCAAGAGTGGAAACCTTCGATGGTTATGTCCATGTTATGCCTCGCGCCCAGTGCCTTTAGTCTGTACAACTGCCCGCTTTGGTATCTAAACTGCATGAACTGGACTACACCTGTGGAAATATTTAAATAGGTTTTAATCAGATTGTAGAGAAATTTATAATTTCGACTTGGCATATTGATTCTTCTATTGTTTGAAGCTGTCAATAGACGATTTATGGGAGTGGTAAACGCCCTAATGCATTCATGTTTGATGCTGTCATTACACGATTGATTGGTTCCGTAACACAAAACCCTAGCCCAATCATCATCAAAAAGACCTACCCGTATTGGGTAGGTTTACCATCCCATTTCTGGTTGAAGCTTAAATTTTATTATGACAGGATAAGTAAGGAGTTTTACTCCTACTCTTTGTAAATTCCTGTAACTAAAAATAAATTGTCACTCTTACCTACAAATATTGACAAAATGAGTAAGGAAGTTTACTCTATATAAAATCCTGTAACTAAATATAAAATTGTCACTTTGTACGTACTAATATAGGCAATGAACCACATGAAGGTATGTCTGAACTGGTCCCACGGCTCGTTCTGCGGCCAGATGAGCAGGATGCCGGCCACGACGGTGGAGATGAAGTGGTGCAGCCGCCACCAGCCCTTGATCCTGGACCCGTTCACCTTCAGGATGCTCTCCCGGATCGTCAGGGTGCAGTAGTACCAGACGAGCAGGAATATTAGGATCAACTGAAGCGGCCTGTAATAAAATAGAAGAATGGAATGAATAACTTGTTCTTAATGGAATTTAATATAATTTATATGTAGTAATAGCATAGACGAGTTATGAATGATTTATTTAGTTAAAAGTTTTTTCTGACGTATCCATGTAAATCCATGTGTTCCTATGGAAATAAAGTTTTTGACTTTGAAGTATTTTTTTTATTAAAGCATATAAAATAAACAGCGAGATATAAATACATAAATTTCGTATTTCGTTGTTAAGATAATGAAATTAAATAAGTATAGAAGAATTAATCTAGCTAGGAGTGCACGCTTTTACGTTTTTTTAATAGGCTATATTCTGGGTTTTTTTTTAATGAGATTAAAAGTAGATCCTAAATAACATTGTATTTTTCCTAAAGAACAATTTCTAAAAAACATAAATCACATTAAAGAGTATATTCAATTTGTTTCTCACGTCATTTAGTCCTACGCAAATCTAGCACGCAAGTCGTACATTTTGACGTCACATCATGATCTATTGGACTCAATTTATTTCCGCAAATTTTCATCAACAAAGAAATATATGAATGTCTTACACCCATATTCTTAGTCGTTTCCTCATAATATTCCTTCACTCCAACTCGGCCAAGGAGACTTGGAGTATACCTCAAGAATAACCTTGAAATCGGTATTCTTAGACACAAAGCTAAGGTTTGGAGTGGTTCCTTGACTCGAGTACACTTGATGTACGCTCGAGTGGAGGAACGGTGTGAAGTCATTGTTTCAAGGAAAATTTATTGCCTTTATGTTGGCCAACAAGGAAAAAATGTCAGATTGTCCGTCAAACTTTTGACATTGACAGTTTACCGACGCCAAAGCACTACTGTTTTTGTTTACACGAGCCACGAAATAAGAAGTTGAAGTTGTTGTTGTTAAACATACAAACAAGTTTCGCTCGCATTACGTCGCGTTGTGGTGTTTGAATTCAGTATGTCTCGTCCAATTTTCTCTCTTGAGGAAAAAAAGTGTTTGCAGGAGTTAATTGTAAAATATAAATTAAATTCTACGGCCACAATTACCGCAGGAAATGGAAATCCTGGAGCCAAAAGAACTGCGTGGGCACAGTTTACCATAGAATACAACTCCATTGAGTCAAATTCCAAAGTAAGTTCTATTGATATGCATTTTATATAGGATGGTTATAGGTACTTGTCTTGTACGACACCGTTTGAGACAAATGCCAAGATACTACCAAAGTAAAAAATCAAAATGCCGAGTCCTACCTATTTTCTGATAATAAATGCTAGCCCAGAGTCAGTAGAAATATAATTGTGTGATTTGTACATATACATATATACAGGTACTTACCTACTAAAATACTAACCATCTTTTTAGAGAACTGAATGTCAGCTAAAAAAATGCTTCGACAACATGAAAACCAGGAGGAAGACCGAGTTATTAACTCAAAAGAGGGCCCGTATGCGTAAAAAGTCCAGAACCTGGTATATCGACCAGCCAGGACTCCATGCTGATTGATACCGATGTACTTGCGGAGATCACAGACATAGAGCTGGTACAGACCATTGACAGTGATAATGTAAGGCACATTGCCTTTACCTGAAGATGCAGAGTATGTTGTTATTGTACCCCAAGAGACTTCAGGTATTGTATAATTTTGTATTAAAATTAATTTCATGAATTTATCCTTGGGTAGATAATGGTGAATCTGCTTGCAAACTACAAAGTTATTTTTAAAGAATAAGCATAAATAATAATAAACACTAGATAACCCTGGAGGTATTACCTAAATAATTAATTAATTAAGGATAAAAGTAGCATTGCATGATTAATATTTTTGGAGTTGAACATTATATAAATATTATATCTATCACCAGGTACGAGTCAAGTTTTATTAGTGTTTTCATAATCTACTTTGCGCTCTTAATGAAACTTCTTGTTATATAAAAAAATATATCTTTTGCCTATTCCTTTCCTATTAACCATAATGTGATTTGTGTAAAACTGTCGGACCATAAAATATTGTTGTAATATAAATAATTATGTTTTTAGGACTAAGAAATATAAGGGCGCAAGTCATCCAAGAAGAATTAAGAAGAATTCTCCCTGCGGGAGGAAACTTATAAAAGGGCACAAGAGAGAGAAAACGAACTGCATCTCATAAAAGTTGCAGAGAGGAAGTTGATGTTGAAAACTGCAGAAGAAAATTATAAAAAGGCATGCCTGGCGCGGGAACTTGATCAAATTAAATTAAATGAATTTAAATAATAATATTTGTTTTTTTTTATTCAATGCTAAAATCAGGATAATTTTATCTGTAGAAAATTACAATATTTTTAGGCTATTTTGCATACAAATTAAATGGGAAACTAACCATTTTTCTGATTTGTTTTATATCCTTGAACAGGAACAAATAAAAATCATGTCCATAGAATCATAATGATCATTTATTAATAACTAATATTTAACTAAAATGTCTGCCTATAAAGGCGGCTCTTATTAGGCTGCCCCTTTCATTTTCGGGAACTGGTGCTACAGGAACATCCACTTCCTCATAATTCAGGCGTTCTATGGTGTTTCTAGTCCGAATATGGGCTCGGTTGTATTCTTCATTACTGAAGAACTCCAAAGGGTTTGAAGCGTCGCGTAAATATCTTCGGGTAATCCTAGAGTATGGATTGTCATCCAAATAATCTAAAAACTCTTCAAAGTCCATATTTATCGGAAAAATCAAACAAATAAACAAGCGTTGATCGTCTAGGATGGTCTTCCTCGAGTTTCAAGGTTGGTAATGAGGTGCCTTACGTTTGACGGTTTCCACTTTACCTCGAACTCGAGGTGCGCCGAAAAGAACCTCGAGTGGAGGACGTTTTTGCGACTGAGAATACGAATTTGCTCAAGTAAGGTTGATTCGAGTCGAGAAAATCTGGAGGACACGACTAAGAATATGGGTGTGTAGTTCCCAACCACGAAAACCACCGTTTTAATGGCCTTTCGCCATTCGGAATAAATATTCGATGATCGTACAAAATTTTATCCCAAGGCGGAAATCGAACCCGCAATCACGTGTCTCGTCATCACTAATTCGTATTTGAGATCAATCAAATACGAATGAGAAACATAAAATAATTGAGGCCACGGTTCATTCGCAGTTAGACAGATAACCACTTGTTAAGTATTACCTAATTAGGAAACTTACCTAAAGTCTAAATACAAGTTTGCAACCGCTAGAACGAATGCAATGGCGCTGAGAATAAGCTTGAATTTCTCATATTCATCTTTGTATTTAAATCTGCAATAAAAAATATAATTAGTCACAATAAGAAAAGCTATGCATAAAATTATCATAATACATAAGTCTCAAAGTATTTATCAACTTGAATTTTTTTAATTAACCCAATTTGTTAATTTAATTCTATATAGGTACTCTAGCTATGTATACCTACTATGTTTTATTTAATTTTTAAATATTTAATACTATAATGTCTGAAGTAGAAGAAAAACTCTTTAACCTTTAAAAGTTTTAGAGTTTCAACATGCTGCTTGACAATAAAAACTTTTCTTTCTATCCTTCTTGGATACTTACTTCTCATTTTTGTTGAGAATGGAAACATTGACATTGCCTAGTATTATCCGTAGATATAAGCCATTTTGTTTCGGCAGGGAAGCTTTTATCTCGTGCAGCATGGCTTTCCTCTTCATTATCTCCTTCTCTAGGTTCTGCACCCTATCATCCTTTGCAACTCCTTTTTTTTCTAACCTGTAATAAATTATTTTAAGATAACCTTGATAAACCTGCATTAGGCCATGGTAAATAAAGGCCTAATCTTTCTTGTCAAGGGATAAGTTGCTGTGTCCCGGCAATGGGAACAAGAATTATACTTATATTACATTGATACAGTTGATTTTATTAACATAACTAAAAATAGAATTGAGATGTATTAATATGGGTTGAAATGGTTTTAATAAAAAGATTGAGTGGCAGTAGAAAGACATGGTTAAAATTAACATTAGGTAGTACTGTGAAAATAAGATGAGATGACTTCAATTAAAAAAAAGATGTTGAAGATTTAGTAATAATTAAGCTTAACATTTTCTCTATAATTATTTAACTGACAAAGCCTCTTGCTTGTCAACTTTGTTCAGTAATTAATCATGAGTTGTTATGTTAATAGTACACACAGCAAAGTAACAAACAAAAAATTTCAAGGCCATCATATTGTTGAAAATGATAATTAAATATTTGAATGCTAAATATTTAAATCTTGTTTAAAATACATTTTTAGACTAAATTTTTTTTTTTGTTTAATTGGCTTCATCATTTGGATTAAGAGACTGGTAACTGTGATTTCATTAATAACATACAATGTTTAAAATCAGCTTTGTACTTTATTAAGCTCACAAATGATTATATAATTATAAGTTAATTCAAGAAGTGCTGTATTATTATTTTGATTTCTAACATAAATGCATATTGAACTTTGGTCTTAGTACATATGTAGGTAGGTAACTTATCATTGATTAATCATAATATACTAGTAAGATGAATTATTTACCTCATAGGTATATTAGCTTCAATTAAGAAAATTAATTGTTTGCTTTGTAGTTCTTTTCAGCTTGCTAATAGCTTATTTATTTCTGTAACTTAATACCAACATAATAATATATTCCTATGATGATGGTGATGTAAGAACTTATGATAACAAGGACGTTTGTGTGGTATAAGACAACTCTTCTCTAAATAAACAAATATAAATCTTTTACCACATTTGTAGATCAACATAACATGTTTGTCATTCAAATAGGCATTATCAAATCATTAGAGAAACACATCAACGTTAACAATACTGACCTTTTGAGTGCATTTGATATAACAGTCATTCTGTATTTCTGGTGATTCAGTTCTTTCATGCATTTTTCCTGCAGTTCTCCCACTTCTTCTAACTTGGAAATGTATTCTTTGTTCACAGTCTGCAAGCAAATTATGATATAAGATTGTTGCAAAATTGTAGCAGTTAAGATGTTCACATCATCTTGCGAAAGATGTAACATTTGGACTAGATAGATACAACACTGTCATTATGTTTAGATGTAGGTAGATATCAAGGAGTACATACAAAATAGCAGATTATATGTTTTACAACACAGAGACGAATGAAAATATTTATATTTTATCCTACTAACCAACACTTTTGAATGAAACAAACTCTCTTAGACTTGTGCTTTCTTTATATCAATCTAATGAAACTACTAGCAGTTTTCGTGCAATTGTTGTTGTTTCTATATGAATACAACATACTCAGTTACTCAAAAAATTGCTCAGTAACAGCATATTATCACCTGTTAGCTAAATCGAAGTCATAACATTAACATGTTTATTTAATCTCATCAATAAATTGATACTGTTAATCTTCAGATTAACTTACTATCATACCAAGGAGTCGTTTACGATAAGTATTAACATTTTACGTAGGTACATACTCGTCGAACTAGCACCGAGTGTACCAAAGGCTTGAAACAGCATCGATTGATCTCACATTATTACGTACCTCTAAACGTTTATAATCTGTAAGCAAATCCTCCCATTCTGTGAGACATTCTTCCACGTCCATCGTTTAGTTGATTTACGTCCTGGACGAACGAAAATATTACATGAATTGCGAATTTCACTATAGGTTTAGGATCCAGCGAAGTTCCCAACTTTATCACTCGACGACACAAGGTGCGATGATGGATGAATTGAATTTTGATGGATGGATAGGTATGTATGACGTTGACGTTTAACGTGTGATGCCAACTCAGATTTCGAAAAAGATTTTAAATCATTGAACCAGTTTATTGCTTTATGATTTAATTAATGAAATTAAATCTCGTAAGGCATACCTTGCATGCAGCAAAAAAGCTGTAATGTTCCTTTATCTCATATCTTAAAACTTGTTACTTTTTATCATTTGACTCTTTTGTCTTTTGCGTTGCTCGAGAGTAAATTATGAAAATAAAATACGGATACGGTATTACAAAACGCCTCTTTCTTGCAATTTACGTTTTATTTAAATCACTTTTATATAATTGTACCTCCAATTTATTAAGTTTATACGTTTTGTAATTTTTTTTAATGATATTATAGGCATAGATGAACGTATCTTAATAAAAGTATTCGGCTATTTTCAATTTTTGTTGGCAGCACAAATTTTAATGGCGTTGACATCACAGCTGCAAAATTTTGAAAGGTTGTAGTGACAGAAATTGGCGAAAGGACTGGTATCCACGCTTAAGACTAGGTAGGAAGGTACCTACGGCTACTCTAAAGGGTTCCGTAGTCAATAGAACGAGGTACCCCTTATGGTTCTTCGCAAAGAGAATATAATCATTACCTACGTTCGGTTCTTCGTATCTGCGGTGGACTGATAAGACTAGGAAGGGGAAGCAATAAAAATATAATTAAAATAAATTAGATATTTAATGGTTTTTATTTACAGAAAGTATTGAACCAGGTTCTATAAGGTAATTAACTTTCTATTTCAATAAAGACAATAATGTTGATTGCTATGAACATAAACCTCCTGACTATTTATCTGTGTATTTCTCACTACAGTGTGTGATTTCAAAATTTTCTATGAACTTTGTAGTATTACAAATTGATTATTACTCTTACATTAGGTAAGCATAATGTATATTGAGTGCAAAATACCTTTAACATTTTAATACAAACTTCTTATTTTATGACAATATAATAATAAATCGTAGTAAGCTGTTACAAGGCTGTATTATATACTAGTCAGACACGATAACTTCAAATCATACGAATTTACAACAATTGAAGACACTTGATACAATTTTAGGCTACCAATATCTTTTTAAGCTTTAACAACGTATAATTTGGATCTGAAATCAATACTATTGGGCAGTTTAACACTGACTAGATTTATAATAAAAAAGATAAAAGAACCTCATTTCTAATTGGTAATTAAAATTTCCCAACTGTCTGTCAAGCGCCTCAGTTGCATTCAAATTATCTCATTGCTTGGTTATCGTGTATTTACTAATTTACATTGACAAAGCGAATGTTTATGAAAAACGTACATCTTAAAGATAATTATCGGAAATTCTTGAAAGCTGAAAAGTTTATGAAATATATAAAGCTAATAGTATGCGGCTATATTACTCATTATGTAATAGATGTTCTAATTTGCTCACATGGTACAAGGTGTTAGCTCGCTCAGTGGGCGAGTCCGCAGACAAAGTACATACATTATAATTATTAAGCATGCACAACACGGCAAAGCTTTTTTACTATATAATCTACGACTATACCTATAAAGGAAACCAAATCTCAACACAGTAAGCAATAAATATCTAACATACTGAATGTAGGCGTCTATCAACTAGCTACCTCGCTGAAATAACATGAATCAGTTATCTATCGTATATCACACATTTTAATTTAAGTGAAAAAAAACCTCGCATGAAAACTTAGTTTTAAAGATAAAAAATTAAAATGTTCCGTGAAGCGAATCCACTTAACAACATTAATTAAATGATTTCGTTTGAGACATAGAAGCTAACTGAAAATTTAAATAAATAATTAAAAATTTATAAAATAATAACTCTCTAACTTATAGTTAAAAGTTTTGGATCCAAAACTCAAAAATAAGTTCGTAAAACTGCTGATCTTCAAAAGCGCGTATTTAAACAACCCCATATGAAACTCTGCCTCAATACATGTCCATTGCTGCAGTTGGCGCGCTTGCCAACAAACATAATGTGCATAATATCGAACTGAGGCAAACATAGCAAACAATAAAATGTACAATTATGATGGGGAATACCTAATTGTAAAAAGTAAAACTATTCAAGACAATTGTCATGACATATTGATTAACTAAATTATAAAAAATCAAGGTACAAGTTTAGATTGAATGCGTAATAAAATTATATCAACTATCATACCAAATAAAATTTAATCTAAACGAACTTACGAATAAACAATAACTATAAAATAAAACAGAATAATGGATTGTTAAATAATAACACAGCTTTTAATCTTCACATCTATATGTATGGGTACACGAACAATGCTACGCCGCTATTGAAACTAGCCGATAAGATACAGTACAAGATCCCGCTGCAGGATCAGTCACTAATTTGTTTTTTGCTTAAACCGAAATAAATATTAGTGAACTGATCCTGCAGCCGGATCTTAGACTATAATACAAATAATTTGCCGCTAGATTATTCTAGACCTCCAGTATACTTGCACATAATTAAACCCAAAAGGAAAACTTCTTAGATTCATTTTAGACATAAGTGCAAATATATCCTATCAAAGTAAAAATATCTACGAACCATTACATTAAATGGAATGTGAGAGATCTAAGTGAACGTATTGTAGAAGAGTTGTTATTCTAAAAGACATAGCATCGTCTGATGTACTAGAAACTACAATGAGCGAAATAATTAAATCCCCGAATGCCGATCACTTCTGGAGCCGTTCGTAGGTACGTATCGAAGTCAGCTAATTCGACAGCCGACATTTCATTGAACGGGCAATGACTTGAGACTATCTTATTAGTTGAGCTACCGTCGAGTTAAATTATACCAGCGCAACTATTCCAGCTACCAGTCACGCGAGATCTCATTGTAGTCGAATGTGAGAAATGATAAGGATATCATTGATCGGTGAGTTTTAAGTTACTAAAATGGCAACGCTTAGCGACACTCCCAAACTTTGACGGTCTGATCGACGCTGCCCGATATCACGTATGGCAAGCTTCTGTGGAAATCTGAAAAGATACACAATTGGTTATATTACTTCAAGTCTTAGTCACATAAAGATATGATATCTATTTAATATATAAAAGAAAGTCCTGTTAGTTACACTATTTATAAGTCAAATACGCCTGATCCGAAAATTTTAAATTGGTTGAAAATTACAAAACATTACATAACACTTTATTGTTTACTAAAAACAAAACACTTGATTTTAACACAAAAAGAGACACGTATAATGGGCGGCCTTATCGCTAATGAGCGATATCATCTAGGCAACCTCAACCTTTGGGTGGTAAAAGACTCACCGAGACTGGTCGCAAAGTGCTGGTGCGCGTAGAGCGTCTTGAGGCAGCGCGTGTGCGCCACGTCCCACACGCGCAGGGTCTTGTCGTCGGAGGCGGTGAGCAGGTAGCGGCCGCCGGGGTGCCACGCGGCGCCGCGCACCCAGTTGTCGTGCCCCACCAGCGTCGCCAGGCACTGCCCTGTGCTCACGTCCCAGATCTGGAAGTGGAAAATGGATTGGTGAATAAAAGAAAGCCGTTTAAGATATTATCAGATAGACGCACGGCACATTACCATCCCTACTTAGTAGATATACCGTCCACCTGTAAGAAGCGTAACTCCTCTACCTTCATTATTCGCACTGCTAAAGTTTGGAATGCATTGCCTGCTGCTGTTTTTCCTGAAACTTACAATCTGGGTCTCTTCAAGACAAGAGTGAATTGGTACCTTCTAAACCCTTGCGATCCATCTTCGGCCACATCGACACTTTCCATCAGGTGAGATTGTGGTCAAGCAAGGGTCTATCATCAAATAAAAAAAATGGGGACGAATTGTAGCGTCGAAAATCTTGATAACAGCAGTACCCTCCATTCCCAATGGACGCCTACTGTATATTTTTATGGTATACATAATGACGTGAGAGTCGTTACCTTGACGGACTTGTCCCGCGAGCCGCTGGCGAGGAAGGGCCCCAGGTGCGCGGCGCGGCGGTTGTCTCCGCCGGCGGCCTCGTTGACGGCCGCGGCGGCCGCCTCGGGCGCCCACGCCACGCATTCCACCACGTGTTCATGTTCGCGCAGCTCTATCTGTAATGGTAACAATAGATAGATAGATAGATAGATAGATAATAACTTTATTGCACACTTTATAAAAGACAAAACAATACATATATAAGAACACAAACTAAACTAAATGTACAATAGGCGGCCTTATCGCTAACAGCGATCTCTTCCAGGCAACCTTTGGATGGATAGGAACTATTGAATGATGGAGTGGCGGTGTACCTATACAGTTACTATCAAACATTTCATATAAGTACTCTTGCATAATATAAATTTTAATTAATTAATTATCAAGTAAATATTAAAAATAAAACTATGGTAAGTCATAAGTCGATACATATATAAATATATATATATAACTTTAATTTAGTTATTAAGTAATATATAAGTCAGACATCATTCAAGAAATGCCGGTGAACCATGTTTTTGAATATATTTAGGGACTTAGCTTGTCGTATAGAAACAGGTAGAGCATTCCAGAGGTTTGCGGCTTTCACGGAAAAAGAGTCACCATAAAATCGGGTAGTGTGTTTTGGGATTTTAAGTAGAAGGGTATCAACAGAACGAAGAGACAAAGAGTGAGATAGGTGAAGAAATTGAAAACGGTTTTTAAGATAAGGCGGTGAAGAAGGGTTGAACAGGATGTTATAGAGAAGATATAGCATGTGAGCATTGCGACGCAGACGTATAGGGAGCCACTTGAGCTTCTTGCGATACTCAGATATATGATCGAACTTACGAAGACCAAAGATAAATCTAATAGCATAATTTTGCAGACGTTCTAGCTTATTAAGCTGGTCTTCTGTAAGATCGGGATATGATACATCGGCATAATCTAGCAGAGGCAGCAAGAGAGATTGAGCGAGCTCAACTTTTGTTGAAGTTGGAAGAAAGTTCCGCAACCGCTTCAAAGAAGCGCCCGTGCCGAAAACCTTTCTACTCACTGCTGCTAGTTGAGGCCCCCAAGATAAATTACTATCCATGAGAATACCCAAGTTTCTCACCGACTTGCTAATTTCAATGGGTATACCATCAAACATGACCTTTGGTACGTCAAGGCAATCCAACTTGGCAATTAACCTAGAACTCCCAGTAATTAAAATTTGAGTTTTTGTGGGATTGACTTTTAACCCATATGACTTACTCCAACGGTTTATGGTGTCCATATTTCTATTTACATCTGCAATAGCTTCGCCTATCCACTCAATAGGAGCTTGTGTATAAATTTGCAAATCATCTGCGTACAGGTGGTAGGGAGAAGATATGTTTTTGGAAATAGTATTTATAAAGATGGCAAAGAGAAGAGGAGATAGCACGCCGCCCTGAGGTACACCAGCGTTAAGCGGACACCAGGATGATAAAGTATCATCAACCCGAATGCGCTGCCGGCGTCCGTACAGGTAACTAGAGAACCAACCAGTCACTGACGGCGACATATTAAGAGAACGGAGTAGAGCAAGAAGTATTTCAAAATTAACATTATTAAAGGCGTTACTGAAATCTAATAATGATAGAATTGTGACATAACCCTCATCCATGCCATACCGTATGTCATCTGTAATTTGAACAAGAGCTGACACTGTACTGTGCCCAGCACGGAAACCCGATTGGTAGGGGTTTAAAAGGTTATTGGAGACAAGGAAGTGGTTGAGCTGATGATGTACAAGGCGTTCTAGGACTTTGGAAAGGAAAGGAAGTATAGATATAGGACGAAAGTCGGCAAAAGAGGAAGGATTAGATTTCTTAGGCAACGGAGTAATTTGTGCTTCTTTCCAAAGATTAGGGAAAGTTTCGCTGACAATGGAGAAGTTAAGCAGATGAGTTAAAACTGGGAGAATTTCGTCAATTATGAGTGTTATCATTCTCTTACTGATACAGTCGCTACCGGTTGCGTCAGATGAAATGGAAAGTATACTCCGTTTTACGTCGCTGTCAGCAAATTGTTGAAAGGAAAAAGGAGAAAAACCAAGTGAAGAAACAGACATGATGTGGTCAATGGTTTGCTGCTTGATAGAAGCGTCAATAGACGCTGTTGTAGAAAAGTGAGTGTTAAGCGCATTGACATCTAGATCATTTGGTACATCTTGACGTGACTTTCCAACACCTAGCGTACGTAAGAATTTCCAAACTTTACCAGTGTCTTCATTCAGAATATAGTCGTGGATGTAACGGCGCAGTGCATCCCTACACAACCTGTTGCAGTGATTTCTGGCCTTAGCATATTTTGCTAAATTAATTTCGTTGCTAGAGCGCTTGCAACGTATCTTAGCCGCCAACTTTTTTCTCATTGCAGCTCGTATTTCATCAGTGAGCCAAGGGGCAGGTAAATGTTTCATCTTCACAGCTCGAACTGGTGCATGTACGTCATATAGTTCAATTACCATCTTAATAAAGCATTCTAATTTTTCATCCATAGTACCAGCTGTGAAAACCTTCGACCAATCTAAATTTTGGGCATCACTGCGCAACGCTCCGAGATCAATCGCTCCAAAATTGCGCTGTAGTAGAGTCTTAGGCTTATCTTTAGGCGGACGAATCTTGTAAGAAATGTACAGAAGATCATGGTAAGAGAATTCATCCGCCGAACACTGGCCATGGTTAACAACATGAGACAGAGAGGAAGTAAGAATAATATCAAGGAGGGAGGGTTGACAGTTAGGAAAATGATGTGTCGAAGTTAGAGGAAGAATATAAAGGTTGTTAGATAAAGCCACGTTCTCAAGAGCGGAAGATCGTACATCTTTTTTAAGAAGACACGTATTAAAATCACCCATAATGATAGTATGGTCGTGCAGAGGAATAAAATCTTCAAGAAGCTTTTCAAAAGAAGAGAAATAATTAATTTTTAGCGAGGGACAATAATATACACCTAGTAAAATTTTGCGATGAGCTAGATTAACCTGGATGAACAAGTGCTCACCAGCAGAAGCAGGAGGTGGTTGCGCAGACATGCTAATAATTGTATAAGGTATATAAGATCGCAGATAAATCGCTACACCTCCACCACCGCAATTCGTGCGATCATTTCGTATCAATTGGAAACCTGGTAGTGTGTAAGGAGTGGAGGAGAGATTGGGTTTTAGCCAAGATTCTGACACAAGAACTGCATGTATATTTTTATGAGTAAGGGAAACCAACATATCATTGTAATGGGCAGGAATGCTCTGCGCGTTTATATGGATTACATTAAAATTTTTCGGTGTACTAAAAACTGTTTTAAGTGTATCCGTAATGGAAGGGATGCTGCTAAAACTGTCATCTGTACTGGCATCACTTGAAGACGAACATGACACAAATTCATCTTCCGAATCACTCATTAAAAAGTTATACTTAATGACTTTACCAAATAATTACAAAAATATCTACAAAATAAAGAAAAATAAAAAATTCAATAAACCTATTTATAACTTAAAAACTTACCTAGACAATATTAGGTTCACTATCCACCCGCCAGTTGCTGTGGCTATAGATAAAGAAGAAGAAAACAAGTAACCATAATAAAAACAAAATTGTTAACATAATGCGAACCTACTAATAAGGTTGATGGATCAATATTATTTAATCGTAGGGCGCAACAAAAAAAATAAAAGAAAAATATTAACAAAAAAAAAAAAGTGACAACAGAAAATAATATTAAATAATTTTGCTATGGTAATCGGCCAGTTTGCACATAGCTATGATTGCGTATAGTGGAACGTTTGGAGTAATGTGTCAAAGTCACTTGGTTATGTGTCAATTGTTTGACAACACATTACCTGTCAATTGTCAAATAAATAAACAAACAATGTGAGGTGAAAGAAAAATTGACGGTGTTGCGATAAAATTACTTAGAAAGTTACCCTACGACACAAGTTAAATACTATTGGGTTGACAAAGAAAGGACTTTGACCGGTATATGTGCAAACAGGCCGCTCACGCCAGCACCTGTTTAATATTGCACCCTATGTATGAAATAAAATTACGCGCTTATTTCCGTGTACGTCGAACTCTTGAGGCAGGATTCTCTTGCGAGGCCGTCGCCGTGGGTACCGATGCCGGTGGTGCCTCAGCTGAGGGGATCTTGCTTAGCTCCGCAATACTTGACACACGATGCCGGTCACCTCCGGGCCCGAGTACAAATACAAAGCCTTGTCTAGTCCAACAGCTAGTGATACCAAAACGTTTTCTGGCCTCCATAAAGGTTTCATGACGGGATTTGGTTAAGAATTCTGATACTGTGATACCAGTGCCTTTTAGAGATGTTTTTGACGCCCACATCTTGTCACGAACCTCAACATCCCGCAGCTTACAAAGTATAGGTCGCGGCCTGTCTGGTGTAACACGACCCATGCGATGACAACGGCTAATACTGTCTTTAGCAAATCCAGATAACTTCATATGCTGAACCACAGTAGATGTGACCGTAGCCGCTGTATCTTCTTGGTCAACCTCATTGACACCATGCAGGAGCAGTACTTTGCGGCGCCCACGCATTTCTATGTTATCAACTTGCTTAGTTAGCACAGATATTTGATGTTGTAGCACTTGAAGTGAGTTATGGATAATACTCTTGAACAGAGAAAATTCTTTTGCCAAGACTGCAAGTTCAGTAGCTGGGGATTTATTCAGCAATAGCCGGCCTTCAAATTCAGCCATGCTTTGCTGAAATGTGGCAGTCAACTCACCCAGAGACTTTTGGATTGATGATGTATCCATTTTGAGGTTATACTTGTGCACTTAGAGGTGATATACTGTGTTATAAGTTACTCCTGAGAGAGGATTTCAGCTTGTGGCAGGTAGAAGGTATAGTCAATTACTTATAGGCATAAATCCTAAACAATTATTCACTGTTTAATATTTTAATTAATTAATTTGTAGAGAGCTCAAAATTTTGATGTTACTAATCAATGGCTACCGCCCAAAAAAAAAAAACAATGTGTTGTAATACACGTCTTCATCATTATGTACCATGTAATACCAAATGGTACGACAAACTAAGAGAGCGTCGTTCTAACGCTGTAATGTAGACTAACCAAACTAAATTACAGCGATCGCCGACCAGTACTGATAAGTGTGGTGATACTCATGACTTATAATTGATTCAGATTTTGTCCGTAAAATCACAAAGATTAACTTGGACATGTCATCACTATCAATCACCCCCCCTTTTTTTTTTTTTCTTCCCCTGAATTTAATAATGAAAGTTCCCATGCATTATTATCATTTAAATAATCTGAAATTCTATAATAACCCTTCTTACAAAGATTACCCTTTACAATTTTCTTGAATTTATTAATTGACAGTTGGTGAAATTCTTTGGGCACTTTATTATAAAAGCGAACACAACAGCCCTTAAAAGAAACTTTAACTTTACGTAGTCGAATACGGGGCAATGCAAGTTTATCTTTATTTCTAGTATTTACATTGTGATAATCACTTTTCTTAGGAAAGTTACTTAAATTCTTGTGAATGTAAACTAAGCATTCGAAAATGTACTGGGAAGCTACTGTCATTATATTTATTTCTTTAAATTTTTCTCGCAAAGATTCCCTTGGACCCATATTATACATAGCACGTACAGCCCTTTTTTGCAAGACAAATATACTATTGATAAGAGCGTCAGCAGCACATCCCCACAGCAGTATACCGTAAGACATTATACTGTGAAAATAGCTGAAATACACCAATCTAGATGTTTCGTGATTAGTCAAAAAACGAATTTTTTTGACAGCATATGCCGCAGAGCTTAGTCTTTTAGATAATGCGTCTATGTGTGGACCCCATTGAAGCTTGCTGTCCAAGGTTAGGCCCAAAAATACTGTACTTTCAATAGGCTTCAATGACTCTCCCTTGATATTAACATTTACTGGTACCCCGTTCTTTACATTAGGTAAGGTAAATCTAATGCATTTTGTTTTCTTTTCGTTCAGCAATAGGTTGTTTGCGCTGAACCAATCCACGACTTTATTTATAGCATTATTTACATTGTCAAAATCATTATTACGTCTATTTAACTTAAACACTAAGGAAGTATCGTCAGCAAATAATACTATGTCGTGATTTTTCTTAACAAGATGGGGCAAATCGTTAATGTAGATCAAGAATAGAAAAGGACCAAGTATGGATCCTTGCGGTACACCCATTGTTATCAAAGACCCCTGAGACCTTTTACCATTTACCTCAACTCTCTGAATTCTATTACTTAAGTATGAGGTGATAAGGTCCAAAGATACATCTCTTATCCCATAATGACATAATTTGCTTATTAATGTTCCGTGATGTACGCAGTCAAATGCCTTAGACAAATCACAGAAAATTCCAAGAGCATCCTGCGAATCTTCCCAAGCATCGTAAATATGCGTTAGTAACTCGATGCCAGCGTCGGTAGTAGACTTGCCTCTAGTAAAACCAAATTGTTTATCGTGTAAAAGCTTATTATTGTTGAAATGTTGCAATAATTGAATTAAAATAAGCTTTTCATAAATTTTGCTGAAAGTAGGCAATATTGATATCGGTCTAAAGTTTGTCGGATCTAAAGTAGAACCAGCCTTGAACAATGGTATTACTTTACTATGCTTCATCAAATCTGGAAACACACCACAATCGATGCAGTTGTTAAAAATCAAAGCTAAATCAGATGCTAATGTATCTATAAGTGACTTAAGAATGTTTACTGATACACTCCATAAGTCCTTTGTTTTTTTTACATTAATTAATTTAAAAGCTTTTTTGATGTCTAAGGCATCTACATATCGAAATTTAAATTCATTTTCACATATTGGTACGCATTCTTTAAGTAATGATTCGGCGTATAACTGGGACGAATTTAAAGCTTTTGTTGTAGTAGTTGGGATATCAGCAAAGAAGGTATTAAAAGCCTCCGCTACGTCAACATCTTCCTTTACTATATTATTATTTATATTTAATTTAAATGAACTACAATGATTATCCGTGGCTTTTCCCGTCTCGTTATTGATTATTTTCCAGGTTGTTTTTATTTTATTCTCACTATTTATTATTTTATCACTAATATAATTTGATTTTGCAATACGACAAACTTTTCTGAACAGTTTAGAATAATTTTTCAATTTTTTTTTGAATGTATCACTGAAATTGTACTGTTTTTCACTATATAACTCGTACAACTGTTGCCTACTTTTGTGTATACCAACCGTTGCCCAATCGCTGAACGCACACTTGTTTGTGATCATCTTTGACTTCGTAGTGAATATTGAGTTAAACAAGTTATTAAATGCATTGAAGAATTGGCAATATGAATCATTTGGGTTTACACATGAGAGTGAGTATGAAGAATCTGTTACCCAATTAAACTTAAATCTTTCTATTCTATTGATGGTTACTGGTACATAATTTATTTTCCTCTTAACATTCAGCTTCTTTATTTCTATTTTTATGTTAATTTGTTGACCCAAATGATCTGATGGTATATTACTAATAATACTTCTGTGTATAATCTGTATTTTAGGATCTATAAATATATTATCAAGACATGTTGAAGAAGTTTCTGTTATTCTGGTAGGTTCATTAAACAATGGTTTCAAATTATATGAATTGAATAAAGTTAATAATCCAGTACTTCTTGAATTTACTTCTAATAAATCTATATTAAAGTCACCACAGACAATGACTTTCTTTTTATTATTAATTGTTTTATTTAAAATTTGTTCTACTACTTTTTCAAAAATATCAAAAGATGCAGAAGGCGGACTGTAAATACAGATTAGGATACAATGCTCAACCTCAATACAAGCCAATTCTATATTACATTCAACAGATAAACTAGTGATGTCTTTACGTTCTTTGAACTTAAGATTATTTCTCATCAATATTAATGAACCACCTCTGATGGCCTTAGATCTACAATAGGCACTACAAATCCGGTGGTTGCTGATATTTAACATATTCATTTCATGGGTTCTAAGCCAATGCTCTGTTAGGCAAAGAATGTCTATATTGAAAGAATCAATAAATAATTCAAGCTCTAATAATTTACTATTAATCCCTTGCATGTTTTGGTGAACTAACTTTATACATTTTGATTTATTCAGAGGGATGGGGGCTAACTGATTTATATCTATAAAATTCTGGCTAGAGACTTCCTCTATTGTCTGCAAAGTCAGTTTAAATTATGATCTACTGACATTATTGGTTCTATACCCTGATTAGCAGAAAAACTAGCTAATTGTACAGGCTGGTCAGATGTCCTTGTTATATAATTTATAACAGAATCACAAATATTATATGCTAATAATTTAGCAAGAATCATTTTATTACGTTTACTGAGATACAAAGTATCTCTTATCAAAATACTATTACTAATAAAAATATTAGTGTCTAAAAACAAAACGTCACTATGACGGCATGTCAAATTGTATATAAGTAAATTTATGTTACTTAGTCTTCTATTTTTTTCAATACTCAACGACTTTGAGTATGGAAATGTAATAGTAATGGCTGCCAACCAAATAGAATCCTGCCTTAGGTCGAGTGAAGATTCGGGCTAACTTTTCTTTCCTTTACTATCCCTTATTCGTAGAGGACTATTATGCTATAAGTACTATAAATAAATAAACTATTCAACGATGACATTTTTTTTTCAATTTAGACCATCGGCTCCTTAGATTAGCGCGTTAAACAAACAAACTCTTCAGCTTTATAATATATTACCTTGCATTCGTTAGTGTCCGCGTTCCAGATGCGCACAGTCTGGTCGTTGGAGCAGGAGGCGAGCAGCGCGCCGTCCGCCGACACGCGCACCATGCGGACCCACTCGCGGTGACCTTTGTACGTCTTGATGCAGTAACTGCAAATAATCATACAACATGTTTAATTGTATTATCGTTGGCGCTGGTTGAGACTTATTTTCATTTTATTGCTTTCAACCTAAACTTATACCAAATAAGTATTCGATTTTTACAGATGCATTATTTCTATGAGCATCCATGTCCATGTTGATAGATAGTCCTTGTGGCTCATAGATATAATGGCCTCTTCAGAATCATCTATATTTAAATAAATAAATAGCCTTTAATAACATTATGACATGGAATAGGCAAATATCAACTGAAATTTCCAAATGCTATAAGTATGTAACTATAATTTTTTTGCAACTTAATGACGAAAATAAAAAAAAGGTTAAATGTACCTACAATCATGATCTTGAAAATTATACATTAGCATGTCGGAGGCATTTATTATAGCAAATTAAACGCTAATTCTGCCTCAGTCTTGACCTCAAGTTCAATACTAGATTCCACCTGCACATTTCAGATTATGACACATCAACAACAACATTGAATCACCTCGAGGGGTTCATAGAAAGTTAATAAAAATGGTTCAACCCAACAAAATGTTCATTGAAAATAATATTAAATAATAACAATGGTGTCAAAACAAGAAACGCGTTACATAAAATGGTTTAAATGTTCGAGTGTAATGGGAATCATTAGCCACTATTCAAGTTCCATCTTCACGGAGTGAATTATCACAACACATTGGCACAGTTCACAAACGAAACGAACTACCCTCTTTCTAAGTGCATTTACAAGTATGTGGGTTAGTCTTACCCAGTAGCGACTTCCCAGGCCTTGATAGTCTTGTCCCGGCTGGCGGAGTAGACGATGTCTCCGCTGGGCGAGAAGGCGACCGACGACACGTTGTGGTCGTGCCCGTGCATTGTCTTCACGCATTCAAACGTCTGGTTGAAGTCCCACAGCTTGATCGACATGTCAGCACTGCACGAAACTGAAATACAATATACTTTATTGCACACAACAAAAATATAAACATATACAAATTTATAACTAAAACATTTGGAGTTCAATTTAATAATTAAAGCAACGGAGATTAAATTTAATGCTAAAGAACCGGTATTGAATATGCACAAAAAATAAATACATATACTCATTTTATTCAAGATTGTAGGGTTTTCTAAGGTTTGTAAATTAACGATGCGTTTTTTGTTACGAAACCAAAATATGATGAGCATGAAAAATCGGTATTTTTAAAGTACTTTAGATAAAAAGTTATATTCATCTGGAAAGTAGAAGTAAAGTCTTACCAAGTAGTTTCCCATGATGGTCGAAAGCGATATCCTGAACGGAATCCGTGTGCCCCTTCAAGGTTCGTTCGTACTCGCCGCTCTCGAAGTCCCACACCTTGATGGTCGCGTCTTCGCTCGAAGACACCATCAAACTGAACACTGGGTGGAAAATTACCTGCAAAACAATCATATGTTTAGGTATGCGACAAATTTTAGAAATTTCATCTTTTTTATCACTTGGACGATTTTTAGTAAATAGTGGGTTCATCACTAAAAGATATAATTAATACTTATTTATTTTCTATCATTTTATACCATGTTATATAATACACATATTATGATTATCATTGTACGGTTTTCGTGTGTTTTGTGTGGCAAATAAATAATTAAAAATAATTTTATTTGGAAAACCAACGGTTTAAATGACAATTTATACAATTTATAATCAAATGGGTTCATTACCGATCCATACTGTGAACTGTTAAGATTATAATACTTACTAAAATAGACTCAGTGTAATACTGCCTATACTCCAAATAACCCAGTTTGTGTACTATCATTGCACAATTCCATTTATGCAACCGAAAACAATATGTACCCGTTCCGATAACATACGCAGAACGCATCCATTCCACTGATAATCTGAATCTAATTGAATTCGCGCGAGAAGTTTTAACACCTTAAAAGCGCTAAAGGCTACTTTCATTGATTTCAACGGGTTTATGCTTTTGGAAAGTTCCAGGTTCCAATTAACTTGAATGAATGTAAAGTTATACAATGTTTGGAACCGGCAAAAACACTGGTGACAATTGCATTTCTACTTAAAGTAATGGCGAGAAAATAGCGATAGGCATGTACATGTAGGTACATTTTACAACAAAAAACACAGTCATTTGCAATGATGGTGTAGGAGAGACTCAAAGTTTACAACAATAGTTAACTACGTGCATGCCATTTATTTTGTAAGTGTAAAACATAGATTTATAAGAAAGGAAAGTTATTATATTCAAATCTTAAGATATCATTATATTATTTACGTATTCAAAAACGTGGAGAAAATATTTTAAAATTTAAAGTAGGTGTTGCCAAACCTTGGTATAATCAATTTATACGGTATTTTGCATGGAAATCATTCATTACCCATCCATACTATTAATTGACTAGGATCTAAAAGTTAAGAAATGTTTAAAAGCAGAAAACTATAATATTTTTAGACTACTTTATTACGGTATTTCCAAACGTTTTGAATATCTTATAGCTAATTTAAAAGTCAATCAGGTAGAAATATTTTTGTTTTCGCGCTATTAAATGAATGATACTAAAATTAACAGTTATATAATAAACAACGTTAGTGAGTGATTAAGGTAGGTCGTGGATACCTTTAATTTTTACCAAATAATTTTTGACAGATACAAGACTGTATTCCATTTTCTTGGTATCTCTACAAAAAACAAGGATATTCTAGTCTGATATAAATATCGAACGTCTCTAGCAAAAATGTAATGAAATTCATTGATCTTAATAATCTTAAACCTCAGACACGGCGTTTAGGCAGCTTGTTGCTTTGACGATAAGAGATAGATAATATCCAACCACAATATAAGGGTGTTCGTTCCAGAAAATAATATAATTGTCTTAAGGGTGTCTAAATGAAGAACTGATTGTGTATGTATAATAACGAGTTAGAAAGAAAATTTTATATTTGAATGAAAATGAATAAAAATAAAATGGGTTTACTACACATAATTTAATCCATATGTAATATGAATAGATAATTGAAATGAATTGTAAATACCTTAGTAATGGTAGCTCGATGTCCAGTGAGACAGAACTTCTCTGGCGGGCGCGGAATCCACTCGGCGGGCGTCCGTTTGGCCCGCGTCGGCGCACCTTCGATAAACTCTTTCTGAGCTTCAGACAGCTTGGCTTCGAGTTCCATTACCTAGAAACAAGTCGTAATATGTTATACCTCTGAGGTGGCTGATAACCATGCGGTCTGTAAGATGAAAGGCTACTGCAGTCTATGAAAAGTTCTGAATAGGTAAAATATTAGGTATAAAGAGAATCTATTTGTCTATAGACTATATAAGATTATCTATTATAAGCGAGCTAAGCTGCGTGTCAGGCAGGCCGCTATATGAATACAAAAAAAATGTTTCGTATGCGAGTTAATATTTAATGTGCATTTAAATGCACTTAATTTAAATAATAAATTTCTTCAGACTGCGAATCTTTCGTAACAAAATATGATGATTGTTTATAAAGATCCCTTAATTACCCAAATTTATAAACACTTCCTATTAATGGAGCAAGGCTCATACGTAACAAGCAGCGAAGCGTTTACCTTGAATTGTTACATTTCATCATGAGTTAAAACTGTCTCGATGGAATTATATTGTCTACGACTCTATACAATAAACAAGCATCGACCGGCCTTTTCTAAACTGGAAAATCGAGTAAGCGACCTAGAAACGTCGGCCACACAGATCGATGGAAGCCATAGCCACTTGGGGACCGAAATATGTCGTTGAGGCTATTAAAGTTTTTACTTGAACTTCAACTAGAAGTTTCATCTTTTTGTTTTTAATAATCGAGGTTGCGTTAAGCAACTTGAAGACAACAGCACAATGCCAATATGCTTGCGCAAAGAATATTGGGGTCTTTGATAGGCGTGATGAGTTCAAATTAGTTAAACTATTGCTTAAATTATGAAAGAATATCTATTCCGTGACTATGTACTTCTGACAGGACTAGGTAAGCGAAAATATTAGACGTCTTTATCATTCTCAAGTCAACCCATATTGTGTTCTAAAACCAGTAACTCCTACCATAGACAAATAGGTATATTTGTCTATGCTCCTACCAATAAATCCCATTATAATACCCTCGTTGATCAGGTACCTAATTAAAGACCTTTAATGGGTCCTATTAGTTAGACAAATGCCTAAAAACTGAACGTCATTACGGATTATTATAATTCTGAATAACAAAATAAGATAAAATATGTGTATACTGGTATGTATAATTTGGTTTGTCTGTGTATAACAATAAAAATGCATTTTCAATAAATTCCGAATATACCGTTAAACAATAATTAAGAGTAAAATTATCATTAGTAGTCTAGGATTATCGTGCACAAACGCTGGCCGGTATTTCGCATCGACTTTTTATAGTTATTATACGGTCAAGGTCCGATAAATTTATTTTGAGCGTAAGACGTGTTTCTACAGTAAATGCAATGTACAATGGAAACAATGTGCAAAAACAAATATTTACTAACATGAAGTGTATCCCTTTTCTCATAAATATGCATTTAAAATATAATTATTATACTCTGATGAATTCCGCAATTACAATGCCATATTAGCCTATATATTAGATACAGTTTACCTATACTTGACCGGAAGATTACGTTGAATAGAAGCATAGGTATGACGAGAGTTTATAAAACGAATTAGCCTTGGCAATCTTCATTTGAGATACTTTCATCTTCAATGCCAATATTCAGCAGGTTTCTTCATATTTGGTTTGCTCATAGTCACTACAAAGAATTATTAACTAAGCCATACAGGTTGGAAAACCAACTATGAAAGTAGCAAATATCATCATCATCGGGACTTCTGGGCATAGGCCTATGCTTCTATCAGTCTCCACGGTCCAACGCCAATGGGGCCCAATGTGCGCCACGTCCATATTGGTGAACGACAGCCGACACTTCCATAACCATTCTTCGTGGATATAATTAGAATAAATTTAATTTTATATAATTTAATAATTTAATAGCTTTGTTGTGCAAAGTTTTAAAATCTATTTTATCTATTTAATTAATGTTAATTGTTATTTTTATTTAGAATTGATTTATGATTTAGATAATTATTATTATTGTATTCCTTTTAAATTGTTTAGTTATTATTATTATTATAGTTAAATTTTATGATTTTATAAATATTTAGTATGCGAAAATGTTGTCGCAGTAATAGCGACAGGTTTAAATTTTTTATTAATTAAAAAAAAAAAAAAACCATTCTTCCTAAGTACCTTTTTCTGCAGCCTGATGACAGAGGTCCACTTCTTCTCGAGCAGGCCTCCATACTTGCGGTCCACGTCTCCGGTAACATCGGCCTCCTTCTTGAATGCTTCCAGCGCATCCGTGTATCCATTGCTGTCCAGATAGTCTGCGATCGCTTTATTCCTAAAACAAAAGTTATTAACGTTAGGAATGCCAGTATGGTTCTCATATCTTCGGAATATGTTGGTACTAAAGACTTGTAGATCGCTTTACACGTTTACCCAATAGTGTTTATGCTAAAACATGATCTTTATCTTTCGTTCTGAACCTTTGCCAAAAGCATTGCATTAATGTATTACTTGCTTGCGTCAAGTTTCGCCTAAATGATTTAGATGATACTAATGTGTCTCGATAAATAAAACCCAGTCAGATTATGCTATTTTTTGTCAATGGTCTGTGAATAAATAATCAGAAAAATTCAAGTTTACAGTTTTTTTAATAAGTTTTTAACTGCGAGCTGTATCATAAATCACGTTGCATAATGCCTTAATTGCTAACTGAAATTTGACAGGCCTGGTGGAGTGAACGGATGTTGGCATAGTGTGAACATGTATGACGCGGACTTCGCACTTGAAGAGTCTTGTTGGAAAAAATATATGACAAAAAACAGGCAGCAACATAAAAGATCCATACAGGATTTCCTTGCCACATGTTTCTACAAAATTAGATAACACAAAAGCATGCACTTTGAACGTGTTTTGAACCCAGAATCTTTAATTTTAGTTTAAGGCATGCAATAACGTTTATTTACAAACACAGCTCTTCCTAATAAACAATCAAGATTATTTAATTGTGATGATGTAATGAAGTTATATTTATAAATTAATGGTGTCTCACATTTGACTAAGTAATGATAATCTCGATGACGCATTTAAATAAGCTGAAACTTATAATCGTAACTAATGGCTATAATAATAATAATGGACGCTCTCAATGATAGGTAGGTTACATCTTAAAATAATTGCTTCCGTTTATTTTGGTATGCTTATGAAAGCATTTTTTAATAAATCATTTATTTTAACAATCAGATCAATGAAAGTTGCGAGGAATGTAGATATTATAACTTTAGTTTCCCAATTTTGGCTGTGGAACGTTGTGTTACTGGTATTTTTAATTTTCAAATAAGCTTTATTATTGAGGACAGGTTACTGATAGATATTGTATGTAGTGATGTTTCGTACAAGTATTCTCTATAGTCATTTAATTTACTGTTAGCTGATGTAATAACAAGGCAGGCCCAGCGGGCGTGTGTCAGATTGTTTCTATTTGGGCATGTGGACCATTCGCTGGTGAGAGTGTATTTTTTGCGGCCATTAATGATAGCCCATTCAATTTTGTTTGGATTCCCTTTCGTTTCAATAAGGTTTGCGAAATGGTTCACGGCTAAAGAATTAATCAACTAGGTATGATAGAAGTGTTGTTTCAATAGATTAATTGAACTCTTCAATTTATTTTTTTTCTCATGATTGTTACGGTTAATAGTCGGTATAGGTACGGAGGGACTCTAAAGAAGCATTTACCAAATGTCAAATGACTTATGCCCTTACACATAAGTAATTATGTCTAGTAGGTATGTGTGTCACAAGACTATGATGAATTTCTTATAGCTGCAGTTAAATTGTAGTTTCCTTACACGGATGTGCCTTGTAGCTCGGTACCGTCAGTAATTTCCTCTGAATTGCTCTCATCCGGTGATAGTTTTTCAAGAAATGCAACACTTTGACTCTAACCTTGTCTATAGCGGGATCAGTAACACATCCGGAAATTTATCACAGTGTGTCGGATTCAATATACGGAATCAGAAGTACGGTTTGGGCCTCGCGCAGCCCAATCATATCTATGTTTAAGGTACACTATTTATAATTCGATCGATTAGGCTATAAATTGTTGGAGATGTAGCTTAAAATCAGGAAAAGTATATAGGCTACTTTTTACAGCCAGAAAATATTATAATGCCGGCAAAGACGCGGGGCGGAAAACTAGTAATATTAAAAGTAGAACAATTAATTACTAAAATAATATTTGTCAAAATGTCAAGCAGAACGGAAAACCAGAGATGAGGTCAACTGCAACAATAATATTTTAGTTGTGTAACAAATAACCTGTCCAAAATAAATATTTATGTTTGTATTTAAAATAGCTATATATGGCATTCGTTTGACCAACTGTAGTTTTATAACTGAGGTGATTTATTAATGGCAATGAAAGAAATGTATGATAGACAATTCCATAATGGTTCCCACATACAAACCAGTTAGCAGAGGGTTATCTCTAAAATTAGCAGCTAGCCCTCAGGTACTTTTAACAGTCGCATATCAGTTTAAGGTCTAGGTGAACTTGTAGTTGATGCTAAACGAGCAAATATTGTTTCTAGGTTAGAAACTAAGAAATGATACGCTGAAAAGGGATTGTATTTGTGAATTAATAGCCGTCGCAGCGCCCACCGGACTTTCTAGAGAAAGGAACACGCTAACATTAAACGTTTCATCCGAGTATCAAGTTACTTTGGTCTAGTGGTGCCAGCTTAAGAATAGAGCCTCATCACTTCTATGATCGTCACATCTGTGTGTGACACAGAAGAGGCTTCCAACGGTCAAGCTACCAAGTTCAGATCAGCGTTGCATTGTTTAATGGCAAGGCAACAAATGCTGAGTTGGTGTCATTTTTGGGACACTCTTTAGTTTATACAGTTTTATTTTTTTAAGATTTGTGTGTTACGTTTAAGAACCTTTTCTTAAAAAGCAATACCAGAAACTAAATAGTATTCAGGACGTGTCCCACTAGTTAACTACCTTATATGATATGATAAGGAAATTGAACGCACCACTTTAATTGTATTCTGTGAGTACTCAATAGCATTGAGAGAGATTTGCGACCAAGTAAAGAAACTTGTCACTCTACTACTATTTTTACAAGCATCGTTGAGATTTGTGAAACAAATGAGAAGGCAAGTTTCATACTCCAACAATGAACGGCAGTTGTAAGATTTCTTCGTGAACAATGGTGAAGAGTTCACGGAAAAAGCTGATTACATTGCAAATGAAGGTTGTTAAGTCTATGTGCGTACATGTATGTAGTGGAATTTGGTTGTATAACCAATTAATGAGTTAATAAACAAAACAATAGGCACTGCAAATGTAGGTAAAAATGGATAAAAGTTATCGACATTTTAAGGTCTATAATCGATAAGGTGTATCGAGAGATGATAACATTATAAGAACAACCCAAACACGATTTTAAGGGTAGCAAAATGGCGAAAAAGCGACACAAATAATTGCTTTCACAAGTAAATAAACAACTATAGATTATTATGGTTACTGTGCCAGTATCAGCCTGAGGCGTTGTTAGAGTGAAAACGAATCGATTGTAAAGACAATCAAGGCCCCGACTATTGAACCACAATGTCAATATTCCTAGAACAATATGACCTGCGTTACAAAGTATAGTGGCGTTTACATAATATAGAATTCATTGAAGAAGTCGGGGCCAGAATCGTGTCCCTATTGTTTGCGTGGGAGCTGTCAAGTTAGTATAATGTTCTAAGGCTGAATAAAGAGAGCGACGCGTGTACCGAAGTTACGAAACTTATTTGGAACAACACAAACATTGTTAGAGACAACAGTTTAGATCGGAAGAAGTGATAACCGATAAACGATGGCGGTATAATTTAATGAGATAATGATAGATCTGGGCCTTGGAGTGTAATGAAAGTTTGACTACAGACAGTCAAATTAGACTGAGCAGACAATAAATTATGAGGCATGCATAATTTTTCTATACAGCTTAGTCACAGAAATACGCTATAAATTGCCAATGTATTTGATACAATTCTTGGCATGTACGTAATGCAAGTGCAATGATGTGCGTGATATTTTCACGTGAGTAGTCTTAAAATCCCTTTCTCAGGAAATAGGTAATACAGTTGTGAAGTTTTCACAGGATATATCTGATAAAATTTGTGTACGAGTACCTAATAGATAAACATCTAAAATCTATTGCGCGAAATCATTTTCAAGATATAAGACTTATTACAGAGATCATAGAACATTGAGTGTTTAGAATCAATGGTGAAGCACAGCGAAAGTTGAGCGCGAAACGCGCAGATTGAGCCGATCGAAGAACGTTGAGAAAACTTTCACGATACATATCCAACGTAAAGAACTATAGCATAGGAAACTATAGGACAAGTGCCAAGCAAGTGTACTCGATACGTTACTACGAAAGCGTTTTATCTTGCACGGATTGTGTATCTGATAACACTGTACTTGGTTACTGAATGAATGATTAATTATTGTTGGGTAGCTAATGGATGGAATATCAATTTGATGTTGCCATTGTCATGAATATTCCATAATATTTAGATAAGTAGAGGGATTTTGAATAATGTTGACTATAGACAGTGTACTATTTCTAGTGAATCAGATTACGTGAAATAGGATATTGTAATTAGACATCAATAAAAACCGCTTTTGATTCTAAGGCCTGTGGCATGAAGGATGTTTATAATGGGTACTAGGACAAAATGAGTGGAACTTAAGTAAGAAAAGAAATGTCGCAGATTTGTTTTAATGAATCAAAACCATAAATCATTATTCGAATAAAACCTCGATAACAAGAGTAACATTAATGACCTGATAATACGAAGTGCATAGTTATTGAACTCATTAAGAAAAAACATCGGGCTTGATATAAAAAGATGTTTATTAATGTAATTATATTTCAATACTACATCTATGACGCAATCAGTCCCTAGCCAATGTATTATTGTATGAAGTGATTTACAAATCAAATAAGTACGAGAGCAGAATCGTTTATCAATATAGGTAACTGATCTGATATTTGAAACGAATTTTATATTTTTTTAGGTGTTAATCTAGGGAGACCGGATACATAACCTAATATAATAAACATCACCCCTTTTAACGTTCCCTTTCCTAGGACACAGAATCGAGAGATTAGGCCTTAATTCACCACGTTAGCTAAGTGCGGGTTGGTGATTCTAGAGATATCGAAGCCAATTTGCGCAGTTTTATATGGAGGACTCAAAAAAAAATAAAAACGTAGCGTAACCATGAAACTTTGAGTAAGACCGTGCTCTCCTATATCCGTATGAGCGGTTCGAGCATACTGCTTTGCATATACACGTGCCGTGAATAGTAAGCGCAAACTGTTATTGGAACCGTGGCTGCTGGGATAAGGAACTATATTCATATACTAACGCGCAACTGTGTACACTAACTACGGGTTTCATTATTATTCCTCTATAACCTAAGAGCCCGTGATGGCCAGACCTTCCTTTAATTCACAAGCGTGAAAATTCTTTCATGTGTATGTCTAACATAGGTAAGAATAACCCCCAAACATGAAACCTGGATCGCGGTTCCTTTGGGAGATAACAACCTTTTACCTGTTATCTCCCAAAGGAACCACGATCCAGGTTTCATGTTTGGGGGTTATTCTTACAGATAACAGGTAAAAGGTTGTTATCTCCCAAAGCAACCGCGATCCAGGTTTCATGTTTGGGGGTTATTCTTACCTATGTTAGACATACACATGAAAGAATTTTCACGCTTGTGAATTAAAGGAAGGTCTGGCCATCACAGGCTCTTGGTCTACTAAGCAAAAAGCTGTGTATGCACAGTTTTGTATACACAAATTCAGCTGCGTTAAAACACTATAATTCAAAAACATACCCTGTTATAAACCTCATATAATATGGAATCGTGACAGAAATGCCGTGCATAGATTTCAGAAAACCTTGAACGAAGAGGGGGACAAATTACTCATCACAGCTTATTATAGTTGCATTGTCTGTTAGTCGATATTATACCGTATTAGATAAAGTTAAAGGTTGAAAGTTATTTGTAGGGGTGTGGGAGAAGCCGCCCACGCGGGTTGCCGTATCGATCGGACAGCCTGGGCGCCGACTAGTACGACGTCAGCCGACACGACTGCGTCATTGCGAATCCCTTCTTAATTAACCCTCCCCTGTGGTTCATAAACCTTTACGATTCACAGATGTACCATGATAATTATGTTGTGTAGGATCACTGACGCCCTCAATTATATTAAGGGCGATTTGATAGTAAGTAAGAATGAAAGATAAATTATTTAATTTATATAAAAATTAATTAATTAAGGATGAAAGAGAACACGCCGTTTACTTTATTGAACTAAACTATAAACAAACATGCTTATTTAATTTTGTTTTAGCAGTAAATGAGTCTCATTTTCATAAGTACGAAACTTTATACAAGGAAAGTTGGTTGATTACATCATTTTCTCCCTAAGCGATTAACTTTGTAATATAACCCGCGTTCAGCAGCCAGTCAGTTTGGGGGAGGTGAAATTAAAATGTCGCAACCTATTTTCATGGAATTTAATAATGTAAGCATGGCAAGCTTTAGGATACCAGTACACTAAATGAATTTCGAACTGGTAAACAACATAAGCAAGATAGCTTTACGAATTGATGATTACGAATGTGTGTTACTGAATATTCTTAAAAGGGTCAAAGACATTGAAATTGTTAAGCTAAAACCTGATCCATGATTAGGGGTTTAGGAAGCCATAACTATCTCACTAAATGACATAAGCAGTTCACCGGGAAGTTTCAACGCTAATTTAATTATCATTCGTGACCGGACATTCGAGTACACACACCACCAGGTGAATGTTTAGCTTAATTAGGTTTCGAAATCTCTCTTGGACGTAGTACTATGTCTCGTAGACACATGGACAGAATATTGATGGACGAGATTTCTCTAATAGAGTAAGATAAGATGTCATAAATAAAACATACGACATTCAGCCAAAAAAGCTTTGTTGTCTGATAATACTCGTATTTGATCTGCTCTTTGTTTTATTGTGTAAGATCGGTCGAGGCTATCTCAAGTATCCGTTCGATTTGAAGCTTGGGTAGGTAAAAGGTCACCCATTTCCTCTCAAGAGAGTTAAAGCAGATTTTCACCAACTTACCCGATGAAAGGGATTTGTTACAAAACGTAACCAGCATCTTATCAGTATTTAATAAAAAGACTAAATTGCATGTAATAAAATATTCACGTTATAACGAATTAATCGATAAAACGAATTAATAATGTTTCAGAAGCAGTTAGTATTAAATAAGCTTAAGCTTGAAATATTTTTAATAATGTATTATGTTGAACATACTTTAGAAGTCGTTTTAATTAAATTTCAAAGGAACTATGCATGACACTCCCTAGAAAATAAGCACTGTTGAGAAACATGTGTAGAGAAAGGTAGTTTTAGTTTCTAGGAACATATTACTTGCAGTATGAAAAGAGCAAAAAGGCAACACGTATGCGGGAAATTACGACCCAATCGAGAGCTGCATTCCTAGCTTAACGACACTTAGGCCATGAGACAACGGGTCTTGAACTTCATACTGTCAGACAATCTGTTGGAGAAAATTAAGTTCGATATGCTTGCACTTATTTCCCTTTGTAGATTATAATGAATTTTTGAATAAATCAATCATAATGACTAGATCTTATTAAGGTCTGTGTTCTGCCGATTAAACCTTATAGAAAATGGTCTTTCCACATACCCACTCGTTATCGATAAAGTATCAAAAGTATTTCGATTCGAATCTCTCGAACAATGGGCTCATAAGAACAGGTTGACATTGATGAAGCCAGTTCTGATGACAACACAAATGATGAGTCATGCCAACAGTTAACAAGTTATGTCTGTGTTTATTCAAGATCTTTTTAAGACGATAATTTTGCAGATACCGAATTATTTATTTCCGTAATCAAATCTACTGTTGAAGGCCAGGTAATACAACTCCAGATAACGAGAAGCATACGTTTATAAGTGTTTATTTGTTACTTAAATATTGACGTAAGAGTAAGAACATAATTATTGTGATAATAATAATTAATATTATAAAAATAACAACTTAATCGATCTCATTTTGCAAGAAAATCACCTTTTGTGAACCAAATATTTGACAACTTTCTATATCTATTCAGTTATGTAACGGAGATTATGGTCTTGATCGATTATGGTAATAACCAGTTATGACGCAAGGTGTTTTTTGCGTTTAGGGTATTCAAATGTAAGACAACTATCCATTAACTCAATGGGTTGTGCTTGTGCTACATACCTTACAATACCACTGACCCAAAAAATAATAAGAATGTAGTTATAAAATTCGGTACATTTTAGTTACGCGTTTTAATATTTTTTACTATCACAGGCTGTTCAAGAATTTGTCTGCGTTATAGTGTGTAATAATGAAAAAATTGTTAATATAGCACATTCTAAGCCCAAGTTCGTGCCGTAGATACGAGCGTGTGTCATGGGCACAGATATTGTTAGGTTAGAGCAACACGCTCGAGCGCTTGTTGAATGCTATTCCTTGATATGAATCGAAAATAATTAAATATGCATAAAAATAACAAATTCACCTGCTTTTATGTGCTAACAGGTTTACCCTTTAAGTCAAGGGTACGTACTAAACTATTTTATGATAACAGTATGCACCTGCAAGTTAGATAGCTCTTCTATAGACGCTTTTATTAAGGAATGTAGAATGAAGACGAATGTATGTGATAAACCGGGTGAACTCATAGTACTATTATGTACGTAGGTATAAATCATTAAATTGTCCAGCATGCATGCATTTTTGCATTTTTATATTTTGATATTTATCATAGATATTTTTTTAATTTAATTATACATATAGAACACCCAGACGCCCGGAACAAATATCTGCAGATCCTATAAATTTTTGTTACGAAGCGGGAATCGAGCCCACTACCTCTTGCGTCGCAGACAGACCTTCGCCCGTTGCTCCACAGAGATCGTCTTACGTATGTTGTACTCAGTAATAAATTGAAAAACATTTGTATAGCAAGGCAATGAGGCTTCGAATTTATTCAAGAGCCTGAACGGATGTCAGCTTAAATTATTCAAACCCCTTCACAGACTCTTATTCGTTGGTGAATGGTTGGTTTCTTCGTGTCCGTAAAATATGCAAATGCTTTTAATGCAATCTGTAGTAAATTAGCATGCTTTCTAAATATCGCTCATATGCTTTAAATATTTTAAATATTATGTTGGTAAATTTTAGTTAGTGTTTGGCAACATCCAAAATCGAATTATACCCCAAGGCGAATATTATTTAATTTTAAAGTTAAACGTTTAAAATTACTGTAGGTAAGTTAAATGATCTCTGAATATGCTACATGTCCTTGTATTTCTTACTAATTGTTTTCTGAATAGCCTAATAGTCAGAAGGATAGGTCTACAGACTTTAATAGTAACCAATAGGTACGCAATATTCCGTGTATATTTCATACTTTCCGGACCGCTTACTTAACGTTAAAATTATATTGCTATTTGGCTTTATTTGTAGTTGTTAGTGTGTACACTGACCGGAATAATTCATTCTCCAGTTCCTCCTAGTTCGTAAATCCCGAATGAAAATGAAATTTCACTAAGACCTTGCGTAACTACGATTAATTTGACAGCTTGAATGTTCACGCTCAACAATACCGTGTGAACAGCATGACCACATCTTTGTTTAGGAGTACATATCTAAATTGAACTTGCCTTTCACTTCATGAGGCGACTTAAAGGGTACATAGTTCCATGGAATTAGGGAAGGTAGGGTCTTTTAAGGTCATTAGTTCACGGTCGTTATTCTGTTTACAATGGAATGGTAAATTCGGATATCCGCGGGTCACGATTCCCTTTTCCATGGCGATGTTCCAGATAATTTGTTTGATTCTATCGATCTATCGTTCTGATGATTTTTAGAATAGTTTTGTAACAAGTTTTCCAATTACGATGATGGCATATTGAGTGGAGTGTTGGTGTAGCTATGATAGAAATTCTTGGAATAGTGAACTAGACGTCGGTCGGTGGCCGTTATCTAGTCCGTTAGCCGCGTTCGATCTAATAAATAATGTAACTATAATGATGGGACTCTGGAGATGATGAAAGCTGGTGGAAGCCGTCAGGGGTCAACGACATGAGCAAGAAGCACTGTCACTTTTAACACTTAAGCAGTCGCTACTGGGTCTTTCAGACCCAGTAGTCCATTGTTTGCATGATTATTATTTAATCTTAAGAATTGCGACTTTGCCGTTCTTAGTACCTCCTGACGTTAGAGTAAGACAGCAAATAACGGTCTCCGCAGTCAGTTTTCCTGCGGTGCTTGAGTGCAACAGACGTAAAAGGTGCGTATGGGTTCATTAGACCCGGTAGCGACTAAATACGTAAGTGATTTTGCGTAACTTTGTAACCGTAATTTAATATTTAAAATTTGTTATTATTATAGAAAATGGCAACTAATAGGTCCTTGAGCTTATGGGATATTGAAAACTGCTTGAATGATACTATACATTGCATCCCTATGCATCATGAGGCCAAAATTGACATTGAAACTGGTGAAGAAGAAACCCGAAATGATAACGGACTATAACTCCACCAAATGTGGGGTTGACATTGTAGACCTAATGACAGGTACATATTCAGTATCTAGACGAATCCAACGATGGCCACTTTGCATATTTTTTGGATTTATGAACATTGAACGTCTATGTTATTCACAAAACAAAATCACCTTCTGATAACTTGGTTTGAAGAGATTTTATCAAGACGCTGACTATTTCGATGATTAAACCATACCTTCATGAAAGAGTACTGATTGCAAACAGCAAATAAAATCCCGCATCCACAACATACCTAAGTCTAGCCACCTCCTTCATCAAGCCCGCCAGTTAGTGGACGAAAAGCGCGTTGTGGTCTTTGCAGTTGAAAAAAAGACAGAAAAACTAAAATTTCCTGCATAAAATGCAATGTCCCAATTTGTGGAGAACAAACCAAAGCAATATGTGTGAATTGCAATAATAATATTTGACCTTCAAACTGACAAAATAGTAACGACTTATCAAAGAAGTTATTTTTAAATTGTTGATTTTTAGAGATGTTTTTTAGTTTTTTTTACGAAATAATGATTGATCTTTTGTTGTGATTTTGAATAAGTACAATATAGTTATATTAGAAAAATAAAGAAACTTAATGTTATTATCTTTATTTCATAAGATATAAGATAAAAATTAAAATGTGTTGTTAAAGTACGTTGAATTTTAGTATGTAATTAAATAGCGTTTTTTTATGAATAAAAGTATAAAATACAAATGTTTAATACGATTTTCTATTTAATATTAAGATATAATTACTGTTAGGAAATACATAATAACATTAAATTCAGCAGTTTTAGAAAAACCCGGCAATATTAAACTGGGTCCAGTGGACCCGGTAGCGACTCCTAGCGTATCAAAACAGGGCGCGACTGCTTAAGTGTTAAAGGTCGGGCTACGCAGGTCGACGCGCAAGTTGCTTTAGTTAGACTAGCTCGTATGCTTGTAACTTTCGAACGTGTTACGAGTTCACGAACAAACCAATCTTGATTAGCGTATAATTCCGAAAAATTTGCTTAACCTTTATCAGAAAGTAGTTCTTAGTTTAAACTCAGTACTGAAATTATTTAGAAAGATACCTACGAAGTTTAAAGAATGTTTTGTTTGAGTTTTAATACAGACAACTTATCTATATCTATACTAATATTATAAAGAGGAAAGATTTGTTTGTTTGTTACGAATAGGCTCCGAAACTACTGGACCGATTTCAAAAATTCTTTCACCTTTGGAAAGCTACATTATCCCCGAGTAACATAGGCTATATTATATTTAAAAAAAAATTAGGGTAGTCAATGTAATAAAATAAAGTGTAAATAAAATAAAAAAATACAAAAAAAAACATTAATAAAAAATATGAATAAAAAAAATTAATAATAAAAAAATTCAAACTTCCTATATAATTTAACTTTTTTTTTCAAAAAAAAGGGTGTATGTATGTATGGGTGTATGTACCCGTGCGGAGCCGGGGCGGGCCGCTAGTTATTAAATAGTACGGTAATTAGATCAATTGTAGGCCCGGAAAAATTGTTAGCTCACAAGCTTACATAGATAAATTAAAGGATATTATAAATGATCAACTATTAAAAATCCTTATCATTATAATTACATAAATAATACTGTTTAGCAAGCCATAATTTAGGCTGAATCGGGTACAAACAAAGTTATGTACTTATTACGCCCGAGCAATTACGAAAATATATGAAGTAATGCTGGTAAATGGAACTACATACATAAAAAAATACAAGTAGCAGCTGTTTGTATTTCATGTAATGCTATGAATGCACCTGTATATTTTTAGTCAGTTGTGTAGACTGTAGGGTAATGTAGAAAAATTATAATGAATTAACACATGCATTTCCTTAAGCCCCTGCATAATGGACGATTTTTTACTCTCATGTTAGTATTTATTTCTAGAATCCTTTATTGAGTAGTAGAATTTTGTTTACGAATCCAGAAACATGACATAGACATAGAAATTTAATCAAACTTACAGCTCATCGCGTTGCCGTTGTGACAGAACCATTTTCATTGTGGTCAGGGTGCTTGAGGCTGCTGGCCCGTTAGTTCACTGCACTAGAGTCTCGTTGTCCTCGCAGGCTACGGCAGAGGCGCCGTTGCCATTATCACACCTGGATACAACATACATCGAAATGTAAATAATAATAGATCAATATCTACCACATTATATAATAGCTACTTATTCAATTTTTGTTATATATCCTGACTATTTTATTTAATAATGGGTGTATTCTGGAGACTTGCATGAAGATGACAAATTTCAAATAAACACTAAAATCTATTTAAGGGATTAAGAAAACAAAGCCTTTTACTTTTCATTATAAGCAAGATTTTACTTATTTGGTTGAAGGTAGATTTCAAGGTATTTTGTAAGGTCAGAATAATAATAATATGTACAACACAAAATTTGTGGCTTCATAACCATATAATTATGAGTTAAAAATGTTTAAATTATGTTTGCTTCAAGAATTGTGTTTACTAGTTTAATTCCAGTGGCTCTTCATGCATTAAAATTTGTTTTTACTACCATTGTAAGTTGTACTGTAATTTAGGACAGAAAATAGCCTAACTAGTAAAAAATTATCAAGTGTTCCAACATATACCTTTGTAATTACATATTTCTTTAACAATAAGTGTTTGTAGCATTTAGTTGATTACTCGCAATATAATTGGAGTATTATTGTAAAAATAAATACAACAGTATTTATTTTTCTAAAAAAAAACTCAAGAAACCTATGTTAATAGCACTACATATTTAAATCTGGTATGTTTTAATCCGATTTTCATTTCCTACTATCAAATGTAAGGTTTCAACCAAGGTTAAACTAAACACAGAACAATTTTCGTGAAGCCCTACTAATAAGGATTATGAAGTTAACATGTTTTCATAATATGTATGAGTTCATTCAACTTTACCTCGATCATTTGGAAGAATAAAGTATTGCATCTATTTTTAAAAAAGAAATCAATATTCTGTATAAGTTATTTCATCAAAAGAAAACTGATTAAGCAAACTAAAGATGGTTCAATGATCAAGCACATACATTTGGTTTTCTTACATGTGCAACAATCACATCACAATGGGGTGGTTATTCTAGTAAAATTACTTAACATTTAAGATAGTAAATCAGACATTTGGTCCTCAAATTAGCATTATTTGTGCAGTGAATTTGTTAAAAAATAAAATAATAAACATTCAAAATGTAATACATTTTCAAATCAATATTCAATTTGGTTGCTACTTATAAGGGTTTCTTAGGACAACAATAACTTATTCAAATGCAGTAGAACTGCTGCAAAATGAGTCAGACCTGGTGAAAACGTCAAAACCAATCAGGCTTCCGTCATAATGCCACATCAACTAAAATATAACAATTATCGTTAGGATGCAGTATAGACGCAAATGAAAAGGCTTTAAACGTTAATTGTATAACAATCTAATTTTTATTATGGAAAAATTATCGCTGAAGAACGGCCATATTGAACGTTTTTGAGCGAAAGCTTTCCGTTTTGTTTTGCATAATACGACGTGCTGAATCATTCAACTTTAACTAGTTTTTAATTTGAATACTTACAAAACACAAATTACACTAAAATTCCACTATCTGTGATAAAAACACTGAGCAAACACTACACAAGACTCAAGGCAGAAAACCGTTTTCGTTGTAATCGGAAATCGGACGTAATTTGACGTGCGCAGCGCACTCGTTCGCCTGCTCACTCCAGCACCGGTTACAGACTAAAAACTCTAAAAAGTATTTTAGTTATTTTACAACAACCAGTCATAGAACAGAACAAAGCACAGACAACATAATCTTTGCTTGATCCATCTAAGCTTTAACCAAGCTCAAATTATACAATGTTTTTTTATATTTTTGCATCAGCTGTGCTACTTTCTGGCAACACAAAAAAAAGTTATAGAAAGAGATGAAGCTATCTGAGAAAGGAACAACAACATTAGTGATGTGTGTAAGGTCATTTGATTGCCAATCGAGAAATTATCATAAAAAATTACATATCTAGAACTTGCGAAGGCTGTTTTTATGATTCGTATTGTGTTAGGTAAATTTTATGTGTTTTTGTTGGAGGTCTAAAATAATTATAGAATTAAATAACCAATAGGAATAGTCTAAGTGGTGATCAGACTGCTTATTATCTAATCTTATTTAAAATGGAAATGTTCGTGTGTGTGAGTGTGCCTATTCTTTTTTAAAAAATAAATATATAAAATATGCATTTATATTTTATGTTACATGAGTGATAATAAAATTGTGGTGAGTTTCTTTTAGATTTATTTTAAAATCTGCACTAGAAGGTCACTCTCCTGCATAACAATTTGTTTATTAGTTAAAGATAAATAAAAATATTACTAAAAAAGAAGTGACCTAATTATGTAAATGCAAATAATATTCAATATTTATATATCTTTAAGACAAGAGTAAATAGGTACCTACCTTCTAGACTAGACCCTTGCGATCCATCTTCGGCCACATCGACACTTTCCATCAGGTGTGATTGTGGTCAAGCAAGGGTCTATCATCAATAAAAAAAGAAAAAATTGTAGTGTGTTAGTGCCTAAGGGAAATTTTTAACAATAATAAAATATCTTTATTTTGAACCATTGTTTTACAAGAAACATATTAGAAAAACTATGGTGACTGCATTAGCTATAAATTATCTGTGTCGCAGACACCAACGACCCCGGATGATAGTTAAACAATATAGAGCATAACATTTTTAAATAATAGATATTGCTGGACGATTCACACAATATTTGCATAATTATGTAATAAATCTTCCTAATGAAATGCTTCAATAATAGCATTATGGTAAGATAAAATTGAATGTCATGAAAACTGTATACAGTCGATGACAGTGCTAAATGGAATCGATTCATCATAGTGGCACTGGCAGCAATAATTTTATGACATCCCTATTTTCAATTCAACAAAACAAATGTCCGATTCGTGCGCCCATTTCATTTCGTTCGAAGTTCCTCAATCAAACGATAAAAATCGACAAACGCCCCAAAAAAGTAACCGCAATATTTTTATTACACTTTGAAAATTATGAATTAAGTTGATATTTTCATCACAACGGAATCACGCGCATCTGCTTGGTATTCCATTTTCGAATGGACGTTTCTTACGTAGACAGGAGGAATCAAGTTTCATAAATAATGGTGTTTGCATAATTGTATCGATAGTGAGAATATTTTTCCTATTTTAGTGGGTTCTGTACTTCCTTCGTGGTGGTATTCGACCCTCAAAATGACTGTGGACTGTGCCTACCTTTCACCTTGTAGCTAGTTTAAGTGACTTAAAAATCTTCATGTGTTGCTCGTTTCTCCTTTTACGAGGCACGGATGTTGTTATTGAGGTGCAGTGTGTGCAATGGTGATAGCAAAGAGTAAGAAATTTAAACCACAAATGAATAATACAATTAAGGCTATGGACTATAACTGGACACCTGGACCAGAAACTCCTAACAATCAAGATGCAGCAGTACCAAGAGCGATTTTTATTCCTCACTCGAATTCGTTGCCTTTTGACGAAAGGAGAGTGACGTTGGAGCAGCCAGTAAAGGTAACTAAATATAATAAATTTTGCAGTAATAGCATGTAAAATAGTTAATTAATTTCTATCTACCCACATCCAGATGTTCGGAGACTGCCTTGTATAATAAAACGACCATAGGTAATATGTTTGTTTTATTAGATAATTAGGAAAATAGTATCAAAATTCATCTCATTTTATTAATATTGATCAATATCAATTATATATATGTATGTATATAGCAATCTATATACATACATATATAGAATAGGAAGATAAACTGTAAAAAACAAATGTATTTCTCTGTTACATCAAGGAATTGGTTGTGGTAGGGCTAAGTTAGGCAGAGGGATAATGCACAAAATGCTCCACTGCGATTTGTCAGTGCATATCACAGTTTTCCCACTCAAAATTAAACTTGGAAAAAAAAAAGAAAAAAGAATGGTTTGATATGATGATGATGAAGTTGTCTACATTCAGATGCATCCTAGTTAGTTTTACTAGTACTTTGCTTTTGTTTCAATAGAAACAGGAAACTGATACAGATATGATGTAGTTACTTATAGTTGGACAGTGATTGTCATTGTTTGCCACCAAAATTGCACCTTATTTATAACTACTCTATTGTATTGCATGATAACATAACATAATTTGTATCTTTTTTTTAATGATTACATTATTTATTTAAAAGTATTAATTAACATCCTTACATTATGTAACATTACAGTATGAAACTGATGCGCTTCATAATGTACTTAGGTGTATGAGATTATCAATGCTGTGTGAAATATCCTGCATAATTCATTTATCCTCTTCTCTATCAATGTATGACTGTAAGTATATTATATAGTACATATATCAGAAACCTAGCACCCATGTCACAAGCTTCGAGCTTACCACTGTGCTAGATGTTGCTTTGTGAAGCTAAATTCGAATATATACTTAATATAATATACATACATAGATAGATATTTTTTTATTATACATATTTATAACACACAAACACCCGGAACATATATCTGCAGATCGTACAAATTTTGTTCCAAGGCGGGAATCGAACCCGCAACCTCCTGCGTCGCAAGCAGATCTTCGCGCGCTGCGCCACAGAGGTCGTCTAGCCCTAGCCCTAAGACTAAATTGCTTCGTGATAATAACCCGAAGGTGGTTGTAACCCTTTATTACTGCTTGGTTCCAGTCTGAGGCATGCACCGTCATTTTGAATTAGCATTGGACAAAATGTTTTAATCCTACTTCGCAAGTATAGGTACTTTTAGTGTAACAATTATTGTACGAATTCATCCGCATAAACGGAAAATCTATTGTCTTTAATTATTGTATGAATATAAAATTGTAGTGTACTTCCTGGGTTCATGCTGTCCTTAAAATTACTTACCGTAAAACACTCCAACATTGCCACCGAGGGTAATTTTGCCCGAAGACCAACTTTTAAGCAAAACTTTTAATAGCAAAAATATCTGAATACTATGGTAACATTTATTGACTTTGGTAGAAAATAGGTTTTGTGTTTAGCACCACTGTCTATTGGATGTAACGCTAACGTCACTCAGTAACTTGTTGGAACTCGTCAAAGACAGAGTGTATTTTTGCGGGCAAATTTTGGTGAAAATTCAAAAGTGGATTGTGCGTGATGAAGAAAACACAGATGAGTTTAATTTATATTATGTTGTACAAAAAACTTAAGGTATTATTATACCGTTATTGTCACTGATGCAGTTCTTGTATAACTAAAGTTATAAAGGTGGGCAAAGTTATCTAGTATTTTTGCGATCTACTATTGACAACATTGCCCGCAGTCAAAATAAGCTTAGGGTTGACACATCCGAGTTTTTTTTTTTTTTGCTAATTATTATTATCTTGATTATTTAGATAATTTATTTTTATTATTTCTTAAAAGCAAGAACAAATCTCGAATTCGTCAAAGAAAGTCAAGACGAAAGATTGGAACCAGAATGTATTAAAAATAACACGGAATAAATGTTAATACTTGCATGTGAATCTGTTGAATCAAACATGTTACTTGAAAGTTTTTTAAATAATTCAATAGAAGATAATCTTGTTTTTTTATTAACATAAAAAGAAATAAAAAGTCAAGAACAGTTTACTGAGATGTACCAACCCTATCACTTTACTAAAGGCGAAAAGCGAATTGTATGGAAAATGCTAACAAGGTCAGGGTAATTTTGCCCAACTAGCCTAACATGGATTTTGGTAGGAAACCTGTCATGGATTCGCTTTAGTTTTAAAGTAATGGCCAGTTTTGGTCATAATTCTCCTACAGGTTTTGCTGTCAGCTGATTAGAGGCCGGAGAGGAGATATTTGCGTCAAAAATCAACGTGGGCAATGTTGGCAATAAGTCGAGATAACATTGCCCGCCTTTAAAAATAATAAAATACTTGATTTAATATTGACGAATAACAAAATCTAATAAAATAATACATGCAAAATATCCTATAGTTGCAGATGCGAATAGAAAATACTTGTGTCCCCATACAAAAAAATAACAAAAATTGTAATTATTCGAAAAATGTGGGCAATGTTGGAGTGTTTTACGGTACTGATCGTATGTATGTACTTCATGAAAACAATAAACTATTTCATTTGATTAATCATATTGGAAAATGCCAACAGTTTATAACCCATACGTGGGAAATTTTCAGAGCTCCAAGAATGTTTATCTTTAAATCTTATAATATTGAATACTATCTGTCCCGCCGACAGCTTCGCTTGCGTTTTTAAGGTATCTACATAAGCATAGTAAATATAATATAAGTAGCCTATTATCGTGTTAAGCAATGTGTTTATCACGATCTCTAAATCGTAAACTTACTAGTTTTATAGGTACTCAATTATTTTCTAGAAAGCTAATGTATTAATTAACCCATTCCGAACAAACAAAATATACGCTGCTTTAACACTATCAGCGCCCATGACGCAAGTACGTATCTACAGAGCGGTGCGGTGTATGATCAGCAGTCCGCAAAACTTGGGCATTTAATGTGTTAATCATGCATGTAATGGATCTTTAATTAGATGTATGTTATGTATACCTATCAACACTAGTCATTACAACATAAGTAGGTACTATAAAGACGTGTACTGAATTATAATTCAATTCCGTACAAGACAATGTACCTACTGCAAATGCATCACTCGTAGATGCGGTATCTCAGTCGTTTTCATGCGTATTTGAGCGTGACAACCGTGTGACTGTGATTTAATGCTTTGTCAGCCAGCAAGAATCCGCTATTGCGTATAGGAAACAATACGGTTGTGTAACAACTGTGTAAGAACTTCACCTCCTTTGTTTTACATTCCTATTACTTATTCTTGCTTTCCGGGAGGCCGCTGTCGTGGTGTCTTCTGACTTCATTAACATACTTTGTTGTAAAGACCCGTTTTCTTAGTGAAATTGCCGCACTTGCTATGTGTTTGAAGGGAATGGGCTATTTATGTTTCTGTTAATAGAATTCAATAGGAAAAGATCTTTCAGTAAAGCTAGCACAGCACAGTACAATTCATTCATTATTATACATTGGATTTTCTTTTCCCGATTTTTTTTTTTTTTTTTTTTTTTCCCGCGGCTTCGCCCGCTTTCTATAGTTTTCTCTAAAACCTTCCCTGGACTACTACGAACATTTCAAGACCAAAACCAGCTCAATCGGCCCGGCCGTTCCCGAGTTTTAGCGAGACTAACGAACGGCGATTCATTTTTATATATAAGATTCATTTTTATATATAAGATATGGTAAGGAGGTCAAAACACACAAGTTATCTAATTCCATTTATATTGCCTTATAAATTAAATGTGCTTGTATTTTTCAGATTGGTCGCAACGTATACCGATCGACGCCTAGCCCTACGAACACGTTATTCGAATGTCGGGTGCTCTCGAGACATCATGCAACGCTCTATTACGACAAAGGCCGTTTTTACCTTGTGGTAAGTCTTACCTTACCTTACAATAACTAAAATATATATTATTTAATGCTTTTCATCGTAATATTTGTATTAAACACAGGACTTTGACTTTAGAAGTCGTGATTTAGCGTCAGCGTTGATATTTTTAAACTATTAATGACGCCTTGCGTTTACGCAACCAATAGGCACTTAAACTTGCCTTACGCACAACAAAGCATAGATATAATAACAAGTCGAACAGGTGGCGGAGTATGCGTCCTCGTAAACTAATGCTATTCAGATTAGCTCACACTGTCATGCATCAATTGTCTGGACGTTGGTGTACACTTTTTTTCTGTCTCCTTATGCAATTGATGCTTATTAGTACTCATCATAGCTCATTGTTCCGTCTACACACATATATATATACACCGTGATCGCTAATAACCCGAAAGATTTAAACCACGTATTTTTGACGACATTACGAGTAAATAATGCTATATCAACATGGGTCTTATTATGTGTCTTAATGAAATTACAATTTCGGTACAAATTAAATCTTATTAATTGCCCGCTTCTTTGTGAACAAGCCGTTAGGTAAGAATCTCAAGTTGAAGAACAGAATCGCTCCGAAATCACACGACGAACCAGAATTGTCAAGTTATGTCTAGCACGATGTTTGTATTGAAATTATTTTTATTAATTGGCACCACAAAATATGACATGCTCACGCCCTTAGGGTGTGTTAGACTGGAGATTTTTTAACTTTTGATTTGTTGTATATAATTAATATGTCCTTAATTATGAGTTTTTGGACTATATGTTACATAACTTTTTATACTCTAATTAGGCTCTAGTATCGTTAGCTTGAATCTTTCGGTTTATTAGCGATCACGGTGTATATACACGTTCGGAAATATTCGAGTTATGGTATCAACAGACGTGATGTGATGACCCTGCATACACGATGAAAAACGACGCATTTATCACAATTGGAACTAATCACGAATCAGAGAGTCCATTGTGCGCAGTTATCTTGTGAGATCCTGTCTTAGGCTGATTTTAGTCTTACGCCGACGGCACGCGTACCGTCAGCGCTGAATGTCCGAGATATATGGACTTCTGGAAGCGTTTTTAAATAACGCGTAGCTATCAGCGCGCACGGTGGTCTGAAAAACTACGGGCTGAGCTATGAGCGCTGACGGTGAGCGTGAGACTAAAATCAGCCTTAGATAACGTGGACTTGTTTAGTTCTAAACAGGATCGAATGTGAGTGATTAAATGGCATGCAACCGGTTCAAATGAATGTCCACTGTCAACTTGGCTATTCTGTCTAGAGGCTTAGTGTTCTGATCAAGAACAGAACGTATGCCACACGTCATCTCATCCACAAATTATGAAAGAACCTTGAGCTGATTACGTGTACGAAAGCCTAGTTGCCGAACTGTCGATTTCAAACGCCCACGAGACCGCGATGTCTATAAACTAACTCTGTTACCAAATCGAAACTGTTTTAGATTTTACAATCAGCAACAAAACATGTTGTTCTTATATGCATTCTTCAACGAAATAAGACAGGATGCGATTGTTGGTTTCATGATAAAATTTCTGTTATTTCGCGTTACCTTCAACTGTAAACTACCTACATACTACTACCTACCGTGTATTACCTGTTGAATAGTGTAAGCTATTGTTTCGCAATAACTTATTCTAATAGTTTCAATGTTAAATTTATTAATTTATCCATCGAATGTAGACAGTAAAACACGAAGCGATTAATTCGGTTTTATTGGAGTTACCTTCACATGAGCATAAGATCATAGATGTATTTTTGTTCAATTTACGGTGTGGTACTGTCGGTACTGTTCGCGTAACAGTCAAGTGGGTTAATTAAATCACAAGCTCATGAGACTTGAGTTGCGGCTCGGGATAACGAACTCTATACTATGTTGCATGTTTGTGTGGGTCGATGTCAATTCGCTATTGCTAATGTTCCTTATACTTATGCTGTTTACGTCGTGATATACTAATATGTAGTGTAGATTGTGGAACCTATTAGTACTTATCTAATGTGTGGTTTGTTTTGTTGATTTCAAGGTTTCGCCTTAAGTTTTCCATTAAGCTTGCAGGTATTTAGGCAAGGTTTAACGAGTTATCCAGTTTACTTGCTAGTTGTCTGTATTCCAAACTCAACATATTTGTGGCCATGATTTAAGTATAAAGTACTTAAATCATAGTCACGCGGTTTTAATAGGTAGCATTTGACAATTCATACAACGTTAAACAAAATATAACTTTTTTCAATTAAGATAACATATTATTATTCATTTTAATAATGATCGATATGAGTAATTTTACGATTAGCTTTGACTAATAGTATTAAACCCTTATGTTTAGAGTGGTCATTGGTCTAGCTAGAATAAACAATTTCTTATCTTAGAACTGACACGTCAAATGTCGAACTTTAGGTAGCGTTGTGGAATCTCGATTTGTTATGATCCCATTTCATCTTGCGCTTATTAAAACGACGTGTATATGTGTTTTACTACCGATGTCAAGATACCTTTTAAAGCTAAAGGTCGAAGTGCTATTTGTTAATTTAAATAAATGTGTTTATGCAAATTATGATCCAACTAGACATGAAAAGGAGCCAATATAAATCAAGATAAATTTTAGCAACAGGTTTTGCTCAGTAATTTGTTGCCTTCAGAGGATCATACTAATATTGAAAGACAACTTTATAACGAATTGGTCAATTCTAGCTAAATTAACAGTCAGTCAGTCAATCTTGATCCTACAATAGTCTCAAGAATTATTCACAGTTAGGAATGTTTTAATTTCATTGTTTTATTGTTTGAATATGGTATTCAATGTTGTGTTGTTATCGATTCAAAGGTTGCATACCTGCATTAAATATTTGTTTGTACTGTGCACTTGTTTACTTTGTAATATCAGTGTTGTTGTGACAAAAAACTCTTGGAATGGAGACCCACTCGCTTATTGTTCTTTACTTACCAACAAGATAGATGGATGATTTGTTTAAAGTTGCAGGTAAAAGGATGCTATTTAAATCCTAGGATACCTTTAGCAGTGATCGTCTTACTGCTGTGAAAATGATGATGCTCTTCAAAGCTTGAAGTATATTTCATTATACTTGTGATAGACAGGCTGTTGTTATGTTTCTCATGGTGATAAGATGGAAGTAAGATATGCTTATCTTAAACTAGTGTCTTGTTACTTATCTTAAGTGGTAGGTTAAATATTTTGGCGATTGGCTGATACAAATATTAACCTTATTCTCAATGAATTTTCCTTAGGTACTATTTGTTATTTTATAGTGATTGACTCTCACTTAAGTTTTCTAAATTATTAGAAATTGGTATGGGAAAAATTACAAGATCACAACGTAACCTTAAACTAGTGTCTCCCTCTCCTAGTGTGGCCCTCGAGTAATGGCGTGGGTTCGACTCCCACTCGAGGTTACGTTGTGATCTTGTAATTTTTCCCATACCAATTTCTAAGAATTTTCCTTATGTGATCAAGTCAATTTTGTATTATTAATTCATATTACAAATGTAGCACAGCCCATACATCTTTCGTTTCTTCATTTCTCATACTTATCTTCACCCTTCGCAATAATTTCGCTTCGTGAACTCTTAAGGCGTAGATATGCGTGAATTTGGTAAATTTGGGTTCAGCAGAAACCATTTATTTCCTTGTTCTTTAACGGAATTGCTTTGAAAAAATTACACAATAATCTATGCCATATAAGGCATCATCTCTTGAGGCCGAAATTTTATTTTTTTTATTTTAAGTACCTGAAATAATAGTGTAAAATACCGTCTACTTTTTCAGCAAGAACCGTTTAAATCCTAATCTATTAATCATAAGATTTTTTAATTTTCATCACCATATAGAATAAAAGAATACCAATCATCTCCTGAGCTTACTTTTTCGAAAAAAAATCCCAGCGATTTTTAACGAATTTTTTACGTAAAACGAAACACGCAATGCGCGATCTTCCCCTTCGCGGGCCCTTCAATTCAGTGCGGGGCGAGACGTTGTGCTGGACGGACCTATGACAATTTTCTCCGTGCGCCGTACTAACTAATAATATTCTGTGCCGGAACCAATTTTATAAGTAGTTTGTCATTTATAACTAGCTGCCCCCGCGCGACTTCTGCTCGCCGTATACTTTTATTTGCAACTATGTATCTCCATACTAAATTTCATCCAAATCAAATTTTCTTGCGTAAGCATTATTATCTTTTCCTGCGGAAGCATGTATTTTTCCGCGGAAGAAAGTCTATCGCCATATACTTTTATTTGCAACTATCTCAATACTAAATTTCATCTAAATCGAATTTTCCCGCGTAAGCATATATTTTCCCGCGGAAGCATGTATTTATCCGCGGTAAATAGTCTCTCGCCATATACTTTTATTTGCAACTATCTCCATACTAAATTTCATCTAAATCAAATTATCCCGCGGAAACATGTATTTTTCCGCGGTAAAAAGTCTGTTCTTTCTCCCCTGAGAAAGATCTCTAAAGATTGTATGTGCCAAATTTCATCAAAATCGGTTGAGAGGTGCGGGAAAGCGTAACAGACAGACAGACAGAGTTACTTTCGCATTTCAATTTTGTATATATTATTTGACGTGTAAAAATTTGACGCATTGCTTCGGATTACAATAATAGTGTCTATTGTATCACAGATCACCGAAACTAGATTACCGCATTAGAATACTTTTGTTCCGATTCAAACGCACCTAAATTGGAGGAAGGTGCGGGTTGCAGGGACTGGAACAAAGGCGTTGTAGCAAATAGCATCATGTAGGTAGGTAGATATGTATTTATTTTTGGTATAAACAAAACCTGTAGAACTTAAAAATTTAAAAATAATATTAGAAAAATTTATCACAAATAATTCATTTGACTGAGTGAGTAAGTAATAAACATATTTAAACGGTTTATGGACAACTTATTTATTTTTACATACAATAATACCGAGAGACCCGCTTATATACGTCGTCTATCATTTATCTATCTATCATATCGATTAGAATTTACATCACTAACGTTACACGTGCTTTCGCCGAGAAGGACAACGAGTGCAATAAGCGCAATGCGGAAAAGAGACAAGTGAACATCCTTTGTACGAGTAGCCATTATTATGCTGACCTCTTCACTTGCGTTAGACTATAGAAACGTATATGAAGTTCACGGGTCTGACACTTGGTCGCAACTAAAGCCGTGTTTCGAGGCGGGGCTTTTCATAATGGTTGATTTAACCATATGTTTGGCGCGCGGTCGTCGCTTGTCATGCGGTATCTAGTGGGGTTTATCTATGATTGTAGGCTACACAACTAATTCTGGTTAGCGCTGCGCGTAATATTTTCGATATGCCAGCGCCACGCGGGGCACGCGGTCGCTGTTGTCAACTCTCGTTGTCGTTTCTGCCGCGATTTTCACTGCATACTCGCTCTTAATGAACTCTGTACAGATAAACTTGTAGTCCATGTTAAAAAGAAGTAAGTAGAGCCCTGTTGGATAAGTGGGAGCACACTCGACTTTCATACCGAACGTCGTGGGTTCAAACCACGCTGCGAAACTCTAGAATTTTCTTCTTAAAAATAAAATAAATTAAACAAAATATTGCTGTATATTGAAAACACTCAGAACTAATATGTTTAGATCGTACAAAAAGGGGTTTGAAGATTACCTGTCTACGTTTTTCTTATTTTTTAAATGACGGTCATACCTCCAAATATCGATAGTTCTCTCCAATTCAAACTTAAATTATGGAGTAACAAAATCTCGTAAAGTGTCAGGTTTCCAAGATATAAGCCGCCAATTTCTGAAACACCAAACGCTGCATTGACTATGGCGGTCTATATCTTTGAAACCTGACGTAAAGATAGTTCAACAAAAACCTCTTCACGGAAATAAATTCTCATTTGTGTTACCGTATTCCAGGACAATCAGAGCAGCAATGGCACGTTCATCAACAACAACCGCTGCTCCATCTCCAAGGAGCAGGAGCCGCACGAGGTGTTCTCCGGAGACGTGGTGCAGTTCGGCATATCCGTGGTCGAGAACGCGGGCAATCCGGAAAAGGTGACCATTGTTAGTTGGCCTCCAATTTTGGTATCACGCATAATAACACATTACTTACATTACACATTACTTTATTTTAGTTTGTGTTAAAAGAATTGTTTGTTTTATATTAAGTTATATGGGAACATAAAAGGGTCGGCTTACAAAATATGCAAAGGTCCTATAAATAAATGTGATTAAAAAAACACATTATTCATTACAATACAACATTGCTTGCCATTAAATAAGTAAAGAAATAAATATAAATGGTCAATTCACACAGAAACATCTAGTAAGGTAAGCTCGAGGCTTGTGTTACAGGTGCTAGAATTCTGATATACTTGTTATAATATGCATAGAAAGATTTTTTTATTATACATAGACCCCTGAAACAAATATCTGCAGATCGTATAAATTTTGTTCCGAGGCAGGAATCGAACCCGTCAGACCGCGTCGCAGTCGATATAGGGATTTGTGAACCACCACATCGACATGTGATCGATGTGTACTGTACCAAATTACTACGAAACAACCCGTTTGGTATGCGTGGTGACTATACCAAATGATCTCAAAACCGACAATGGTTGGGGGAGACTCGTGCCTAGTAATTGGACGTAATATAAGTTACTATGATGATGAACATTGCAGTGATTTGATAACGTACATGTTTTGGTAACTCTTGCTGGAATAGTGCTATTTAGAGCTTTTCTACAAGCATTTAGTAGCCAACATATTCAAAGTAATGTTTGGTATTCATTGCGCACACAATATAAAGTAAAGCAGTTTGTATTGTATAAATTTATTTTTTGCTTTGACGACACTTACATGAAGAGATGCGGTAACTATAGTATCACATAGCCGAAACAATAATTCTAACTAAAGAATTACTAATCATAGTAAAGTGTGGTATTTATTGAGCGCACTACTGCTAATAACGCTTGTTTATGAAATCGTTGATGCTTGTTTATATTCAACATACTTGTGCATTTGATTAACAACATAAAGCTATTTCATGTATTCCTTATTACGCATAGTAAAAACATTAAGATTGGCTAAATAATAGCAATAATTGCATTCAAGACAAAGCATACAGAATACTTACTGTGTCAGCTTTATAAGAGCTTTATTTATGTACATCATAATTAGATTTTATACTTGTAAGCTAAAGGGTAAAAGATAGGTTATAAGATTCTTCATTGACAAAGAGAAAATTATTGTTTAATTAAATTAGAATAACAATACATCTAATTAATAATAAAATAAACCTCTGTGACGACCTCTGTGGCGCAGCGGGCGAAGGTCCGCCTGCGACGCAAGAGGTTGCGGGTTCGATTCCCGCCTCGGAACAACAATTTGTATGATCTGCAAATATTTGTTCCGGGTGTCTGGGTGTTATAATATGTATAATAAAAAATATCTATCTATGTATGTATATTATATTAAGTATATCAGAAATCTAGCACCCGTAACACAAGCTTCGAGCTTACCACGGGGCTAGATGTCGCTGTGTAAAATTGTCCAGTAATATTTTTTTGTCCAGTAATATAAATGTAATGCTCCATTCTGTTTTTCTTAACCCTTTACCGACCGTAACGGTTAACGGTTGGCTTAAGACTCTTAAATAATAAAATAAAATAAAATATATCTTTATTTTCTCTCACAAAACAGTACATTACAATAAGGTTTACAAAAATGTTGTGGATTCTTAATGGTATAAATTCTAAAAGAAATTATAATCTAAATTGATTTCACACATTTGTGGTCGTACTGGAAAACTTTGTGAGAGACTGGTGCCTGAGATAGGTTCGATAGAACCTGTATTACAGGTCACCAGGCCCACCACTCGGTTTGTTGGTACTTACAAAAATGATTATAGTAAGCAAAATAGAATTAAATATTCCTGAGTACTTACTTAGCAACTTCAATTGATTGTATTGTATGCAAGTGTTTATGTATGTTGTTGGTGATGTAATTCAAATAATGAGTGTTTAACTTGTAATGAGTTTCTATATTAACAAACACTCATACCTATTATGGTATGAGTGTTTGTTAAATAAAAACTCATAAATAGCTAAAAATAGAGGATTAAAGTTTTTATTATGGTATGTAGTTTGTTGTGCGCTGGGTTTAATTAATCTGAGTTTATAAGGGTATGTACATTTATGTAATGTAGTTATCATGTAATGTATACACGAGTAGGTATAGTATTAATGTTAGGTAAGTATATATTAATGTTAGGTAAGTATAATGTATGTAAATATAATGTATGTATAGTATTAATGTTAGGTAAGTATATATAACACTTGAGTTAGAGTTTATTTTTGAATAACTTAAATTTATAAATGTTGTCAATTAATGTAATCTGTGAGAATATTTTAAATGTAAATAGTAGAATGATTGATTGGGTTTGAGAGACTTAAAAAATTAATAAGTAAATTAACAGGTGAGCTATGTTACAAAAGTAGTTTATAAATTATTTAGATAAATAAGAATTATTATTGTGTAGGTATTTTAGTAAATCCGTAAACTTTAGCAAATCTGTATAAATAAAAGAATAAAATAATGTTGTGATTATTTACACTACTTATAACTCAAGAATGGCTGAAACGATTTGGATGAGAATTGGTGGACAGATAGGTTTCAACCGGGAGAAGGACATTGGATACTTTCCCCCGCGGGAAAATTCAAAACGACGCGGAAAAAGACGCTGGCGGAAAGCTAAAAGTATATAATAATTAAGAAATAAATAAAAAGATTTGCTTGTTACTTAGCATAGAATTAGTTTAATGGTATAAGTATTTTTTCAGTTTCGTCATAGTTAAGGGATTTTAGGTAAAGTGTTAGCTTTCTCTTGCAACCATATCTGCAAAGTGAGTATAATTTAAGGGTCTGATTAAGTTTGTTGTATAGATAGTTGCCCTGGAAGCAGTAATAGTGATTGGATTTCTTAGTATTTAAGCTCATTTTAACGCAGACTTTTCCTTTTCGTCTTTTGTTTTCTAGTAGAGAGGGTTCAAATTTTAGTTCTTTATGTTTTTGAAGTACTGTATTTAGAATATATGTCTGTCTGACCGTAAGGACATTCCATTTCTTAAAAAGATCTACTGTGGGGTAGCGGAAGGGCAGTCCGGCTCCAACTTTAAGGATGGCGCGTTGAGCTCTCTCCACTTCCAATAAGTGAGTTTTAGCTAATCCACCCCACGATGTGATGCAGTACTCAATTAACGATTTACAGAGTGAGCTATAAACCATATGCAAAACGTGGGAGGTAGCTACAGGTCTTAGACATTTAAAAAGATAAATTAGTTTACGCAACCTGGGAACAAGAGTTTCAATATGTGGTTTAAAGCATAATGTTTGGTCCAGAATAACTCCAAGGTATCTGATGTTGCTGACTCTTTCAAGAGGTGTACAGTCACAACTGGTATGTGTACTAATACATCTATGAGCTTTGATAGTGAAATTTGAAGAAGGTGTGAGATTGTTCTTTAGTGCAAAAGTAATGAGCTTTGATTTTGTTACATTTAAGGTTAGTTTATTAAGATTTAGCCAAAGACAAATGTGATTAAAACCGGTCTGTGCGGAATCGAAAGCTTCCTGCCAACTTTCACCACTAAAAAAGACAGCTGTATCGTCTGCGTAGGTAAAAATGCTGCTGTTGTCAATTTTCATGTCGCATAACTCGTTAATATACAGGAGGAACAGAGTAGGGCCGATAATACTGCCTTGTGGTACGCCATAAGACACTGTTTCCTCGCTGCTAGTCCAATTACCTATCCTGACTCGTTGTTTTCTAGAAGTAAGATAACTGGTGAACAATTTTAAAGGGATCCCTCGGATACCGCATCGTTCTAATTTTAAAAGCAAGAGTGGAACGGAGACTGTGTCAAAAGCTTTAGCAAGATCTAGAAAAATCGTGAGGCATTTCCTTTTTTTGTCTAAATTAGTTATTATTGTGTCAACAAGATTATTTACGGCATCTGATGTAGATTTTCCTTGTCGAAAGCCAAATTGAGATGATGAAAGAAGTTTACGTGATTCTAAATAGTTTACTAATCTTATGTTTATGATTTTCTCTAAGATTTTTGATAGCGTTGGTAAAAGAGAAATAGGTCTGTAGTTGTTGACACAGTCTCCAGGGCCACCCTTGAGTATAGGCTTAATAACAGCAGTTTTAAAGGCTGTTGGAAAAATACCATTCGCGATAGAGAGGTTACAAATATGACTAATTGCTGGAGTAAGTAGATACGCGTATTTTTTAATAAGTTTATTTGAAATCAGATCTTGACCCACTGCGCAATCTGTTTTCAATTGATTAATAATTTTAAAAATTTCGTCTTCATCTGTTGGAATAATTTGGAAAGAATTTAGTAAGTCAGGATACGTATTGTCAACCCGGATATTATTAGCTACATTAGGACAAGATTGCTGTTCTGCAAGCTTTTTGCCTATGTGAGCAAAGTAATTGTTAACCTCATTTATGTTATCCTGAGGGTGTTCACCTAATAGTAGGTTAGAGGAGTCTAGTTTAGGTTTGTGTGAATTAGTCAAAGATTTTACAACATTCCAAAGTTTTTTGCTATTTTTACCAGCTTCTTTAATATTTTTAATTTCATAACGTTTTTTAGCTTTTTTTAGTTGCGCATTACAGAAATTTCTGTATCGTTTGTATATAAGCTTCAAATCTGTATTGTTAGGATCTTTTTTAACTTTTTTGTGCAAATTGTCTCTATGTTTCATACACCTGAGTAATCCCATGCTAATCCATGGTTTGCTAATCCGTTTGCGTTTGGGGATATAAACTTCTTTGGTGTTAGTCTGAATACCATTGACAATTAGCTTTATTAGTAAATCTGTAGCCTTGTCAACTTCATCACAGCTTAAAATTTCTTGTATGTTCAATTGTTTCATATACTTATCTAGTCCAATGTGATCCGTTCTATTTATTTTATTGATTTTATATTCTATTTTTTCTTCAGGGTAGATACATACAGCAGTACACTCGTGGTCCGTGATGGATGAGTTAATTATAACACAAGTTGCTTCTAATTTTGTTTTTAGTAATACATGATCCAAACATGTTAAACCATGAGTTGGCAGAGTATGACCCGGTAGTATACCGTGACTAGCAAGGATGTTAAGATACTCATGAGAACTGTTGTCTTTGGTATTTGGAACAATGTCTATATTAATATCACCGCATATGATAATGTTCTTAAAGTAGTGCAGTTTCGATAGAAGTTGGTCAAGGGATTCAATGAAGTCATTAACATTGTGTCCAGGAGGACGGTATATGGCAATAATGCATGTGTCATCTTTGTATTTGAGTACAATACAGTTCGCACCAGATAATGAAGGTTCTTCGGTTGTAATATTAAGATCTTTGTTGTGATAAACTACTACACCTTCATTTTGTGAAAGGTGTTTTGTGGTGTTAATATAAGTGTAGTTATTGATGTTAGGAATGAAACTATCTGTTGATTTTAGCCAACACTCAGTAAGAATCACTACATCCCAAGGTAGGTCCGATCTATGTAAAAGTGTAAGAAAGGAAGGCATGTTTTTTTTTATACTACGAATGTTTTGGGCAATTATATTAAATGTGTGTGTTTTGTTATTTCTAAAAAAGTGTCTTTTAACATCATTAATGTCACTTCTAATTACTGCAGCAAGAGCAAGCGCATCCAGATCCGACTGAATAGTTTCTATATTATTCATAATTTATAAATATATATGTATATATCATACCACGAAACCATCGTGATATGTAATTATAAATTTGTTTTAAGGGAGTTGGATCTGGGCGTACTTGTGCTGCTGCATAGGTGACAAATAATTTGTTATTTATGTTGAAGCGATTATTTAAGTGCATACAAATTATAAATAGACTATGTAAATAGGTATGTATGAGTGAGAATATAAGTTTTTGTAATACAATCATTTTTTTGTAAGTACTTTTGTTGGAGAGTAATTTATGATAATATTTTAGAAACACAAAAGCATTTTTTATGTTAAGCTTAGCAAATACATCCTTAACTAATAATGTATTATTAAAATAGAGACTTAAATATAAACAGGAAATGAAAAATAGTGTAATTTTTAAGGACAAACATAGTCATATCGTTAGATCCGATAGTTTTGTTTCTTGATCAATACGAATTGGCGCGGAGTCCTCGTTTTTCTTCACGAACACATTCCCATGTGCTGTCCATGCAGCATGAAGCTGCTTGGCCTTAACTTGCTCTCGAGACAGATAGAAAAGGCGCCGGGCCTTAACAGATAGGTATTCTGATATGTATATAGTGCGCGAAGCACCTTCTAGTTTTAAATCCTCCGTGTTAAATGGTGAAATTTTTGAAGCGCGACGTTGTTTGTTCTCTGTTTTTATTTTGGACAGGAAAGATTCTTTTCGGTGAGTAGTTGTGAAGTCCACCACGATAGCCTCTGATTTTGAGCGGAAGATCTCTTTAATCTCCGACTTTTCGAGTTTGTCGAGACCGAGTGACGATGCAATTGTCTGAACGGTGGAGGTCAAAAGTGACTTATTTTCAGAATTCGATTTGGGTAAGTTACGAATTTCAATTGTTGTGCCACGAAAAGATTTTTCTAATAAATCTATTTGGTTCTCCAATTGAGAGATCTTGTTTTTATATTCACTATTTTCGAGCTCAAGTTTACTTACTTTTTAATAATTACACTTACTATGCGTTTCTATAAACGCCTACAGGATGTTCAAAATATTAGTTTTCTAGGTCACCCAAAAGTAATCTGTTATATTTAAAATTGAGGAAATGAGAATTATTTCCTCGTGGGCGCTTAAGTAGAAATATAATGCTAATTTTATACATTTACCAGGTAGTTTTGGGTGCGTTTAATAAAAGGAAATGAAACGTATTATATAAAAGTACTTGATTTTATATTAAAACGTTTGTTTTCATACCTTTGTCTTGAGAACATAATGAAAGTCAAGGTTATAAGCGATAACAGTTATAAAATATGTATTGAAATTGTTTCAAAATACGTTCAGAATTGGTTAGATTGGTTAGAACACGTTAAATTGGGTTTATAGAAAGATTATATTAAATTTATAGATAACAAGCATTCCGCCCGCGTTAAATATATTTTTCCCTAAGGTAAAAGTCTGATTATTCTGATGATTAAAATGGAATTATTGTAAAACTTTGTTATTAACCGATCAGTTGGTTGCGCGTGAAACTTTGCCATTAAAATATTAGTATAGATAAGATTAGGTTACATACACATCACAATTCAAGTAAAATAAAATAAAAATATTTATTTTTGAGAGAAACAAATACATATTTTTATTTTCATTTTGAGAGTTAACTTTAGTAATCATGTGTTATTTAATGTTTCAGAATACATTTCCACCTGTGGTAGCCCTCATCAAACTGTTTCATCCCGATGGAAAAGAGGCTAAAATGACCTTTAACCCAACCATGACCACACCGCTACACCTCAAGGAATTATACCAGCTCAATAATTTTGTACAAGTAAGTTCAAAGTCAAAGTCGAGAACTTAATTTCCATAGAAACAACGATTTACATAGACATAATGAGAAAAAAACTTCATCATCATCATCATAAGCGAAATTCGCTTATTTATGAAGATAAAACTATTTTTTAAAATAGAACCAAATATGTTACCGTTTATACAGTTCCAATCCATCACTGACAGAAGCACACTTTGGTAAATATTTTGACCGCAGGGTAATCTAATTCACAGATTCGGATAGTAACCAATATCGACACACTGACTTATTTTGTATTCTTAATCTAATAAATATGTATTATTATTTATTATTAACTGTGTGCATTTTATTAAATGTGATTATTACCATAACTACATATGTTATAGTCTTTAAACTGAACTATAGACAACTATTTCCCCCCGCGGCTTTGCCTTTTAATGAACTTTCCCGTGTTATAGTAAATTTTCCCACTGTAAAAAGTAGCTTATTTGTTATTCTGATATTTAAGCTACATTATTGTAAAGTTACATCAAAATTCATTCAGTAGTTTTTGCATGAAAGAGTAATAAACACCCAAACTTTCTTGCAAACTTTCGCATTTACCACATTAGTAGACTACCTGACTGTCTATCTACACATGTCATATTCACGTATTTCCAAATCCTGAACTAATGCCAAACTGTATTTGTAATATTTTGAATGAATCATGTCGTTGAACCTTGCTATAAATAGAGTGTAGCTCGGCCGTGTTTCAATTAGCATCTGTCCCACTTTAGGGGTCACTAGGGCTTTGATAGTCGAACCTATTGCAATTTACGTGTTCTCTAAAACTCTAAAACCTCGTATAAGAAAACATGTATTTTTTATTTTTACTCGTGTTTCTTGACAAACCACTTTACCGGATTGTCAATTTGGATGATTGGTGTCATGTGTGCTGGGCACACAAAAGAATTGAAGGGAACAAATATTTGAACTATCAACGAAATCGTATTTGCACTTGCCCTATGACATAGTAACGCTTAAGTGTTGTTATTAATTATTCTTGTTTTGTTTCATCTAATAATAATGAAAACATTAGGATTTAGAATTCGTTCCTTCACAGCTTGTCTCTAGATCTTTAGCGCTGCGTGTCAAATCTGGACCGGCTTACTTTTTTCTTTCGTCTTCCCACCTTTTCGTTTGTCTACCTTTGTTCCTTTTGCAGTTACGGGGATACCATTATTCTTGTCCATTTTTCCCTTTTTTAACGTAGTATACTAATACACGGTAACTCAACCTTTCAGGAAGCAATACAACGCGAAGCCTCGCTGGAAAGTCGTCTGCGCAATCTGAGAGAGTGCGTGGAACGGACGCGGGCGGAGGCGCAGGCGTCGTGGGAGCTGTTCGTGGGCGAGCAGCGGCTGCTCATGCGCGTGCACACGCTCGAGACCATGCTCTCCGTGGGCAAGATGCCCGACGCGCACAACGTCGCGCAACTGCTGCACGATAAGAGGAACTATCAGGTAACAGAGTGACCCGTACACGATAATATCAGGTAACAGAGTGACCCATATAAGATAAATAAATTGGTGACCCCTACTGGACATTCATGCGGTCCGCTCTAAAGAATAAGAGGAATTATCAGGTTCAAAGGTACCTTATTAACACATGTTGATACAATGTGTCTCCGCAATTTGTCTAATAAATGATTTAGGTTTCTTACTAATGTTTTGTAATACTTAGCAATGTATACAACTGAGGATTACCCATCACCCGTTTTGTATATTTTCCAATTTTCTCCCAGTAATTAGTGACTCATATTGTTTATTTGTTTAGGAAGTGGCACAGGAGAGCCTGCGCGCGGCGCACGAGCAGCGGCTCGCGCTGGAGGAGACGCTGGAGCGCCGCAGCCGGGAGGCGGCCGCGCTGCACCAACACAACTGCTCGCTGCGACTCGCTGCCAACAACGCACTGGCAGAACTGCAGGTAACTGTACAGGAAGTGGCACAGGAGAGCCTGCGCGCGGCGCACGAGCAGCGGCTCGCGCTGGAGGAGACGCTGGAGCGCCGCAGCCGGGAGGCGGCCGCGCTGCACCAACACAACTGCTCGCTGCGACTCGCTGCCAACAACGCACTGGCAGAACTGCAGGTAACTGTACAGGAAGTGGCACAGGAGAGCCTGCGCGCGGCGCACGAGCAGCGGCTCGCGCTGGAGGAGACGCTGGAGCGCCGCAGCCGGGAGGCGGCCGCGCTGCACCAACACAACTGCTCGCTGCGACTCGCTGCCAACAACGCACTGGCAGAACTGCAGGTAACTGTACAGGAAGTGGCACAGGAGAGCCTGCGCGCGGCGCACGAGCAGCGGCTCGCGCTGGAGGAGACGCTGGAGCGCCGCAGCCGGGAGGCGGCCGCGCTGCACCAACACAACTGCTCGCTGCGACTCGCTGCCAACAACGCACTGGCAGAACTGCAGGTAACTGTACAGGAAGTGGCACAGGAGAGCCTGCGCGCGGCGCACGAGCAGCGGCTCGCGCTGGAGGAGACGCTGGAGCGCCGCAGCCGGGAGGCGGCCGCGCTGCACCAACACAACTGCTCGCTGCGACTCGCTGCCAACAACGCACTGGCAGAACTGCAGGTAACTGTACAGGAAGTGGCACAGGAGAGCCTGCGCGCGGCGCACGAGCAGCGGCTCGCGCTGGAGGAGACGCTGGAGCGCCGCAGCCGGGAGGCGGCCGCGCTGCACCAACACAACTGCTCGCTGCGACTCGCTGCCAACAACGCACTGGCAGAACTGCAGGTAACTGTACAGGAAGTGGCACAGGAGAGCCTGCGCGCGGCGCACGAGCAGCGGCTCGCGCTGGAGGAGACGCTGGAGCGCCGCAGCCGGGAGGCGGCCGCGCTGCACCAACACAACTGCTCGCTGCGACTCGCTGCCAACAACGCACTGGCAGAACTGCAGGTAACTGTACAGGAAGTGGCACAGGAGAGCCTGCGCGCGGCGCACGAGCAGCGGCTCGCGCTGGAGGAGACGCTGGAGCGCCGCAGCCGGGAGGCGGCCGCGCTGCACCAACACAACTGCTCGCTGCGACTCGCTGCCAACAACGCACTGGCAGAACTGCAGGTAACTGTACAGGAAGTGGCACAGGAGAGCCTGCGCGCGGCGCACGAGCAGCGGCTCGCGCTGGAGGAGACGCTGGAGCGCCGCAGCCGGGAGGCGGCCGCGCTGCACCAACACAACTGCTCGCTGCGACTCGCTGCCAACAACGCACTGGCAGAACTGCAGGTAACTGTACAGGAAGTGGCACAGGAGAGCCTGCGCGCGGCGCACGAGCAGCGGCTCGCGCTGGAGGAGACGCTGGAGCGCCGCAGCCGGGAGGCGGCCGCGCTGCACCAACACAACTGCTCGCTGCGACTCGCTGCCAACAACGCACTGGCAGAACTGCAGGTAACTGTAGTTTACTATTCCATGGGACCACCAACAAGGTGGGCAGATGATTTGGTGAAGGCGGTTGGCTCGCGGTGGATGCAGGCCGCGAGCGACAGCAATGTCTGGAAGTCATATAGGGCGGCCTATGTCCAGCAGTGTACGTCCAATGGCTGAGATGAATGATCATGATGATGATTCATGGGACAAGGTCTTATAAGCTTCTTGTGACAAGATTGAAGAAGTTAACGTTAAGTAAAAATTAATTAAATTTGTATGGTATCAAAATAGCGCCGTTAATAGGGGTGATTTTCCTCATCACCCCTATTTTACGTTCACACTGCTGGGGACACATGGACTTCTCTCTTGATGAGAGAGATTAGGCTATAATTTACTACTGTTCAGTTGACGAATGTCACATATCAATCAAACTTATCAAAGTTCTCAGAATATGCCGTTTTCCTCACGATGTTTGCCTTCACACAAAGCATAAAAACATTTTGCAAGATAAAACATTCAGAGGTGTGCGGCAGGGCTTGACCCCATGACCTTTGCTATATTATTAGCTCTCACCTAGCAATTATAACAATACTGAGGTGATGTTTGGTATTTCCAGAAGCTAGCAGCGAGATGCGAGCGGAAGATGTGCGCGGCGCGACACGCCATCGCCGCGGCCGAGGAGCGCGAGCAGACCGTCAGGAACCACCTGCCTTTAACGGTAACTTATATTTGTTAACTACAACTTTATGACTATTAAGCACGGTGACATAAAGTCGGTGGTTTCAAGACCTGAGAAGAAGTTTTATAATCGGCTGGATGTCTAGAATGGCCCTATTTAGCCTAAAACGACTTTATTTATTGGTTTAGAATAAATGTGTTCTATGTTTCAGTCTACGTTCTTACGCGCTTAGGAACAGACGTGCGGACGCTCTGTAGTTGGAACTTAAAAAGTATTTTTCCCTATTGGTTGATTGTGGATCCGTGTCCTTACAGTGTGGTCCTGAAGATGTCCCACGTACTTGGGTGAAACAGTTGACCACATCCAAAAAGTGCTTTATTAAATCACGACACATCTAAATAAAACTTGTATTTACAGTATTCAGTACAAAACGGCGAAGCGAAGATGCTTATTCTAAGCACGGACAGCAATAAACTACTAGAGGCGAAGCGCGGCGCCTCCCTCGAGGACGCCGTCAGAGCGCTGCCCGACTACATCAAACTACTGCTGCCACAGCACTTGTTGAACAAGGTAACTACAACATCACTATAACACACAATATTGAAAATATACCCAAAACATGGATTGGGTATAATATATATCATTTTGGATCCGGATATGGATATATCGCACCTTGGGTAGAACAAGGGCATAACTACCAAATTTTCGAAAATTTACCTTAAAACGTTTTCAAAGCAACCTTTTCGAAAATTTTGTAGTTCGGTCCTTGTTCTATCGTATTATAACGTATGTTAATACGCACAAAATACCGACTTTGAGTACAATTTCTGAAATAGGAGTCCCCTTACTAATGGATATAAAACTAGCTGTTTCTTAGTTTTTCTGTTGGTATAATCAATACAACTGTAAAAACAATAGTTAATGTTTTAAATTGTTTATAATTTTGCAGGTGGGAATAAAAGCAGTCAGTGCAGAAGGAAAGTCAGCGAAAGAATTCGAGTTAATATTAAAGAAAAATAATATTTACAACTCCGAAAGTAAAGGTTAGTTGCAAATTTATTTTATGAAGTATAACCAGCGGCATGTAACTTTAGCGCTGACCGTTATTGCGCAGAAGTGAAAAATAAGGTACCTGAGGGGAGCTAGCGGGATGAAGGGCTGGCGTGCGAAGCGACGATTGGCTCTCCAGTTGCATTACGTTCCCCCCGCACTGATACGACACCCCGCGCACATCCAGTGTACAGTCGCGTTCTTAATTTTTTGTTCAATTTGAATTTGTTTGTTATATTTTGTTTTTTATGTTTTTTGTACATAGTTTATTAGTGTTGATAACCGTAACCACGACAGTTGAAAAGACAGTGAATAAATTTGAACTATACAAAAAACCGTCATAAATAATAAAAGTGACGAAAAATACAAGCTGGATGGAAAATATAAATTAAATACTTAAATGTAAATACTTATAAACAATGTCAATAACGTTATTTAGCTAATAATTAATTAAAGGTATAATTGTATTGCGCGCGCGACAGTACCCATGCGCAGCTATCCCCGCCGCGTATCGTTCAGCGCTAAACTTACGTGCCGCTAGTTATAAGTATATCAAAATATCTAGCACCCGTAACACAAGCTTAGAGTTTATCATGGTGATGTTGCTGTGTGAATTGTTCAGCAATATTTATTTTATTTATTTATTTAGTGAAAGTAGGTGTTTATTCTGGCAGATTGTTTTTCAGAAAAGGAGCTGAGCGAGGACGGCGTCGGCGGCAGCGGAGAGGACGGCGCCGAAGACGGCGACCTCTGCACTGACGACGAGAAACAGTCGCGACTCAACCATGACTCAACAATTCTATGTAATTACATACTTCTTTTTATAGTCATTGACTCATTTTTAATTTTTTTTCTATACCTACTGTTTTTTAATATTCAATGTTATTTTAAATATGAGAAAATGGTATACAAAATATTACAAGATCACAACGTTACTATGGTCTTCGAGTGGGAGTCGAATCCACGGCTTCCAGTTAGCCCTGGTTGCGCTAACCACCGGAATTTATCCCTTAGCAGTTTACCGAATATTTCAGTTAGGCACTGATTGCGCCATCTATCAGTTATCAATGCCCAAAGTTGCATTCAGGATTCAAGGTGACGTTGTGATCTTGTATTTTTGTCTATACCACTTTCTTATACTTAGAAAACTTAATTGTGAGTCAATCACTATAAAAAATAAATATAAGTACTTAAAATACAGTCTTAAGCTTATATATTATTCTGATATATAGATAGAATTATTCGCTCGCGGCTTTTCCCGCGGTGGATATTATTTTTTGTTGTATAAATTGTCCAGCAATATTTTAATTATTTTTTGTAGCGGACCAAGCGAACGATATCGAGAACAATTCGGATGGCGAACGCGACTTGCACGCGGACAATAACGCAAACTCAACTTACACAGACTCCAGTACTAGGGAAGATTCGCCGGTAAGACATTCATATTTATTTATTTAATAATCATATACATACACAAAAACAAAAGGAGACATGAGCACCGCGGAGACCACGGGTCGACAAACGCAGCGTCGGACGTCCACCAAAAAGACGGACAGATGATCTTATCAAAGATCCAGATCACGGTGGATGCAAGCTGCATCTCAGCAAGTTGCAGCAGTGGATGTCCGATGGCTGAAATGATGATGATGAATGATCCTCTTGCTGCGATGCGAGTTAAGGCTCGCAGTAAGTTGATTCACAGAACAATAATTTAAACTGGTATATTCCATTAACTTGTATTGGTGCTGTAGGCCAGCACGACACAGATAATTTATTTGAGAATAGTCAGTTCTATACATATTAGTTAAATTCGTTTACAAACTGTGCAAAATAATGTATACCCCAGAATAATGTAAATGAATAATGATCAGTCATGTTAAGATTCTGTCGATTCTACACGAATAAAAACTTCAAAAACGAGTTACACTCAACATTAGGTAACAATCGCGTGACTAGGAAGGTCAGCGATTTACAAAAAACGTCTCTCGTTTCAACCACGGCTATGCAATTTATGAAGGCTGATTTTATGAACGCTGCTTTTAAGAGCTCTGATTTACTGATCCGACTGACTACTTTAAACGTACTTCGACCTCCCGTTTTATCTTCAATGCAATTAAACTTAATTATGAATATGTTGGATCTTCACGCCTAATTTATTCAAGAGATTACATTTGAATGCGAAGTGATATGATTTTTTTGGTTGGAAACTATTATTCATGCAGCAAATAAATTAAGCTTCTATATGTGCATAAAAGATAAGATAGTATTAAATATAACTGCCTACGTCATTACATCTTTGTTGCTCAAGACTTCACAACAACATTACCTAGAATATTTTGAGTTGGGATTTATTAAAGCGTAGACAGAGAATGACCGCTTTATATACCTTAGTCTGACTTGTGTTTCTTTTTAAATTTATAATTTGATCACTATTCTAGTTTACATGGAATTAATTATTCATAAATCATACAACATTTATATACCTTTTCATTATTGTGATATACCTTTAATTAAAACATCCCACCTTATTTTATTATATTTCACTTCGTTATGTTCTATAGGAATCACGAATGACTAAAGTCAGTACTAGCCAGTTGAATTCCTAAGAATCATGCTGAACACGCTAACATAATAATGTAGTGTAGTGCAAATAGATCAAAGTGAATGTTTGCCAGCCAATTAAATCACGGCCGTTGACCCCAGATTGAAGACCGCGTTACTTCCTTACTCATTACATAACCCTACCAGATGCGATCTTCCATTGTATTAAATTCAAGCACGAAATTGCAAGGGTGTTATTGTAATTACGTATGTTAATGAACAATTTTTACCTCGGCTGCTCTCTTTGTTCGTTGATATATTGCAGATTATTGTGTAGTTTGTGTGATGACACGGATTAATGTGGTCGTGAGTCATTGGGGCGGTGCAAGGGCGGGTGACGCCCCCGGACCGCCCAGTAGTGATGTAAGCATCCCCACTGCTGGTACATTTACACTGAAACCAGGTTACCTGCGCTGTTTATATGGACTATCTATTGTTATCTACCGCTGCGCTTAGCCGGACTTTGTACTGTGTCGTACTGGACTGTCATAAATAATGCTACTTATATACTGAAGATACTAATTTGGTACTCATGTTAGACAATCCACTAGGTATTATTATGACAATGCCGTGAATTTTGTGTTTCATAGTATCAAAAACAAAATCTTTTACATTTTACAAAATTTAACGAAAAAAGCGTTGTTAAACCCCATTATTAAACGTGGGTAGGTATCTGAATTGTAAAGTTTTGACATCATATGTTTATCATAAAAAAGATACTTGTAGAGATTTGTTTGAATAAATATTACCTGTTTTCGTTCTGAAGTTACCGCCTTGCGGGTTGACTGGCAATGTAGTTGATTTTCCTTATTGGAAATGGACTATTTGCTATCAGTATTTCGTAGATTTCACTTAATTAATACCAATGTCGGGTTATTTATGATTGACTCACAAGGATTGAGGTCTGATAATGGATTGTCTTATCAGATATGGCATGTTTAATTTTCCGTAAATTATAATTGGCGAAATACCGCTGCTGTTTACGATTTAAAACCAAAGACAAATTATAATTGTTATTTAAACATATTTTTAGGAACCACATCATATTGTAATTGCTTGTGGCCCAGTGCTAGGTGTAGGTTATCGGTCTGATGCATTGTGGAAGCAATCTACGTTAGTAATATTTTAGGCCTAAAGTCTACTATTAGTATTTTTCAACGATCATATTCTGCATACTCCTTACATTGTACGAACGCTTTATGTAGGAGATTAGTGAAATATAATTGCATTCAAAACAAAAGTCACAAATAAGTAGGTCACTGAATGTTTTCGCCTAAGATCTATAGGCATAATTCTGCCATCTTCTACCATATCTATTTAAATTGTAAACTTGGCAACCGTCGGATGCTGTATCTCTTCCTTGAGTCTTGACAAACCGCGATTTTATACCAAATCCTTCAAGACCTAATTACTAGATTCTATTTGTAGAGAGATGTAATATTATGATGATCATCATCATTTCAGCCCATCAGCACACACTATTGGGTATACCTAGGCCTCATCTATAATACGCCAATCTTTTCGATCCCTTGCGACTCCCAACCAATTACTCCCAACGACTTTTTGAATATCATCAGACCATCGAGCGGGTGGTCTTTCTCTCTTTCTTATATAAAGTTGTTATGATAGAGATAGTAAATGAATAAACAGGGTTTTTATAAACTTTTTATTGGTCCGTTCTGATTCTCGTTACCGTCCAGCAGAGCAGCAAAGCCGGCGTCGAATACGCGAACGTCCTCCGCGTCATGGCCGGCTTGAACGAGGAGATCAAAGTGCTGCGCGAGCGGCTCAGCGCTGTGACGTCAGAGAACGAGCAGCTGCGGTCGGTGCGCGACGAGCTGCTGGCGACGCAGGGCGAGGCGCGCGAGGAGCCGCGACCGGAGCCCGAGGACGCCGCCACTTACAAGGCGAGGATCGCGGACTTGCAGGTCAGTGGGAATGTCATGGTCAGTTGTAGCATAGTGACGTCAGAGAATAGACAGCTATACGCATTGTGAGGCCCGCGAGGATTCCTAGAAATAAAATAATAATTAGCTTAGATGTCCCAGTATATCAGACATACACAAGTACATAATTTTCTTAGAATGTTTGAATTGAATTTACTGAGAAAGATTATTTACACCACCCCTGGCTGACACTTTCCTAAGAGATTTATATAACAGAAAACGTGCAGTCGTTCACCGTGTAGTCACTGCCGTGCTGTGAACTGTACCAACTTGCTACGATCACAATATCCTGATCACCTATGTGGTTATGGTTATACTACATATTCTGAGGTATATTGGGGTGATCCGTGCCCAGTATTTTGTCTTAATATTGGTATGATCTACAACATTTATTCCATTCCAGGCTCAACTAACCCGCTCCACGGTTGCCGAGGAGGCGAACGTAGCTGAGATCCAGCGGCTGGCGGGCGCCGCGGCCGAGCTGCAGGCCGAGCTCGCGTTCCGGCCGGCGCGCGCCGACCTCGACCACCTCTCCGCACTCGTCGCACAACTGCGCACAGAACTGGCCAACAAGGAAACGACCACCAACCCGCCCACCACACAGGACAAGTGCGTCGAAACCTCCTTCGAGAAACAAAACGAACCCGACATAGACACCGGCAAAATCTCCGCCGACATCGACGAAATGTTCCGCCTGGACTTTGACGACGAGGACGATACCGACTCCGCCGATACGGAGATCAACAACGACGCCACCGATGAGGGACACGTCAGCGCGAACAGCGAGTTCGTGAAGCTCGGCGACGAAGCTCGCCTGCAAGTCACGCTGGCGAATGGATCCCTGCACGCTTTGGAGGAGGAGTTAGTGCGCGCGAAAGAGAGCTGGGCGGAAGTCAGCGCGGAACGAGCCCGACTAGCGACACAACTGGCCTATCTACAGACCAAGCCAGCGATACGACTGAATCCGACGTATTTAGCTGCTTTCGCAGTCCCAGTCATCGCAGTCTTACTTTACTACCTCCTGCTGCCGCACATCTCCTGATTGACGGCCACCTGGGACCCGCCCGGGTACACGTAGCCCCGCCACAGTACCTTGAACTATTAACGTAACGGAGAACCCGCCTCCACACTTTGTACCTTCGAATATTTTATGCGCGCTTAGATTATATACCGATCGACGGTTAGGTTAGTTATAAAGTATGTTCGGTGACGGCTCGGTGTATCCGGAGGTGGGTTGCTAAACTGCGAGTGGAAAGTGCCATGTGAAACCGGTGCACGTTTCGAGATAAACATACTAGTGTTGTTGAAGTGTCAGTATCGTATCGATAGTATAAATTGATTGTTGATATCTGCCATAATGTAACTATATTTAAATTTTAAGGCCTAACGACTGTTCTAAATTATAATGTCCGAGGTTTATCGAAATTTCTGCCGAACGTTGTTCATAGACTGCACAGACCTGTTTTGTTAAAGGTGATGTTTAGTGTGTTCATAATTATCTAAGGGGTAGGTCGTGTCGCCTGGCTCAGCTCGCTTGCACCTCGATACATATCACGGCGGTCGGGCATTTACCGAGGGCTGGATTTGTTACTCGCCTCGTTCAAATCTTCGAATCGTTTGCATTTTTCTAGTCTTTAGAATTGTAGAGGATGCATCGAAATTTGCTATCCATCATTTTTACAATTTTATAGCTTTACGAATTAGATAATGGCCCTCCGTCTGTGAACGCATTTATGCATCACATACTTTTTAATGTTTTTTGACAATACCTATTGTAGTTTGAGAAGAATAATTTTGTTTGCACATAGAATGATGTCGGGCGGCGCATGCTGTCTGTTCCGATACTTGTTTGAAGAAATGCGAGTTTGGTTTAGTTTAGCTATGAGAGTGTAATGTTTCCGTTGTACCGGGCACCGGGCCCCGTACACCGGGCATCGGGCTGCACTGCAATAAGCCGCGGCATCTCTCGGCCCCTCAAGATGCTTAGCTCTGTGATGTCAAGGCCAATAGATAATTTTGTAACAAACTTGTATAATTAACATTTAAATAATTATATCTTTAATGAATTATATCTTTACCACGTTGAATTCTACTATCGATAAATATTTATTATTTTAATTGTTGCACTGATTTTGTTATGTTCAATGTTTTATTTTGGGTCCCTACCTTAATGTAAATAAATTTGTATCCTATAATCGCCTTTATTTAGTTTCGTGTCGAAGACTTGTTTAATTTTATTGAAAGGATTGAGTTAAAGTAATATACGTTCAATGTGGATGTACTGATAAATTTATTGGAAATAATATTGATTTGTTTAAAATATTGTTATTTTCTTTGTTGTCTCCCGTTAGCTATCTTGTCATGAGTCACTAGTCATATCTAAGTATAGATTTAAGGTCACAGCCCACTTACACGACCCTGCTCCACCACCGTCTACCGGCTTCAATCGTACAACAACACGAGTACAAACAACGAGTAAAACAAGTTGTTTTTCCGTAGTATTCTCCTAGGGAAAAACAAGGTTCAATCAAAATATGACGTCAATCGCCTATACCTAGTAGTACCAGATAAATAATTGCAAAAATTTATTCTAACAGATTTCAATAATTCTGGTGTTATTTTGATCTTCTGGTTTTATCCTGTTAGTTATTTATTCCTTGCAAATTAGGGTCTTTACTAACACTAACTCTGAGTTCAGCTTTAGGTTAATTACCGAATATGGCCACTTTTGGTATGTCTAATATGCAAAATGGTAGTATCTAGTAGAATAGTGAGGTATTATAGTTAGATTTACCTTGAATATAAATTATTATATGCCCACTTTACATTAAAACGTTTCATTACCTACATAGGTGCATGTATGTTAGTTATTCAAGACGTTGCTTTTAGCAATATTATTTTCCATTTAAAACACACAACAATAATAAATCATTCATTGTCACGGGGCGTTCAGAATGCTGGGCTTATTAGCCCTATTTTTCTGAAAAAACCGCTTATTTTTACATCTATCTATTTTACCCGAAGCCTGTAGGTTAGGTAGGTACTTATACCTATATAGATAACTACATAAAAACCTTAAAATCACACATGTTTAATTTTTTACTGAATAGGCCAAATAGGTTTAAAACTGTGGTTTGAAGCTTATTCTCGACTAACAAACAAATCCTACCCCTTTATCTTAGGTATTAGTAGGTATGAATATCTTTTACAAATTGTATTTTAGTTATCTTACACTAACATATAAAAGCGATAAATCTTGTAATAATTCTTCTCTTCTGTCTTCTTTCTTCTCAGACGGTCGATAAAACGTATAAGCGATACAAACGGACGAAGATCCCACCGACCTCTAATAACCGGTCGCACTGAGAAGCTCGTCCGGGGGTAGCACTTGATACTTCTTCGTTGTTCTTCTGTCTTCTCTTCTATGTATTCTTCTTGGTAAGTAACCTTCTTCAAGTTAACATTTTACGCACGGTTCCACAAGGTGCATATACCTAGGTATATTTTGTTTGTTTGTACAATATAAATGTTTGTGTGTTGTGCATTAACTGTACGAGTAACATAAATAATGTTAGTACCTACTTGAACCTAACCTAACCAAGAACGCAACTTCAGGACAACTTCTAAGCACATGGCTTAGAACAGGTTTAAATGTTCTATGTTTTGTGTCTATCCCGTTTTAATACATAACCAGCATTATTTTAACTAGTACCTATTAGATAATCATATAAGTAACTAATATTTTTACATAATAATATTATAAATGCAAAATGGATCTCGCGGGAAAATACTTTTTAACACGGGAAAAGTCGCAGGGTGGAAGCTAGTTTAGTATGTACCTATTCATTATTTACTTTGTCGACGTTGAGGATGATGTTGCATTTTATTCGAGTGCTACAATTAATGTGGACTCTATCATGTTAAATAGCGTTGATAAATATACTGGATTATTTGAGCTGATATCAAAAACAGTGCGCCATCAATACGAATTCTCAAAACAAATAATAATTCGATTTTTTTGGTAGACGATTCACACAGCAACATCTTTTTAAATAAACCAAGCATTAATCGGAGGAAACGCAAAGCGCTACGTTAAATAATTCACCTGTAAACAGCGGATGGTTAGCGCGGCAAATTCAGCGTCGGTGAAACTACCTTCCGTCGACCTTCGATCGGCGCGGGCGGGCGACGAGTGGCGCGCCGGAGCCCGGTGAACGAACTCACCTTGACAAATGCACCATTTGGCATTGTTCGCGGGAAAACCGGCGGCCTTGCGCGCGCGCGCCTCCGACCAATCGCAAGCCTTCGCGCCACAGCCTGCGCTGTTTTGGCGCGAACGGCGGCGCTGCTGTCGCTGGCCGGCGATTTCAGCGTGACGCTGACGACCTTTCTACGTACAGTGAATGACATGATATTCGGACAAGCTAGTCTTATACAATTCGCTTAGACGGAATATTTTCTGGCGAGTACCGTTTTGTAACCTACTTGGGTTTGATCGTGGTTATGAGATCTAACATCTGCTTGCTACAGATAAGTTTGTACTTTACTTAGTGCAAGTTATATTTCTTATAAGTACGTACCTAATACGGGGAGCACAATGAGAAAACTCACAGGTCGTCGTGATATTTTATGATTGGTCCGTGAATGGAGACCAAAGGCCTTAGTTATTGAAATGAAATACTTGTTCTAGGACCTACCTACCTTATAATCAAAATAATAGATAAAAAATGTTAGACGAGTACTTACCTAATATTTCCTAATGTTATGACCCACTAACCTACTTAAAAACTTGGTATTTTCCTAACATTATTAATTTTAAGCGTTTGTGGTCACAAAAGCTAATCTTTTTTAAAACCAGTTGGTAAGATGCCATTGTTATAATAACAAATACCGAAAAGTCTCTTTCTACACCTTCTGGTAGTTTATCTAAGTAGGTTCGCACCGCACGTAATACACAATTTCTATTAGTGAATTGGTTAAACCAACTAGCTAGAGTTCCTGCAAGACGCAACTAGTGAAAGTGACGCTCGCTTCACGCTACACTGATTTAGCACAGACTGATGTAAGCACTAATCTAGTGAATTCAATAAATTTCTTTTAATTCGTCTAATAAAAAGCCGCTCATATGCCTATGTTTGAAGAATTACAATAATTAATGACAATTTTTTATTAAACATTTTCTTTATATCAGTATTTTTCGTTGGTCTCTAGGTTTCCCAGTATATTATGTATAAACTAGAATAAATATTTAACAGATAAATCTACAGTAGAAAGCAAAACGATATGCGCAAGAGCGTTGTTTCACTATTTATCAAAATGGCGCCGGCGAAAACCTAGCGTGACGTCAACGAGACAGCAAATCTGCCAAACGCCTCTATTTAGCAAAATAACACTGCGTTATTGCTATTCTGTGGTAATTTGATACGGTCGCAACAGCCTCGGCAGTTCCAGCTAAAATGTAATTGCTTTGAAACTGCTAGACAGGCACATTATTAATAAAGCCTATACAGGGATTGTGGTTTTCCTTGTCCATCCTACAAATATATCGGAATTATGAATGATTCAAAATGTTATTGACAGTAATTTATGTTCAGGAATTGGAGTAAGATGGCGATATGTGTATCTGCAGTAGAGCGATACAAATGAAGATAGTAAAAATAGGGTGTAATTTAATTTAATTCTACAATAATATTTAAATATTATTAGGTTTTCAAACTTTTTAATGATTGAGAACGGAAAAGGACACTTCTTATTCATTCAAAACGTCTCTTTACGAATCACAATTTGTATCTTAAATAAAAACAATGTTTATGGACTTATACATATAATAATTTGTATGCTCCCGTTCGTAGCACTTTGCTACGAACCTGCTACGCCGTAGCAGAGCACGTGCCAAATATTTCCCCCGCAATTTAATAAGGAAGATTATTATCAATTATTTTGACTTTGTTAAATTGTGTGTTATGAAAGAGATAATAAAATAGAAATAACAAGTCGGTTAACGAATACAAGGTGCTGAACCAAAACTCAGACGAAACCAAAGCTAATCTGTGATAGGAATACCCATTGGTATGATTACGGATATAGGCATTAGTAAATCTCGCCGTATTTCTGATTATGATTGAGACATTTTCAAAGCACGACTTTCTTAAATGTTTATATATATATTGTTGTTGTAATAGTAGATTATAGAGTTCGTGTATAGAAAAAGGTTTGTGTAATAAATATTTCCGCTAAAATAACAACACTGAATTACAAAAATTGACTCAATTTCAGGTTTTGTAAACCATTAACGGGTTAATAACTTTTGCGCAAAAAGGGATTCATCATCTGACAACTGTATAATTTCAATCACGAAATTCTCTGCAATTTAAATGCAGAAATCAAATTTTATTCGGTGTTTTTACAAAAATCCATTAATCAAAGTCGAACCCTGCCTAATAAGTCTCGGGTTGATACAAAATTTATAAATCTTACTGGACCCTAATTAATGTAATATTCCGTATCTTACTGCAACTTTTTATAGTCAATTTGATGACTGGTTGATGTCTGCAAATTATACACCCACATAAGTTTGTTGTCCCTTTGTTGAATCGATTTGGTCCATATTATAATTAAGATATGTTTCAATTCTTGGAACTCGATATATTTATACTTCAATGCATATTGGAGAGACCTGTGCCCAGAATGGACTGTAAAGATGACGATGAATAATTTATCATACAACTATGAAACTAAACAATAAACATGAGACAAATGTAAATGTATAAATTTAACGGTATAAGCAAATATAATATAAACTAACAAAAATATACCTTGTAAACAAATAATGTAATATTTTTATCAAATTAATTTCCGAATAACACGTTAAGACAAGTTGGCAATAAATTTTAATGTAGGTATGTATAGATGACCTCTAAAACGAAAGTCGTGCGACAGGTTCTATAATAAAATGACTCATTGTATTAAAACCATCCTGTTTTGTATATTTTAGTAATAACAAAATATTTTTATAAAAGGAAGCTTGCGATGTTTTGCCCTATTAACGTTCCCACTGCTGGGACACAGTGACTATTGGCGAGAGAGATTAGGCTTTTATTCACCACGCTGGTCAAGTGTGGATTGAATGTTATAAATCCTTCAAATTCTTCAAAGTTCTCAGAACATGGCGATTTCCTCACGATGTTTGCCTTACCGTTTGTGTTTGAGTTCGTGTTTTTAAATCACACGTAATTTTCAAGAAGAAAAATTAGAGGTGTGCGAAAGATTTGAAACCACGACCAAAAGTCGCGTGTGCTCCCATTTAGCCAACAACTTTTGAATAAATGTTGTTATAATGCCTAAGATTGCCGATCTTAGGCATTATAACAACATTTATTCAAAAGTCTACTATAGTGAACTGTTCTTTAATATACTTTACATTGTATAAAACGAATACCTTCTTACACTATTTATAAACCTTGTATTTGAATGATAAGAAATGATAAGAAGACTCTACGTAAAAGTTACTAAGTATATTTGAATAAATTTGAATTCACCATATACACTACATTAATCTATCCTTTATCGAAAACTGTTTGAAAATCGATCGTGCCGCAAAAAAATATATTCTAGGAAACAAAAGGCGTCATAAATTGAAGTATCTAGGTATGTAACATGATACAGTGCTTGTTGCTGTATTCTGCAATATCTCGTTTTATCATTTACTGAACGGTCTTTAGTGTGTGAGTCAGATGTCGTTGACCCTGACACGTCACAATACCTATACAGGGTGCCCTAAATATACCCCCTGGAGGGGAATACCCATAGTTGATAACTTGTATTAAATGAGATTTTATTAGGCTGAGATCTATGTAGTTATCTTATGTGATAAGAACCTTAGGAGTCGGGAATGTCATTGATAATGGAACAAAGAGTGATAAAATTGCCGGCTAAGATGTAGGTTAATAATTTTTACTGTTATATTTCATCCATCTTATATTTCTTTCTTTTCTGTTTTCACACATTATTCTGAAAAAGACATTCATTTTTTTTAATGTCGACATAGTTTTATTTTTACATTTTTATTTTTTTTGACACTAATTTTACTAAGACACGTTTTTTTATTGCCGTGAAACATGATTGAAATCTTTTACATTTCTCAAAAACTGTACCTACTGTAGAAAATAGTTAGATCAAATTCGAAAAAATTAACAGCTAAAAAGTATTTACATATTCAATATAAAATTTAGAATCTATGTATATGTTACGGCTAATACCCGAAGTGCGGCTACACCTAGTTCTAACCGGCTAAAACTAGGTGTAGCCACTGGCTGTTGGTTAAACCTAGTATTAGCCGATTATTTTCGGGTAAAACTAGGTGTAGCCTTCATCATGCCGGCTACAACTAGGTTCAGCCATTCCCTGTTGGATAGAACTAGGTCTATCCGATATCACTCCGGCTAGAACTAGGTCCAGCCATTCCCTGTTGGATAAAACTAGGTCTATCCGATATCACTCCGGCTAGAACTAGTTCCAGACAATCCCTGTTGGATAAAACTTGTTATTATTCTATTATATAGTTTATGTTACTTTATAATATAAGTGTGATTTATAATTAAAATAACATTCTTTAAATTATAATATGTAACTAATTATTGTCTGTTGTTAAAAATGTTCTTGATTGTTCCTATTATATTAAAAATTGCATGCTATCGGCAGAGCCGTAACATATACAACAATGGTACTGGAATATATCTAATAATAAAACAATGTAAAGTTTAATTACCTGGTTTGGTCTGGCCCACCCTGTATAGTCGAGACACATTACATTTAGCAACACGTACTTTTTGCATCGCACCTCGTCAGATAGCGATGCCGAACTAAATCCGGGTGAGCATGTTCTAGACATTTTGAATGTATATTAAATGTATACTTACTCGTATATTGTCCAGCAATATTTATATTTATTTATTTAACAACAACCCAATAGTTATCTTATGTCCGGGATATATGCGGTTAGGAATTGTGTCATATCATAATGATAAATTGCACACTGTGTCATGATCTGTATTCACATTGAATCTTTATTATAATTTCTCTAAAATGTACGAAAATAACTTCTACTAGCCATTATTATGTTCTCAGAAAATAATAACCTTTATAAGGAGTTTCCTTCCGTTGGCATTCTGATTAGAATTCACTGCACGTATACATATTATACATTTGAATACATTAATCATTATTTGAGCAAGGTACTTTGTTCTATTGGTTCAGTGAACTTAGGGCCCTTTGGTAGTATTTAATTCCATCGATAGTCTATTTAAATACACAGGAATTCAATAGCGTAACAATTTCTTATTGAAACAATTATTAGGTACTTACTTAAAAGACTATAGATAGATAGACCAATGCCATTTTGTGGTTAAAATCTTTTTTATAATAATATTATTTATATATTTTATTTGGTATAATGAGTTTTATAAATTTTACCTGAATAAGATGGAACGTGACCATAGTTGTAACTAACTCCCTTGTAATTTATGCATCCACCTGATCGATTGAAACCTGAAACAAATAACAATTACAATTAATTCCTTGAAATATTGTTTGAGTATTTATTCCAATTAAGATTAAATAATTAAAGCAAAACAACAAAGTCGTATTATAGATACAATTTTGCTTAATATTATCAGATTAACTTATTTATCAAATAATTTAGATAATGAATTAATTCCAATATCTAGATGTTTCTATGTCTATCCAATAATATGATTCTATAAAAAATAATTATTTTCAAAATTTATTTAGACTGAAAAAAATTAATAATGTTGTACTATGAGTTAAAATTGGAACAAACTATGATTTTATTGGTCTATATTATTCCTATTTTTTTTATACTGAGTGGTATTTGTCGTTCATAAGATTATAATTTACCTACCTAATATAAATGACTTTTTAATGGAGAAGAATATTAAATTTAACTGACACAGAAATTTATTATTGAGAAAGTTAATATGATTATTATAAATATGTAGTTTTAAATTGATTAATTTTACATGCCTAAAATTAAGGCAAAACATGTATGGTGCTGTGTGTATACCTCACGGGTATACCTACTAAATATATTGTAACAACTTATGATCCGTGTTTGCAAATAAATATTTATTTATTTCTGTAACAGAACAATAACAGAGTTGAACTTGGGAGAGAATCATAAAACATCCTTAAAACAATACAAATTAATTTTCCTTAATAATCGTCATATTTCGAGGAAATGGCTGCAATAACGAAACCAGCCGACTGTGAATTTAATCGCCGACACACTATGACTGGTGTGATCATGATGTCACCCATTAATGTGACCAACAGGTGATATAGGACTTCAGCTAAGTAATGTGTAAGGGAACAATAAAAGTTTATGTGAAAATAGTTTGTCTAGTCTAGCCATAATCCGGGCGTTCATGATAATATCCTATAACATTATAAATACATAATATATGGACAATTCAATGATTACAAGTAGGTCAGTGGGCTATCGAAAAAGATAACCAAAATATATAAATAATTTTACTTTCAAAATTATTTATTATTTTAGTATCCAATTTTCTATACAAAATATACGCCCTACCACATGGCGTCGTTGTGGTGTGGTTGTGGCTGTGGATCATTGTTTATAACAATTATTTTGTCCCAGATAAGGAAAAAATAATATATTCATAAATACATTTTTTGACACACCCAGTTGTCGTTTATTATAAGGTATTTAATTTTACTATTATGTCTGAGTCGAAAATAAAAAATCATTTCTTTTATATGTACTCGTAAATAAATATTCATAACGCTCGTTACCACTAGAGAGTGGTATTTCATTGATCACTTTCACATCTAACATGAAAGGCATTCCGATCACTATTAGTGGCCAAGAGAACGCCATGCCATTGATATGATAAGTGACTGTTATGCCCACTATCGTAACGGTGTGCAAGTGTCTTATTATCTTACTAGATGTGCCCTAACCTACACGTCTTATCATAACTGGAGTTTGAATAGCCTGTGTCCCAGACGACAAATATTTATCTACCAAATTTCATCAAATTCGGATCATTTATTTAAGTGTTATGGAGGAAAATACATACAGAAAAAATCTAAGAATCGTTAAATTAGTTTTTATATATAGCCTACATAAACACAATATCTCTGAAAACAAACTAACGTACTACATGACCGACTCTTACAGATTTATAATTAGTATAGATTACTATAGATGATATCTCAGCTCATGCTAAACGGAACCCTATGTCTGGGACATTGTTGAGTAGAACAGGATTTGGCAAGACCAATTATATCTCTTATGATTTGTAGAGTTACTGTACCTTATCAACTTGTAATTAATACCTAAAGATTAGCATTGTTTTAAAAAACGCTGTTAGATCTAAGCAGTCCGCAAGAATAACAATTCAAAAGTATTTATTAGAAAACTAGCAAGAGCATTCCCATAATGGTGATAAGACCCGTGCTCCACTCCACCACTAAGTCAGTTACAAGCGGCGCTGCTTTCCTATAAATAAACGAAGCTAGTATCGAAGTTTCAGCTCTTTCCGTAAGACTTGAGAGGTGGCGCCGACTCTACGTCACAGTCAGCTGTGTTTACAGAATACTACATAGCACTTATGGAACTCAATGGTGTTATCAATGTGACGTGTTTAAACAGCTTATCAAATCGTTCCAATGTCGTGGTAAATTAGCCATAAAGATTATGAACGAATGAAAAATGTTTTGTAGTGATTTATTTTTTGCTTGGACTTGTTTTTTACTGTAGGTAGGTATTATTGTAGTTATGTACTTGTAATGTAGTTTTATACAAAGGTCTATAATTGATAACATATATAGCAGACTGCTAACTAGCAACGTTAAAAAATTATGTAATACGTTTTCAGGTAGGTACCTACTTATATTAACATGTTTCTAATTATTGTCAGGAGATGTGTTTAATGTTCAATTAAATTTAATTATCGTTCAATTCGATAATATCAGTGTTAGAAAATAACACACGTTAAATTCTGTTTAATTATTTACTTGCAACTGTTCCCAATTTAACCTATTGTCCCAATTTAAGTTTGTATTTAGTATCTAAGCCATGAAAAATATCTAGAAAATAAATATCTACTTATCATATTTTTGATGCATAAATCATTTGAGTAGAATGATAAAAATAAAACGAGTTACATAAAGAAACAGCTGCTTGCGCGGCAGCATTCCTGAGGGAACGCCAGGAGCGAAACAAAAACTGGTTAATTACATCAGAAATGCGCAAGAGTCGATGAAAAATTCCTGTAGCTGTTTGTTTACTGTCGCTGCCAAAGTTTTGAGTGATGAAAATTGTGATCAGAGTGACTGTGGTCGTGATGAATTGCGCTTTATTTTTTGTATGTTATTGGCTAACCTCTAAATTTTATATTTACACAGTTTTTATTAGCTTGCTGGGTTTCAAAAATATTTGTCAAAGTGAATTTTACTTTAGTGGCGAGGTAGTTTAGAACCAGGAGAAGGACTTTATGCTTCTTTTTACAGCAGGAAAATAATTTATTTTAAAAAAGAATACAAATTATTTCTATAAATAGGGCGTAAGATAAAATAAAAGATGACACAGCCGCACAGACGGGGCTTTACGTTGGCTTTTGAACTTACAAGGAAAATTATAACAGATACGTATGATATTTTTGGTTTTCGAGTATTTCTCTCTAGTTCAGAGAGAATTCCTTGTGTCCCAGCAGTGGGAACGGAAGGGGTGATTATGTAGAAGTATTGGGTATGAAACTAAACAATATATTTATTTATTTATTTATATAGGAACATCAACAGAATCAACATGGACACAATGCAAACATTCGCTATTTAGGAGTTTTATAAATTCATGTTATTCTAATTATAGATGAACACAGCATGCTTATAATTTAAGGCATATAAGTAGTCATTACCTACAACATATTATAAAACAAAGTCGCTGTTCTTTAAAACTACACAACGTATTTTGATGATTAAAGAGGAAGGTTTAAAAGTATGTAATTAGTTACCCGAAGCAAATCGGGACGGGTCGCTAATTGTAAATATAATCGTGCCAAGAGATGGTTTTGTTTCTGGTTGCTGTTATTTTGTCAGCGGCTGTTGCATAGTCATTTGGCGATGACTTTTGGCGCCCCTTCTATACTGTAATCTTGGATTGTCGTGCTATTATTGGCTTTCACAATGTAACAAGCTTGTTGACAAGTCTTTTCACATAGTTTTATGTTGTAACGCTGAATTGGTGACAAAATACAATTAAATTTATATTATCTACTGGAATTACTTTATGTTTTACCTACTTTGGTTTTTTCAAATCTCTATCAGATATTTTGGGTTGTATTTTTAGAGCTAGAGCAGCATTTTCATAGTTATAAAAACTATTAAAAAAAAATAGGTACCTAACTACGCTAACTACAATTTATATTCAGTTGTGCAAAATGTACTTTCTATTCAACTTACCTATCACTCTTACGACTACCTCAATATCAATTTATTTATTTACATAACAGGCATGACAAACAAAATACATTAAAATAGTACAATATTAATAATAAATTGTTAGGTGCTACCAGAATATGAACTAGAAAATGAACAACTCTTTCTTCTACACTATAATATACCTCCCAAAACGATCGCAGAATATTCTCAGACTCTACAATAAAATTATGGTCGCTTGTTCTGAGTCAGATGTACTTTCTAAAGCCCCATATGTTTCGCATAGCACATGTTTCATGTGTCACTTTTAGAATAAGTGATTATTATTTACTTTTGTTCATATTAATATTATTACGGATATAGTTTATTGAAATTAATAACTGAACATGTTCGTTCAATAAATTATTTATCATCAAAGTATCAAGCATGACAATTTATATTTTTTATTTGACCTGTCTAAGATTTGTGTTATACAAACAATGGAAATAAATGATTATGACTATGACTATGACTATGATCAGAAATATTCTTACGCCCGCGGCCGAACTCAGGTCCGGATAAACTATTATTGAATACTGACCCGCCCGTGAATTCGCCCACTTTACACCTTTTAAACATTTTTTTTCCCGCGACTATTACGGATTCAGTCGTTTTGTTCTGAAATACAACATTTTTATCATTCTAAAACCGGAAGCCGATTAATTTGATTTTCTACATGCGTCCCGTGATGTTCGGCACGCAATCAAAGTCATTAGACTGAGAACAAAATTAGAGGGAGAAGACAAAGATGTCATTATCAGAGATACCGTAAGAACCAGGAAGCGATAAGTCAGCTGAGCTAATTCAGCTTATCAGACAGCTGGTCATATAATTATACATGATTTACACCTTAGAAAGTTATTGGATCTGATCCAGAGAAAACGCGGGTGGGTATGGAGCATTTTTACACATTCCAGTCTAAATTTACTTGTGACGAGCTATGACGCTCGCTGACGCCTCCGTGTTCACGTCAGCACCAGCACCAGCACCTACCTACAACCATTGAATCACGCGCACGCTTCCATCTTTCTACATATTTATTACCAGCGATATGGGCTTTATTGGCTAACGTCTACATAAACAAGTGGTCTAACGGCGAAAGTAAACATCGTGAGGAAACCGGTATGTTCTGAGAACTTTGAAAAGTTTGAAGGACATGTGTCATTCAACAACCCGCGCTTGTTGAATTAAGGCCTTATCTCCTGAGTCCCTTTGTCCCAGCAGTGGGAACGTAAAAAGGGGTGATGACTGTAGCAGCACAGCATGTCTGGTCGTGGTGGGTAGAAGCCGCAGATTGGAATGCTGGTAAATTAATAAATGATACGTTGTATGATGTAAAGTACCTACGCGAACAAATTATAGCACTTGGTTGATTGATAGACGTTTTTAGCTTCAGTTTCGTTACCTATCGTCAGCCATCATCGATTTAATGGGCCAATCGTTCATCAAGATCATATCTTAGAAAACAACTTTCTGCATATTTTAACACGTAACACTTTCGGTATTCAATTTATCTTACTTTGAGAAATATTGATATTTTTAGCAGTACTAGAGCGTGTAACAGATTTCTTTACATTGATAATTTATATAAACCAAAATCAAGATCAAATGACCGATAGTTCGCATCGATAACTGAATACAGATATCAATTTTTATTGTAGAATTGTGCACATCGTGTTGTTAGATGGCATGAAGTAGGTAAAATTTACCAATTTTTATCCGGCTTAGGACATTGAATCATTCGAAGTACCTAATGCTCTAATCTTATAAAAACAAAACGCAAAATTCTAGGTACCTTGTCTTTCTAGGCTCTTGACTCCCAGGAATGTAAAAATGTAATATTTTATATTTACCTAATCAGTAAGTTGTTTTCGTGGTATACAAGGGCAAACTTGGCAATGATGATCCTTCTTCCTACTAATAAACACGCGAAAGTTTGTAAGGTATTTGTTTGCTGTTTTTTGCGCAAAACTTTCTGAATATGTACCAAACAACAAATATCTGCCAACAAATATCTGCAGATCGTATAAATTTTGTTCCAAGGCGAGAATCAAACACGCAACCTCTTGCGTCGTAGGCGGACCTATGCCTGCTGCGCCATACAGGTCTTTAATGCCTAAACCATCCATGCCAACTTAAGAGCCAGCTTTAAGAGGCCTACAATTTCACATTCCTAAGACTCAAGAGCCATGAACGACAAGGTACTCCTTCGAATTCGTCAAGTCTCGTTGTCATGGTACATCTGTGTGCGTGCTCGGTTATCTACGACACGAACATTCGCTCACTTCATTCTGCTGTGTCCTGGTCAAAGGCTTCGGAACCTGCTTGTGACTCATTGTTGCTCCTGTCGCGTAAACGCAAAGCACAAATGAATCACAAGTTATTTATTTAAGCTGAATTGAGGAAATCCAATGTATTTTTATTCTGATAATGTTTTAATCCTGTTTTGTTTTTAATTTGTGTTAATAATAAAAAAAAATGTGTTTCATAGAATAAGCTCTCAATGTCAATAACATTTATAATATTTTGTTATATGTGCTGTGCCTTAATAAAAAAATAAATAAAATGAAGCTATTATTGGTTTAAATTAGACCAGGTTCATAAATATCGTGTTTTAAATTAGTGATGATTGATGAATTGTGAAATAATAATTTAAGGTAATAATTAGTGAATTGTGTTGCGTTTGTCATAATGTTCAAATAATTCATAATGAAAATATACAATTAAGAAGCTATTTTAATATTCAAGTTTATAGCAAAGCTGTAAAAAATTAGTAAGCGTTTAACGAATTATGCTCGAGTCACAAAACAGCATCTGTTTCAACATCTATTTGTGTTTAGTTAGTTAGACTCATTTTGCGAGCACTAAACGCTTGATCGTTCACTAGAATCAGTGTTTCGCCATGATACGTCTATTTTAAATTCTACTTCATTCTTACTATTACGTTCACTACTTAGGCACAATAGCAAATTTAATTTAAACCCTGAATAAATTATCAAACCAAACCTATGTGATTAGAAAATAATGCCTCTATTTATATACTTTTTTGACAATATTTAATTAACTACAGTTTCACGACCTTTAACTCTTTCCTAACGGAACTTATAAGTACCGAATGTTAAAACATTCCCACCTACCCATTAATCATTGAGTTTTAGAGGCACTGTGTACAAGGGCAGGCCACTAATGTCCTGGCCCGTTAGCACACATACAAATGGATTCAGGACTGGTTTGCAAATACGCAGCCGCGACAGGTCTCAACTTGAGTCAGGGGTAATCAGCCTCGGCCGCGATAACCTCTGATCGTTTATAAACCTTAAACTTGTTTCTTTGCCCAGTGATCACAGTTATTTAGATTATTAGCATGTCTTTTGTGACCAGATTATGCATTTAACATATATGTCAGTCATTAGTCCCGTGCAGTAATGAGACACATTGGATTGTTATGATGAAGAAGTTCACGAAGCCGTGGTGAGATATAAGAACGAAAGGGAATAAACTATTACATATTTTTTTAATAAATTATAATGCATTGTTTTATGTACCTTATAGGCACTAGCAACGTAATCAAACTTTATCCGAGTTTATAAAAAACAAATACATTTTAGATTGGAAATAAATTCAGCCCGCCAATCCACTAATTGTAGAGTTCCTATTTGCTGCTTACAAAGAAACCAATTATTGATAATATACCTAATATTCAAGTTATTAGTAGTTTCCTCTATCACATGTAAATAATAACTCCCATCAATCTACATTGGGTATTGGCAGTAAATTGTCTTTATCAGCGCAATGTCGCGAGTTCAAGCTGTGACGTCACGCGCGATAGGTACCTTATCGTACACGGCTGATTGTTTCTGTGGAAAACTATCAGCCTCGTCCCTCTTTGTGCCGAGAATGATAACCTTATTTATCACGACCTCTCCACCACATCAATAACCTAAATCCCTATTTATGCACTTAAAACATGCTGTACATAAAACGCCATCAAAATTATAACAAAACGCGTAAATTTTAGAATCGGATTACGTTTACCGAATCGCAAACGCCTCATTATGATTCGAATTACACCTGTGACTGTAGCGATCGATGCAATAAATAATTCATGGTTAGAATATTGCATGACGGTGACCCTGGCTTACGTCAGAGGATGTGCTTCTTTTAATGATTCCAGCAGGTTAGGTGGCAGATAAAAAGAGAAGCGGAAATGCTCGTCCGTCTGTCAATGTGGCGACAATGTCTTGCTATTTGTGTTAAACGGGCGATTTATTTCAGTCGGCCGTGGCGTGAACGTCCGCGGCGGAATTTTGGCCTAAGGAATCCGATTCCGTTACTTGTATAGAGTGCCTTGTCGCAAACGCCTCGGATCCGCCGGTATCTGAGCGGATTTAGAGCATTCAGCCTATAGAGCTCTCTAGGCTTGTTGCCAGGCACTCACTATCACTTCTAAAACTATAATGGCCCGTAAATATCCTCAACGACATGCCAGCATGGCTACAGCCGACACTGCCTTCAGCGCAGTACGCTGCAAGCCTAAGGAAATTTCGAGATGCGACTGACTCATCACCCCCGTTCACCGAGCCGCGCCGCCGCCTCCACTGGTTCGCCCGGCAACACACACTTTCCATTTTAATGACGTCCTACGGCATTGCTGCATGTGACTTTTTCGCGTCACGTTTATTTTCTTACCTTTTAAAGGGCATTCATCCACAAGGGCGAGTCGGTGGCACGTGCCGGCCTCCGGTCGATGCTCACTCACAGCTATTTCCGATCGTAAATCACACTAAACGTCAGCAAGTAGGAGGAACCGCGGTGGCTGGTGTAGTGGCGCTGCCGGCGCGGCGCGGGCGCGGTGCGCGGCGGTCCGGCCGGCGCGAGCTCACGGAACTGACTGCGCCGGCGCTCCATTTGGGTCACTGTCATACGGTGGTGGGTAGTGGGGGACACATGTTCGCTAGTGTGCCTCTGAAAATTATCGTCTTGCGAATGTTTCACCGATGCGGGCGTTTTCCACTCACGGTATGCACCAATCATACGCGTTCGCGCCATTCACTGTTGCCGCCAATTTTTCGGCTGCCTTCTGGCGGCAAATGAAGGCGATAGCGACTTCATCGCTCGGATTTTTCGATGACACTGAGTGAATGACGCTTTCAGATTGTGACTGTTCACCTGCTGTACTGTCTCATTCTGACGGACAGTCACCGCTAGAAATCTAATTGGCTACGGATGATGTTTTTGTCATGGTAAATAATTAATTTTGTAACCTTAGATAAAGTATGTATATACATCCAAAATTACTAGTACCGTGCGTGTTTGTTAATTTATATTAGGTACCAGCAAACACTGTTTCATTCGACAAAATATTCTGAAACCAAAATTAAAATATGCATAGGTTGCAAATAGATTGTCGTGGTTTAAGTTTAATTTTTATTATAAATATTGATTTTTATAATTTTTTAATCAGTAGACAATGTGATGTGGAAAATAGCCGGCATATTGATAGAGCTTCTCAGAAAAAAATATTCTTAATTAAATATTGAAATTATACACAAAAGATTCGTGAATAATACTAATAATACTTCAATGGTTGATAAGGCGATTCGATTCATTTCATTAAAAATACCAGAGTTCCAACAATCTGGCCATGACATTATCAATATCTCTCGCCAATGGTATGCTTGCTTAGGCCTTAGTTTAGGCCTAATTCAAATTCTTACGAGTTGATAATAATTTAGATTCGGTTAAGAATCGAACACATCAGTTACTTATGTATGTTACCTACAGTAGGTAACGATATTAATTAGTTATAGTAACTAGGATGTCATCATCATCATATCAGCCGTCGGAAGACCACTGCTGGACATAGGCCTCCCTTAATTAATTCCAGTCGTTTCTTAAACTTCACCAACACATCCGTTCCTCTGGTAGGTGGTCGTCCGACGCTGCGTTTTCCGATCCGTGGTCTCCACTCGAGAACTTTTCGGCCCCATCGGCCATCTGTTCTCCGAGCAATATGGGGACTAGGATGTACTAAGATTAAAAAAGGATTTTAGACATACCTAATACTCTTTCTTTGATTAACCCTTTCATTTAAATAAACAATCAACAATTAATAATTTAGCGCTATTGTCCTTTTACTTCTACAAAAATCATAATTGTCTATTATTTATACTAGAGCTCCTCTGTGACATAATGGGTACTGTACACAGCTCTACTATATATATTTATAATGGGTAGTTCCACCGCACTCCAAGAATGTATTCCACCGGACTCCAAGTTTTTATTACCCATATTATTATTAAAAGTTATAAGTACCATATTGATTCCACCGCACTCCAAAATGAAAAAGATAGCGTCAGCAAAAAAAGGTAACATTAGTTGTTTATTTTTGTATTGTCCCAAACTTTGAGCATTTTTGACAAACAAGATGAATCCACGTTATAAAAATATTATCGAAATTAATTTGTAGAACAAGTACAAATTAATTTCGTTCATCTTGTTTGTCAAAAATGCTCAAAGTCTGGGAATGTGCGCTTACGCGGTCTTACTGGTCTTGACCAATCACCATAATTTTGTGAATGAAACGCCGAATTTAACAGACATTAAAAGTGCAGTGTACAAAGCAAGAAATAAAAACTTCCAATACTTAATGTTTCCAAGACTGTTTTCCAAAATACAAAAGACGTTGAAATTCCCGAAGTATTCAAAGACTTTCTGTTATTTGATTACAAAAACCACGAGCGTATAATTGCGTTTGCAACTCAAGAGGCTAGACAAATTATTCAACAGCAAAAAGTGTTTTTTCTTGACGGAACTTTCAGAAGCTGCTCTTCTCCATTTTATGAAATTTACAGCATACACGTAGAAATTGACTCAAGCGAAAACGTAACAAACATAATGCCGGTCGGTACTATTTGCCCTCTTACCCGATAAAAGTATTTTTTTCACGTACCGTAGGTAATGTTTCATGCCAAATATATTTTTTTGCTAACTCTACTCAAAATTGCTTGGAGCGCAGTGGAACTAAAATATTCGAATATTTTATTACTTAAAAATTCTTGGAGCACAGTGGAATCAATGTATGAACTTTAAAATTTTGAGAACAATGGGATTTGGAGCGCGGTGGAACTACCCTTTATAATAAAGGTACAAAATAATATTAAAATTAAGAAAAAGAATACGGCATCTATTTTTAGATATGATTATTAACGTTTCAGAGAATAAACTTATACATAGAGAGCATAACTAGGATACTGGGACATAAACCTTAGCTCCGGGCTGTTGGGAAGGTCATTCAACAATAATTGACTTTTTCTATCGCATTCCAAGCGGGCGCCATCACGTCTACATTTGTCTATGCTATGATGCAGAGAAAGTTCTAGTATTATTTTATCTATGATTTCATTTATTAATTACTAGCTGCAAGTTTTTTTTTTTTTTTTTTTATTCAGTTTTTATTGACCTTTGAACTAAAAGTTCACGCCGGTCATATTACAATACCATAAGTGATTAATTAACTTATAACTAGTACAGATAACAAAATATAAACTAAAAACTATTTTCTAACAATGTTAAACAAAACTAAAAACTATTTTCTAACAATGGCTACCTAATGGTAGCCAGCCTATAAATCATTTTTGCTTCAATTGAAGCTGGTGACGACAAAAAAAGCTGGAAAGCCCCGATTCTAGCTGCAAGTTGCTACGCGGGGTTTCGCACATATACTCTGGTGGTCACATAATTAAGAACGCTAATATTTTAGGGAAGATAGGTATTCATATGTAGTTTTACAACAGAAGATATAATCAAGTTTTGCTTAGAATAATTATCAGTAGCTAATTTTCCGAGGAATTTACAGCCTCATCTATTGGAATTGCTCATTAATTTATAACATGGTATAGAATGTGTGCGATCCTATACCATTTGCTGGCTGGTCTAACAGCATTCCGATGTACCTACACGATAGCTCTCTCGAACTCTATAGATCCACGATAATATTTAATTGTATACTCGTAATAATAATTGTAGTTAAATTATCACTGTCAAAGCCTATTAAATAAAAGACGGCAACTAAAACAAATAACAACGCTTCTTTGTTGAACAAGTCTGCTGAATTCTTTTCTAACAATCCCAACTAATAATATAATATTATAAACGAGATAATTTGTGTGTTACTTTTGTAACAATTTAATGAAACTGAACTTCTATAGTTACAGGTTTCTTCTTACAGGAAAATCCATGACAGCGAGGAAAAGCGGAGTAGTATCTGATAGTATAATAAGTTGCTATTCAACGTTTTTAGACATATTTCTTGATGTGATTCTAAATTGAGAATGCTTTGTCGCAATTAATTGAAATTAAATGTATTAATTGTTATAAAATATAATAAACATACGTCTTTAAAGTCTGAAGTAAAGGGTAAATTCAATATGTCTACCTATTGCGGATAAAACAGATCCGGGAATCTAGAATTATTGGTTATATTTGAATGTATTCTAGTTATCTGATAATGTCACTTTCACAAGCTCTGCGTAGCTCGGTATTATCTATACGTTATCTTTGAGTCGATAACATTTGGAATTCTCGATAGAAGGTGAATTCCTGTGAAAGTAATTAATATGTGTTATAATGGCTTTTAATGTACCTAAGCCTGATAATTTAAAAATGTATCAATAAAATGTATTTTTGTATTTCTAAATTAGTATTATGAATGTTTTGTTGTTAGTTAAAAATCGTTTTTTAACTAGAAGAAGAGACTTCAAGAATCATATAATTCAACTAATTCAAGCTTTTTATATTACTTCTTTTTTAATTCAACAATTGTTAAATACTTGTATCGTGCCAAATAATTATAAAACGGTGAGTTTTAATTAAACTCCGTACCAATTATAAGAACAGTTATAGAACTGGCAAAAGCTAGACATAAGATAACTGAATAGCTTACGGTCAATACATCACACAAGCATTGTCCGTGACTTTACTTACTTTTGTAAATTGCAGCAAAGTTTTAGACATCATTTTCGACCCTTTATCATTATGTCCTATATAAAAGACCAAAATAATAAGTAGAATTTTTCTTAGATTATTTGGTAACTTTTATTTGCAAGTTTTCTTTATTCACGTTCAAAGTAGAATCAACCAAAAGATTTTTCTTAGATTTATTGGTTTAACATTAATTTATGTGATGTAAGTTTAAGATTGTTTAGAAATAATATGATAGATAATCATAATGATAAGGTAAGTACCTACTATAACGCTCAAATTTTTATCAGGAACACAATGTAGGTAATGTAGGTAGGTACTTACCTACCTTTTTAAGGGTTCCTCATCTAGCTCGTTACTTCGTCGTAGACTCGTAGTGTTTCGAATCTTCTTACATACCAGGCTAGTCTTGATTATTAGATGACTTTTTCATAGAAGGTAATCGTTCTGAAAAGACAATTTCACAATTAAAATAAATAATGCTGGACAATTCAAACAACAACATAAAGTAGGAACCTACGTATACCAATCTAGGTATAGATAGAACTCAGATAAAAAAATGGTTCGCGAATTAAGACTAATTTTTATTAACATTATAAGGCTTTTTTAAAATTCTGCAGTGAAAACTTCGAGTAATGGGTGAGTACACCAAAATCTAATAGTAGCTATATGAATTACAATAATAGGTACCTACTGTTATACTGTGTCTATCCCACTTTACCGATCCAAAAACAGAAAAATAAGTTTCAACAAGCGCAAGAGTTTCTTCACACAAAAATATGGCTTGTTTGCACAGGTTTGTATTGAATGGCGTCTGTACGATAAAATTACATAAACTCAAAAGACCTTGCAAGGCCTTTCGATATAATCTCCCTTAAGTATATATGACAGCCTGTCTGACCAGTTTCGTTGAATAAACATTTAAATTCAGCAAATTACAGATCAAGAAACGTCATTGACATGCATCTATCTATAGGCACATATAGACAACTTAGGGGAGGGGGGGGCATGACGGGGTACCTAACGTTTAAAGTGTAATAAAATTGTTACTGTTTTACTTTCTGAATACTTTTTATTATAATAACCATCTTTGACAATCAGTCTGTCATAATTTTAGTAATTCTAGGAACACTTGTTACTTATAAGCTAAATATACATCAAAAAGTGAAAAAAGTCCCATCACCCCATCTTGCCCTCAGGCGCGGGTAACATGGGGTACCCCTGCGGGCAAGATGGGGTATGCTTTAGTAGAAGCATCTTATTGTTGACAAAACTCGCATATAAACGTAGCCTCTTCGTCTTCATCGTCTACACCAGCACAGCCGCAGTGAGCCCATTTGCCACATAAAGAACACGCAGCCCATCCTTCATTTGAGTCCAAATAACGACCTTCACAATACAAACATGGGGTATTTTCGTTGTCATTTTCGCTTATACAGGAGACTTAGCTACTTTTTTCTTCATTGTTGTTGTCTTTTTCTTTACGCTAGCTTTTTTCTTAGTTTTTTTCAATTCTCGTATTTCTTTTCTTTTTTGTTTATCCTCTTCAATCAGTTTCTTTTTTCCTTCCAAAACAGCATCCACCGCCTTTTTCATATTGTCATCCAACCATTCCCCTCTATTTGTTTTCCTTTGGTAAGTTTTCACCATTCTAAAATACCTACAAATAATAACTACATTTAAAAACGCCATGAACAATCAGCACGTAGATTTTAGTGTGGGTAAGATGGGGTACCCCCTCAAAGCTATACCCCATCTTGCCCACTCAAGCCAAATGAAACATAAAAAATCATACTAAAAATTTCATGCACGCTAATGAGAAAAACAATTTCTTACCTGACATTGTAATCACGAGCACACTTCGTTAAGTTTATGCCAAATCTCAACTCTTGATAACCACGTGAATTTCACCACCGAACTAAGCTGCCAAAATGACAAGGAAAGTGCCAAAATTCTTATTTTTTTAATAAAAAATGACGGGAGCCCGTATTCTGTTTACTTGTTGCACCGATTGATAAGCAACATGGCGGCGCACCGCCACGCGCTAAAACAATCCTGATTAGTCAATTGGTTCGCTGGTAAGTCCCGGTACCCCTTCTTGCCCGCCACCCCGTCTTGCCCCCCCCTCCCCTACCTATCACTGTATCCAAGCATATCCAGTTTAAACCAGAAACGTATGATATACCTACTTACCAAGAAAACCAAAAAGCATATAGACCCTGAGAGCTGTTTTATTAATCTACGTCGAATGAAATAAAAAGAAAACGTTTGTTTGTTTGGCGGAACTATGACGCATTGTTCGGATTGGAGCAAAAAGCGCGGCAAAAATGGTGGCTGTTGGGGCGGGGGGCGGTGCCGAGGGCGCTACGCCCCTTTGAGTCAGCGACGAGCTGACCGCTGGACAAGTACTCAGCTATTACTGGGACCTTAGGTCCGTAAGGTATATGCCTAAATACATATATAAAACAGATGCATTCTTAACTTAGTATAACAGTCCTTGCATTTTTTGTACGCGTCTGAATTTTTTGCAAAATATTAGATAGGTACATTTTAACTTCACAAGATTACCTATCACATTAACAACAATTTTAATATTCATATAGTTTTTTTCTATAAAAATAACTTACTTAGGTTATGCTTTTTAGTTTGTACCTATCCTACTTATTCTATCTTTCCAAAACAAAGAAACAACAAGCGATATTTAACTGTATAAATTATGTTATGATTTTTGATTAGAGGTAACCTTTATTAATTGCTTTAAATCGATTACGACAAGGTCGAGTCGAGATAGACGACGCGTTGAAATCTATAATTAGGAAATTATTTCGTAGCAGATCCGCGTAGCAGTGCTACGCCAAAGAGTACATCAAGTGCTACGGCCTACGTCACACGTAGTAATATTAGACATTCAGAGAGGGTACAAAATAAGTATCTTAATTATACGTTTTTCAGGCACAAGTCAAGAAAATGTCGTATGAATTATTCATAAAGCTCAAGGTTGTTTTAGACAAGTCTATTATTGACATCATATTATTATGATTCGGCGCCATTAGGATAATAAAAATCGACGACATTAAAATATTTAAACCTAGTATTAAATTATTTAAATGAGTGAAATATAGGTATGACTAATGAATTTGATAGTCTTGTAGATAAATATAATCGCAGACCTTGTATTTTAGTTTGATAAATTATGATTGACCACAATGTATTTTCCTTTCAGATTCTATGATATCATATGATTTTTTTCAAAATTATAGAATATTATTTAAAGCGGCTAGGAGCGATTTCCAGTGGAACGTTTCTTTGCATTGCATATAAAATAATAGAAGGTTACAATTTTCAACTTTGCATTTTCTCATGCAAACTAAATCAATAGTGTATTATATCCTACATATACATAGTTTAAAACGGACAAATAGCAAAAGCGGCTTTGCTTTTGCTATTTGTCCGTCCCTATTTCTGATTAAATTTTTAAAACGACGCAACGGATTTTGATGCGGTTTTTAAAAAGGTTGAATGAGTGTCCAAATCCAACGTAAAAAGGTTAGTAGATTTTATGTTTATCCCAATAGGAATAGATAGAGTGATTCAAGAATATGTATAGGTACTCTAAAGGCAATGAAGCAAGGGCGGTTCGCTGTGTGATAAAATTAGTACATATTATTTCGAGTTACGTAACGATTGCTAGTTTATTTTGGACACACATTCAATTACGAGCCCATTGAGTGTCGTCGACTTTCTAACTACCATACTCCAGTGAATCACCGCATGGAGCTGCCCAATGCGGCATGCCTTCCGTTACACTAAAACACCAAAATCACTGAACCGCTTATTAATTGGTGCATATGTTACGGCTAATACCCGAAGTGCGGCTACACCTAGTTCTAGCCGGTTAGAACTAGGTGTAGCCACTGACTGTTGGTTAAACCTAGTATTAGCCGATTGTTTTCGGGTAAAACTAGGTCTAGCCTTCATCATGCCGGCTACAACTAGGTCCAGCCATTCCCTGTTGGATAAAACTAGGTCTAACCGATATCACTCCGGCTAGAACTAGGTCCAAACAATTCCTGGTGAATAAAACTTGTTATTCTGATAAATATGTTTATGTTACTCTATAAAAGTGTGATTTATAATTAAAATTACATTCCTTAAATTATAATATGCAAATACTTACTTATTGTCTGTTGTTAAAAAATGTTCCTGATGTTCCTATTATATTAAAAATTGCACTCCTAATAATTTATGTTAATTATTACAATGTGATTTATAAGAATAAAAAACTCTCTACGTTTCTTTTTAATGGATGTTTTTTAATATCTAAAAAAAGCTATGCCGATAGCATGCCGGCTACAACTATGTACAGCCAATCCCTGCTAGATAAAACTAAGACACGCGCTGCTGCTGCTAATCTACTGCAGGTCTACTAGCGATTGTGACTCACTATCTGCAGCAGCGGCGCGTGTCTTAGTTTATCTAGCAGGGATTGGCTGTACATAGTGTGCAATTTTTAATATAATAGAAACAATCAGGAACATTTTTTTAACAACAGACAATAAGTAGTTGCATATTATAATTTATAGAATGTTATTTTAATTATAAATCACACTTTTATAAAGTAACATAAACTATTTATTAGAATAACAAGTTTTATCCAACAGGGATTGTCTGGACCTAGTTCTAGCCGGAGTGATATCGGTTAGACCTAGTTTTAACCAACAGGGAATGGCTGGACCTAGTTGTAGCCGGCATGATGAAGGCTAGACCTAGTTTTACCCGAAAATAATCGGCTAATACTAGGTTTAACCAAGAGCAAGTGGCTACACCTAGTTCTAACCGGCTAGAACTAGGTGTAACCGCACTTCGGGTATTAGCCGTAACACATATATAGGCATTTGGCCATGAGTGGCACACTCGACTTTCATTCTGAAGATGCGGTTTAAACCCCTCTGCTCACCTCTGGGTTTTTCTTCTAGAAATAATTAAATACGTACTATTTAAAAAAAAACATGAAGGCAAACATCGTGAGGAAACCGGCATGTTCTGATAACTATATAACTCTGTTATATTAAAAAAAGTAATAAGTTATTAAGGTTTATTTTATCTTCAAAATATCACAGATTAAATAATGCAATAAGTTAACCTGAAGTTTAAGGTAGTTTTATGAACGACAGAAAACCAAATTCTAATCACAAGTTATCCAGAATCAATACTGGTTAGTGATTCATCTGAGCGTCATGTTGGATACTTCCACACCCAACTGAGTAACCTATAGATATCCACAATAAAATATACCAATAAGATATACTACCTTTAGAGTTTTACCTTACCTATCTACATTGTTTATGAACAATTTCATACAAAGCTTGTTTTGTTCATAATCTTGAGATTGTCAAAGTTAGCGGTGTTGGCGGGCGCGGGTGAACGACCGCCAAACCGCGCCAATCGACCATCTTGGATTCGTCACGGCGCGCGCACATTATATCTCTGAGCGCGCGAACTCACCGGAATCACTCACTTCATTTTGATTTTTGGTAAATTGTTCTGTAGAGGATTTACCTACCTATTGAAACCGTGTTGGCTTAGTGAAAGCACACTCGACTTTAATTTCAAAGGTCGTGGGTTCCGTACCGACCACACCGCGCACCGCGTTTATGAAAAATTTTGATGGGGGATTGGCAGAGGTTTAATTTTAAGGCCCGTGGAAATCTCGAAGCATTTATTACGGATGCTTCATATCGGATAGATAGGTACCTACTTAAAGATAATATAATATCAAAATATTATAATAGGTACATTGAAAACACCTAGTTGTGCACCCGTAACAAATATTTGAAGATTGTACAAATTTTTGTTGAAAATTGAACCAGCAACCTCTTGTGTCGCAGGCGGACCTTCGCCTGCTGCGCCACTGACTAATTTTATTACCTAAGTTTATTTAATAATGTTCTTCTTCATTTTGCATTGTGAACCTGCTTTTAATCAGTTTGCATAGCAACAGCGGGCAAGATTTCTCGTTCCAAAAGTCGAGCTCGAGGTCAAGACAAGACCTCGCTTTGCTCTCGTTGCAATCTGCAACTACAAAGTCAATAACGTTAGCATACCTTGAACTTGTTCCAGTTATTACTGGCCTTTCTAGTAGGAAGATTGGCGAAACCATAATACATATGATTGGAGAAGTTAACCTAACTATTTTCGACACGATCACAGCGAATCTGTCGTGCTTACACTCAAAAACTTCATCTTCATACTTAATTTTATTTGATACTTTTTACCGTGGGAAATACATAAATACTTTGGTAGATACTAACCTACACATTAGGGGACAGGAAGCTTGTTGGATACAAAATGTATCACGGGAAGATGGTTTAAACAAAACTACAACCTACAAGATAACTAAGATCACACCACCTTTGGGCATTATAAGAATTTTATAAATAACTATTACCTAACTACCAGATGTAGGTACAGGAGAGCCATTTGGAGGAAATTGTGGGATGACATTGCCCAGGAGTGGGACACCAATGGCTAATAAAGAAAAACTATCTACAGTTGAGAGGTATCCCGTATCATTGGTAATTCATAATTGCATGGATGGACGTGAATGCGTAGGAGACATTCTAATCAAGTGTCTGTGGTACCTTATCTAAATAAAACTCATTGTTTGACTGAAACTTCACTTCACACCTATCAACCGATTTTGTCAGAGATTTTTTGCTTAGCCCTTACTTTTACTTCTAGTTTTGCGGTTTAACACTTGTCTGTGCCCATGACACACGCTCGTATCTACGTCACGGTATGGAGGTGATTCCTGTCAGGTTGTAGGACCGAGCTTGGGCATTGAATGTTTTCATAAAATGTTTTTGATAGAATAGATGACGTGTTATGCAACATAAGTGAATGTGGTCATTATTAGTGTTTAAGCCCAAAAGGCTATGCTTTCATTATCATTTATCGATACTTGCGTAGTAATTATATGTTTTGTGTCGATAGGTTCAATTTCAAACATGAGATGTAATAATGAGTTGCTACTTTACTTTGCCTCGTAGGCCAAATAAGTAGATATAATAATCGTACTTAGCAAAAATAAGTGCCTACACAGACGGTAAAAAAAGGCACGATCTTCGCATACAAACCAAAGCAGTCAATTAATTCGTAGCGAGTTGCTAAGCCGAGAAAGAACTGGTTGATAAGTTATTCGTTCAGATCACGAATCGATCTACATTTAGATACCTACCTATTGGAATCTTTTAAGACCTACAAATAAAAATAATATCGCGCATATAAGAAACAGTGATTTTAAACACTAATTCAAATTTCAAATAAATTAAAATAGAGTTCGTCTCATGTCCAGTATAGGAATATAGATCCAAGTATAGGAATCTATAAATGACGTCAATCTTTAAATGTTAGAAACAAAAATGTTCCGAAATATTGAATTGATTGAATTGAAGAGCAATGGACACAGATTCGAGTTCCGATTTACTTGATATTTTTATTGAATTTTTCAAACTTCCCATCCCGTCCATGGATCTAACTAGTTACCTTAACACCCAAACACTGGCTCTCCCACGCAGTTTATTCTGGATTGCTATAAATAGTTCCGCGTTTTTCATTCGATTCCTCTTTGGAACGAGTTTCAGAGTACATCTAAAGACCGCTACAAAATAACTGAGGATATTTTTTAATCTGTGGTGTGGCGACGGTATTCCTCAAGGTCGGTCTTTCCTCTAGAACTTTATTTGTGGCTCGTGCTATCGGCCACTTCAACTCATTAATTAACGAGTTTTACAGCATTTTTAAGTCTAGACAGGGACTACAAATTGCTTTGGATGGTGAATTAATACATATATTGATTTATATTCTTGTTCATAAATCTAATAATATTTGAACGAAAAAAAATAAGAAAAGTAAATGATTTGTTAGTTTGAACCATAGAAAACAAAACTTATCTCTTGGGTTGGGTGGGTTGAACGCTGTAATCTCATGAACAAGTTGTAAGTACTTGTTTTTTGTTGTTTGAAATATATTATATTTTTAGACAGAAAGCTCAGAAACAGAAAATCCATGTTAAAAATATTAGCTGGAGATTCTGTTTGGTTTAACAAGGTAAAAACATGTTGGATTTTACATACCTACACATATGCGAGTGTATGTATAATGCGAGATGGGTCATTTGTCAATGACGTAATATAATCTATTCTATACTATATTAATATTATAAAGCTGAAGAGTTTGATTGTTTGTTTGTTTGAACGCGCTAATCTCAGGAACCGCTGGTCCGATTTAAAAAATTCTTTCAGTGTTGGATAGTCCATTTATCGAGGAAGGTTATAGGCTATATTTTATGAAAAAAAAGCAAGCGAAGCTGTTGGCGGTCGGCTAGTAAATGATATACCTAATCGATGGATAGGACGATTATGTCGTACTAGTCTTGTTAAAGAACATGAAATCTTCCCGATTTATTGCATGTGGATGACATTCCTAGTGCCGAGAAACTAGCCTGACAGCATTCAGCACGAGCTCTAACCATGAACCTAGGTGTCCTAGGTACCTATCGTTACTATGTCTGAGGAACTAACGATTTTACATATATATCATCATAGTTTAAACTGTACGACGCTTACTTCTAACATAAATTAGGTACCCTCCCAGATTTAACCTAGCGATCCGCCCTCACTTCGTCTCGGGTATGTACCTAGGTATAAAAAAATACTCTCCATTTTAATTAGGTACTTTAATCTATTAAAATAACCGCAACTTTTGTTGCTTTGTTCTTATAGTTTAGGCATATCTACATATGGACACAGACAATGAGAACGACTTGTTTTACAGGAATAATGTATTGATCTAGCTAGGTGACAATAAGACAAGAATACCGCCGATGTGAAGGAGGTATGCAAACTATGCAAAGGACTATGCATAGTTTGCATACCTCTGTCACATCGGCACTTTCAATCAGCTTGTGGCTAAGCAAAGGTCTGTCAGCCAAAACATTGTTACATTGAACAATTCATAAAGCACCGTCCCGAATAGTAGATAGGTTTTACCGTTGCAGACGTTTTATAAATGATCTAATAAGTTTGGACGCCATTTTGGCGAATCCGTAACATTCTTATAAGTACCTACCTATATAAACTTTGTAATAGCAATAAAATAAATGACCCAGACAATGATAACTGAAGAAGTTGAGAAGTTATCTTTTAACTATAAATAGCCGTCCTCTTATGTAAGTGACATATAAAATAACTGATAAAATAATGAAAAATCGTATGTTTCTCCGTTTTATCGAGGACAACCGCTATGCACTTTACGGTATTTCACTCAACAAGCCTCCAATATTTTACAATTTAGACTAGATATTAGAAAGCTAAGTAAAAAAACGGAAATAATTTACTATGTAGTGTTTAAAAGTTTTTGTAACAAATGTTCGTGGTAACCTTGAAGATAACTCATAGCAGCATATTATAAGACTGAGGACTTTTTTTCATTCCGTGCTCATATTAAATGACATAATATTAAAATAAAGTAGAAAGGTACCTACTCTAGTAAATAGAACGGCCAAGTATTACTCTAACTAACTTATTTTCCCTATTTATATGCAAAGAAAATGGATATTATCCTTGTCCACATCATAGTCTATTTTCAGTTTCATAACGAACTTATTAAGGCACCATGGTTATTCATTCCTAAGTTACAAAACCATGCGTGTAGACTCGGCAATGATGTAAATTCGATCCTGAGTCACTTCCATCACTTAACCTTAAAAACTATGTTTTACCCTGTCTCCATAATGGCTCCGCCGTCGGTCGGTATGAGTAATGTGTCCAAACACGGGCTCCGATGAATCAGAGGTTCGGCCACCGTTTGTTGCGTCCATCAATCCCGCTCCTTGATAATTCTGTGGACAGTAAATGGTAACGATTAAAAATATACACGGTCACAGGGTGGCTTATTAGGAGTCACAGAGATCTGTCTGAGGGTCATCGTAACGCAGTATTCTTTTTTCAAATCGATGCAATTAAGGTTTTTAAGCCATGTTTTTCTTAAGAAGAAGAAAAAGAAATGGCTGTACTATTCTTATTCCGGCACCACAATGACACACATATGGGACATGGGTCTCCAAACAGAGCCATGCAAAAAAAGTATTTGCACGTAGAGGGTCGAGTTTATAATATTGGCTGCACAGGGAACGTGTTAATACACAGACATTTATTTACTAAAGGTCAAGCAATAGACGAAAAACCATAACTTAGGTAATTATATTATAACATAGTACAGAAAAAGAAAAACATTATATTCCCTACCAAATATTATACCAACAGTAGGTACCTACCTAAAATCTCTTCAACGGCTTCGTTCGCTCGATAAATAAAACTCAAACGTCAACGAACTACCAGCCACCGTGTCGAAAAACATAATGTTTAATTTCAATTAATTATTATTTTGAGACTCGCTAATTAAAGGCGAAACTGTAGACAGTTAAATGTCGAGATTATGGTTCGTGTAGCGGTATTCTCGGCGCTTTTAACGAAACTATGCCTCGAAATTTTTATGACTGCAAAAGTTAAAGAATTTAAATGCGCTTTACATTTTAAGCTATTTCAATTCCGACGTAAAATTTAGGTTTTTAAGAGACAGCGGTCAATTTAATTAAGCAGAATAAGCGAAATGTCTTACCTAATTAAAAATAAAATAGCATATTTTTATACAGGTACCTAATACCTATTTACGTACCTACCACCTACTGATGACAATCGAATGCGACACGAATTTAGATTTAATTCGGTAAAGAGATAAACCGGCCTAAATTCTTTGAATAGCATTGCGAAAAGGTTAAATACTTAATAGCTAGCTAAAAGTTAATAGCTACCAACTTAGATAATTCGATTAATCAATACCTACATCTTATAACTCCGATACAAAGTTTGTATTACAAAGTTTTGATCAGGTAAAGGCTGTAGCCATGCCATAGCCATTAGATCAAAGCGGCATAGACGATCGACCAGACGTCGAAGACGCGGCGGGGTAGAGGGGTGGAGGGGGAAGGTTGTTGCGTCACACGCATCCGGGTTCGCGGCCGGCGCACGCGCCACTTTTATTGCCTGCAAGATCTTTTGGCGAAATTCTCTCGCGTATTATATGAAAAGTTATCATTTGAACTAGAGACCTCGGATTGGCAATAATGAGTCGGGCGCAAAGACATTTTGATCGGACGTCCACATTTACCTATCATACATACCTACACACTATCATCCCTATTTACGTTCCGAATGCTTGGACACAGGGGCTTCTCTATTGACGAGTGAGATTAGGCCTGCCTTAATTCACCACACTGGCCAAGTGCGGGTTGATGAATGACATATATCCTTTTGCGGCCTGTTAAAATGAAATAAAAACGTTAATAAATTTACGTGTTTTATACTTATAACAGACTTAGATTTTTCAATAATGAAGTGCGCAGCCTATCGACACTTGTTAATTTTATAGGTAGGTATATATATACCTACCTACTTTTACGCTAAGAAGGTATCATTTGAACAAAAATCTAAAGTCATTGCCTTTAAAATTTCGTGACTTTTCGAATCTCTAAATAAATTTGATTGGTAAAACTTAGGTTTGTTGGTTAGATAAGTTGATGCGGAGGTTTATCTGTGATGCGGATAAATATTGATTGGCGAAAGTTTGAGATTGTACAGATATTGGGAAAAAATTATATCTACCTATAAAATATTCACTTCTGACAATACACAAGGTCGAAATTAAAATTATAAACAAACAACGTGAGAACAACAACGAACGGTGTTCATCTCCCCTCATTACTGGAGAGTTCCACAGTCGGTAAAAATAAGCAGTGGTAGTAAAATAATTAAATAACCTAAGAATAGGGTAACATAAACAATTGTTTTGTATTGAATTTAACTTTGTTTTATATTATCACACTATGTTTCTGTTCTCGTCATTAATCTGACTAAAGTAAGCTGGATATCCTATTCATAATTAACGAAACACATGATCTAACACCTATCTAATTTAATCTTCCCATGTTTTCCTTGTTGGATGTCCATTCTAAATAAATAAAATAAAAGTAGGTACCTACCCAGTATAAGCATCATATAGGTAGTTAGATAAACGAAATACTGTGATAAGATTCAACTGAATTAATTTTCAAATGGTAGATTAGCAGATTTGCACGATCGAGGGATTCCGTGGGAAGAGCGAAGTTCCGGGTGCCGTGTGCCACTTGCCACGCCTTTCACCAGCAAGGTCGCTCCGCGGCCGCGGCCGTGCCACTTTCTTTTATATAACCATTATCCACCAGTCACTTAAACCTCTTTGCATGCAGAATGTGACAGTAACAGCCGAATTTATGCCTATGACGTCATGAAGTGATTCACCGCTGCTAGGTCCAATTTTGAGTGTTTGCTTGACCGGTGGAACTTGTTTTGGTTGTTGGGAGTGTGTGCTGTTGACAAAATCAGCGTCTTCCATGGCAAACTCCTCACACACTCAGGCATACCTTTTTTGGGTTCCCACTGATCCTGAAAGCATTATAATCAAAAATATAGAGTACATATTCGCCATTAATATTCTTATTTTATAAATAACCGCTATCACACACTGCCAATAAATTTAGGTGCGGTAGGTATCTCCAGAACGTGATTATGTGCTTTGGTACCAACATCCGGCATCCGGCTCAACTCAGATCTTTGTTACATCACTTGATTACCGCAATCGCAACGTTTCATATGGCTTGGCTTAAAGTTCAATAATTTAATCTTAATGTTATTTTAAGTTAGGACCCAGTGCAATCAAATCACCTCACAATATAAGTACATTCTATTAATATAATATATGTACCTATATTGTGAGGAGATTTGATTCAATAATTCTTAGAAGCCGTTTTATATCTATTTATGTACCTACTAATAAACTTTAGACGATAGAAAAGCTTCTTTAACCCAACATCGGGCTCCAACAATATTTTTACTGATTAACGTTTTGATTTAGTATGTACTTAGGTATTATTGCTCTAACAATAAAGTTCAACCGTGCCTAACCATGCCCTCTATTTTTCAAGCTATGAGTAGTTTCTTCTTCTGGCTTGTGGAGAACCTATTGGTGTCTATTTTGCTGTCACTGTCAATAGCCAAAAACTTCCACTGTGTTGTCACTTTCATTTATCAGATCATTGTCATTTGTCATGTCAACATTTTGTCAGTAAGTGCGTCACTCTGCTGTGCTGATGATGTGAAGATGATCGTTGAGATTGAAAATAATATAATTTTCCTTTATAACTAAGCGTAAATGTAAGCTATTGGTAGATAAAGTGTTTTAGTATTATCATAAAACTGTAAATGAGTCTTTGAAACAATGAAATCTATTTGGTAAGCGTGTTGAAAATAATGGACAGTTTTGGAGGTAAACAATGTCGTGCGTCATGTTTGTGTTGTTTTTAACTGTCCTTTTCGTATGTTTGTAGATTCGAGTTGCTGGCTATTTAATCTAAAATACAATGTTGCCTGTAACCAGTCCGCGTAAGAAATTGAAAAGCCCTGGACAAGACACCCTTCATAACCCTAAAACTACCATCACGTAAGTTTACCCCTTTTTTGAGTTAACACTCGGTATAGCATTACGAGACCTTTGCAGTTTAGATAAGTTAATAACTAAAGATTATCTTAATCACGTCATCCCAAATCTTGTTTTTATACTTACCCATTATACATATAGTTTTTTTGCTTCGAAATCATCATTCCTCATCAATTTTATGCTAAATATATTAATTTCAGATGCACAAATGTTCCAGAAAGCTTATTTGAGCCAAATGCGGCTACTAAACACTTTTCTAAGTTTGGTCGTGTTGTGCGCATTAGGTTATTCCCAAAGAAGTTAGCATGCATGATTGAGTTTGATCAGCCCAGTGCCATAGAGAGAGCTGTGCTCAATGCTGGAGCCTATGATGGCTTCATGTTTAATGTTACTAGAATGAAAGCTAGAGTGTAAGTATTTGTTTAAAAAATACATAGAAATTAGACATAATATAAGAAAATGGAATTGAAAAATGACATGATCATGTAACCTTGGTCCTCAGAAAGCTTAAGTAATTTTTTATTGAGTTAATCACTATAAAATATAAAATAAAAGTAGACATAACTTATTGCCAGATTTGAGTACTATGTTTGTATTGATTACCAATACTGTTAACTATTATACAGTTATGTTTATTCACTCTCATTTCCTTTTTAAATTTTATTTGTTTTTGTTTTTTTTTGTCTTAAGTACTGGTAATATTTGCAGAAGAAAGCTAAGTAAGGCAGAGGAAGATCCTGATTGGGTGCCAGACTCGGATGTTGCTCAGGAACTGTCTGCTATGAGAGGAGGCCCAACCTATGTTACTAGAAACAAAAGTAATATCACTATAAGATATCTTACAACCTTATTATTAACAAAACTGTGATCAACCCTTACATATTTATTATTAGTCTAAACCTCGAGGAGTTCATGTCAGTTCCCTTAAGCTAGACTATTGTTTCCCTGGTCTTGCGTTGAAAGCACCATTAAATTGCTTTAATAATAAAAATAGCCTGTGTTATAATTCATTCAGTAGTATTATTTGTTTGCCTGCAAGAGTTAACCTGCAACAATTTCCTTGTATTTCAGTGATGGATGTTAAACCAGATAATGCTGAGCCTAAAGTTCTGAAGAGGGTCATCAAGCAAACTGTCAGGAAGGTACCAGTGAGGCAACCAGCACCCAAGCCAAGACCACAGCCTACACCGTAAGATTTATTGCATATATTTTTTCAATACACCCCTGATAAACTTATGTTTTACAAAATGTTTATACCTAGTCACCCATTATCGTAACTGTGTCATCATTGTTTACTTCCCTGTATACTTTGTAGTAAATAAGAAAGTAGCATCAAGCTTGCAACAGGGCTAGATGTTTTAATATTATTTATCCCTAGAACTGTATAAAAACTTTATTATATGAAATGTAAATATATTGATACTTGTTCCTAAGTCCCTAAATAATAATTAATTAAATATAGCTACTGTTTTCGTTTAACACATGTTCAGACTAAATTAAAGTTATAAAACACTTGTTGCAGAACGCAGCCAGTTAGTGGTATAGACTCTCCCATTGTAGTCACAACTCAGACTACAATGACGACTCCTGAAGCCGCATTGGAACTGCATCAGCTCCGGAACAGGATATCACTATCTGCTGATGAGCAATGGAGGACTTTGGATGCCAGAGATAAGTATGTTCGATTCCATTCATCCTCAAGCTTCTCACTTTGAAATTAACTAATTATTATTACTAAAGTAATTAACTAACTAAACACTTTAAAAAATACAAACACCAAATAGTTATCTCTACAAATAAACATAATATAATATCGGTTAATTTGCCGTATATAGGCTTCAGAAATTATTATTGACATTGTATGTATTACCATTTTCTTGATATCTCTATTCCGAAAACAAGACTGATTTGGATTTTTTTTTATACATATATTACTGTTTGTTTGTAGAATTCTGAGATCGTGGGGCGGCGCTGGGTCGCGCGTGAAGGTGGGCGGCGCCACCATCGGCACGTGCCGCGAGATGTGTCCCGAGAAGGAAATGCTCCACCGACAAGCTGAACATCAGGTCAGTACTGAAGCCTTCCTTTACAATAAGTATGAAGAAAGAGTTAGTAGGTGTCATTATGTACAACAAACTAAGCTAACACAGTTTATGTAGAAAAAAACTATACTCTTCGACCCTGTAATAAGGTACTTTTTAAGTAATTTGTAAAACCTTTTTTTGAAAATAGAAACATTTTGTATTTGTATTGTATTAACATACAATCAATGACTTATTTACTACCCGAACCAACTAGCATCAGAACTGTATAATAAATTACCCCAGAAGACTTAAAACACAGCATATCATTGAACTGGAGTGATATAACAATATGAAGAAAAACTGAATCAAGTCCCCAACACGCTGATCAAGCTCACCAAATCTGATGAATATTATTTCTTATTTCAAATACGTAATATTTCCAGATCATGTTGCTAGAGACAGACGCATCGGGAACGCTGGAGCCGCGACGCGCTGTGAAACAGTACAGCCGCAGCTCAGCGGACCAGGAGATACCCATGTGCTACGAGCTGCGGCCGCCCGCCGTGCTGCTGCGGACCTGCGCCTATCTGCTGCATGAAGTGGCCGATACACAGAGACAGGTAGGACGTTTCGACCACAACAAGAGCAGTCTTTTTCAGCTGGAGTGAGCCGTGCTCTCGTCGAGAGAGTTTTAACTCCTGTGTGAGTAATTCCCGATGTTATAAAATGCATACCAACTTTTTATTGTTTTGTTTACTATTAGTCTATTACATTGTAAACAGGAACCTTATGGACTCACTCAGATTGGTATCATGTTGCGGTGACACTCTTTGATGTAAAAATGCAGTTGGATATAGGATTTAAGGACTTTTAAGTTTATTTATCTAGTAAGTTATATAAGTTTATTGATGTTTAAATAGTTCCATATAAGTACTTATGTTTTCAATATTTTTTACAGATCAGCCTAGCCGACTGGTTTCATTTCATGTGGGACCGACTCCGCGGTATTCGGAAGGATATCACGCAGCAAGCCTTATGTTGTTCTGGTAATATTTCATTTACTCCTTGCCTAAAACCAACTTCTTACTTATATTAATTTTTAATGTTTATGTTATGATTTCTTCCAGAATCCATTTGCCTAGTGGAAATGTGCGCACGATTTCATGCTCACTGCGCAGCTCGCTTAGCAGATTTAGAACACACACAGTTTGATCAGAAACTAAACACGGACAACCTCACCAAATGCCTACAAACCCTCAAACACATGTACACTGATGTCACAGAAGACCAGAAGCCCAGAGAAGCTGAGTTTAGGGGATATATCGCGCTACTTAACCTCGGAGATGCCAATTTTTGGTGGGAGGTAAGTTACATACAAAAGTCAGTTATAAAATATGTTGTTAAGTACAGTAAAATTTACAACATTTACTCTTTTACAGATCAAACAACTACCAGAAGAGATCCAAAAATCGGAACCCATAAGCTTCGCTATCAAAGTCTTTAACTGTTTAGACAACAATAACTATGTCAGGTTTTTCCGATTAGTCAAGGAAGAAGCGACATATCTCCAAGCTTGTATCCTACTTCGCTATTTCAACGACGTTCGGGCGAGAGCATTAGCCCGGATTGTGAAGGCCTACGCACCAAGAGGAGGCTCAAGATTTCCCGCCGCCGATCTAGTCAAAGCGCTGGCGTTCGAATCAACTGATAAAATGAAGGCTTTCATCAACCATTACGGCTTGAGATTCGCAAAAGCTGATGATTATGAACTTACTGTGATACTGGATAGAAATCAATTCATCGAGGACAGTGATCCTTTCGCTACCGCTCGAGCGATAGAACTGATTGAGACGAAACGGCAATGCACAGTTGGGCAAGTCGTCGCTGGAGGCGATTTACCCGAAGCAAACTATTTTGAACAAATACTGCATACAAGTTTTACTAAAGAAGGCAAGTTGAAAGAAACTTCGCTGGTTGCTGAGGAACAGAATTTCAATACAGTGAATGATAGTAACAAAAATATTCAGGCGTTGAAAGCTGAAATCCAACGGCTCGCAAAGGGTGGCAAATCTAACAATGATAGCTTAGAACCAAAAACACTTTTCAAAAGGCCTGAAATTAGAAATCTAAGTCCCAAACGAAAAGCCACGTCAGTTGTTCCTGATGTAAGTGATTCCAAATTATTTACTTTCAAACCTGCTATAACTATTGCACCTGCTGAAATAATTGACAATTCTCCGGATAAAACCTTCGATTCCAATGATGTGTTCTCATTCTCAAAGCCTGAAATAACTGAAAAAGCTGCAGCGCCACTCTTTAGTTCACATGGCAAAAGTTCTTCAGGATTTAATGAAAAAGTACCAGGAACCAGAAATACGTTTAGCCGCCCGAACACCGAAAATAATGGTCCATTTAAAAATCCAGATAGTTTTGGCGTTACTAAAAATAATATTACGACCGGAGTGTTAACGAAGAGCACTAAAACAGTAGATAATGTATTTTCAAAACACGCAGAATCTGTATTTGGAAAAAACGTAGAAAATAACCCAGTATTTTCTGTAGCAAATAAGACAAACAATTTGTTTTCAAAACCGGACATTCCCAATTCTGTATTTGCCCAAAACTACTCAGAAGTAAAAAAGGAATCTACCTTTAAATCAAACGAAACGTTGTTTTCCAAACCCGACCTACCGCAAACTACATTCGGGCAGATTTCAAATAAAAACAGTCTATTTAGTGGTGGAGATGCAGCAAAAGAAAACATATTTTCGAAACCAGAAGTACCCAAAACTGTGTTTGGTCAAAATTTTGCGGAATCTAAGACTGATGTACCTAAAACTGTGTTTGGTCAAAATTTTGCGGAATCTAAGACTGATGTACCCAAACCTGTATTTGGTCAAAATTACGGAGGATCTAAACAAGAGAGCTCGGGAAATGTTTTTGGATTAAAACCTTCACTTACGAATAACACTGAAAACAAACCGAAATTTGGCTCTAGCAGCATATTTGGCAGTGCCAAAGTCAATAATACTTCGACGAAGCCTGACAGTACCGTTCAATTCGGAAAAGGCAGTAATTTTTTCGGCAAAGCTGCATCAAATACTGGAGAATCTAATCAATCTACCAACATTTTTACAAGCTCTATGCAGAAAACAGAAGAGACCAAACCCAGCTTTTTTGCAAATACAGGAGAGCAAAATAAACAAACGAACAATATATTTAATAAAGCGATACCGGGTAGCAGTAGTACTGAGCCGACCAATAGTATATTTGGAAAGTTTGAAACTAAGCCGTCAACTTTATTTGGTGCAGTGAGCAAACAATCAGACCCTAAGAATTTATTTGCTAATACAGAAGTAATAGCAGATAAGCCATCATCATCTATATTTACTACAAATGGAGATGTTCCGGGCATTAAGTTGTCGCCAGGAAGTGTTTTTAAGACTGCAATCAATCCACCGAATGGACCCGATGGAAACAGTTATTCAATTTTCCAATCGAAAAATAAAGCACAAACAGTCGCGGATAATATTTACAATTCTGTCATGGCTTCCAAAACCGATGATGCGTTAAACGTATATGATTTTAATCAAAATACTGAAGTAGATGAGCAGAAACAACTAGAACTACGACGTCTTGAAGAAGAAAGAAAAAAACAAGAAGAGGAACGCCAGTTACAAGAAAAGTTAAGAAAGGAAGAACAAATAAGACAAGAAAAGTTACGCAGGCAGGAAGAAGAAAGGCGCATAGCAGAAGAAAAACGAAAACAAGAGGAACTCAGACGTCTAGAGGAAAAACGAAGATTGGAAGAACAAAGGAAACAAGAAGAGTTACGCAAAAGGTTGGAAGAAGAAAAGAAAGCAGAACTTAAGCGGAAAGCTGAAGAAAAACGCCGGAGATTCTTAGAAGCAGTCGATACAGAATCTTCACAGTTAAGTGAAGAACTTTTGAATGAAGTAAATAACGAAACCACCAGAGAGTTATTAATGGAAGAACAAAACAATTTTAGGCAATTAATGAATTTAGCTGGAGATTCTACTCAGGAAATTTTGTCTGCGTTATGCGATGAGATCTGTTCTGCAGAATTAAAAGCTGAAGTATACTTAACGCGGCGAATCATGCGGAAATGGTATGATCATTGGAGGCGGCAATTGATTAGAAATGTAAATAGAAGAAAATGGCTAGATGATACACCTGTCTGGCTTCCAAACAGAGATCCGATTCAACAAGCTTTCCATATTAGACGAAATGTAGAAGACGCTGTCCTTAAAGGTATGAATGCTTTTCACAGAGGGTATAAATTCTCTGGTAAACCAAATTTACTCCCTTCACCCGAGAAATATAACATAATGGACATTATAAGATCGCCATTTTTGAAACGGATGAAACAAATCAGTTATCCTTATGACAAGTGTTTCTTTTGGAAGGTAACATTGGTATCTCCTGGCGAAAATCAGTGGTTATGCAAGAAGATAAATATGAACAAGTGGTTGCTGGATGCTTTTGCCGATAAGAAACAACATGAAGAATCGGATACATTGATCTATGTTGGAAAGCAATCTTGGAATCATCTGATGGATTTTGCAATATCAGTAAGTTTAGCCAAAAGAGAAAGCAAGGGTACTTTTATAGATGCTGTTGAAGGCACAAACGGTGTAATATTTTATTCAACTGAGAATGATAAACACTTATTAGAAACAATAGAAGAGGTCCTTAGAAATAAATACGCCTATCAAGTGATTCCGGTTGCTGTTATTATTCCTCAACAAAATGATGCGATACATAACGCAATACAAACTCTTCTAACTGAATATGTTAACAGAAAAATCATATCTGGATTCAAAGTTTTTATCATGGAATTAAGCAATATAAATGATTTATTGAATACATCGACAAAAAGCGCCTTGAAATGGATGGCCAAGAAGTATCCTGAGATCCCGCCAGTAGAGATAGATTATTTAAAATCCATATGCCAAAGGTATTTGGGTAATGAATTGTGGTGTAAGTTTAGAACAGAACAAGACTGTCGAATGGGCAATGTCCTAAAGGACATTCAGAAACTGATAAATTGCTACAATGTCGCTGTCGATAAACTAACGGAAGTTATCACAAAAGAAGAGTTGTTCAATTACCCACCATTCCCATTAGAACTTAAATCATATTTAGAACAAAGTTTTCCGTATCCAAAGGGTTACGAATTTATACCCAGTAACGTTAAAACTTCTGAAAATGTATCCATGCTTCGAGATTTAATGCAGATGTTAAAATTACCCAACACTTCTGCATTTAAACCACAGAACGCCATTAGCATGCAGCAACAAATTCGATCTTATTGTAATCAGATAACCGGTTTCAAAGACCCTGAAAGGGTTGTTTGCAAGGTTGTAGCAGTTCTGCCACGAGAACTCTCGGACCTAAACATGTCTTCTGAGGACTTCTCAGAATATTTTTCACATTATGATCTCGTAGACTTTTTAAATGTAGTAATTTATGAAAAGATAAACTCTCTAAATAATTTCGAAAACAGATTTGCTGTGTACGAAAAATCAGTATTACAAGAATACCGTAATATGAATTGGTTGTATCAAGTGAAAACATTGTCTGAGTTGAAGCACAAAGCAATTGATTATGAGGATGAAACAGACTATTTCATTGAAGCCAAACGTCGTAAAATAGCCATGGATTCAATAGAGTACCTAATGTTGGAAGATAAAGACAGTACATTAGTAGAAGCCAGTATACAAGAAGCTGAAGCTGATATCTGTAAGTTAAGTGATTGTTCAGAAGCTGTGAAACAGCTAGAAAGAGAAATAGAAGAAGGAACAAAAAAATCTGTTGAGTTTGAAAATATGCTCAGAGCTGCACTTGCTGATGTATGATGTTTGTTAATGATTATTTTTGTAACATTTCTTTTACCTGATTTGTTAAATTGTAATAAAAGCCAATGATTTTACAAGAGTTAATTTTATTTAGATTCCATAATATATCCAAAATACAGCCAGTAAAATCAATATAGTCTTAGACTGCAAGAATAATCACTTTTAAAAATTATTTGTAATTACTTATGGTCTAAAATACACTGATATACAAGTTTACCTACTTAACAGTATTTGTGTTTCATACTTTTATAAAATTAATATTTATCATCTGGAGGATCTACAACACCTAAACATGTATCTACAAACTCCGTAAAGCAACTATCTTGCATGTATTCTTGAATTAGTGAATCAGGATTGTATGCATTGTCAAGTGATTCCAACATCTGTCGTAAATAGGGGTCCTTTAAGATTTTCTTAAGCTCAGCTGAATGTGCTGAAAGAGAAATCATTTTTAATAAGGTCCAACCATAACATTCTATACAAATTATACAAAAATTGAAAATATTTTTAGCCTACTAGTTGCACCCATGTCTTTACTCACACAATAGATTTTCCCGCAGGTAGCCTTTGATTATACCACTAAGCAATAACAGGTACAAATAGTTTAACCATACTATAAAATTAAATAGTCCAGTCAAATTAGGATTTCACCTCGGAATTCGAGATACCAAGCTGTAATTTTGTAAATACTTAGATATTAACACCCTATAAGTTGTCTCAAAACCTACCGATCGTAGGGTGTTCGCAACCATTAAAATTTACCGGTCAAAGACCGCAAGAACCGGTTTTTTGTAAATATCTCATTTCCTATGGGTTCTTTCCTATTTGTGTTTTCAGCAATATTGTAGAATACAAAATTCTCTACAAATTATGTCTTATTAATTTTTTCATACGGTCAACCGTTTTCGAGATAGAGGGCGGAGAGCGCGCGGTCACAGCATCACTTAAGGTCAACCGGTGCCTCCGGTCGAAAACGCGGCATATAATATCAATAAATCAATTATTATAAATATTTTTCATTTGTTATAAACTATTAAATTATAATTTATCATTTTCATAATGTAATATATTTATAATGTACGTATAATATATTCAATAACACTGATAACCGTTTCCTAAAATTAAAAAATATTATGGGAAAAACTTAAGTCATAACATACAGGGTGTTTGGTAGGGAGCTGTACATACGACTAGGGTAGAAACTAGGGATGGTCTGCTACCTACCCCCGCCCATTACATTGGCCTTGGCCTCAAGGTTTTTTTTAAATTAATTTTTATTTTTCATTTGACTTTTTTGTGAATTTTTGACTAAAACTACCTGTAGCTCAAAATCTATCCATAGGACAGGTCTGCTAATGTTCTTGTTTTAATCGTTAGAGTCTTAGGATCCTGAAAAAAAATATTTAACACCAGAAAATTGTGGAGAAGAATAGTTATTGGGCCTGAAGTACCGTGGGAATGTATAGAAATAATTTTAAGGGCAACTTTCTATGGGGTTTAAAAAAAAACTAACAGGTTTGGAGTTCTTCTGATTTTTTTAAAACATCCTCAGTCCATGCCCTTTCTAACGATATGCTAAAAGTGTTATTATCACTTTTAGTTCCAAAGTTATTAATTAATTTCCGCAACCAGGGCACTTTAAGCAAAAATTTCAACTAATGAAAATTAAATGTGTTCATGGCTGGGATGTCTCTTCACTCTCGGGTTTCGATCTCTGGGTGCCCAGTAATGGAGATTGTGGTAATTTACAGTTCCTTCCTTCTCAAACTTTGACTCGTCAGTCCAGAAAATATCAGCCATGAACACATTTAATTTTCATTAGATGAAATTTTTGCTTAAAGTGCCCTGGTTGCGGAAATTAATTAATAACTTTGGAACTAAAAGTGATAATAACACTTTTAGCATATCGTTAGAAAGGGCATGGACTGAGGATGTTTTAAAAAAATCAGAAGAACTCCAAACCTGTTAGTTTTTTTTTAAACCCCATAGAAAGTTGCCCTTAAAATTATTTCTATACATTCCCACGGTACTTCAGGCCCAATAACTATTCTTCTCCACAATTTTCTGTTGTAAAATTTTTTTTTTCAGGATCCTAAGACTCTAACGATTAAAACAAGAACATTAGCAGACCTGTCCTATGGATAGATTTTGAGCTACAGGTAGTTTTAGTCAAAAATTCACAAAAAAGTCAAATGAAAAATAAAAATTAATTTAAAAAAAACCTTGAGGCCAAGGCCAATGTAATGGGCGGGGATAGGTAGCAGACCATCAGTAGTTTCTACCCTAGGCGTATGAACAGCTCCCTACCAAACACCCTGTATGTTATGACTTAAGTTTTTCCCATAATATTTTTTAATTTTAGGAAACGGTTATCAGTGTTATTGAATATATTATACGTACATTATAAATATATTACATTATGAAAATGATAAATTATAATTTAATAGTTTATAACAAATGAAAAATATTTATAATAATTGATTTATTGATATTATATGGCGCGTTTTCGACCGGAGGCACCGGTTGACCTTAAGTGATGCTGTGACCGCGCGCTCTCCGCCCTCTATCTCGAAAACGGTTGACCGTATGAAAAAATTAATAAGACATAATTTGTAGAGAATTTTGTATTCTACAATATTGCTGAAAACACAAATAGGAAAGAACCCATAGGAAATGAGATATTTACAAAAAACCGGTTCTTGCGGTCTTTGACCGGTAAATTTTAATGGTTGCGAACACCCTACGATCGGTAGGTTTTGAGACAACTTATAGGGTGTCAATATCTAAGTATTTACAAAATTACAGCTTGGTATCTCGAATTCCGAGATTCTTGCCATTTTTAAGCTAATTTGACTGGACTAAAAGGCAATAAAACATAATTAAATAAATATTCCTGGACAATTCACACAGCAACATCTAGCCTCGTGGTAAGATTAAAGCTTGTGTTACAGGTGCTAGATTGTGATATGCCTAATAGAATTTATAGACTAATATAAATTAATTATGCAATAAATGGATGAATATGGCATGTTCTGAGGGCTGAAAATTCATCAACCCGCACTTGGCTACCGTGGTGAATAAATGTGTAATCTCTTGTCAAGATAGAAGTTCCTGTGTCCCAGTAGTAAGAATGTAAATAGGGGTGATGATGATATAATAAATAAGAATGACTTACAAAGCATTTCCAACTTCTCAATGGGAACAGTATCATCAGTTGGAAATTCATATTCAGTAGGTTTCCTGTTATTTATCTCCTTGGGTGGTGAAGGTGGTCTTGTGCATGGAGTACTTTTGTGTTCTTTAAAACATGGCACCGAGCAACTGAAAATAAATAAAGAATAAATATAAATAGCCGGACAATTCACACAGCATCATCAAAATACCAACAAACTATTAACAAAAAGGTATAGGCAGTTTATCTATTCTAATATTATAAAGCCAAGGGTTTGTTTGTATGTGCTAATCTCAGGAACCAATCTGGATCCGATTTGAAAAATTATTTCAGTGTTAAATAATATCAAGGACGGCTATATTTAAAAAGCTATATGTTTATAGATAATGCCAAAAACGAAAGCGAAGCTATCAGCTGGTTGGTCTCTTAAAATAATACCATGACCATGCCATATTAGGATCAGGTTAAGGTTAATTATATGATATTCACAGTTCCAGAAAAATAGCAAGTCAAAAGTACCTAACCAAAAAATTTAAAGGTCAATTCTAAGTTGTAACTTTTATTAAACTTTGTAAGAATCGAATTGCCATACTTACTACGGTCCAAGACACGTTGGGCATTTATATTTAGAAGCGGCATTACACTGAATACATGCCATTTCACTCGGCACAATGTACTATTATTATGTATTTTGTGTTAAGTGTAATTTCTCCACCCTAGGTACGAGCACACATATGTAAGTAATTGTATATAATGGTGGTTATTATTTTCTGGTATTCAAGTAATAATTGATTTTATTAACTGCGAAATTCCTAAAATATAGTCTATTTTGTTAAAAATCACGCTCACATGCTTTTGTTTACAAAACTTACGAAAAACATCCTCTGTCAATCTATCTATGGGCTCTGTACTGTATGTCAGCTGTCAGCTTTGACGTGACATATTCTATTTTTGAAGGATTCATGAAGACAAGTCTGGTCAAGTTCATGTTTTCTATGAAATATTACATATTGGAATTTAACCACTTTATAGAAATTAAGTTAGCAGCTTAATAATTAAATAAATAGCAGGTATGTATATTTAATAAACTAAAAATAAGGTAAGATTAAAAAAAAACATTATACATTAGATTTTGTACCATATTTATTAAACACTTGCTAAAATTATTTACTAAAATTTAATAGGTAAGTAAGACTTAGCTATTATACTTAGGCAGGATCATTAAAATATAAATTATAAACTAATAATTATGTATAACGAGCAATAAAATATTTACAAAATACTCAAGAGATATTATTTATGTAGACCTACCCACATCGTTCATGACCTTGTTTATTTTTTTGCAAACGTAATGTTCTTATAATTATGGCTAGTTTAAATAAGCATAGCAAAACTTATTCTCAGACATAGTACCTACTGTAAGAAAATAGATAACAAAGCTGACTGACATTACGTATTATATAAATGGCGTAGTTCCTCTTTCTACATAATCTGCTACCTACATTTTAGATAGCTATTAAACTATTAAAATAGTAGTTATTTACCTAATTCCTAGATTTACAACCTACCTAGTTAGAAATATTTGGTTCAAGTTCATACTTACGTACATTCCTCAAAAATACATAGACAAAATTAAGTTTTTGGTTTATGTTAGCTCCGCAGACATCAATTATTTAAATCAAAGATTCCACCGCCCAAGTCCATTAGACGCAGAGCTGCTCTACTAGGTACGTAGAATAAGTAGATACTTTTTACGCTTCTGTGGTAGTTCAGTCTTATCCGCAAGACTTCAGCTGTGGTGCTGACTCAAGAACCACTCAGTGAATCGACTTATGCCGAACAGTAGATTTTCATGGACCGCTTTTTTATTTTCATGGTTTGATTAAAAAACCCATACAGTAACTATAGGAAATAGATTTTTCGCTTAAGCCTCGAGCAGAACGGATGCGTATACGTACACGTAAGCGTAGACGTGCACGTACCACTGAGTTGTAATGTATGGGAATGTATCATATGAGACAGGACACTCTGCTCTCGCACGTCATGTTACGCAAGCAGTGTGTCCTGTCTCATACTGTGCTGTTTGGCTTGAGTCGAGTTGCACGCAGGTACAATTAAAATAGTTCTAATTGTCTATGATAGTTCTATGATTTAGTCTATAGTTCCTCGTGCTTGGCGGGTTTGTTGTCTGCGAAGTAGTACATGGGGGGCGGCGGGGTGGCGCCCGCGTCGGCGGCCGCGACCGCCAGGTAGCGCGCGCGCGTATGATGCGCGGCTGCTTTAGGTTGCCGCGAACGCGTGAAGATACCCTTCTTGTTTCCACCTACTCGGGTATATGCTGGAAAATAATTGAAATTAGGATTTGAAGAACAGACATAATATTATGGAAGTATCCATTGAATCGATTCATGACACGCGACAGTCCACACTTATCTATACTAATATTATAAAGAGGAAAGATTTGTTTGTTTGTTTGTAATGAATAGGCTCCGAAACTACTGGACCGATTTCAAAAATTCTTTCACCTTTGGAAAGCTACATTATCCCCGAGTAACATAGGCTATAATATAGCAAAGAAAATTGCGGGAAATTGTAAATAGCGGGCGAAGCCGCAGGGCGGAAAGCTAGTTTTTAATAACACAGGGTAGGTTCTGTAGGGGTAACCTTTATAGTTATACGTACCTATTGTTTGTGACGGTTAAATAAAGCAAAGAAACAAAACATAAGGTAACAAATACATTTATGGCTACAACATTATATTTACTTATTTATTATTTTTGTACGTAGGTATCACGGCAATCATCAGATTCAACCCTATGTAGCTAGAAAGATTCGAATAGTTTTACTTACTATGTGCACTTTCGCTTATACCCTATAAGCGAAAGTGCACATATTCAAAGTATTTTCTTTCTTACGACATAAGAAATTACTAGGTAGGTACCTATAACCTAATATGATTTTTAAGAAACTGTAAAAATATACTTCAGTACTTACTTTGCTTTGTATTGAAGTCAGCAAAATTCCATATCAGCTCTCCAAAGAAGAAGCCTGTTTTCCGCAGCCTGTCGAAAGCCTTGAAGTGCTCTGAGAGCGTCGCTAGCTGATATTCCTCTGACCAAACGTATTCTGGGTACTGAAAGCAGAAAAATAATAAATTATTATACAAATCCCATGGGTCTATAGATGCAAAGCGAAAAAGGCAAGGTAGAGCAGCTAGGCAGCAGCTAATATGTTCCTCGAAAAATAGATAGGTATGTCACGTATATAAATACGTAGGTAGGTAGTTTTTAAGACCTAACAGTTAGATCTACGCCTGAAAGAGTCGTGTCTTGTGGATTCCTTACCAAATGCAAGCCAGGCATTGTATCTGCTCCGTATTCTGACATGAGCACCGGTTTGTTGTGTTTCTTGTGCCACGCCGTTGCCTCGTCTATAACTGATGGCATAATGGTGTTGAGAAGCCCAGTGTTGTGGTACCACGCGTTGTAACGGTTAAACATTATCACGTCGAGGTGTTGGCCCTGAAAATATTTATATGCATTACTAGCAGCCCCCGCGAACTTTGTCTCGCCATATACTTTTATTTGCAACTACATATCTACATACAAAATTTCATCGAAATCGAATTTTCCCACGTAAGCATATATTTTTCCGCGGTAAAAAGTAGCCTATGTTAGGATTAGGATATTACACTACATTGACTCCACCCCGTCCCCCGTCCCCCGTACCCCAGTGACGCTTACATGGAGTCTACATCGCATGCTGGCTAGCTGAGCGCGGTGAGCGACAACCTCTAGACTTTTTTCTAATACTTGCATTTTTAAACTCGTGATATCTTCCGAAGTAAATGTCCGAATTGAATAATTCAAAAAGTTATAAAAAGGTATTAAAACCGTCTTGAATATAAAGTAATTTATGTGGATAAGGATTAATACCAAGGTACAAATGAAGACCCTTTCAAGACGCGGCATATATAAATTAATATTTTAGAATAAAAAACTGCTTACTGTGACATAACTATAATATTTAGACATATGCTGTCCCGACATTTTTTGTAGATAATGATGAGTTCTGCAAAGTCGTAGTACATGATTTTGTTCTATCATCAATAGTTTTCGCAGCGCAAGCGACGTAAGACATTTTTCAGGTCATTTTTTTACACCTTATGTTACATTATTGGAGTTTTAGTAAGGATCCCTAATTTTTTTAAAAATATAATATAGCCTATGTTACTCGGGGATAATGTAGCTTTCCAAAGGTGAAAGAATTTTTGAAATCGGTCCAGTAGTTTCGGAGCCTATTCGTTACAAACAAACAAACAAACATACAAACAAATCTTTCCTCTTTATAATATTAGTATAGATCAGGGTTTCCCAAACTATGGGTCGCGACCCACTAGTGGGTCGCGAGCGAATATTGAGTAGGCCCTGACGACTGACGACAGACGACGCGCGATCGGCGCGTATGCCGAGGGAAGCAGGACGGGCGGGAGGCGAACGAATGCATTTCGCGAGACTTTTGTTTTACAAAGTTCATTTCGCGTTGTGTCATGTTCGTTAGCGTGCGTTATTTGTAATCTCATTTGAAAATAGTTAGTTAATTGATTTATCAGTAGATTCGTCACAAAACAATAGTTTCAATTGTAAGGAATTAACGAAGTTCTGGCTCTCAGTTGCTGGTAGTTATCCATGCCTGTTTGATGAAGCTATGAAAGTCCTTATCCCCTTTACCTACCTCATACTTATGTGAGGCTGGGTTTTCGAATATGGTGAACATTAAAACTAAATACCGAAATAAATTGGACTTATCAAACTCACTGCGATTAAAAGTAACTAAAGTGGAAGTTGATGTCAAAACTGTAATGGCAACTGTAAACATAGGAAACAATTTCATCCTTCCCATTCATCATCATCATCATCATTTCAGCCATCGGACGTCCACTGCTGGACATAGGCCTCCCTTAAACATCTCCAGTTGTTTCGGTCGGATGCAGCTTGCATCCACCGTGAACCGGCAGCTTTGATCAGATCATCTGTCCATCTTGTTGGTGGACGTCCGACGCTGCGTTTTCCGATCCGTGGTCTCCACTCTAGAACTTTTCGGCCCCATCGGCCATCCGTTCTTCTCGCTATATGGCCAGCCCATTGCCACTTCAAAGAGCTAATCCGCTGGGCTATGTCGGTGACCTTCCTTCCTTCCCATTAAATTTATATAATTAAGGAATAAAAGATTGTATGTACCTATTAAAATAGTTTGTTATTTCAAAAGTCCTTTATTCATATTCATTATAACACCCCTATTCACGTTCCCACTGTTGGGACACAGGGACTTCTCTCTTGACGAGAGAGATTAGGCCTTAATTCACCACGCTGGCCAAGTGCGGGTTGGTGAATGACACATGTCCTTCAAACTTTTTTCAAAGTTCTCAGAACATGCCGGCTTCCTCATGATGTTTGCCTTCACCGTTAGAGCACGTGTTTATAGAGCACACATAATTTTCCAAGAAGAAAAATCAGAGGTGCGCGGCGGGGTATGAACCCACGACCTTCGGAATGAAAGTCGAGTGTGCACCCACTTAGCCAACACGGCCCTCATTCATATTGCTACCGCTTAAATTTCATAGAGGTGGGTCCCGAGTTTGTAAACTTATATCAGATGAGTCGTAGACCAGTCAACTTTGGGAACCACTGGTATAGATTAACATTATGAATGCCATTACGCACACACTGCTGGCTGGGAAGGTAGGTATTATTCACACTACATCTAGCTTCTAGTCCCGTGGCAAGCTCGAACCTTGTCTGAAGGGATGGTCTGTGTTAGATATCTGATAAACTTAATACAATAAACTATATAAATAGATTTTCTTAAACCTAAATTGATACACGGTACAAATATCAGAGGTCGTCATGATGCAAAAGAAATAGCACTATCGAGTATGAGCAGTGAATGAGATTAAGGTACTAATCATCCATAATTCTATTCTCAACATACGCTAATGTATATAGCTTTCGTAAGAGCGTATATCAAAGAGATTTACTCACCGATTTGTCAGCCTGCACTGATTGTGCTATAGCAATCGTGACAGGCCGTGAGAGATCCATAGCTTTGACGTGGTTCACGACTTTCCTGAAAAGTTTTAGATACATATAACATTGAATACATAATGTTTGAGATCTCTTTGATACCTATGTTGTTTAGAAAATATGTTACAAATAATTTAGACAATTATATACTAACTCGAAGTAGGCATCGGCCAGAGGGTTCGCAGACCGCGGCTCGTTGGCGATGGACCAGGCGATCACGCTGGGGTGGTTCTTGTCTCGTCGAATCAGCTCTGTCAGGGATTGCTTGTGGTTCTTCAGAAGAGCATCAGTGAAAATACTGAAAACAAGAATAGGTATTTGTTTTAAATAATGTCATATGTGCAAGGTATTGATGGAAAATTTAGGTCTATCACCCTAAATTTTCTGTCATGCTTTATTAATTTTCTGTAACTCTACAGTCTTATTTAAGAAATACAGAAATTAGCTAGCGAAATTACGTAAATTAATTTGTATTAAAAGATATTATCATTTTAAGATACATCATTCGGAAACTATACGAACTTGGTACTCACTCAGTATCCACACTCGGGCATTCGTCAATGACCATGATGCCGTGCTCGTCCGCCATCTGGTAGATCTCCTCGGCGTACGGGTAGTGCGACGTGCGGAACGCGTTGGCGCCCACCCATTTGATGAGGTTGAAGTTCTTCACCCAGAGTACTGGGTCCCAGCCTTTGCCTCGCAGCTGATGGAATAAAGTTTAAGTCATCTCATACCAAATGATAATTAATAGTATCAGCGAAATTATCAAATAAAATGACGACCATCTTGGAAGGAGAAGGTCCGCCTCCGATGCAGGAGGTTGCGAGTTCAATTCTTGCTTAGGACAGTTTTCAGTACGCTTTGTTTGTTATGTATGATATATATTGGTTTCAGGTGTTGTAAAACAAAAGTTATTTTGCCATATAAAAATTACAATAAAACAACCAAAAATACCAAGGTAACCCAGTATAGTTAACATTTGTTTGTATGAATTAACGATGTTGGCCAATTATCAGACGACTCCGATACACATCTACACGATAATGATTGACTAAATAGCCTCATAGCTAGAACTCACATCATTCATTCTAATTTCATTCCGAAGGTCATAAAACTTATATGCGCTTTAAAAACAAGTCCTCTAACAGTAAAGGCAAGTATCGTGAGGAAACGGACCAGTGCCATTCACCAACCCGCACTTGGACAGCGTGGTCTCAGTCGTCAAGTGAGAAGTTCCCTTGTCTCTGTAGTGATAACGTAAATAGGGTTGATGATGATGAGAACTCACATCTGAATCCTCGTGCATCCCAAACCCTCGCAGGTAGACCGGCTTCTCGTTGATGTAGACCGTGGTGTTGCTCCAGGTCACGGTCCTGATGCCGATCTTCTGCTTGTATGTGTCGATCACGTTCCCATATTCATCGATTAGAGACGTCTGGAAATAAACAATAAAAAAAATTAAATGTGATGTTTGATACCTAGCCTTTGGAACTCCTTAGTTAGACGAAGGCAGCTACTAGCTAGGTACCAGAACCACTAAGGTAAATAAAAAAATTCATTTAATTACCATAAAATTAATTCCTTAACGACCTATAACACCTTATAGATTTTATTTCTTCGTAAAATAAATATATATAAGTACCTGCAGTTAATTTATTTACCTTCCAAGAAAATGAAGGACATATTGTACAACGCATTTTATTTGCAAGCTAATAAGTACCTATTACCAACACAAAATAAATTAAATACATGCAAAAAAGTTGTGAAATAACTTCAGTTTTGGCTCGATTTCGGTCAGTCTTTCCACTTTAACTTTATATTTTACCTAACTGTAATTAAACAACTTAAGAACCTCTTATTTTTTGTAATGTACAAGTTTGCGGTTTTCCTCATTTATCCAAGTATCTAAACAAAAGGAGTTCATCAATATTTAATTTTGCAGAAGCGTAGGTACCTAGCCAAAAAAATTACGTTCTCTAACGGTGAAGGCAGACATCGTGAGGAAACCAACATGTTCTGAGAATTTCATTAACCCGCACTTGGCCAGCGTGGTGAATAAAGGCCAGTGGCAAATAAATAGGAGTGATTATGATGTAGGTACCTTAAATGTATACAAATACCCAGGATCCGGGTACATAAGGTAGGGCCACCAGAAGTTAGCATTGCCGACTTCAAGCAGACCAGCGCAGTCTTGTGAAGAGGTCACCATTGCTCCTTCTCTGTCGAATAGCTGAATGAGGCACTCGGGACTGAGCTTGCCACCGCCCGATGACGTCACATTGTATACTACGAAACCTGTAAACAGATTATTTTTATATCTTATAGAAACAAGTAAAGTACCTTCGTACTGCGGCAACAATTAACTACTACTACTGTATATGAACATGAAAAGGTAATAACATACCATCTTCACGAAGGACTCTCTGAGAGATCTTTCCGTGAAAATGGCGCTTGAAACAGTGTCGAAATATCGTGAAACTCAAAAACATTAAAATAATGGTATGTTTACCCATTTCATGTTCAAATATTGTTAAAATGACTAGTAGTTTTGTAAGATGACTGAATATAACATTTTATTTTATTTTTTAACACTAACCTGTGAGCCCCTGAATGTCAGTGTTGACGATGACGTCATCGATGTAGACCTGCGGAGTGGTGTACAGGAACACGGAGCGGTGGATGCCAGCGTAGTTCATGAAGTCGAATGTGTACTGTTGCTGGTATTTCAGTTTGCTGTGTCTGTAACAGTTTACTTTATGTTACGTATTTATCTATATAATAAGGTCTTTATACACTTATAAAGAAATCTATTTATGAGGAAAATCTCTCAAACAATTGTAGGTGCCTACATAGCACCTTGCAAAATATAAGGTTTAAGAATGAGACTGGAAATATCGTCCAATGATTCAAAAAGTGAATTATAAAGTTGAATTTAGAACGATTTGCTTAAATCAGTTTTCGTTAAACTGCGGTTCGGATGTGGAAATGGGCACATGTGCATTGAATAAACAAACTCAAACCGTCAGTTTTCAACAACATTAAGGCATAAATAGAGCTCTGCAATATGTTGTAAGAGCACATTAGTAAATCAGGCCTAATCAGGATGTGGTTGTTTAAACAATGTACACACGGTAAAATTATTTCCGTTACAAAAATTCTACCTCTCACGACAAATTATTATCATCATATTAAATGTAATGAATAATGTCATTTTAATCAGTTCGATTTCGGATTTACAAGCGGACCTTATTGTAGAATAAATGTTTACTTTCCGAATGAAATTTACTTTCCACAATAATATTTGGACAATAATAATATTTTCCCTACACCATGCTCAAAAAAACTACCTACTTTAAGTTCTTTACATAAGAGAGGTTACTAGATTATCTGTACCTCGCTGTCCCGACCAAATCAACCATGTGTACCAAAAACCACGTTACTAATTTATTAAAAGAACTCTGTGCTTAACTAATGAAGCATTCATAAGCTTGTCCTGTTATGGAGGGAAAGCATTACTTAAGCTTTAATGTGTTATCTCAACTCCTATAGGATGAGTGTTTGTATGCTTTCTTTCTGTAGCGGCCTTTATTGTGTTTTTGCTTATCCAAGAGACAAAGAATGCTTGTCCATTTTGGACATCTTAAAGAACAACTGTACTGTTAAAATATTCAATACGGGTTTTACCTATCTCTTTTTATCTTCGTTATATTAGTTGTTTCAAATAAATAATTTTTGTGTTTTAGACATCTGATACCCACTGAGTAAAGGTGAAGTCTAGATATAAGTCTTAAGAAGCCGAGCTTGTAACTAGTTATGATTAAAGGTATATGTGGAAGAGATATGACTATGAAGAGGAAGTACAACGGGGAGTAATATTATAGTATAGCCTCTGCTCTACAAGCTAGAATTAAGACATTATTGGTTCTAGAAACTCAATCTTGGAGGCCATGGAAGATCAGCTCTGTGGTATGACTCATTGTACCACAGCACTACGCTGAATGCAACATTTGAAGGCAACTTTTTTGTAATGATACGAATGAATAAGTAGCTTACTCAATGGAATGAGCTCTTAACCCGATAACAGCTCTACAACCGATTTGGTTATAGTCAAGAGACTGATCGCAAATAAAATACTTCATAACACAAAAAAAAAAGGTTGAAGAGTGTTGGCATTGTAAACTTACCCGACGTTTAAAGCGGTGATGGTCCCTTGCGGCACGGTGTCAGTGTGCAGCGTGTTGTCCACGGACACTGTGAGGAGGTTGCTCTGGTTGAAGAACACCAGGTCGGTGATCTCCGTCTGGAAGGGCAGGTGCCCGATCTCGTGCGAAGTCGCGTGCTTGCCGTTTATGTACTGAAATATGTAGAGAAAAAGTAAGTTTACATCTACTTGGTGCATGGACAATGTAGAATAATTATTATGGTTTTGCTGTTATATTAAGTAGGTATGGCTGTTATTCCGTATTCTGAATTCCACCCCACATAAACAGAAACATATATTAATACAAACTTAAGACTAAAACATTTGGAGTAAAGTGGGCGGTCTTATCGCTGTGAGCGATTTCTTCCAGGCATATGTATGGACTCCACTACTGGATAAGTACTTACTTAGTTTTTTTTTCATACATCTCCCGGCACAAATTCCATTAAGGCATCTGCAGGCACGTAGGTCCCAAATGTTTGTTTTGAGGCAGGAATCGAACTCGCAGACCTTCTTCCGCACACCGCGCCACAGAGGTCAAATATGAGTAGGTAAACGTTTTACGACAAGGAGGTTTTGTCATATTTAAAGCTTAGGTCGTAGTTGCGTGTCGAGCCTTGGATTAGGGTAGGGTCAGTTTGCTATTTCCATCAAGGAAATAAACAGTTTTTACTAACACACGCAATGACCTCGTATTTACTAAATGTTTATCTAGTTCACATTAGGCATGAAGCCTGGGTTGAGGATTAGTTTACTACATTTTACGTCTGGATTATAGAAATAGTGTCGCATTTAGGTCTTATAGATTTCAATCACTATGATTCCGTCTACTACTGTACCGTCTTTTCCTATCCTACGATATCCTATCCTTTCCAATATATTCTTTATGACCTAGCCCCGTTACAATAAGTGCGTAGGTAGTTTCCTACAGCAAATATTTACGACGACCACCCAACGACACGATTTCTGCACAGAATTTTAATAAGAAAATCCAGTAGACCTGCCTAGTTCTCCGAAAAGATTCATCAAAAAGTTCCTGGTATAATAAATTTAAATCATAAACTTATAGTCCAAGATCAATATAATTAGTCCGGGATCCGTAGTACATTGGAATCAAGTGATTACTAACAAGCTAATTTTTCGTGAGTAGCTTAATTTTAATGAGACGCCCAAAAATATCCTATACTCAACTTTTGATTGTGGTAGCTAACAGAGATATCGAGGATTAAATATGTCGATTTGATGATCCAAAAAAATTGATAAGTAACCGGTTGTTTTTTAGTTATATCGTAAGATAATGATCTAAATTATATGAAAAAATATTTGTCCTACAAAACCTATGGTTTGATCAAAGAGTCCCCCATTTCCAAAATGTATCGAAAACGAGGTCAAAATAAATGATTACTAACCAGCTGATTTTTTGTTGTATACTTAATTAATATTTATAAAATCTAACGGACATATTGTCCGACAAATTTCGTGGTACGTTATCCCGGTCCTACGCCTAGACATTGTTAATACCACAAGACCAATTATCTCATTAGTAACTGTAGGACAAAAATATTACTGAATAGGTTAGTGTGTTCCTTGCCCAAATGTAACAATGTCCTACAAAAAAACAGGTAGGTATCGCTAGTCCGACAAGAATTGTAATTTTTAAGTTTGCCTATTTGTAACATAGAAAGTTAAGTCGGCGTCAGTGTAACAACACACCCGCAATAAAATATAATTTGTAATTATATCGAAGACATATTTCGTCTGTTATCGCATCTACTCAGTTGGCGTAATGGCAAGGATCGAACTCCTGTCACTGACTGGTGACTGTGCGTCACCGAGTTCGATCCTCCGAAAGAGAGTTCTTTTTGTGATTATGGATAAGATAGTGATTTTTTTAAATTTAAATAACTTTATTTTATAGTTATCTTTTTATAGTTTAATATTTGTTTCGGGTGTCTGGGTGTTATTGTATGTATAATAAAAAAAAAAATCTATATATGTATGTATATTATATTAAGTATATCAGAAATCTAGCACCCGTAACACAAGCTTTGAGCTTACCACGGGGCTAGATGTCGTTGTGTAAAATTGTCCAGCAATATTTATTTATTTATTTATTATTTATCTAGGTAAAAAAATATTGTAAGTATTAAGTATTTATATAAATATTAATGATCTCGTTCAAACCAATTTTCGTTGGTAGATTTAGTGGTACTGTACATTAAATATTCATTTTAGTTTTATCATTTTCGTATTTTTGAAGTTGGAAGTTAGTGTACCTACCCCCCACACTCATTTTTCCTTCACAGAGTCTCTCGTGCGAATCATTTAGTTTAGAAATAAATGCTGTTGGAAACTTCAATATGATTTTTAAAGACCTTTTCATAGATATATAGTTTTCTTTATATGGATTTTTTAAATATTTTATTTAAAATCTTAGTGCGGTTCACACACTACATCTACGTAACAATTTGAACAGTTTAGCTTTTATAGTTTCGAAGTAAAATGGCTGTGACATACGGACGGACGGACAGACGGACGGATGGACAGACATGACGAATCTATAAAGGTTCCGTTTTTGCCATTTGGCTATGGGACCCTAAAAATAAGTTATTATGACTGGTTGGTAATAATCTATTGTGACCTCGTTTTCGATACATTTTGGAAATGGGGGACTCTTTGATCAAACCATAGGTTTTGTAGGACAAATATTTTTTCATATAATTTAGATCATTATCTTACGATATAACTAAAAAACAACCGGTTACTTATCAATTTTTTTGGATCATCAAATCGACATATTTAATCCTTGATATCTCTGTTAGCTACCACAATCAAAAGTGGGGTATAGGATATTATTGGGCGTCTCATCGAAACGAAGCTATTCACGAAAATTCAGCTTGATAGTAATTATTTTTACATCGAGGATGTGTACTACAACTTTGGACCGTAGGACCGGGATAACGTACCACGAAATTTGTCGGACAATATGTCCGTTAGATTTTATAAATATTAATTAAGTATACAACAAAAAATCAGCTGGTTAGTAATCATTTATTTTGACCTCGTTTTCGATACATTTTGGAAATGGGGGACTCTTTGATCAAACCATAGGTTTTGTAGGACAAATATTTTTTCATATAATTTAGATCATTATCTTACGATATAACTAAAAAACAACCGGTTACTTATCAATTTTTTTGGATCATCAAATCGACATATTTAATCCTCGATACCTCTGTTAGCTACCACAATCAAAAGTTGAGTATAGGATATTTTTGGGCGTCTCATTAAAATTAAGCTACTCACGAAAAATTAGCTTGTTAGTAATCACTTGATTCCAATGTACTACGGATCCCGGACTAAATCTAGAACTTGGATTAAATGGTTTACTAATACTAGTTTAAAACCATGACTGTTCACGTAGTAAAATCAACCAATTAATAATCTATGTTTAAATAAAATAAATATTGTTGGACAATTCACACAGTAACATCTAGCCCCGTGGTAAGCTCGAAGCTTGCGCATGCTAGAAATAGAGAGTACATCGTGTAGAACACTATCAGATCCTCTGTATACCACTTTCAACAAAGAATAAATGTTTTCAATAGTTTCTCAAGCAAAGAAGACAAAAAGTCTATTTGGAATGGATGTTGCGAAAACTGAGTTTAGAGCAACTTGAGCGACCTATTCTATTCCCATGAAGACATAATACCAAACCTTCTGAATTTTGGAAGGGTTATTTTATGGATCCAATCTCAGATACCTATTGAAGCTAACTCCAGCTGTTCTTGCAGTTACGGTACGCATATGTTTTATAATACTAGTACTACGTAATTGTGTTTATATCAAAACTTCAAAACACACTATCATATGAAACTGATCACAGAAACTTCTTTCTAGACCTGAGAGATTAGGCCTTTACATCACACTGGCAAAGTGCGGGATTGTGAAAATTGTCATATGTCACTCAAACTCTTCAAAATTCTTAGAACATGGTGTCTTCTTGACGACGTTTGCCATAGGTACCGAAAAAACATGTGACATCATTTTTTCAAAAAAGATAAACCACAGGGGCGTAGCAGAATTTGAATTCACGACCTTCGGAATGAATTTCGAAATTGCTTCCGCTTTTGTTTTTGTTATGATAATGATGCAACTATCATCGTCGTATCTGGGTCGTTACATATTTAAATTTTACTATTTCAGAACCATACTTTGAAAGGATAGTTTTTGACTGAATCCTAAACATCAAACGCGTAGCAACAATCGTCTCGTGACACAGAGGAAGCTGATTTAACGATTGAGCGAGGTCAGTGATTCTTGAACTCTGATCTAGCTAGTTTCATTATTAACATATCGCCACTGGATAGATCTACAATTAGATAACAAAGATACAATCACTTACTTAACTTAAAATCAATTCACCAACAAAGAAATTACCTTATAATGAACAAAAATGAAATCCTATTATTAATTAATTTTAAGGCTAACCTTTAAATAACTAGTCGTAGGATAGACTGAGCGACAAATTGACCAATTTTCTTGTACATTGCCAACACCGCGCCGTGGGCTCGACATAATAGCCCTAGATTTCTAGAATTACAATCAATATCTTCAGATCTAAGCTACTGAAAATTACGTCTCATTTTTAGCTAAAGTTGCAAGTCCCTTTTGCATGCCCAAGTTGCAAATTAATTAAAATCTTAAGCCCCTCATTTCGTTTTAACAACAATGTTCGTTAGGGTTTTAAGTAAGGAAAATAACTTAACTAGCTATCTAACTTGACCTTTGTAATCTTGTCTAAATATTCCATTAACAAATACTTCAATTTTATCAGCCGATCCATTTCAGTTATTATGGTTTTTATAAACGTTAATATAACATTAAAAACAAATGTGTTTATTATTATTATTACACCACCTACTTAATATTGGTAAAACAATTTTGCAATTAACTTTATTACCTACCGATAATATGACACTTACCTACTACTTAAGTTTGGAAATCAATGGCTTTATTATTATTATTTATTAGAGAATTTGACCCAGTGGATGTAATAATTGTTTTGATGATTAAAAAAAACACATAAATTAGGTAATACAAATTATATTATAAGATAGGCAGATTCTTTAAAAGGGTATCTAATAAAATTACTACATTTTTCCAAATCGATTTGGATACGGTCTTGATATTTAAAAAATATGAAAATAATAAAACAATTTACTCGTTAGTCTCGCTAAAGCGGGTAATTTGGGCCGTTTTATGTCGCCTTTCGCCGCGGATTCATAAATTTTCCCCCGTAAAAATGTATTTTCCCGCATATCTGAAATTTTATCACTATCTCAAATCGGTCCAGAACCATAATTTTCAATCGATAGGGACAGTCGTTATTCCGTAAAGGAGCAACACACTTAGATAAAGATGTATTTAATTTTGTTGTCTCTAAGCATCCAAAATTATGCCTTTATTAATGGTAGGTTGTTCTTTGTTTTCACTCTAATAAAAATGGAAGTAAGTGCCACAAGTAGGTTAGTTACAGTATGTTTCTGGATCAAAAGTTATTATGTTTCACATTATCGCACTAATGTTTACGAGCACGATTTGCGAGCAACAGTAGGTAATAAGGAGACGTAAATACCATCGCCGTTGCAAGCACACACTCATTCTTAAAACACTGGTAAGTATTTACTTTTATAAAGAAAGATTCATTTGTTTTGGTCAAACACAACCCATTTATGTGATAATGTTCTAGATAAGAAATAAATGGTTTTTATTCATATTCTTATACTTATTCATATTACGTCCTACAGCTGTGCACTGTGTGCACTGTTCTACCTAATAGGACGCATATTAGATGTTGGTTGATTTGGTATAATTACCGACCTCACGCATCACGAGGTCGTCATTTATACGTCCCACATTATCACTAACAGGTGTTCTAGATAGAAGCGGGTTGCATCCACCCCAAACCTGCTACTATTTAAACGACAACATGATGTCTTCCGCAGAAACTTCTTTCTTATAGACTGATCACAATAAATTGATGTTTATTATGTTTAGGTATGTATTAGAGTAGCACACTCGACTACCATTCCGAACGTCTTGGGTTCATACCCCGCCGCTAGATTTTTCTTCTTAAAAATTCACCCATATGTTATTTTAAAACCCGTGCTTTAACGATGTAGGCAAGCATCGCGAGGAAACCGGCATGTTCTGAGTGAAAAGTTTGTATAAAAAGTGCCATTTACCAACGCGCACTTGGCCAGGGCCTTTTCTCTGTCGTAAAGAAAGAAGTGCATGTGACCCAGCAGTGGGAACTTAAATAGAGGTGCTTATGTTTAGAGTAGCGTAACCCTACATAATGTCGTATTCGTATGTTTGTGCTACATTCTATTAACCTAAGAGCCCGTGATGGATCCTTTGGGAGATAACAACCTTTTACCTGTTATCTCCCAAAGGAACCGCGATCCAGGTTTCATGTTTGGGGGTTATTCTTACCTATGTTAGACATACACATAAAAGAATTTTCACGCTTCAGAATTAAAGGAAGGTCTGGCCATCACAGGCTATTAGTCTATACTAAGAGCCCGGTCTGGCCAGACCTTCCTTTAATTCTGAAGCGTGAAAATTCTTTTATGTGTATGAATGTGTGGAAGGTCTGGCCATCACAGGCTCTTAGTCTATATCTTTTATATGACATGGGATTATAGTTGATGACGTGTTAAAATTATTTTGTTATTGTTTACATTTGCTATAAATACCCGCAGCTGCACCGTGAGACGCACTGTCAGCACATAAACACTGAGTTTTAATTCGTGTTCTTATGTCGATAAGGTTTTATAGCTAGCTTAGACGATACTCGGACTATCCATCTGACTAACTGATTGATTGATTGATTTAGACTTTATCTTCAATTCACAAAGAATAACTTGGACACGTAATCACACTTTTTTGTCTTCCCCTGAATTGAAAAATGATAGTTCATGCATTTTCAAAAGTTTCTTAATAACCCTTCTAACAAAGAACTAGGTTTATAGAATAGGACAATTTGTCTCATAGTATTCTCCCTAAATTGTCTGTACTTACCACATTAGCAGCATAATGAACGCTGCTAAACCGCAGCCATATCCGTCGTTTGGCAGCCCAAGCGGTCGGCACGTAGAACCGCCGGTCGTACCACACCAGACCCACGTGGTCTCTCGTCGCAGCATCCTCTACTATGTCGTTGTACGACGCCGGAACCGGCATCGGGACCACATTGCCAGTCTGGGAATTAAATAGATTTTATACTAACACTTTGCGCTATGACTGCATTTTAATTCAACCTCTGTGGCGCAGCGGACGAAGGCCTGGCTGCGACGCAGGAGGTTGCGGGTTAGATTCCCGCCTCGGAACGACAGTTTGTACGATCTGCAGATGTTTGTTCCGGGTGTCTGAGTGTGTATAATAAAAAGTTATGTCTCTATGTTGTAGATTTTGTTATCAAGACAACCAAACATTCACATACAAACTAATTGTTTCTTATTTAGTAGGAATAAATTAAAACTGGGGACATGGACTAGCTAGAATACGGATTTCCACTTCCGATGGTCGTGACATGCAATGATATAATCAGTATTAATGGGAACAATTGTGCAGTAGTTACGTTCAAATTGTTGTAACTTTTTATCACCTAGGTAGGTACCTACTAAATATTATATATTTATAGAGGTGTTGATGCATTTACAAATATCCTAGAATGATATTTTAATTTAGTTTACTAATTAAAAGTATATTAAGTTACCTATGTACCTATGTTATTTTAATTATAAACCTACCTGATGGTATTGATGCACTATTTTATCATTGTGTATCATTGTTTAATTATTATGTCATTTTAAGTGAACTGTATTGTTCATTATTAGTCTATAGTTTAGTAAGTAAGTGTACCATAAGTACTAACTAAACAATTGAAATTCCTTTTGAGAATATAATTTTAAAGATAATATTTTCAATACATAGCATGCTATAAACGTGACTAATTTCTTTATATTCTTCTGGTATTGCATTTGAATAAATTCGTCAAGATTCTTGAAAAATGTTTTGTTACTCAGCTTATTGTTCCGATTTGTACTATTTACTAATATGGGCGCACGGCCGTGAAATATTATCATCTTATACAACATAAATAGTTTGTTCAAATAATATTATGCTCTTCAAAACGCTTTGCGCCCACCTTGTTAATTAATTACCTCATCTTCACTAATACCTACCAGTGGTTCTGTGAACAGTAAACTTCGCATCATTCTTGTAAAACATAACAATATTTTATGTACCTATTTCAAATTATTATTTTCTGACAGTATCTGTTTGTATTTCAACAACAAATGTGACGGTCTACACTAGATCACCTATAATATATTTTAGGTACCACCCAAAAATCATCATGATCTACCAGCAAATAACTTTACATGGAACTTTCCCCCAATTTCCCCATTTCATTTTCCTCCAAATAAAAAAAAAATCGTGTGGTGAAATGGACAACCATCCCCCTGGATTCAGGATGGTGTATGGAACTTGAGGGTTGACCTTTCACGACGACCTTGGTAGGTAATGTAGGTATGTATTAGTATAAAACTCGGGGTGCACAAGAAGCGTTTCCACTGTTTTAAGAGCTCACCTTTTCCAAATCCTGTTCAAACCAGCCATGCCGCTCTCCGTACTCCGGATCAGCTGGGGACACCCTGAAGTTCCACACGCCGTCCAGGGTCACGACGTCCCTGGTGGTGGAGCTCTGGGGGTATAAGGCCGCGTTCCCACTGTTCTCTGACCGTATCTCGTTGGCGTTGTACTTCCGACTCACGACTCTGGTGCAGTAGATCAGGAGCACCATGAACAGTGTCGATCTTACTCTACAGTCCATCTGTAAGCAAAACATGCGGATAAATAAATAAACTATAAATATACAATTACAAGATTCATAAATCATAAAATCATTTTATTGCATTTTATTTATAGTAACCCGTACTACTCATATCTAAAAGTTTAAAAATTTAGTTACATAGTATTGTTGGCTGGCTCTACGCAACGGATTTTAATGCGATTTGAATAGGTGAGTTAAGAGGAAGGTTTATTATGCATAATTAGGCACCCGAGGCGAAGCGAGGGCGGGTCGCTAGTGCATAATAAATTTTCATGGAAGTGTAATATTATTGTTGTTGGTTTCTTACACATGATAATGTCAATGTGAAATTCTTAATTGATACACAAATATTTATACACAATTTTAAGCAGTTGTGTACTAAAACTTATTGTTAGCAGTAAGTAGTAAGATCAGCGATAAAGCGATGGTTTCTTTCATGCCCAATTTAATCAAGACTATTTTGTACTCGTCATAAATGCATATTATAACACGTAAAAATGTGTGTCATAAAATTATTGATGTAGGTACCTATTATTTGTATGCTTGCACCACACGGTATATTTATAAGAACTCATAATGAGAGTATCAGTGCTGTATAATTTACCCAAATAGAGCGTAAAAATCCCTGATTTCGTCGTGAAATGTTTCTTTTGTAAATTACTAGTCTAGTCATAAATGCATATTATAACACGTAAAGGAAATTATTCGTTTTTCTGCACTTGAAACGGAAATACCACCTACCGGAAGAAAATTTTACAGTTTTGCGCATCGAAATTAGGGCGCTAGTTCACCTGAGCTATGCAATAGGTGCTTTTGATGACCCATCACTGCATTTCTTCTAAACTTTACAATTTCCTCGTAATTCATATGATCAAAGGTTCTTTTGCCAAATATTAAACATGAAACAAACTTCTTGTAGAATTAATATTCTTATCTTATCGTACGTAGTTTTCTATGTCGGTCGCAATTCCGTCCAAACTTTTCCAATTATTGTTGGTTATAATTATTGTTACAATTATTGTTCTAACACTAATAAAGAAGCGTGCAGAAAGAACCATGTCCAATCAACATGTAAATATAAAGAAATTTCAACTAGTTCCTGTCGTTGGCTACACCTGGTATCAAGTGTAAAAGTGAAACATGAAGATGCGAGATTGGTACCCATTCTAGCGTGGACTCATGTCCAATGACTGGAACTGTCCGTGGCAATCAAGAAAGTGAATAGCTTTTTACAGATTGCAATGTGATATGCCATTTTAAAATATAGGTACAGCTTGAGTAAGGAGAAATAATGTTCAAAATACAAGACTACCATTATTTAAAAGTGGAAGAATGTCTACAAATACACGACTTGGACAAATCACCAAACGTACTTTATTCCTGTCCCCGCGACTCCGTCCGTGTTAATTTATGTTGTATGGGGGCCACGTCTTATCAAAACTGGGGCAATAACTTAAATAGCCTATGATGTGACCCGACGTCTAAATGTACCTATACAAAGAGTTCGGAATAAACTTCTATGCACTGCGTGCGAAATTAACTAGCAATCGTGCTGCATGCATTTACATCCACAGGTACTTATACCAATATTATAAATGGAAAGTGTGAATGTGTGTTAGTGTGTTTGTCTGCCGGGAAGCCACTGGTCGAAATAATAGTTGGTACCTAATAGATAAGATAAAGGGCGTCCATCAGGAGTTCAGGACGTGTGTAATGTTATGATGATGAAGACATAAAATAAATAAATGTGTGTACTATTTGTATGCTTGCACCACACGGTATATTTATAAGAACTCATAATGAGAGTATCAGTGCTGTATAATTTACCCAAATAGAGCGTAAAAATCCATGATTTCGTCGTGAAATTTTTCTTTTGTAAATTACTAGTTCGTCCTCACTTTCATCGTGTGCTTCATGGAATTTGTAATTGATAGCCATCGTTTTATGCCTTTTAACGTAAAATATTTCATTTAAGTATAATAGGTATATCTTCATTGATTTTTCAAAATAATAATTAAAAAAAATACAGACTACACGAAGGAAAGCAAGTGCGAGTCTTTGAAAGTGTATTTCTTTTGCAGAATCACGAGACAATTTTTGTATCTGTGGGACCGATACAAAAAGATGAATATCCAAACTATAATCTGTAAAATAAAGCATCTTCAATAAGGAACTATTTCTTGACTAATTGGATCTAATTGTGAGAATGTTTCGTCTTAACTCAATGTGCGTGTGGGTAAAGTAGATATTATGTACCTACCTATGGAGTAGGTAATTCTCATATATTATATATTAAAGAGCACGTGCATGCTATTTTTATTATGCACTTATTTCTGCGGCTTTGGCCACGTTTTAATTAACTTTCCCGTGTCTTAAATGGATTTTCCTGCGTTATAGTGAAATTTCCCGCGGTAAATAGTAGTCTATATGTTATAATGATAAAAAGATATACTTAGTTTTCTACTCCTCTGATTTTTTCTTGGAAAATGTATGTTAAAAACACGTGTCTAACGGTGAAGGCAAACATCGAGAGGAAACCGGCATGTTCTGAGTTTAAAATAAAAGACATGTGACATTCACCAACCCGCACTTAGCTTAGCCGTGGTGAATTATGGCCTAATTTCTCTCACCACAAGAGAAGTCCCTGGGTCCTGGGCAGTGGGATCGAAAGATGATGATGTTATCATCATCGCCCCTATTATAGAGGGGAAGAGGGTTACCGTCTAACGCCTTCTTAATTAGTTAAAACAAACGAGGAACTAATTGTTTTAACTTTTTTAACAGGAAAAGCGTTATTATCAATTTGTTCCTTTCACGATCTCGTTACCAGATTATATTGTTTTTAATTCATCTAAAAACTTTATTTAGCCAAACAATAACATTAGTCATGGATTTGTTCGTTTACTTTGTTATTCAAAATCAACTCATTATCAAAGTTATTATTTATGTATGGTTTTCCTTTATTATGAAGGTTGCAAAGTTATGATTAGATATTTAATTAATGATCTTAGTCAAACTTTTTGTAATAACTTAGAGATTAATAATGAGTCTTAGTACATTACTTAACATAATTGATTTTATCAATGAGAGCCAATTATTTCTATATAATTCATGCTGTCAAAATAAACAATGATCAAATAAGAAAGATACATGAAAAGATACATTAATTCAAGGCAACACGTAAAGACAAATACTGTTAAGCTTATTTTTATTACTTAGTACTTAGTTTCATCAAGTACCTAGTCGTCAAATCGACAAGATTTATATAAGGCTTTTAATAGATAATATAAATCTCGTCGGCTACCCTTTGTATTGTCTTTCTCTGTACTGTACAAACCCGCCTGGTAAGCGCTTTAAAGTATGAAAGAATGTCGTCGTTCCTATGTATGCTTCAATCTTTAGATTCTGCAATCTTCGCAACGTATTATAATGCGTTTTTTTTTAATAGGTAGAGTAGGTAATTCAATACGAAGGTTCATGAGTATAATACCCAAAGAGAAGCGAGGGTGGGTGGGAACATTTCAATATACAATAGGTATATAAATTACGGGTCATAGTATATATATTATACAACATGCAGCTCTACTTATTGATAAACAAATCACAAACAAAACATTAGGTAACAAGGTTACTCAATTGATAAAAACAAGTATTTACTGTTGGTTATAAACCTAGTTTGTACGCAACATAGGAGTACATCTAGGTCAGTTATTGCCCACAGGGCGTACCTGTATCGTAGACGCACCTGGGCATGTGCCTTTCCTTAACACTATCTGTGTCCATGACACACGCTCGTATCTACGGCACGGTGCTGTAACCTGTCGGGCTGCAGCACCGAGCTTGGGCATTGAATGTGTTAATTAAGTGTTGCCACTGGAATGAAACTACTTAGTATCTACAGTTATGCAACTAATTTACTTATCAAAATATTACTTTACATATTATAATAGATAATAATTAAGTATTGCTGGACCATAGCCATGAGTTCGAAGATTGTGTTATGGGTGGTAGATTTCTGATATACCCGGATAAGGGCAACCGTAAAAAGATATCAATAAAATTGCCAGTGAGGTGCAACTACTGCAATAATAAGACAAAAAACCAGGTTACTAACCCAAATTTGTAAACACCACCTCATTTAAATAAATTCTTACCCAAATTTGTACTAAACCTCAATTAGATAAAATCGTATTAAATATTTGTAATGCTAATATCAATGACCGACTAACGGATCCTATTGTCATGTAGGGTAATTCAAATCTGCCTACTCTACAATGGTAAATGACAATTAGTCAAAACCTTAGTAAATTAGCAGATGGTCTTGTGCAGAGATAATAGACATTAGGCTAGAAGTGAATCTCGTCCCTTCGAGTATGTATCGGTTTCAATAAATAATATTTAACTATAACAACGTGAAACGGGGAACTTAAAAAGATATTTTTTTTTTGTGTTTATAATAATATTGTAGTCATAGCTAAATATTTACATTGAACACGAATTAACTCTGAATTCAAATCTATTATATTTTTATGTTTGAAGTCTCATAAAACATAAAATTAATAAGAGTTTTGTTTAATATATAATTAAGTATAATTTTTGTTAACTACGAGTATGTTAAAATTGACGTGGTTTCAACGCACAACACGCTCATTATTAGAGGCTTCTCGGATTTCTACTTCTATGCATTTGTACGTACAGTTAAACATCCTGACCGGGTTAAGTGAAATGTCTCATTAAGGACAATAGGTCTAATTACTACTAATATCTTCCTAATTTAACGCCAAAGTTACCTACTTTGCCTAACTTAATTTTGAAAAAATTTGGGACAGACACTGCTGATAATATTCAGACATTATTTTTTAAATTTGTTTTTAACCATTAAGGATAGGAAAAGGTATTAAACTTGTGACCTTGTTAAAATAATTAAATAAATGGATGGCTTATCGCGCGACATACTTTTTATTGGATGTATTTGTGTGGTAAATTGCATGCAGATTATATTCTATGTTTTAAACACTTTTAACATAAAAACAATGTACTAAAATAACTTTTGAATAATTAAGGACAAAAGAACTAGAAAGCGGAAAGATTGGGGAATGATATCAGAATTTTTAACGTAATAGTAGGAATCGCCTAAATTCATCACAACAATTATTTTCATAAGTTATCAAGTATCGGTTATCCACCTCGTTATAAAATTAATTGCACGATAATCGTTCTAATTCCGGTTACACGGTTGATTTACCAGCAAATTAATCGGTTACGTGTAGATTATACATATATTGTATTTATTTTTCTCCGTAGTCGTTGCATAAAGGGTAGGTATTAACTTAAGTATGGATAATAATAACATTTCTTCCCGTTGTCCCTGGTGACCATGTCCCCGTTCACGGGGACAATGGGAATATACCTATTGTGCTTAACTTATGTTTACCTACCTATCCAATAATAAAAGTGTTCATTTTGTACAACTGGAATTACTCACGTATTTACAAAATGAATAGTATAACTCACGAAAATTTTGAAAGTGAAATAAAAGTGTTTCTTATTAATTTTAAAATTAATTTATTTTGAACCTAGTACCTAAGTACAAAACCCTCCAACATTTTAATTCACTGGTAATTTTGGTAACTTTGGTAGATATTAGCATAAAAATACTTTTACGCGTAATAAACGTTAAAGAATGCCGTTAATTGTTCCAGTCACGAAAGGTCAGTGTTTTGAACGTATTAGAAATAAATATATTTTAATACGGCTATATTGTGTCCTTTAGTGACCTATTTTGGAAATTATGTTAATAATATTGTGTTTAAAATTTACATGCATTTTCCGAAAGAATAAAAATAATTTTTGGTCGACATCTAGGTTCCTTCCCGCTGTCCCCGGTGACCGTATCCCCGGTATCGTATCACCGGGGACAACGGGAATTATATTAAATAAATTAAAATCTAGATCTAGACCCGTTGTTAGCTCGAAGCTTGAGTTCTTCTAGATTTCTGATATAGGTACTTAGAACACTACTTATTACTTTAAATTTTTAATTATATTTTTAATAATACATTATAGAGTACCCAGAAACTCGGATCAAATTTTAATATTTAAAGATCATACCAATTTTGTTTTGAGGCGGAAATCGAACCTGCAACCTCCTGCGACGTATTTATTTAACTAAGAAAATATAATTAAATGTAGGAACCTTAGGTCTTTCTCACATTTATCCTTACACACGCTATTCCTGGCATTAGTAACCAGGCTATACCATCTTCTTGTATTTCATAACATCGCTTAGTATTCCAGCGAGTGCGATGAGATAATAATGATTATGTGAATGGTGTACCTACTCGGAATATGGCTGCATTGTCGGCCATATTAAACGTACAAGGAAGTTCTGAAGGAAAAGTTTTTATGTTTAATGTTACCTACGAAATTTCGCTTTTAAGAATTCATTTGGTTGTTGGTGAGAATATTGTAATTAAGGAATAATTTATTATTAGGTACCGAATTATGTATCTTAATTTCAATATTGTTTATTTTATAACAACGTGACTTATAAAAATATTTAAAGTTTGCCGGGACAATTCACACAGCAACATCTAGCCCCGAGGGAAGCTCGAAGCTTGTGTTACTGGCACTAGATTCTGATATAATACTTAATTATATAAGTAGGTAGGTACATACATAGATATATATTTTGTGTACCTACTATTTTTCCGTAGGTAACAAGATGTTGATTCATGAACTTTTGCTTGTCTGTAATCTATTAAGTAAGGCTAAAATTATGATAATATCACCCCGCGGCTTCGCTCTGTTATATTCTACTCGCCACTCGATTTATAAAGTATCTTACGTTCTTCTCCTGGTTCAAAGCTACCCTAGTTAAAATCCCACCGAAAATACATATGTATATATTATAATAGAATGTAATTTTTACAAATGAAACTTATGTAGGAAATAAGGAAATCTTACGATCATCGATACCTACATCTTCTTCATACTCCTCAAAGCTTTGTATACAAACCAGTACAAACCAAATTTCTATAAACACCTCGAGTGGAAGTATTTCGTAAAAAATGACATTGAATTTATCTTAACTTTTATTTTTCTAATTATTCTTTTTGTTTCTGAATAGTTTGCAAAATGCTATTCAAAATACATTGTTTGCATGGATGATGCGTTACGGAATAAGTATTTTACGCGAAACGTAACCTACTGTGAGAATTTTCAACTGGAGCGTGGGTATATAGTATTTATAATAGTTTAGTAATTAGTAGATAGATAAATTGTAACATTAAATGATACCAAAATAATAAATCGCTTGTGATAGGTAAGCAAAGTTTTATTAAATTTATGTAGGTATAAATTGGCTTTTATGATTACTATTATATTTATATTTAATAGTATAATTAACCAATGTAGGCATTATCATACATTACCATAAACGCATCAATTAATTCGCAAGCTTTAACCGAATAGCAGGTGAAACAAGTTAAACTAGAATTTTTACTTACACTCACAGAATTAGCAACAATTATTATTTGTCTATAGTTGAAGGTCACTATGAGCAGGTGTCAAGGAGATCCACTTATCTTCATCAATTTGATGTGGTCTTATGGTAAGATGTTATTCAATACTTAACATCCATAATCATCATTATCATTATCACCCCTCTTTACGTTCCCACTGCAGGAACACAGGGACTTATCTCGCATTTAGCACGTGTTTTTAAAGAGCACATAATTAAAAATAATTTTCGGAATGAAAGACACGACGTGCTCCCACTTCAATTAATCATTATCAAAACCCATATTAATAAAATTGTATTCAGTGATCATAACAATTTTAAAGAAAACCCGATATAACGTTTTGCTCCCTATTGACTACTTATACCGCGGGACTGTCGTGATTAATTTCATGTCCAACATAAAGCACTTAGTACATCATAGAACATACAAACGAAGCTGTTGGCGGGTTGGTTAGTCGAGAATATTTTTGTATCATTTATTTATTTAAACATACTTATATAACTTTACAGATAATTAAATCTACGACGTGGCAAATAATAGGAATACTTTTTATACATAGCATAGCTGGTTATTCACCTTTAGGGTTCTGTTCAAAGTAAACGCATAGAACAGAAACATGTGTTCAGTTTGATAATATCCATTATGTTTATTTTTAATGTGTATAATCGATAGGAAGGTTATGCACTTATCATTATGTTTGTACTGATAGCAACGGTCAAGTACTGCTCGTAACAGACAAGGATTGGTTAATAGTTGAACTGTTCATCTGTAAACGTAGGTAAATATAAGGACGACCTCTGTGGCGCTGGGGGCGAAGGTCCGCCTGCGACGTAAGAGATTGCAGGTTCGATTTTAGCATGGGGACAAAAAATCTGCAAATATTTGTTCCGGGTGTTCTGGGTGGTTTATAGGTATAATAATAAAATAGAACACCCGGAACAAATATTTGCAGTTTGTGTAATCTATTAAGTGTGTATTACTTATCAGAAATCTAGCACCTGTAACATAAGCTTCGAGCTTACCACGGGGTCACTGTATGAATTGCCCAGCAATATTTAGGTATTTATTTAAGCATAATAAAGCATAATGTTATGCTTATACCAATTCCACATTATAATATTAGTAAGGATAAATAGTGATAATAACAAATCAACATTTTCATCATTATTTCATAACAACGGCAATTACTCGCGTATTTTAGCTTTGAGCTTTGAGTCAGAAATCTAGCACCCGTAACAAGCTTCGAGCTTACCACGGGGATATTTGTCCTGATATGAGTAACTAAATTTATAACAATAATATATTAAGGAAAAGTATTTTGACTATTATTGTGCAACTTATTTAGCAGATAAATTATTCTACATACATAAAACTTCCTTATAAAATCAATTAGGTAAGTACCTATTTTTGACAAAAACATCATAATGTTTGAAGATTATAAACACGAACAAAGCCAAATTTAGTTTTAAGTTACAATTTTTATTATTTTGGACTTTACCAAGACACGAAATAGACCCTATTTTATGTATAAAAAAACATGCTATTTGATGCAGACCTAAGAATAGTACACATCCATATTTTACACTAAAAATTAGAGTGACATAATCGCATTATGCTAAGAAGCCCTTATTATTCGAATAAAATACATAACGTGCACAATTATTCACAGCCCCGAAACTAAGTAGTAGATGTAATGTAACCCAGATAACCAAAAAATACTTATCATCTACTAAATATCTCTTTATGTTTAATGAAGATTTTAAAATTAACGCATAAAAAGTAAACAATAGAACTCACGTTTCTGATTAATCTGGAACAGTTTTATTTATTTCCACTACACGAAAACAAATAAATCCAATAAATTTAAATAAAACTCAAGATTTAACTAATGTTTTTACAACTTCACCGTGTTTCTCATTCCGCGATCTATTTACGCGAGTCGGCGGTAGAGTCATGTACTCCGCCCGACTAGCTAACGCAGACTAACTTGGGTGAGAAATGTTTACAGATCCAACCACACCGGCATTAACCAAATAAATTCAAACAAATTGTGCGAACAATAGAGCTACTTCACACAGGCGGGTTTTTCACTTTCTAGAGATGTAATTTGGATGTTATGCTCCGGAATGATAAAAACTGTTATGTAGTGTGGTGATAATGATAAAATAATAGTGACTTACGCTGACTTGTTGCAGAGTCGGGGTTCTTTACGATGCACGTTTTGGGATAACAACTCTGCTTTTATATCGCAGTTTAAATTCTTCTCTTTTTTATTAGGAAAATATCATCCGCTTTTCACTCATTTAAAATTCAGGGCGGCTATCCTCAACACAGTGACATTATATCGCATGTGATGAAATATTACCAATGTTATTATAGTAGGTAAAGAGTTTGCAATTCAATTGACTTCGATAATTTATTAATTTAAATTTTACTGCGATTAAATAGTAGTTTTTAAAATAGCCACAACTCAGCTTAATCTATTTATGATCAGTTGATCACATCTAGAACTAATATATCGGAGGGATTTTTCAGCATGATTAACATAAACAAAGTTAGTTATAACCAAATTAAGTTGTCAAAAAATACTTTCGATTTGCAGTCCTGACCTGATGATGTCCCACTATGATGTACTGGAAAAAACTGTTCGCCTTATTAAAAAAAGGTTTTAAAGGATGCTCATTCTATATAACTTAGTTTTTATTCTGTGATGTTATCGAATTCGTTTCCTAGACTATACATACTTAGGAATAGGAATAGCTGATTTTGTGCCGGTATGTGGTATGCAGGTAGGTGTAGTATCCTTTGCAACGTCGACAGATAACTCATAGTACCCGTATACTTTTATTGTAATTAACTCGTCACTGTCAAACTTAAATACGGTGGGTTATGTAGATGAAAAGAAACTGAAATTAAGCTTATAAATACTATTTAACGTTCTACGGTGTCACCGAACCGATTTTTTTGTCGTATTACAAAAATGTCTATTGATAGATTTTTTTGCTAAAATGGCGATCACACAAGTACCTAACACTTATAATTTTGTAAATGTATAAATCACTTGACACCGGAAAATTGCGCTTAATTTAACGCATGGTTAAGATTTAGTCCACATTCGTCCGGGACGTATTTCACGAATAATTAAAAAAATAATTTTAGTCCTGCATTAGGACCATAGCAGCTGCAACATAAATATTGCTGGAAAATCCGCATAGCAACTTCTATAGCTTGAGGTAAGCTCGAAGCTTGTGTTACGGGTACTAGATATCTATTAAACTTAATACAATATATATGTTCTAAATACACAGAGATATTAGGTAAATAAATATATACATAGGTACCTAGGTAGAAAACATGCCAATCTGCAGATCGTACAAACATTTGTTGGTCGAGAATCGAACCCAAACATCATCATCGTAGTCCCTCCGCCTACCGTGCTATAGAGGTCGGTCAACAACAACATAAATACGTTCGTATTCCGTTATATATTGTGATCTTAGTAATATCATAGAACAAATTAATTATTTGTTTATGGTAATACGAGGGTTACCAAGTATAGGTATTTATCAAGAAGTTCATCATACATGTGAACACAATCCCGGCCGATCCCAGGTGTCGAACAATAAGGAGTAAGGCGCGCCGAGTGCCGACCTCGCGAGATCAGTTCATACTTCAATCAGGTTTAGATGCCCTTGGTCGGATCATTGCACGCCGTGTCATGACATGGACATGACAGTCATATCACTTTATGTAAACCGTCCTTTAGTCCAGACTAGCCAGGTTAACATATCTCACGACTAGCCGACCCGCCGACAGCTTTGCTTGCGTTTTGTTTACATTATCTACATGTGATTTACAAGCTGAGCCTCCCTCGGCGTGTCCCACTTTATTCCCATGTGTTCTCACCTTTTAAACCTTCTCTGGGCAACTACGACTATTTTAAAAAAGTCTGCATCTTTTTTTTATTTAGTTTACGTTCACCCCGTGTTTATCGGCCCGCATAAAATAAATCAACATCTGTCCCGAATTGTTGTCTGCATTCGGCCCTAACTATTAATACATAGTAGGTAAATGTTATATTTTCGGATGGACGGATGGATGAGGAATCTTGGGTTCAGTTTTTTGCCATTTGGCTACGGAACCCTAAAAACGCAACGTTGACTATATAGGTACCTAATAAAATCTTATTTGTTCGGGTCGGAAAAAATCTGGGTACAGCTTTTATCGGTATTGGATGAATGGATGCACAAAATTAGGTAAGAAACATGTTTCTTAGAAGAATCTTCTCAGATTACGTGGTAGGTACCTATACCAACTAATTCCTTTCTGTGTGTATCATTAAAACTGACGAACAATAAAAGAATTTGTAAACTAGTTTCTGGAATGTAAACTTAATGCCCTTGACTGGAACATACTTGTAAATAATTAGTTTATTAGGTAGTTCTTTAAAAAAAGTGTAATATATAGGTATATCGTAGGTATCTATAGGTACCCAATGACATATAATTAATCTAAGCTTTAATCTATTAAAAAAAACTAAAAAATTACTTACACTTATTTAACAGCCTATTTTTGAAATGAAATGAAATTAAAACCACGAATATAAAAAATATAATATGTAAGTATAAAATTTAAAAACATGGCCGTTCATGTTACGAAGTAACCTACGAAGTTTTGTCTTGAATTTATATTCGGTTCGGTATTTCTCATAGAGCCTTAGGTTTGTGCTGGCCTATAATAGGCACATGTTTCATGTAATATGTCTGATAATAATATTTTGTAAACTATTTTCGTTGTGTGTGCTGTTGGCCTTGCCTTAAATAAAAAAAAAAAATATGGGTATTTTGTTACTTATATATTTTGATAACCAATGTATAGATTAATATAGGTATAGAGACCAGGTCATAACATTACAGTAGGTATGTAATAAATGTAAAAAATATAATACCTAGTAGGTACCTACCTACTCAACCACGGTTCATTGAACTGATAATCTATAAGCGACCTACAAAAAACTTACAACAACTTCATTCACACAATCGTATTTATAAAGAGTTTAAAGACGTCCTATACGTAACTCAAAATGTCTTTTCATTTAGTAACTTAACATTAGGTACATAGGTTAGGTACCTATGCGTATATACAAGCTTTCGGACCGCGGCTTTGCCCGTATTTTATTTGACCTGAAAGTGTAAGAAATTACCTATCTATCCATACTTAATTAGTTGGATTGTATCGGTAGAGTATTTATTTTTAGTTTAAAATACTTGTACGACATAATTATAATAAATTACTAAAACAGAAATAATAGAAAAAACCTGCATTATTTTTCAGGTTTCACACTGAGCTGCTAGCTCATACGTAGCTCGTTACGTAGTATAAATTTAACAGTCCTATCATGAGCATCGATGGTTCAGTGGTAGAATGCTCGCCTGCCACGCGGGCGGCCCGGGTTCGATTCCCGGTCGATGCAGTTATTTTTTGATTAGATCTTTATTATTTTATTTCAAAGAATACATAACAAAAACAGTAACAGTATAAAGTAATTATCAACAGAATATACAATGAACTAGCAATCTATTATCGAACTATAAAATCTTATAATGCTGGGATATTAACTGCTCTTTCTTATCGAATTGGAGATGTTTTAAATTTAATAATTATTTGTTGAATAATTATATTGTCACTTATAATTGTATACGACAATGTAATATAATATGTATTAGATCTATTTGTCAAGATAAAAAAAAAACTTCTTATGAAAAAACTATGTCCATCGTTATTGAACACCGTGATTGAACCTCAAATCGGGAATACCGTTTATAGTTGTGGTTGGTCTCTTTTACAAAAATATTTCCAAAAAAAGAATGCCGAAACCAGGGATTGAACCAGGGACCTTCAGATCTTCAGTCTGACGCTCTCCCAACTGAGCTATTTCGGCTATGAAGATACTATTGAAATTTAGAAGATAATTCCAATTACATACTACAATTTCAAATTTCATTCTATTGATTTTATAAATATCAGCAAGTAGCGTTATCCAAAAAACTGGCCAACCTAATATCTAAAATAAATATGTATTAGCAGAGTAGTGCCATCTACATTTTTTACTCTAACTTTAGCTCTACGTACGTTGTGTACGCTCACCACAACGTGCGTTTGGAAACAAAATAGTTTTTCTACTCAACACTAGATGTCACTATTATGTAGTTACAACTTTAGCCGCGTCGACTGGCGCTACTGAACCAAAAGTAAGTTGGAGCTTTAAACATTAAAGATGATAATTTAATATTATGTATGTAAATATTTACTCAAATACTTGATAACCTGAATATAGTAAAAGTATCTAAGTATTCCAACATTGAGATGGACCCCTCGAAATAAATTCGGATTTGAATTGTCATCCAGGAATGAGTAAGCATTTGCAAAACCACCCTATTGTTTTCAAGAATAGGGTTCAACTTAATCAGCCAATCGGATTTCCTGGTTTAATGAACAATGGACGTGGGTGTAGATTACTATGGCAGAAATTCATTCAATTCATTCAGAGATTTGTTTGTGTACGAAAAAGAATGCTCGTTAAAGAGTATGGCTTATGGTCCATTATACACATAAGTATCTATATTTACGGGCGAAGCCGCTAGTCGGAAACCTTGTATGAATAATTATAGAGCTCTAATTCAATACCTAATTGATTGTAATATTAGATTAGTAGTAGCTGGTCTCTGGTATCAGTACCGTAAAACACTCCAACATTGCCACCGAGGGTAATTTTGCCCGAAGACCAATTTTTAAGCAAAACTTTTAATAGCAAAAATATCTGAATACTATGGTGACATTTATTGACTTTGGTAGAAAATAGGTTTTGTGTTTAGCACCACTGTCTATTGGATGTAACGCTAAAGTCACTCAGTAACTTGTTGGAACTCGTCAAAGACAGAGTGTATTTTTGCGGGCAAATTTTGGTGAAAATTCAAAAGTGGATTGTGCGTGATGGAGAAAACACAGATGAGTTTAATTTATATTATGTTGTACAAAAAACTTAAGGTATTATTATAACTTTATTGTCATTGATGCAGCTCTTGTATAACTAAAGTTATAATGGTGGGCAAAGTTATCTGGTATTTTTGCGATCTACTATTGACAACATTGCCCGCAGTCAAAATAAGCTTAGGGTTGACACATCCGAGTTTTTTTTTTTTGCTAATTATTATTATCTTGATTATTTAGATAATTTATTTTTATTATTTCTTAAAAGCAAGAACAAAATCTCGAATTCGTCAAAGAAAGTCCAGACGAAAGATTGGAACCAGAATGTATTAAAAATAACACGGAATAAATGTTAATACTTGCATGTGAATCTGTTGAATCAAACATGTTACTCAAAAGTTTTTTAAATAATTCAATAGAAGATAATCTTGTTTTTTTATTAACATAAAAAGAAATAAAAAGTCAAGAACAGTTTACTGAGATGTACCAACCCTATCAGTTTACTAAAGGCGAAAAGCGAATTGTATGGAAAATGCTAACAAGGTCAGGGTAATTTTGCCCAACTAGCCTAACATGGATTTTGGTAGGAAACCTGTCATGGATTCGCTTTAGTTTTAAAGTAAAGGCCAGTTTTGGTCAGAATTCTTGTACAGGTTTTGCTGTCAGCTGATTAGAGGCCGGAGAGGAGATATTTGCGTCAAAAATCAACGCGGGCAATGTTGGCAATAAGTCGAGATAACATTGCCCGCCTTTAAAAATAATAAAATACTTGATTTAATATTGACGAATAACAAAATCTTATGAAATAATACATGCAAAATATCCTATAGTTGCAGATGCTAATAGAAAATACTTGTGTCCCCATACAAAAAAATAACAAAAATTGTAATTATTCGAAAAATGTGGGCAATGTTGGAGTGTTTTACGGTAAGTGAACATTGGCGAATCCAGGATTTTGGTGGACCCCCTTTTGCATCCAGAAATGTATTCTGATTTTATTTTACGTTTTTTGCACCTCATCCCAAAATGCCTGAATTTGTAATAGGTGAACTCTTTTTGCATGGAACTTTATTTAACCAAAGTACTTATAGTCTGGAGAGAACTTTAAGGGATAGGTAGGTACAGTTTCTTATCTAAGCCAGTTTTTGTATGTTATTTGATGATAAACATTATTTGACGGTAAAAATAATAGTTGTTTTACCTACATACACGGGCTAGCTATATTGTTTATGTGCTATCAATGTTGATATCGCTCAGACGACTATGTCGGCGTGAATCACTGGTGACACACGCAGTATCGATTGATGCAAAAAATATCGATAGCGGATGTTTCTGCAGACTTATCTGTCTCCATGTAGAATGTGTCAAGTGCCATCATTAGTTCATAGTAGGCATTTTACTTCTGACATTTTTTCTCTTAACGTAATTATAATCTCATCATTGGATTCTTTAAGCATCTGTGGCCAGCAGTCAACATCTCACGGCTATAGTGTTTACACTGTTTATACTAGTTCAGGAGCCTATTGATCACTATTATCTTTATTTTTTTTACTTTTAGGTACTTACTTTTTACTTTAAAGGAGGTATTGATTGATCCCCGATATGGCATCGAGCTGAAAACTTGTCCCGCGCCTCTCCTATTTTATAATCCTATTAAATGATGACCTGGACATGAGTTTTAAAATATTCGAAATTAGTTTAAAATAGTTTTTTACAAAACTCTTACTACTAAAAATCTTACTGCAGTAAGATATTAATGATTCAATTCAATTATAAGTTTTATTAATTCCTACAATTTATGGCCCGGTTGGCGCCACCAGTGGCTTGCAACTTTGGAGGCTACAATGTATAATCACCAACACAAAGTTATGATATGAATAATTAGCATTGAACAATACAAACTCTAGAAGAAGAACTACATAAACGAACAAACATTATTTCATGCGAAAAATTTTGGTTAAGTTCGATTTATGCTGACAAATTGATTTCTTGTTTTAACTTTTAGTTATATAAATGAGAAATGTAAATCATTATAAATAGTATCTCATATAATGTTTACTCATATGAGTTCGTGCGCAGTAAGTAGGTACCTACCTAATTATGGTTGCAGAAGTAACCAATAAGTAGGCAAGTTAGTACCTACAGTCGTCAGCCTTAATTTATTTAATTTTACGAGTAAACTTTGATCTTCCTGGACACAAGGAATAAACAGGACAATTTTTTTATTAACTGGCTGTAGGTAAGTAAAATAAAAACGGTTGCAGAATTTAACACAAAATTGCTTTGTGTTAAAAACAATTGATGATTGAGGAGGTGCCTAAATTTTCCTAAGGCAACAGAAATAAAGCTGTAAAAAAGCGTCCATGTCCCATAAAATTTAATTTATTGCACTTTCGTACGCAACAGTACCACGACCACTTAATATTCGGGGTGCGTTCCACAAAGGAAGTAGAGACAGTTAGCTTTTACTTGCAGAACCGATAGCCGACGGTAACACGGAGCCTTTGAGACCACACATTAGTAACATGCTGATCAAAGCCGACAATAGAAAAGTCACTATTTGATAACAAAATATTTTTGCTCTATTATAGATAAAATCGATTTTTTGCGACTAGAGTCCACTGTGAAAACACTTTAATCGCTTTTGAACTGAAATAGTGATGAATTGCTTTTAACACTTATTTATTAAGCGATTTAATATCGAAAGTCAGCAGTTAATTATAAAACACTTAATACTAACGCATATTCATTGTTATTTATAATTTATCACTTTGATGCTGATTAATTATTACTAGCTAAAATTTATGCAGGAATCTACTGGCTAATGGAACTTTAAGATTACTGGGAAAATTTATTTCTTGTGCATTCATAAAACAATATAAACACAAATAAACAATTTCCAGGCATAGACACTTCCTGTTGTGGACAATTATATCGCCACCAGTCATAAAATATTACAAATTGGTGCAACTTTGTTGTGTGATTTTTGATCCTCGACGCTAAGATAATAAGAGATAATGTTATAATAAAAGTAAAACTTCATAATATAACATTAAATCATCGTTATTTACTTATTATTACGTTATTTATTCCCTCTTATTTAACCACAGGAAATTTTAAGAGAATAGAACAGAATTTTAAGATTTATATGCTTTGAGGCAATAGTCTGAAGTTCTGAACTAGATCAAATTGAAATGAGACCACACAGTAGGTACTTATTTAAATAAAAATATAGCAAACATAAAAATAATACAGTCGACTTGAGAACCCCATCCTTTTTTAGGTCGGGTAAAATTAGCAATCACAGAAAGGTGCGTAAAACGGTTCGTGTACCTTCTTCTCAGTCGGTATTCTTGATAGAGTGGTCGTGGTCATCATTTACTTGTTGGTGCCAACTGCCAAGCTTCACAAGTTTAACAACACACCGCCAGTCTTTCTCGTGAAATCATCATATAGATATAAATATATGCCATAGTAATATTATTTATTACATATTATTCCGGATTATGAGTTACACCTGGACTATACCTATAGTTCAATTTACGTATTTGCTTGAGTCATCCTCAGATGGGCATTAATTAGTTGACCCAGTGTTTATTCCGAGAGTTGAACTTAGTTTTGCGGTTGTTGTTGAAGAGTTCGAGGGGACTCGGGTTTTCCCTTTGAGTCAAGGAAATGTGACGTCGAAAACTAATACGAATATAATTTGACCCCGTTATGGTTAAATCCGAAAATGGAGTTAGTGAGTTTATAAGGAATCATGACTTTACTAAATAGATTGTAGGTAATATTAGTGTCATTTCACCTGCTTATAAGTCAATAGGGAAATATAATTAATAATTAGTTATTCACTATTTATTGCTAAATTGCTAAGACGCGCCATTATGACTTAATATGGTTTGAATATTTGTAACATCAAAAATTACGAATATTTGCAATGGGCCCAGTCTGTAAGTCCCTAAGTACGCTTCTATCTTTTTAACTAAGCAAAGGATTTTGATGCGGTTTTAATAAATAGGTAAAGAGATTCAAGAGGTAGTGTAGTTAGGTAGAAAGTATAAGTAAGGCGGAAAGTATAAGTATAATTTGAAGCGACATAAGGGCGGGTCCGTTTTCCTAGTTGTAGTAGAATTCTATTGGAGAAACCCCAGCCCATTAGTGGAGACGTAATATAGGTTGTTTTGATGAGTGTAGAATATCATTAAATATATAGACTCACACGACCAGTTTAGGGATAAAGTAATTTAATTTCCATTATTAATAATGAAATCATCATTATTGTGAGGTGGACTAAATCTTATTGTGTTGTATTGCGGAAACACAATGGACTAAATACCTGTGCGTCAATCCATCAAATCAAAAGCAATAACAAGGGTAAATTTGACTGCCATTACCGTTTCTCGGTATAACATGGACATATCGAAGCATTCACCCTGCTTTTACGATCGTTCAGTGTATGTGATCAGTGTATGAGTAAGCGAGATGGGAATCAGGGTTGCCATATTTAAATTTGCATCCAGATTCAAAGATTTGTGATACTTTTTATAGTTATTGGACTCAAAATTATCATTTCCGCGTTCAAGTTTAGACAGTTTTTAAGTGTGTCATTTCATAATACCACGTGGTTACCCCCATCAAAATAAAGTTTCAAAAGACTAGACTCTTTAATACTATCAGAAATTCTAAAACGTAAGTAAGTTCGCAGTGTGTATTCGCTTCCTAAACATTTAATAAGTCTCGTTATAATTATTTGTAAAAACAATATCTTACTTATTTTTCAAACAATTCAAGCATCCGCCGCAGCCATTTATTAAAAAACACAACGTATAAATTAATTTTCCTAACACTATTACTCAAAATCTTGATAAAATCGATTGTAGGAGAATTAACGTTCTCTTCTTCCTCTGAAGGTAGCCCTACTTCTGTATGGAATTGTTGATTGTAATTAATTTAGTAGAGCACTGCTTTATGCCATGCAATGATTCCAAGGATCTTTCGCTTTGCTTGTAATTAATGTCTTTCTTCAAATGACTTTCTTTACGATTGTAGCCGTCTAAGTAAAAAGTTTACAACCTGGGAGTTAATTGAGTTGGTGACCTGTGAGGAAACGAGGGAAATGAATGCTTGAGATTATATTCTTATCGAATTACTCAAAGAGGTAGGTAAAGAACTTAGCTTTTTAGTTTATACTAGGATTTGCCCAAGCAACATTATTTGGTGGTGAATGTTTTAGAAACGTAAATTAGCTTTACATTTCATTCAACACATTTGATTTTTATGTTATTCTTATATAACACTAATACTTACTTATTGTAAGTTCTGTTGTAAGGCTCACTTTGTATCGTTTTGATATCAAGTTGCAAAGTGAAAATACATTCTTATAAACAAAAACGGCTTTGTTGATTGGGTGGCCATAATTCTGACTCATTGTGGGGTTAACATGTTTTCTTTCTTTGCTGCAAGTTAAATGATCGATGACAAAAAGTTGAATTGCGAAAGAATGTTTTGTGCTTTAAAGCTAAGGTTAAGTAATTGCAATGTGAGTCACACATCAGTTGTCTTTGAATATGATGCGGATATGTGATCATCATCATCAATCGATTCGCGACTACATAAAATATGTGGGTATACTTTACACATACCTACGAATTTCAGCTCTCGAAGATGCAAGGCGAGTACAGGGTTAATTATTTATCTTACTTAAAATTTTTTCTTTTATATTATTTACTATTAAAATTTTTATTTTGCCGTCAACCAATGCTATGTTTTACTTCTTCGTTGCATGCAAGCTTCAACAACGTCGCACGTATGACGAAAAACCATGATATTGCATTGCGCACGTTTGCAAATCGCAAGTCAGTTACACCAGACATACCAACTTAGCAGATATCGAATATTATACATGAATTGAAGCAACAAACAATAAATCATAATTTGTCAGACCATCGACCCGCTCGACATCCTGCGACGATAATTGCACGCTACAAAGCGTTCAGTAACGTAATCAAACTAGAATTGTGTCACTCTTATCTATGTTATTTTAGGATTATGGTTGGTATGTCTTCGTAAAAATTTGTTAGATTTAGGGATTTAGGTAATTTCGGGAAGGTATCTCTGTCCAACTGATCTTATAAATATGGAAATAAATGACTTATACCTTTAAATCTGATGCAGATTTTTTTTCACCAGGTCTATGATAGACCTGTGTGTTAGACAGACCTGCATGATACCTTTCGTTGATTCGTCCAACCTTTTGTTGGATGTCGAATGAATGTAGCATTATTCTTTTTTGCGTCATGTGGTTGAACCAACTTGATACTAGATATTCTACTGACTTTCTGTGCTTTTCTAGCAGAGCTAATGCATCCTATTTATACTACTCAGGGCGCTATTCCACTAAGGCTTGTTTGTTCACCAGCGTGATATGCGGTGATTGGTCAAAAACATAACAGTGTTTTTTTTGCTTTGAAGAAAAGGATATTTTAAATTACCGAAACCTAAGACTTTTGCGCGGAACAATATAAAATCAAAATTTATGATGCGAAAGATACGAAAACAAATAGAAATTAACAGTCACAGCAGCAACCATTGATCTTTGATTGTAAACTCGTAAATAATAAAGAGTTCCAGGTGCTCTAGGCATGCGCGTGCGCTGGTCTATAAACAGAACCGTAAACCAATCCGGACATGCTGGGAGTAACAATGATGGAAATAGAAAATCGGTCAAAGACCACGAAGCTATTAAACTTTTCACTGTGATTTTTTGAAACGCCATTTAGATATTCGAAAAATATTAAAGTATGTATTCGGAATACAATTTAGTAAGTCCCGTTGTTGGACAAAGTCATGAATAGAGAATAATTTTTTTCTTTAATCTTAGCTAGAGCACGAATCATAGCAAATAGCAAATAGCAATATACTGGGCATGGGTACATTATTTATAACTTAAGAAAGGCTGAATCATTTTGGCTGAAAATTGGCGGAGAAAGCGGAGCTTAGAACCAGGAGAACGACTACAAAAAAAATACTTTGAACAAAAAAAAAATTAGGAAAATAATGTATTGAAACGCGGGCGAAGCTGTGGGGCGGAAAGCTAGAATTATAGAAAAACAGTTTCGTAAAGTAGCATCTCATCTTATGATTTAGAATTTTAGATAGAAGCTAGATAGTCCCAATTTTTTACCAAACGAAATTATGTGATTCATCTCTGATCTTCGACATTAACTTTAATGTGCTAATACTGATTAATATATCAATGATTTATATTTAGCATAGGTATTTGACTTTTTATCTAAGTTTATGCGCAAAGGTTATCATGAATGTGAATTTAAATCGTGTGCTAATGAACAAACAACCATTTCAATTTAACTAAACTAACTAATTGTTTCAAAACACTGATGAAGCTTTACTGAATGATTTTTGCCGAGAGAATAATTAATTTTACAACTAATACCAGGGTGCTTGTATTTATTAAAAGGTTATTTCACCGACTTCAAAAAAGGAGGTTTATCAAATCGACCGTTATATGCTTTTTTAATATTTGTTAATGATTTGTCGTCTAAGAGCTAATTTTGATGAATTTGATTTTGTTGGAAAAAAATCATTTTAAAGTATAATAAGGAAATTAGGGTTTCATGATGGCAGACCAGAGAAATCGAGGGGAACTTTAAGAAATCGTACAGGCGACTATGATGTACTTACTTATGAAGCAGTTTTTTTTAAATATTTTTTTATCAACATATTTAAAATAGATATAAAATAGCTTAGTCTGTTTGTCGACAATAAAGAGAAGGTGTACTAAGGTCATCGCTCAAAACCAGAAATTTGTACCTACTGTCAGTCATAGAAGCCTCTTTTGGATTCATCGTAAAAACAATAAGTCATCACAACCAAATACCAGTTGCAATATACGTACCTACGTCCTATAATTTGCGCGTTAAAAGTAGCGGTACATTGCTATGTCAATCCGTCTAACCTACATTACTCATGAATCATTACTAACATTGTCCCAGAGATTATTTTAACAGCTGTTTCTATTTGTTTTTTTTATTGGCCAATTTATTACGACCTGTGTTTGTAGAGGTATTAGCTGACTGTGCCAGTATTTTCTTAGGAGTTTTGAGTAATTAGTGGATTTTATTTAAATGTAATTTATTGTTTTTCGCTATTTTATATTAGGTAGGTAGGATGTAAATCGTTGTATTTCTATGGAAATAAAGTTCTTAACTTTCACTTTGGGTACCTACTCAGTCGGATACATAGAAGGAAAGACCAGCTTAAAATTATTACTATTGACCTAAGGTCAAAAATTTTGAGCTGGCACCATACTTACGGTTGTCAACTACAGACATGCAGTAGCTATATTGATGACATGATAAATTGGCATAACAAGCCAAAGCCTAGCCTAGATTATAAGGAAGTAATGCTTGCCGATATAGCAAATCAATGCGGTAGGTACTTTACCATATTGCCTGCTTTAGGTTATACCGGTAGGAGGATTGATGGCCGATATGGAGTTGAGTCCTAAGGCGAATGGTAATTAGGGCTAAGGACACTGAAGAGTGATGGATGATGGTTCTGTAGATGTTGATTGTTAATCAGTTTTAGAGGGCTAGAGAAGCCTTTGTACATTGTCATTTTTTCCGCGGGAAAATCTATTATTACGCATCAAAGTTTTGGATTAGATAACGAGGCGGAAAATGTATGCCGATATCATCCGGGAAAAATATTTTTTATAATTATGGAGGTTAACAAAATAGAATACCTATGTGATATCCTCAATTAATTTTAATCAACTTAACGTAGGTAGTTAGTCATAAGACTAGTTGATTAAATCATATTCTATTTTGATAACCTCCATATTATAAAACCGATTTTTCCCGCATGATATCGGAATCTATTTTCCGCCTCGTTATCTAATCCAAAACTTTTTTATTTTAATCATTTAATTCACGAAATTGATGATAGGCCGGAAACAGCTCACAATTTACTCGAAATCCTTTATCAAGTCTATTGTCAATAAAACAACAAAAGCCGGTATATCCGGTGGATAAAAATAGTTTTAGTTTTAGTTTTGTATAAGTACATATTTAAATTACTTACAAAGAAAAAAAGATTATCAGGATGGGTGATGGGAGGATGGAGACAAAAAAATACTTTCGTTTGTAAATAGAGATGTGCAAAACTTTTCAATAGCACCAAAAGGCAAAAAAACAACCTCCTCTTAAAATCTCTGAGGCGCAGCGGGCGATGGTCCGACTTCGACGCAAGAGGTTGAGGGTTCGATTCCCGCCTCGGAACAAAAATTTGTACGATCTGAATAAGTAGTTATATCATCGCAATGCCGCGCTGATCTATTATAAGAAAGGATTGACTTGATAAGTGTAATGAAGTAAATATTACGAAAATATGTCGGAATATAACTAATATTCCATACAATAAACCTCGTAGTACAAATGACCTTAATATGGGTTAGCGTAATAAAAATATCCACATTGTTCACATTTATTATCTCACATTGTTTACAAGAACGTGTAAAATATTCAAGCAGGCTGCGTCTCGCACAGATGTTTAGGAACCAATCTAGTCTCGAAGTACCTAGACTAGAACTACGCTCTTGTCTAGACGGTTAGGGACCTACTGTTCTGAAGAATCAGGAAACACATGAATCGATAACCAAATTTATACAAGTACATTAGTAGTTCAAAGGCATGTCGGGTATTTGCTGTATTTGCGTTACTTTTACATATTGATCTACAATTGTTTATTATATCTACAAGATACTTATAGTTATTTAACGTATTTATTTTTATTTAATATTTTTTAATAACTAAAACAATTTTTGAATCAATTAAGTGTAAGAAATAAACTAGAGGTAAAAGTTATTAAAATCCTCTGAACCATAATAATTATTTCTTTTTAATTTATCTGACATCAATAAAGCTATGAGAAACTGATCTCAACTCCGTCTACCTATATCAAATATTTATACCCTACCTACACAGAGTATATTAAAATCTCTTGGATTTTGAAAGCACTATTGTTTCATATGGCTCCCTGCGGTACATCGTGCTAATTGTAAGCTCAGAACATCGAATTGCCGACTAATAAGTCCCCCTAAACTGCACAAAGAACGCTCAGAACCAAACAAAGGCAGTCACGCAAAAATCTAAAGAAATTTTAATCAAGAGTATTGCAACGCACTTCATGGTGCGAGAATAACCCTTGTTTGAAGATGTTTTGGAATAAAGCATGTGGATTATTGTGGATTGTTGAGTGAACGGGGAGCTCGCTGCCCCTCGGTACACTTTCGATCGGGCCCTCGCAATGAGACGGCTACCGAAAAGTGTAGACGGCCTAACGGGCTCGAGCATTCCGTTCACCTAAAAGTTAGTAGTTAGCCCGCGCGTGCCGCGCCGACCGCTTGCGCGCACGATACCGCTTCAAATTTATTTTTACGAAAAATATCGTACTTGTGGATTTCTGAAAGAAAAGTGCGATGTTTTCAATAAAGTTACATTGCATGTTTACGTGTTAACTATTATTTTGCATTTGATTTTTCGTTTGCCATAAACGAATTAGTCAGTTCGATATAGTTATTCGTTGTAAAGTTGTGGTGTATCCTGAAAAGTTGCTAGTGCTTTCAGTGTCAGCTGTGCGAGCTTGTTCGCTGTCCCTCTCTTCCGAGTAGAAAGGGAAAGGAAGGTCAAATCGAATAGGAATTATATTTCGTTCATGAGTTTCTTTACTGCATGGTTGTGAAAATGTAAGTTTTGTTATACTTTAAGTTGGTTTGTTTTGTAGTTGTAAAAGCAAAAGCTTGAGTTCGAAGCTCTCTGTTTCAGTGTTATTATGTTATTTGTAGATGACTCTCAGTCATATGTGCGTTTCTAATTAGACTGCCCAGTTTATAAATACACCGTACTTAAACAACTTACGCTTAGCCCGTGCCAAGTGCAGTCTCCAAAGCTGTTACATTTTGTGCAAGTATAATATTTAAATTTAACCAACACATTCTGTAACAAAACGCATGTGGTTGATAAGATCGCATATTTCTGACGAATAAAGTAGATATAAAAGTAAACAAAGACTACTTTAATGTCTAATAACATGTTGTTTAGACATAAGACAAAAAAAGGTTTTTATTTGTTTTATTTGCGCTTGTTTTTGAGGTAGTTAACTTGTGTTACATTAATTATTCGAATAGTACTCGTAGTAGGAATCAATTTTAATGACATTTATTAAATTTAAATTGATGTGGGCCATGTTGATGCACGCTTTGCTCTACACATAAATTTACACGAAATTAAGTGCGTAAGGCATGATATAATATGTTTATTACACATGTAAATATAAAAATATGCCTAGTAGCAGTCTGCACACATTTAAATTAATATGTTTTTAAGTAGGTACCTATACCTAGGTAAATACTTGGTCTCAGGGTCATAAGACCGATGTGTTTAATAAATTCTAGGGCTTTAAATGCTAATGTCCCAAAAGGAGCAAAACTCGGTGCAAATTTGTCCCAAGTCGAATTAGATATAGACTTTCAAATGCTAGCATTAACTTTGTATATCTAATTAGAAATCTAAAACATAAAAGTTTTGCTGACTAATTCTCATACAAATTAAAACAATTACAGTTTTACTAGTAATTTGTGCTTGTGCCTATATTGTTGTACGTTTTATTTTATTTTGTTTAAATAACATTAAAAAAATAGTTATATATTTTCTATTTAAAATTAACTTTTATATAATTGTCTTTATACGAGTCGTTATAAATTCTGGTCATAAATCCATTTTACTTAAATTTTCCGTATAAGGTAGGTAGGTATGTAAGTATCAAGTTTTACATAATATTAGAAAGATACATATCCACAAAAAATATCCCTTGCTCCTTTACTTGATTTACAAAGGAGACATTTTGCAATAAAATTGCGAATAAAGATATATCTAAGGGCACAGGTGTTATCGTCCAAGCATAAATTATAGCATTATCAATGTTACCCTCTGTCGTATTATAAGCTTCATGTCTGTATCATAGTAAGAGCTTTTCTTATCAGACTCACATTATAACTTCCTTATATAATTTACGATTACGACATCATTCCAAAGAATCGTATTTGTAACAGATACTTATAAAATGTTATCGTCAAGATTCTTGTATTATTTCTTTATCAGACTATGACGATAAACGTTTGTTGCAGAAATCACTTATATCTTGAACACACAAGAATATCATAAGTTCAAAACACACACCACCGCCCACGTAGCGAGATAACACTGCATCCCGTCCACAGAGAAATTAATCTAGAACACCGTAACAGGAAGCATGCCGATAAAGTCCAACACACTATAACTCCACTTGATGAAGGAACTTCGCACAGCAAACCTAACATGCTTAGCTGACACATACAAACGACGATGCTGACACTTATCGCCATCACTGACGACGTACTTGGCATCAAAAACAATACAAAACCAACGAACATCCTAGATACAAGAACAATGGGCGAAACTAGAGAACCAAGTCACATACGGAAAGACAGCCAGAATCATTCCAACGATAAATTAGACCGTGAATCGACTGATTTAGATAATAGGATAAACGATAAAAACGAATGCGATTACGACAGACGAAACATCAAGAACGGACAATGTGGATTGCATAAGAAAGAAGACTTATACGGAAATGAATCGATTACCAGGAGGGTTGAATATGGCGAAGCGAGGCGAGCCGATTTGAAATTTAAATGCGCACGGGAACGGGACTGGATGGATGCGATCAGGCGAGCAAGTCGAGTGCGAGTTGTGGCCATTGTAGGCATATTATTGGCTTTATTGGCGACAAGCTCCGCGACGCCGGCCAAGTCCCGGCCTACGCGGAGTCACCATCACCAATCTGCGGTAAGTTTCTACCTCTTATACTTCACTGTAAACCCTCGCGTGGGAGGACTAGACACTCCCGGTCTTTCTTGAAATCGTAAACATAAAGCTAATTTATACGTTGCCGCTGGAACTTGGATCTCTCATGCATACTAAGTGGTGTTATTCTGACGACTTGATAAACTTTTGTCTCGTCTTCAGCATCGCCGGAAACAGGATCCTTATCCTGCCTCACATTGTCTGGTTTATCTGAATATGATTTACTGGGACAATGTCTTCATTCATAACCGTTTTTCTAAATGCCTTACAGACAAAGCATTGTTGTTTGTGATAAAAAGATTAAAAACTTAGATGTACTGCTTACTTATTTGATCTTATGCAAGCAATTTTTTATTTACGACGAGATAAATCGCTGAAGCAATGAGTCCATTACAGCCTGGGAAGGTTTGATTGTCCCTTAAAAGGGAGTCTTTTATGTTGTGAAGGATTAAGGGCCAAGACTTATTTCTTGCAAGTAATAAGGGACAAAAAGTCGGTGTGCCGTATAAGATTACCGGCAGTGACAGACATTCGGACGGTTTGGGGGAGATTAATGAGCTAAGTGAGTGGGGGCCATTCCTTGGCTCCGCAAGTCTTGAGACATCCGGGTCCATTTATTTCGTCGCCGGAATGTAACAAATCGTGAAAAATTTCGACTAATTTTCATCAGGGTCGCTTGCCTTTTCTGGCGATGTTTTTGTTTTATCCAAATTAAAACTAAGCACTTTTCGTGAATTGAAATTAAGTAGATATCTACAAATGTTTTTGTTATTTTGGTAGGTAACGTGAAAGTTCGCGGCAATGCATTTGTGTTATTCTGATTTGTATATTCAATATCAAGTTTCAATAAGATCGGTCCAGTATTTTTCGCGTAAAGGGTTATTTCAAACATCCCTAAATTCAATTATAAATAAGTGTTCATAAAACCGTTCTGACTGCATAATGATCTAACTCAATGCACAGAGGCGGTCAATGGGTTAAGTCAGAGTTGAACCGAGTTTGATTATGGCATTAACACGCCGTGACCGAGATGTTTAGCGGCTTCCTGTGCTAGCCGGCACTGCTTTTACAGGATGCTCCATGTTTATTTACAATCACTTCATATAAGTAGGGGAGAGCGGGGTTCGAAGTTCCGATTTTCAAATAACACGCAAAAAGACCGTCAGTAAATAGACTGAAATCAAATATATAGGAGCTCATAGACGCAGAATATATTCTAGTTTTAGTTGATTTTGTCGTATTTACTAAATTATTAAAAGTGTTAGCGTCAGGTCATTTTTTCTGTGTAAAATTGACAAGGAACAACTGACCCCGTCATGGGGCTGGTTGTTCCATCGTTGAGGCAAGTTGTTCCGACAGCAATTTCAATTGCTAAAGTTGCAGTTGTAATGTATATAATATGTATAAATGAAACACAAAAGTACTGTAACCTAGTAGTAGTACCTTGAAACCGTTTAGTTCGCGGACCGTTAGGTTTGAAAGAAATTTCATACCACGAACACTCAGGTTGTGGAATGATCTCCCTACCGCGGTTTTTCCTAAAGACTATAGTATGGGTCTTTTTAAAAAGGGTATTCTGAAGCATTTACGGGGTCGGCAGCGCGCAGGTAGCAGCTCTGATGTTACAGGCGTCCATAGGCTGCGGTAGCCACTTTACATCAGGTGGGCCGCATGCTTGTCTGCCATCTCAGTGGTATAAAAAAAAAAAAAAAAAAACTGTGCCAAAAATTAAAAAGTTATTTATTCAAAATAAGGATTAAAATTACTATATTAGGCAAATAATCATCAAAACTAAGTGCCTACTAAAAATTTGTGAATTTTTAACTCAGGAACTTTGTTTTAGGACTTTAAGATCAATCAACTAGCACTAACATTTATAGTAACAAGTAATTATAAGTCTTTAATCAGTCTAATATCTATTCTTCTATCAGAATAATGTCATTATGGTATAATTTTAGTTCCCGTGCTACGGTTTTGATTTTCCGACCGTCTTCCATTACAGTATCAACTCCCCGCCGCAATAGTTATTCCGAAGTCTTGCCCCGTTCCGTTTTTTTTTGTAGTTTCGCATCCTATAACAATTTTTTTTTAATTAATTTTTGTACTACTACGCGGAACATCTAGCCCCGGTCAAGCGGAACTTAGAGCCCCAAATTTAATAAAAAAGCAAACCAAATTTATTTTAAAAATAAGTATTATTACATCAATAATGACAATAATAAAACATCCCCAATAGATTTTCCAACAATTAAATGCAAGTCAGATATTAATTGCTATAAAACTGTTCAAAATAGACCAAAAAGTTTCGACACAAAAATATTTACTCGCGTTACAATTATGAGCCTCCATTCGATGACCACAGTTGCCGGTTGCCGAGGCGTCACTAAAATAGCTGATGCGATAGCGCCATGGTATGATGTCTTGCACCGTACTTCACACGTATTGATATCTCTTTTCTTTCGAAAGTTATTTGCATCGGAACAACGTGCCCCCGGAACTTTGAACCCCGCTCTCCCCTACTTACTTTAATTTTTTAACATTACATATAAGAATAAATAATATGGACTAAAACTTCATAGAAACTTGTATGTTTTCTATTTTGAACTTAGCTTTAAACAATTTTCTGCACCAGGTTCTCAATTTACTGAGTAAAGGATATTTTATGTTTTTTCTAAACATGTTAGGTGATTATCACTTCCATGCACCGCAACACGTTGCAATATTGCGTGTGTGCGTGTTGCGACGTTTCTTGAATTTCTGTTTGCACAGAAAACACGCACTGTCCAACAAACTGAAAATGCATGCAAAAACTAACACGTAAACGACCTAATAATATTATTTTTTTAAATTTCATCTAGTTCTATTTGAAAATTGAAAATAACGTTATAACTTCTGGATCTGGTGTTGTAAATAATGTTTACTACTGATACCTTTAACTGCAAAATGAAACCGACTTTATAAATTGTAAGGTTGCGAAAGTGTTAACCAGTTCAGTGCATTGCAAAGGTGTTAATACAGAGGTTAATTCGTGAATCGATGCAAGCTAATTTTTTGGGCAAGTGTGTAATAAACAGCATCGTCGGTGAGCGAAGCAAAAAAGGTAAGACTAAACGGAAAGCATTAATTAAAGCTACGTTATATAGCTATATTAAAATTTAAACTCATAAGCTTGTTGGCTGTCTGTTCATCTGTTTTAGTAATGGTGTATAATATGTACTCTATTACAAGTAGATAAGGTGTGGTTTATGGTGTCTATTAAATCGCAGCGGGAGTGAGCAAGATTCGAGGAACAATGCAATCAGACTCGTTTACGTGTGTTCCACGGTTTATTTTAGTGTGGGCGCTACAATATGACCTAGAATTACTTTGCTAAAATGTTGAACAGGCTGCGCTGGCAGTAGCCATAGAGTTTTTTAAAAGATGAAAACATTTTGGTGGAAATCATATTATGCATTTGATATGTACGTAAAAACCAAATTAACAGAAACAAAAACCTGTCTCCGTGAAAATGATGAATTCAAAATGTTAGTTTTGCCTCAGAATGGTTTCTATAGATATTTCAAATAATTACAAAAATGTTTTATCGTTTTCAGTTTAATTAAATTAGGTACACAAAAGGTTCACCTAATCAGCTTTTGTTATAGATGTTCTTAAGAAAATTTATTTAATTAATTTGAAAAACGTGTTTTGTATTTTTGCTGTTTTTTTTTCGAAAGAAAAAATAATGGCTCTCAGTTTGCATAAAAAGTATTCTAATATTTCAACTTACGTTATTTAAATCGTTAGGTACGTATAGTTATTTGCTTGAGTAACAAACATTATTATATTCCAGTCTCAAACATATTCACGTTTATAATATTAGTAGGGATGAAGATTTCTTATCCTGGGTCGCACTGTCCAGGGAACCTAGCCCATTCGTTTTATTTATGTACCTAGAAGTCAGCATGTTAGGTATGGCCTGTCGTTTTGCGGTCTGGGCCTTAAACATTCCTCTCCACTTACCCAAAAATGATAAATAATAACCAGATAGTTAAAAAACATAGGATATACTTGATTTTATTTCGTTATTTATATATTTTTAAAAAAACGTAACAATTCTTTTTTTACAGAACTTGTTGATTATCACTTGTTGCTGTGGTAATTGTCCAGTAATATCTACTTATTTATTTTATTTATTTATAATACAAGATCTTCCAGAGAACGGTGTATCATCTTCTACTTTAGTCAAACCCTTATTTAATATAAGTTTACACAATATAACCCGTTATCTTGAGGGAATTGGTATAATCACCACGCTTACCACGCGGGATACCAAAATGTTTTCAAAGATAAGTGCACAGATAGACTTTTGGGTCGTTTCTTTTATGTCTTTGCCACTCGTCTATATGCTATGTCACGTTTATTCACCTACAAGATGCGAGCTTTAAAGTCTACAAAGCATCTGGTTATGATATCCGAAACAAAAGCTGTCTGGGTTTCGTGTTAGTACTAACTGCGAGTGATAGCTATTGTACCTTACATGCTTGCTATGAAGGTACACTTGCACTTCTACAGAGAATTGGTAATGCCATTCTTTTAAATCTTTAAAAGATAATGCGTGCAGACCGTTTTTAAGAGCAATTTTATTATTTTTAGCAATTAGATCGAATATGAGGTATGAGCTAAACTAAAACCCAGAGATTAATAGGCTGTATTAATAGAACATAATATTTCATTATGGTTGTGTAAAGTTGTGTAAAATAGGCTTCACTAAATGCGAAAATTGTGAAACAGTATCTGGATTCTAAATGGCTTTATCGTTAAACCATAGGACCATATTTCATATCTTGGATAGTTGCTGGTTGGACTATATCAATTTGTTTTAGACTAGATTGCTTTCGACATTATTTAACATGAACCATAAACCAAATACTACGCAATATTATTGTGACAAAAATAGTTTTTATTGGTAAATATGGTTTACCCTTATGATTTAAAATGATTGACTTTATTTTTATAGTTTTATTAAAATACCCTACAGTTAATCTTATGTTTAAAATTCTAGTATTCTACCGCGGGAAAATCTATTATAACGCGGGCGAAAAGCTTGTTTGATGTAATTTTAAGCTCCAAAAAGATTCCGCCCAACGTGGGGCTCGAACCCACGACCCTGAGATTAAGAGTCTCATGCTCTACCGACTGAGCTAGCCGGGCTTGCCTGTAATGTTTGAAATTATCAAATCCATCTTCCGGGCAGATATAATACCAGTAGGTCTATTCCAAGTTTATTTCTATTCGATGTATCGAAATCATAACAATGCAAAAGAAGTCCTTGCCTCGGACAGAAACATTGCCATTTTATTTCATAAATCAACGACTAATTATGTTGATACATACTATTCAAACTGTGAATAATATTTTAACAGATTGCGAATTAATTAACAGTAATTATCATACGTTTTTGATGTTATAGGCTTTTAAAATATGCAATCTATGTATAGAGCGGCTTCCTACAGCGGACAGATAGTCAGTAAGTGGGTCAATAGCACCGCTCGAAGGCTCAAAATCGTTTGACGTGATTCATATTTCACTGGCGAAGGAATTGGAGCAGTTTTTTGGCTTTGTCCCTTTTTCTTTCTTTGTGTCCGTTTTTTGTAAGCCACTGTTGACAGGTTTCAATTTCGCTTTTGTATGATTTTAGGTACCTGATTGTATTTGTTTATTGAGATTAAGATTGGGTTTGCATACCTCTTTATTATTATTTAAAAGTTCAAAGCTTTATAGTAAAAGATTCTCCATCGCGCTTTTTGTAAAAATACTCACCAATTTACTTCAGTAGCTAGAACAATGAAGTCTAGCCTTAGTATTTATAAAGTCTGGGTACCTACCTATACCTAACTGCGTGAACAAATATAGGCCCAACGATGTGTTAATTTACCATTCATGAACTACTTAATATTCAAAATAAACTAAAATAACGTTGGCTAATTCGATGATTCTAAAAACAGAATATTCGAAGCCGTATTTTGTCTATGTTAAGCAAATGCATTTTTAACGGGTTTAATTTATTCAGCATGTTAAATTTTGAATAAGCCTTAAACTAAAGTACCTATAGGTACACTTGCAGTTATATTCGTAAATATTACCAACCCTAACTTACATTTAAATTAACGTACATCAAGTGTTAATTTGGTGATAATAGATAACTTAAAAGCGAATTAACGTATTAAATATTAAAAGCTGCTTTACCTATTTAAAAGTCATTGTTCTAGTGAGTTTGGTTCGTCTTTTGTTCCACTGTTAGGTCAAAGGACGAGTTGACGTCAAAGACAACGTATAAATTTTTGGGATACAACTTTTTGACAGCTGTCAAAACTTTAGTACATGGGTACTCCGAAATCAGATAATCTTCTAGACCAAGAGCCTGTGATGGCCAGACCTTCCTTTAATTCACAAGCGTGAAAATTCTTTCATGTGTATGTCTAACATAGGTAAGAATAACCCCCAAACATGAAACCTGGATCGCGGTTCCTTTGGGAGATAACAACCTTTTACCTGTTATCTCCCAAAGGAACCACGATCCAGGTTTCATGTTTGGGGGTTATTCTTACCTATGTTAGACATACACATGAAAGAATTTTCACGCTTGTGAATTAAAGGAAGGTCTGGCCAGACCGGGCTCTTAGTATAGACTAATAACCTGTGATGGCCAGACCTTCCTTTAATTCACAAGCGTGAAAATTATTTTATGTGTATGTCTAACATAGGTAAGAATAACCCCCAAACATGAAACCTGGATCGTGGTTCCTTTGGGAGATAACAGGTAAAAGGTTGTTATCTCCCAAAGGAACCGCGATCCAGGTTTCATGTTTGGGGGTTATTCTTACCTATGTTAGACATACACATGAAAGAATTTTCACGCTTGTGAATTAAAGGAAGGTCTGGCCATCACGGGCTCTTAGGTTATTCGTTTGTTCCATAGAATTATTTATACTATGTATTAGAATTGTTCGAATTTGGAATGCAGGATTCTTTCTTCATTCGATGAAATGAAATGTCTTTATTTGCCAGAATGTTTGTACGATTACATTTGACAGGGTTATTCTCAAATATAGAGCATGTATAGACAATTTAATACTCAAGTATCTACCTAACCTTTGAAATCCATATCCTGGCCACACTTAACTATTACTATTCGCTGGCTAAGTGCGGGTTGGTGAATGACACATGTCCTTCAAACTTTTCAAAGTTCTCAGAACAAGCCGGTTTACTCAAGATGCCTTCACCGTTAGAGCACGTGTTTTTAAATCGCACATACATTTTAAAGAAGAAAAAATTTAATGGTGCGCGGCAGGGTTTGAACCCACGACCTTCGGAATAGAAAAATATAATATTTCCCCGGGAAAATTCAAATAACACGTGTTACCTCGTGTGGCAGAAACCTTAAGCAAGAATAACTGTTAAACTTACCTATTTAATAGAAGTGTCCACTTAACCAAATGTTTAGAGAATAAAACAGACTGGCTGGCAGTTTTATGTAGGATCGGATAAACCTGCTCGTAGTAAGCAAACCTTACGCCCTAGGGGTGGTTTAAGATAGCGTTTCTGTAAATTCCCAAAGGATAGTATAAAGTTTTGGACGTTTAAAGAGGTCTTTCTTACTTTTTGTTTTGTTTGTTACCCCTTTAGTGTCATAGACAATGTTTATTTTTCTTTATGGTAGTAATAATTTAAAAATATCTAGGTATCTATGCAGCGCAGATGTGTTCATTGACCAAACTTATTTATTGTACAAGATCGAGCTGTTTTGGTATTTGTTAGTTCATAATAAATGCAAGCCGTTTTTATTACAGAATATAGAACCCGCGTCCTTCACATGCCGGATGACCGCCATACCGCTATGCAACCGAATCACTTACTTACACCATAGTCATAATTTGCTGGCACTTCATTTGACTTTTCGGTTCAAAGCATCAAATTTATACACGGTTCAAGTTAAGCTCACGTTGGCAGTCAAAGCGGCCAACTAGCGGCATAATTAGTATTTGCATCAGTATTGGCTAATCATAGCCCCTGTTTATCCTATGTTCATTATGCGACGTTAATTAAGCCGATATACAGTGATAACACCATTATAACACTTTTGTTTTGTCCAAAATTGGGTCTGTTGGTAATTAGACTGCATTTTGGAGTGTAAAATTCCCAATAGGCAATTTTTGGTATGTTAGAGTTGTTTTGGACGAACAACCGCAGTTGTATGTAGGTAAATTATTATCATAGTCAAATTTATAGCAAGTGTTCTTATGTATAGCTAAATTAAAACAAGATTACTTCGAGTAATATCCGGGAATCAAAAATCAGTCCCTTTGTTTATTTTTTTATTTTATACAGAGGTATAAAATAAAAAATGTTTGATATTAGTACCTAATTATTTGATTCTACTATTCATACTTTTGGATGAAAAAGAACACTAAATCCACTGATGGTTAAGCACTAAGATATATTTTACCTACTGATTAAAAATAAGTAGGTAAGTATCTGCCTAATATCTGCCTAATGTTTAATTATTACTAGTTCATGTTTTATTAATAATTTCAAATTAGATATTGACTTAAATCGAATTAGCAGCGAAGCCCAAACTCAATGTAAACAAAATTGAGGGCAGCTTTATTTAATTCCAAACTAAATTACCAATTATTTCAAATTCATAGAAAACCTTCGTCTTATTTTTTGTGAAACTTTTTGAAATTCTAATTGCTTGAGACAGGTGAGCCGTTAACCACTTAAATGTGAAATAAAGAAAACCTTTGAGAATTTTCTTAGCATAATTAGATTCTTCACCCGTTTACGTAGGTAGGTATTTTACCTTGATACCTTGTAGTCCAGTTAAGATATACCTACAGGAGAACTTGATACTTATGTGGATTTCAATTTATTAAAATTCTCACTTGGTTAGGTATTTGGCCGTCAATAAGCTTTATTCGATAATTTAAGATTCTAAGACCAAGAAAGAATATTTGTACGATCTACAAATATTTTTTCAGAGTGTTTGGGTGTTATATACACCGTGATCGCCAATAACCCGAAAGATTTAAGCTAACGATACTAGAGCCTAATTAGAGTATAAAAAGTTATGTAACATATAGTCCAAAAACTCATAATTAAAGAGATATTAATTATTTACAACAAATCAAAAGTAAAAAAAACTCCAGTCTAACACACCCTAAGGGCGTGAGCATGTCATATTTTGTGGTGCCAATAAATAAAAATAATTTCATTACAAACATCGTGCTAGACATAACTTGACACTTCTGGTTCGTCGTGTGATTTCGGAGCGATTCGTGAAGTGTCATGCTCGCTCTCTGTTCTTCAACTTGAGTTTCTTACCTAACGGCTTGTTCACAAAGAAGCGGGCAATTAATAAGATTTAATTTGTACCGAAATTGTAATTTAATTAAGACACATAATTAGACCCATGTTGATATAACATTATTTACTCGTAATGTCGTCAAAAATACGTGGTTTAAATCTTTCGGGTTATTAACGGTCACGGTGTATATGCAGAATAATATATATAAATAATATGTATGTTTATTATACCAGGTGAAAACAAAGCTTCGAGCTTACCACGGGCTAGTTCTTGCGAGCGAATTTTATTTTGTTTTTCTGGGTAACTTGACTGGGATTTTCGTTTAAAGTTAAAGCTTTGTCCGTTTTACGTATTTAATTTTACCGTAGACTACGTGGTAGTTACTTGTAATAGAGTTCGTTGTGTAAGCAAGACTAGAATATATTGCGTTTTAACTCTAGACAAAGACTTTCCAAGAATACGATACTGCGCTGCTCATAGTTTAAAGCGGTATGAAATGACTTAACAAAAATTAGAAAAGGTCACGATACAGAATTTGTTTCTACTAACTTTATAGAAATAAAATAATGTCTGTAATTAATTCTTGATTAAAATAAAACGACTGTTTTTATGTTACAAAATTACTATTATCTTTATTGATGCTAATAAAAAAACTCCGTGCTTAAAGCTCCGTGATAATATTATAATGCTTTATATTATAATGTTGTTAGGAAAACCTTCTCGTGAAATTTTATAATAAAATCATTGAGTGCCTTTATATTTGTTATATGTCCCCTTTTCCTTACATTAAACGCAATAAAAGTAACATTAAAAGCGAAACCATTCGATTCATTTCCGTTTTCTTTAAAAAGTTTTCTAGCAGTATTTTTCGTTGTAATTGAATGTAACCTAATATAGTGCATGTTAGTCAACGATTGCAGACGATGATAATGCATGTTTCACGAATTCATACATTCACATTAAGTGCGTGTGAAAATGAGGCGCTAATAAGTAAAGGGCACACACCCAAGTTACGTCCATCTCTTATAACAAAACTCTCTTCCTCCAAATTTTCTTTACGAGAGATACGAGATACGAGACTAATTGAATGTCAAATCATTTGAATGACTTTAAGACCCCCCGCTAACTACAGACTTTCTATCGGCCGATAGTTTGGTCGGGTTGGGCTGTTAGTACGTTTTTCGACCGATACCAAATCGTGTAGTATGCGGACTTGCATACATCTTCATACTGATTATAAGCCCGACCAAACTATCGGCCGATAGAAAGTCTGTAGTTTGCGAGGGGTCTAAAGGCACGCGAAACAGCATCATAACATTATGATTTTAAAAGTAACATAATACGTTCATTTTGTTTTGGCCTACAACAGATCTACTTCCTTGAACTAAGTTGACTAACTCAAATAACAGTTGGTATGAATATTATAAACTAATACATGAACACTAAAACAAGGTGGTGATAATGTCTCCTTAATGAGTGTAATCATAACAAAAGCCGATCTTATCTATGGAACTTCGTAAACATGGTATGGCTAGACTAAGTTGACAGTATGAAATACGCGTCTACTGTAACTTCTAGTAAATTAGACATACTATGTAGACTGAACGGAAATTGATGGGAAATGGTCTGGCTTCTACAGTCCTGTTCAGGGGTAGGTAGTAAGGTAACATGTAAAATAACAGGTAAGAAGATATTACTACAAAAATGTAAAGTGTTCTTCCGTAATCAAAGACAATAAATATAAAAAGTACTTTCGCGACTACGATCGATTTAAAAATATAACCCAATCTAAGCTATTTGATCTGGGAATTTAGCGTTGACATCCCAAAAACAAAAAAGTCGGAAATAAATTTCCCAATAGATTGTTTTTGTGTGGTCCACCTTTTGTCTCGTGTATTTCTGTGATATTTTTATTATTTCGGAGTGAATTTTTTTATTGAGCTCTTCAATATCTTTCCCGACTATGATAGTAGCCAATTATTTAGGTACAGTTATCCTATTATTTTATTTATTATGTTCTGTTACTGCTAATTTCGGTTTCCAATACATTGCAACAGCGGTGCATTTGTACAGAGATGCACCGGAAGTCGTGTCTTGAGATAATTATAGATAGACTGCGACGGCTATACAAATAAGCCCAGGAAAGAAAGAGACTGTTGCTTTCAGTCAATTATTATTGTACAGGGGTGCTCCATAACGATAATTAGGTTACGTCCAGACACAGATGGGGTTATCTGTGCGTCCAGATAAAAGGATTTAGGTTATGGCTATGATAAATAATACAAGCATGAAACGTTTGAAAGGTTGAATTTTATTCTTAGCTTATGTAAAAAAATTCTTTAATTATTTATAATGGAGAATTATTAATATAATAACATTTATTTAATGATTCTATAATACGGAATACATAAGTCGAAGCGCACTTCTGGAGTTTTCGACTTGAAAAATTTATGTGCGCTTTTAAAAGACGTGCTCTAACGGTGATGTTAAACATCGTGAGGAAACCGGCATGTTCTGCGAATTTTGATAAGTTTAATAAACGCGACATTCATTTACCCGCATTTGGCCAGTGTAGTTACTTTTGTACTTATTACTTTTGTATTTGGTTTCTGAGTAAACTATTATGGTACTGATTTTATGCAATTCATTAGGTAAACCTACTTCATAAATTTCATTCATATTCAAAGCTTGTTTTTAATTAAACAATGTAAATTACTTCCCAATTTGATTCAAAATACATTGTGCATGTAAGCTCCGAATTTAAAACCTATTTGTATTCATTGCACATCCCTCAGGACATCAGGCAACCTAGACTCTACCATTGTTCCGGTGAGTCATTTCATATCCGCTGAATAAATTCAAGTAAATATAAACTCTATTAAACTGCAATAAGCTCGACAATAGTAAACAAAAACCTACTTTAGGATCGGTGGCGCTTTCCGTTTTATTGGTACCTTCCGATCCATTGTTATTCTAAATTCAAATTAATTTTATAGATTTTTATTTTTATGAGGTTGTTATTTTGACCTAATTATCTAATAAGTTAGTGAAATCTGATATGCATATCAAATAATTTATGTGTTGTGTCCAAATATTGATTTATAGGTTGCGGATATATATTTTTATGGTGTTCAGTGTTGCAGTAAAAGTTTCAGTTGGAAGCAGTTTTTAACATTTATAAAAACAGAAAATGTTACTTACAATGTGCATGATATTTTATTTTTTGTCTAGTAGGTATGTCGCTTGTGTTATTAGGTTTTTGTTTGATAAATAAATGTATAAAAGGCAAAAATGGAACCTCTATGATGAATTACAAAAGGTAAATTAAACCTTTTCAAGGACTTGCATGTAATTTTACGCTCGGCTTAGTCTAGTAGTAGCAGCTTTTTCATTTATGATAGAGGTTTCAAGTAACATATAAGGTACTTTATACTTTTTTTTCGTATAACCTTAGCTTGTGTAATCTAACACTGAAGCTTAAAACCGGAAAAATAATTAGAAATAGCTGAGTATGTTTTTTCTGCCTTTTTCTTGTCTTTCCGCCAATCCGATAGTACGTCACTGCTTCAAGTCACTTAAACACTATAAGTATTTTAGATAACACAAAAAAGACTATTTTTTTAATAACAAATGCATTATTACCTTTATAAATATATAAAATCAACTTACCATAAATGAATATACCTACAGCTATCTCTTTGAAAGAAGGAGCTTTATATACACACAGTTGCTTAACTCGCCGCTCTGAGTAATCCTAGTTTATAGGCTCGTAAATGTTAGTCGATAGTGTAAATTTTATACAATCACTTTAAATGCAAGACCGTCTGTAAAATGAAGGTGGATTTTATTGATTCTCGCTATTTTTCTTTAATTTTCGTGTTCCACGGTCGTAGTTCGGAGCGAGAATAAATTTATTAAAATAGTTGCGATGAAAACTGATCCCATCAGAGCTTTTGTAAGCTTTGAAATGCCACATAAAATTAAGTTGTTTAGAACAAAACAGTTTTATCATGTTGACTTATATTTACTTTACATGGATAGAAATTATGATTATTTATAACTAGTGGAAAAACTTTTTTGGCTTTACGTTATTATAACCGTCGGAATAAATTAAGACTTTTATACATATAAGTAAATATAGATTCGTACTACCAAGCTCAAAATAGATTTGAATTAAGTGAAATGTTGAGTGATATTCATACAACTCGTTTGAATACGAGTGTACCTAACAAGTAGCATAATGCGGATCATAATGACTTTGATGGTATTCACTGAGCACTGACAGAATCAATCCTCTAAAGATAACAATAACGTGAAGGCATACACAACTGTTATAAACCCGCAGCTTTGAACGGGTTAGTTTCGTTTTCACCCAGTCCCGTACACCCCCGGTCCGTTCTCACCCGATTTGGTTTAGGTATAATAAATTCAATCAAAAGCATTTTTTGACGAAAAGTACTGGCAGGCACGTAAATGTTTCGGCTTTGAACGCGCTGTACTGGATTTATCCACGACAAAAAAGTTGCATGTGTTATTCTGATTTCGCGTTATTCGTACGTTTTTGTAGGACTGTATTGAACCTGAGTTCATGAGTTCACGAACTAAATTCTGTGCAGTAAAACTTTCATGTAAACAGCTTTTGATAAGGTTACGCAGATTGTCTTCGTTAATGCAAAATTTTCTATTTTTATTATTCACATGCCTACGTGATTTGTAACAGAACTTAATTTATTAAATTAGTAATAGTTTAAAAAGTTTGATCTCTCGCTTAACATGCACGATGCATATTTTAATATAGCTGAGGCGGCAACCAAAAACATCTGGCGAGTTTTTTATTCAGATTAAAATTTGCAATCACTGGTCAAGTTCTGGTATGAAAAATAGTATTTGAAAAATAGAAATGTGTGATAAATTATTATATATTAATAATAATATATTAATAATATCATTAAATGACAATGTCTTATGAAAGGATTTTTACTAATAAGGGGTTTATGAAAGGTTTCCTGTGTAAAGATAATCTGATCAAGATTACCATTCACGATCGCAGATTGAGTAAGTAACGCAGTACTGGCCAAGCCGGTTCGTTTCTCGCTCTTGCACTATTTCGACAATACATCAGCTGGCCGGGTCACGCCCTATAGTGAAAGTCCGTATCTTGTTCTTACTAAACTTTTAAAGTAAACAAGGGATCGCAAGGATATTTTGAGAGTCACTTTACACAGCTAAACTAAAGCAGACGAGAATAATAAACAAACGGAATTTAAAATGAAGTCCTTAATTAGTTCATCTTGTATAAAGAGCTTTTCTATTTCTATTTCAATCAAGATACATTTATTTGATCACTCATAAATAAATTATCAATACAAATAAAATACGATTGACTTTAATAACCACTTTCAAAAGTATGTAGTTAAACCTAAATATTCGAGATAATAAGTGCGTTTTCTGTAAAAGTATTATAAATCAAGGTAGACTCATATGCGATCAATCCGTTCTAACAATAAATCGACAGAATTTATAAACCGTTTTTAAGAAACAACTTTATAACACCAGCAAAGCCGCAGGCAAAACCCGATCACTAAATATGACCATAAATTAAATACACATAAAGATATTTATTGTCCTTTTTATGACTCAAAGGCTTTCGTTTCTTATTATCATCTAGAAGGAGATCTAGACTGAAAATAACTTTTTATGAGAAGAATTTAAATTCATAAGATGAACAAACTAAAGTACTAAATATTCCGAATTCTCTAACAACTTTCCGTTTTCGGAAAATTAAAGTGACGTTTAATACTTTATTTTCTTCTATAATACACCGTAGCATGTAGTAGTAATAATATAATAGTCTAACCCAGCGATCGCTTCGCTTGCGTTTTTTTTACGTTATCTAGATATCTAAGTATAGTTTATTCAATTTGTTTTTCCTGTATAATTTTTAAGGAGAGATCCAAACATGTGTTTGTCTTTATCAAAGTTGTGTTGTTTACATGCTCCTATAATTACCACCGTGAATGTCCTCAACCTTAGCCTATATTTATCTACGCAAGCGCCGCCGAGCCGACAGACACCCTTCGTCTACCTATGCGTATTTCAATGCACTATTCAATTGCTTTCATAATTTATTCTTCTTTATAATGATGGAACGTCTGGTCATTGACATTACCACGTTTTGATGACATATAAATGCATGAACAATATGTGGTACAAACTTATCTCTGGCATACATCCAAAATATGCGTCAAATCGAATCCCGGCTTCTCCAGGTATAAAACGAACGCTTTGCAATAGGAGTTTCCTTTCTCACATTATTTAGAACAAATGTTTAAAAACAATTAATTAATACCAAGGCATTGAAAATAAACAATAATTACAATGCTCGATGATTAATTATTAAGGAAAACCGAGTGGAAACCCAAATAAACGAATCAACGGACGAATACATAAAATATGATGTCAATAAGTCCTTCGTAGTAATATCGTCAGATTCGCTCCACTACATAATAAACGGAAGCTACAAAAGCGTTTGAATTGAATCGTTTTTATAGACAAGTTGTGAGTCACCTGCACTTATGCAGTATTCAATCACTGTTTTGGAGAAAGGATGTTAGTTCAAATAATGATGTTTGATTTTGAGTAGCAGGAAGGATGACTCTTCATTTTTAACGAGTCAAGGTAAATTTTAAACAGACTTAGGACCAATTTTTTGCTTGGAGTATCTGGGACAGTTATCTAAGTAATAGACTGGAAATATGAAATAGCATTTGGTATCTATCAGTCGGTAGGTATTTGTAGTAACACGATACCACCACATTTTTAACACCAATCATATTCCAAAGTTAGACTCCTAAATGACTCTTGAATTTGTAGGTAAATACTAAACTAATACAGTAGTTTTTTAATCTTAACCTCCTAGATCAGTTTAAATGAGTACCGATAAACTTTTGGATTGCTAATAAATTGCCGTCGGGTTGTGGAACAAATCATTACAGTGCACATAATAAATTATACTCCACACACCTTTTAATAATGCAAAAAGGCTTGCACGTGATCTGTGGTCACGTAGACTACACAGATTAGATTGCAGTTAATATTGACCGCTTTATTACCTAGTAGGGTTTCAAATTATGAGTCCTTATGAAAACACGTTTTTATAAGGAAACCGACACTTTGAAATATTAGTCAGGGATCCGTAGTACATGGAAATCAAGTGATTACTAACAAGCTAATTTTTGGTGAGTAGCTTCGTTTCGATGAGACGTCCAAAGATATCCTATACCCATTTCTCGATTGTGGTAGCTAACAGAGATATCAAGGATTAAAAAATTCAAGGATGTAAAACCGGGATAACGGACCACGAAATTTGTAGGACAATATGTTATATCTCAAGATAATTATCTAAATTATATAAAAACATGTTTGTCCTACAAAACCTATGGTTTGATCAAAGAGTCCGCCATTTCCAAAATGTGTCGAAAACGAGGTCAATTTAAATGATTACTATGATTACTAACCAGCTGATTTTTTGTTGTATACTTAATTAATATTTATAAAATCTAACGGACATATTGTCCGACAAATTTCGTGGTCCGTTATCCCGGTTTTACATCCTTGAATTTTTTAATCCTTGATATCTCTGTTAGCTACCACAATCGAGAGTTGGGTATAGGATATCTTTGGACGTCTCATCGAAACGAAGCTACTCACCAAAAATTAGCTTGTTAGTAATCACTTGATTTCCATGTACTACGGATCCCGGCCTATATGTGTATGCACAATTTGATGTCACAAAATGACACGAACTATCTGGCCTACTTTGCCTTCTATATTAAAAGATACGTTTCAGAAATCCGAAAATTACAACTTCTTTAGAAGAATCTATAACTACCTATATTGGCAATGTTCGTCCGTTTGTACTCTATAAAATTATCATAAAAGTCAAAAGTCAATAACTTTATTTCGATAGGAACACAAAGATTTACATGGACACGTCAGAAAAAACTTATAAAGTTTAATAAGACAACATTCCACTTATAAAATGGTATCTACAACTACAAAACAAGACGCGTTTCTTCTAAGTGAGCGGTGTAACAGTAAGAGTTAAGTTTCTGTTGCAAACATGCAAACGTGTGTCACGACTACCCTTGTTCCTGGAACTTTTATAAACCGGCACGAACCTTCCTAGTCCATAGGAAATATACCCTGAGTACTGAGTACCTACTGTCCCATATGAAACAATGTTCATTAATGTACTCAGAAGTCTATTATCATAATAGTGTGTATCATTCAAACCAAACTTAAGCTTTACAGCATTGTTCGACTTTACAGCGTAGTCTATCCGTGTCTATAGCTATCCTATATAAATCTTCAAATATATTTTCAACTTTAGCAACAATTTTTGCAACACTTTAAAGTTAATTTGCTATTATGTATTTTTTCTGGTAAACCAATTCTATTTCTTTCTGTAGAGTTGTTAAAAAAGTATCTAAGATAGTAAAAACATTCAAAACATCCTAAACAACATCAAATACACAAACTTTTGGAAAAAAGCCCCCAATGATCAGAGATCAACCGGGAAACTTGTGTAAAAGCACCTTATCCGCAATAAAGCCATTAGTTGTGGCATTGGACAAGAGTTTTATGGCGCTGATTTGTGGAGCGTATCGGTGCCGTATTGCTAAAGGTCCCTTCCTATCACCCTCCTTATAACATAGTCACATCATAGTTATATAGATACATAATATGTACGAGTATATACCTATGTCGTGAAGAAAGGTTAATATTTCGAATCCGTTCCTTACATAGGTTTCTAGTTTTAGTAGTAGTAACACTATCTTAATTAAGCACTTACGTTTTTTAGCAAGATATAGATTTATTGAGATATATTCCTTATTCAAATTAGATTTTGATGCTATATTAGTTAATCTAGGTAATTTATAGAGAAGCCAGACCAAATAACAAATTGAAATCAATATAGTAACAAAATCATAATCGTATCAATTTTTTTTGCCGTAAAATGCAGTAGTCTCTCTTCGTAAGCAGGCATGAATAGATATTCTCCCCAGAGGGCTGTAAAAATGGACTAAAAGCACCCTCGCTGCGATATATCAAGTTATCGGATTCCGTGCCGTACAATCTACAACGTTAATAGGGAAGTATTTAATTACCCAAGTGGATCATCTGTACGTGAAATGTTCTTTATCCCAAAGATAAATGGAAATACAGGCATAGATTTGACATGACACGTGTAGTATGATTACCTTTTGAGTTAAGACATTTCTTTTGAGTCACTAAGTTACACGGTTGTTTAGGGTCGTTGACTCATTTGCACGTGTGCAGTAGTAAGTGTACCTAAGCTTTTACTGTATGTGAAGTTTTAAACTTTTTGACCACATTTGCATCTAAATAATATATTATAGATAAATAAATAAACACAAAAAGTTGCATTATAGCGTGTCTATGTTGATTTACTATAACAGTCTCATTGTTGTAACTGAATCAAAAGGTTATTACGTTCTAAAGATTCTTCAATCCTTAGTTACACAATAAATTCTTAGTTGTTTTGTATTATCTTTTTATCAATTAGAATATAATGAACCAAGTAATATGTATACCAACATATTAATCAAACTATTTGGAGTTTTTTTATATTGCTATTATGGCTAAAGCTCGAATACGGTAGGATTCAGCTGGTTTTAAATGTTCGTAGTACCTAGTAGTCCAAAGAAGGTTTAAAAGAGGAGAAAAACTATAGAAAACGGGCAAAGCCACGGGGGAGACAGCTGGTAAAAGATTTAAAATTAAACTAATATTATTTTCAAGGTATAAAATTCATGATCACGCGTGCCGACATGACGACCCATACAAAAGATTTGCAAACGTCTATAATAAAGGAATTTTATCGTTTCATTCCAATTCTTTTATTGGGTATTGGATATCAGTCCGAAGATATTCATATTGAAAATCAATATCGGTGCTTTTTAGGGTTCCGTACCCAAATGGCAAAAACGGAACCCTTATAGATTCGTCATGTCCGTCCGTCCGTCCGTCCGTCCGTCCGTCCGTCCGTCCGTCCGTCCGTATGTCACAGCCGTTTTTCTCCGAAACCATAAGAGCTATAAAGCTGAAATTTGGTCAATAGATGTATTCCGTGAACCGCACTAAGACTTCAAAAAAAGTTGAAAAAAAAACAATTACATTTGGTGGTTCCGATACATAGAACTGAAACTTAAAAACTTTTTTTTAATCAAACCAATACGTGTGGGGTATCTATGAATAGGTCTTCAAAAATAATCTCAAGGTTTCTAACACCATTTAATTCTAAACTTAATAGTTTGGACGTGAGACTCTTCCAAAGTGGAAAACAGAGTGTCCCCCCCCCTCTAATTTCTAAACTAAGAGGATGATAAATCTAGAAAAAATATATATTGTACATAACCATAAAAACTAACAACGAAAATTGGTTTGAACGAAATCTATCAAGTAGTTTTTTTACAATTCGTCATAAACTATTTCATATAAACAATTGCTGCGGAAGCCTACATGGGCGAGTCCGACCCGCACTTGGCCACTTTTTTATAGTACTCCTAGTTAGGATTTTATGACCTCTCTTAGTCTATGTTTCGTTTGTATGTTTTAGATGGAAATTATGCGTTCAAAAAAAATCCTGTTGATAATAAAAAAATAATAACACAACACAAAAATTAATGCGCATTATTCTACAATACCTACCTACACTACTTCAAAACAATAACTAATTATTTTAAACAAATGAATCAAAAATTGATAAGTTATCACAGTTTGCATTGCGAGTGCATTTTTAATGACATCGCGCGATCAGCTGAGTCTACAAAGGTCAGTTCCCGTGTCATTGACCCGCGATCGATTGCGCTTCCAACTACAAATGTCGACCTCCATTGAATAATATACATCGTGTCCCATAATATTTTACTCACCTTTGCCAAGTAGGTAGGGGTAGTTATAGGTTTCCGTTGAAAGTCCTACGATAGGTAGATATTGTTGTGCAAGGCTTGGATATACTAGTACTCGTAGTATGTATTTCGTAAGGGATCTGCTTTTACTACTGCAGCAAATTACTTTATTATGTGATGGTATAGTCGAATTTAGAAATTAAGATTAAGAAACATGTTAGAAAATATGGGAAGTAAAATCATGATTTTACATTATGTAAATTATTGGTATGGATAATTTTAAAAAGACATGGATACTTAATTAATAAAACAAAATTCGTCCACCGCTGCTGTTAATATTTTTTTAACAATTCCGTTTTCTTTGAAATCCCAATGTAATTTAGGAATCCAAATGTAAAAACAACGTGCAACTATGCACGTCGCAAAAAGCATTGGACATTTATTTACGTTCGGCTCTACTGGGAATAACTCTGCAACTTTTATTTACAGAAAAAAAACTTTCGCACTGTTTCTTGTATCTTGTAATCTTGTTTATTTTTGTTCTGAGACAAACGAGGTGGTTAGTTGCAGCTTTGGTAATTTTGGGCCTCTCCCCATAATACAGATACACCCCGTGTGTGTGTGTTCATTATGTATAGGTACGTAAGAGAAGGAAGTATCGGCCAATCATGGGGCCGGGTTTGCTTGTGTGAGTTGATCCTGGGACATTGACTCATGTCCAGCGATGCAGATAATGAGCTAGATTGTCAAACATTTGCTAAAAAGTTTTATAATGAGAGAGTATGAATGACAATTATTATTGGTTTCAATTGCGATGTTGATTTTGTGAATCTATAACTGTTAGGTAGGTATGTTTTGGTAATACCTATGCCTTACACTTGGATATAAATATAAGTCGATTACGTTTTTGTAGTCAAAAAAGGAATTCATTAATTCCAAACAACTAAAGCTACTTCAAATGATAATTATGTACATATAGGTCAAACCGCTGATTGTAAAGTGTATTTTCATGTTGTAGATAGAGGTTATATTTTCTACATAGTGTAGTCATAAATTAGAAACTCTGATTTCAAACACTTTGAAGTTAACCTATTTTATAGTTTTAATTTGTATTAAGTATATAAGATATTAGTTAACAGTGTAAAATTACTGCGAAAGCCAAGCAACCCTGACATAAGGCGTGATAATTATTACAATCCTCTAATGGCTTCTTTTGGGGAGACCCGTGATCCTGTACCTGATAGTAAAACGTACATACTTTATATTAACATATTCTTATAGCTGCATCAATTTAGTTTAAAATTTCATATTATTCATATCATAATCATCTGTCATAATCGCAAATAACATTACAAAAAAAAATAGCGATGTTTCTCTCGTTTGTGAAAATGGATCCTTTAAAAGACGTTCTCTGAAGTCTAATAAGAAAGCGACTCAGAAATAATTTCTTATAAAAAATACTCACACAATTTCATCAGGCTCTGAAAAATAACAGATGACGTTAGTGATATGAATGGGCACTTTTATAGCGTTTGTAACATTATTTTTATCCAGAACACCTTTATATTAAATTATACTAACGACATCTCTGGATGGCCACTAGTTTCCTTATAATTTTATGTGTACAGAAATTTTGATACAACTCGCGAATATTAGAAATATATAGTTATGTAATATTAGTCATCCAAGTAAAATCATAAACTTGTTTAACTTCGTTTTTCTTACAGATAACAGATTAAGTTACATTTCAAACATTAAAAACATATTGTACCTATAAGAAACATTTTGTAAGTTGTGACCAAAGTATGAGGAGAAGAATTAGACGCAAAATTACCGATTTGTTGAACCGAACATCTTTCACGCATCATAAATTAATTCACAGAAAGCTTTGAATATTTCATCGAATAACGTGAGTTGCGAACTCTTTTTCGAAGAACACACACACACATTTCTTTACACGTCATGATATCAAAACGATCACTGCACGCTACCGACACGACTTGAAATGTTCTCAATGTGAATATATTTCATCTTATTATACTAATGTTATGGACTAAGAAAGCTTGTATAATAAGATGAATTAAATATTTATTTATCGATTTACTTTAAAATAATTGAAGCTTTTGTTATCTAATAAGGAAATAATTGTCAGATCAGACAGAATCAGATACATTTACTGCATAGCAATTTTTTTACTTTTATTTGTTTACATAATCGTCTCAAACATGCACACTATTAGTAGGGTACAAATACAATTCTCATATTATAAGTATTCTCCTTTTTAATAAAAAGGAGAACTATTTCAAAGCTACCGCTTATAAAAGAGATCGTGTCGTGCAGTGTAAACACTTTTAAACTCTTGTATTATCGGTTTTATAAGATCAATAAAGCGATGAGTCTGTGAATCATCTCGTATTGTTAAATGTAGGTCGATGAAAGTTCACGACTTCCTTACCTGCCATTTATCGAAGTATAAAGCAATACTTTATTGATTGCCGTGCAAAATGTTTCAAAGAATTGTTTAATTGAGTCATAACTAATATTTTAATGCTCTATTTCAACTGTTGCTCATATTGCAGCATGACTGTTATTTAATGTGGTTTATGTTTTTATACCTATGAATAAAAGCTCCAACACGAAATTGGCCAGCGCGGTGAATTTAGGCCCAATCTCTCTAGGCATAAAGCGAACTCCCATAGTCCCAACTAAACCCAGGAAATAAAATATGCTTATGCAATATTTTTAAGTCCTTACCACTTGCTTAGGTACTGTGATTGAGGATTGAACATACTACACAATGTCTTGATATTTTTCAGGCTCACATACGCTTAAACATTCATTTGCTGAATTATTTATTGAAGTTTTTACAGCACCTTTATAAATTTCAGTACATTTACCTCAAGTACCACGAGAAACAACTTGACCTGTCTTTAAGCCTGTCTAATAAGTTCAGAAACACCCCTTCCATTTCTTATTTCAAATTACTCACATTGAAGTGTCACTCAGTCTCAAAAGGTAATGATATTTTTCTGAGGATACAGGCGAGTGGTCCCATACAAAACTTGGACTGCGGTCCCAGACGCCTGAACACATTTTTGAATTGGTCGACTTGGACCATATACCCAATTTGCTTTAATGTACAGTTAACAGCAAAATCAAATCACATAACTCAGGATTTATTTTATTTCGCCGTATTTCGGTGAAAACGTGCTAATTCAAGCTCATAAGAGCTTTGGGCTTTCTTCAAGGCTTCTAAGGCGAAGATAATAAGGCTGACCCGAACCTACTTAGTGACCAACAAAATGCGTATTTTTAGCAAAGTCAATTACTGAACCTTTATTAAAGGTTTATTTTATGTTCTGAAGATAAGGTGACACGTTGACCTAGCTTATTAAGTGTCAAAGAATAAATTAATTTGTAAATTATAGCATTGGAAATTCTTACATATTTCTTGGAAAGTCGTCTGGGTTTTTCTTTTAAATATTGTGAAAATGACAATACTTTTATACCAACCAATAGATAGTATAAAAAATAACTGTCACTATTTAACAGATTTAGATGCGGTTTTTTTAAATAGGTACCTATACTGATTCAAGATGAATGTTTATTTGTATAACTATATAGGTAGAAGAAGGGACGAAGCGAGGGCTGTTTCAATTCAATAAAATTTTCAAGAGGCAAACAAGATGCACTTAGAAGGTCGCTAGTTAACATAAATGTTGTTTTAAAAACAGGGGTCGCCCTGTATTTTGATAGTCTGCTTTTTATAATAAGACATTTATTAAAAAAAGCTAATAATTTATTTAATTTATTGTCTCACTTCTTCTATTGGTTGTAGGTAAACTAATAATGCCCGCCTTCACAATAATAATTACATAGACAAACAACGTTGAGCAAGAAGAGCTAGGTGAACGACTTCTTTATTAATATGACATTAATATTATCGATAAAAACTCTGTTATCAAATAAAACGGAGCCAATATTATTCGTTTTGATTCATTTCAGGCGAATGAGATCTCGAAATGATTGATATTAAATTGAATAGGAATTTAAACAATAAATATATCTAAAGAAATATTGTCCAACATGGTATTGTATTTCAAAGAATAACCTCCAAATACACGATTACAAAACTAACGTATATGGAGTCCAAAACAAAGGCAAAAGTAAATTCAAAAACCAAAACACATCGCAAAACCGAAAAAATAGATTTTGCTGTGTTTTTTCCCCTACTTTTCTTTAGTTCTATAATCTGAAGCAAAAAATAGTCAAAACAACGATGTCATTCTTAAAAGTGTACTACTACCTAAAACTATTTATGCATTGTAGCTGAGTAGCTAACACCTTATCTTTTAATCGACTTGCTAAACTCCAGATAATGTACATTGATGCAAAACGCAAAAGGCAACACTAACAACAATCACATCGTGATTTTAAATACGATGGTTATTCATAAATATAATTATGTACAAGTACCCCATTGCATGATAATCTCGGGACATCATATTAAACCGCCGGCATGAAAACAATATGACCAAAATAAAATCGTTTAGCAGTAAATCTGTCTAATGCACAGAAACATGAAAAACGTGTTACATAAATCACTTGTATTATCAAGGCTCGTCCCTTTTAGGCGTTTTGTACACACTCACGGAAACATTACCTATGAATACAATACAATTTTGAATATGTAAACACCGATGAATTCGATTTGGATCAGAAAAATCCTATAATTTATGACGTCGGTTGTAATAATTTCAATATTTCAAACACATTTCTAAAGTACGGTACGGCGTTATTTTCGTTCGCTTAAAACTATTGAAGATATTTGAAATATCTATTATATAATTTAAATAAAACAAATAATATAATTAAAAAAACCTTGTATCATTACGCTTCATTATGTAAGAATTTTATCTTGGAGCCAGTAAAATACATAATTCAGTGCCTCATCTATTTAATTTACCATGTCGTTGTGACAATTTATTTATCTGATTAACTTATCATATTTTATTGGAAGTATAAAATCTAAGAGGTATTAGATATCATACACAGGATATCCGTAAGTCAATTTTTGTCTGCAGATTTATTAAGGTTTCTAATTATTATATCCTAATACGAACTAAAACATTTTTTTCTTTCATTAAGTATATTCATTTTGTTTAAAAGCAGACAAAACACATTTCAAACTTCGTAAAATATTATCATGTGCTTATAGGATTTCATAGTAATAGCTAAGCTTAGCGAAATCAGAAAACTATGTATATTGTAGACACGTACCTACTATATTCTAAAATTACGAAGGTTCCAACAAATGCGACTAATATTTTGTTAAATTTACACACTTTAGCGCAATACGTTTTAGACTTATTGTATGAAACTAATCTAGCAAGAAGTTAAAGAGAACTGTGGTCAAATAAATTATTTGCGGTTCTTGGGAGCTCATTCTGTTGATTACACTTTAGAACTGGTTTTATTAATAAATGGAATAGACAGCTAAGTTCTTTATCTAATTTTTGTTCTCTGGCCTTTTTACAAGATTAGATTTCAAAAATACTTTGCAAAATTCTGATATTAGTATCGTCACTAACTAGCTCATTCATAATGTATGTCTCCTGAGGCTAAAATACAGAAATCAAATTATAAAAAATGAGTTCACGCATCTTGTTTGAAATTTATATGATATTCATAAATTAGGTCTACCTATCAAATATTCAATTTCAAACGTAGGCATTTCTGAGCTTACGATGGATTCTCCGTAAATTATATTAGATTGAGTGGTGAAAGTACCTTCAAATGTCTATAAACTCGCTTGAATACAAAATATTTATAAACATTGGAAATATTTTATTGCATACCCCTACCATTTTTATACCACATGACTAAACATACTATATGTATAAATTATAGTAGGTATTTCAGATCTCTTCTAGATGTTGTAAACAACATTTCAATAAACATCTATAAACGCGTGCGTGTACAGTTTATTTATCTAAATGATTCACTCGCCTCATAACATCAATAAAAAGCTTTGATACCTAATTTTTGTAGTGCATTCAACTACAAAACGAGTGAGTGTCATCCTTTAAGGAGCATACTTACTGTGCTTGTAGCAAACCGCCCGTCTCTTCCGCTTGGCAGTTTGTTCCGTCCAGACGACTTAATTCATTAATTAGTCTAGGGAGCTCGGTTCAATACTTGGCAAATTTCCGGGAAGCGATCATCTTCAAAGTCGGCAAGAACATGCTCGTCTACAAAATTAAAACTAATTTACTAAAACCTTAGTCATTTCATTTTGAACGCTAACAAATAATTTATATTTAAATTTCGCACTAAAAGGTAAGGTAGTAAAAGATACTTGTCCCATTTCGTCAATCTTTGTGCATCTAAATATTTATCTCGAATCTTTCTCACTAAAACAGGAGTGTGTTGAAATGATTCGAGAGTTTAGGGTAGGAGGTTCAGATTTACAATGGCACAATGATTCCGAACACGTGTGTTTTACAGCTCAACCCGGCGCCAGTATTATTGCCGTGACGGTGTCCTGCCACTGGATTTGTCAGTAAATATTTATAAGCTTCTGACGGATCCAATAAAAAGTTTTACTGACTTAAATGAAGGTGTACTTGTTGCGGTTAAAAAATGAGGCTACTTGCAAGAAACTATTGTGAATTTAAATCCAGAGAAGAATAACAAAGATTAAATAAATATTAAAAATGAATTCAGGTAGAGGCAGGTCTTAAAGTTTGGATTGTCCAGAAATATTCACTGCTTTTTTATGAAAATAAATAATTCCCATCATCATTTTAGCCATTACCTACGTGGCTAAAGGTTAAGTGATAAGTTCTTTATATAGTAAACTATATTTCATTCAACCCAACATCATTGACAAATTAATCAAAACTACTTCATTCCTCGCTCTTGAATTTGCGACTATTTGCTCCAATCACAATTAAATTACCTATTGACTCCATTATGCTAGACAGGGGCAATGAACTATAGCTATTTTTTTAATACTCTTTCATTGTTCTACATTTTAATTTCAAATTATAGATTATTTTCTTCTTGATAATATTTTAAACAATTTCTTTAATAAGATGTTTTAAATTATTAGATCAAAGAAGAATAGTTTCACGTTGTTTGTATTATTTTTTAATTTAAAATATAATGAAATCGGTACCGAAATTTTAATACAATATCAGTCGCAGACGTTTCTTTTTTTCTAAATATTTTAAAATAAAATACAAAATGTACCTAGTTTAGACTAATTGGTATTCGGTATTACGAGGTAGGTACAGTACATTATGTAAAATGTAACCAGCTTAGCTACATACCTAAACCATACTTCAATAAATGTATAAATTGTTTATATTTGAAACGCATGATGTATCCCATATATTCAGAAGCATTTCTGAACTTGCCCTCATAAAATTTTAATGAAATGGCTATTTCATTAAACGATTTAAAGTTAATTTTGCTACAACAGATCCTGGGTCAAGAATCAATGACCCCAACCATTACGAGCTTCAATGGACTGCGAGCTTATAATAACGGAGAATATTACGAGTAATTGTTATTACCATTCAGGAAATTGTTAACTGGTTATACCAAGAAATCGAAAGCATTTCATGTAAAAGCTACTTTAATACAGAAATTTATTCACAGTTTTCTATTATTAAAAATAAGAGCTGTAAAGAAACATTACACTACGAGCATTCATGCAGTCGGTATATAAATTTACTGGGAAACTATGTTAGTACCTAAGCAAAGAGCCGCTCGTTGTTAGCTTTGAGTGATCCCGTATCACCCAGTAATCCTTGTTTAAGAAACAAGGCTTCCAAATTTAAATTTTAGGACTAGATCTCAGTAATTTTATCACAGTTTACATTATTCTGATGATACTTCGACGAAGTTTCCGCATGTATCATTTCCGCTCAGTTTTTGATCGACATGCTACCGGAACGGCGACTGCATTTATGTTTTGAATAGGTCAACTAACTGCCCCCCCCCCCCCCTACACAAAAAGAAAAGTGATCGATAAGAACTAAGGTGCTTGTAAACCACAGAAAACTCTCTTCAGGAAATCTATTTAAAATTCGATCGTGAAACTGAATGTATATTACGTGATTTCAGTGTTACCCCACCAGGAGAACCCATAGTACCCCAGGGCCCGCTTGCATGTCACAGTAATAAACATTAGAACGTTAAGTCGATGGTACGAACGATCTCCCATAAAAGTGCCGTAGTTATAGCTCTCCATTAAAACTGTAGAAAACTGCGGGATTTTAGATCTTATAAAATGAATTGGTTTCAATTAAGGATAAGAATTTTATGTTATAAAGAAATTATGCCGGCTGTTATTATGAATAAAAAGTCTTAAATTACTTAGTCGGAACGTAAAAATATAGACGCTGAAATTAAAAATATATATTGTTAATAACATTTAGCTACAGGAGTGTTTCTAAACTAAGTAAAAATAATAGAGGTAACCCTAAACTCTCGAAATAAACCATTAAAATCTATTCTGACCTTAGTTAACCCTTAGGAAAAAGTAACATAATGGATATACCTACTTGTCTGACAAGTTAATTTAACTGCTTACTCATCAGTTTCATCGAATACACGAATAACTTTTAGTATATGTATACTTTATACTTTTAGCTTTTAACCATCAGAGGACGTCAAATTAAAATGATGCTTATATAGCCGTTCGTAAAGCAAATTAAAATGATTCATTTATCAGTTACTGCCTAAATCTGTTGCCACACCAATCCGTCTGGTTTGCAAAAATTTAATCTTGTGGTCTAACGTCCAACGTCAAGCAAGTCCAACATCTCATTAGACTGACACTGGGCTGAGTGATGCAATTTTGAAGTTCCGATTTACCAGCGATCTACAAATTGCTTTTCACTTCTAGACATGGTCTCCCCTAATAATTTTTACTCAGATCCATTTTATGAACCGAGATTTCTTTTCATCGTTTCTATGTTTCGTTATAAGGTTAAAAGAAACAAAACGCAAGCAACGCGTTAAAAAATACTTACCATGTTGCGTGATATTGCTTGACTATGAAGGTGAGTACCTAGGTACCTATGTATCGCAATCTTATGATTGATGTCCTTTTCTATAGACAAAAGCACAAACTCCGTTTTTTAAGTACCGTACTATATAAGGTAATATATTTCAAAAATAGAAATGAATAGAGTTTTATACTTATAAAAAGTACGATTAGATCTGTAGTAGGTAAGTACAAGTAATACGACTGTATCGTGTTAAAGAAAAATAAAATCTTATTATCTATGCAAAAGAATCGTACCTAATGTTGACTGTGTTCTCGTAAAACGCATTTTCATTTTCTTATTTTAAAACATAAGAAGTCTAACGATGTTAAGAGTGCAACTAAGAATCCGGCGGAGGACGAATTTCCCATACAAACGTAATACCAAAATTATTTGTAATTCGGGCATATTTCCATGATATTATTGCATTATTATTATTTAAATAGTATTTATCTAGGTTCCTATGGAGTTATTTTTACAAAATACCTACTTTAAATGAAATTAAAGCCAATCGCTTTTTGCAAATTTTTTACGTTAAAAACGCATGTTTTCTTCTTATTGGTTTAGTATGAAAAACAACAATATCTTAAAAATTATTTGCATAGAAACATAGCTTATATTGTTAAGTCACCGAATAAAAATACTTTGTGAGGAATACAAAATGTTTTCAGTCATCATTTTTGGTATTACGGAACACATCCAAATTCATACCAAATTTTCAACAGCTAGTATTGCTTATCGCTCGCACTAACTCACACTAGTGCAACGCGTATTTACAAGAACGCTCGGAACTCTTTCGTCGTGAGGGAAGGAGTCTATCAATAACCAATAAATACTCTAACGTAGTGATTATATTCTCTTTGGAGTCTATTATATTTATTTTTTTCTAAATCAGTGTCTAAAAAGTTACTGTGACGTTACTGTGACTTTGGCTTTGTTTACAAATTTTGATATTTTTCTATTTTATAAATTGTAAGTCCCATGTAATGCTTTAGTGTAAACTGTTATGTTACATTGTGTGTTAAAATAAAGAATTTGTATTTGAATTACGGTTTGGTAGCTGATAATGGACTCGGAACGTTGGGGTGTATCTCACAGTAAGTGCCTAACTTATATTATTGTTGCTTGTTTTATTTTAAAGTACAACAAGTAAAATCAACCTACCATCGTACCTACTTACCCATAAAAAACTTACCCACTCAGTAGTTGTCCCTACCTACCTACGTAGGTAAGTATAGTAAAACCATTTCTAAAATGAACGCCCCTCCACCGAATTCTGTATTTTTTTTCTGTGTATTCTGTTTTTCTGTATTTCCTCTCACACGTTGAAATCATCACGGTTTTGTGGAGGGGAGTTCATTTTTAGAATGGTTTTACTATACTTATCTAACATGTTGTTTAGGTAATTACTTACTTATATCTAAGGATAGGTAAGTGAAGAAGGGAAGTACTAGGTACCTAGGTAGGTACATGTACGAAACATTGGATGTTTCATTTAGAATAATTTAGTCTTAGATTCCCGCCGCAGGACAACTATTTGTATGATCTGCAAATATTTGTTCCGGGTGTCTGGGTGTTATATAATGTATAATAAAATAATATCCATCTATGTATGTATATTATATTAAGTACTTATATCAGAAATCTAGCATCGGTAACACAAGCTACGAGCTTACCACGGGGCTAGATGTTGCTGTGTGAATTGTCCGGCAATTTTTATTTATTCTGTTGTTTCAATGTATAAGTAGGTCTTATAGCCATAGTAAATTGATTAGATTATAATTTGTATAAATATTTACAGAGCCACGACGATCAAGCAAAAAACGCATGTGGTTATCAGTTCCCAGGAAAAAGAGGTCCCTTCCCGTAAAGAAAAGAAACACACGAAAAAAAATAAAAATATGATTTTTGATATGATCGAACAAAGTGATGACATGTGATGAAACACTAGAGTTATTATTATGTTGTATGTTTTAGTATAACATTTTAGTAGGTACCTATGGTAATTGTGTAAATTTAGGTTATAAAGCACTTTGGTTGCCTGGAAGAAATCGCTTTGAGCGATAAGGCCACCAGTTCTATGAATAAATAAGTTCTATTGCTATTCTTTATAATAATGTTTAAATTAAGTTTTTAAGGTGATGAATAAAAGTATTATCTGTCTAGCGAAATAAATGTTTACCGGTAAATCCTTTCTTTTGTTCTCTAATCATAATTTTATAATGCTCGTAATTTTGTAATCCTAAATTTAGTAGAAGCAGAATATACATGTAGAAGCAGAACCGTATGACGAACCTACCTACACTCCAGCCAAATTCGGAAATTAAAAAAAAAACCTAGTTTTACTTAGATACTAAGTAGGTATTTCTTGATAGATTTCTTATGTAGACTTTGTTGAGAAACTTGAAAGAGAAAAACGCATTGGCAAACTAAACATTCACTGAGATTTTTTTAACATACCGGTTTGATAACTAACATAATCTCAACACGTATTGTTTGTGCAGCAAATGTTTCAAAAGCGAAGCCGGTGCCGTCAAACGATTATTAAAACATTAGATATCTTTTTCTATGGTCATGACATGAAACATCAGGTGAGCTATCCTAACTACTCACGCACACAGTCAAACACTGTGGTTGTCGTCATCGGCTAAATAGAGATAGCGATATGCGGGCCGATTTTCGCAAGCGCCTCGAATTGAAATTCCCTGCAAGCGTCACCGGCCCCTTAACGCGTTAAACATTTTTTTGAGTTCAACCTACGCTACGTTTTACAGTCGGCGACATAAATCTATCAATCGATGCATTTAAATTTAACGGCGATTCAGAACGCAGACTTAGTTATTTTTATTATTAGTTGAAAGTTCATGGTTATTTTATAATACGTTGTTTACAGTCGATAACAAAGATTCTTTCTTTAAGGTAGCGGCTTGTATGTCAATAAAATTTTCATGTAGCATTATAAATTATAATCTCCCTTGTGTGTTTATATTTTATGGTAAAACTCCCGTAGAATCTCATCTATAAAGATAAACTAAACTTTCAATCATAATACTAGCCATTTAGTATCCTAAGTTTGGAACTATACTTACCTACCTATCATGTAAGTAGGTATTGTTATTACTTAAAATGCAATATTTTATCCTCATTTACAACTTAAAATAGACACATATTACCTTTATAAATCATTTTATTCGTAGTACCAAGTGATTTTATAACATAAACAAAACACTGCGTAGAGGCGTGTGATTGGCGGGAACATAATAAACACGTCAAGTTAAAGTCAAATACTTGAGCTTATTATTATAAATACGAACAGCTGCCGGCGTAATTATGATGTAGGTGACTTTAATACACTGAGTTAATTAAACAACCTAATATAAAGAAAGAACTACCGATCATGCGCTAAGAAGGATTTGAGGCTCTATTCCTATCATAATTTAGAAATTAATAAGCTTTTCATTTTTATTTATTGTTGATACTTACGAGTAGCTTTTGGTTGAGCGACTTGACATTTCTATGAAAATTCAGACGGAACCAGCACTTCAGCAGTCTTATGCGATCGTTATCCGTCTCATAATGCGCATTAATTATCTCCACTACGGTTGCCTGGAAGAGATCGCTTTCAGCGATAAGGCCACCCCTTGTACTTTTAAGTTTAAGTTAGTATTAAGTTTTTCTTTAACTCTGTTTTTATTTAATTCATTCATTCAATGCGGGCCAGACTTCGCATTCAGAAAATGTTGTGTTTCAAATACAGTTCTTCCTTCTTAAAACACCATGAACGTGCCAAAGAATTAGACTATATTTCGTAGCCCGACTAAGTCTCCAAAAGCAAAAGTTCAGCAGTTATTTCCCATCTGAAAATGTCCCACACACACAAAGTTAGTAAAAGCTGGTCCCGGATAATCTTGCTATTTATCAACATGTTATATATGCCCCACTAAATCGCCCCACTGGCTCACGGGTTTATCTAAACTTTCCTATCGCCTTTGTATAAGAAGTATGCATACAACTTTGCGTTTTATCTTGATAGTGTTGCTATTGTATCTTTACTTCGTAAATTTCTTTGGTATATATTTCTATGTTATAGATAAAAAGTTTACGTAACATGAAAAGAGTCAACACAATACAAAAGGCTCTAGTTGACAGTTCATCTTTTATGTAAAATGATTGGTATAACTTAGTTAAATGGACAAACAGTATACATAGTGTTTCAGTATTTATGTACCTACTAAATAAGAACATTTGTAATTTCAATAACCAATTCTAACTCGAATATTATGAAATATTACTAACTGAAAATATAGTTCCGAGTGTCTGGGTGTTATATAATGTTAAAATAAGAAATATCTATCTATGTATGCATATTCAATTAAGTATATCAGAAATCTAGCACCCGTAACGCAAGCTTAGAGCTTATCATGGGGTTAGATGTTGCTGTGTGAATTGTCTAGCAATATTTATTTTATTTTAACCTATATTGTGTTTTACTTCTGAACATGGTCTAGATGTCGCTGTGAAATTGACCAGCAATATTTATTTTAGAGGTATCGCCTTTTAAGGGCATAAAGGTTGGTGTTCATTACGTGCCGTACTGCATAGCATCGCATTCGCATGGGATCGATCACGTAAGACATAACATTATAATTGAACATTGACTCATTTGTTCACCGTCATAATATAGACTTATGAGCTTATGACTGTCGTAAATGAGTTGTTCTTATTGAATTGTTGGGATTTCTCTTTTAGTTTTCCTGTTTTAATTCGTGTTAATTATTTAAAATACTTTGTTATTAACTATAAATCATTTAGACAAATATGGATGTGTACGTTTATTCTATTTAAAGTTGACTAAATCACGCATGAAAGCTATATACAGATGATAATAAAGGTAAAATCTTATATTTTTTACAGAAGCACAAATAATGCTGAAATGTTGTAACATATGGACAGCTCATGTCAGGCGAACCGTATACTAAATATACTAATGCGTTACAATTACCACGATGTAGTTTCGTAGTTAAATCGACAAGCGATTGTAGGCCATAAGTTAACTGTTATAAAGTGGGTTATGGTTAATGATCATTGTAATTAATTACACGAAGGATACAGTCCAGACATTACGATGAACTGACATGACGTGGCAGGGATAAAAAAGGATGATTACTAGGTATGTATACTAATATTATAAAGCTGAAGAGTTTGTTGGTTTGTTTGATCGCGCTTAGATCCGGAACCGCTGGCTGGTTCGATTTGAAAAAATATTTCAGTATTGTTTAGTGGTTCAGTGGAGGTAGGTTAAAGGCTATATTAGATTCTATACATACAATAATATGTTGTGATAACGTAAAAAACGCAATCTTTGCCATCGGCTGGATGTATAGTGGATGTATAGTAGTATAGAAAAGAGCTATGAAGTATCTAGGTATACTTATAAAAACTGTAACATGCGGTATTAGATCATCGTCCAGGACCGAAGGTAGGTAGCATAATTGAGGTGACCATCATCTGGGTCATACAAACGTATATTTAACTTGGACAAACGTAATTAATGTTGTGTTGGCCTATTAAAGCTAAATAATAAGTAATGTTACTAGGTATGCCAAATCGCTTGAAATGTTGTATCAGTAAAGCCTGCGTGTATAAAAATACACTAGTTTTTGTTTAGTTAAAAAGTACCTAGTAGTTTTGATTTTATAGGCATTCAAAGTTTCGAAAAATATCGAGTCTCGCTAACAGTCACATGAGCGCTTGTGACGTCATAGTTTAACGTCGCGCGGGCCACGGCCCGCTTAGTATCAAGTCGCCAGCAGATTATAGTAGTAGTGCAATAGCTTGCGCAGTATTTTGTTGTGTTTTCGTCCGCGTATTAAGTTAATAGTTTAATAGTAGTACATAAATATTATTCGATTTATAAAATGGATGAAGATAACTCAAATAGTAGAAGTACCATTAAACTTTGACGTTAAAGACAATATTACCTATATGTATTAAAGTTTTGTTGCTATTGGTATTTATCTATATACTATAGGTAGGTACCGCTGTTCTTAGTAAATTTAAATAAACAATATTGATTTATTGCAAACTAGCTTCTTAGTAAATTTAAATGAACAATACATTGATTTATTGCAAACGAGTACACTTCTAATCAATCAACATCTAGAACTATACATTTTCTTAGGATTAAAAGTAGCCTATGTGTTATTCTAGACTTCGTCCAGATCCGTTCAGTAGTTTTTTCGTGAAAGATATCAAAACTTTCGCATTTATACTATTAGTAGGAAGTAGGATAGATACTTAGGATGTAAATGTAGTAGCTTGAACGTTACAGATGTACTAAACCTATTTTTTTAGGGTTCCGTAGCCAAATGGCAAAAACGGAACCCTTATAGATTCGTTATGTCCGTCCGTCCGTCCGTCCATCCGTCCGTCCGTCCGTCCGTATGTCACAGCCGTTTTTCTCCGAAACTATAAGAGCTATAAAGCTGAAATATGGTAAGTAGATGTATTCCGTGAACCGTACTAAGATTTCGTAAAAAAATTGAAAAAAAAAAATTACATTTGGGGGTCCCCATACATAGGACTGAAACTTAAAAACGTTTTTTAATCGGACCCATACGTGTGGGTTATCGATGAATAGGTCTTTAAAAATCATAACAATATTTCTAAAACCATTTAATTTTAAACTCAATAGTTTGGACGTGAGACTCTTCCAAAGTGCAAAACAGAGTGTCCCCCCCCCTCCTCTAGTTTCTTAAACAAGAAGATGATAAATCTAGAAAAAATCTATATTGTACATAACCATAAAAACTAACAACGAAAATTGGTTTGAACGAAATCTATGAAGTAGTTTTTTTATAGTACGTCATAAACTATTTCATATAAACAATTACTGCGGAAGCCTACATGGGCGAGTCCGACTCGCACTTGGCCACTTTTATTTGTATTTATTTTACTTACAATATGCGTGAGGCCGTTTATTTTGATTTAAAACTTGTTTATGCGCTTCTATACACTTATCTATACGAATCTATACTTAATATTATAAAGCGGAAGAGTTTGATTGTTTGTTTGTTTGTTTGAACGCGCTAATCTCAGGAACCGCTGGTCCGATTTCAAAAATTATTTCAGTGTTGGATAGTCCATTTATCGAGGAAGGTTATAAGCTATATTACATTTTCAAAAAAAGTAGGGATCCGCACGGAAAACCCAAATATGTCACCCAAGATGTAAAAAAAAAATCTTATATCGCATGCGCTGCGAAAAGTATTCATTTTAGAAATATACAATGTACTACAATTTTGTAGAACACATTAATATCTACAAAAAATGTCGCGACAGCATATTTCTAACTATTATAGTTACGTCACAATAACAAGCGAATGCAAGCGGACTGAGTGAACCAGACTGATCGTGCTAAACTATGACGTCACACCGTAACCGGCGGCTCGCGTCGTACGGTTACAACTTGTTTTACTTCTAAATCGGAAACTAATTGATGTATCGAAGTAATTCTTTCACTAGTATTTTTTATATTTGACATAGAATATGGAGTGCTATTCATCAAAATTAGGTAACATTATCAATTTACAGTTAGCAGAGTTAATTAATATTTTGATGGACAATAATAGAGCTCAAAATTATTATGAAATCTGCAAATCGTATATCGTATTAAGGACGTTGAGTGAACTGTGATTACTACATGTGTATTTTGGCCTCCAGGACAATTTATACAGAGTTCATGAAGATATGTACGATCTCTACTTACAGTAAGTACGAAATTTGATAATAGAACAAATTTTATAGTTTGTATTATCGAAATGATCGAAATCGAAACCGTGTATTGCAACTGTCAGAAAAGTGTTTAAGCATATTTCTTGTTTCTATGACAAACGACCTAAATTATTAGGTCATCGTGAAGTTAGAGATTTAACCCAGTAAATTACTAGGCAGTGTACTCAGACATGCAAAATTCTGAGATTAAATTATGTAATTGAATAAGGAAATTTCAAAACCATAAGCAAAGTCTGCAGTCATTACACAATATTATCGCCTGACGAAGATACATACAACTGATACATACACCTGTGTGTTAACTAAATTATTATAGGCATTTAATAATCTATTGAAATGTTTTATTACTATGTTCTAAATATGGCTTAGATTGAAGCTAGCCAGTGCGGTAAATTTGTATAGATACTTGCGTAATGCCACGGAAAGCAAATATTGGTGATCAATCCAACACCTAACTATAATGTAAGTAGATATATATATAAAGGCAGTAAATTACTACCTCCACCTTTGCCCTCATTAGGGTTTTCCTGCGCACTAAGTTTTAGGCACAAAATGTTTTAAAGATTTGTTTAATTAACTACATTGAAATTATATAAATAAACAATTTAATTATAAAGAAGATATTTTAGATCATAGGTGCCTTGTAAATACAAAAAGATTTTATGAATAAGATATATTGGCCATTTGATTGTGGTGCAAAGACCTCCCTCTCTCTATTTCTTCCTAACAAGTATAAAAACTGAAATCAAACTGCAAATACCATAACAAATGGACTTTAAACGGATATAAATCACAATGAAAGTGATTTTATAATACATTTATCTTATCTCCGCAGGCAGCGAGAATGTAACAATGACGACATAAAAATCTTTAAAAAGAATTATGGGACTATAAATATTATTAAAGTGACCGTTTTGCGGCATTGCACTGACAATTTGCTCGCCGTAGTGATGTGCTCGTAAATTTTATTCTCGGCAACATAAATGTAGTACTTCGAACTTTTTAAAAGTTAACTTAATACTAATATACGATCTGCAGATATTTGTTCCGGGTGTCTGGGTTTATATATTATGTATAATAAAAATATGTACCTATGTATATTATTATTAAATGTATCAGATTATCTACATAGTACCTTCCCGTAACAGAAGCTTCGAGTTTACCAAGGAGCTAGGCTAGATATTGCTGTGTGAATTGTCCAGCAAAAATGACGAATAGAAAGTTCTCAACCGTTTGGTCTATATCATTTTCCCATCTATCGCGCATACACCATATTAATCTAAACATGATTAAAATATAACAGTTGTTATAACCTTATAGCTCTCAAAGTTAAAATTTAAAGAGCAACAAAAATATCCCTAAAGTAAAGGCAAATTTCAGCCTATTCCAATATAGTATCATAATAATTTAATTTTATGTCTCATTCAGCCTTTCGTAAATCTTCAGAATTAATTCATAAGCACGCGTCATATTTTAGAAGAATTAATTCGGTAAGATTTAAGATATATTTGAACAACGATTTCGTCTCCCTTAATTATGATGAAGACTTAGGTTGTTAAAGTTTGCATAAACACATGGGTCCATCGTTATAATGATAAATTTGTCGTTCTTATTAAAGTTGGAATGTAAATAATTTTAGGATTACCATTATTTTACTAAGCCGTGTAGTAACTGTGTAGATTGTACCAATTACGAAGACTTTTATAAGCTAGGATAGGAACCATTGGGGCGCCTAGCCCATTAGTGTGTCGTCTCATAATGTTGATCGATGAATCATTATTTTACAGGAAAAAATGATGTTCAGACTATTGTTACCTACTATATAATTACTTATTTCCTTTGTCTAGTTCCCACGTTTACACATATTTTGTTAACTTAATTTAAAGAATTATAATACATAAGATTTATGTTTTTTCATAGATTTGATAAATTAAAATGCCATGCAAATACAATAAGGAGGTTAAATGGCTTTCAAAGCAAGGAGTTTATTAAAAAAAATATCAATAATTTAAAAACCCGAGCTTAATTGAAGATATACAAAGAAAAACATTATAACACGACAAGAAATCACATCAAACGAGTGAAAATAGATTGTCCGGTTCCCTAGAGTTCTTAGAGTTCCGATGACATGCTTAGGGCTGGCATGACCTACCATCTTGTTCTAGTACCTACTATTGACTAGCTTTCCGCCCCACGGCTTCGCCCGCGTTATAATACTCGTATTTTGCCGCAGTAAAAAATATCCTGTGTCCTCTTCTGGTTCTAACCTGCCTCTCTATCAATTTTCAGACAAATCATTTCAGCCGATCCTGGGTTATAAATAGTGTAACTAACACGAGTTTCTTTTATAAAAATACTTATATATCTTAAGTTATAATATAAAACGTAAAGTTCTGACACTAAAACATCAGCGATTTTAATAGTACATAATTAAAACTTCCACTTAAAAAGGCAAACTATATTTCTTTACAATAGCTGTTGATTTCTTCGTGGGTTCTTTTCAAACATTTATTTACATATATAGTCTGTCATGTGTTAAGAAAGAATGGAAGGTTTTGTGTATAAAAACTATTAATAAAGTATATTTATCAAGGCACCTGTATATTAAACTCAACTAAAGGTTTTCAAAACAGTAAAAAATAAAATATCAACCATGAGATCTCAAAAAAAAATATTGTCAAGATCATGAATGGCGTCAGTTTATTAAAAAAAGTACAAAAGGTTTTATTATATTTTTTCCAAGATGGCAGCCCTAGACACACGGGCTCGCGAATACACCAGGCGCCGGGAAGACGCAGTGAATCATCGCCCTCATTATTAAACCAAGCTAACAACCCACTATCAACCTTATCACCATCAAAACAAAGAGCTTTATCCCACAAAACTGGAATCCGTATTCTAGCACAATGACATGAATTGGTAATGTTTGTACGTGGCTGCATTATCTTAATTTTGATCTGCCAGATTAATTATGCTTTGTGTCCTTCACAAAGGACAGATTAATATTAGACAATATTGACTTGGGAAAGCGGGATTATGTAAAATTGAGAATGGAAAACAGATTTGGGAAGGTTTTTGGTTTTATGTAAAAGTGGGCTAGAACCAATTTATTTTGTGCTTGTTTATCCAGCCGTGAAGTCTGATAAGTTTGCGAACTTTTGACCTGAAACGGTGGCTAGAAATTCAGATTTCGGTTATGGTTTACAAATGTTCTAAAAAAATCTTTAAAAAATCAAAAACTTTAAAATTACAAATAGTTTTTTTTTTGTATCGAACACAACTTAAATTTAAAATTGACAGGTGCTATTAACCGAAACATCTGGAGATCAACTGTATGCTATGTCTTACAGTATTAAATTACATTCTACTAAGTACTAAGATCTGCTTCAATTAGTTTACACCGTCACGAAGCAGCTAATCTGTCAAGAGAACGACTGTCAGTCGTCATTGCGGTCTCCGTAGCTGAATCAACTCCAACCACTATTTTCTCTAGAATTAATAAAATTATTGCAACACAAGAGTCAACAGACATTATAAGTAGATCGACAATTCACAGTTAGAGATACCTAATATAGGTTAGCCAGTTCACTTATCTTCATCTAGATCCAACGAAGCAACTTTGCCAATTGCGAAGTGGACTTTGCTTTGATAAATTGTCTCTGGACATTATATCCCTTCACCAATGAGCGATTAATTATGGTGAGACAGCCAATTCGGCTTACTCATTTCATTGGCTTCGACATCAGTAGGTTTCTTATGTATTTCTTGATGATTTGGTTCCTTCGTGGACAACGTCAAGCAACTATTTTTACTAAGAATTCCTATTTAGCATTCCATTTCGTTCAAATCATATTTTTTGATAATTCAGAGAATTTAGAAAACCTTAGTGTTTAATTCATTTTAAAATATCAAAATTTATTTAGAACCCAAAATATGAAATGAAGGATTTTAGAAAATTAGGTACCTACCTATTTTATTGTAATAATACTGTATACAGTAGTATTGCATATAAATAGCGATAAAATATACTTTAGTAAATTAGAGCTTTTAGCAAAGTTTAATGGTCTAACTAATTATTGTAAATAATTACGATAGAAAAATATAGTAGCAAAGACAAAGACAAAATGTATTATCTGAGGCCAAAAGCAACAATAAATTCCTATGGCTCCAGACTCCTGCTAATTTGATGTTCCCACACACATCTCTTGCCCGATAGTAACCCACTCAGACTCAGACTATCGGCAATTACTGCATTAGCTCTCACCCGCTTAGGTATAGGGGAAAGTTTTAAAGTATTTAATCTTAAAATCCACGAAATATTTTACATTCAATCTAAAACTGTATTTAAGTTGCTGAATTTCCATTTTGAATTGTTCGGCAATTAGTTAAAACGGTATCTCTATTACTCCATCTATTAGGTATATAAATATAAAGACTCACAGAACTAAACGCCACATGAATTTTATCCACAATCAGCGCGAATTAAAAGTAAACCTTTTAGATTACTAATTATCGTATACATTAAATTTTCTTTCATACAAATCAACCGTATGAAATCACATTCAAAGTACAAGTCATTTCTGGTGTGTTTCCCGTGCATCAGTTTATACAACTTGGACCATTCCCATTCAAGATGCTGGCAATGGCAATTACCACTCCACAGATAAGCGTGTGTAAAAAAAGATTCTTAAAATAAAATCACAAGAATTTAAAATTAATAACAGTCAGTTTACAATTCTGCACCATCATGTCTTCACAATGTCGCTTCTATAAACGGCAACAGGTCGCAGAGCTAAGTCTCGTTTCAGATCTGAATACAAAGACACTTTCGCTGTATCATTCTTTCACACTATGAGTGCTAATGGATTTATGACACCCACTAGATATTCATTGAATGCTGATGACCTTGCCATTCAGTTTCAGTTTTCCGACCTCGAGCCATATGAGCAGCGGTCAACGACTTTTCAGACAGATACGTCACCGACCCAGATTTGCTTTCGCGTTATTAACGAGAAGATGATAAATTATTTTTTAAAAGGCAATACCTAGCTTATAACTTTCTAAGTAAATCTCTGTTATACAAAATAACAAACGGTTGTAGATATTCGTAAAATTTAAATATTTTTTTAACTAAAATAGTGATAATACATTAAAAAATTGTATCTAACTATAAAATACCATTGGAATTTATAGACAATTCTAGATTTAGCTTATGTTTTATGAACGAAAATTTATTTAAATTATTTAATAAGAACTATTTGTTCACGATATTCACCGAAATACGGTGAGTGTGACATGGTTTGAATCGTGTATGAAAAATAGAAACACGAATTTTGCATTACCCAATTCTCAAATTTTTGAAGAAATCTGTCAAACGGGACCTTTCTCAATCATTCCACATGATTAGAATGAGGTTGATAGCCGTGTGGGCGTGAATAGTGTCTTTGGGACAAAGAGTCCTCGAACAGACCCATGTAGACATTGAAAGGACCTTGCGACATCTAGTTTTCATTACAGGTACCATGTGCCGGCCTGAGAATTGTACCGCCCAATCTCTTCTGGTGGCTTTCGTCAAACTGACTAAAGAATTTGTTAACCTAAAATAACACTATCTGTGCCCAAGACACACGCTTAAGTTCAAAACAATGTATTATATAAAAAAAATTAAGTTCAAAAGTTTTTGTTTATTTTTATTTTTTATATATGTTAAAAACGTCATTCTGTGTGCTGTATCAACTTAATAACTTTTGAAAACCATTTATATAGGTATCCCTTTTGTAGGTGTTATTTTATCGCATAAATTGCCACTTTCTAAGTACTCTTTGTCAGTAATAATTTTGGATAATAACTGTCACAGATTATACCAGTCATGGACTTGGATAAAGATAGAAGGTCACTTTATTGTTATAAACAACTTGAATGCACAGCAATTATCAAAAAACGTAACAGCAGTAATTAGCACAATAGTAAAACTAGTCCTACAAAATGAGGGTGAGAATTATATTGACTATGGACTAAAGCATCCTTGTACGAGTACCTACATAATATAAAATGCCACTTTCAGTTGTTATTTTCAACGTTTTAAATTCCTTCAATCGAAAAAACAGGTAAAATTGATGCCATAAAATTGAACTATTTTGTAAAATGCGACACTATGCTCGTGAATAGAGCTTTACTAAAATTCACCCACCTTGATGACGCATTCAGTATTCAGCTTTAATGATGATTATTTAATGCCTGGACAACTAGACATGCTATTATTTGGTCGCGTGTCGTTAATGTAAACTTACTTATATCTCCTATTAAATAAATAAGTGTAACAAACGAAAAAAGGTTTATAGTGGCTCAGAACAAGCTTTAATGTCAACAGTTTGTAACGAAATACCTAATGGAAATTTTATCGATAAAACTGCTGTGCAATTGTATTAGATATTGGTCTAAGAGTCTAAGAGAAAACGATAGCGTATTTTATTAAGGAAGTTTTAAAGCTGAAGCATACATCATTGATTCGATTTTATTTATCACGAGTATCTTAATTTTATATATTACAAATTTAATACAATACAATACAAATAGCTTTATTGTAACTCCAACAATATACAGCAATAAAGAAACAGTTGCATAAAAGTGGCACAATGCAATGGCAATTTAAATATATTACAAATAAAATTATGCAAGCGTGATATAATTCTAGTTTATCGAACAAACAGGCTGAATATTATAAATATTTTGTTTTTATTTCCTCTGAAGGTCAACAAAATGATTTTCCCGGTCCCCACAGGACAATGATTCATTGATTGTTCCCATGCATTCCCATACATCGGCGTTGCAATAAGGGCAATCAGGTTCCTTCCCAGGCCGCAGGCGGTGCCCTATTTGGCACCAGTTCTGTCCTATGCGTGACTTCCTTCTTAGGACGAGCCGTTTCTTTGATATGTACCACTAGCGACCCGCCTTGCCTCAGGTGCATCCATAATACAATTCAGGAGCTCTATCTACATCCAGTTAATGGTATAAGGTAGATGTCATACTTATGTTTTAAATGCAATAGTGTGTGTGTATTTTTTTCCTCATTCTCGTTTTAACAGTTTGGCCGCTATTTTTCTGCCACGGCCATTGCGCGATGTCGTTAATCAGAACAGATCAACGTGAGCGCAGTGTTACTAATAAGTATGTTCTATTGTGAAAAGCTCTCATCTTTAAATCTGCTTTGTGTCCATTCAATTAGTCTGATCCTCTTGAGAAATAAGACCAAAGAGTGACTCAAAAAGCCTGTCACTCTGCTAAAGACTTCAAGCAACTTAGATTAGTTACTCGAGAAAAGTGTACCTACTGTAACTATATTCAAGTTTGCCTCAGTCAAATACAAATAAAATCATTATAATCATTAAGTCCATATGTCTGATGTTGTCAATTAAACTTTGATTTGGATGTAATGATAATTAAAATGAGTAGGTACATTTAATGAAACGATAATCATGACGTAGACCTGTTGGATAAACACCAAGATCTCCAAATATTACTGAACATAGGTAATTAACCCGATAAAAATAGAGAGAGAGCCTATTTAGAGACTTATGCCTTATTAGATCGGTACAAAGGTAACAGAACTAAAAAATAGGATCTTGATTGTTGTATTAGGTACATAATAATGTAGAACACATCTTTACATTTTTGTTCATTTATGCATATTCTTGGATGCAGGCCGCGTACGCCCGTGATAACTGGAAGTCATGTAGGGAGGCCTATGTACAGCCGTGGACGTCCAACGGATAGGTAACATAATGATTATGAAGTAAAAAAAAACTTTCTGTGCAACACAAATAATATTGTGATTTCGTCAGGTAGCAAATTTTTACTTTCCATACTACCAAGGTTTTTGTCCTTAACAAACATAATGTTAATAAACAAGATTTATAAGTCCTTTGTGTTATGAATCCTTGTGCAGAGCTGGTCTTGCCTTCTTGGTGTAATGCAGCTCTATTTGAACCACTGTCTTCTCAGAACTGACGCTTATACATAGTTGTATAAATTATATTTCTTTTACAAATAAGGAAATTTATTATGAGAACTTGTTGTACCTAGGGTAGGTGTTTGTTACGTTTTAGGTAACTTATATGTACTTAGTGTGTTTAGTATTTGATTATGCAACTCTCTAATGACTTATTAAATATTGCTCCATAACTTTACCAAACATACCTACTTTATAAACATAAACTACTATTTCCTGAGATTAGAGCGTTCAACCAAACAAACAAAATCTTCAAAACTTCTTCAACATTATATTTAGACTTTAAATAGGGATTAGGAAATTAATGGAATAATTACGGATACGATAATTAATATTATCTTATAAGAAGCCGATTAACCTCAATATGAAGAACTTATCAAATCATAATCTTAGAACCAGAGAAAGATTTCATAGTGGCATTTAAACTTTACACATTTATCGTGGATGTAGGTAGGTAAATTAATTAACATCTTATTACAGATAAAACTTTGTAAAGTAATTTTTCAGTAGGCATTACGAACATGATTTATTAATAGCTCAATCAAGACTAGTTCGTTATACACCCTAATATTTCAGTATTCAGATTATGAATAATATAAATTACTTGCGAATGAAATTAAAACTCCATTATTTTTATGAATTGGAGTAATATTTCAGATTTTTATCTGCAAAGCTCATTTGAGTCCTTTTGAGAAAGTTATTCGAATACAAAAAACAAGTGTACCTAATAGAAAAGTATTTGCATTCTTACTTGCACAGTGCAAACTAGCTCTTGGGAACTGTAGCTAGACAAAATTACATCCCGTACCTACGTCCGAAGTGTAAGCATCGTAACCGCGTAACAATATTTTAAAATATTAAATGAAAATATGATTACCAACGTATAAAATAAAATAAAACTGAACAAATTAAATAACTAAGATTCTAAACAAGGATAAGGTTAAGATCCCTGATTATCTTACATCTTAACACTGATACATGTTTTGGGTTTTGTTTATACGAGTTATAACTAAATTTTTTCTGACATGTCCATGTCTAAAGCGTGGTGGTCTTGTTCTTCAAGAAAGGTGATAAAGCCTTATTGAAGAACTACAGACCCATCTCGCTTTTGAGCCATGTTTATAAGCTGTTTTCTCGGGTCATTTCTAACCGACTCGAACGCAGGTTTGATGACTTCCAGCCTCCCGAACAAGCCGGGTTCCGAAAAGGCTATAGTACCGTAGACCACATACATACGCTGCGGCAGGTTATACAGAAGACCGAAGAGTATAACTTGCCGCTCTGTTTAGCGTTTGTGGACTACGAGAAAGCCTTCGATTCGGTCGAAACATGGGCTGTGCTTGAGTCACTCCAGGGGGGCCGTATTGACTACCGATATATCGAAGTGTTGAAGTGTTTGTATAGAAACGCCACCATGTCCGTCCGAGTACAAGAACAGAGTTCGGAGGCTATTCCTTTAAAAAGGGGCGTAAGACAGGGAGACGTTTTGTCTCCGAAACTGTTTACTGCCTCTTTGGAAGACGCCTTCAAACTTCTGGATTGGAAAGGATTGGGCATCAATATCAACGGCGAATACATCACTCACCTTCGATTCGCTGACGATATCGTAGTCATGGCAAACTCGATGGATGAACTCGGCACAATGCTCGAAGGCCTCAATCGAGTCTCCCAACGGATTGGTCTCAAAATGAACATGGATAAGACGAAAGTCATGTCCAATGTTCATGTAGAGCCTTCCCCTGTTATGGTTGAGAACTCGGCTCTTGAAGTTGTTGACGCGTATGTGTACCTAGGACAGACAGTCCAATTAGGTAGGTCCAACTTTGAGAAGGAGGTCACTCGCCGAATCCAACTCGGATGGGCAGCGTTCGGGAAGTTACGCAACGTCTTTTCGTCCAAAATACCTCAGTGCCTCAAGACGAAAGTCTTCAACCAGTGTGTGTTGCCAGTGATGACATATGGATCCGAAACGTGGTGCTTCACCATCGGCCTCATGAACAGGCTCAGAGTCGCTCAAAGAGCTATGGAAAGGGCTATGCTCGGGGTTTCTCTACGGGATCGAATCAGAAATGAGGGGATACGTAGAGGAACACGGGTCACCGACATAGCCCAGCGGATTAGCTCTTTGAAGTGGCAATGGGCGGGCCATATAGCACGTAGAACAGATGGCCGATGGGGCCGAAAGGTTCTTGAGTGGAGACCACGGATCGGCAAGCGCAGCGTCGGACGTCCACCAACAAGATGGACAGATGATCTGGTGAAAGCGGTTGGCTCGCGGTGGATGCAGGCCGCGTCCGACCGCAATAAATGGAAGTCATTAAGGGAGGCTTATGTCCAGCAGTGGGCGTCCAACGGCTGACATGATGATGTCCATGTCAACTCCGGTGCTTCTATGGAAATAAAGTTTTTTACTTTGAGTTTCGAAATAGTTATAGCCGTTCGTGTTAGGGTTTTTACACTTTTAAAAACGTAGGTCGTAGATTGAACTTAAATTACAGTGCAACAACTATCTAAGTTCACACGATTGGTCCCGAGTGATTGCTTTCTCGCATTATGACTTGTTCAAGAGCATGCCAATCTTGGGATTTACAGATCGCATTGTACAGACAGACGGAAAAATCTTATATCAAAATTCGTGATGAAATCTAGCCTCCTATTGGTGCGTGTCAAGAAGTGTCCAAAGCGAATGGCATATTTTTTCCCAGCAGCCAATATTATTTACATGAAATATAAAGCAATGAGTGTTGGCCACAAAAATAGGCTTTATCTACCTAAATTTTTTATTATTATCCTTTGTAGGTTTACAAAATTCAGTTTGAAATTGATATGACTGTTAAATTGAGATACTAACCTAACAGACTCGTTCTAGAGTCATCATTTTTTCTGTAAAAAGAAATATCAAGCCTTCACAACGGTTCTTGACATGTAACAATTGTTTTAAAAGAAAGCACTCAAAGTAAAAAGAAAATATGTTAGAAATATAAGCTTAATAATCAAATTTGATAAGAATATAAAACTCGGTCACATTCGTTACTCATATATTATTTAAAGTTTAATTTGCTAATGCAGACCGTACGAAGCTTTCTTTAGTAATATATATAAAAATAGTACATATGGCTATAACGTTAGAAACACTTGTGAATTAATTCTGCCTGAGTGGCTTGGAAGATCTAGACGTAGGTACCTACTTTAACAAGCATAATACTCTCTTGTGACTATAAAATACTCAAGGTATATTTTGTTCTACATATATTATGTTAGATACCTACCAAATATATTCACGAAAATATTGTTACTACAATTTTTACCATGTCAATAATTATAGAGCCTATAACCTACTTCTTATTCAAAGCGATTTAAAAGTTACGAGATATATCCATAGTCCGAGAATATCGTACGAGTAGGTAAGTTTAACAGGATTGGTATTCATTCACAAGATACGATAAGGTTCGTGATTGGTGTCCGATTACAATCTATTCTAGTGAAATGTTCAACGCCTTTCTTGTTAAAATATTTTAAAAACACTATCAGAGTTTGCAAGGAGTTGTTTTACAATAAGACTAAAAGAACAAGCAGTACCCACCTCATCATCATCATGTCAGCCATCGGACGTCCATTGCTGGACATAGGCCTCTCTTCTTCATCATCATCATTTCAGCCTATTTAGATTATCCTTATCAGATTTCTAGTTATTACGCTCGCACGCGGCATGCTTCCACCGCGAGCCAACCGCTTTCATCAGATCATCTGTCCACCTTGTTGGTGGACGTCCGACGCTGAGTTTTCCAGCCCGTGATCTCCACCCGAGAACGTTTCCTTTTACTAAGTAGAGGCATTTAATAATTTTGAACTAACACGCCGATTCAGTCGGATGCAGCTTGCATCTATCGTGAACCATCTTCCTACCGTTTACTTATTAACATGAACATTCGTGAATGTTAAAAGGTTAGCTCCCTCGATGAGGTGTTAAGAAATTATCATGTTTACGAGGTGTCGCCTAAGGTGTTATGGCTAGTTTATCTTCCGCCTTCTGGAACTGTGCCAAAGGTTGACAACCACTAGGAAATGAAGAGAAGCGTCTGTATAAAATTTCCCTAATTTTATTTATACCTTCTTTGAATATATTGTCACTTTATTTTGTTAAATTAGAATGTGATTAATTAACTATGTAACTTCAAGAAATATAACTACAGGGTAAATTCGAGAAAACATTTAATCTTTTTTAATAAATAGGTAACTGTGGAAATCAAACTCTATAAATCTACATATTTAAAGTGCGATTCGCCTATGTCAAGTAAAATAAAATTATATACCCAGAAAGAATATACTTACATATTACTCCTGACGCCATTTTAAACATAGGCCTTGATGCCAAAATACCATCATTATTAAAAAAGTATTTATTTCCAAGAGTCATCCTCCAAATGTCATTTGATTCAATTTCATGTGTCGCAGCCGATATTTGAAATTCAAATCCACCCTCATTGTCCCCAGAGGTTGAACTTCCGACAATGTTTGGCTTCCAACTTGAACCGATGACACGTAAAATTACACTTGGAAGTTTCCTCATACCCTTGGTACTCACTTTGTTTGTACTTACTACGAGTACCTACTTCGCGGACAGTTACAGACAGCACATACATTTTAAAAGTTTTTTTAATAGAAACTATTATTTGTTTTATTTGGATAACGGGATCACTATAAATATCGCCCACTGCATAGGTTCTTGACATGACACTTCTTACGTGAAAGAGCTATTAGCTAAACTAACATTAGGGCTTTCATACACTAAACGGTATGTCGTCGATTTCGTTGCATTTCAGTTTCAATTGATATTTCGAGTAAGTACTTAAATTTAGGGTGATACATTGAGAGGTACTTATTTAAAATGAATTATTTTTAAATAAAATAAAAACAAATTTATCGGGTAATTTTTATTATTATACGAAATAACTATTCTTTATATTTATACTCATGCCTTTTTAAAATCAGCGATAACATTCGATGGGTGCTTACCCGTTCAACCCACGATTTTTCTACCCAATAATATTTTTACCCGTTCAACCCAAAAAACGATAACTATTCTACTGCAAAATCTGAACAGCGAAGAAATCCGTATCGTACCGTGTATACTTGCCCTTATTAAGGCTAACTCACACGAAGCGACGCGAACAGATGCTTCCAGCTGATGCGATGAGTGATCTGACCTATTAATTATCATAACTAGGCTCATAGTGGTCGACCTTATTAGATTACGATAGCTGATGGAGTCTTAGTTATAAATATCGATAATAGACCAGGGTTTTTAATTTTTTACAAGGAAAAAAATAGTAGTAGAATGAAACCCATTAGAAAAGGAGGGGAATATGATAAAAATGAAAGGAAAAATAAATTACGGTCGATCTGAGTTCGGGAAGTGGGAGGGGGTGGGCTTTTAAGGGGAGAAAATGGTTTATCTCGATTTGCGGTGAAACTACAAGTCCTATGAAAAAAAGTTTTATGGCAAAGTTGTAGGTAATAAAAAGATCTACAACTTTTAATTCACAAGTTTTTTACATAACGTCAAAATGTATGTGAAAAATTCAAATAACTAAGTTTTTGGTTTTTTATTTCTATCTTTTTCAAAAACATTTTATTTTCTACGAAATTTGGTAAAAACTTACCTTTTTATGCCCCAAACACACTATAATTTATTTGATTAAAAATATTAATTTTTTCACCTTATTTTGACTTAATTACTAAAAAAATAGACTAATTTTCAATCGAAAATTCACGTGTCAAAATATTAGCTTTTTTATAAAATCGGTGTGCCTTTTGTTCATTGAAATCTTTATTTTCTGAGGGTTAAGAAAAATATATACATTACCATAGTAAATTTTCTCAGAAAATGCAAAACACCGAAACAAAATTTGTATCATTATGTACAATTGCATCATAAAAATGTGATTTTTGCCATTTTTATTTCATATAATTGCTTATAATCCGACTTATTGCACATAATACAAACAGATTATTATATTATTATTTTTATTATATAGTCTGAAAAGACAAAATCACATTTTTATGATGCAGTTGTACCTAATGATACAAATTTTTGTTTCGGTTTTGTGCATTTTCTGAGAATATTTACTATAGTAATGTATATATTTTTTTAAACTATCAGAAAATAGAGATTTCGACGAACAAAACGCATACCGACTTTTATAAAAAAGCTAATATTTTGACACGTGAATTTTCGATTGAAAAATAGTCTATTTTTTATTAAATTAAGTCAAAATAAGGTGAAAACAATAATATTTTCAATCAAGTAAATCACAGTGTATTAAGGACATAAATAGGCAAGTTTTCACCAAATTTCGTAGAAAATAAAATGTTTTTGAAAAAGATAAATAAAAAAAACGAAAAACTTGGTTATTTGAATTTTTCACATAAGTTTTGAGGTTATGTAAAAAACGTGTGAATTAAAAGTTGTAGATCTTTTTATTACCTACAACTTTGCCATATAACTTTTTTTCATAAGACTTGTAGTTTCACCGCAAATCGAGATAAACCATTTTCTCCCCTTAAAAGCCCACCCCCTCCCACTTCCCGAACTCAGATCGACCGTAATTTATTTTTCCTTTCATTTTTATCATATTCCCCTCCTTTTCTAATGGGTTTCATTCTACTACTATTTTTTTCCTTTTTTGACCATTTTTGAAGCTAACTGCACTGGTCTATAAATGATGTGGACACTTACTTTTTACTATATAATATTTTTTGTCGATTAAAGCGACAATTGGGACACGATTGGCCCAAAATAACTGTCCCAAATGTCGCTTTAAATTTTTATTTAATGTTCATTTGCTAAGGGTTTATTGACTACAATCATGTTATCTTAGCATAATCTAATATTCACTTATTAACCTTAATCTAGTTTTTTAATGGACTTCCTATTTTTTTATGTACTTACCAATACCACAGAACACCTACCTACACCATAAAATAATAAAAGTATTTTTAATGAATAATCTCTAACGCACCTATGGTATAACTTCTCTTGCAAAAGCAACGGTTGCTTATTAATTGTGAAATTAGTTGTGTTAATTGAAATAGGTAATTAAATGATCCAATTTCGATACAAATCTAATTATACAATTTGGTAAGCCACAACTGGTTGCTAAGGAATGATTTCTTGCTGCAGGATGTAATATCTAACCTAACTAATACCTAGGAATTGAGTGACTCATTCAAGTTATTTCCTAGCAAAAAACAGCGCGTTTACAATTCCGAAATGTGTAAAAAAGGAAGATCTCTTCGAACATAATTATGATTAATCGCCGGAGAACATTAAAACATGGCGTGCGTGAGTTCATTATCACACATGGAATTAAAACACATCATTTATTTAGAAACGATGCATCAGTTCGATCGATACCGGCCCCTTCACCAGCCCTTCCTATATAGCAAGAACAGTTGCAAACATAAGTGATAGTTCAATGAAACAAATTTTGGTCAGGAATAATTCTTAAATTGACTTTAGATAAGTGCTCATATTAACCATTTTTTAAATTAGATTCATGTATTTTGTGTTTAAATAAATAAATGGTTTTCCTTCTTAAAGGACATTGTTATTACGTTAAATAAATAAAAGTAAAATACGCATTTATTCAGTAACTAGTATTTTTACATCAGTAATATAATTGTGGAGACATCGTGGATTCTATGAATTTATTTAGGACTCGCTCTTGCGATTTAAACTAAGAGATAAACGTAATAAAATAAACTTAGTGAGCGTTATGATAAAACATACCTATTCCTAATAAGTTTCCTATAATATATTATTCACTGAACTTATTCACGTTTTTCAAAGGAATTTTATTAAAACAAACCAAACCCCACACTTGTAAGACATTTGTAGATAAACAGAAATGGTAGAAAATTTAAATTCTATTAATTATACCTACGTGTATTATGTGGATGATCAATCAGTTTTGTACCCGACAGTACATATAAGGTTATTCTCGTCTGATTTGACTGATGACAGCTGACAACGCCGTAATGGTGGTAGTCGGACCGACTCATAAATATGATAATTTACGGGGTGGGTTTAATAGGATATTTGCAGTTATTAGGTTTATCGAATGCGTGCAGAAAATCACTGCTAGCCTACGGGCATAGTTATTATGAACCGTGTTTAACTATTCCTTAAATTATTTACACCTATTTCTGTTTATGCGCTCTGGGGTAATTTAATATTTTAAATAAATGTTTGCTTTAGGTAGTTTTTAGTTAAGAATAAAATATACTTAGTTTTATACTCTTGCGCATAGTAAAATGAAAAGATAAATGACAGGATAACGCAGGTATATTTTATTTTAACGATAAATTCCGGTAGTGTTACAAAAATCAAAACAACATCAATTCAGGAAAAACAACAAATTTCTTCCCTTCAGGCTAGTAGGGCAGTGCAATCCATCTCCAAATGACACCAAACACAATGAACCTATTAACTGAAGAAAGTAGAACAGGCTAATGACAGAGATTTACTAATTAAATACCGAGCGACGGGTCCCGTCACGCAAAGACAAGCCGAGCCAAATCGGGGCCACCCTACTTCCTTCGGGATCTCATTTGGATTACTTAGTCTAATGGCCACCCTAGTGAACGCAATGATTTAAAACAATTACTCAGTATCACCAACCCGCACTTGGCCAGTGTGGTGAATTAAGGCTTAACCTCTTTCGTGAAGAGAGATGTCGCAGTTTTTACGTAGTTGCATGTGGAGATCAATCCTTCACTTTTTACACTAATAAACGGTTAGTCTATGAATATATATGACTATGAAATCGTCCTTTATAACCAAAGAGGAAATACTTTACTAACTAAAACTACCAAAAGCCCAATAAAACATTGAATACTGGCAATAAATCTTGAGAATGGCTGCTATTGACACGGTCTCGATTCTTTTAATCGCAATATTAACCTAATTGTTGGTAGCACCTGCAGATAAAGTTCTGAAAATTTATTAGGGGAACAGTTAATGAGAGTAGGTATCTTTCTGTTTGAGCGATGACAGCATGTCTACCACAACTTTAACTTCACTAAAAGAGTTACTATGTAGTAAAGAGTATTTTAGTAGAATGTTCAGGTTCAGTTGCTCTTATTGTATTATAGCGTGCAAGGCATTTATATAAATATTACAGTATTCATATAAAGGCATTTATATAAATATTACAGTATTCAAAAGTATTACAGTCAGTCAAAAAATAAAAACCTTTTACTGAAAAACTCTAGTCTATAACGAAAGATTCAAACAAATAGCCTAAAACGTGTAATAATAAATCTCAAGCCCCCTCATAGTAAGTTTACAAGGATGTATAAAAATGTCCGCATGTAAATAATCTCTGCAGCGTTTAGGGTGGCTGGTGATAAGAAGTGAATAGAGGCAGATTGCTTTACAAAGTCTTTATTGTGGCCCGTAAACTTGGGCAACAAACAAATTTGGTTTTGCTTAGCCTAGAGGTGAATAAATTAAGCTTCGCTGAGTTTATTGTGTTGTAACTTGCCCTTTGAAATCGTTTGAGCTGTAAATTGGATTAAACTGCTACGTTTGTGGCGTGGACCTGGATTTAGGTTTTATTTAAGACTTACATTAGAGCTACTTCTGTACTATTTAGTTTCTGACGTTGTTGTCTAAGGAAATAATCCATGCATTTAAAAAGTTTATATGATAATTATGTGAGATTCAAATAATCGCACTTGGCCAGCGTGGTGAATTAAGAATTAGGCCAAATGTTTTTATTTTCAAAAAAATCCCTGTCGTGAAGAGAGAAGTCTCTGTGTCCCAGCGGTGGGAACGTAAATAGGGGTCTTGATGCATTATAAATTGTATCTAAAATGCCTATGTTTGTTGTTTACAGAAAAGTTATCTGCAGAGCTTCGGTTACCTTCGAAAAGGGGAGCCTGAGGTCAGCAACCTCGTGATGGGTGACGAGATGCAATCCTACGAAGACGACTTTAGGATCGCAATTAAAACTCTACAGGTGAGACTATTTTAATTTAAAGACCTCGGTGGCGTAGCGGGCGAACGTTCGCCCGCGAAAGAAGATGCGGGTTCAATTCCCGGCTTGGGACTATTTGTATGAACTGCCAATATTTGTCTGTATGTTATACTATGTACGTTGCTGTGTTTCTAAAACATATTTTAATATTTGTAGGTAGGTACAATAACTTAACAAAGCTTAAATATAAAAAAAAGTTAGGGAGCTGTAATCTTTTTTCTGTAAAACTACAAATGTTTTGTTAAGTAGGTAAGATACATTCGTTGTTTTCGAAAGACAGGCGATATGGTTTTATATGGCTCTGCGTCGGGTTTATGCGTTCATGCAATTTTACGTCTATTCAATAAGCACCAGGTTCTATGACCCGCCATCATAATAAAGTTTTTACGATAATTTCAGTAAACACGCGATGTTTTTGCAGGAATTTGGAGGAATCCCTATTACCGGTGAGGTAGATAGCGCTACGCTTCATCTGATGAAGCAGAAACGCTGCGGAAGGCCAGATAGGGAGGAAGGTGATGAAGAAGGCTCTCATAGAAGAAAACGGTTCGCTATTCAGGGGTCGAAGTGGGAGCACACCAACTTAACTTGGAGGTAAGACTCATTTTATTGGTAAAAATATTACAGATCAGATAATAGATATTTTTACGTAGGTATTAGATACATAATTGATTATTAATTAAAAGTTACATAATATAACAAAAATAATTAAGTACTACCTATTAAGTTTTGTTCATAAATAATATCTGCAAGTCACTGCATGTAAAATAACTAACTCTAAAAGTTAATTTTATAAATAAAATAATGATATAACGTGCGCAATTAGAAATGAGTTCTGTAAATGGCGTCCGCTCGCATGCGTTCTCGCTCACTCTCTATCGCTGTCTATACTTTTATCCTTGTTTTGCCAATCGTACCATACCTACCCGCCGCCATTTACAGAATTCATTTTCAATTGCGCACGTTATACATGAATATTATATTACGCTATAAATACATCGTCCGCCATCTGTTGACAAGTAGTGGAACTGCAGTTTACGCCACCTAGTGAGGTTCTTCTAAACAGTATGAATGACGATGACGGTTCCGTTACTCACCACTAGAGTGCGCTGTATAGTTTTCATAGGTGATTATAGATGGCGCTAGGCAAACTTTAACAAGAAGGTTAATAAATAAAGTTTTCTAGCTTGGTAATTATTGCACTGAACTGAATAAAAGATGATAAAAGTGACATTGGTATCGACACTGGGCTAAGTTCATTGAGTGGCAATGTGATATTCGTCTACATAACTGACGTTCCACATAGGTCACGTTGTTGTCAGATTTGGTACTATTGATTGAAGTTCCATACAAAATCCACTCATGGTAGGTACTTTTTTCAAACTTCCTACAAATATCCCTATAGTAGCTACGTCCTTATGCAATCTGTAGATAAGGTCCGAATTAGAACTCTAAAGGTTCACGATTATTGATTGTACGAGTTGAAATTCAATGGAATAAATAAATAATACTTACCTACTTGAAATAAATTAAACGAAGTTTTTAAAAATATCTAACAAAATATGAAACCGTAACTTCGGAAATATCTACCGCCTTTTTAGTTCTTATTTATAACAAAGCAACAGGCGTGTGCGAACGCGAAAATTTTCATATTATTACCGAAGGGGAAATGGGGAACGTGTTTTATGTGATTGCTGAATTATTTACTTTAAGGCCACATAAAGTTGATGACAAATAATAGTTAAATCTCAACCCTCGTTAATGTTACGACTAGCGCCGACGCCAATCTCGTCTCGGTGCTTTTACTTAACGCTTTCTTTGTACAAAAAGTTACTTTCTCTAGCCACAGACACGTCTATTTAGCTTGGATTAGTTTATCATCAGATTGTATTATTATAATGAACAGCTGATCATTATAGAAATGATAATTAAAATAATACCTAATAAATAATATACTTATGCATAATTATTCAGTAACTTGGTGGTTTTACATGAGTGATAATTGTAGAGACAATTATTTATTTAAAAATCTGTGTGTTTAAAAAGGTCGCGCTCTTCTTGCGAGACCTTCTAGCGGGACTAGACCTGAGCGAGCGTTTTCCGAGCTGCAGTCTGTGTCCGAGAAATATTCGGCCCTATCGGCCATTTGTTCTACGTGCTATATGGCCTGCCCAGTGCCACTTCTGTAAACGAGCTAAACCGCTAGCTAGACTATATCGGCCGAATGGCGTTGTTTAATTTTATATGAATCCATGGAAATTCATGATACCTACTTAATGACGTTAACGAACCGTAGATATTGCACACAAAGACAAAATGTACCTATTATTTTATTATTAGGTAAGCACCTACCTATATCGTTGATAGTCGAATCTGAGTTATTTTATTTCAATGTTATCAGAGGCGGAATCCAATTAAAAATTTTCATGCCGCTAGTCTTAAAAGTCCAATTCCCTTTAATTACTTACCTCCTACATTTTAAGGAATATATTTTTTTAAACTAGGTTGGTGCCCAAGTACAGATCTTAACAAAATTTATTGTAGAAAGCTTTTACAAGGAGTCCTTATTATAGCCACACCGGCGCCGCAACCTCGTAAACCGGCCGAGAGATGGCGCTGCTTTAACTGCTAGTTTGCACAACAACCTGCAATATTGACAGACCATTAATTCCGTAGGAAATTGTGCTGAAGCCGCGTTGATTGTGAACTTTTCAAATTATCCGCGTGCTCCACGCTTGTTTCACAAATAGACCGAGTGCCCACTCCAGGGATGGCGATGAATAAACTCAGCGTGCAATTGTTACGGAAACAAAATCTACACTTTCTAAGACTAGGAGGTGTCCACACGCGAGCTTTGCAGCTTTTGTGTTTACACAAAATTTAATATACACAGACATACCTATCTACCCTTTTAACTTTAAAACATGTATCTACCTATCTATACCATTTTAAATAGCAAAAGCACTTATTTACATGCCCACAGTGACTCTCTTGACGATAGAGATAAGACTCTGATTAACCACATCCAGACCAAACCAAGTACGGGTTGGTGATTATCACATGTCCTTTAAACTCTTTAAAGTTCTCAGAACATGCCGATTTCCTCACGATGTTACGGTTAAAGTACGTGTTTGTTATTATGATTGTGAGGTTCTAATTGCCTAGCTCCTGTATTATTTTAATATTTGAATGAAAAACCTACAGTAGAGTGTCTTTATGCTTAGACAAACCTAAAACAGTTTCAAGTATTATTAAGTATACCTACAATATCATTTAAATACCCATAAATTAACTTGTTGAATATTAAATGGAGCGTAAACAAATATCCCCCTGTTTCAGACATCCAATACGGATAGTTATTTCAAAGTATTGTTTTGCAAATCCAATGTGTATGACAGCCAAGCGACGGGTACATTTCGCCACCCGCCGCGCGCGGCGCTGTCATCGCCACTCAGACACTACTAATAATATTGTTTTGAATACCATAATGTAAAAGGGAATGATAATTCTATGATGAATAGGGTTTTATAATACGAGATTTTGTATTTTTAAAGCCTTGCTACAAACAAACTTAGGTGCAACTTTTTCAACACCGTCGTTTTTCTTGAGGTACCTGGACTGAGGCGTAGTATTTACCTACTCCTTATTTTAAACTAAAAGTTAAGCTAATTATACTACGCTCTCGCTAAACTCGGATTCGGAAGATTCTGATGGATTCTTTTTATAGTGAAAGGTGTTAGGGCACTCGATCCTGCTTACACTGTTATGGCGTCTGCTTATTGATCAAGGACTTTATGTGATTTTTAATATTTATTTTTAAGTCTTATCAAAAAACTTAGTGTCTACCTAGGTAAAATAAAAATAGTTACCTATGTAAGTAGTTTGGATATTTAATCAATAATATACCTATGCTAATATCTTCGTTTGGTGAGTGTTTTTATTGTTTAAAAAGTTTTAATACCGTTGTAAATAATATTTGTAAGGTTTTATTGTCCTAATATACCTACCTACTTGCCCTTTGCCAGTTGAAACATAACAGCACTAGTTTCCTAATGGAGTTTTATTTCTAAGGTTTCATCAATTACTTCGCTTAATAAAAGTACAGCTACGCGTCGGTTGATCGAAATCGATTGATTTAACTGAAACGAAAGAACTGAAAATTACTAAGGAAGCTGATATTTGTCGAGTTGGTAACACTTCAATTTAGTTAGTAGTTACCTCGGGTAGTTACCAACCAAAGCGTCGATGCCTTACAACCAAGAAAATTACCTATATTAAAATCTATAACTTTTTAAAGGTACGTTATAATAGTTTAATTTAGTTTCATGGTTTCATTTAATGAAATAGATTATGGTTATTATTTTTCTTTTACAGTCAGAACTGGGTCGACATTTCAATTCCGCAGAATATTTCTATGACTCCCATTTCATAGCGCCAATATCAATGCAATAAAACGCATAGTTCTTTTATTATTAGAAATCAAACAAAACTGTGTTATATATCCAAGCTTAGCTATCTTATAAGAACACATCGAGGACCTTGTCTGTTAATATATACCGACCCACACTACGCCCACTAATGGTCACGAGTCTCTCCAATAAAGCGTACAGGAATACTTATTTAGGAGAATTCGAATCGACATGATTTCCAGACATGATTAATATTTTGTCTAACCGTGAAAAACAAATATCTGTTTCCGAAATTAAAAAATAAGTATACACCTGAACATACAAACGTTGGTATTTATAATATAATAAGGATAATATAGGTAACACTTTATTCTTGGTTGTTATATAAAACAGCAGCATTAGGTGTGACCAAAATCCTAAAAAAAAGAATAATCTTTGGTCACACCACATAGTAGATTCAATTTTAATTTATTTAAACAATGAAAAATAATTTCAACTTAGTGAAATTATGGTAAATTGCCAATGACGGCACTATTTAAATATTTGGTATGTTAAAAAAGCCGCCCGAACAGGGACTTGAACCCTGGACCCTTGGATTAAAAGTCCAATGCTCTACCGACTGAGCTATCCGGGCTTCTGGCAATGTAGTCGAAATTATGAACCATGGCAGGTGATATTTTCGTAGCACATAACGCGTAGCGAATTATCGTAGCGCTATGCCCGTAGCGCGCTACGCAATACAAAATAAATATTTGGATAATTAATTGACGTTATCAATTATTATTATCATCCACTCAAGTACTTTTTGCTTTCACATTGTGCAAAACATACATTTTTTATTACAGAAATTAATACAACAATTAGTAATTGACTGCATTTAAATATTTGGCTAGACATGAAGAACAAAAATAAATACTGTATAGCAAAATAAATACTGTATAGCTTCAGAAATTGCTAAATTCTTCAAAAATAACTTATCATGCCTATGTTCTGGGGCTAAAGAACCTTAATAAAGAACTTTTATTAAGTAATCAGCACAAACCTAGCTAAAACAATGTTTGCAGTTTCTATCTTAAGGTACCCTGGGATATCACATTTCTCGCAAAAGCTTTCCGCTGCAGCGTTAGATCCGCAATGAAAAATAGCGAGAAAAAGAAAATTTCATTTGCGCTTTCTAACCGAGTTAATCACTTCGTTACAGGTCTGTAACTTGAACCCTTCAGCTGAAGCAAACCTGATTGTGGCTCGAGAGTCAACGTGACGTCATCGCATGACCACTTTTGTTCCTCCTACACTACTCGATGAAATAGCTCAGTGTCATAGCTTCATTTGTTCGCTAAGATTTTAACTCTAATAACTTAATGCCTCTGAGTTTATTCACCCACTTCTTTAGATTTTGATCGATTTCTTCGTGGTTCTCAAGTCGAATGTATTATTTTATTTTTTGTTATATGTGTTGATATGATATAATTTATTTTTAAATAGTAATCCCTACAACAATCCTATGTAATACGAGAAGAAAGTAAATATTAATTTTACTTGAACTAAAATGCAATAACTTTTTTCACCGTCCAACTACTTTGTAGTAAATCAATAGTAATTTGGCAGTCTAATACAATTTGGTATGTGGGAATGCCGTTATAGTGATGGTAATTGATTCTGGCTGCGTTGTAATAGTAGGGGGTGGGTAAATCAGGCGGTATCCGGCCAGAGCGGCTAGAGAGCGGCGCGCCGGGAACAATCCATGAAGCAAGTATATGAAATTCCAATTAAAGGGAGGCTCCAGACCGGTAGATGCAAGCCGATCACTCACTTGCACTTTTAATTAATTTATTTATCGAGTTCGCGAGTCGACGGCGCAACTCGCCGGCGCCGCGCCCCGCACCCTGCTATATAAGCGGGAGAGCAGCGGCCACGTCCGTCAGTGCCGCTGTGACGCCGGGGGCGGGCGGGCGGCCTGCAGTCGCGGCGGGTCCAAACTTGTAATGTAGGGTGGGTAGAAGGGGATGCGTAGGGTTCGCGGCAGCCGACGACGGTGACCTTGAGGTGAGTGATGCAGCGCGGCGAGTCGATAGGCCTCTCGTCCGCGCCCACGTTCTGCACTACAGCTGTTTTATACGTGCTGTGGTGCCACGCTTCATTTATTTCTTCCCTATTATTTTCTTATGCATCGCTTTTGGTTGCTTTTTTGTTAGATAGATTCCTAACAACGTGTGGGTGACGACGTTCTGGACGATGAAACGGTATGGGCTTTTCTAGAAAATACTGCACATTTTTATTTTGTAGGTTTTAGCAGGCTTGCCTATTGAAATTAGTATTTTAATCACTGAATTAAATTTGCCCTCAATGTTGTCTTTTGTTGAATGTCTTATTCAGATATCGAAAAATTAAATTGTGTAAAATTAACAACAATTAAATGGTGCTAAGCTCATCTCGCCCATTCATAAACGATGGGCAGCAGAAGATCTACTCTCATATTTACATCGATAAATACTTAATGATAAATGAATTTTGGATTACATCAACGTTAATAAAAATGCCCAGTCTCATGGGACCTTTACTTTCGCTTTTCATGCAATTCCGATAAAATGTTATTATTGGATAAAAGTTACGAGTACCTTTCATGAGCTTTTTCACTTCATTCACTGAAGCGTAGTTAATATCTTTAAATTGTAATAACGTATCGTCCTCGGAATCTTTGTTCATTTTAAAAATCACACCCGTCCATTCCCGTACGACTAGTCAACTGTGAACATTTTTTTCACGGCCGGCGATGCGGCACTCGACTACGATAACATTCATAATCCCAGCGCCCATGGGCTTCCACCAATCGAGTTACGTTCGAAAAATCGGAAAATCGGCTCCCTCATAAATCGTTCATACCTATACATGTACTTGGTCGGCGGCCAACATAGACGCTCAGTAATTACAGTCTCAGGAGCTGGTCTTAATTTGCTTAATTCACCCCGCCCGGGCTAAATCGCTAGATTTAATGGGATATTTGAATGATGCGCATTGTTTTAAAACGTCTTGCGTCTGCTCGGAACGTTTCTATTTACGCGGCGATTAACATAATAGCTTGTACAGATTGGGAGCTTAATGAGCATATAAAACATGTTCAAATGTCGTTCGCATCCACTCGTTCGCGCTCGTTCTCGGCCCAAATCGCCCTGTTAAAGGAGGCTCTATAATGCCTACATCGTATCACACTGATGCTGTTTATCACACTGTGTGATCGGAATGTTAATGGAGGAAAACGGGGAAATAAGTTACTGCCTAAACGTATCGCGAGTAATTTGAGATGCTAAGCAAATGCATTAATGGAATGAATAAAGTTTTCCTAGATTCCTTTTGCGTCTCATATTTTATGAAGATATTGTAGTAAAATATTAATAGAATGGTCACTCGGAGTTTATGCTCTTTAAATCGTATCAAACTAGAGAATAGAAGAGTATCGTAACTACTCTAATAGAAAAACTACGATAAATAGAAACAGAAAATTAAAACATGAACAGATTTAAAAAGCTCACCAAATTAATCACAAAATTAAAATTTTATAAATTGAGAATATATCGATATACGAAACAAAAGATTTTTTTTTGGTATTTTCGGTATCGAGTACGGGCGGACAAGTGCCGTCTGTTAAGCTAATTAGGAACGACAAGTGTTCCTAATTTTTTTATCAAAATGAAAAAGCTTTTTTATGTTACCTTTTCGAGAATCGTGTACTGTTTCTATATTATTGAAGAGTTTGAAATAATTAGATACTTAATTACATCGCAAAAGCTTTCTAAAATTAAAAACTTTGTAATTTATTGATATTTCTATTTTTTGTTATAAGTGAAGTAAAAAAATATATATATTTCGTAATATCAAATATTATGTCACGGTTTGTAGGTTGTCGTCAATATTGCACCCTTTCCCACGAATTCGTTCCTTGCTTCCCCTCAAAAATGTCTAGACCGTTATAAAAATCCGAACCACGCGCTAACATTTCTCTTTATTATCAGACGTTAAAGGAACAAAGTATCATATCTTTGATATTTTGTACAAAATTGCTAAGAAGCTGTACGCTTTATGTACCTACTTACCTGCCTTTTTACCTCACCCTTATTCTTTGGGTAATATTTTTGGGATTTGTTCTATAATTTTGAATATTAACCATTTGTTATTAGACCAGATTATTTTCCCAGATTAGCCAAATCAAATCTAATGTATAAATTTCAAATGAGTATTATAAAAATAAATGGGATTATTTAAAGTCCCGTACTTTTTACACAGTCAAAATGCAGTCTTTAAAAAAAATGTGTCTAGCGTAACCAAAAGCGTCATGGCCACTGCAGCCACGACCTTAGTGCAATAAATCAACGAAGATAAATGAATAGCAACAGTCAGCATATTCACTTCCTCCACGTACCCGGCAGACCTGGTGATGTTATAAAATATGCATACCGGTGGAAACCACTTGCATCGCGGATAAACCTACACAAGAAATTCTAAATAAAATTGCGGAAATTCTAGTTTTCGTCGGCGTCGCTACATTTGAATTACACAGAACGTTTCTTCGCGGATTCCGTCCATCTTTACAGACTTACAACATTTTGAAATATGCTGCCCCGAGCTTCGACCGAAATACGGAAAACAAGGTTGATTTGACACCATTTAACGAGAATTTTTCCAAACATTTAGCTTTTTGGCGTCCAAATAATTTAATAGGTGGCTCTCGCGAATTGTCACTGTAATAAAATTGAGATAAGGAAAGAAAGCATCCCCACAATTAAAGGTGGTTTCATTATTTAACGACCTTTTGAATCACTTAGAAATGAAAAAGTAATATATTTTGGGTCGTTTATTTAAAACTTTTCTCTTTCCTTACATTCATCATTATCATCATAGATATGAATCTGAAAAATAACTTACTCAAAGATTTTTTCTTTTCAAATCGAAATAGCGGTTCCTGAGATTAGTGCCTTCAAACATATAAACTATCAATCAAACTTTTCAGTTTTATAATATTAGTAAAGATAAGTTAAACTAAGAAAATCAGGTTAAAAATTAAAAATACTTGCTAATGCAATTAAAAATGTTTATCTCCGGAGCAGCTAGTTCAATATTTAGCCCGTACCTTTAGCTCTCATTATCTATTCACATCTTCGGCTCGGCAGCGTTACATAACCTTTCCCAAACAGACTCGAGTTTTACTTTCTCGAAATGCACTAAACGTGACATTTTGCCGTGAGTAGGGATAAGTATTTGCGCCAAGGCATTATTGTTTTGTTTTACCACACCGCTTTTATTGGAGCGCGCGTTTCCTTCCTTGAAATGACGGAATATTTTTTGATATAAAAATCTCTCACAGAAGAGGATCGGGGTATATTGAAACAGACTGGTTCGCTCACAAACCCTTTGTTTTCTCCCAAAAAGAGCACATAAAACAGCCCTATTTTGCAGCCTTTAGTAGTAGGTAGCTGTCGAATCCAAAAACGACGGACACTTTAGAAAGGCTGTACCGCCACAAAGTTAAAAACAAAAAAAAAATCCTATTTTTATAAAATAGTTCAAAAATTATTGAAAAAAAAATAAAGGCGAAAATGAAACAGAACAGAGCCGACTTGAGTCAAATTATGTTTGATAAAATTTCCTAAGCACAGAAAAAATTCAAGATTATATGCAAAATCATTGATGCGACGCAAGAGGTTGCGTTCGATTCCCGCCTCGGAATAACTATTTGTATGACCTGCAAATATTCCGGGTGTCTGGGTGTTATATACATATGTATAATAAAAAAACTATCTATGCATGTATATTCTATTGAGTGCATCAGAATTCTAGCACCCGTAACCCAAGCATAAAATTTATTACGGGGCTAGCTAGATGTTGCTGTGTGAATTTGTCCAGCAATATTTATATTTATTTTTTTATTACATTGATGCATTGAAAATAATTGCTGCTTGGTTAGCAATTTTTTTTCACCATACGTTAACAAGCATAGCAAAAACTAAAACAACTTTTATAATTTACAGTCATTTTTTCCCAATAGTATTTTTTTATATTTCTCATTCAATTCCTGCTCTTTCAACTGAATTTAACAAAAACATTCAGCAAGTCGTTATTTCGCTGCATTTTGATCCGAACCACTGAATCCCGCATTCCGTAAACAATTCCGTAATTAAGATAGCTTCATATCAATAAATCCGATCGGATACTTCTTGCTAATTGGTAGAACGAAGTGCAGCTTTTATTTATGCTTCAACAGCGATTTTAGTTGGATGAACACCTATTATCCTTTTTAGCTGATGTTTGATCAAAATTTAAGTACCTTGTCAAAAAGAAACGAGCGAATATTACATTACTCACAAGAACTTTCTAAACTATCTTCAATCAATTCAAAGCAACTGTTGAGATTGTGGTCATACAAAGGTTCTGCTACTGTAAATATAATTGAAAAAAAATTACATTACATATTTAAATATTTAGTTTCAACAACTTAAAATTTTATTCGTTGTTTAAAAGGTAAAGGTAAAGGTAAAGGTAACGCCATGAAAAAAAATTACGAGTAAAATTTTTGGTAAATTCGATTTAATAAACGCCGAGGTTTAACCTTTTTTATAAAACGGCAAAACTGAATGGAATAACATTCAGCTCATGCCTCGTGTTGATTAAAAGTGCATTTTCATCGCAATTTACACTCTGTTTGTCTGATGAAGCATCATTGCTTGTAGTTGCCATCCATTGGGTATATAAAAATATTAATATACCACAGTTATTGGATTATGTATTGGCTGACGAACCAAAATGGCTTTGTTTTTTTCGTTGGTTTGTTAAAGTAAAGATATGATTATGAGCACTTTTAAAATGTAGTTGAGCTTTACATTAAATACAAGAAAAACTGTATAATCTATCTTGTCTTCTCAATCTGATGAGATTTTCTTTTATTATCTGGGAGTTTATCGTCTACCATTTATATCAAATCAAATAGTTATTTTCCTGTCTATCTTAATATTCATTTATTTTGATATGATAAATAAGCTAATTTTTCAAATTAAACAAACCAATGCTTTTAAAAAGTGACAATTGTATCCATCAAAGCACAATAAAAGTTATTCAGTAGATACAAAACTACATACCTTCCAAAGAACCACTTCATACTCCAGTGCAGAATTTCTGAGGGATTCCTGGATCCGCCTCACGCCGCGCCGGCGCCTTATTATGCAGGCTCATTGTAACATAGTCTACTCGACACTATGGTGTAAGATCCTGGGGCCGTAGACTTTAGTAGACATTAATTTTTTTTTAAATCATGGGTGTACACTTTGCTTCGCCTTTTTTTATTTAACATATTATGTTTACCATGATTTATTGGTATCTCAAAATCTACTCTTTCTCTATATAATATCATCATAGACTTTGATATAAGTTTATTTCTGTAGATCTACTTAGAAAATAAATACCTCATAACCCACGACTCTCTTATAATACCCACCCACACACAGCATTTAGTAGTTCAAGCAATGTGCCCGAAGATTTATTTTAATGGAACGTATAAACAATTTATTTAAACAATTGTCACATAAAATTGGCAGCACCCGTTTAGAGGGGGGTTAAATACTTATTCAGATAATTAAAATATAAATTCTTAATATGTTCCGATTCCGATCCTTGGATCCTACACTACTATGAATCCTACAGCCTAGCCTCTTTACGAATATGTTTCTTTTATGATATTGCGTCGCGTTTTTAGAATCCCGTCGTTTTGCTTGCTTTATGGCGACATCATGGTTTTCATGTACGGTATTACGAATGTTGTCCAAATGTTGTAAAATGTACATTTATAAATGAAGTCAGAATTAAGTTATATCTTTCCATCCGTTCTTACGGTATGTTCGGAAGTTACGAGATTGTTTTATTCTTTAGGATTAAAGATAGGTACTATTTAACATAATATAGATATTAACATATTTATTATATAATATTTCTAGCAACACGTCTGGATAATTCAAGCAATATAAATCAAATTATTAATAAGTTTTAATAATTTGAACTACATCAAAATCACGCAACCATTATATTAAAACTAATATCCATATCTTGATGACAATCCAATCTAGTAAAATCGCATTCACCAACCTTTTCTGAGTTACGTATCTATACGCAACGTGCTTCGACAATATCGTCTCGTGGACTGATTGCTCTAACAGAGTCAACAGTTGGACAGCGCGAACTCAATCCGGATTCACTCCAATCAAACCCTCGGCGTTCATGTTTATGCAAAATTGAGCAGAATCAATTTGTGTTGGCTCACTTAAATTTCGAACACATTCGAACATATCCGGTGGCCCATCAATGCATTTCCTGATGTCTAGGTGCGAGACAACTGCGCCCAGACTATTTTCGACATTTAAATTTGAAATTGAAATCTCGAATGGGACGATTTTTGCTATGTTTTCAATCTGTAGTTTTCAGTCTAACGTTGATAATTTTAGCGTAATTCCTTTTTCAATTTGTAGCAGCAATGTCAAAGTATAAGATTGCCGCATAAAACTCGCGTAAAGCCAGTGGTTTTAGAACGGCGATTTCAAGACTGTAACCGGTTTATACTCGTTCGCAGTGTAAAGAAATAGGGTTCTTTATGTGTGTAATCATTTTGTGTTACGGAATTTGTCACTCATGAGCTTTTCCAGAGTGGTTTTAAAGAGTCCGATCTTTTACGCTCATGTTTTAAAGCGGTCCATGTGACATTATTTGCACGGAAACATAAACTCGCTCGAGCAAATATACACTTTATTTTGGTTCAAAATCTCCAAGTAAGGTTTTCGTAAGGCCGCCATTAATTTTATCTGCAAATAAATATTATTGACCCATTAAATTAAAATCAAGAAAAGTTATGGTAAGCGTTACGAGCTGTAAGCGGCAGATTGCTTTTTTCAACGTTGTTGCTTAAATTTGATCAACGCGAGTATTTACTTTTTACAGCCGGTGCTTAGGTTTTTCGGTTCCCTATTTCCATCAGGCTTATGCCGCGCGACGCTCATGAATTGGCGCAGTGTGATTACAAATTTAAGCTGTCGCAGCTAATATGAATGACAACGGGTCGACCTACTCGACATTCATTTCCCTGGGCGCGCCTCTCTTATAATAACTTACACGGCAACTTCGCCTTAAGGTACGAATATGTGCCGAGCTCCCTACAAACGAGAACCTCACTCCCATCCCGCTCTATACCCACCTTTATTTTTCCCAACAACAAAAACAAACCTCCGAGTTATTTCCTGAGAAGGTCCCTCAATAATATAGTTTCCATGTTCATTTTGTTTTCGCTTTTGAATGGAGTCAAATTACACGCGGACTACAATTTCCGCCGTTTCAATTGCTGAGCTGCTAACAAATTTATACAACTGATGAAGGTGCAGAGTTTGGCGCCCTATAATCCAGATTCGACCCTTGAATGGGAACGAACGAGCGGGTGGCCGAGGTTTAAGAGTGGCCCTTCAATCAGCCCTTCCTTGCGGCGCGCGACTGCGGGCGGGCGCGGGGGCGGTGCGGGCGGGGCGGGGGGCGGCATGCCACGAGGACCTTTGAGCTACAGGCTCTTTGACACGAGCCACTGGCGCACTCTTCAAGTAATGATTCATTCTGCTGATGACTGACGCGGCTAATGCGGCAGTTTCCCCCTCCCTAGTGCTTGGATAAGGATTCGTTGTAAATTTGATTTTACTGTCTGCTGTGCTTTGAGTCAGTTTTCTCTTGCACAAACTGCAGTGTTCGTTTGTTAGTGGCTTACTTGACGTCGGCGGAGGGATGGCAATCTTCTGTTGATTAACTTTTCTGTGATGGATTTTTCGCACGGAATTCTTATTTTTTATTTCAAGTTAAATACTCGTAATAAATGTAAGAGTAAATTATATTCCTTAATACTCGTAGGTGCTTTGATAAAGGAATACCATAGCTATAATAAACACAAAACTCCAAATTATATTATCACGCAAAACTCATTCAAACTTTGTGTCGACAAAATATTATTACAAGGATTTGTTGTGAAATACTCACCAACGTATGTATTTTTATATTTTTCACCCTTTTCAGAGAACATGTAGACATGCACTAGGTACTGAGCGATCACAAAATGGCTTTGTTGCCAGAATAAAGCAGAATGCTGGCAGAATATGCCAATTTATGAGACAATAGCGATCATGATAACCTGCCGTCTAGTTTAAATCCCTAATCGATATTGGAATATAATTTAATCTGCCTTTGTTCAAGCTCAGATTTAACAAGAATTGAATTTATGCATAAATCTGTATTGTTCGCAATATTACGTCGATAGAAGGCTTACGAAACGGAAGATTACGAAACACGAAACGTTAGGACGCGTTTTGCAAACAATCTTTAAACTACTGCAAATATTCAATTATTAGATTCTAGCTGTCCCGCCCCCGGCTTCACGACTAACTGAAACTTATCTATGTAATATAATACCTATGTATATGAATCGCTTTTGCCTTATATACATACGTAAAATAATGATAGTGTAACAGTTACGTGCATGTTTTTCTTTGTTGACTTTCTAAAAACTCCAGGGCAAAAGTGTTTTTAATCTCCAAAAAAATCCAATTAAAAGTTTTTTATCAGCGAGCTTAGACTCGGTTTTGGACCGCGGTAAAGCCCTGGATTGGCCTGTCCTCGTTTCATGTTACACGTTTTAATAAGCTTTGTGAATTTCGCCATTATTATAACGTAACACACAAAAATTATTACACAATCTGGTTCATTTTGTTTTTAACAACTTATTCAACTTCACCACGATTACCAGATCGTGGTGAAGTTGAATAAGTTGTTGATTGTAATAAGATGGCATAGTATAATTTAATATTGATTCTCTACAGCGTTGTATTGTATGAAATGATTAAGTATTAAAATATAATCATAGTTCTCAAAAAAACGTGTAATTAAACAAACTCGTTACTTTGCGTATATTATGTGTGCAGAAAAATAATTTTTATTTTGACATTCCCAAAAAAGGAACGACCAATTTGGACTCCCAAGAAAAATAAATGAAACCGTTTGTCTGCTCACTCCCCAATGGCTCTGTGGAGATTAAACCTTACAAGGAAATCCAGAATTCCCTTTAAATATTTATTTCACCAATAACACTAAAAGAAAACTGCTACGGAAATATCATCCTGTTGTAGGTATTTTTCAATTCCTTGTTTCCTTATAGTGCGTCGATATAATATAATGTATTCAGTCGATATGTGGTCGTTATCATGTCAAAGGAGCTATCGCATTACTGGACTCAAAAGGCTGCGGATTGTTTGATGTCCATGCCTGATAGATTCTTAGGAAAGGTTATTATATTTCCTTGAAATTTTTAGTGAAGCCGACATAATACCGCGTATCAATCGTCACTAAATTAATCTATAAGTGCCAAAAATTAAATACAGGGCACAAATAATCGTCTAAGTACCCCGCGTAAATCACACTCTTGTATTTTAATGAATACGAATATCAATTATAAATAAAATAGTGATGTATGTATTGCCTTTAATTGTTACGAACCTAATAGTTGTATCTACAAATATATGTCCTAGGGCGGGATTAGAACCAGCAACCTCCTGCGTCACCTACAGACCTTCGGCCGCTGTCACCTTGAGGTCAATAGTTTAATAGTCTTTTATTACATAATTTTCTGTTTCATATAATTTAATATTGATTCTCTACAGCATCTCTACTGCATATCAAAGCATGAAATAACATTTCTTTAATATATCTGAGATGGTACGGAGTTTATGTAAATTTTGAAACGCGACTGGAATATTTCGTTTGTGAGGTATACAATAATGCAAAGCCAACATTTTACGCATTCACTGTGAGTAACATTAACGGCCAAGTTTCTTTAAATATGTCTTCAAGGAAAATTATATGCTCATAGTTATATGGACATAAGAGGCAGTTTTTCAGAAGTATTTGGTAGATTTTTCCCAAATGGTTCACAGTTTATTTTTGGTAATTTGTTTTTGTCTTACTATTGTGATGTTGATACTTATGAATAATCAAAAAATGTAGTGTTTTTTTTGTATTAATGTGTTTTGTTTTAAATTTTGAGAAAGTATATTGTTATATTAGTCATAAACACGATCCCAAACTACCTACATAGTGGTACACTCTTTTTTTTCTATAAAGCTGTGTTTTTTGCTATTCTGCTTGAAGCCTGTTTAATCATAAAAGTTGTTTAAAACATTCATTTTTGAAAGTAATTAAAACGTGGTACATAAATTGTATTGTAAATAACGCTCTTAATTAACATGAGCGGTCAAAGTATTAATTTCGCCATTAATTCAGAGTAATTGCTGCGTTAAAATTTAGGCAGATATTAAACCTTAAATTGTATTTTATGTTTTGTTTCTCTTATGTTTTAAAAACCTGTTTGGCCTTCATTAATCGTTATAAAGTCGGGAGTGATGTACGGTTATGAAAAATAATTGGGTATGATTTTAAGTTAAATTTGATAAATGATAAGCTTATGAATTATTTGAAAACAGATCCCTGCTAGGTCGTCCATCTTGCTTTCTCATAGTATATGTGGCTAATATTTGATACTTTTGTTTCAGGTATGTAAACATTTCAGCGTACAGGCCTTAAAATATCAACACCATCAAAAAGGTAAGTCTAATAATACCTTATTAACCGTAAGTGAATTTTACGGGGTTCAGTAGTCGAACAACTTCGTATTTATCACATTGTTGGCCACAATGAATCGATTGGAGTCACTTGACCAATCCTCGGATCCGGAAACGCTGCATCCGGTTCTACCCGGATTCTTACAATCGGACATGCCCGCGGGTCACTACCCAAAATACTTTATAAAGATCCCTTTAGCACTGTTGATAGATTGTAACAGGATGTTCCATATCGATTCCAACCCTATCGGTGGACGTGATAAATATTCACACGGTTTTGGGGTGAAATATTGCGTTTCAGGTTTTTTCCTGCTCGTATGGAATTTTGATAGTCAACGAAATGAAAATATTTTCATAATTGAATGCAAATATTCATACATTCTGGACTATAAAACTACTACATACCTACTTATAAAATACATAGATAACTATCGGCTATCAAGATAAAAGTACAAAAAAAAGGTAAACAGTTAAGTTTTATACAAGTAGAAGCTTTATCAACTACGCATTTAGTCAGTCACAAAACTCACCAGCAGGTAAACGACAGAAACATTTAATAAAGCGAAAAATCTCTAATATCTCAACTTCCTTAAGATGCTTACAAAGTTTAGAAGCACTAACGGTAAGAGGCAACGCGTTAATCCCACTTCTGATATCGAAAACTCGTTCAGTTCGATAATATAAATAAGAATCACGTATGTAATAAGGAAGGGGCGCATTCTTTACACGTCCAGGGGCTTGCGCGGCTTAGTCCAACTTGGGCCATTACGCCTCGTCCGAGATTTCACTCCGGCACTGATGCTGTTTTCAACGTCTGCGAAATTTTAAGTTTTCCTAACATTTCCGAACATAAATTCATATTAGTGCTGTTTGCGAGTGCGATCGGCTCTTGTTTTTGAATGCGAGTTCGGATTATGTGCAGAGATAGTGGGAAATAACTTGTAGTAGATTCGCCGTTTTTATAGAAATATGTTATTGAAATTTTTAAAGCAGGTCAATTAGTAAAGACTGCTCTGGTTTCTGAATCAAGAGGGGAATGGTTGTTGGTCTATTGATATCCATGATTAAGAAGATACCAATACACGGGCATTTAGCTATGTACTAACTGCGATCACCGTGCCGCCTGGTTAGCATGAATTTATCATTGCCCCAGATAAAGCCTTGTTCTTGTAATTAAAAAATCATTGCCCCAAGAACTAAAGTGGTTTCTTTTAGTGATACCAGCCCCTGTAGTGAGTCGTAACATGGGTCGTTATAACGATAAAGTTGAGACACAAAAGCAGCATATAAAACCATACGAATACCAGTAGGTTTCCATTGGGCCCCTACGTTTCTGACCCAATTAGATTGTTTAATTAGAGCACTCCAAAATACAAGCGATACATTTGGCGTACTTTGTATGTTTCCGTCGTAATAACAGTCGAGGTAATTTACAAATTGCATTGTGTGTTAGACTCGACAAAAACAAATTGTAACCGTAATAAGAAAGTTTAATATAGGAAGTTTCACAAATCGTACTCTGTAATCTATTAATTTTGACCAGAACTATCGATTAAGCTCTGAACGTTTAAAACAATTAGTTCGAACATATGAACGATACACGAAAAGTACAATTAGATTTTAAATATTTATTCATTTCCTACATTCACCGACCTAACGTTAGGTATTTCAGTGAAACGCCCTCAAAAAGAGGCCACAACTTTGCCCTCAATACCTGTAAATATAATTTACCTCAGCCATAAATGTTTCCACAAATACGCACACCCCAATTGATAAAATCGAATTGCAATGATGGTGATTTCCACTGAAATAAAACTTTTACTGCCCTCGTGTATACAGCAATCAGTTGAATGGAATACTAACATTTAACTGCACTGTGGCATAGTAAATATACGGGGTTGTTGTGGGAAAGATTCACTTCTACTACATATATCATCATCATTCATGAGCCCTTATCGAATCACTGTTTGGCATGGGCCTCTTCTAACTTCTCGACCGTCAATTCGTTGCTGAGCAGATCGCATTCAGGTCTTCTTGGCGATGCTTACTATCAGAATTTTCTTGCAACAAACCTTCGGATCTGAGGTTATACAAGTCAAAAAACAGTCGAGTAAAATATTGTCTGAGTGTAAAGTTATCAACTGTATTAAACGTTTGTTTACAAACAGAATTGGCACTTCAATAAAAAAAACGTTTTCAGAAAGTGAATAAAAAAATGTGTAATTAAAAGCACAATCCATTAACCAACATAGTGCCCGTTGTTACGAATACCATTACATGTCATACAGTCACTTTGAACAATGCAGTTAGTTAAAACGGAATTTGACAAAGTAACTTATACCTTGTATTCTTAGGGAGTTCTTTAGGTATTTTTCACAATGGTCAATAAAACATTATTTCATAAATTTTCGTGAGTTTTATAAAGCTGTCATTCGCGTTTGTCTTCTTCCCCTCATACAGTTTTAATAAAAAAAGTTATCACAGTGTAAAGTGGATGTACCAGAGACAATAAATAGACTGTTCAATAAGCTGTGTTGCCAGCACGTGTGCTTCGGCTACGTACACAGTTTATGTAAATCGGTGCGGAACAATCTCAATTGGAGGTATTATACGATGATATTGGAATATCGGCCGCAGTGGGGCCATGAGCTAATAGTGCATTGCAAGCGCAGTGGCTACATTAATAGGTTGTATTAGCTAAGTTAGGCATTATACTAAGTTCATTATAGCAGTATGGTCATATATAAATGTCATATAATATACATAGCAGCGTTGGAATTTCACGCAAAAAGGACTAACTTTAAGTCCAATTGCGGAGAAAAGAGTCTCTGAACTAACTATCAGAATTTATCAGTTTTACCGTGACCACAAGCGACTACAAAGTGTTTGAAAATCGGAATGGTAAAAAATTAGCGATAACTCCTTAATTATGGTCAGTTTTTGGGATACTAGACAAGTTATGCAGACAAATATCTAGGCATTATACATTTAATATTCATACACTATCCAAGAGAATAAATAAACACTCATCTACTGTTAAACAGAATGAAAAAAACTCCTTTATTATAAACCCGATGTAATTACAAAACCTACGAAACAAACCAGCGCTTGGTTATAAAAAATTAGAAGTCATTTTACAGTCTAGTCTTCGCGAACTCACATTAAAGCGATTAAAAAGTTAAAAGTAAATTATGAGCGTCCATGTTTTATTTCGCTTGCAGAAATATTATTTCGTAGATGTCTTGCGCAGCGAACCGTGACAATCGCCGCAAACTTAGTTGCTACACGACGGGGAAAATATGGCTCAGTGATATATTTGCCTTATAATAAGTTTGTTCATTGGAAACCATACATTTTTATTTAAAGCTGCTCTGTTAAGATAGCTCTACGGTTTTCGTAGCTCGGGCGTAGACCCGCTACGTCTTTCGTCAGTGTTTATTTGGATGATGTGATATTTATTTAATTGTTTGTTTACTCTACGAAACAAGTATGTAGGTTACAGCAATTATACTTATATAAGTTAAAATAAGTTTAATTGCTGTAGGTTACATACTTGTTTCGTAGTAATAAATCATTTTTCATTTTTTTTTCATTACTCTCTCTCTCTCTCTTATAAATAACTTTTTGAATGTAAAAGACCGAAAGACTAAATTGAATCCGAAAAAAAACAGACTGTCCAATAATTTTAAAACCATATTTCCACTGTGATGTATACGTGATTTTTTCAAATAGTGAAGAAATACGTGTTTATAGTGCTAAAGCATGTCTGGAAGACAATGTTAGGCAATGCAATCAAAAAAGGGAATTGTATAGAAAATCCTACATCAGAATAATACATACACAATATTTCCCGTAGGATAGTCCATTATAAACGAGGGAAAGCCGCGGGAAGAAAGCTATTATTATAATATTTTTTTAACATTTATTTTTGTTTAGATGAACAAAACTCCTAAACTAAGTATATTATTTATTGTTAATTGATATTTTATAGTGCTCCACTAGTCTAGTGGTGTTGTAGAGCTAGTTACCGCTAACACAAAGTTCACACATGAGCGATACAAGTCGCTGTGCAATAATTCGGAGTTTATTTGCGTTATGCCCATTAGCGTGTTAATTATTCAGTACTGGACGAAGTTTCACGTGTACGTACGTTGATAAAGCGTAGTTTCTACGCTGGTACGTATGTTATGACACTGTTTGTAGACGGAATAGTTTATATGGAAAGGCTTTGGGGATGTTTTTGTTTCAAATTATTCACTCTGTTTATTTTTGTAGTGGTATAGCCTAATAATATTGTATGTATGTGTACTCATATTTTCAGGCGTCACGGAAGATCAGGGTTACAGTAACTGTGAAACTTACACTATTAAAACACATGCTGAGTGACGACCTTTTTCGGACGTTTTACTGTAAACGTGTTAATATGCACCCGTTGTTTGTATGTTATATTGTAAGTTTTTTATTTTTTTGTGTTTTGTTACGTAATTTGAAAAACACTTTTTTCCTTAATTATTTCTTGTCACACATACAAAATTGCCAATAGCTTTGTAATTTAGCGTTAAATATTATGAAATCTAGTCTAGACTATTAACATTCCAATTATTATCAGTAGAGATTGCGGAGCGACTTAGAAGTTAGGCAAGTATTCGGTGTCAGACAGTTTCCTCGGTGATTGGGTTAGGGCTTCCTCAAAGTCTAATGGAATTGTTTAGGAAGTCCTTTGTACAGTACTTGAGCAACACAATCTATAATCTACATTATATCTTCTGTTTTACAGAAGTTGCGTTACATTTTATAGATAAGGGCTCTGGTTGTAGTATATTTATTCTTAAGTGTGTTGCAGGAATAGTAAGTACACTGAGCTTGCTGATTTTGTTTCAGCCTTTTAAAATTGAACTGCTAAATATTATGTATATATGTCTATAACAATATCACTTTAACAAATCTAACCAAGAACTAAGAAACTTAAACAGTAACACAATTTCTAAGGCATTCCAGTTGGCAACATCGTCGGTTCACACCCAAGTCTGTAGATAATTTATTCACATGTAAACTCGTCTCTCGCAACTTAGATTGGACTTAAACGAGTATGGAACGAGCGCGTATTATGCCTAATGAAGTTAAACATGTACCATGGAACTTTTAGGCTAGAGTTAGCAAATGACACCAAAATTATTCTAAGGTCTCTTTAGTTGTAGCAACTGCTATAAAGCTTTGTTCTGATAAAACTTGGTTTTCTACCAAAGGGCAAGGTTCACTACAACTTGTTTAAATGTATTTTATCAAAGTTGTTTATATTATGGCACTTTGAAAGGATGGTTAAATTTAACGTGAAACGATAAATATAATAAATACATTTATTATAATTTTTGTTTTGGAGATACTACAAGTCTGCGGTAGTTGATTTTTTACATGATTAGAAATACTTCAATATTTACTACGAAAAAACTATAGTGTCTACAGTAAAAAAATACTATAAAAAAATAAATAATTATGAATATTTTAATATCGGGTACCGCCCTAACAAGTAAGCCATAATCACATTGAGAGAGAGTGAGAGAAAGAGGGAAATTCTTTAATTGAAAAACAATTACACTTACATGAAAATAGCTTTTATATAATTCAAACATCTGACCACATCTCTTCTGGGCTTTGTACTCAACGGTTTCGTTTTCGGACAAAGTAATTTACATGTTTATTGCAACATGTGTCCGAGAATTGATAGTTTTAACGGTTCGTTTAATAGCAATAGTTTGTAACCGTATCGGGGTAACTCCATTCAAGTTGGGCAGGCAGCTAAAAGGCCATTAGAAGGCTGGTATGAATTATTTGTAGCGAACCACAGAGCACGGCAGGCACAGTGCTTGGTAAACAGCTACCAACATTGTTTGACTTTATATTTTTATATTCTACAATAAATATTTATGAAATTATAAATGAAATATATGGAGATCACCAGTTTCTTACTTTATTTCTACGCACCAGGTGACCTACTCAGTTCCTTTTTAGTTGTCAAAAACACTAGTTTGTTTTGTCATTTTCCTAAGACGATTTTATTGTAGCTGCCACGCCCAATGTCCTTAAATTATACATTTTTATATTGTATTTGTTGTTTTTACTTCTCAGAGAAAAACAATATGTGATATTGAAAGCTTGACCAGCTATCTCTGAATAACTGTGGCTTTGGGCACGCGACGGCCAGCTAATCGAGTAAATTACTGGATAGCCACGATACGCCACACACTGCTGGGCATTGGGCATTCTGATGATCATAACATTCAAAGGAATCCAACCTTTGAATTCGCACTAATCAATGCAAGCGTAAATGCAGTTAATGCGAATATCAATTGACCTAATTAGCTCGTGAACTCATAAATTAGATGCCATGGGGATAGATAACTTGAAATGTTGTGACTTTAATAGTGGTGGAGTGTTCATAGTTGTATGCTTGAAACTTTTGTATGTGAAATAGTAAAAATAAGTTGAAATTTTAATGCACTTTTAAGCTAAACCTAAAAATCATTAGTGGAGAAAACTGGAAGACAATCTGAATATTAAGTTATTTCAATGTAAACAGAAAATTATTATGTACATACCATTTCCGATCGACGGCATTACCAGATCGCAAATGGTAAAGCTTTAAAAATGTACATTTAAATACCCGATTTGAAACACAAGAAGACATTTTAGTTATTAAACGGCAAGCGTCTGCGGTTCTAACTAGCGTGACCGACTTTTGTTTTCCTTTCGCAAAGTACAAATAGACGACAAAGCACTCATTCCGTAACAGGCGTGGAATCGTAAAAAATAATGATGCCAAAATAGTATAAAGTCGTACCGTTTAAATGTTGAACCGCTATAAAGAAGGATTAACTCCTTGGTGTAAAAGTATTTGATTATTTGCGCATAATGTTTTCTACTTTTATACGAGTATTAAAGTTTTTTCACTGTGAAGAATGAACCTATGAAGATAAAAATTTAGGAATAAACAGTAAATATCGTCAGTGCCAACAATTAAATGATAGTATTTTAAAGCAAAACATATGATTTACTTACTTAATAATAATGAGTTTATAATTTATTTAGCTATATGTAAGTCTAAAATTTATTTTTCAGGAAAATCATTTAGTGACTGAGTTTATTAAATTTTCAGTGTCTGAAATCTAGAATGGTATACATTCGTGACAAAGACTAGCGAGTTTATGAGTATTGCCGACAGTACACCGGCTGAACCTGACACCCACTCGTAAATCAACATGAATACCAAAACACATTGTTAGTGCTTGGAAAGGAAGCAACAACAATGCTGCTTTACTACAAACTTTTTAAGGGTCATAACATTTACCATACATAATATTTGCCCAACACTAAATAGACCCCACTTTGAAAGGTTTGTCAGTCTTTATGTTAAAAGACATTCGAAATCAAATTGGTGTCGTAGCAAACATCAGTAAAATGTCCAAAATACTTCGTAACCAATAATATTCCGTTCCGTCCGGCTACGTAACTGAGTTTTGTAACCAGCTACGTAATGGGAATATTTTTTATCGCTTGGAACCCAGTTATGAAGGAAGTATTGTTTGTCTTTATTTGTAACTCATTTGTAACTAGCTACATAGTAGGAATTATTTTTCTTAGTCGGAAATCCAGATACGTATAGAGAATACTTTGTCTCAACTTGTAACTGATTTGTAACTGGCTACAAAGTAGGAATGATTTTTCCCTGTTGGAAATACAGATACGTGCACCCCAGGCCAAAAGCATTGAAACAAGCTTACATGGAAATACAAATCCGAGATTTTCAAACACAAAAAGCTAAATTAAGTTAAAAAAATTATCGAAAATATAAATAAATCGGAAATATTATAAATTAATGAATGCCTGAATGGTAACAACTTACTAATATTACAATATTATCTCTAGGCCAAGCCGTTTCGGAGTTGTGACAGTTTAAAGTTTGACAGCTGTCATCGAAAATGTTCCTCTCTCTGACACCCGTCGATTGAGCTTTGTACGGCATCTCTAGGTCCAGCCGTTTCGGAGATGTGGCAGTTTGAAGTTTGACAGCTGTCATCGAAAATGTTGCTCTATCCGAGACCTTTCATTTGAGCTTTGTACGGCATCTCTAGGCCAAGCCGTTTCGGAGTTGTGACAGTTTGAAGTTTGACAGCTGTCATCGAAAATGTTGCTCTCTCTGACACCTGTCGATTGAGCTTTGTACGGCATCTCTAGGCCCAGCCGTTTCGGACTTGTGGCAGTTTGAAGCTTGACAGCTGTCATTTTGACAAATGTCATCGAGACCTATCAGTTTTAAAGTTAAATTGTTTCAAGGATAATCCTTGAATTCCATTATGTTGACTTATGTTAAATTAAAACTAAGGCACATAGCTTAATTATATCGTCCTTAGAGAAGTCCCTGTGTCCCAGCTGTGGAATCGTTATAGTACCAGCTTGAGTTAGTATAGTAAAACCATTCTAAAAATGAACTCCCCTCCACAAAACCGTGATGATTTCAACGTGTGAGAGGAAATACAGAAAAACAGAATACACAGAAAAAAAAATTCAGAATTCGGTAGAGGGGCGTTCATTTTAGAAATGGTTTTACTATACCTACTTATTGATAGATGTATAAATAAGATATAAAATCTCATAAGCATAATGCACCGTTGTAAGTTCCTAATTTATCTAACTGTACTTTTTAATTCCCGCGAGATGACGAACACAATACTATGAAAAATTGCAATGTGCCAACCCACGGGAATCCATTTTTTGTTTTCGATGTCGAACAACCCATTCTCCGCTGCGACGCTGCGGAATCCGAGGTCCACTATTGACCATGGTCCAAGATTTGACAAGTCTGAATTACCTATTTCAGTAGAGTGACTGGTTATAAACAGGGAAAAGTAGTTACAAACTAAGATAATTAATCAATCACTCAATACGTAACTGGGTTTCAAAGCGATAAAAAACATTCCCATTTCGTAGCTGGTTACAAACAGAGAAAAAGTAGTTACAAACTAAGATAATTAATTCTCAATACGTAATTGGGTTTCAAAGCGATAAAAAACATTCCCATTTCGTAGCTGGTTACAAACAGAGAAAAAGTAGTTACAAACTAAGATAATTAATTCTCAATACGTAACTGGGTTTCAAAGCGATAAAAAACATTCCCATTTCGTAGCTGGTTACAAAACTCAGTTACGTAGCCGGACGGAACGGTCGTAATATTCCGACTCTGTCACAAGGCAATAAGCATACACGCTGTCTTCACATAAGATTACAGAAAAAACGACTCAATAAAACCCCAAATTTACTACTGAGCTGGTTTAGTAGAAATTCACAGTTTGTTATAGGCCTTTTACACGCGAAAGCTTCCTTTTAGGCGACTCTTCAGTCCCTTATTAACAAAAATCTTATTGCTTTTAGGCAATAAACTTTAAATTTGATATTTACTCGGATAGACACTTTGACGACAAAATACAATAATAGCATCAGGCTGAGTTACACTGAGACCGAGACTTTTCCTGGATTCATTTTCATTAGGATGCGGTCAAAGAAACAAATCAATGTAAGAAATCTAATGTAAATTTGTTAAAACAGTTGTTTCCATATTAAATTTCATCATCATGTCAAACTACAATGAGTCTCACTACTACGGTCATCACTACCCTTAGGTAGGTACTGTGTTATATCGCGTATTTTATCACAAGTAATCTGACTTAAACACTAAAGTTTTAATACTTCAAATAGAAGATCCTCTTGTTACCGAAGACTCATATTTCTGTGCAAGCTCGGAAAGTTCAAGTAGAGAGGAAACCCAAAGCTAGGACAGTTCTAACTGGGGCAATGCCGTCATCCTACTTTACTACCAGCCTGCTTGAAACAATGATATTGTGTATGAAGTCTTTCCGCACTTAGGCTGCTCAAAATTGTATATTCCGCTCTCAACCGCTTTAAAACTGCAGGACTTTCAACTTGCTAAGGTTTTCTATTTTTCAGTTGGTTTCTGCGATAAAGAAATATCAAGTTTTGCGGTAAAATTGTAAGGAATATAATAATAAAAGTTACTAAGTTGTTACTTTGGACACGGTTCGAAATATTTCTTTACATGATTCCTTCTCAATATAATGTTGATAACAAATTATTTTATGTAAATCCTAAACAGTTTATTCGATAACATGTCTATTACAAACTGTCGTAGCTAAAACGACATTGCCTCAAACTAATGCTATAGAATCGCATCTCCGAGACCTAACTACACTTTCATTTGTGTTTCAGAACTCTCAGCTATTTGCTTAATAAACGCTCGTTAAATTAACATACCAACTGCCTCGATAGTTCCATGAAGTCGACTTTAATGTCAACTTCAGTTCTCTTACAGTTTCACGGCAATAAGAAGAAAAATATGTCTCTTTAAAAGGAGCTTTACATGAAAATTGTTGCGCGCAAATAGCTTTGTAAACTACTCGTAGCAGCGATTCTTGTAATCACCAAACACGTTACTCAACGGAACGGCAACGATATGAGAGCACGAATCCTGAACTGTTGCTGAGCAGACTAGCAAATGTTCTATTTCCGAAAGATAAGAGCACTCCAGCTAACCGCATCGAGGATGTCGTGGCAAGTGAACATACAAAGAAACAAGATGAGTCGGAGCCGAGGAGACGCAACTTCCGGCGCAAAAGCACCGGCGAACGGAAGCTGCTCACCGACGACTCGACATCTGCCGCGGCCAACCTTTCCCGTTTTATCCATTAGCTTTAAAGTCTCATTTTTATTCTAATTAAAAAAAACATTCGCAATCAACGGGAATCGGTATGTTATTCCACGGATACCATTAAAACGGATATTGAATACCAAAGAGCGTTACACACAATGTTCTAAGCCAATTAGTTGGTCATTTTTGCAGCGGCCGCGGTTGTGTTCGGGGGAATCGGCCTAAGCTGGAATAAGCCGGTTATGCTCGGTTCGAATCTAATTAAAGGGCACCGTTTCCGTCCAAAATGCTGACAGTAGCCATTTGACGCTTTTTTGCCTTACATAGCCGCTTCAACAGCCCGGTTAATTGGTTTGTTTTCGTTCGGTATTCCGAAGTTTTAGTTACGGCACAAAGTAACCGCTGTCCTAAGTAAGAAACAGAGAGACGCCAAGTATGAATAATTCGATCAAGTAATGCAGAAACCGCAGTCGCTCAAAATGAATACAATTGTTTTGTTTTCCCTTGGTAAATTTATTCGTTGTTTAGAATAATGAAACGGGCGTATTTTCTCGGGGAAATCCATTTTGTAACAATTTAAGACGGAGGCGCCTAATGTGTTACAATTTTTCGTCTATAATAACAGTATGCAAATCATATTTTGCTAAGGGATGGGGGAATGTTCTGTGATGTTGTAGAGATTTTTTAAAACGTACTTCATACATTATGGTTACGATGAATATAATACTTTGTCTTGATTTATTCAATCAAATCTGATAAAACGATAGGGTTCTTAATGCATTTGTATGTAACGTTGGACGTACCTGAAAGTTACGTTAAAAATGTTTAAGAACTTTGGCTAAAGACATCCTAAGCCGTAATTTAGTAGAAAGCATTGAAATATTCGTGTATAATCTGAATAACATGCCAATATGAACAACGGGGGAATACGGGCTACGTTGGGGTGTATTTTATCCGATATTAAACGTTTAGGGAACCGCTGCCGGTGGAATATTTTACAAATTACGCAACGGCTTTTACAATATTCAATAACTTAATAAATGATATTCTTGCCCTATCATAATGGATCATAATTTTATAAAGTCATTATTTTTAAAGATTCGTTATTTTTAAGCCAGTAACTTCCTAGCCTAGAAATCTTTTAATGTAAACCAAGATTCCTTATTAACGATTATAAATGTTAATGACGGGCCCATCAGTGTACCAGTAGCATTTTCACCATATAGCTTGTATGAAAAGACCTCAATTTGTCCCGGACCTTTATAATGTAATTTTTCGTCTCTCCATTTTCTGTGCGACAAAGTTAGGCCTTTATTGAAATATTGGATATCAAGTGTGGTAGAGTTGTTTTTATTATTCAAAACTTTCCGAATTTTCCCTTTGGTCAACCCACTATGCATAAAAGACACATTGAGTTTATTTAGATTTTCTTTCCTGAAAGAAAATTGGTATTCTTAAAAGAAAAAGGGTAATATTGCCTATGTCACGGAAAATTCGCTCACACCCGTTATTTCAGTGGGGTTATGAAATGTTTTCCATTCACTATCTTCGTATATTTTATTTGAACTGAATGAAGCTTCTCTATTTTTAACATTTGGTAGATACGGTATTAAGCTTTCTTAAAGAAACTATGATAGTATTATCAAGAATAGTTATGTTTGTAACTATCTATACTTACTAATATTATAGAGCTGAAGTTTGTTTGTTTGAAGGCGCTAATCTCAGGAACAGCTGGTCCGATTATATAATAAACTACCTGACAGTAGATAACGTAAAAAAACGCAAGCGAAGCTGTCGTCGGGTCGGCTATAGTAAAATCCCAGAAAACTAAACCATATGAATAGCGATATAACTTTTAAACTATCATATGAATAGCGTTTAAACTATCATATTTTCAGAAGTTTAAAACTCTTAGAGATATTAGCTGAGGAAGATTATACGTTCTGTCCGAATCTGATCTCGCAATTTGCAATAGTAAATGTGTTCATCCAAAGGAGATCTCTGGAGAGTTAATTTGCAGGAATAAGTTTGCATAACGCGGGAACGCATAACTTGCGGTCTCCCGCGAACCCGACACCAACTAGCGGTCTGGTGTCGTTCCCATCCAGATTGACTTCTACTTGATTACATACTGTAAATCTATGCTAATGGAAATTTATATGGTGCATTGAAATAAAGAAAGAAAGAAAAATTGATTTGTGTACAAATAACATCTTTTAACACTAGGCGTTAAGGAACACAAATCGGTTGCCAGCTCAGCTTCAAAGCTGTGGCAATATTATATTGTGACAGCGCTGGTTTTCATTTTTCATTGGTATTTTTTTATCTCGCTTATTAGAAAATGTTATGCGTAACATTTTCCCATAACACTTTCTTATAATTTATTAAACTTAAGTGAGAGTCAATCACTATAAAATAAATATAAGTAGTTTATCTCGCTTCTTATAGTACCCATTAAATACTTGTAAACAATAAAATAGTTGACTACCTATTTAACAACAATTTGTTTAAGTATCATTGAAGAGTTGATTGTTTTGTAAATTAAAATGTTATCTATACGACCTGTGAGGAACATTTATTTTATTATTTGCCTTCCGCCATATTATCAACATTTTGGCCGCCATTATAAATGAATATTAAAAGTGTTAGATAACATATGTAATGGTAAACTCCAAGAGCTTATCATGGGGCATGTTCCTGTGTCTATATTTAAAATTAACAATGACTTATGTATAAAAATCTAATATAAATCTAATCTAAATAATATCTACACTTAAACAAAATAATACCTTAACGAATGACAGTATTCGCAGGCAAATCAGACAAGACAAGACAAAAATAAGCTGCAGCTTAAAATGCACGAGACAAATTTCACGGCATGCCTTGGAGTAAACCACTCAACTAGTGTATTTTCTTGCTTTTATTTTCTGGACCGGCTGACACTCGATCGCTTACGGCGCTGTCACTTCGCCACGAGACTTGATTTATGCGACCAATATGGCGGCTGCCGTCACTCGCCGACCGATATCGAGCGGTATCATCGACGCGCCCATATACTCGTAACATGATTACCAAAGTTATTCTTTCATAGATGTCTTTATAAGAACATCCTTTGGAAAGCTTTTGAACAGCTAGCGCCGTGTAATCTCGTAAGGAGGTTTTATCTCGAGCGCGAAGGAACAGTTCAGTTTATAAATGTACAGATTAATATACGAGTAAATACATGTTATCACTTTATATACTCACAAAAAATATCTGTAAAACTTAGCTTATAGATTTGCCTTTAGTCGAATGTTTTCCTATAGCTATAATTTTGTTCAAACAATTAAATTAAATTAATGTTATATCAAAATGAGTTCACTCTATCCAACTAATAATTAACATGAAATGTAGAATAATAGATGTTTCATGAAAGTTCGCGCTTATTGCTTTATCTGTACCGCGGAAGCATTCGATAAATTCCGTTTGAATTTCAAAGAGTTTCCTGAAAAAAGTTGCCTCAAGATTCTCTTGTTGACGGCGGCAGTATGAAGTAGTCTATATAGACACCCCGGCTCGTCGTATTGCCGCTAAGTAGGTCGAATAATGTGACAGCCGAGAGGAGTGCACTTCGAACCCTCGGCCGCTTCGAGTACCCTCCAACGATCCTCTATTCTAAAATCGGTTGATTTGACATGATTTTTAAATGCCGATAGGGACTAATGCTACCTGTATTTTAAATTTTCAATGTATTTCGTGACTGCGGACGTACTGAAACTCAATTATGTTTTGAGTTACTGCGACGGGTGCAATCGCGTGATGTTATTGTATGTCATTGATATAGACCTATTGCGGTGCTCGCATGATCTGATCGTGTGGTTTGAGAACTGTATGTGTTTTATATGAAATATTGTTTATTATCTGATAGTTTATACGCTTTTTAAAAATCGGATTTTTCTCTATTCGGTAACCAAATCGAATTTCAGTTGGGTGCAATAGTGTGAAACTCATTTGTAAAGATGGTCTTTGTACGAGAGGCGGCGTTGACCGGCAGGGGTGCGGATTCGTTGTGCGCATCGCTCATACGTTCTGACAGATGAACTGAACTGAAGAATATTGAACCGAACCTCATCGTAAACGTTCACATATCAACGAGTACACCCCTAAATATAGCACTGAGTCTTGGGACCTCTTTACTAAACTCAAGAATTTAGACTAATCATATTTCGCGAGGACACATATCTGAAACGAAAGCTCTCTCCCTCCTGATTTAATTGACGCCCGCCTTTATAACGTCATGCGGTAAGAATGTTAAAATAATTTTCGCAATTTTCGGCCTTCCTCTCGATTTCACAGCCACGACCCGCCAAGAGTATTTAGAGAGCTTGATAAATTGGGCTTCAAATCGATTTATTGCAAAGTCGCGTTTAAACGAAAATGAAAAATTCAAAAAATCTGGTGGAATCTCATAATAGCATTTTCATCAATCAGTACAATGAATTTCGCTCCTGACAGGGAAATGGCGTCTATTATTTCGGTATTATGGCATATTTCTCATGATAAATACGGGGATAGCTATTGAGAAATATGTAGAAGGCTTTCGTTTTTTTCCATTGTTCAGCAAATAAGCCTAGTGGGTGGACAAAGGCGGCGCGTCGCCGACGCTCGGAGCACGTAAGGGCCGGCTTCCGCCGCGCCAGCACACTCATCAGCCACCTCGGGCTCGAGCCTCGCCTCGCTCCGCCTCGAGTGTCTTGAGAGCCGAGCGCTGACGAAGCCACCAAATAGCTGACATTATTACGCTCCGAACGCCACCGCAAAATAGGATGCCGCGGATTATGCAGTCGCAATGCCGAACTGCTTATAAATACCTGATTCCCTTTGTATTCCATGGAAATTCAGGCGCATTCTGCTGTGTAGCGTAAATTCACTTTAATTTTTCAGTTTGAAAACTGGTGGAATAACTCTGACAATTTTTTTATTCTCATGTTACGAAAGAAATTTAATATTCAATTTTAAGTGAATAAGTCTGGTAGCTCTACAATCTGGCCGAACAAAAAGTTCCATTCAACGTTTGTAATTAGACGCCGCAGAGTCGGGAGCAGTCTTCTCGACTTAATGTGTGTACTAGGAATTAAAACTGTTCCGACATTTTTTACTCAACATTACAGGGAAAATGTCTTGAACAAAGCGTTTGTGGAGTACTTGAAGGAATCATATCTTACTTTTTAATCGTTTTGTATGTGAGTGTCGCAATAAACAGATTTATATCAATGACGGTAAAACAACAAGTAGCTAGGTTCTCAAAATCAAGGCAGTAGAAGTATACAATTACCAATTTAAGAACATTTCTAAATTGGAGTTTTAAAAGTTCCAGTAAGGAAGTAATTTAACTTTGTCCAAGTTCGAAAAAACAAGAGACTATCAGAATACTTGTCTCATAACAAGGATAAAGGTCAAATCCTGATATTTGTTGATAAAAGTAAAAATAAATGGTGAGCAACTGACCGCTCTCCCTTTTATTAATTTTCTTTTCGACTGCTACGCGTGAGAAATGAAAACTCGATTTGTTATAAGCCCAGAGCTGGACATGGAATTTGGTTATCACAATTACGCAGAGGGAACTAACGAGCGAACTGGGATTTTTTTGCATTAATTACACTTATTTCACTCCTATCCTGGTTTGCAGAGAATTGCATACGGTTAATATAATAAACTCTACACAATATGCGCACCTACAACCATAAAATGATAATAGAATTTAGTAAAATTAAAACCTTTTTACGGAAATAAAGAGAAAAGGGTTAGTAGAATAAGGTCCATGAGTTCCATATAATATAGTAGAAAGTAGAAATTATTTATGAAAATTAACGATTATTTGAAATACACTACAAAACTTATTAATAATTTTATAAACTTATATGAAAAATATAGTGATATATTTGTGAAAAGCTCTTTGCTAATATTTGAAATAATTACAGATTGTTACAATTTAACGGAAGTTAATAGAGTAAATCTTATTATGAAGACAAAACAATAGAATTTTGCCAGAAAGACCGAATAAGTAAAAGGACAAACGCACGAAATACGGTCCAACGTTTAGACTTAATTAACAAAGCTGTCCTATCAGATGTTTTCCCGGGAAGGAGGTATTCAGTTAATTTGCCGTGGTCTTTAAAAAAGTACCTAATCGCTGGAAACCAAGGGAGTGTTTTGTTCGTAAGGTTACAAATAGGTGGTTTCTTTTAATTGTGCGTTTTATTCAGGTTCCCTTTATTTTGGCTTAAGCTGAGGTATATTTCTGTTCCGGTTAGTTTTAAACGTTTTGTTTCTTATGTAAGTCTTGTGTATTACCTCCTGCCCAAATTCAAGGATTAATAATAATGACTTTCAGTGGAGTACTGACTGTTGTTACGAAGAGTTGTTGTTAAATATTATTGCAGTTATTCTACGAGAAACCAGATAAAAAGAATCGCTCGACTCCATGTTAGCTCGCCGTGACACATGTAACATTACACCTGCTGGTCGTTTAGTAACCAATTTTAGTTGTTCTCTTGTTTTATCTATATACAAACTGGGTTTTAGGTATACCGTATTCTGTTCCAACACAAGTCTTGTTTCTTACAAGAAGACCTTCCATAACTTTCAGTACCTAATTAGACTTATTCAATTGTTTAAGAAATAAATAAATTTTGTATTTGTATTCGCCATGCTACCCAAGCTCGCAGTCTATATCTAAGGCTGGGATGTCGATGCACGTCACGCTGAGCATCACAGGGTTCCGAAGGCGACATGTAGCTAATGGAGCCCGACTACCCGTGGGGTTACCAGCAAACTCGCTCCTAATATCCGACTTAGCTTTCTCTAATGCAAGTAACTGGTTCAACTTCAACGGGATATTTTCTTTCAAATATAGAACGAAGTTTGCGCTTTATAAACGCTAACACTTATACTCTGCACAAGATACTCGTCTATCAACAAAGAATTATTGTCTTTTTTTATGATTTATTATAATATCCTGTTTTAACTACTCATGTAACTGAATGTCGAATTCTGAATACTATTTTATAAATAGTAAATATATTTAGCTAACCCAGCACCAACACAACCACTGCAGTGGTCGTGCACTATTGTAGCATAAAGTACAGGCCAATGCCGTTTAAAAATATTCAAGTCTTTGTCACTTTGAAATTTTCAATAAGCCTGACTTTTGAAATTTCATCAGCGCGATACTCTCGAAGATACAATTTTATTTCTCAAGCCTCCAGCGGATGAAACTCGTTTCTATAACTCTTAATCTGAGCTTTAATCTATCAAGTTTAGCCATTAAGATCGGAAGTTTACTTCCGCCTTATTGTTTATTTCATCTTGGATGTTCTTGATAAACTCGGACTTTAATAAGTTAATAAGATTAGTGCGGAATTAAATTAGGCGTTAGGTATTTGGTAGTTATTATAAATATCTATCTGGTATGTCTCTTATAATTCTTATGCATTATTCGTATCTTACAACACAAAGCCACAGGGTTCGCTATTTTAAAAAATGCAACCAGAAAAATGTTCAATTTCCATCAAATTCTGATGCGGCTTGCATAAATCTATGCAAAATTGGAAAAGTGGTTGCAGAAAGTCAGAAATCCCATTAAAGAAAGTTCTCGATAGCAAAGCACCTACATTCCGGAATACGGTTGAGCCGCAACCTGACGCCGCGTTCGACGTGTCGACTAACAACTGAACACTGAACAACCTCCATCACACAATAATAACCCCTATACCCCCAACACTAAAGTTCAAAATGAAACCGAACTCGTAGTTATTTAATTCTTTGACAACAATGTTTCACAGCCACTTAAAACTTTTGAGTGAATAACAAATCTCCTCAGAAAAGTGTTCTGCGGAGTTATACCGTTAAATTGTAAGTCTGTACACAAAGGTAGACTTTTGCAAAGTTAATGACATAATGCTCATTTTGCGCTTTTATATGACCCAAGAGTTTTTATTCTTGTTTTTTACCTTTTATTTTTATGCTGCAATATTCTTCGTTCCGTACCGTATCCCTTTCGCAAAAGTACGTATTTTACCAGTGATTGTACTCATGGGTAATCTAACGTAGCTTAACCGCTGTTTACATAGCAAAAGGAAACACATAAATAGTACGGATAAACATATTCTTAATCAAGAGATTAAACAAGGTCGAAGTATCTTTGAAAACATACATAAAAACAAACCCTACTTACTTTCCCATTGCTGGGACACAAGGAAATCTCTTTTGACGAGAGAGATTAGGCCTTAATTCACCACGCTGGCTAACTTACGACCTTCAGAATAAAAGTCGAGTCGTGCCCCTACTTAGCCATCACGGCTCACATTACACATACTTTTATGCATACCAAGATTGATTTATTTTTATCTAACCAACCAAGACTAGGCCATCCCACCCTATGGCACAGAATACGGAAAGGGTACCGGTATGGTTCAACGGGGATTCTACATTTCCGAACAAACCGAATCCTGACCAGACGAAACACCATTACGTCACACATTGATTCATCGGTTTTTGGTTAAGAGCATTACATCCTCGAACCGCAGCGTTGTATTGGACTTTGGAACGTCGAAATGGTGACAAAAAGCCTGTTTGATTGATGTTCTTCTTCGCTTATTCGACCACTTGCAGGGATTCATTGTATATTTAATAGTTTACTTTTATACACATAACTCTAAATAATATCATGTTGCGTTGAATGTGCTTATACCAGGGACAGATCTGATTTTTAATATATGTATTGGTTAGCTTATTTATTGAGAAAGATGATAGGCTTCTTTTTAGCGGGAGAATGATATAAAGGAAATATTTAAAAAGCCGATAAAGCTAGTAAGCACACCGTTATTATACGTAAGAATTTAAGAGTAGGCTAAATTATTTGTTCTAGGAGGTATTGCGTGCATGCACACAACTTACAACTAAGTGTAGAAATGGTGTAATATTTAAAATGTTTTATTCTTCCTTTTTTGGAAGTAACATAAAAACCCCGATGATTAGATAACACTCAGGCTAGTCTTATCACATCCATTCTCATTTCTAATCACCGCGGAAACACAAACCAACCACAGATAAAAGTAAAACTCATCGGGACAGTACACGACGGGAATTTATTTAATTACTAGCACAGCAGTTGACAAATCCATTTAGTGCGGAGCCGGCATTATCTTTTGTTGTCTGCGACTTGGTCCAATCTATTACTAGTCTTCACGGTGCCTTGATTACTACTTACTAGTACTATAATAATACCAGTAGTGGTTACGATCGGAGCATCTTTAAGCCTTAAACTTACATTGCATTCGCAGAATGAGAATTTTTTATGAGATCTTCCAATATTTTTGACTGATAAAATGAAAGGTTTTGAGTAAAAATTTTAGAATCACTTTTACGTGTTTTCATTCACGAGAATAAAGTCATAATATTTACAGTAATTCTATAAATAATTTTAGAAATTATAAAACCATCCCTCAGTTATTATGACAGAAACCGTTAATATAACGGCAAACGGCTGTTTAAAATATCAATTTCAACGCCATAAAATAAAGCTATGTGAATATTTATCTTCTCATCTCAGTTCATAAAATAAACTTTCAATGAAAAGCGGCAATGATCCCTTATCTCGGTTACAGCCGCTTTGAGTAACGATCCGAAGTGTAACCCCATCGCTCCGCCGTTCTTTGATGTCCTTTAATTATAAAAGTTTTTCTCGTAAAAGAACCTTTTACAACTCGCCACCAGACACTTCATTCGTTTATAAATGGCGGTTTTAGCGAGAACAACGTTACACGTTTCGAACACATTCATATATTCAACGTATTTCTTTTATTTTTGCTGAAATTCAGAGACTAAGCAAACAAGATAACAATTAAATTGGAGCTCTGCGCAAACTCAGTTACGCTGTCTTCCCTTTGTAACTCGAGTAATGCTAAAAAATAATCTTTCCTAAACCAATGTAATAGAAACGGCATGAAAACAGCGAAATGGAAATTTATGTTGTTGATACTGTTTTACATTCTCGTCTCCGCCATCACGTCTCGTCGCGCCGCTGTAGTTCATTTGTCAGTTGTCTAACGTTTTACCATAAATTCTTGAACGACATTTTCGTAGAGACTTGTAGCAAGAATGCCAAAAACCTAAGCGTACTCCGCTGGAACACAGCAATCGGAACAGTTTATGGTCGGTAGACGTTAATGGTCGTCCCTGTCGCTTAATAATTAGCTGTTGGCTTTGATATTAGACCATTTACTTCGCCTTTGTCGTTGTTCAAAAGATTTCATGAAAGCTCGGGTGTGATTTGCATGATAAATAGGTAAAACTATAAAAAATATCACAGTGTACAAATACAATATTAATTGGCTTACTTATTACTTTCATGTGTTCAAATGTCGAATGAAAATAGAGTAGTGGTCAGCTAAGTAGGGCACAGCGGTGGCCGAAGTAAACTAGCATTACCTGTTAAAATTTAACCTGTGGCCAAAATATCGACCAGCTTATAAAACAAGCTCTATTCTTACAACTGGAGCTATCCTGTATAGGGTGTTTCAATATAAAATAAGCAATACAAGTGCCATTCCCGCATCTTGCAAATTACAATCTTAACTAGATAGCTAATAAATACCATTTAACTTTGTGCAATAAATAGATTTAAGTGTTTAGGTTAGTTAGTGAATAAGTTGGATTTAAATAGACTGATGTATTGGTAATACTACTGTAATGTTGTGATCTTATTTTAATAAACAATTAAATAATTTTAACTAATACTGAACCTGCAAACAAACATTGTGCCATTGTTTTAATATAACGTTTCTTTGCAAGAAGATTGGTCATCAATCGAATGCAAAAAAAGACATTTCTGTCAGAATCAATCGCACAACATAACTAGTATCCATTGGACACTGATTGAAAACCCCGCCTCCCTTTTCGTTTGATGCTCGGATGCTTGGAACTGCCTATATAAAGACTGCATCACCTGACCCTACAATAACCTAGTAAAACGATTCCAGCCTGTGTTGATTGAAACTCGAAATAGCTCAGTTTTACCCAATTGCCTTTAAAAGGGCGGCTATTCGTGGATATTCGCTCTTGTTTCACTCAACTCACAATCAACTTAAAACTTGTATAGGTTTCTAAAGCCTTGCGTGTTATTGCTTGAATCGTTATAGTCCTATAAAAGTTTCAGCGCTTGTGGTCGTGTCTTTAATGTCTGGAGGATAGAGACGTTGAAATTTTTATATTTTCGATGCATCGAGTATGATATGAATAATGTCCTAGCGTATCGACTCAAAGACGGTTTGTGGCTGCGATATAAATTATTACCCCTTGTTTGCAGTCGCCATTACCAAGTCCGGTGCATGAACTTGAAGTATCTAGACGATGGTCCACATCATCCATCCACCTATAGCTAGGTTGGTGACGGGTCAACGACCGATAAGTGCTTCTTGGAAAGCACGTGTGGTTGGCCGATCATGCGCCATTCATAACACTTGGCTGAGCCAGCGCAGCCTGTCACATCATCGGGTTTGAATAGCAAATCTAATTCTCATATTACTAATCGATGGCTGGGGATTTGTTTTACTTGGGAAGTGAACCACCCTCATTATTGTCGGACGTGATGAATCACCCTAGATAAACGTTTCGACACAAAGTAAATCAAACAGTGAACGGAAAGCTACCAACCGAGTGGAGCTTTTATTTGTCCTGTTTATTTTGCATTTTGTTTCAATGAAATTAATGTTTGAATTTGTTCTGGTCATGCTATTTAATGGATTATATATATTCATAAATATATTTGTTGAATTTTCAATGTATAGACTTGTGCCTAGTAGTAGGACGCAATATGGGTTGATAATGCGTGAAAATAATGTTTTGGTATTCGGTTGCTAAAGTAAATGAACACAACTCATGATCATATATCATTATTATGCGATTGGTTCCTCTAAGTTTAAGACCAACTAAGAAGTTCCGAAGCCAATGAGAAATCATGCTCTTACAAATATGTATTATGACATAGCATCTTCGAACTTATCCGTAAACTTGCTGTGTATTCTGGTGCTTTGAATATCGATGCATGCCTTTATACATACCAAATAATTTCCATCTCAAACTTTGATAAGCAAAGCCAAACATTATTTTTATCATTGAGCGCCCAATTAGTTTTTAACATACTTAATTTGAACTATAAATAAAAATGTATAAAAACGTTAAGAATATATAAAAGGAGCGATTAGTACATTCAGATCGTCTACATTCTAAATTCTATCGCAGTATTTTCATGTCCTTGTCGTGAATGTCTTCATGCACTTATCTCGTCCATTAAGGCTATGCAACTCTGACGGATCACGATCGTAAAACCTTTATAACATCCTTCCAGTACTTGTAAAACGTTTTGCGAGTCCTGCCCGTTTTATGTGACCTCGCATTAGAGAGCTCTAGCTGGTATTTTTGGTGTCGCCAACATTGCTTCTCGGGTAAGCACACAAGTTTGTACATAAAGACGTCTGCTCCACGCCACTTGCTTTAAATGAAAGTATTTAACTTAACGACTCGTTACTCTCGAATCTCAATATTCAGCTCTTATAACAAGATATAACTCTACTTACTTTCAAAGGACATTCATTTTCATTTTTCATTTTCATATTGCTACTTTTAGTAAATATTATTTATTATCAAATTGAAAGCTTCATTAGACACAGTTGCGGTCAATAACGTTTTATTGAAACTGGTTATTACTCCCTGTGGATTAAGCCATTAAAATAAAATACTCTTAATTGTATAGGTAGCTAATCTATGTGATGATATCGTGCCATAAAACATTAGTGTACACGAGTATTTGTGTAGAACATATTGGGCAGTGGCGGCGGCCCAGGCGGGCGGCGGGGCGGCCCGGGCTAAACGCCAAGAAGCCATAACTCTTCACTTGACACTTCTCCGGGAACCCATCCGGTTTATGGCAATTTAATACAATGCAACCAATAAAATAGCCAGTTATGCGAATGGACGGTTATTAGAAAAGGTCGTGATTCGCTCGCCTCGTAGATAAGTTTAATCAGAGTGCCATTAAGTTTTACAGCTTTGCAGGGTGCATACGGTTTATAGCGGGTCGGGCGACATTGTCAACAGATCTTGCGACGCTCTTTACGGCTGCTGAAACGTTGCTTTAACGGTTTTATAGTTTCGTCGTTCAGTCGCGTTGGCGGTCACAGCGCCCTTAATAGCCCTAGCTAAGTGCTCGCTCGGGGGCTTCTTTGCCCTCAAAAATCTGCTTTCTTTCATGCATCCGAGATTTCCATCTTTACGGTATAAAACTTTTACTTTTCTTTTTATGGCGCGGTATACGACGGTTTTATATCACATGCGACAAGGCAAGGGCCTCGTCAAACAATTGAGTGAAATTCACAGCGAAGCTGGTATAATACGGCGCCGCCCAACAAGGGGAGGTCAATCACTCTGAAAACATTCCCTTTGACCACTTATGAACGGGCGTCATTGCTTGGGTTTCTCTGCGTAACCCAATCGGTAGCTATTAGTTTCATGTGAGCGGTCTAGTTGTAGGTTTTCTTTAATTAAACTGTTGCTGCGGGTGCGACGTCGCAATCAAGGACGCATGGCGGCGACGGCTCTGCAGCGGCGCGTCGCTGCAAGCCCGCGTTATTAATTCCAACACTAATTAATGAATAACATATGAACATTTCGCCATAAATCAACTCGGCCGTTGACGTCGACGTTCACAATGGACGCTTCGCAGAAAGCCGCGGCGACTGAGAAAGTCATTGGAGCCTCGTAAAGCTTCGTCAAAGCAAATTGATTTCATTTACTTGAGTTGCAGTTCATTACAGGCTGTTAATAGTTGCGCGCGGAAACTTTCATCATGCGAACTTTAGAACGACTTATTTAATTGAATCCGTCTTGAAACGCGAGTAAGTTGTTGCGGTTCAATAGTTTGTAATACAAGTTTACTATTTTGCTTCTTCAGACGTTGTTTGAACTTTACTGGAATACTTTTGAGGTATTTTATGTATTTAATACAAGTAAGACACTGGATTAAAAAGCATTATATTGTGATTATGACGTTTGATATCGAACAACAAGTAGATAGGAAGCTAAATAGTCATGAAATTAGCGATCACTTACTTTGAACATTCATACCAGCTTAAAGAACTAGTCGTAGAATTATCCCCAACGTTTCTTCAAACACAAAGAACTTGATATGAATTTATGAAGAGATGTCATTGACCTATGCTAAACGAAAACCTGACATACAACGACAAACGAATATAAAATGAACCTGGCAATCAAGATCTACTGATCCAGTAAATAAGTCAAAGTTCGTATTTCAATTTTATCATGGTAAACCGATGTTTCAGCTGTGGTTTTGTGTTAGCATATTTCATTATGACATATTCCTAATCAGTTTATTCATAAAGTAAAACATTTATATAAGTTTGAATAAGCGCTAATAAAACTGCGTAATAAACCTTTTTTTTTTTTTTTTTATCATGTCATGTAAAAAGCAAATAAATGTTGCGTTGGACGATAACGTTCAGCGTTTTAAGCAGTCTATATTTTTATTTATGCTATTTACTATGTATATTTTAAATGTGAACGTTCGGAGAAATTGTATGGATGTTTGTTACTCTTTCCCGGAAAAACAATCTACTGATGAATGTTGATAAAACTTCACATAGCACAATCTATGTGACTTATCACTTATCTGGAAAATCTCTTTTAGTGCAAGACAGTTAATTTAAACAGGAAAATTCGCGGATGGAAAACTATAGCTTATATGATAATAACACATATAAATCTAGAAGACGCGAGAAAATCTTCGATAACGCGGGTCACTAGAAAGTCAATTAATACGCAAGCAACGCCGCGGGTGGAAACCTAGTGGTGCTATATTGCAGAGGATAGATGGACCGTATCCCGGCCTGATCCCGGCGCCAAGCAGCCGGCGGCGCAGGAATTTCAATCTGGCCGTGATGAGCTGAGCCGAGGCGCAAATTACGCACGACTCGCCTTTTATTGCCCGTACTTTGGTACTGGTCTGCATTCTCAAACGTACCTTGAAGCCAAAATGCCGTTTTCCTACATTTTGTGGCTTGGAAGATGGTTTACTATGGACTTCGAATAAACGCAATTATTTTTTTATTATGTCCTGATAGTCTGTCAATAGAACTTAATTTGGTTAGATGTTAACTTGTGTGTATATATTATAGTTTACTTTTATGGGTATTAAATAATTTATGTTTGAAATTATGTCACTCTGCTATGTTGTATAATATGATTCATAACCATTTTATTTAGAGAAGGCATTTTCTTAACAAAATGATCACGTACTTGAGAGTGTATTATAAACAGTAGATTCTGAGCTTCTTTAGTAATGAGACGCTGAAATAATGTATTTTCTTGGGATTATAAGAGGAAAGTATCATGTAGCGTCTATAATTTTAGTTACTAACTAGTTTTCTTTCTCCAGTTAAGCTTTCTTTGTGATGAACTACAGCAACCTTAGTCTTATTTAGTTTTCCGTTTCAATGAGTTATTTTCATACTACTTTTATCATTAAATAAATATAAATATTGCTGGATAATTCACACAGCAAAAACTAGCCCCGTGATAAGCTCAAAGCTTGTGTTACGCGTGCTACATTTTGATATTATATTATTTTTGATTTATTTTTATGAATATTTAATCAAAGCAGAGCCCTTAGCAAAATTATGTATTCATCTATAAAGTTGTAACGATCTTTAAGTATACCTTCGATGTAATTTGAAAGCCTAATATTGAAGGCTTTTGTGATAGTATACCATAACTAAAGTGATTGGATATTCGAACTATCTATTATTCATACTTCAATAACAATTTTTTGTGTATAGCTCGTAATTTTTAGAACTAGATAGCGTGTAGTAAAGTAAAAGCAACATAGTGGCCCGACTGAAACAATTAGGTATATTATACTGCAATATTTGCTTTACATTTAAACGGCTCAAACCACAAATTATTCATACGATAGACTCACAAAATTTACTGTAATATGCAACGCGTTAACAAGATTTTTTCCGAATCTTCAATTTTATTCTCTGAGCACACTTTATTACCAAGACCTACAAACTCTACAATATTAAAATATCTACGACTACTTAGTGGATTGGGATTTTCTATCTGTCTCTAGAAATAAATATTCCAAGACAATTTACATTACAGCAAAATCTAGCCCTGTGGTAAGGTCGAAGATTGTCTCACATAATCATAATTATAAGAAATCTAGCACCCGTAACTCAAGCTTAGAGCTTATAACGGGTTATATGTTGCTATGTAAATTATCCAGCAATTTTATTTATAATAATCTATCATACTATGTTTATTCTATAGCGAATTTCAAAAGAGATTTCAACAGAAATACATTTTTATATTCTAAGGTGGATATAAAAGTCAATATAATTTTCGTGAATCGAGCTATCTGGGTGGCGTCGCCGTCGTGACGTGCAACAAGTAGGGCGACGCGTCGACGCCATGCCCACATGACACAATTAGCAAATGTTCGACGTACGTTGTTTCTTTATAGTCTACATAAAGCTTTACGGTTTAGGACTGTCATAGATTTCTGTATTTTCAGGCCAATAATTGGCATTATTCTTACAATTATTGTAAAAATATTTTATGTTATACGAGTATGTTGTGTAATAGAATAATTTTAAGAAGACTGACAATTGTATTCTGAAAATCTAGCCCAAAGGAGGCACGGGTTACGGCAACAGTGCTACGAAATGCTACGCCGTAGCACGTTGAAAACTAAATTGGTTACGTTTCTTATGTTAAGTGATTAGTAACTTCTTCTTTAAAAGTTTTTAATATTAATTTGTTATGCTTCCTCTAATTGTATCTTTGTGTAGAAAATAAATGTTCACTTTAGGGTCCCGTAGTCCAAACAAAGAACCACTATAATTTATTTTATTTTAATGCCATGAACATTTTATAAAAACTACAGCAGTTTTAAAAGCTCTTAAAGATTAATAGAAAGAGACATTGAACTTTCAATGCATAAAAGGTTAATAACAATTAAATAAACGAAACGGTTTCGTTGAGTAACAAACTTAATCAAATGATTTTCTCTTATGTTTCGACTGTAAACCTTATATCATAACGAGAAATGGTTTTATAGCATCTTAGACCATTAATCACGAAACTCAAGGGGTGTAACGGCACAGCATTTTACATTAAAGCCACAAGACGCAGTGCATTTCTCCTTCATTCCCCCACCACTAATATACTAAATAGACAAATCCAGCCAAATTTTAAATCTTCCACAAATCCACTTCATTTTTCAAAGAATTAAATTATGCTACCTCACAAAGCGGGTAGATAAGCGCAGAGATATTAGATAAGCTAAAAAGTAGCTTCATAAAGTGCTTTGCGCACGAATAATATACAAATGCTTCATTCAATTTATACCTACTTTCGTTATCTTAACAATAGTATTCCGTTAGAATTGCTTTAGCATATTGAGTTGTAAAGTATTGGCGTAATCGAAGGCATTGTTAGTTATAATGAGGAGAGAACACGTGTCCATGACGTGTAAACACGTACGAACGCGCGCAATCGATTGTGCCATCCCTGTGTACGAATACACGAATTACGAAGTGTGTAACGAGCGCCAGCCACATACTCAAGCGGGAACGTTTGAGGACTCCGGGGCACAGTAATAGCAGTCCACTTCCGCTTTATTAAATTTCTTCGCAAATACACTTTTATTGTTGACGGCCGACGATCTTTGCAAAGGACATCGTTGTCTCCGCTCGTCGACGTTTGTATTGTATGCAAATAGTGGAACAAATGGGACCGCCCTTACTACTTTTATGATTTTTATGAACTTAGACGCAAGCTCGTATAAAACGCAGGGAAACGTGAAGTAAAATATGTTTTTTAAAACAACATACCTATATTCTTTATATTTATTTATATAAAATCTAGACCCGAATATAGTTACTGTTAACAAAATGATTACAAACTATTTCAGGACGAGATTTTAACGTGAATTGGAGAACAGGAAACACAAATATGAAAATGACTCACTCTTTCCTCTTTCACCATTCTATCTTGAGCCACCGTTATCCAATTGGCCAAAAATTGTCTGACTAAATAAGTATATTCTTGTATGTACGTATTGTGTCTACATCTTAAGGTACTGCATAAACCATATTATGTCAAGTAAAACCTCTTTTATTAAATTACTGCCTAAATACTTCATTGCAGCTAGGTATAGCATAGCACTTAAGCGTATCAAGAGAGGGCTTTTCACGCGTCTACTTATGGCTTCCTAACGAAGTTGACGCTTGAAATTAGAGGCATATATGTGTGGGTGATAAAGAATGCTTGTCTATGTGTGGAACCCTTATATCGAGGGTTTCGTTCGTCGAAAGTCTTTCGATCTGTAATCAGTTTTCAATAGACTTCCTCCTTAGAGCATAAAAATCGTAGAGATGTTTGGCTTGCTTTAAATAAGAATAAATACATCTCTTAGTCGTATTTAATATTTTGTGCTTAACTGGTACTAAACTAGACATTCAAATTTATGTCCAAATTATTTTGAAAAAAAAACAGCTTTATTTTCATTGCACACACGAACTAAACTATAATCAATAAACCAAGCCCTACATTTTTCATTAACATAGGTAAGGGTGTGGGGTAAATGCCAGTGCTTCAGGAGGGAAAGCCGAAGGGAGCGCGCGGGGCGAGGGAGGGGAGAACAATGGCCACCGTGACATTTAGCATGGAAGCGATTGTCACGGCCCGTTAGACCCGCCAGCCACTAGGCGTACTGCCGCTCCACTTCAAATTCTTTCAAATCCTCACTGCCTCCCATTTTAAGCACATTGTTTTTTGCATAAAATAACCCTAAATCTAAATAATGATACCGGAAAATATGCCGGCTTCGTTCTTTACCTTTTAAACTTTCAGAGACTTGAGTAATATTTAACGAGAAACAATTTCATTATAGCCCCTCAACAAACGAGTAATACAGTGCCCGTAAGCAATAACCTATGGATGTGAGCGAAAACATAAACTGTTTAAATAATTTAGGCGCATTTTGCGAACAAAAAGCAAAGCGGCAAAAGTTTATTGGAAGAATAAATTGGGACTAAAAAGCAGGGCGTTGGCGAGACTCGAGTTTTTCGAGGGTGGGAAAAAACCAATTGTTGGTAGATGCTAGGTAAGTAATGCTGGGTACGTGCCGCAGCGCGCCGAATTACTTCATTTTACTGGCGACTGCAGGTGCGGCCACCGCCGCAATCAAATTATATTTTAATTACCGAATTAAGTACATAAATGTTGGGGTTTTCCGTTTAGCCTCAGGTTGGAACTTGCCGCAGAAACACAGAAATACTCCACCGAAACGCAGGAAATGACGGCTTCAGCAAATTCAATAACTAGCCTTGCGCGCTGAGTAAACTGAAACTTCTTTGTATTTCACCTGCCAAACACCTGTGTTTCGATCAAGTAGCCGACTGAAGCATGCATAGCCTACAAATAAGACGCTTCCTTCAAAAGAGAATCTTTGGAATCTTCTGGCAGCCAGTATTAACTTTTGTAGGTGGCTGTGCGCCAAATAACACGGAAAGCTAATACGCTGGCCTACCACTAATGCAAATTCTTGTAGTATTTCTCGGTTGATATACATAAATAAATAAATAAATATTATTGGACAATTTTTACACAGCGACATCTAGCCCCGTGGTAAGCTCGAAGCTTGTGTTTCGGGTGCTAGATTTCTGATATACTTAATAGAATATACATACATAGATAGATTTTTTTTTATGCATAAATAACACACCCAGACACCCGAAACAAATATTTGCAGATCATACAAATTGTAAAATAAAGATGGGAGTAACCCAATTTATTTGTAGAAAAATTTGGTCGTAAATATCGCAGTATATAATTGAGTCTTTGAAAAATATTTGTTAATGTTAATAGTTTTCGGAAACAAGTACATGCGAGAGTGTTTAATGGGGTAAATATGGCTATTAACATTTTTTTATTACGCCAGCACCCCCGATTGAGGGTGGCAGTTACTTCGGTATTTTTATTTTACGCGGTGACAACCCCTGTAGGGAAATTGGATTGATACTACTTTAAGGGTTTTTGGACATCACCCGCAGTTTTATTTCCCAACCAATATTGCGCTTTTATGTTTTTTATTTTACGATATTACTAGTTATTACATTTAATAGGCCCGAGTTTTTAAAGCTGATGCTGTAAATGAGAAAATTCTTTAGGAGTTGTAAAGGCCTTTCTCGTCTGAAAGGCCTTTTGACGCTGGAGATAACACAAATTGTACTAAGAAAACGAATTGAATTGAACTACTTTAGTTCCACAGGTAGGCAATAAAAAGCGGCTACGTTTATTGGTTTTACATTCGTGCTCCAGAGCCCTTTTACATTTTCCTAAACATTCATGATAATGTTTTTAATTAAGTGTATTTAAATAAAGTTAACAAAATTGGAAAAGGGAATATATACTTACTACTTTTTGAGCAATAATTTAATTACACTGTAAGTATACTTTTATCACTTTATTAAAAAAAAAACATTTATTTCAGACTTTACACAAATCCATATACAAATCTTGGACACTTTATACAAATAATGCAATAACCTAGGCACACTACATATTTAATTTACTTATTTTCATCTTAGCATGATACATATGCAAACTGCGCATGTTTCAGTTACTTAGGATAAAAATTCATGTGAAATAAATGGAGCAGATAGTTGTAAGTTTTACATGATTGTAGAATGTTCGGATCGGAGGATGCAAGTTGGGATGTTGCAAACCGCTCGCGGCCAATCCCCAACAACTTCTTTCCTCTTCGCTTCCCTGTTTCATATTTCTTCTACTTACATTTCCGTCTCGAATTTTTCAATACTCCACTTTTATATATCGCTGTTTTAAAACAAAACTCCAAGTGAAACTTTCGTTCTTGAGCTATCTACGATAAATCTTGTTAAGTACCGCTTATTATTAAACTCATTACAACTTCAGCCGATGTAATGAGATTCTGTACACCAGATTTTTGCTTTCATGTATGGCTTATCAAAGTGGCTCATGTTGATATGACTGACTTAACTGGATTTATCCGGTTGGTAACATAAATCGGTTGCCTTACCATGTAAAATAATATATATCTATGTATGTAACCTATTATTCCAGGCACAGTCAGATATATTATGTGATTCATATTAGACCAAGAGCCTGTGATGGCCAGACCTTCCTTTAATTCACAAGCGTGAAAATTCTTTCATGTGTATGTCTAACATAGGTAAGAATAACCCCCAAACATAAAACCTGGATCGCGGTTCCTTTGGGAGATAACAACCTTTTACCTGTTATCTCCCAAAGGAACCGCGATCCAGGTTTCATGTTTGGGGGTTATTCTTACCTATGTTAGACATACACATGAAAGAATTTTCACGCTTGTGAATTAAAGGAAGGTCTGGCCATCACGGGCTCTTAGGTTATATTATCAGAAACAAAATATGAGATATGCGGTGTTGTCACAGCTGTCACTCCAAAAGTCAATTTTGTCAAAATGGTCGTGTATTCAGAAAAAGTTTCATCTCATCCGAAAGCTAAACGAGCAAGAGGAAATAAAACAAACAAGTGTCATCATCGTCAACTCCTCAGGCATCACTCCAGCCCCGCGCCGTTGCCACTATTGTCTGCGACACAATACCGGGATCCGTCCAATATACATTTTATTTATAACCACATTGAATCTCCTTTTCGAGACGTTGTATTTGTAGCTTCGTTATGTTCCGTCATTTTAATTCATTTCGTGAGAAACATCACAGACAACACTTAGCTATATCCGATTCGTAAATTTAACTTTAACTAACCCTCAGCTATGAAAATAGACGGTTTCAAAATAAAACGAAATTGAATTTAAAGCAAAAAGAATTCCGTAACTCAAGGGCTCTCGAAAGCTTCCAAAAATGAGACTGCAATCATACTATGTTGGGTTTTAACGAGTAAATGGAATAAAGTTTAAATCTTTGGAACACTCTGTATAAAATGAGTAAGAAAATGTTGGGTTGATAAATGATGCGCTAGTTCAATGAATCTCCATCAGCGCTTCGGGCGCTGCAATTTGAAAAAGGAATTACAGTTATCTGGTTCTTGTGCTTTTTATTACCTCTCGAGATAACACGAGCGAATAAAGAAAATGCATTTTATTCTGTCTGCGGTGCCTTTGTTATACGATTTTGAGCAGTTTGAGTCCCTAGTCTCTGCTCGCTACTGTTTATCTTTGAATGTCCCGAACACTAGTCGGTTGGTTCGTAATAACGAATAGACGAGCTTTGTGCCTGGCACGAGATTCGTCGGCTGCAAGTCTGATACATAGGTGTGTGTGATGGTGCAATCGACCGCGATATCAGGTAGCACTCTCATAGATTTGGCACTGAGTTTACTCGTTCCGTAGTCAGTGTCATGCCAAGCATCGAACTTCGCAACTTTACTTTTATAAGTATCACTTAAAATTTTGTGTGAGTACTAAAATTGTTGTTAGTAAAAATTATTAAAATAAAAATGATTCTCTTTATATATGTTTTGTAAACCTATTGTTGACAATGTATCATAATACAAATTAACAATTGTATTATCACGTGTGCGATTTTTACAATTTAAAAATTGCTTAGTTATTATTCCATTATTTGTAGCATAACACACATAAACTAGGTACCTATTATGGTAGGAACTTTGAACTTCGACATGATAAATGTGTGCGGGGGCGGACACAACCGGCCGCGCGTCGCTTATCAAATATGGACACTGGATGTGGATTAAAAACCCGTAACATTGTAGGTCAAGTGTTACTAAAATTATTTAAATTTTTTTGACACGCAGAGTTATTGACAAGGCTGAATAGAGATTTTTTTTGTCAAGTTGTTGGTTGAACGAATTATATGTTAACCATCAATGTCCAACGACAGACTTTAACTATTGGTCAAAGGCATACCAAAGTAGATTCAATTCATTTCAATTACTTGCAAAGGAAAATTAAAATACCATTTTAAAGTATATAATATTGCATGAAATTTTACTTCTATCAAAATTAAATGGTTAAATGATAAATATTAAATGGTTGGATTGTTTTGCATAATTATATTATCGACTAGTACCGAGTTTATATTGCCATATTCGTAATTATCAATTCAAAATACATAATATTTGATGTTAGTGCAAAGGTGCTGAAAATTTAATTTACTCATTCGATATGACTAACAATAACGTTTAAAGTAGGCCTAATTAACGTTTGTAAATTAGGCTTTCATGCATGAGAACCTACTCAACTGAGTATAAATGTACGTTACGGGCGTGATCTGTCCAACTTTCATTATTTTATGAGTTTTTGGTACAAATCTAAATTACTTCTAACAATATTCCTTTTAAAATATTTCTATAGGTACATAATAAAATAACTATAAGCAGCACTATATTCTTAACACTTATAAAATTAAATTCTTGTAATTATCTCATTTTTGCTAAAAGTATTTAAAAAAATCATTACTCAGTTATAAATAATATATAATAATATATACTTTTGATTTTCGTTATAAATACAAAAATTAAAGAAATTTAAGATAGAAATTATCAATTTGTGTAAAGTTTTTTATTTTTATCTTTCTTAAAATGACACGCCCTGATCCGTCCACGTTAAACGAGTTGTTATAATTGATCCTTTCAAATAGTATCGATGAAATTGAATTAAATAAAGCTTAGTGTACACTCGCGGTACTCGCTTGTTTGCAGCCCCCGTTGTGCCTGTGTCCGAGGCCAGACGCAAACAGCCGCGCCCCCACATCTGCTCCTGCGATATTGCACGCACTATATTCGCACACGTTTGTTCAACAACAGTTTTAGTACCTCTATCCTATAGGTATTCTATCTATGCTCCGTATCGATCAAGGTAACTCGGGTATTGTTTTCGATATTGGTTTAATTTTGATTTTTAAGCAGTAGACATAAAATATATATTAGATTTGTTAATACGAACGTTTATAATTCAGAAGTTTAATAAGGGTCTTTATCGCGTGTTTTTATATTTACCATTTTGACGTTTCAAGCGCTTTGCAGAAGCTTTTGTCACGGAATAAGTGATGTTAATTCGATGCTACTGCCGCGAATCGAGAGTATAATCTGAAAAATGGAGACATTCTCTGCATAAAGTATGAAAATCAAAGCTCCATCAAAAAACTTTACAGCAATAATCTTAAAGTATTACGCAGTTGATGATGATGATGATAGTACCTATAGTGAAAAACAAATAAAGTCACAGCTGTTGTGTATTTTCGTCACAAATGCACGTGAAAACTACGATTGGAATTTATTATTCCCAAAGAATTCACGTGCAGGACCTAAACTATCTTCAATCTCATAATATTACATGACTTATGCTTACTAAAAATCTTACTGTAGCATGACTTTACCATTACCATACGCCTGAGTTTATTCATACACACATTCCTATCTTATTACTGCTTAGTAGAAAATCATTACGTAACTATTATACAATAGATTCAAACCATTGGAATAACATTCTAATTTTAAATAATTTTTTTTTGTGTTGGTGTTCAGCACAGGGCATTTGCCATTTTCTGTGTTTTTTTTAAGAGCCTTGTGACGTTACGAAGTTTTGCGAAATTGGATATTTTATGCACCACGTGACCGGCGCGTCACGCGAATTCTATGAAAAATACTAAATGATCTTGATACTTCGTCGATCTAAAACATACAAATATACTAATAATTATTTTAGATCTGTAGAAAATGGCATCGAATAAATTCCATTTTATTGAGTGGATTTTTTTTCAGTTTCATTCCGAAATAATTATTATATTAATGTTTTTATTTAATTGATAGGTGTTTAATATATTTTCCTAAATTCAAAATGGTGGATATTTTTATTTCAATATTTGAATCAATTATGTTTTATCTTAATAATATCAATATTTATTTTAAATCTGATTGATTATTTGAAATCAATTAAGTATGTACATAATTTTAAATTAAAACATTCATGATTAATAATTATATATATAAGAATAAAACTGAAAATAGTCTTATTGAAGTTAAATGTCCTCATTCATCTCATCTTATGGGCTCATTTTTAAACCGATTCTTCTGAAATTTGGTGTGTAGGTTTGTAATTAAATGTTTTTTTTTGTCGAATGTTGGGACTTTATGTAAGTTCGAAAGTCTAAATTGAACGTACTAAATACAAATTCTAATTATAACAAAACAAATAAATTATATTACCTATATTTAAGTTGCTTGTTTTGTTAGATGGTATATTTGTGTTTGAATAAATAAAAGTTTCGTTAATGAAGGTTTTAATTATGTTTAGGTATTATTTTTGTAGTTTCGAACTTTATATTTATTTTTATATTTATTGGTATCCATTTATCTACATATGTCATACACAGATGTAGAATATCCATTTATCTACATATGTCATCTTGAATAATTCCCATTATATTTTTATTTTGATAAACTATTTATTTTTATTTTATTACGAACTTATTTAAAATATTTAATTTTTATATTAAAAAAAACCAACCCGCACTTGGCCAGCGTGGTGAATTAAGGCCTAATCTATCTCGTCAAGAGAGAAGTCCCTATCCCAGCAGTGCGAACGTGAATAGGGGTGTTATTTTATATACAGGGCGTTCCAAAATTATGGGCCATGAAGGGGAAGTACCATATATATCGTTGATAGTGAATTTTGCTCAAAGAAGACTTCATTTTATTTTAAAAAGTAAGTAATTTAATTAATTAATTTACAAAAAAAATGTTTCATGTTTTTTATTTGATTAAAATAATTAATTTCACGTTGTTCCTTTCTTTTAAAATACTATGTTACTTAAGCAGAGTTATTATTTTTTAGCTATTCTTTCGATTGGTATCATAAAAATAGAGTTTTTTTTTCTACATGTAAGTCGGTTCGATTCCCAGACAAAGCAAGTAATTTTTAGAAAATCTATGAATCCAGAATTACTAACTTTTAAAAATAAAATGAAGTCTTCTTTGAGCAAAATTCACTATCTACGATATTTAAGGTACTTCCCCTCCATGGCCCATAACTTTGGGACGCCCTGTATTTATTAGAAAGGTTTACAATTATTATATATTTTAAAACAATTATTTAATGTTTACAATAAATAATATATTTATTAGAAAGGTACATTATTTATTGTTTACATATTGGATACTCGGTAAAAATAAGAACAAAAAATTACGGAATATTTTCTTTGTAATAAATATTATGGAAATCTATACTACAATTATCAAGCTGAGGAGATTGCTTGTTTATTTGTTTGAACGTGCTACTCAGGAACCGCGGGTCCGATTTAAAATATGATTTCAGTATTGGATAGTAAAATGATCGAAAAAGGCTATAAAACATAAACTAGTAAATAACGTAAAAACGCAAGCGCAGCTGTCGGCGGGTCGGCAAGTTAGTCATAATCTAAAAAAATCATAGGCATAATTACATTTAGTCGTTGGACGGTTTCACCAAAAAAAGTTGCCTTGTTGTTTTTTAATTAGGATAGATAACTTTAGATATGCAATCCACATCCTACAGCATAACCTCCAAATAAATAAGGTAAAACAAGATGACAATGATGTGGTACAATTCTTAGGCCAGCAACATTTTGTACAATTCTTAGGCCAGCAACAACAATAATTGACCGTTATCAATAAAAATAACAATTGATCGTTATCAACGGATCAACTTATGTCGGTCGTAGTATCGCAATAACACATACACGCACACTAACAGCGTTTTTACAGCAATTGACAGTCCCACACACTGACATTTTACGAAATATTTCTATATTTTATTCAAGAACAACCGACATAGGTCCGACCTCGACAAGCGCTCGCGCGGTACTAAATGGAAAAAGCCGGCTGAATGAAAAAACTACTAAATTATGGTAGTTTTATTTTATTCATAAAAAATTACCAAAACCGTTCTACAAATTAAAATTAATATCATAGTTTAAGCAAATGTTGATAAATATTTTGATATAAATATGACGTCCCATTGATTTAGAACTTCGGAGTTATTGAGGTTTGTTTCGAAGCATTTTTGGTCGATATTAAATTCGGTATATCTTTAGAATAAAAGCATTTAACGAAAATGTACTCTACTCTAAATGAAGAATAGGATATACGTAACATAATAAAAATTAGTTTGATCGCCCATATTCGTTAGAATCTACAAATTAGAGCTAAGAAAACAGGTCTTCGAGCGTTTTTTACGAAACATGTATCCGGAGAATGATTATTACTCAATATATAAACAAGTTATCTAAAATGTTTCTTACTACTTTTGTAGAGGAGAAAACGAACTATTATAAAGATGTAATTGTAATATCAAACAACTAACGCAAACCATAGAATTAGGACGAGAAAACCGAACAATTTCGCGATTTCACGTAATAGGCCTCTTAATTAAAACAAAATTAGGGAAAACATTTTATTTGTTTTGATAAGACGCAGTTTTGTCAGAGCGTCTACAAATTGCCAACAAATGTGACAAATATTTGGTCGAGATTTAGCGTGGCGGTTATAAGCGAAGGTAAGGGTGCGGTCCGCATATTCGGGCGAGTGTTGATCCACGCAATAAAGGCTGTATTGCAGCGCAAATATTGAGTTCTGAGTGCGCAGTGACCCCGACTTATTTCGTTGCTAACCCCTCTATTGACTCAATTGTCTCGCGGTAAAACCCGAGTTAACCTTATGGAAACATTTTGCTGTGACGTTCTTTGTAGTTCTATGATATGGTATCGGCATATCGCTGTTGAGTATCACGATTTCAAACAGGGCTTATCAGGCGGAACAATAGGAGGATACATGTGGACGCAGTACAAACGCACTGCGAGCCTAATCCTGCGCGGGCCGACCAGAGCACGCGCCGCCGCACTTCCGGTGGGTAAATTAACATTTCCAAACATTCCCGTATACGCTATCAATAATTGTGGAAGTAATTTAAGGGTTAATTAAGTTTTACATTATTTAAAAAACACAGAATGCGATCGGTACGAATTTCTGTAATCGAGTGGTTTAAAATATTTCTACGTTGTGCTATTCTAACGTGAGAACCATTTCAATTTGGTCAAGTTCTGAGAATAGCATCCATAAGATAACCAATAAGTCTTAATTTAGAGACCGTTTCAAGACAGTTTAGTCCCAAAACTATAATCATCAATTTTATTTCGACAAATTATCATTAAGTTTCATTTTATTATTCAAAATTTTAAAAAGCTTTAGCACCATTCACGCCACTCTTAAAAACCAATGCTTTTAAAATGAGTCACTCTTCAATTCCACATGAATTCAACGAATAAATCATTCGATTGAAATGTAAATAGGTGCGAATGAGCTCCGTTGTGGAATTAATATTTTGATTGGATTAATCTATTAGCACAATATCGCACTGCACAATCCAGCCGACCGCTCGATGCCTACCTATTAATAGAGTTAAGTTGTTTTCGTAAATGATCGAGTAGCGCCAACATAAATTCCAGATTAAACAGCTTATCAATAATACTGGGAAATGGGAATACATTTTTACGCTCGTGGACGTTGCTGAACACGAAGAGTATTGATATACAAATTTGTTTTCCGTAAATGTGAATATCTTTCGAATCTGTTGTAAGTGGAATACATTTGGAAATGTTTATAGATTCTTAAGTACCGATTGATTAGTAACAGAAAACAGACTTTATGGAATATTTATTCATTTCTTATTAAGACTTCAACGGACTTCGACTTCGAAACCTTTTCCATAGAAGATTTTAGAAATGCCTGTTCAAACTTATTAACGACTTTCAGGCTTATGGCATCTTTAAAATTTATGTTATTTACCGTGATTCACAAGTAATAGGTTGGCATTTGATGTAGCCCAGGTTAATGTAGCGGACAGGTTTAAAACCCGGAACGCGTGACACGAGCCCATGTTAATAGGGGCAAGGATATCTGGTCATCCACTGGTCAGAGTTAATTTCGTTTTTATAACACCACAAACCCGAATGATCTGTTTACTAGCGGTCCAGTAATAAAAAAAGGGTGGCCATTACGAGGTGAGTAGAGTCACCCAGTCGCCCCCTATCGGGTTGCAAGTGAAACGGATCGTGGGGGGCGGTGACAGATAACGAGCAATATGGCCGGTACTGCCAGACCGATGATATCATGATCCCAGGATTATTTCATTTCGTCGTCCCCTTTCTTGTCGAAGAATCGAAAGTCATTCTCGAGAAACAAGTAACAGGTTGATTTAGATTTTAATGCTCTTTTCAGTAAATATTACGTACTTGCTGATTTTTTATGCTATTAGCTAGAAAATAATATACTTGTTTGTTCCAATTACAAGTTCATAAAATGTCTGATGATATTAAAAAAATACACAATTGAATCTATATTTAATAAAACGAAAACTGCATAAACTTCTCCAAGTGTTGATATATTTTAAACATACAAACTAAATAACATGGTCACTTATTTGTTATAAGCCGGTAACCTGCCTTCCTATTTTATATAACGTTCGTATCTACTGAATTATAAACGAATAAAGACTTTAACAATATCATTTTCATACATCGAAAAACTAAAAGCTTTCTCAATTTCCTCTCACGAAAATGAAAAACTTATTTGAAATCAAAGTTGATGCCAGACCGACAGATAGCATCTATCTCTGTCTTTCATCATATCGACGCGATCGACGCTTCCATCATCCATCATATTTGGACATGTTTTCGAAACGTATTTGTTGAGTATCGTATCCGACGATCGCATTCATTATTCTGATTACGCCTTGGCAAACTCGGAATATTATTGACATATAATACACATACATATACCTATATAGTATATGACTATGTGGTCAGCAATGCTCGTTTATAGAAAAATAAAATAATTATTCAAAATCCAACTACATATCTCAGTCTTTCTCTGTTATTAATCTTTTACGGAAATTTCGTTCTATAAGTAGATACCGGTACGTATGGCTTAACCAAGATTTTATTTTTCAGCAAAATCTGATATTTCTGTAGGTATAATCCACTTAATCCACAGGGAGTGGATTTGAGTCCGTGCATGCCGTCGGGTCGCGTTTTGCCACGATGTCGGTGACACATCCATTATACTGACATTTTCCCGCCCTTTTTCCTGTCACTTTTGACAGGTTTGAAAGCGACTCCTCCTCGCCAATGTTTTGCACGATCCTCGTCCAACCACCTACGTATCTTATTTTATATTGATGAATGGAAAATATTAGTATCCAGTTATATAAATGCACACTTCTGAAGTTTTTAAACGAACCATTTAATTTCACTTCCGTTTGATATAGACTCCTGAATTCCTTACAAAACAACAATGGGACTCCCAGACCGCTTCGAATGCTTCTAGAATATGAACATTCTCCGTTTATGAACCGAAGTGGCGGATAGCGACCATTGTGTGTTCGCAATGCTTAGTTCACTGGACGAATCCTTTAAAGCACGATGATATCAATGGCTAAAAGCAAACAAGCTGTTACCGTCGCATCGTCAAATTGCTTTAGGCTTGGTACTGTTTTCTTAGATAAATAACAACTTTTGGGAAATTGTTACTACAATTTATCAGGCTTAGCCACTTGATTAATTACTTAATCAACGCCATCTATTGGTTCTTGCATGTCGCTCCCGGCTATCAGTCACGGAGCGTCGCTGGGTGTGAACGTCCTGCCCAAGTCCTGCCTCACATGCTACTGCAGTTATTTATTGAGGCAATCTTCTCAATTCTGTCGTGAAAAAAACATCGCCACCTGTGTAACGGCACCTCACGATTTATTACTTTTATTGGGTCCGGATTTACGCTGACGTAAACACCGGTCATTTTGCAGAGCCTATCCAGGCTGTATCGTAATGCGAAGGTTATTGAAATTTTGGACTAAATTGCTTTACCTGTTATATCAGATGTTCCTTGGGAGCTATAAATCTAATAATAAACCTTTTATTTTTCAGGTACGTTGGTAACTGTTAAACGAGGCGCAAATTACGTAAGTAAGACTAATGGCGCAAAATGTTTAATAAACACTCGGGCAGGCACTTGCAGAGGAGTAGGTAGTTTATAATGCGAGATATGAAATGAGTTGGGCACTTTGATATGCAGCATGGCGGCGCGCGGTGTCGGCCTGTAGAATAAGATTCCCGCGAAAATAATTTCCAAATGCGAATAACACTGCGTTTCGCTGAGACGGGTGGCGCCGATGAACTGTCAGTAATAAATGTCATTAGAGCACGTGACGTCACTCCGGGAACATGGCCGACGGCTCTCCGCATCCAATTATGTCTCAAAACTGCCGGACATAAATTTCAATAACACAATTTGTCACAATTTGTGGTATTACCCGAAAATTCCGAGCGCTTTTTGTTTTTTGATTGTGGGATAAAACCTCCGGATTCCGACTCCGCGAGCGCCAACGGAAACCATCGGATTAGGAGATTGCATTGTTTATGTTAACCCCTGTAATGTGTTTACCTTTTTTGCGCAAAAACAGCTGTTTGAATTACCCGCCCAAATAATAACGATACCTTTCCTTATTTTGGCTAAAAGTTTTACGTTTTAACGGGAGATCTCAGATTAATCAATGCTTAATAGTATTAATCCCTGAGTAACAAGGAAGAGATTCGAGTTAAATTGTAAGATTAGAGCGTCGACATCAAGGGAGTGTATAAATGATGTAAATGACACAAACTGCTAGAGGCTGTTCACCTCGGAGCTAAAATCACGAACAAGAATTAATCGCCAATGAAAATTTCCGACCAGCCGTGAAATTACAATTTAAGCGTCGCCTGTTTATATGATATTACAGGTACCTACAGCAGGTTACGGTGTAGCTGAGATGATAAGAGGCAGGCAGTTACCTACTTGCCTAACATCTTGCTTGATGCTCATTTTCGGTGTGTTAGCTATTTAGTTTATGTGGTTGGTCTCTTCAATTTAAACATCGAATTAGTGACGTGATGAATTATTATGTCATGAAGAACGTGCCCTATTAACTGCAAGTAATATACTGAGTAGGATGATTTAAAATTTAAACTTTCAAACCCGTGATGAGCCGTGCAAAAACAAAATTCTATGACCGTTAAAATATGAACGAACAAAATTCTTAAGGTAACTAATAACAATAACAACCATAGGTTTCGAGATAATATGACAAGGTATTAAATTTTTAAACTGAGAAAAGATTAAAAAAAAGGCAAACGTACCTACTCCTTAATTATTTGAAATTCCCACACTGGAACCTCAATTATGAAACCATACCATCATTTTGATTGCTTATCCAAGTTTGATTAGTTAAACAGTTTGAGAGTACTTGTGTAATCGCCTTTTGTAGACCGTCCGGCCCGAACGAAGCCACAATTAGGCACATACGTGAAGCCGTACTAAAACGTCGATACTTATTAATACTTGGGTAGGGACTTGTGTTACTTATCTACACAAATATGTTTAGCAAAATAATATCTGTTTATAAGAAAAGTGTATAAACTTTTGAAATGAATGCCTTTATAATTTACGACCAAATAAACTATCACATTACAAATGATTAAATAACTGTTAACTATAATTTCTGAGTTATTATAATCTTTACTAGTCATAGTAACACAACATGCACAAAAATTTAATATCATAAAGTCCCAAACAGATAACGAACACCATTACAATAATGTTCTCGTTAAGATAAGAGTAACACATGTTACTTATATTCTGAAAAGTGCAGTTAATTGATATGTAGTGCGGTATTATCTGTAGAGATAGTTAGTTGGTGGAGTCCGCCCGCCCCTCGTATGCCGGGCACGACCGTGGCGCGTGACGTATGAACCTCGCCCAGTGACTGTGCCGTATTCTGCGGCCAGCCAGCGCCATACTACATATTACGTATTCCAGAGCCCACCACTCAATCCTGCAGGCCAAGCCCACCACAGCACACTCGCAGTCCGTCGTCCGCACCAGCCGGTCGCCTCGACACACACATCTCAAACCCCATTAATTGTACGCCGATAACACGCACAGTTTTATAGCACACTCCGCGACTTTTATTTACGTTTTTATTTCGCGTCTAATGCAATTGCACTCAAGCAAAAACTGTTATTCTTTTGTTTTTAATGGTTTCGTGCGTGAGTGAAATGGAGGCTGCTCGTGAAATGGTGAGTGTGGATTTTTATTTTTTACGCGGAATGACTTTCGACGGTCATAACGACCAGATATGTCCACTTGAAATTTATTTATTCCAGGCCTAGCATACCGATACGAATAAACATAAACTAAAATTATATCATTCTTCATGTTGATATTTTACATCATTTTATAGAATATAAATTGAAGCATTTATATACATACAGCAATAAGCCGCACCTTCCGTCACTCAGGCGCATTGTCAGGCAATCAACAATATACGTCTGTTCTATTAAGCTATTTACGACGATCACAGTATGTGTCCGATGAGTATCTCTAGTGGACGCGTGTCGTTGAATAGATTGTCTTAATCAAACAACAATTTACTGGTTTATTGTCCTGGTTCTAACAAACATACTGTTATTGACATTTGAAACGGATATATTAATAAATATCAGAAAATCTCTATTATCATCAATAATCTATCAAATTTTAAATCTTTATTTTAATTTATCACATCCTTCTAAAAATAAAATATAAACTAATACGTGCTCTTCAATCTCGATGTACGCAAACAAATAAGGTAATTTTACAAGAAGTCATATATTACCGAGGGAGGCTCCAATTACCAAAAAAATCTTAACCTTTCTCTCTCGATAGCGGAAAACACGCTCTTAAATTTTCATGGCTTTGCGATTTCGGATATACCTGCATGGATGGTTCACTAGGGGACAATATATTTGGCTTACCTACCTCAAACCGCAGCTTGAGACCACAGCGGTAATATTTACCCGGAATCGGCATAGGTTGGTGGATAATGCTACAAAATACCAGGTGTTATTTCTGAAACATTCCTACGAATATGTTCAATAGCGATTGTTGAATAACATACTGATTGCCTGTGCTTGTAATTTAGGGGCTTGACGTCAGGAGCAAAGTCGTGAATATACCTACTGATAATAATAAAACTCAGGTTTTTAAATTAGGAAAAAAACATAATAGACGGACAAATTACGTTGGCACGCAGATAACGGAATCGATTGTGCAGCTTCCCTCGGATAGATAAGAGCTGATAAGATAGGTGCTCTATCGCGAACCGCCCCCATCATGTCACTTAGGATCCTGTCACGAAATAATCAGTAGCAAAAAGGTTTCTCTATCGATAGGGTTTTTGCGGTTTTCGGAAGGTTCGGATAATATAAAAACTTTTTCCCCAATCCATGCAAAAATATGATAAAATCTAATGTGCTTTATAAATGTGTTTTTATACATGAAACTACATTTTTATCTCAAAATAATATAACTATCAAAATAGTACCTATAACCTACCTATCAAAACCCAATATTCGATTTTCTATTTTAAAGTCTTCCAGGGACGTTATTCAAAAGATTAAAAACAATTATTAATGAATGAAAATAGTCATTCACTCATATAATAACAAAGAATTTCCCAGTAATTTTTCTCATAATATAGGGTACATGTTCATTGAGAACACATTATTGACGACATCTTTCCACGGTGCTTATTTTGAGTTCCTGCGGGGCTAATGATTTTTTACCGCAATTAAAAAAGCTTTCCATGATTAGGTATGAAGCTTATAGAAGTATTCAAAATTATGAGTAGTAGTATTTATATATCTTTAAGTAGGTACCTACATTTCCGAGTGCACCCAGGAGTCCTGATTACTCTACTGCTCTGCCCGGCTTGTTACTAAGCACTACTATTCATAGTTTACAATACACACTTCCTAGAGCAAGGAGTGTGCAGTATTGTTTCATAACAACGCCTTTGTTGAAACGTAGCTTTACCAACTCAAAGCCTGATTTATTTCTATTAAATGAAATGTGTTTTTCTGAAAGCCTTTCTGTAAAACACGTGCAAGAGAAAAGGTACTTATAATTGTTCACCGATCAAGAAAGTCGTCATCGACCTGGTTTGATGTAAATGCCATATTTTTTTAGTACGAGTATATTTAGAAATCTAGCACCCGTAACACAAGCTTCGAGCTTACCACGGGGCTAGATGTCGCTGTGTAAAAATTGTCCAGCAATATTTATATTATATTATATTATTTCATATGTATCCCAAACGGATTCAACGATAAACCACATGAAAAAAAAGTGTGTGGTCTCTTGATTATTTCAGCAACGGTTCAACAAACTACATAAAATGCTGATTTGAGATATTAACTGATGCTGAAATTATTAACATTTCCACGAACTCTGTTCAAGTTTAGCAAAAAAGCTAGTAACAATAATGTCATGATCAATTAGGAACAGTCATGCGAGTGGGCAAACTCTCTAATTATCTGTAGTGGCTGCCTCAAAACTCCGATATCCATTAGCAAAGTTACTCGCGGGCCATGTTACACCGTCATTCGATATTAGTCATCTACGAGGAAAACCAAACAAAGAACATACTTGGAGCCTACTTTTACTGGTTGCTATCGGTTGCTCATGACGATAACCTAAGAAGTCTTTTGTTAGAGGTATCGGCTTCGTCATAATAGATTTACTATTCGCTAAGTAACATGGATTTAGCGAGCTTTTGCTCTTTTATGACCGTCAATGAGTGAAATTGATTTATTTCTAAGAGCATAAAATAATACGTTGTAGGTACGACTACAAAAATAAGTTATAAAGCTACCCATATGAAAATTGAATTATGTTCTACGTGGAAAAGATAAATGAGCCGCACTTTGTTTAAAGTGATTCATTAAGATATAGATAGGTAAATGTGTCATTTTAAGTTGAGACTGAGAAAAATTATGTAATATCGTACATCTATTAATTTTTAATTATTTTATTGAGCGTCCCACAGCACAAACATAAATACTCTCTAGTAGGTAGATAATTAAAAAAGAAACCTTGGTTCGACTCTAAATAATAAAGTCCTGAAAATAAACAAAAATGCATTGAAGGTTGGGTTATCAAAACCTACTTAGACTTCATAGAACAAAGCATTCGGTATGTTCATCGTCAATCATACTTGGCTAGCTGTTTCCTTTATAATCCGCCGTTGAGTAGCGCGAACACGATCCTCGTACAAATTGATTGAAAGCGACATTTGATATAAAATTGTGTTGTGATTGATGCGACCCCACCTCGACGCTAAGTGCTCTGTCGTGGTGTACTTACCGCACACATAACATCATCATCAGGCTGTCTATGTGACAAGGAAATCTCTTCTAAACCGTACCAATACTCTTTTTTATTTTTACGTTTTGTAAATAACTCTTTTTATAATGTTATGCCACAAGTTTGTTATAGTTATCGATTCGAGCTATAAACTTTTAACTTCAGTTCAGAAATACATGTCCTTTTACTTAGGTTATAATTATAAGACAACATACTGTACTGTGTGTGTAGTGCTGTTAGATAATTGATTTAATAAGTGTGTAGAGACAATAACGTTCTACCATCATTAAATTTATTAACAGTTTTAATACGAGTAGTGAATGTCCGACGCTGTGTTTGCGATCTCCAGTCCTTAATCAAGAACTTTTCAGTCCCAATACATTGATTATCTGGACCTAAAATAATAAAAAAACTAGTCTGTAAATGACGCAGTCAATATTAAAAATAGTTCATAAATTATATAATAAGTCTTATGGATAGGTATTAGCACTCTTTTTAATCAAAAGTTTGGCCGTGACAGCTCGTCTCTTTTAATAAAGTTTTGCAGACGTCCTTTAAAACGAAACCATATTTTTTAGATAATTCTGCAAAAGGGTGAGAAGATGTTCGACAAATTACTTCGCCGGTACGCTTAATTTACTTTACAAATGCCTTTAAAGTTTTCAGCTGAATATTCTATCGGGTACCAAATTCCTTATTCACAGAGCGAACCTACTTTAAGCATTTATAACCTCGAAGAATGTAGATAGCAAATGCACGTAGCTGTGAAAATAAGATAAATCATTTGAATGTACTTAGGTTCTTATCTACTTTATGGTATGTAGATTTATTTGGTTTTTATGGAAGCAATAACGTCGAACTTTGATAAATATTTATCGAATATAATTGATAATATTTATTTAAATTAAGATAAATTGAAAAATTAATTAAGCTTTTCCTATGTGATTCGCTGTATTGTACTACCATGCATAAATCACACACATAGGACCAGTGTTACGTCGCAATATTATATACATATATATGACTTTAAGTAGTTTAGCGATCCATCCATCACACTGCGGATTCATAACAGTTCCTCGTTGCAGATGTCTCATGTATAACAGATGTGTAATACAGGTGGCTCTGGGCTTAGCTGCCGTCGCTGTCAGTATTAATTTAGGCAACTGCATTCCAAATGCGCTTACGGGAATACAGTTTGGAATTCACCAAGTCATCGACCGCATACAAGCAGACAAGTCAGTCTTCCTCATAATTCATAATCTTCAAAGAGTATCGCGTGAAAGCTTTAAAAATAAAGTGTTAAAATGTTTCATAAAATTTTCACGGTAAAACATGTATGGGGCTCGGGCTGTCAACGGGGTGGTATCTGCCGCGGGCATTAAACGAACTTCCCCGCAAACTCATCCTTTAAGAGCCACGCCCTGGCAGCGGGTGAACGATGACGTGATTCGAAGGCGATATATCGCCGTGCAGGGTAATATTGTGTCGCGAGACGAACTGATAGCTCCGGCCCTTAGCAAAAAATAAGGTCGACCGTTTACACGAGAGCAAAGGCCTTAAGTGACAGATACTAGATAAATGTTACGGCGATAGATAAGGGTGGAACACATAAAAACGTGCTCGGTGTCGTATAAAACCGTAGCTAACTTTGTATGCGAGGATGGAGGTATTGAACATCGACGATGAGCATGAATGTAATTATTGCAAGTATCGGGGAAGTAAGTTTGTGAATTCTGGGACGATCCCCATTTCATTATGCAGGAGTGAAGCGGACAGGCGACGCGGCGCGGGCGAAACTTAGATTGAAGGCGGCGACGCGAGCGCGTGCTTAAACTGTATCCTCGCTCACTTAGACGAAGATTTACGACAACTTTACGCTCAACCGCCCACGATACCGCGCGGCTTATCGCCACCAACAATCGCTTTACAGCTAACGTGTCGCTATCTCCAACACATTTGGTTATTTTCCATGAATTGTTTATACCTAACTATATGTCATGTTAAAAAAAATATGCGCGAACCGGGAAGCCTTATCGCTTGTTGAGCAGCAGACATCCTATCATGGTGTGGACGGAAGCGCGCCGTGGGCGGCTTCCGTCGGCGCGTGCGCTGCGCATGTCCGGCGCTCGCTGATACGCGAGACGCGAACCACAATACTTACCGCACAATATTAGGTTACAGCTTACGAGTCGCCCGCGTTGAATTACAAACCAACCGCAAATACCGAATATCGTATTGATTGGTCTATATTTAAACTTACTACTCGAGTTACCGGTTAAAAGTTGACTGCCAGTAATATACGGCTCGTTCCAGCAACATTTGCAACAACCGCGCACAATAATAAACAGTTAAACACAAATGTAGAAACCTCACAATTGCTTTAATTACCGCCTCCGTTACCAAATCACGAGAAAATTCACGCCCTTAGCCCTCCACAGCACAATGCGGGAAATGGAAGAAGCCTGTGAAAAAGCAAATTAAATTAATTGTGATGTAAACGAGGGTAGGCCGGTACCGTTCGCACTGTAAATAATAATAGATGGTGCGAGCTTCGAACCGCACCCCTTTACAATACTATTTTATTTGCCGAACAAAGTGCTAGTTGGATGTTTGTGCAATTAGGTGAAACTAATTGGTTATCGTTTTGTGAGTTCTCGAACTTTTGGCGTTAATATATTCGATAAATTAGGTAGGTGCGTAATTAATAACAGATTGCGGTCAAGATTTGGAGGTGAAAGCTATATGAGGATTTATTGAGAAAACATCGCGTAGGCAGTAGCCGCGAGCCGAAATAGCTGGAGTAAGACGTCGATCCGTTTACAATTTGAGCTTTACAGCGGGCTATTTCCATCACTCCATCGAGCGAAACCGATAACTCTCTTATGGATTTATGCTTCAATCTGGACCTAAATAAAACCTTTTCTTTTCTATATAATAAGAATTGAATTTATTTATGACGTTTTGTAAGTTTATTGTAAATGTTTTGTTATTTTGTTTAAAAGTTTCCTACCGCAAACAGACTTTTCCTGCAGCTGGAAGAAAATTTAAAAGAAGAATAAATCTCTGGTTTCCAGTTACTCACTCAACCTGGGTGTGATGTGTGCATTCGTGCTCGGCCCATCACAACCTCCTTGAGTGAGCGATTGTGACAGAGAGGAAACAAGTATACAGATGAGAAAAAAGAAGACAGAAGAACCAATTATGTAACTTTCAATAACTTTCAACTATTTAAATATCCTAAAATTTGCCCGAGTACAATCTCTGTATAGTTTTCAAAGTAACACAAAAACACCAACTGCTTTGTATTTATCTGTTATCAAAACGATGTATTTTATTTTGTATAAAATTTATTAAGATCGTTGCGATCGAGGTAAATAATGTTTGATAGAGAAACGATTGGCTGCCACGAGTCAGCTAAAATAGCAACACGAATGTACAGAAAACAGGCGCGCATCTATTGCGTGATTTATACTTGCCCGCTACCGATTCAGAGGGTTACGACATCGAAAAGTATTAAGATTATAGCAGCAAACAATTTTATACGATACCTACCATTTTACATTCTTCATTTAAAGTTTCAAATCTAAATATAAGGCAGAATTTGTTAATTGTGAATTTTATGGATATTTTAGTAAACTACGAAAAAATGGAATATGTTGGTTGAATGTGTTATTTTTCTCAAAATTACACGGGGCTGGCACATAAAGATTAATAAACGTAACTTACAAATCACTTTTCAACTAAATACGTTAGCCAATTTATTGTAGGTATACTTACTCGTAATACCTGTAATATTATGAACATAGCTTAAGTAAGAACACTAAAATCCATGACTTCAACCTGCTTTGAAATGCACAAACTTTTTAACTTTCGAACTAAGTTTATTATTAAGTTTTGAATATAGAATAAGACGATAAAGCAGGAGAATAGAACAGAAAGTGCATTGTATTGCGACGTCAAAGTGAGTTGGCAAACATCGTTACTCGAAGCGCACTCGGTCTGCGTCAAGTAAATGCTTTTATCCTGTCCCACGTTGCATGGTTATTGTCCACCCTCCCTGAATAATGGAGCTGTGATATCTACGTCTCAATCATACGTTCTGATTTGAAGTTAGGCCTCACCACCCATCTCGGTGTATCAATGTAAAGATAAATAAAATAAAATATGTGTAGATAAATAAAAAGGCTTGTGTTACTAGGTATCTGATGTACTTGATATAATATACACACATAGATAGATATTTTAGGTTTCCATATTTACACTCGGAACAAATATTAACAGATCTTATATAAGTTTGTCCCGAGGCGGGAATCGAAACCACAACCTCTTGCGTCGCAGGTGGACCTTCGCCCGCTGTCACAGAGGTCATCGACATAGATATACGTATATTGTGAAGATGTAAAGTTTGTAATGTTGTTAGGTTTTGGTAATCTATAATTATACTGAACATATAGTGAAAATCATTAATACAAAGTAACTTTTTTTTAAGAGTTCCAAATCCATACGATAGATATACACGTCATAAGCTAACATAAGATATTTATAATTTACACGCCTTATCTGACTTTCCTATGGAGTACTTTATGTTCTTTTTAATTAATGAACTTGTTAACACAGTATTTTATAGCATTTACTATAATATCATATATTTAAATAGAATTAAAATAACCGTATTTAAGTTGTCATAGCATGTAAGACACAGAAATAACACAGTCGATAATAACGGAGAAGAATGTATTACCAATCAATATCTAGAATCGAGATTTGCAATAATTACAGATCACTTATTTGCTACATTATTTAAACGCCTCAGTGCCATATTAGGAATCGTACGTCTTAAGCCCTATTGCACCTGCATGATCGCTTCATGTCGCATCGAATCTATTAACATTCTAGAACATTCCACGGGACATTAAAGGTTATAAGTTACTTATTAATATAGTAAAGGTTAAGTTATAGCTCAAGATACCCTGATCTAAAAGGTTTTTATGAAATACAATCATGGTTGCTGTGTTGTAACATAGTCTTGATATGAGATTTTTAATCATATAATCTAGGGTTGTTATTTCATTTTGTTTATTTGAAACATACTTTATCTTACAATTTCTTCCAAGCATCCAATTAATCATATAAATAAGCTAATGAAATTCACAATTCAACAAATTAAAAGTTTCTACAAACCGTAGCCTATATCAATACAAACGCGCAATTTATTGGTACTAAAGGCCCACAACCATAACACCTTAGATTCGGCACAAATCCTCCAAGTGTCTTACACGTGCGGTAGCGGTGTTTAAACGCACTAGGCTTATCCGTAGACGTTGGCAGGAGCACTTGTAGAGGCTGCCAGGAGTGCTACGCTAAGCCGTTATCCGCTACGAGTGCTACGCCGTAGGCGTCTACACGTGAATTATGAAACCTCCATTTTGGATAAAATGGTAACAATTAATGTCATATTGTATTAGACAACATGCTTTGCGTCGTATTGTTCAAGCAATGTTTTATGGGTTCTATTGGGGACATCGGCTTCCAGAAACGGGATGTTACATTGATTTTTGTGATGATAATGACGAGTGTTTTATACATAATATATTGAACACACAATTAAATATTGTAAATCTAAGTATTAAAAAACAAACAAGGCAACGTACTCGTACAATAAATAATAATGAGAAAATAAAGATTACTCGTATAATTGAAAAACTTTGGTTCAAATAAAAAAACTGAGCTTTATTGAAATAAAATTGTAATCTAGAGGATAGATATATGTTTATATATAGCCCACTAAAAATAAAAATAAAACTGTGATGAACTACCTATAGAGACCTATTTGTTCTAGTAAAATTATTTATCGAACTAAATTATACCTACTGTAATTCTGTGGCGGAACGATAAACACTTCTCTTATTATTATATCGGAGTGTTCGCTCACTCCGCCATAATGTCGCCTACACATGAATAATTATGAATCCTATTTGGAGCAGGAATACTCTAATAGTGTTAGGAACACCTACATATGCTCCCAATGGATTAACGTATTAGTCTAAGCCCGGCTTTTACGAATCACCAAGTTTCAAAGTCGGAATTACTTTTCGACTGCCAGATAAAATATACTATGAAGATAGATAACTTATTATATATTCGTAAACATAATATTCAAATAAAAAATAATACTAGTATTATCTCGTATAACTATTAATTATAAAGGGAATATATTTTGTGTTTGATTGTTGGTTTGTAAGATTGATGCATTAGGCTACTACTAGAGACTAGACCAATCCGAAAAAATATTTTACAATTAGATTCTAACATTATCCCTATAGGTATGATTTGACGGCTTGAAATTATATTGATTTTAAGTAAAAAATGACTTAAAATATTTGAGAACTGTACAAATTACAATACAATATGAACAATATTTCGCGTACACGTAGCAATAAACGCAAGCAAAACACACAAGCAAACAAACTTCACCGCTTTGTTTTTTCGGCAACGTATCTTTTGAGTAAATCAACAAACTCTCATCCAGTAAATCACGCCGAGAGTTCTCTATTAACTCGTTAGGGTATGTAAATGTAAACGGGTGCTCACTTCGTCTCACGAGACTATTAGCATTAGCATTTAGCTCAGAGGAAACCTCGATAAAACTGGGGTTTGTACTCGTCCGCCACCCCTGCGCTGGACGGCAAGTTGCAGGGATGCAAGCAAGCGGTCGTGACGAAACTAGCTAATATTCTTTAATAACGCTATTCGGCGGAATAATAACGCTCTATAATTTATAGAAAGTTATTATTTTCACCACGTTTCTTGGTTTCTGATACCCGAGAAATAAAATAATGAATCTTTCTAGCTTGTTAACAATAAAACGTTTTTACTTGAAACTATGAAATCTGTGATTAGGGTAATAAAATAATCTAGTTCCATTATCTTTATCCACCTGTTTAGTTGACAAACGTAATATTGTTTAAACGACGCTCTTCTAATCTAACAGAGTAATTGTACACCGTAATAATAATAAAAGTTAATACAAAAACATAAGTGTTATGCCGCGACAGAAGCTGTAAAGGACACCGGTAATTGTTGGCACAGCTTCTTAATTCGCAAGCCAGTTTAATATTGTTCTTTGAATCATAGTTTCAAATGTATGTTTTAATGTTTCATCTATGTATTTAAGTTGTACTATAATATTTTAAAGCTAGAGTTTGTTTGATCGCGTTAATCTCAGTAAGAAAACTCTAGTCCGATTTGAAAACTTATTTCAGTGGTGGTTTTTTTTAGTTTGGACATTTAACAAGGAAGGCTATATTATAAAAACGATATGTACATACATATATAACGTAAAAAAACGTAACCGAAGCTGCCGGTGGGTCGGCTATTATAAAAAGTGAAACCTTTTATCTTTAAAAAAAATAGCAAATTAGATAAGTATAAACAACGTTGAAAACTTATCCATGCTAGTCTAGTATCCAGATAAAAACTTTATGATAAAAAATACGTATCGTTTAGTTAAGCCATCTTGTGTTAGCTATCTAACCGTATAACGCGGCTGGTAGGTAATTTGGCAATTTGGCAGCAACAGCCGATGGCGACCAATCCTTGTAGGTAGGTAGAGCAGACTGATCTATACGATTTTCCATATAAATAATCGTGTTGTTATTCTCCTTTTTCATAACCAAACGAATTATACAGAAAAAAATTATAAACGTTAGCTTAAGTTCGTTTGTCATATTCAAGATATGGATAAGAAATATTGAAAAAAGAAAATAACTAAAAATTAAGATTTCTTTCCGTCAGAATTACAACAAGGATAAGAACCAGTTTTAAGTGTGTGTGAGAGAGATGTGTATAGTCACATAAATAAACTTCTATAAAATATGACGACTTGAACTGACAGGAATATCGCAAATGAACAAGTTTTCCCAGTACTATACTTGAATATATCCCACCTGACCGATGACTCTATAGAACAAGGACGTGACTCCTAGTTCGCAGGAGTTGTGCTCCGGTATCCAGTAATTAATCAACTTGTTTAGTTGCGATTGAGGTTTATCACTGCTGCCACTAATTGTGAAACTTCGTCTGAGCACAGCGCTGAAATTCAATTGCCGTTGCTCTAAATCCGACTCTATATTTACCCAATCTGTTATAAATTATGTGCGTAATATAAACATAGGCTGAATATTTCGCCACCTCATTGTCATGCACAACAAACAACCTCAACATATTTCACGACGTTATTTTCGAGCGATTTAAAAATCCCGCTGTGGTATTTCCGAGACGTTCAAATTCCGGGCGGATTTGAGACCGACGCGTTGCTTAAGATAAAACAATTTCACTTTGCAGATTAAATAAAAAGGCCCCTGAAGTCACTCACGGCACAAAGTCGAGTGCAATTTTAGGACGGAATAAACCCTCGAGGAAATTTTAAGGTGTTTACGAACATCTGCATAGGGAAGGATGTTTACTGCCTCCGGTTGGTCTCAAAACAATTTATTTGAAAGGTGTCGCGGCGCAATCCACTCAGCGATCTCCGCCGATACAAACATCTAGCCTGATATACCTGAGTGTAAATCACTCCAAGGAACTAACCCCGACCCATTTACCTAACCGCACGAGTCTCAGGGCCCCGTCTTCAGCTACCGCCACTCATGATATTGCAGATGCTTTGTTGATTGATGTACCTTCAATTGGATTGTCATTCAATAGAAAAGTTATAATTTGGGACTCTGATTTTGTATAAGGACATAGATACCGGTCGTAAGCATAAGCTGAGTTCTCAGAAATCAAATTAAAGGACCTATTTTACAAAAGTTACGAACAAAAAATATTTCAAATTTAAAACCGCAAGATGTTACAACGCAGCACCTAAGCTATAAAAATGCGAAAGACGTGATAAGGTTTATACGAAAATGTAATTTATGTTGTCATCAAAATACCAAGTTTTTATTTCATAGCGATTTAGTACCTTCTTTTGTTTTGCTTAAATTTTACTCGTAAGTGAAGTGATGACCAAGAATTTGTTTCAATTATTCCACAAGTAGGTTAGGATCCAATTAAGTTGTTGTTGGATCTAATCTATTATCCATCGGTGAGCGACGTCAGTGGAGCATTGAACCGCACTCGGTATAAATCAATATACGGCTCTCTAGGCGTTTACGTGTTAAGTATTTTACTGACCAATTATATTAAGTGAATAAAAGCTTTGATTTTGTCAAGGCATTGAACTTATCAATTCTTTTAATTATTCAAGTGTTCAATTATCTTATGACACATTCATATTTTATAAATTTAATAAAAAAATATGTCTCCGTGAAAATATAGCTATTGTTCTCACGAGAAATTAAATAATTAGTAAGAATAAGGAAAGACCCAGAATCTAGTCCACTTTTATTATTTTAGAGACGGCACGCGACGACTCTGAAATTTACTTAATTATGTTATAAAGATACCAATCTGAATAAAGTGGGTACTGTTGGGAGTTCTTGGGATCAGCCGACAATTGCCATCTTATCGTTTCTCTTTAAACTTTACATCCATATTTAATTCTGCAGCTTTTACTGTCTGGGTTATATCTGGTAATATTTTATTTAGATAAAGTTCTATTTTGATAGCAATTTATTTACATATAAAAGCTTGTTTGAGTAAGTGTTTTAAAACAATAAATAAAATTATCTGTTTTAGACACCTGACGCATAAAGAAGGGCGTTAATTATTAATCATCTACCTATGGCATCTTGGCTTACAGGAATAAACAAATTTGATGCGGTTCCTTAGCTTCAATAGGTTGTTATATCATGGGATGTATGAAATATTAATACCTAATTTATCCTTTGATCTACCCAAAAATATAAATTCATGAATACGTTATTAATCGTATTAATGTTGGCTTTGATATACTTAGTAAAGTGCCCGCTGTGCGTTCTTTTAGAAAATTATTTATTTCAGTCGTTAACTTTCATCAACGAGCGTCCAAAACCAAAGTCGTATCAATGGATCTTTTTATTATAAATAGTTGTAGGTTTTATTTTGAGACTTGAGATTGAGATTTTATGTTTTTAGAAAAAGGTATCATTTCCAGATCATTTATTTAGGACCATCAATAGACTGTGGTTATTACAATCATTTATCTATAGCTTAAAACTATTCTATATTTAAAATAGTATTTTTATATGATCCAGTTATCGTACTTTAAGCTGTGGCAGTGTAGCATAGCACACACATGTAGGTGCAGTCTCAATCTCGTTATCGGAGGACCGAGGCTGAAATAGAAAACGGCTGGTGATTAATTGCCAATTACTTCGCCGGGAGTAATTCCCGTGCCCACTTGTCGCCTGCCGATAACTCGCATATTATTTTTCAACAGCAAACAAATTGATCGCATATTCCATGCGAGAAGAGTCTACGTTGTGATTTGTTTTCGTTAATCCGATGAAAAGGAGGTGTTTTATTTTTGACCGCTTAATGTATCTATTCATCTGTATCTGGATTTTCTCATTAATTTTACTTAATTTATTGTATAAAATAATTTAGAGGGTAATCAGTTGTTATATATATTTATTTAGTTAGAACTATATAGATCCAGAGTTCGTATTCGATTATTTTGCTAAACCAGATTCCTTAATAAACCCATACAGTATCCTGTATCTTTGTAGTTCATTATATCCCCCAAACATCCTAACTTGGGCGTTACATTTCGTCCCTGATGCAAAATTGTAATTTGCTATGATATAACTCAATATTTAGCGAAGTGTAATTGAATATTTTTCCAATTTGTCGCGCGTAATGGGGCAAGATTGAGTTGACGGTCCCTAGCGAGCCCTTCGAGGGCGAACGCCGGCCACAGCTCCAATTGTTTCTGCAGCTTCTATAAAACTTGTTTAACAGAAATGGATTATGCACTTGAATGCTTGGATCATTTGTTCGTTTTTAATGGATTAACAGATCATAATAAATAAATATTGCCGGACAATTTATTCAGCATCATCTAGCCCTGTGGTAAGCTCATATAGTCTGTCTAACCAAAGATGGCCCTGAAAAACCCCGGCAAATTCAAAAAAATTTAGTATGGCAATACATTAAATAATGTGATAACTTGGAATAACATAATTTGATACTTTTCTATTATTCTAAATAAATATCCTTACATTTTTTTTTTACTCCGATATAAACAAGTAATATTCTTCAGATTACCTACACGCCTAGGGTGCATCTTAGAAATATCTTAGTGTAAGTAATAAATAAAAGTCTCAATTATTTAAGTTTTTTTTATTCATCGTAATCTAAATCAGAATTTTGCATCATAATTCATTTTACTTCAATAAAATGTTTCTTTTTCCAAATATGTAGTAATGCTATTTAGCTATCATAAAAGAAGGCAACAGTATTATAAAAAGAAAATAAAAGTCGAGAACCACAAAAATGGGATCAAAGTATATATCAAAATGTTTGTGCACTACAAACTTAGGAAATCAACCACATTATGTAAACAATCCTGTTTCTGCAGAAATTCAGCTTCTTTTTCCTGCTGCTTCTCCTGATACATAAATATCATACAGAATAACAGCCTTCGCTCGCTACCGTTGATTGTTTGAGGCATTTTAACACGCAAAATTCTCAAAATGTATTTTTAATATCCACCAAAACATCAAGGAATAGTATTGCCACACACCGAGACCAATTTTCCCTAATCTTTTAAAGTCAAATTTTTATGGATGTACCACACGTAATTGTATATTTATCCGATTTATGATTTATAAAAAATTAAAGAATTACTTCTTAGTGAACTATAATTCGTTAGCAAGTATTATTATTTTTTATCACCCTGACTTAACCCCGTTATAGAGCATAATGTCCGTAGGTGGAAACACATAATGTATTGCCATGTGAAAAGTTTCGCAAAAATGCCCAGTGCCAGCTTTTGTTAGACAGACTCTAGCTTGTAATACGGGTGATGCTTATAATGAATAAACAGTTGTGGAATTCTATTGATATCTCGCTCTGCTTCTTATGTGAGTGAAGAATCAAAGCAAATACGAATATTAGTGCTATTTTAGGATGACAAAACTATGTAGGTAATCTGCCTAATTTTAGAGGCTAGGCAAAGAACTATACAAATAACTAGGAAAATTTCTAGTTTATAATAATTCTGGGCGTCACATTCATAAATATCTACTGAAACTTTAGGTAAAACTAAATGTAATAGTTTGTTTCCCAGTACTTTCCTTTTATCTTCATTTACGAGTTTCTTAACAGTAAAACATGAGGTTAAAACCGAGTAAACTACTATTCGTAAACTTTAACAACAGGGTCTATTCGCTTTGGAACTGTAACTGGCGTTCGGAGATTTCCGGAAGCTGGATTTTAAGTATTTTATGATACGTTATTCCATCTGCAACTCGCAATAAAATACCTTAATGTTTTTTGTACTCGTACCAAATTATATCTCAATTCATAAATCACGTAATTATTATGAAATGAATCAAATATTTCGCCATCTTACAATCCCGTTATGTGTAATGCCTGTAGATAGGTACAACACTGCTAAATCCCGCCATCACACATCCTTGAGCATAAAGTATGCCAGTCACGCACTGTTTTGAGTCAACGAAAAGACTCATCTTTCATCACCCGATTTCCTCCCGAATAGGTTTACGATATATCCCGGTAATAATACTCAATCATTATGGTCTGGAGCGGAACTTCCTTTCTCTGATATTTTATAGCTCAGTGGTATGATAAAATTCTTTCAAACTTGTCGGTATAGTGCATGCATATGATGCTGTTTTACAAATCGAATGCACCGAGTGAACACAATTGATGGACTTACCGTAAAACACTCCAACATTGCCCACATTTTTCGAATAATTACAATTTTTGTTATTTTTTTGTATGGGGACACAAGTATTTTCTATTCGCATCTGCAACTATAGGATATTTTGCATGTATTATTTTATTAGATTTTGTTATTCGTCAATATTAAATCAAGTATTTTATTATTTTTAAAGGCGGGCAATGTTATCTCGACTTATTGCCAACATTGCCCACGTTGATTTTTGACGCAAATATCTTCTCTCCGGCCTCTAATCAGCTGACAGCAAAACCTGTAGAAGAATTATGACCAAAACTGGCCATTACTTTAAAACTAAAGCGAATCCATGACAGGTTTCCTACCAAAATCCATGTTAGGCTAGTTGGGCAAAATTACCCTGACCTTGTTAGCATTTTCCATACAATTCGCTTTTCGCCTTTAGTAAAGTGATAGGGTTGGTACATCTCAGTAAACTGTTCTTGACTTTTTATTTCTTTTTATGTTAATAAAAAAACAAGATTATCTTCTATTGAATTATTTAAAAAACTTTAAAGTAACATGTTTGATTCAACAGATTCACATGCAAGTATTAACATTTATTCCGTGTTATTTTTAATACATTCTGGTTCCAATCTTTCGTCTTGACTTTCTTTGACGAATTCGAGATTTGTTCTTGCTTTTAAGAAATAATAAACATAAATTATCTAAATAATCAAGATAATAATAATTAGCAAAAAAAAAAAAAAAACTCGGATGTGTCAACCCTAAGCTTATTTTGACTGCGGGCAATGTTGTCAATAGTAGATCGCAAAAATACTAGATAACTTTGCCCACCTTTATAACTTTAGTTATACAAGAGCTGCATCAGTGACAATAACGGTATAATAATACCTTAAGTTTTTTGTACAACATAATATAAATTAAACTCATCTGTGTTTTCTTCATCACGCACAATCCACTTTTGAATTTTCACCAAAATTTGCCCGCAAAAATACACTCTGTCTTTGACGAGTTCCAACAAGTTACTGAGTGACGTTAGCGTTACATCCAATAGACAGTGGTGCTAAACACAAAACCTATTTTCTACCAAAGTCAATAAATGTTACCATAGTATTCAGATATTTTTGCTATTAAAAGTTTTGCTTAAAAATTGGTCTTCGGGCAAAATTACCCTCGGTGGCAATGTTGGAGTGTTTTACGGTATTTGAATTTTGAGCACGTAGCGTAACTAAACGATTGTAATAATCAAGTACATTTGTTCTAACTCTTTCTACTATAGCTACTTAAGTATATACCTACCTACTTAGGTACATAAAACTAGACGAGTATTTAACACTAATTATAGGTCTATTGGTTTAAATTTACAAGTAAGTATATGTATATGCTATAAACTTAAATAAGTTCTAGTTTACCATATTCACATTATTGCATTTTGACGTGGCAATAGCAACGTCGAAGACGCCTGGCGTCACGTCGCGGTTCATTCCAGAGGCGATCGCCAGCAGAATACTAATATACTCAGCGATCCCGTGTAATTCCGACCGTATTCCATTCTGCTTGCCGCCGCTCGCGCCGATTTCACCAACCACCATGTTGAATATGTTATTCATTAATAAACGACTAGCCAGAGCAATAGAATTTATTTGTAAAATTTGCTCATACTCATTTAATTATACAAAAACAAAATATCTTTGTAAAGATACCTTATCGCTCTAAACATGATACTTGTACAAAGTAGAAAGAAATTTTAGCGATATCAAATTGGGCATCCTTTGTAAAGCCTCCCCTCGGTGCTGTATCATGACAATTTCTTTGTTCTTCCATGACCCGAAACCCGGAACGGCTGGGATCGTAAAGCCCTATGGACGACATATGAATCAGCACTACTTGGTAATTCGTCTCGGCCTGCGGCGAAATAAACTCAGCTTATCGCATAACATAAATTGGCAACACGTCGTTAAGGCGACCCGTACACTGCGAACAGCGTTTTATCAGCAGTCTCTCGTAAACCAACTCAGTCTGTTATTGCAAGCCGACTGCTACATTTTCCGCGACTTTTTTCATATCGCAAAGCACCCGGCCGATCGTAACGCAAACCAACATCCGGAACGCGCCGCCTGCCGTCGAACCGCGTAAACGATTCGTATAGTACCGATAAATATGTCCATTTGGCAGTGCGCACCCGCTTCGAGCTCGTATCACTGAAAAAGCGCGCCGCCTTGAGCGCTGCTGTAATTAGAGGCCAATCGTAAAACGAAAGGGTTGTGCCGGAACGTCCCATCTGATAATGAGCATGACTGGCTCGGCTCCAGCCGCCGCCGCTCATATTAGGGGCCTCTCTGCTCCCGCTATCGTTACGACTTTTACACTTTTACGAGTAGTTTAGTTTACAGAGCCGGTAGCGAGGCCTCTTGCTGCCAAATGCTAGTTCGCGGCTCACCGCTCCCACGTTTTAAATGTCGTCACCGGTACGTGATAAAAAAAAAGTACTCTTCAGCCTCGTCTGGCGCCCAATCGCAGTCTGCCCACAAACCATACGGGCCAACTCATTCATTGCTCTTACATCTCCACTTGTTTCTTTTATTTCTCTTTGAGTGCCCGAGACGATACAGTTCGCTTGATTCGCATCGTAATGAGAACCCGAGATAAATAGCAGAAAACAACAAAAACAAAAGAACATCTCCCCTGCTATGCAAACTGTTGCCATCCGTTTACAATAATAGCAAGAGTTTCATTCCCGACGATATCAATTTTGCTCAGTGGCTCTTAATTAACATTTTCTTTTCTTTCCTTTCCAGGTGAGTGAGAAACGGAATACAAACCCGGGCAGGCTTTGTGCGACGCGGCTGCTGGTCCGTGGTCGCTCGCTTGACGTAAAAAGAATATTACACCGCTTTCAATTCGAACACCAGCAGAAAAAAATATGATCTGCACTTTTGTAAACGCAAATGAGGTTCGCTTTGATGTGGGACTAAATTTAAATAACTTCTCAGGGCGGGTTTCTGAACCCGGCTCTGCGGAGAAACAGGTGGGTAATTACGCGACAATGAAGCCGGTCGATAAATAACACGTCAGTTACTTACCTTTAGATTTGGTCGAGTAAGTATGGAAATAAGTTCACTGGCTCTTTCAGCATTCACAGTTTGTGTGCACTATGCAATGTCATCGTATTGACGCATATCGTGCGCATGAACCCATTTCACCTCAAAGGTGACCGCTAAATGTGTTTCAACTTGTTCCTTGCACCTTACACCAATAGAAAACACGAGAGAGAAGGCCATAATTCTATTCTCACCAACCTGCCGGTATAGATCTCGGCGTCTGCAAAACTTTGCTAGAGAAAAATTTATGATGAGTCGATTCCTTTTATTGTTTGATGTAGTACAACTGCATAAAGTTTTATCACCATCCCGGATGTGTGCAAGCACCTATGAATATTTGATTCATTCCCTCTATTTTAGGTACCTATTATTTTCACAGCGTTAACTTCCAGTAGACGACCAAGATTTAAAACAAAAGTTATTTTATAATTCGTGTCTCGTTAAACTCGGTAGTGATACCTAGTACTTTAAATTTAGAACCCGAGATAATAAGTCCCTAAAATTCGACTTCCTAAACCCAAATTATCAAATCCTCGATCCACTTTTATAACAAACGAGAGACATAAATCCGAGTGCAACGCTTCATAAAAGTAAGTAATCCGTTGTATAACTCCCTGCAACAGACGAAGGACTCCGACCTCACTGGAAGCTGTTGAACCCTGTTCACAACTCAAATCATATTAATTTATACTGCACGTGCATGGAACTTATCACGAATACAATGGTAGAGTTCAGTGGGCTTTTTCAGGGTTTGGTTATTTTGTAACCAATGTAATAAATAAAATATTTCTGGACAATTCACACATTAACATCCAATAGACGCAGATAAAAAACGAATTTGGTATTTATACAAATAAGTTACCTAATCTTTAGGGTTCCGTAGTCAGCAAGAAACCTCATTTTAACTTGGCTATAATTATTTGTTTATCAATTAGAAGAAAGAAAGAAAGAATAACTTTCAAGATCATATTAAAGTTTTGTTAAGTAAATCAGTAAATCAAATAATAAAATAAAAGCGCAGTCAATATAATATTGGATTTATTAAAGAAATAAATGACCTATTGACAAGAAATAAACAATGACTGTACCTTCCAACACTGTGACATAGACACATCAGCATCTAAGCTGCTCGTCTATAATAAAATAATAATAATAATAATATTTTAAAACTATTTTTAGTCTGAGTGTCAATGAACTGTACAACGAAAGTTTAGCCAACAATAATTCCTAGTTGAAACATAAAAGTGCAATACTTACACAACTGTAACAAGCCGAGCAGGACTGTGACCTATCCCTGTACACTCACCTCGCGGTCGTCGACTGAACGAATCACTTCACAATGCTAATGGCAACAGACACTGCATACAGAATCTGAAGATGTTATTGCTTTTATGACCTATTTAATTTAAAAGTCAATTTCATCTTTTGTTCACCGTTAAGAATTATTTAAATCGTTCGATTAAGAGCCTTGTGACTTTACGAAGTTTTGCGAAATTGGATATTTTATGCACCACGTGACCGGCGCGTCACGCGAATTCTATGAAAAATACTAAATGATCTTGATACTTCGTCGATCTAAAACATACAAATATACTAATAATTATTTTAGATCTGTAGAAAATGGCATCGAATAAATTCCATTTTATTGAGTGGATTTTTTTTCAGTTTCATTCCGAAATAATTATTATATTAATGTTTTTATTTAATTGATAGGTGTTTAATATATTTTCCTAAATTCAAAATGGTGGATATTTTTATTTCAATATTTGAATCAATTATGTTTTATCTTAATAATATCAATATTTATTTTAAATCTGATTGATTATTTGAAATCAATTAAGTAGGTACATAATTTTAAATTAAAACATTCATGATTAATAATTATATATATAAGAATAAAACTGAAAATAGTCTTATTGAAGTTAAATGTCCTCATTCATCTCATCTTATGGGCTCATTTTTAAACCGATTCTTCTGAAATTTGGTGTGTAGGTTTGTAATTAAATGTTTTTTTTTTGTCGAATGTTGGGACTTTATGTAAGTTCGAAAGTCTAAATTGAACGTACTAAATACAAATTCTAATTATAACAAAACAAATAAATTATATTACCTATATTTAAGTTGCTTGTTTTGTTAGATGGTATATTTGTGTTTGAATAAATAAAAGTTTCGTTAATGAAGGTTTTAATTATGTTTAGGTATTATTTTTGTAGTTTCGAACTTTATATTTATTTTTATATTTATTGGTATCCATTTATCTACATATGTCATACACAGATGTAGAATATCCATTTATCTACATATGTCATCTTGAATAATTCCCATTATATTTTTATTTTGATAAACTATTTATTTTTATTTTATTACGAACTTATTTAAAATATTTAATTTTTATATTAAAAAAAACCAACCCGCACTTGGCCAGCGTGGTGAATTAAGGCCTAATCTATCTCGTCAAGAGAGAAGTCCCTATCCCAGCAGTGCGAACGTGAATAGGGGTGTTATTTTATATACAGGGCGTTCCAAAATTATGGGCCATGAAGGGGAAGTACCATATATATCGTTGATAGTGAATTTTGCTCAAAGAAGACTTCATTTTATTTTAAAAAGTAAGTAATTTAATTAATTAATTTACAAAAAAAATGTTTCATGTTTTTTATTTGATTAAAATAATTAATTTCACGTTGTTCCTTTCTTTTAAAATACTATGTTACTTAAGCAGAGTTATTATTTTTTAGCTATTCTTTCGATTGGTATCATAAAAATAGAGTTTTTTTTTCTACATGTAAGTCGGTTCGATTCCCAGACAAAGCAAGTAATTTTTAGAAAATCTATGAATCCAGAATTACTAACTTTTAAAAATAAAATGAAGTCTTCTTTGAGCAAAATTCACTATCTACGATATTTAAGGTACTTCCCCTCCATGGCCCATAACTTTGGGACGCCCTGTATTTATTAGAAAGGTACAATTATTTAATGTTTACAATAAATAATATATTTATTAGAAAGGTACATTATTTATTGTTTACATATTGGATACTCGGTAAAAATAAGAACAAAAAATTACGGAATATTTTCTTTGTAATAAATATTATGGAAATCTATACTACAATTATCAAGCTGAGGAGATTGCTTGTTTATTTGTTTGAACGTGCTACTCAGGAACCGCGGGTCCGATTTAAAATATGATTTCAGTATTGGATAGTAAAATGATCGAAAAAGGCTATAAAACATAAACTAGTAAATAACGTAAAAACGCAAGCGCAGCTGTCGGCGGGTCGGCAAGTTAGTCATAATCTAAAAAAATCATAGGCATAATTACATTTAGTCGTTGGACGGTTTCACCAAAAAAAGTTGCCTTGTTGTTTTTTAATTAGGATAGATAACTTTAGATATGCAATCCACATCCTACAGCATAACCTCCAAATAAATAAGGTAAAACAAGATGACAATGATGTGGTACAATTCTTAGGCCAGCAACATTTGGTACAATTCTTAGGCCAGCAACAACAATAATTGACCGTTATCAATAAAAATAACAATTGATCGTTATCAACGGATCAACTTATGTCGGTCGTAGTATCGCAATAACACATACACGCACACTAACAGCGTTTTTACAGCAATTGACAGTCCCACACACTGACATTTTACGAAATATTTCTATATTTTATTCAAGAACAACCGACATAGGTCCGACCTCGACAAGCGCTCGCGCGGTACTAAATGGAAAAAGCCGGCTGAATGAAAAAACTACTAAATTATGGTAGTTTTATTTTATTCATAAAAAATTACCAAAACCGTTCTACAAATTAAAATTAATATCATAGTTTAAGCAAATGTTGATAAATATTTTGATATAAATATGACGTCCCATTGATTTAGAACTTCGGAGTTATTGAGGTTTGTTTCGAAGCATTTTCGGTCGATATTAAATTCGGTATATCTTTAGAATAAAAGCATTTAACGAAAATGTACTCTACTCTAAATGAAGAATAGGATATACGTAACATAATAAAAAATAGTTTTATCGCCCATATTCATTAGAATCTACAAATTAGAGCTGAGAAAACAGGTCTTCGATCGTTTTTTACGAAACATGTATCCGGAGAATGATTATTACTCAATATATAAACAAGTTATCTAAAATGTTTCTTACTACTTTTGTAGAGGAGAAAACGAACTATTATAAAGATGTAATTGTAATATCAAACAACTAACGCAAACCATAGAATTAGGACGAGAAAACCGAACAATTTCGCGATTTCACGTAATAGGCCTCTTAATTGTATCCTAAGAGCAAAGAAAAATATTTTTTTAAAGTATTTTTCGATCGTCGAATTGAATATTTTCTATCAAATAATGCAAACGGTGAATCCTTCTATATTTTTTTTGTTATGACGCGTGGGTAATTGTCAGACGTAATAAGAGTAACATAATTATAATGATAATCATATAGCAGAATTGCAATTCGTTTGTCTGAAATATTACAGTGTAATGATTACCTAATGTAAAACATTCACTGTGGGAATCAACCCCGTGATCCTATCTTCGAATTTATAAGTCCTTTGTTAGGTGGGGTGAGTATTTATTGTTTGATAAAAATAACTTGCATTCCCAATTCAAACATCTCAAAACTAGAGAAGATTATTTAAAGTAGGTACACGAATATCCATTTCCTTTTCCGAGCTAGATTTAATGTATCAGATACATTAACTCTTGCCTTACTGGCACGGTTCAAAAGCCAGAGAATCACGGGGTAGTCAGGGTAGAAGACAAAGGGTGCTAGTCCGGGCAAGCACCTCGGTCGGTACCCTCTGGGTCCTTGCACTCACTGCACGCTCTATTTCAGATTATACTTTTTCGTTATGCCTGAAGGAGACTCTGAATAAAAGGATTGTTCAGTGACGTACTGCGTTGGTGTATTCTATATATGGGAACATAGAGGTGTACATACCTGTAGGTGAACCTTAATGCCTACGCATTTATTAGCAATCTCTCTACTCGTTAACTATCTATAGTACCTATATTTATAGGCATTAATCAGTTAACTTGACCATATAGCCCAGTCAATTTAAACATTTCAAGTTACATAAAGTCCCAACAAGCTGGATTTCTGTGAAATTGTTCAAATCATAATTATAAACAATGTCTAAAAGATCCCCATCATTCCACGTTAAGGAAAAAGTTTTATTCAAGGTTAAATGTCAAAAAATTTAGTTTTTCGCGATTTTCAGCAAAACGGTAAGTTTTATCATAAAAGTACCTAGGACAAAATTGTAGATCATGAAATTATCTATCAAAATGTATCAACACTTTTTTCTTACAAGCCACCGTTTCTGAGATATAACGGTTCAAAAAGTTATAAAAATTGTTTACAAAATGAAATGAAATGTTCAAAAAGTTATTAAATTGCGTCAATAGCGATGTATCGCATGATACTTTGTCGGAACGAAACGAATCCTCCGTTGTTTGTGATTCAATATTAGAGCACGACCGGCCTTGACAATTTTTTTTAATTTTTTTTATTTAATTACAAGAAAAAGGCTTTGTCGCTGAGCGACCACATCGTCTTATCGGGAACTTGACAATTTGTGCATGCCAACTTTTATAACTTTTTGAACCGTTATATCTCAGAAACGGTGGCTTGTAAGAAAAAAGTGTTGATACATTTTGATAGATAATTTCATGATCTACAATTTTGTCCTAGGTACTTTTATGATAAAACTTACCGTTTTGCTGAAAATCGCGAAAAACTAAATTTTTTGACATTTAACCTTGAATAAAACTTTTTCCTTAACGTGGAATGATGGGGATCTTTTAGACATTGTTTATAATTATGATTTGAACAATTTCACAGAAATCCAGCTTGTTGGGACTTTATGTAACTTCACCCTCATTTTTATGTATAAATTGACTGGACTAATAATTATTATTTTGAAATGTCAAACCGCATGATTCACATGTAAGCGTAAAAGGACAAATCACCGAGCAATCACATCAGCAACAGTGAATAAACAACCCGCCCTAGCGTGTGGTCTCTATAAGTCATATCCTACTTCCCGTACTGTTCTTACTACGGAAACAATTTTCATGTCATTTCCGTTTCCTATTATCACTAAGAAAGTTCTCGAATATAGTATCTATAAATTTAAAAGTTCTTTACAGTATTCTAAAGAATCTATCTCATTTTATTTGTTACATATTCGAATGTACGAGTTTATACAAGCTTCAAGATATTGAATTTGAATTCGCTCGCGTGTCCATATAAATCATAAATAGTCATTAAAATGAACATCATATTACCGCAAAGTGTATTACTATTGGATAATTTATTGGTTTATAGCAGCTATGGTTTGATGTGTTTGATTAAGTACATAGTCGGCAACAGCCTGCTTCAATCCGGAACTTATAAATTTGCTTAAACTTGTTTGAGTTGAGAATTCCCGCGATGTTTGAACGGACGTGCGGGTCCATTTAGAGCCTAAACCAACCGCCAACTTCCGGAAGCAACGATAACTGGAGGCTTATGCTGAAGTTATTGTGTTACATATTCATAAAAACATTATCTAACTTATTAAAACAAACAATAGTATTATTGTGCATTTTTTATTGGAGTTACTTAACACGAAAATCCTTAGTCGAAATTAAAGAGGCCAAGCTCCATTCAACCGTAACTAAAAATAAATATCCTATTGATTTATAAAGTAATTAGATATAGGTATTATTGATGCGCAAATACGAGGGGAATTTTTCAACTAAGGGTTCACAACAATTTTTAAGGGCAGCGCAAGAAAATGCCGTTTTCTCCCCAACTCAACAGTCCATACGAGTGAAATTGATTCAGTAACTTAATTATTGGAAAATGAACTTTGCGAGAAGGCGGGCCCTGCTCGCCTTCTAACGAAGCTAAAAGAGTCTAGGTGTTGATAATATTTCAAGTAGCTACCGAACTGAATATTTTTAATTTTTATCACATTAGACATGTCTGGTGTTGATAGTAGGTACTTATACTTATATTATACTTCACCAACAATTAGTTCCATTATTATGAGATATACAAATACCAATTGACTTGATAATTACCACAAAAAATTGTCAAAAAATTATACTAACAGTCTATCATTTCCAAACTCTTAACCTATCATAAGTAGGGTAACGCTTTGAAACCCATATTAATACCTCGGATTATCTTTTACCGTCTTTCACAGGGATGTAATAAAATTCAGCTTAAAATACCTATTACCTATCTACATAAAACCGACTCGTACCTTTCAGTTAAATAAGTTTTTGGGAATACGAAATGTTCGCAGAAGATGAACGCGATTAAGTTCGGGCATTTTCATAATCTTTTATAAGTCGTTACTCATTACAATTTCTTGTTTTAATCATAATTATAATGAGCCTGGGTTTGTATTTTGTAAATTTCAATGACTTTATATCTATAACTAGACTAATGCTTTAAAAGTTCGATGTAAGTCCATTAAACATTAGCAACGCGATTAAACATTAGCTGCGCGTCTCGGAAGCGGGCGGGAGAGACGCCGACGGCTCATTTTAAATGTATCAAGAGTTCACTCCAACTAGTTGCAGCCAGCGCCGGAGCGTCTGAAAACAATCCCAACTGCGTTAATCACTTATTTACGTCCGGGTCCACTGCCGCCGGAGTATTTCTAATGAACGCTGAGAATTCTGGGGAATCCTAATGAACCGTGGGAATTTCGATTCTAATGAAGCGGACCACGTCGCGTCGCGGGCCGAGTTGGAGAGTTTTCACTCGTTCTTAAATCGAATTGCGCAGTTTGGACGGGCTTTGTTGCGGTGCATCGGGGAAAAGTAATTTCGCTCGCTTCCGCCGGATATATCTCCCAGGACGAACCTGCGACTAATCAGTTTGTCATTTCCGCAATCACTCCCGCAACGCCCCGCTATGAATATTTGATAAATACGTGACCTTTGTTTACACAAACAGCAAATTTATTGAGTTATTGGAAACGCTTAAATGTAGTTAGTGGGCACAAACAGTTTGATATGAGCGTTTGGTGATATCGTTTCCTTGTCGATATTATTTCCCTGTAGGTCAGCACTTTGGATGCGGAAAAATAAATAATTTCTCAATACCCTTAAGTGCTGAACCATTCCCATACGTAAATGGAGTCCATAAAAGCTAAGCTCTCCACTACCGTCACTAACCGTACTTACACTAGCTGTAAAACTACAATTGGCACTTTAAGAATTCAAGACAAACGCTTTTAGTGCCGACGTAGATAAGGGAGGTAAAAATAACTTGGAAGTCCTCAAGTTAGATCTAAGTGCATCGGGCGCCAAGGTAACAGAACTAAAAGAAACATCAAACAATTGACTTCGAGTTGGATCACGTTACATTGATTTTATTGGTCTCAAAGAAGACAAGAATGTAATAAGAAATTCGATAAATTGAAATAAAAGACTTAAATATACCTACATTTATATAAAGGAGTCAACGCTTTTATAATAGAATTTAATCTTTTTATTATAAAAATTATTCTCATAAATTGGAAAGCGATCAATGATAGTTAAATAGCTCTAATAGTAGAATGAAACTGATACTAATGCGGCATAGCAATACCCACTAAGACAAACTGCATAAAGCTTATGTTGTCTCGGAAACCTAACATCGAAAGGGGAGGGAGGAAGATTTGCTGAGATGCTCCTAATCTTCCTGAAGCTGCGGGGAATATTCATAAGCGCTCAGCGACCCCAGTTATCTGCCGGAACTGAGCCCTGTTCCCGACACTTGCGCAATATCGAAAGCTTTTGGCGTAAATGAAAGAGATATGTAAGTTCTAAAATAGCATTCTTACATATTTGATGTCTAGGTTAAATAATTACCTGCAGTCTCTTTCTTTTGTGTTAGTTAATTAAGGGCTGATTTTTCAATCATCAGATAAATGCTAACTGTTGAATAAATTTGACATTTTCCATACAATATGTCAAATTTATTCAACAGTTAGCATTTATCTGATGATTGAAAAATCAGCCCTAAGTAAGGAGTTTGTAATTCAGTTTACGTTAACAAATTTATCTAAAATTTAGAAGTATAATGCATATGCCATAAACTACAAAGTTCGTAAATTAACATTTTTATTCATGTTTAATTAAAAGTTTTGCTGTAACCAACTGTTGTCATTTTGTCTTCAGATGGTTGGTGTCCTTGTTCGTGGTGCCAATAGCTTTATTATTCTACCGCTTGACACTCAACTTCTTTTTAATATTTGATTAAGTGTACCAAGTGTTCCAAAAGTTTATAAATAAATAGAATTGAATTTAACACGTTTACTACATAGTGTTGTCAAAATCAAAAAATCAAATTTGATTTGATAGTGTTGTGTTCTAGTAACTTAATTTTTTTTTCTTTAAGTTTATTACTATATGGCTCTAAATAAGCCACCAATTTCAAGACATTTTGTGGCATCTGAGGATTTACGTAATAATTTTGAGAAAAAACCACTTTTATGGTTAAAATTAAGGTCGTTAATGCTGGCAAGTTGCGATATTGCAGCTTCGTCTCGAGTTTCCAATTATATCCTCTTTCAGTTCAGGCAACTCATATAAAAGTTCCACCACCACGTGTCTTTAACTAGGCATTAAAGGCTAAATCCCTAGCAAGCCCGCTTATGGCGTTGCGTTGGAATCGATACGGTCATTAAGCTTGAATAGGTACTTCACTATTAAACAGTCATTTCCAGACCTTTTAAAGAACGCGGCTCAAACAATGGTTCGCAATCGATCCCACTTTGAAGCCATTATCAACTCCGTATCATTGAATCCCACAGTTTGTGTTTTCGTATTCGATTGGCTTCCAATCAAATAAATCCTTCCAATAAAAGATTTCATATCCGATTGGCTTGCAATAAAATAAAATCATTTCATCCACCAAATTGCACTATCATACAAAACGAAATTCGATATGAGCGAAAAGCGATTTTAGATGCAATCGTAGCACTGAAAAATAGTTTCAATTTGGTTTCTGAAGTGGCGCGGAAAATAGCCGCACGTTGCTACCAAGCGGTAATATGCTATTAATGTCATAACAACGTTACTCTCGACTTAATGCAGCCCGGGGCGCTTCGTCGACCGGCCTGATTCACTAATTTTGCCATGTCCGCTGCCAATCATGGCACAACCAATCCCAAACCAGAACACTTCGCGCTTAATAATAACGGTTCACATAGCGTAAAACTGCTTTTACATCTTCCCATAAACAAGTAAGCGCCTCGAACAATGTGGAGTAGAAGAGATCGCTCGAACTGCATCCATAGAGACGGCGGCAACGGCGCGTCTGGAAATCCTCTCAAATCCCCAAGGAGCGTCAATGCCTCGACAATGGAGCACGTGAGAGCCGCGCGGCCGACATTCAAAGGAGCTATTATTGAAGGAGCTCACCGATAAAGGTCAATTAGGATCCGACGTCGTAGCTATCATTGCGCTAGCCATCTGCCCGTTATTGGCCTCTAATTATTAGGTACTCAATAAACCCGTCCCCGATATTGACCGTCACTGCAATAATCATACCCAATGGGATAGTTAACAAACTCCAGTTATCGAAATAATTGCATGCCAATTCTCTGCATTGAAATTTCCTGGCGCCGAAAAGTCGAATTAAATCCTTTTATACTTCAAAGAATAGAGAAGGTAGACTGCCATTGAAATCCCCAGTGAGCATCAATGCCTATTGCCACGTCGCTTATCTACAGTGTACGAAGTGAGAGACGGAGTCGAGCGTCGCGAGGGGTGAACATTCAAAGGAGTGCATTACTGTTTGCAGGAGAGCGATTTCAACAATTATGCCAATTGAGGATGTTGATTGCTGTCATTTCTATTGGAAACGAGTACCTACTTCGTCCCATAAACCTATACAGGCTGATTCTAGATAACAGTGCTAGCATATTATTTAAGTACACACCTACAACCTATAAACTGTCACAATTTTATTACATACTCGTAGTATAGAAGCATAAACATTGTCTCATTCTTTTTTTGAAATCAATCAATAATGACATCCATCTAATTTTTCATTCGTAGGTCCACGTAAAACAAAAAAAATGTGTGTGGAGGTACCTCGCCTTGCTGACAATCAGCGAGACAGGCGCGGAGCCCCCGCGTCACAGGGGACTCCATTCCACCGACATTTTATTATTTTTATGCTAATTCGAGTTCATGTCATTTGGTAGCTTCTTGTTTTTGACATGTGCTGTAATAACCAAAATATCTAAGCTTCTTTTCTTCCCCATTTTCTTAAAATAGGATTATTATGAAGAGCTCTATTTATAATTTTGAAAGGCTTGGTATGAGTTTTTAAGAGACCGGCGACACGACGAATTTTCCATACAAACGAATACCAAAATGATTTGTAATTTGAGCATATTTCCACGATATTATTTAAATAGTATTTATTTATCTAGGTTCCTATGGAGTTTTTTTTACAAAATACTTATTTTAAATGAAATTATTTTTTTTAGTAAGTATTTTGTAAAAAAAAACACGATAGAAACCTAGATAAACTCTATTTAGAAAATAATAATACGATAATACCGTGGAAATATGCTTGAATTACAAATAATTTTGGTATTACGTTTGTATGGGAAATTCGTCTGTCGCCGGCCTCTTAAGATAAACGATTTTACAAAAACCAAGTATGTTATTTAAAAATAACCAAACTTAATTGTGATGTAATTTCTGTTGTATGAGTTACTAACTTAAGAGAGTAAAATTAAGTAATTTTCTTATACATTTCATCGTTCTAGTACATATTTAATACCCTGTCAAATATCTTATTACAGCGTAGTACCTACTCATAAACCATAGCAACTGAGAATATCTCACGGACGAATTATTTTAATGGCACCCTGACAGATTATTTCAGAAAATTAAATTTTAGCTCGTCGGACACAGACCATAAAGTTCGTGCTTACAAATCTGTTTGTTATGACATCGTTATGAGATTATGTCCGTTCCGTCGTGAAGACGTCGGTCGCCATGTCGTCCTGATATCGCATGTTTTATTATTTCGGCCATAAACAGCAGTACCTCTGCCAGCCCCACCCTAAATCTGCTAAATTATACAGATACAGCTTAAACGAGTAGATCCATCGTGCATCGCGTCACTTTATGATCAATAAATACAACAATGACTCTTATTTATGAAGTAAAATATTCATGAACTCATGCGGGTGTCAATCTCCCATCGATGGGAACGATAAATATTTTGTGTTTAAGTTGAAAGAGAGCGACGCCATTGTTAAAATATGTGAAATTGTCTATCATTGGAGTACAATGTTGATTATAATTTGGCATGTGTTTTTCCGGACTACAATGTTTCTACCCCATAATGTCTACTTACTTCGTTTCATATGGAACTCAAAGTTAACAAAGTCTATAGAATTATATAGACTTTGATTATTGATCGTCACGTGTTTGTCATGTGTTCCCTTCACGTGCGCAACTAGCGGCCGGCACGAGTCCAGAGCGAGGGCCCAGTTTGCCCAACTCCTTCAAACAAAGCACCAAACGTGATGCCGTGGAAACATCACGTGGCCTCCAGAAACTAGTTTTCAAGGCTTTACAAATTCTGATTTCTGATACTTTGAGAGGGTAACGAAGTATTGGTAAGTAGGTACAACTTATACATTTAGCGTTTCACTCGTAGAACCTAGTCCCTTGTTTACTTCCAAAACGAACATAACGTTCAAACATTCACATTTGGAACTTATGGTTTAAAAATTTAATACCTAATAATTTATTCGATCAAATCCTTAACTCGAATAAGAGAGAGCAGTTATAATACACAATATTAAATGTAAAAATATAATATTCAATTTATATACCAAAAAATAAAAAATACGAGCAAGGTTAATGAATAAACATAAGAAAATTTGTTTTCCCCTCAAAATATTTTACTGGCTTCGTTAACAAACTGTGAAGACTGTACAGTACAATTTCATTGTCCGGTAAAAAGTTTCGAATTAATTGTGTTGTATACAATACTTGGAAAAACTTGGAGCGGTTGGTAGCCACTAGAAACCTTAGTAGAATTCTAAATTTATTACAATTGGAACAAGAGCTCACACTAAGTAAAATGGTAGAGTAACTTTTGCAACATAACAGAAAACTTAACCCGCACCCTAACACGTCATAAGCGACTTAGGTGGGTGTTTCTCTTTAGCCAAGCGGACAGGTTTATGATTAGTAGACAATCAGATCAACAGGGCGGAAAGATACCGGACATATGATGGGCGCACCTGCAATTGAAAGGCATAACATAGGCATTTAAGCATATATCAACCATGTTAATCAGATTCAATAATGGACGTTATGAACACAGTATAAGTGGATGATCCGATTCCCGGGTGAATTCCGGCGGCATCCATTATTTTGGGCTGATACAAATACCTACCTACATTAAAGTTGGAAATGTGGCTGCGAATATCATTCAAGGCTTGCAATTAACTACTAGGGTGATATAGTGCTCGACTGGGTGGCCCATGTTAATATGGCAATAATTTTGGAGCGGTTACCATCCAGCGACCAGTGTGGAACCCTCGCCATTAAAAGTCTCGATGAAATATCCTGCACATATTATTTTATTAGCGTGGTTTGCGGCCGCCTCCGAACAGAGACATGCACACGTCAGCCAATTACGAAATTAATACTGCGGCTTTCAAACGCACGAAACATGCTTTGGCCGTGCATATTTCCCGGGTGTATCCTAACAATTTATTAGATAAGGTATTATATCTCGTCTAGCGTGTTCGTGACTTTTACGTACCTCGAAAGGATAACAGAGATTTCAATTAATTAATATGCCAGATTACAAATCTCTAACTTGCTTAATTTAATTAATTGTTCAGAAAATCAAAATCAATCATGGAAATAATATTGCCTTGACAGTTTGCTTCAATTATTCGCGCTGAGGTGAGATGCGATTAGAAAAACATAACTTCTATCTCAGATTGTAAAGATATTTTGGAAAATATATTGCAGAAATTGATAAAAATAATATTTTAATATTCTGTATCAATTGTTAACAACCGGGGCGGTCGCGGTCAGCCTCCGTGTCGGTTAGTTAACTACCCGCGAAAGTAATATTTTATCCAGCAAAATGTGTCGTCCAGAATTAAATGTAATGAACAAAATAAACCTCAACATTGGCAAGGCTGTTATTTTAATTCCTATTAATGATTAACTCCTTCGACCTATCGTATTACTCTTTACAGTCAAATACCAACTGCCATTAGTGTTTTCGCTAACTATCTGCTAAGGAGTTACTTATCTTTTACCAACATTTTTAAAGCTTGAAAAGTTTGTGGCATTAACTTACGGAAAAAGTTACACAACGAGTTTAAGCACAAACAATGTTATGGGTACACTAATGCCTGGTTCATTCCGGATTACGGCATTAGGCGACTAAGCATGGGCTAGATAGACTCTAATTAAAACCTGTGTGGACCTAATGAGGTCGCATATATGTAATGAAATGACAACACATAAATCCACATTAATGAACGGATTGCCAGACCGACCGTAGTCACTCAAATTGCACACAATGTGATTATCCTATTGGACCAAAGCTATGGTCATGCATGGAGTATTGATAGATACCTACCTACCTAATACTAAGTACTACCTACGACCCCTATCATTAGATTGCATCCCAACCGCATACCTACCACAATAAGCATAATATGTTGGGAATGGAATGAATGAATAGTCACTCCATGCATGGTCACAATAACCTATGAACGAATATAACCAAATGATTTCGTAGACCGACTCTGGATTTTTTTTTACTAAGTTAATCTAGACTTGGTAGAAACATCAAATTAACTTACTAATATCCACAACTAATAACACCAACAACACAGCTACAATAACTAATACAGTATTTAAAATAATCATTATAGTACGGGAGGCGACGATGCTAAATCGGGATCTCCTCGAGCGTCAAAGAGACCTATATGGTTGCAAAGCTTAGATGATAAGAAGAAAAAAATTGTATAAGACCGATGTGTTTCATCGGTGGGGGGAGCAGCTACAGAGGTTTGAATATGTAAAAAAAACTGTCGCATGGGCATACTCGAGCGCGTCAGATATTGATAGCATCAATGACCTACATATTTTTAATAATGTACGTATCTTAATCTGACAATTTGCATGATGGGGGTGGTTGTACGTAAGGGTTAAAAATGTAAAAAAAAAAAAATTTACCGAGCCCGTCTGGTTTTCTTAGGGGGTGTTAAGTGCACCAAAAAAAAAGCTCTCATTCAATAATCTGACAATTTCGATGAGAAGCAAACTCACGGGCATTATTGTAAAGTGCAAAAAAAAATCGCCATTTTGAAATACTCGAGCGCGTCAGATTAAGATATATGTTGTTCATCTGTATGTTCTAGACGTGCTGTCTCATAATCTGACAATTATCTAGGGGGATTCGCTTAATCTGACAAAAAATCTGTCCAGTGAATATATGATTCATTGGTTTTATTGGGCAACACAGGTTTTATAAACCCATCGCAGGCACCAGTCTCACACTTACTGCAGAATAGTTCTACCTAAAGCTACTTTAATTTAACATAATATAGAGATAAGTCAATCAAATAATGTACTCATAATTAAGTTAAAATTTGTAAGTGTTGAGAAAATAAATGATTTATTTATTTATTTTATTTATTTATTTATTGGTACCCGGTCTGTTACGCTCATGAATCATATATGCACAATTTTTGATGCGTGTTCCTTATATTTTTTTGTATCAGAACGTGGCGGGCTAATTTCGTCTTGTATGGGACGTGACAGGACACATAAACCTGAATAAAATCTGGCTATTTTTGTTTTTATTAGTGCATGGTGGTCAATTTTGTAATTGTGTGCCATTATTTTATATTTTATATGTATTTTTTACAAAAATCCTTATATACTAACTTCTAAAATCGTTTATATACTAATTTTTGTTTTGACACATAATATAATCTTGAAATGAATAAGTGAGCGTAGAACCTTTTAATGAGACCTTTGTACCTTTGGGGACAGGGAACCTGTTATTGTAATTAATTGAGAAGCTCAGGAAATAAATAAGCGAACGTTCTTTATAATATACTTGTTATATTTATAAGAAAATAGTAAAAAAAAACGAGGAAAAAAAAAATTCACAGTCCTGTAGAGCAAAATATATTATTTTGAATGGCAAAAAAGGTTTGAACCCCCTTCCCCCCTAGACCTCAACCCAGCTGCGCGCATGAAACTTTATCGACGATTTTTACTACTTCGGCTTGCGGAAATCGTCAAATTATATATTTTTCGTTATCCTTGAATTATTTCCTTCAAAAAAAAAAAAAAATTGGCTACGCTCGAGAATGTCGAGATGACGTTTTTTTTTTACAACTTTGCTGCCCTCCCCTTTCTTTGCGTCGCTCTCAAATTGTCAGATTAGTGGAATATACACTTTTGAGCATGTAATTAACTCACCCTACCTTAATCTGACGCGCTCGAGAATGTCCAATTAGCAATTTTTTTTTACTAATCTGATCCTTTATCCTTCACGTTCGGCTTTATATATGTGGCTCATATTTGGTGGAGGTACTTGTCTGGGTACAGGTTATCCCCTGTATCTTAATCTGACGCGCTCGTGCATGTTACGAGATCCCCTCTTCGGCTCCCCTACTATTAGGTATCAGTTTACATTCCGCGTACAAATTTGGTACATCAAGGACATTACGTGCCTTTAGACATAGATGTAGATGTAAGTTCACGCCAAATATTCAGACACTAAGAGCATGAGCCTCTCTCAGCACTAATCCGTAAATAGGCGGCTATTGAACGTGAATATGCATTCTCCAAACAACGCTATGAAAGGAACGATTATAGGAACGTTTGAGGGGGAACGCGGGCACATTGTTTGATTTCTGACTTTTTCGTGATGTTCTTTGATCTTAATTGACTGCGGCATCTTCACTGAAGATAGCTTCATTTTTAATTTATACACGCGTCGTCTACTTTCGGTGTCTCAAAATTTTATTCGATATTAGGTAATAATATAACGAATCATCTTAAGAGCCCTGTTAATTTTTTGAAGTTTTGCGAAATCGGATATTTTATGCACCACGTGACCGGCGCGTCACGCGAATTCTATGAAAAATACTAAATGATCTTGATACTTCGTCGATCTAAAACATACAAATATACTAATAATTATTTTAGATCTGTAGAAAATGGCATCGAATAAATTCCATTTTATTGAGTGGATTTTTTTCAGTTTCATTCTGAAATAATTATTATATTAATGTTTTTATTTAATTGATAGGTGTTTAATATATTTTCCTAAATTCAAAATGGCGGATATTTTTATTTCAATATTTGAATCAATTATGTTTTATCTTAATAATATCAATATTCATTTTAAATCTGATTGATTATTTGAAATCAATTAAGTACAATTGAAATTTGATGTGTAGGTTTGTAATTAAATGTTTTTTTTTGTCGAATGTTGGGACTTTATGTAAGTTCGAAAGTCTAAATTGAACGGACTAAATACAAATTCTAATTATAACAAAACAAATAAATTATATTACCTATATATATTTAAGTTGCTTGTTTTGTTAGATGGTATATTTGTGTTTGAATAAATAAAAGTTTCGTTAACGAAACTTTTATTTATTCAAACACAAATATACCATGTTATTATCATTATGTTTAGGTATTATCTTTGTAGTTTCGAACTTTATATTTATTTTTATTTTATTACGAACTTATTGAAAATATTTCATTTATATATTAAAAAAAGTGGCCAAGTGCGAGTCGGACTCGCCCATGTAGGCTTCCGCAGCAATTGTTTATATGAAATAGTTTATGACGTATTATAAAAAAACTACTAGATAGATTTCGTTCAAACCAATTTTCGTTGTTAGTTTTTATGGTTATGTACAATATATATTTTTTCTAGATTTATCATCCTCTTAGTTTAGAAATTAGAGGGGGGGGGGACACTCTGTTTTCCACTTTGGAAGAGTCTCACGTCCAAACTATTAAGTTAAGAATTAAATGGTTTTAGAAACATTATTATGATTTTAGAAGACCTATTCATAGATACCCCACACGTATGGGTTGGATTAAAAAAAAGTTTTTAAATTTCAGTCCTATGTATGGGGACCCCCAAATTTTATGATTTTTTTTTCAATTATTTTCTGAAATCTTAGTGCGGTTAACAGAATACATCTACTCACCAAATTTCAACGTTATAGCTCTTATAGTTTCCGAGAAAAACGGCTGTGACATACGGACGGACAGACGGACGGACGGACGGACGGACGGACGGACGGACGGACGGACGGACGGACATGACGAATCTATAAGGGTTCCGTTTTTGCCATTTGGCTACGGAACCCTAAAAAACCAACCCGCACTTGGCCAGCGTGGTGAATTAAGGCCTAATCTATCTCGTCAAGAGAGAAGTCCCTATCCCAGCAGTGGGAACGTGAATAGGGGTGTTATTTTATATACAGGGCGTCCCAAAATTATGGGCCATGAAGGGGAAGTACCATATATATCGTTGATAGTGAATTTTGCTCAAAGAAGACTTCATTTTATTTTAAAAAGTAAGTAATTTAATTAATTAATTTACAAAAAAAAATGTTTCATGTTTTTTATTTGATTAAAATAATTAATTTCACGTTGTTCCTTTCTTTTAAAATACTATGTTACTTAAGCAGACTTATTATTTTTTAGCTCTTCTTTCGATTGGTATCATAAAAATCGAGTATTTTTTTTCTACATGTAATTCGATTCCCAGACAAAGCAAGTAATTTTTAGAAAATCAATGAATGCAGAATTACTAACTTTTAAAAATAAAATGAAGTCTTGTTTGAGCAAAATTCACTATCTACGATATTTAAGGTACTTCCCCTCCATGGCCCATAACTTTGGGACGCCCTGTATTTATTAGAAAGGTACATATTTAATGTTTACAATAAATAATATATTTATTAGAAAGGTACATTATTTTTTGTTTACATATTGGATACTCGGTAAAAATAAGAACAAAAAATTACGGAATATTTTCTTTGTAATAAATATTATGGAAATCTATACTACAATTATCAAGCTGAGGAGATTGCTTGTTTATTTGTTTGAACGTGCTACTCAGGAACCGCGGGTCCGATTTAAAATATGATTTCAGTATTGGATAGTAAAATGATCGAAAAAGGCTATAAAACATAAACTAGTAAATAACGTAAAAACGCAAGCGCAGCTGTCGGCGGGTCGGCAAGTTAGTCATAATCTAAAAAAATCATAGGCATAATTACATTTAGTCGTTGTACGGTTTCACCAAAAAAAGTTGCCTTGTTGTTTTTTAATTAGGATAGATAACTTTAGATATGCAATCCACATCCTACAGCATAACCTCCAAATAAATAAGGTTAAACAAGATGACAATGATGTGGTACAACTCTTAGGCCAGCAACAAGTGGTACAATTCTTAGGCCAGCAACAACAATAATTGATCGTTATCAATAAAAATAACAATTGATCGTTATCAACGGATCAACTTATGTCGGTCGTAGTATCGCAATAACACATACACGCACACTAACAGCGTTTTTACAGCAATTGACAGTCCCACACACTGACATTTTACGAAATATTTCTATATTTTATTCAAGAACAACCGACATAGGTCCGACCTCGACAAGCGCTCGCGCGGTACTAAATGGAAAAAGCCGGCGGAATGAAAAAACTACTAAATTATGGTAGTTTTATTTTATTCATAAAAAATTACCAAAACCGTTCTACAAATTAAAATTAATATCATAGTTTAAGCAAATGTTGATAAATATTTTGATATAAATATGACGTCCCATTGATTTAGAACTTCGGAGTTATTGAGGTTTGTTTCGAAGCATTTTCGGTCGATATTAAATTCGGTATATCTTTAGAATAAAAGCATTTAACGAAAATGTCCTCTACTCTAAATGAAGAATAGGATATACGTAACATAATAAAAATTAGTTTGATCGCCCATATTCGTTAGAATCTACAAATTAGAGCTAAGAAAACAGGTCTTCGAGCGTTTTTTACGAAACATGTATCCGGAGAATGATTATTACTCAATATATAAACAAGTTATCTAAAATGTTTCTTACTACTTTTGTAGAGGAGAAAACGAACTATTATAAAGATGTAATTGTAATATCAAACAACTAACGTAAACCATAGAATTAGGACGAGAAAACCGAACAATTTCGCGATTTCCGGTAAAAGGCCTCTTAAAGTTTTTTTTACTATACCATCCCAACTATACACAAGCGATCCTTTAATGAAGTATATAGTACGAGCTTTTAAAAACTCGACATGCAATAACCGTGTTTTTTGTTCACAGCTTAGCCCCAGACAAGAGACCATCTCAGCTGGAGCCCGGTTTGACCCGCGCCGTGCTGGCTCGTGCTTTAGACGTCTGGCAACAAGCCTCGAGACTCACCTTCACAGAGATCAACTCCAACAAGGCTGACATCGTCGTGTCTTTTGCCAAGTAAGTTTATATACCATTACCACAAAAGCCATCATTCAACCGTTTGAAATTATAGTACCTACCTAGCGCGAACGCGAAACGATAACTAATTTGAGTCTGCTTTGTGATAGCTATTGCTCAATTCAGTGAGTTATAGCTTCATCACAAGACTTGCTTTAGTTAAACTCAATATAACTTTTCACGTCAACAACTAAAACATGTATATCGTAGCTTTAAATAGCAAAGCCTTTGATTTATTGCACCGATAATAAATAATAATCAAGTAAGGATTTAGGAAAACGTCCTATCCATTTTAAGGGGATTTGTAACTCTCGTGCGACGCATCGGAATAAGGGCAGACTCAACCTCGAGGCGTGAAAATAACATTTTATTTTCTAAGCAGAATAAGAAAACATTGTGGAGGATCTTCAGGTGTCCTGTTTCCATTAAGATTCCTTCAGATATTCAACAACAAAGACTAATAAAAGTTAAAATTGGACCGCATTCATACCTATTCGGGCGTAGGAGTCCCGTCCCATTCACGATTCACTTTCGCTCTAAGAACGTGACATGACGCTAAATCCGCCTCTCTACTTATCTAATAATGCTACCTGAAACAACATTCAATACCTGTTAAATCTTTTTTATGTCTGTTTTCGTTTCTTAACCTTGTCTTCTGCATCGTGTATGTAAAAGCAGACTATATAATATATACTATATACATATAGTCTGCTATATATAGTCTGCTTTTACATACATAAATATATATTTATATATACTATAAATATAATATAAATCTATCTTATATATCTATAAATCGGAATTCAGCTAAATTAATATGATGATGATGATGAACAATTTGATATGTTAATAGAGATTAATGTTTTAACAGGTATAACCTAATAAATACTACACTTAGGTATTTTGGATTTGGCAGTCAACAAACGGCAGTCATTCGTTACCTGCCGTTACAGATAGATACGAGTATATGGATGTGGTGTGGATGTTCCTACTCCGCAGCATAATATTAACATAATTCTATTTAGTTTTAACTTATTATTATGGTATTGTGTGTTTGATATTGTCCGCACATACGACATCATGGAAGGCAAGCCTGAAGGCTATTGTAGTGTTATATCCTGACAAATGACGCAGAGCTCCGTACAGGAGGCGCATATCGAATGAGACTAGGGTGAAGTTTCAGTTATTAAATAGTGGACGATATGAGAAAGTAGCTCGGGCAAAAACCTCGAGCGTGGATATATTGCGGCCGCCATATTGCGCGCGAAGCTGCAAACTTGCACTAACTTCTGGTCTGCATAAATTCTTTTTTCGAAGCGACAAAGTGCTGGAAGGACATAGGAAACTTGAGTCGGCAGCTTGCTTGTCACGTCCCAAGTGCACTTTTTTTATTCGGATGGCCATTTTGAGAGGCTTGTTGCGAAACTCTAACAATGTCGTGTTTTATCTTGTTAAGATAGTCTTTTGTTAGGTTTGATTTTTGAAAATCTGACCTTTATGGTAGGTAGGTACCTACGGTAGGTTAGGGTAAACTACATATTCTTACAACAAATTCTGTATGTTCTATGTAGTTTCGTGTACTGCGATAGATCTCTACTATCCCTGATATTAAGAAATGTTATTGCACGAGTTGTAGCCGACTGGTGTCTGTCTTGAATTTTATGTCAGCCGTTAACTTATATTGCTCCCTATAAAACTCTTCCCGTTTCTACGATATTCCTCGGTAAACTTAACTTCCAATAAATAGGCTCGATTAAACAGGTAAGTGCGTACGTCTTTCTGCATTTAAATGATCTGTAAATTAAAATAGTACAAGACACTTAAAATCAAAATCTGAGGGTTAAACTGATCCAAATCGCTTCGAACGCTAATAAATTATTATACCTCATTATGTAAATAAAGTGAAGATTCATAAAGCTTTAAAATTTCCATGTTCTCTATAAATCTTCGGTTGTGTTCTTAAGGTTTAATATGATATGATCAGTTCATTGAATAACGTGTGAAGTGATTGCATCAGAAGCAGTCAACCAAGTCCTGAGATTTATTGCGTTCATAAACCGCTGTAATATTACCCGAGCTATAAAGGATACGTACAACTTAATGCTCTCTAGCTCCGACTGATATTAAGATGGATGTACTATATCAGAATACTTGCGTCACGTCGCTATCTTAAGTCTAGGTTATCATCATCAACATACCAACCCATTAGGCATAACAACGCACTACTGAGCAAGGTCTCCACGAAAGAACTCATTATAGAACTTAGAGAGGATAGGAAACTAAATTATACATTAATAGCTGACCCGCCCGCGGCTTCGCCCGCTTTTTCCACATGTTTTCTCACCTTTTCAACCTTATGTTCTTAACTTTTATGTTCTACGTGTTGTTCGATATCGATATCGTATGTAGTATAAAGTACCTACCTTCAACACCTTCATATTATTAATTGTTATTATTTATTGACTAAAGTACCTATCTACCTACACTACTGTGTTTTGAATTTTCCAAAGCTTCTAATTTTAAACTAGAAAACGAATGCAGATATTTGTTCAACAAAAATTGTTAAGATTAGAGAATAAACAAAAATATATAGTAATAATTCAAAACAACTCTACTTTCCCTACACGCTTGACGACCTTTGGTTGTTTTGTTGTCGCGAAAAATGATTAGGTGGGTCGCCAGCCGGACTCCCGGGGCCTAAGTTTGATTGGCCTGACTACAGTCCACTCCATTCCGTTGTTTATTTGGATGAATTCATTACTGAACTTGCAGAATAGATTACATATTTTTCTACAAGAGCACAGTGATAGCAGAAGTTTAATGATTTTTTGTTGTCTTTTCCAGGCGCTATCATGACGATTCTTATCCTTTCGATGGACGTGGATCAATCTTAGCTCACGCCTTCTTCCCCGGCACCGGCCGTGGGGGTGATGCCCACTTCGATGACGACGAACTTTGGCTGTTGCAGCCCAGCAACGACGATGAGGAAGGTAAATCATTCATATCACGCAATTAATTATGTAAATTATGAAGTTATTATTAAGCAAAATATCCACAAATGTTTAGTACCTTAAACAAACAATGGCACTGCACATAACATGAACAGTAAAATTCCAACCTTTGCCCTCCGATATGGGTACGAAGTGAATTTCAAACAGTTACTAGGTAGGGTCTATTCAAATTGTTTGCACGTTGGTATCTATAGCTACGTTAGCAAACAGGGTGGCTCCAACAGGGAACGTTGTGACCGCAGCAGTGCGACAGGCTGCGATTACCGTGCCCTCCGCACACACGTGATAATTTACTGAACGGAGGCTTGCGTGGCACTGAATTGTGTTCGGCTAGCCATGTGTAAATCCACTGTTATTTTATGCAGTGTTGAAGGTAGAATTTATTCCTTTAAAAAGTGTAAGCTTTACTAGGTAGGTACCTACCTACTAGAAGCATCTGGTATAATTACAAATATGTAAGATGTAGAAATGGGATGAGGATGTCTTTTCCTATTTTACTCAGGCTGAGAAAGCAAAATGTAGTCCCAAAGCTAATCATATTTTTTAAGTTATATTTAGTAGAGTATTCAATTGTTTCAGGAACTTCACTGTTTGCCGTAGCCGTGCACGAATTCGGACACTCTCTAGGATTAAGCCACAGTTCGGTGAAGGGTGCTCTCATGTACCCATGGTACCAAGGAATACAATCTAACTTTGTTCTACCCGAAGATGATAGGAATGGAATTCAACAAATGTACGGTAAGTAACCAAGTAAACCAGTAATCAAATTCTATAAAGGTAAGTAAGTACCTAGCTACTACTTTCTACATTTACCAATATGTGATTCAGAGATTCAAAACCTTTATATGAACTTACCTACTTAATAATTATTGTTGTAAAATTCACACAGCAATACCTAGACACGCAGTATCTAAGCTCTAAGCTTGCGATGTGGGTAGATTTTTGATATATTACTTAATAGAATATACATAGGTAAGTACATTCGATTTTTGTCCCGAGGCGGGAATCGAACCCACAACATCTTGCATCACAGGCGGACCTTCGCCCGCTGCGCCACATTGTGTGTGTGTGTGTCTCATAAATAGTTTTATTTCAGGTCCGAAAGAAGAAAGAAAATGGGGAAGGATACCTAACTACAGACCCATAGAGACACCGCCCCCTACCACCACTACAACCACAACAACGACAACAAGAAGACCCATTCGGCACAATACAAGACATCCTTATCGAAACCCTCCGTATCGGCCCGAAAGATATCCCCCATACACACCTGAGAGACCGCAGAATCCTGAAAAACCGCACCATCACAATCCATCTTACCCCGAGAGACCTTACTACCCAGATCGTAGATACAACGGCGACGAGCATCCACGCAGAACTCACCAACACTGGACTCCAGAAACGACTACTTTACCAACAACCTATCGTCCTCGCCGCCCTGACAACCCTTACAGGCCGAACACGCCCCCAGATCCAAGGCAAGATTATCCCAGCTTTAGACCGAATTACCCAACAGATCCGAGGCAAGATTATCCGAAAAGAACACATAGTCCCGAGAAAACAACGACAAGAAAACCGCCAACAAAACCGACAACCACCGCTAAACCCTATATTCCGAACATTTGTGATACAAGTTATGATGCTGTATCTCTTATTCGCAACGAACTTTTTATATTCAAGGGCAAGGTGAGACATATTACTAATATTAACTTTTTTAAATAAACCTATGAATATATGAGAAGACAGACCTTGTGTTGTAACAGACCGCATTGGAATTCAAAATTCAGATTCACTTGCACACACAATGTAACATTACAGTTACAGACTTAATCTAAGGTTATTATGTAACGACTGTCTGTTAATGGTCTGTGTGCAAAGGATAAGTTCTATAATATCATCGTTATAAAGGTATTTTTTTTACATTATTTATAGTAATTTTTTTTTTATTTCAGTACCACTGGCGTAGGGGCGCCAATGGACTATACGACGGATATCCTATGGAGATAAGAAGGATGTGGTCTGGACTTCCGAGAAATCTTACTCATGTAGATGCAGTTTACGAGAGGCCGGATCACAACATAGCAATATTTGTTGGTAAGTTCAAGTATAGTTAACATCATAGTAGCTGTTAATAATTCATTGATTGTAGGTAGAAAAATCTATACTTTTTGATCAACATGAATACCTACTCTACATATTGCAGACATAGAAAAATATGAAGATATAGTAAAACCATATCTAAAATGAACGCCCCTCCTCCGAATTCTGAATTTTTTTTTCTGTGTATTCTATTTTTCTGTATTTCCTCTCACACGTTGAAATCATCACGGTTTTGTAGAGGGGAGTTCATTTTTAGAATGGTTTTACTATACCATCTTTTGAGTAACATTTATCTACATAAACATTCAGAATTTAGAAAACCGTAGGTATATATGAAAACATTCATACTTAGTTATTTATTTTGAAATTTCAGGTAAACAATTATATCTTTTCGATATACAAACTCTCGTTCCTGGATATCCGAAACCGCTTGAAAGACTTGGTTTACCGTCCCATTTGCAAAGAGTAGACGCGGCTATGGTTTGGGGATACAACAGCAAGACTTATTTCTACAGTGGACAGGATTACTGGAAGTAAGTTATTGATAAGCACAATGAAGTTTTTATTATTTACAAAAATTGCTGCGTTAAAAAAAATATTTTCCGCTGTCTGTTTAATCATTTAAAGTTTTAAACGCTGAGGATTTGGATGCGGTTTACTTAAAAGTAGAGTGATCTAAGAAGGAAGTTTGAGTTAGGTATACAATACATACTGTAGAAATGAATTATTAGGTACTCGAGGCAAAACGAGGGCGTGTTGCTAGTCATATTAATTATACAAAGCCTAGGTTTAGCTTAATAAATTAGAAAATAAAGTTTATAGTAGGTACCTAATAAATATCACTTATAGGTATTAAATGATTGGCGCTTTTTCCTCGAACGAACTAGTAAATAAATATCTAACATTAAAATCTGTGTTAAATAAAATATATATAATGTACCTGGGCTATATAATATAGTCGTACGGTTAACGGTAACCTATTTTTGAATGCAATAGTATTTTTAAATTTATTATGTTTTTATTTTTTTAGATTCGACGAAGACATTGGTCGTGTAGAACCTGACTACCCGCGAAACATGGCTATGTGGAAAGGAGTAGGATTCAATATCGACAGCGTGTTCCAATGGAAAGATGGTAAGTTATTTTTAAACACATAAAAAGGAAATAGGTATCAATTTAATTGATAAATGTCACTAATGTAAACAATGCGATAGTTTGTAAAAATGTATGGATGTTCGTAACTGTATCGCGGAAAAACTACTAAATGGATTTTAATGAAACTTCACAATACCGGTAGCTTACCTAATAAAAGAAGACCACATAGGCTTTTTGTCGCGTGAAAAATACATATTTCCGCGGCAAAATCGATTACCTACCTATATCGCGGGCTAAGCCGCGTGGAGGAAAGCTAGTAGCTGAGTTAAATATCAGTGTGACAACGTTTTTAAAAAATAATAGCTATAACTTTTGCTAGTTAAGACAATTCACAGTTAAATGTTATTGGTATTATTTCCAGGTAAAACATACTTCTTCAAGGGCAAAGGGTTCTGGAAATTCAACGATCTAAAAATGCAAATCGAATACGAAAAGCCACGTTCTGCAGGAAACTGGATGAACTGTCAGCCGGAACAAAGCGGAACCAAGGCGACGTACCGCGCACTTTCACCGCCAGGATCAACCTTGCGATCCTTCAGCGCCTCTGATGCTTCCACCATATACACGAACATTCTACCCTTCTTAATTTCTGTCGTCCTAGTACTACGATTTTCAATCCTATAAACATAATCTAATTCTTGTAAATATGAAACACGGAACTGATTTAGGTATCTCTTTAAGATATAACTTATTGCATTTCATTGTAAGTTTATTCATTAATGAGTACAATCTTGTTGCTTGTGTAAAAGACAGGTCAACACATTTATATTGGCTAGATATGTCATAACTTTTTTCTATAAAGATAACTGACATTATCTAATATATTTTTTAATTAGTAAATAACCAAACTGTTGCGCAAAATAAGCACTGCCGTTTTTTATTGTATTATTTTAATAATAGTTCTTGGTATATTATGCATAGAAATATCTATTGATGTAAGCAATTATAAATTAAATAAAATAATGTTATTTAATTAATTACATTTCATTTATATTTTATTGTTCTTTGTACATTTGATCTCAACATGATCGAGAGTTGGTTTTATTAAGAGATGTGTAAGGTATAAAACACCACTGAGTAGCTTATGTACAGTTTGTATTGTCTTTCGGTGTCAGTATTAATTAAATATTAATTTTGTGAAAAATATTTAAAAAATATGATATCTATGTTTCAGTAATGTATGTATCCCACTATAATATGTCCCAAATTATATAAATTTTAAAGTTTTAAATTGTGTACCTATCACATGCCTGCCTTATAAACCCTAATTGTGTGTATTGAATAAACCCTAATTGGGTGTATTGAATGAATAAATAAGATAATATCATTATCAATTTAATTATTCATTATTAAATAAGCATTTATTATTACTAGCTGGTTAAAAGAGGTACACTTAAAAATAGTTTGTAAATTTTTAAGGTATGTTTAAGATTATAAAGATAAAGAATGAGAGTATAGTTGAAGCCATAAGTAAATCATAAAGCTAATTATCTGTACTCTATAAATAAAGAAATGGCCTTATGTGTACTGTGAAGTTAGCTGTCTATTGAGATATTCTGTCTATGAATGAGAACTGCTTAATTAGTAGGTAGTATTTGCCAATTGGGTCATACTTGGTAGAATGAAAATGGTGCTTATTAGTTAGTTTTTGTACAGAATAAATTTATCTTTGGATATTTTTGTAAGTGCTGTTGTGTTGATGTTTGAAGGCAGTAAGTTTGTGACCTATAACTATGGTTTCTTCCATAAGGTAGCACCATAAGTATTCACCATACAGCAGTAAATAAATAATTTACACATAAAAATATAATAATCTTGTGCAATCAGCAATGAGTAAGTTGTATGGATATCTATATAAAGATATTATTATTAAAACAGCTAAGTTAAGCATAATAGTCATAGTCTAGTTTGATGTGTAACACAATTTTACCTCCCGGGTCGCTCATTATTTAGTAGAAACATGTAGCTTTTTCAACTCCTTTGATCACAAATAATTTAAGATAACTGTGATATTTTATTTTATAAAAAGAGCCACAATTGGCCGTAAAAATATCAAAATTTTAAAATTTTCCTAATTAAAATAATTATTTTATATCCTAACAAATATGTAACTATAATTATTATAAGTATCCCATAATGTTTTACATCATAAAAATAAAGTTTTTTTAAGATTTTAAAATATGGTTTAATTTTATTACATTGTGAGGTATCTTCACTGAAATTTGACTGAGTGTATGAATGAACAATATCCATTCTAATTACATGCTTTAACATTTTGTGCATATCATTAACAAACTAAGATAGGTAAATAAATAGTGAATGGCTATCATCAATGGCAATCATCTCTATACTAGAAATAGAAGAAGAGTAATGTTAATTAGACTTTGGTGAAATAACCTAAGATTCTGTTTTCCTGAGGGATTTTATATTTTTTAATTACTTTTTATTTACCTACCTATATGAAATATGAGATTGATAAATTACTAACAATTTTGGACTTGAGCTGCATATTATCAAGTGAGTGGGAAGAACAAAATAGAACCCTTTACAGGGTAGAAGATAGGCTAATAAATATAAAAGTCATGAGAACATTATTAAAATTTTAATCAGAATAATAATGTGAGGTATAAACTTGTTGGATAAAGGCATTTATTAAGAAATCTTTCAACCATAAGCTTCAAGTTAACCACTGGGCTAGATGTTGCTGTGTGTATCCAGCAATATTTCAAATATATTTATTAGGAAAATCAAACGATTATATGAGTAACAAAATGTATTTCAACTACAAACTACTAATTCTAAATCACTCAATAGATAACATCAGTACAACATTCTACAAACTACAAAATATTATACATGATATATAAATACTAAAGGTACTTTATACAGATATAATGTTTATAACGTCTTACCTAAATAAGTTTTAATGCTAGTTTTTTATTTCTTCTGAAAAGCCAAGTTTTGTCCAGTCTTCTTTAGCCATAAGGTTATGTTCCATTCTGCAGCCCAAATACTCCTTAGCTTCAGCTCGACACAGGGAGTTATCGCTGTTGTTGTTGAAGAGGCATTTCATATATCTCGTCATAGTTTGCTTGCACAGACCTTCGTGATCAAGCGGAAAACTTCCTTTGTCTGGCGGTGTTGGAATAAACGTTTTTTGACCAAATGTCATAGTCGACATCGTAGGTTTCTAAAGATTTGATTTAATACGTTACAAATTACGATATATCGACGAAATGTAGCCGAAATGAACGAAAACAAAAGAAATAGTTTCTTGTTTTGATCTCTACCTAAAATTTCAAAATGTTTGAATGCTATTTAAACGTAATAGTAATAGTGTGTGTACGCAGTACGCTATTACGCCGAAATAAGCAACATAGAACTATACAAAAATCCAACTTTAATCTCTATTAATGGCCATTGACTGAGCTCGTAAAGCCGAATTTTTTAAATATTTAACTACAATCGCATAATATCACTATCATACTAAATAGGTTTTTTAATTAAAAATGGACTACCTGATCTAAAACCGTCCGTCGGCCCGCCCACGACAGTTTTAGATCAGTGGCTGCTTAACTTAATATGATGATCGACAAAATGATGACGGCAAATGAAATTGACATTGATTGATCCATCCAGTTACTTAGTGTCATGTCAAGTCAATTACACGTGCGTGTTCTTTCTGTATTTATAATAAACATTGCGTTAAATTAACAAATTATTATTTAACTAAGTAGAATGTCGCGTCTAATAGTCAAAAATTTACCTAATAAGGTTTGTGAAATTACATTTATTACAAGACGTATATACATTGATGAAATTAACGAATAATCGTTTTACAGGTAACAGTTGATCAACTAAAACAAATATTTGGTGAAAAGGGTGAAGTTACTGATGTTCAGCTCAAATACACTAAAGATGGGAAGTTTAGAAACTTTGGCTTCATCGGATACAGGACAGGGGAACAAGCCGTGGCTGCTACGGAGCACTTTGACGGTACATGCATTCGGTCCATGAAGATCCAAGTACAGCCTTGTGCAAACTTAGGAGATGAGAAAAAGCCTAGAGCCTGGAGCAAGTACGCTGCAGACAGTACTGCTTACAAGAATCTTCATAAAGATGAAATACAAGAACAAGAGAAGCAGAAACGGAAAGAGAAAAATGACAGAAAAGTTGAAAAAAATAAAAACAAGATAAAAGATTTGTTGAAAAAGGTATGACACCCATAAATTTCCTTATAATTGTGTTATTAATTACATCTCATTTATTTTAAATAGGTTTTTCAAAAAAATAATAAATATTGCTTGACTGAATGAGTAAACTATAAATTTTATTCTTACCTCTGTATTAATTAAATAAACCTTTAATAAATCAAAGGTTATGAGTTGAATTCTCAATATTGTGTTTCTTCTTTACCACTTGTTACAGCACAAAGATGACCCACTGTTTGCAGAGTTTATCAACGCACACACTAGTGAAAAAACCTCTTGGATTAAAAATGCTTATATGGAAGCCGCTAAGAGTGATGAAGATAGTGGAGTGGAAGATGAGACCCAGGATAAAGTAGAAGATGATAACAAAAATACTGTTGACAAACCTGTAACTGAAGAAGTTACAATAAAAGCACCACAGAAGATTGCCAATAAGCAGATCAGCGATTTGGAGGTAAGGGCTCTATTCCTAAATTATTTTATAAAGTGTTATTAGGAATAAGCTTGAATTTATATAGAAATGTCTATCCCTCTTGGATGAGTAACTTATTCTATTTGTGTACAAATTACAAGCTCAACTAATTGAAATTTGAAACATTCTTTGTTTTAAATGAAATGGGTGACATTCATATTATGTACCATTATTTTTTAAATAATGGTTTTAAAAAAATAATATTTTCAACTCCTAATTTCATTATTTCTATTTCAGTATATGAAATTGCTTATGAAAAAGGTTGGATCAACTGACCAAACACAGGAGCAATCTGAATCTACAGAGGTAGCGGAAGAACAAGCTCCGAAGAAAATTAGAAATAGGGCACTGTTTCACATAAAGGTATATATCTATCAATATTTTTATTATTTATCGCTATTTTAGAAAACATTCATTTAGTTTCTCTAACATGTGTACATATTGTTTTCAGATTAATGGCTTGCCTTACAAGTGTAAAAAGAAAGATATTAAGGAATTCTTCAAACCACTTGTACCATACTCTATACGACTTCCACTTGGCAAGGGCAAAAAAATTACTGGCTTCTGTTATGTTGGATTTAGGACAGAGAAAGAGTTGAATAAGGCTTTGAGCAAGGACAAATTGTTCTTAGGTAAGACATCATCATCATACAACACATTTTATGCATCCTTTTATGCATATTATGCACTCTTCATAGAACCCATTATAATAGCTCTGATTTGGTTATCTTGTAGGGAATCATAGGTTACATGTCAACAAGTATGAAGATAAAGCTAAACAAGTTGCTTTAGAAGAAGAAGAGACCAATTATAAGAAAAGACAAGAGGTAATTAACAGTTTTAATTTTAAAAGGTAAATTCTTATGCGTAATTAAAACATTTCATTAATAAAATGGCTAAAAGCATCTATATTTTTCTGAAATCTTAAATAGTTAAAAGATCTTGTTATGTTTTATGACCATAATTTATACAGAAATACAGGCCCCTTATGGTTGATTATCTGAATTCACAGATAATGTGCTTAATGTAAGTATATACATAGTATAGGCGTTAAAAAAATACAATGTCATTATTTTATTATACAACAATTTATAAGTGGGCCAAGTATTATAAATGTCAAGTCAGAGATCCTAAACAATCCATTCATTTTTTTTTGTTTACAGAAAAACGACAGTGAAGAGAGTATAGGTGAAAGCGGTAGCATTTTTGTAAGAAATTTACCGTATGTGCTATCTGAGGAAGAATTAACGACGCTGTTTGAAAAATATGGTAAGACAACATTATATTAAAATCATAAATTATTTATTAAAATTTTCTATGAATTATCCATAACTCACAGTTAATAGATTTTTAAGCTCTAGCCTTCCTTGATAAAAGTATTATCCAACACTGAAATAATTAACTAGCGAGATTAGTGAGTTTTAACAAACAAACTCTTCAGCTCTATAATATAATAATATATTTATGTTGTTTTTATATTTATTCATTCCAGGTCCAATAGCCGAGATCAACATGCCAATAGACCCAGTACTCCGGCAGCCGAAAGGGTTCGCGACCGTCACGTACGTGATGCCGGAGCACGCCGTGCGCGCCTTCTCGGAGCTCGACGGGACGGCCTTCTGCGGACGAATGATGCATCTGCTGCCCGCTAAGACGGAGAAACTGGACTATGACAATGATGATGGTATGGAATTGATTTATTTATAAGACAGGCCCATAGTAAACATTGATTGATTAAGTTAGAGAGTTGTGAAATGTAAATACAAGGGAATGTTGTGATGCGACTTAAATCGCACTTAATTGGACACTGGCTACATTGTTTTTAACCAAAAACAGCAAGACATACAATAAGATTAATTTATATTTTGAACTTAAAATCACAAAGATGATTTAAATGATAATAATGCGATTAAATGTGCCCTTTGTAAACACGAGCTCTAACGGTGAAGGCAAACATCGTGAGGGAACCGGCATGAATAACTTTGAATCAGAACTTTTCAAAGTTAAAGTTTACAGGACATGTTGTGTCATTCACCAACCCAAAATTAAGGCCTTATCTCTCTCGTCAAGAGAAAAGTCCGTGTCCCAACGTAAATAGGGGTTATCATGGTTAATCTAATTCTGCTCATTCTTTCAGAGGGTTTATCATTCAAGGAGAAGAAAGCGAAGAAGTTGAAAGCACAAGCGAAGTCCTCTCACAACTGGAACGTGTTGTTCCTCGGCGCGAACGCCGTTGCGGACGTCGTGGCCTCCAACTATAACACCACTAAGGACCAGCTACTCAATGAAAATAGTAAAAGTAAGTAGGTATAGTAAAACCATTTCTAAAATGAACGCCCCTCCACCGAATTCTGTATTTTTTTTCTGTGTATTCTGTTTTTCTGTATTTCCTCTCACACGTTGATATCATCACGGTTTTGTGGAGGGGAGTTCATTTTTAGAATGGTTTTACTATACCCTAAAACCGTGTTAGCTGAGTGGGACGCGACGCATTTTTTCTTTCTAAAACAATTTGTTTGTAACAATCAAAATATAATGCCTGCTGTATGAGTGAATGGGCAATTCCTATCACAGTTAAGCTTCCGCCTGACTTCTCGTTTGTATACAAATAACAAGTCGCACAACCAAGAGCGATTGACATTGCCATGCAAATGCAAGACTGTAACTTTCTCACCGTCACCAAAATATCTAACACCTCGTTTCAACTAGAGCATCCAGTCTTATTTACGAATAAACATGTATTTTCAACTGTTCCTAATGCAGATACTTGGAATTTCAGATACAAGTGCAGCGGTCAGATTGGCGCTCGGTGAAACGCAGTTAGTGGCAGAAACAAAGCAGTTTCTTGAAACCAATGGTGTCTATCTTGATGCTTTCAACAAGGTAAAATAGCAATAATTTGACATAATAAGGTTTCAACTAAACATATGGTCGAGATACACCTGTTTTTCTAGCATCTTTTTAATTTATGGAATAATGAAATTTTCATTGAATTGAAAAATATTTTTCATTACAGACGGCAAAGAAAAGATCTAAAACCTGCATTCTAGTCAAGAACTTACCAGCAGGTACAGAGAAGGATGAAATCAAATCGCTTTTCGAAAAACACGGTCACATAGCAAGGTTCCTAATGCCCAAACACGGCATAACTGCTTTAGTCGACTTCATAGAACCTTTTGAAGCCAAGAAAGCCTTCACTAAATTAGCGTATTCACAGTTTAAACATGTTCCACTGTATTTGGAATGGGCACCAGAGAATGTATTCCTAAAATCAGTTGAGAAACCTGAAAGCGCTAGCATAGAAGAAACTTCTAGAAACATTAGTGAAACAAAACAGAATACAGCAATAAGCAATGTAAAAGCGCAGGAAATTCAAGATACAAAGAAAGATATTCCTGTCGAACAAAACTTGGAGGATGAAGAGCCTGAGAACGATACGACGCTGTTTGTCAAAAATCTCAATTTCCGGACTACCGAAGCTGAAATGAGAACAGTAAGTTATTATAAATCTGTGCGCAGCGGGTGGATGTCCGCTTGCGCAACTTGACGCAAACAGTTGTGGGTTCGATTTCCTCCTGTTGATAAAAATTTGTACGATCTGGAAAAAAAAATCGGGTGTTCCCTATGTACCTAATAATAAAAATATATCTATTTTCTACTTATGTATCCTATTGATCAGATATCTAGCACCCATAACACAAGCTTTTACCGTGGGGTTTGAGCTTATGTTGCTTTTCCACCTTAATCGTTATGGAATTGTAAACTTTACATTTTCAGCACTTCGCGCCGTGCGGAAAAATCTTCAGTGTAACAGTAGCCAAGAAGAAAGACCCCAAAAACCCGGGACAATTCCTCTCAATGGGATACGGATTCGTGCAGTTCGTTAGGAAACAACACGCCAATGAAGCGTTGAAGGAATTACAGAGTTCCACTTTGGACGGGAAGACTTTGGAACTGAAACGATCTGAGAGAGGAAATACGTGAGTTACATTTGCTTGGGTTCAAAGCCGAGTGGTGCCTAAGAATAGTACCACCCCATTCCTTTTCGTAAATGTCGTCATACCGACTAAAGGGTTATGAAACCAAGAAATTAGCAACAGCATCGTTCTGTGTAATAATTAATATAGGTTAACTCCATTTATTGCTTTATTTATACATATATCAATTGCTATTATTAAAAAAAAACAGATCTTAAAGTAGGTTTAATTTGACCATAAATACGGAATCACAGAAATGTTTTGTTTTTGTTATGCTAATGTTATTAAAAGGCTCTCAGATTATAGTAAAATAAATAAAATTTGCTGTGGCAGCAAAGTTTGTGAAGTTACAGCACCTACTTTATTGCCGAACAATATTATATGTATTAGGTTCTATTAGGTACAATGGGTTCTATCGTTTACCAGTTTGAAGCTTTGAAAATCAATTATTAGATGTAATATGATTTTCAAAGCTTAGTTAATACTAACTTACCTACACAAATTTATATTATTTCAGTAATGAAGTCCGAACAACCAAGAAGGTTACAAAGGAAACGAAACAAAACGGCACCAAAATACTTGCCAGAAATGTCCCATTCCAGGCCAATAGAAATGAACTGCACGAAATATTCAGGTTCGTATTAACTCATACTTGGTATGTATTTATTTCTCTCACAATCCTATGTAATGGAATGAAAAAATACGAGGTAGGTACCTATTAACATTTATCTTTGTTTCATTTGAATTCGAACTAACGCATGGATACGTAATCAGGACATAGATAAATAAAACATGAAATACACATTAAATTCGAGGCTTATCACTCAATCGTGTCCATAGGTGATAGTAGGTTATTGTGGTATGTATGTTATTTAATATCACCTTGGTCAATTCAAATAGGTTGTCGCTAATCAATTAAGCTACTTTAATTTACAGTCAGCCAAGAATTGAAAAGTCAACCATATCAATCATTTCATCACACAGAAACTTTTGTGAAAACTATAGTAGTACGGTAGACCACTTTCTTGGCCGACTGTACCTACAGTGTTCACTCAAACATTAGAAAACATTATAAATTTTGTTTTACAGGGCCTTTGGCGAGATAAAAACTTTGCGACTGCCTAAGAAACTAACACCCGGATCAGACCAGCATCGTGGTTTTGCGTTTATTGACTATTACTCGAAAGCGGATGCCAAGGTTTGTTTTTTATTTTTTTCCATGACAAAGTCAGTGTAGTTGTCTACTTTTATGTTACTACCTCAACGATAGGTTTAGACAGTCGTAGGTACTAGTAATTTACGGGTGAAGGCCTTATGAGCACAGCGTATCGCTCTCAGACGGCGGTACACGACACGCGATTGCCTACGTATATTCTCTAGTATGAGGCAGTGGTAACTGTCGGAGAGATTACGTTTCGATTGAATCCGAGTGTTTCGATTCACTCGAACACATCAGCGTTCTGGCCGCAAGAGCGGACCGCAGGGTTTACATAGACAGTGCGTCATTCACCCGTCGCGCACTCATTATCAGCTTGAAGTCGTAATTCGTTAATTATTATTTAACAATCTATTCTAAAGTGAGCTCTTGTTCAAGATTTCCAACAATTTCAGACTGCATTCGAGGCGCTCGGGCAATCCACTCATCTTTACGGCAGACGATTGGTATTGGAATGGGCGGACCAGTCTGACGAAACAGAAGATGTTGGTTTACTAAGAAAAAGAACAGCAGAGGCTTTCAATGCGAAACACCCCGGGGGTAAAAAATCTAGGAAAGGAGCTATTGATGCCGACACATTTGTTGATGGCAATGATGAAGTTGACTAGACACTTATAATGTTATAATAAAAATAAAATAATGTTAACTATTTCATGTTTTTATTTTAAATGCCAAAAGTTTATTACAATGATGGATGGCATACATGTTATAATTAAATTACAACTAACAGGATAATGCTTTTAAATTAAAATGTAAGATTTACAATATATTATTCACATTTATATAGGATGCATTGGTTTGTCTATCTACCTAGACATTATAATCAATTTAGCAGTTGATGTAGGGCAATAACCTAAGAGCCCGTGATGGCCAGACCTTCCTTTAATTCACAAGCGTGAAAATTCTTTCATGTGTATGTCTAACATAGGTAAGAATAACCCCCAAACATGAAACCTGGATCGCGGTTGCTTTGGGAGATAACAACCTTTTACCTGTTATCTCCCAAAGGAACCACGATCCAGGTTTCATGTTTGGGGGTTATTCTTACCTATGTTAGACATACACATAAAATAATTTTCACGCTTCAGAATTAAAGGAAGGTCTGGCCATCACAGGTTATTAGTCTATACTAAGAGCCCGGTCTGGCCAGACCTTCCTTTAATTCACAAGCGTGAAAATTATTTTATGTGTATGTCTAACATAGGTAAGAATAACCCCCAAACATGAAACCTGGATCGTGGTTCCTTTGGGAGATAACAGGTAAAAGGTTGTTATCTCCCAAAGCAACCGCGATCCAGGTTTCATGTTTGGGGGTTATTCTTACCTATGTTAGACATACACATGAAATAATTTTCACGCTTGTGAATTAAAGGAAGGTCTGGCCATCACAGGCTCTTGGTCCACAACAGTTAATCTACAAGATAATCAACCTAATGAACTATCCTAATAGACCAAGATTGAAGAATGTATTACAATAAATATTTATAAGACAGCTTATTTTATAACTAGAAGACAAAAACTGAGCATATTTACATTTTAACACTTCTGCGATGTTGGGGCATTAATTGACTTGCTATATTCTGAATTTGTCAGCTAGTTGTTCACTTAGATTTAAAGCACAATCATGTAAAGTAAAATTATTAAAAATTAGTAAATATTAATGGGGCTGAGATATAGATTTTAACAATTAATAAAAATCCAATTGTTTGTGCTATGACTAATTATTTTAAAAGATTCTTAATAATGTAACCATCAATGGTACAATAATCTCAATTGAATTCCTAGTAGACATTCATTTAATGTGCTTACAACAAAAAAGTGTTTATCAACATTTGAAAACATGTCCATTATACACACTATAATACAGGAATGTGTCCAAACCGAAAAAAAATAAAACCAGTATTTTTGCTGGTAGTGAAATATTAAAAACAACAAACAAAGTACAGTATTTGTAATAGCAAGTACTCTCATCTTATTTCAACATCCACACATATAACAAATTTCTTCAATCAATTTTTACTGTTGAATAGATCTTTCTGACAAATAAACTAGTACCTAGATAGCCAACAGTACCACAAATTATGCCTAAAGCAAGACTGAATAGGGCCATGTATCCAAAATAGAATGTAGTTTGAAACAATCCATACATTTTTGTCTTAAATAGAAAGTAATAGAATGAATACAAGTAGACATAGAGAGCAGTGCTGCCTGCTGACAGGAAACTAGTCCATTGCCAACGGTAATCCTCAGCATTCAACAAAAAGTAGGTGCAAACTATTGTGACACAAACTGTCACAATCATTAGAATCAAGAACACAAGCAACATGAATCCATACACATAGTAAATCTTGTAGGCCCAGAATGAAGTGAAAATAAAGTACATTTCAATAAATATAGACCCAAAAGGTAGAATACCTCCTACAGCAATAATTATTAGAGGTTCCATGAACCATTTCTTTTCAGGTATGGGTCTAGGTACAGCATTGATGCGGCATGGATAGTCAGGTTGTCCAGCTAGATTCCTTCCTAGGACTGTGCCTACTAAAGTTAGCGGCAAAATAACAAAAGTGCAGATGGACATAACAGCTACCATACTGCCAAATGGGATAGCACGCGATGCATGGTAATACATGGCAATAAAGTTAATGAAAAATGCAGTTCCACAAACTAAGACAGGCAAGAAGAAAGCTGAAAGTAACATTTGTTTGATCCATAATTTGCCTCCCATTCGAGCATACAGTGAGCCACCAAAATAACCATTGACTGGAGATGTAGCTGCATAAATGAATATAGCAGTAGATAACAGAGAACCTCTTTCAGTATAGAGCTCACCAAAAATGGTAAATATGATAACTGCAAGTGTGACAACAGTGAGCTGATATCCAGAACCGACTAGGGCAGAGAACAATCCTAAATGAGGTACAGGCCTAAATACATCTCCATGAACTTGCTTCCATCCATACTCGTCTCCCAAATCCTTCTCCAAGTCATCAAGATCATCATCCTTAGAGTATCTTGCATAATCTTTGCGCAAAGTCCTCATTAGAATCATAGAAACTAAACCAACTAAGAAAATTACCATCATAAAACTGTTGAAGATGGAGAACCAATGAATCCTGTGCTGAAAGAAGTTAGGGTCCAAATACTTATCAAATCTGTCCTCATAGTTGATATTACTCTTTTTGAAGTTAACTTCATAAGTAAAAGGGATCTTCGCTACAGGTGTCAGTCTAACTTTGTTTTCAGTAGTGAGGTTTACTTCTACAATTCTGTTGCCATTATATCCAATATCGAATTTTTTATGAGTCCAGATATAGTGGTGTTCACCGTCAATTTCACCAACGGTTCCCCATATTGGGAGGTCATCTAGATACATCTGGTACCAGTAATGGTTTTTGACGGCGTATACAAGAGCTTTATAGTGCTGGTCGTTGAGTTCGATAGCGCAAAATTGTTGCGCCGGTGCATTGTCCTTATACGTGATGTCCAGGCCACTCAATTCGAGCTCCACTCCTTGCAGCGCTTCCGATAAAGTTTCATGATAATGCCCAATAGTCACCTTAGTTCCAACACAAAAAGGCAGTGAAAAATATGCATACGTTTCTTGGCGATTGTGGTAGGGGCCTACTGTGTTCATCCATAGGATAACTTGCTCTCCGTCTTTGTATGTATGGGTATGTTCATCACAATAAACAATAGTCCACGATATCATTAAAATATAGAGAAATTTCATTTTGGGCTTCTTTCGGGTGAAATTTAGAATTGGAATTGAAAAATAAACATACACGTAAGTAAAATGCCGATGTCGGACATTTACAAAATGACAAAACAATGTTTCCAACTTCAAATAACAATAACAAGTCCTGCGTGTCAAGTCAACGAGTTAAAGTGGCAGCTTTATTAGTATATTCTGTGGTAAAATTAAGCCTTGCTTTGCTTGCCGTCAAAATATAATGTCAAATCACAAATCAATCAAAGTCAACCGCACCGCAAGTCCACATTGTTTACATCTGATTTCTAGTAAGGTTATATTTATTACTGTTTTGGCATAAAACAAGAAAAAGAATAGAGCCAGCCATGGACGTTGATTTACCGAGTAGTATTCAAGCAAAGCTTAAGTCTGATACAGGAGAAGAAACTGGAGGCACCTTAGATATACCGTTAACTGTAACGAAAGACCAATTACAACTTATCTGCAATGCACTTCTAGAAGAGGTAATAATATTTCAAAATTAATATGTAATGTACCTATTTTACTTTTATATACACATGTTTATAAGACAGAGAATAATTTTAAATTCCATTAGAAATAATTTAGTCTTGACAGTTCGCTTCACTGTTTTCCTACTTATATTGAGAAGCGATTAGAACAACATAGCATTTATCTCTATTCACCAACCTCATTATTTTACAGGAGGACAAACCATTTCTATTCTTTGTGAATGATGTTGAGATCAAAAGCACTCTTCAAGAGGCTCTTGACCTTAAATGCTTAAATTCTGAAGAAGTTGTAGAAATTATATATCAGCAACAAGCTGTCTTCAGAGTCAGACCAGTCACAAGATGTACCAGGTAAATTATGATATCAGACATTGAGAAAATAAGATTGAAGGGTGATTTGCACAACACAAATCTATGGCATCAATACCTTAAATAATTCATTAAACATGTTTGTTTCAGTTCTATTCCTGGTCATGCTGAGGCTGTTATATCTACAAACTTTAGCCCTTCTGGCCGGCAGCTTGCCAGTGGATCTGGTGACACAACTGTAAGGTTTTGGGACTTGGCTACACAGACTCCTCTTCATGTTTGTAAAGGTAGGTAACAACTTTCTTATATCCTGTCTATAAATAAAAGAAATAAATTGATTTGGCTGAAAATTAATGCAAAGTCTTGGAACAAGACATAGGGCTCTTACAGCAGGAATATATTATAATGCAGGTGAAGCCACAGGGTGTATAGATAAATACTTATCTTCATATAAACTTCATTAGGTGGTTAATTTTAGTTTTATTAGTTTACTATTAAATGCTGCTTTAGTAAATTAATTAATTTTTTCTGTTCTAGGTCACACAAATTGGGTTCTCTGCATAAGTTGGTCACCAGATGGTTTAAAGTTAGCTTCAGCATGTAAGACTGGAAGAGTGATGCTATGGGACCCCACTACAGGAAACCAAATAGGCAAAACAATGATAGGACACAAACAATGGGTAACAGCACTATCTTGGGAGCCATACCACATGTATGTTTATTATTGTATAAACTTATAATATCTTAATAATTAATTAATAGATAATATAGGTACACCCCAGACCCCTGGAAAATTATCCAGGGGTCTGGGTTTGTAGGTCTTGGTTTAAAAATAAGCAAGACACAAAGATTGCACAACAAAATTTTAATGGGTAAAAATCCAGAAGAAAACTCATTGTAACCCTTAATTTCATTGCCACGCCTAAGACTTATGTTTTTGATTAGAGTGAAAACCTCTCATTACTGCTAGTTGTAGAATAAAAACATAAAATTATACTGAGTAGCACCTTACAGTATAATTCTAGAATAATGATAAATAATTTATGCTTACTCTCTAGAAACCCAGAGTGCAGAAAGCTTGCCAGTTCTTCAAAAGATGGTGATGTTAGAATATGGGACACAGTAACTGGTCTTACTGTAATCAGTCTTTGTGGTCACTCTAAAGCTGTGACCTCTGTGAAGTGGGGTGGGAATGGACTCATTTACACTTCTTCTCAGGACAGGACAATAAAGGTAGATATTTTGTGTCCTTTCTGTTCTTCAAAATATAGGTACCCAAAGATGTTTGACACTTATTATTACTACATCAACATACTTTTTTTGTGTTTATTACATGTTTAACTGAAGGGTTGTATAAAATAATGTTCTTGTTCCATGGTTGATCGCACAACGTATTTCTCACGCTATAGGTCGCTAAAGTGCGATAAATACGTTTGTATGCGAGTTCAGTTTACTTAATTGCTGTGAGATTTTGGGATAATCTTTACTGAACTATATGCTTAATATTGCTTTCGCCAGTGATGATTATAGTCACTGGCGAAAGCAATATTAAGCATGTTGGCACGATAATGGTGCGCAATGCCTGTCGCCGTCACCTCGCCGTTGATTACTAATATAGCTCTATGCTGAAAGAATTAGAGCCAGGTTATTAATAAATAAACATTTTCCAGGTTTGGAGATCTGAAGATGGGATTCTATGTAGAACGTTAGAAGGACATGCACATTGGGTGAATACCCTAGCATTGAGCACAGATTATGTGCTAAGGACAGGTCCTTTCCACCCAGTCACAGATCAAATAGGCAAAATTGAAGAAAGTAAGTTCATTTATTTACTACTCGACCCCACCACGGACTCACTCGCGTAGTTTTACGTAAAATAGGTATCGCTATGTTTAACTGATTGTTGTTCAAATTTCGCGATTTTTAACTTTAAAACGGCTGTTTTTCGCAGTTGTTATATTTAATTATGCTCCCTAATTATATTTAAAATATTATTTTTAATATGACGATATTTGTGGCGCAGCGGGCGAAGGTCCGCCTACGATGCAAGAGGTTGCGGGTTCAAATCCCGCCACGGGAAAAAAAAACTGTTTACTCCTAAAGATATCAGATGTCTAACACACCATGCAAGTAACACTGGCTTACCAAGGGGTTAGATGTAGCTGTGTAAATTGTCAAGCAACGTTTATTTATTTACAGAATCAGTCCTCCAAAAAAGAGCATTGGAGCGATATGAAGCAGTATGCAAACAAGGAGCGGAAAAACTAGTGTCTGGTTCTGATGACTTCACGTTATTCCTGTGGCTCCCTGAGAAGGAGAAGCGGCCCTTGGCTCGCATGACGGGCCACCAGCAGCTTATCAATGATGTTAAATTTTCTCCAGACACAAGGTAAAACAGATCTATTTAATAGATAGTTTATTATGAATAACGCATTATCCTAAAGCTTTATCATATGATCACGAGGTGATTTGGGATTTACATAACAGTACCTATGGTTTTTTGGCATATAATGTTTGTTTCAGGCTAATAGCATCAGCATCATTTGATAAGTCAGTGAAACTCTGGGAAGCTGCTACTGGCAAGTTCATAACAACACTGAGAGGTCATGTACAAGCTGTGTACATGGTGTCCTGGTCTGCTGACTCGCGGCTTCTTTTAAGTTCCAGTGCAGATTCAACATTGAAAGGTAATAAACATTATGTAGCTAAAATAGGATTTTGTAAAGTTCATGAATATTATACATGTACAATTATGCTCTGGCAACATCACATCCCAGTTAAAACTAATTTCACATAGATTTTTTCAGTAGTACCTAGTTAAACTTATATAATAGAAATTAACTATTTATTTTTAAAAATAAAGCAAAGATTCAACTCAGTATTTTTACTTCGATTTTTGATGTTGATTGAATAAGATTAAGATTGATTTTGATTTAAATTGCAGTATGGAGTATGAAGACGAAGAAATTGGAATTAGATTTACCGGGACATGCTGATGAAGTGTTTGCTGTGGACTGGGCACCGAATGGAGCCTATGTAGCATCAGGTGGAAAGGACAAAGTTTTGAAACTGTAAGTTAGTTCTGATTAGTTAGTAACTTGGAGAATTACTTATTACAAAATAAAGACATTCTCTATATTTATATAGGTAATACCAACTATTATAATTATATATTTAATAACTAGCTTTCCACTCGCGAATATTCTCGCGTTTGAATTCGTTTTAACGGTATAAAGAAGCCTATGTGTATATTATATTATTTAGAAGTTTAATCAGATTAATTGCAAAAGATCATAAACATACTACATAACACACACTTTGGTGTTATACAGAAGTAAAATGCAAGCACAGTAATTATAGTTAATTTATGAGAGATCACTCTTTAGCAATAAAGCCACCTATTGTATGTCTCTTTTTAGCAGAACCAAAACAGAACATCTGTTTTGTGATTTCGGTGGTCCATCCAATTTTTCCACTATTGCCTTAGATGGTGTACCCTTACCAGTCTGCTCCGATTTTCGGTACCTCGGTTCATTGGTACAGAATGATGGTGAGATTGACAGGGATGTAAATAATAGAATAAATGCGGGATGGATGAAGTGGCGACAGGTCTCGGGAACAGTTTGTGACCCACGAATGCCCCTTAAGCTTAAAGGAAAGGTATACAAAGCTATAATTAGACCTGTCGTAATGTATGGATCGGAGTGTTGGGCAGTAAAAAGGACGGATGAAAGGCGGCTGCATGCAGCCGAGATGCTAATGTTAAGATGGATGTGTGGTGTAACGAGACTGGATAAAATTCGGAATGAGTTCATTAGAGGTAGTGTGAAAGTAGCGCCAGTGACGGATAAGGTGATGAGCAATAGGTTATCTTGGTATGGTCATGTTATGAGAAGGAATGAAAGTCATGTGACAAGAAGGACGTTAAGTATGAGAGTAGATGGGTATGCCAGGAGAGGAAGGCCAAAGAAAAGATGGATGGACTGTGTGAAAGATGATATGGTGTAAGAAAGGAGTGAGTGTAGATATGACGGCTGACAGAGGAAAGTGGAGAGAGAGGACGTGTTGTGCCGACCCTACATAATCTGGGAAAAGGACTAGAAGATGATGATGATGATGTGTTAAAAAAATTCAATGTGTTGTTTTTTTTTACAGATGGCAACATTAAATCAAGAAAACAGCATTGGAACAGATTACAGTTTATTATAGATCCAGTACATAATACGTTGATGATTAAGACAATATAAATTATTCAATGTCTATTGTGTTTTATTTTATCTTAATACTCTTCTTCACATTAGCCTTGATGCCAGATGCTTCCCCGCCATATCTAGTCACTTCCGAGCGAGCTTCACGGACAGCACCCTTTCTCCTTATCTTTGCCTTTCTGTATTTAAGCTTATGTTTTACTCTAGGATTTCTTTGAACTTTGTTTCTGTGTGGTGTTAATCCCTTATTCTTAGCAATTTGGTAAGTAATCTGTCGTTTATCTACTACATCATCATCATCAGGTACCAAGTCTGAAGTGGAAGGCTTGCCCTCATCCAACTCAGTAGGAGGTTCAACTTCATTGTCAGAGAATCCACTCTCTTCAGACTCATCACTTCTCTGGTTGGATTTCTCTTCCTTCGCTCTAAAGAAGTCATTTCCTTCATAATTCTCCTCATCATCAGATACTCCGGTATCCTCTGCATCATCTTTCTCCAAAGCACTAATAAGCTTGAGTTTCTTTGGTTTTGATTTTGATGCTGATTTCAACTTTCTCTTTTTGTCCTCCTTATTTGTCTTTATCTCCTCAACTTGTAGGTCCATATTGATCTGAACAGCTTCAAGTATTTTGTCAATCTGTGGTTTTATAACCTCTTGGTAAATAGGTTCCATTTTGTTTAACATCTGTCTATACTGGTACAATCTTTTGATTACTGGATGATTCTGAATACTAACTCTTTGACTTTTAAGAAGGAGGTAAAAACTGATGTTGGTGCAATAATTTAAAATAAGATCATAATTTGTCTTGACAAATTTAGAAGCAGGGCATGTTGGTAGTTTACCATCTTTTACTAACTCCAAAACAGGATGCAGGTTATCCTTGGCCACTGTTAGCTTAGTTTTGAAATCATCAATGAGGCCTGCAAACTCAGGACTTTCCTTCTCAAGCAGCTGCAGTTTCTGCCTTTTAGACATCTGACTGAGATCACTTTTAACAACTGTATCTTTGTCTTCAACCTCAGCAACTTGTTTTGAAAAATAATCTAAAGTAAAATCTTCATCTCCAAGTTGTTCCAGAAGCCTTTTCTGAATATTCTTTGCCTCTTCTTCTTCTCTAAGGGCCTGCTGTTCTTCATTACCAAATCCGCCATAGTCTTCATCAACATAGTCAGTGGCATAGAAGGATTTTTTTTGTTTACCCCATGCTTTGGCATCAGGTAAGTCGTCATCAGATTTCTCTTGTCCTTCAACATCACTGTCAGCAATACCAATATCATCATCGGAATCTTCAGATTCAGAAAAGGCATACATTTCCTCTTCACTATCAGATTCATGTTTTCTCTTGCGAACTTTATCCAACAGCTTTTTTTCCTTTGCTGAATACTCATCCTCTGAGTCAGATGGTTCATAGTTACCCTTCATGTCAAAACTGGAGTTGACTCTGAAACAGATAATTTGAATGTTTTAAACACCTGCCTTTCTTTGGCAAATTACTTGTCATCCTTTGGTTATTTGTTTTTAATTATGGGACAAAACTGACTGTTTTGTGCCTACGTATTTATTAATTTACCTATTTACGTTAACAACAAGAGTAATATATTTTAAAATCCTACGCCCTTACCTTATTTTATCACCCATTTTTATGTAAAATTATAAATCAACTCAGGTTCATCTGGAAGAGGTTATCTATTACACAAACATTTCACTGTGACACAATGTGCTCGACTTTAACATAAATCAACGACGATCGTAACGAATATAATCTTTCCAGTATTTTTAGGAGTTGAACAAGAGAAAAACGTGTACTTTAAAAGCACACCACTCGGAAAAATTAAATCAACACACGACAATAAAAATTCTTCATCTTCTTTTTGGCTTTGCTTGCGCTTCCAATTCCAGATTGAAGATTGACCTGCCAGTGTCTGTCAGTTGGAAATTCAATAAAAAAATCAAGTAGTAATTTTTTATTTTAACCAGTCACGTTCGCCATAATTATAAGAAGAATAATTTGACTCTACGTGTGACTTTGACGTATTATGTACTAGTAACGTAGTGATTATATAATAAAAGAAGAAGAAGTAGGTAATGATGTGTTTAGTTCTCAAAAGAAGGAAATTATAAGGTTTAGTTTAGTTAGTTTAGTTCATTAGTTCTCTTTGTTTTGTATCACGACAACGACATGGAATTTGTAATAGAATAGAAATAAGTACAGTTTATTTAAAATTACAAATATTTAATTAAAAACAGAAAGTTTAAAAGAAATGTACGTAACAAGAGTTTTGTTCATTTATATTTGTTATTTTAATGACCTATCAGTAAGGTCTTCGTTACCTGGTGTCGGCGCCCAAAAATTAAAACATGAGAAATTAGGCGACTGTAAGCGCTGTAAAACTATAACTACTTCTTTTAATTATTGGTTAGATAAAACTTCTCGTGGCAAATATGAGGGTGGTGATGCAGCCTGGGAAGAAGCGAAACTGAAGTCATATTCGCGTAGTGAAATGAGACTAGTAGAAATACAAGAGGGTTTATGTTCAGAGTTAAGCAAACATAAAGATGACTGTTATATGATAGCTGAGGAATCAGAACAAATGCTTGAACAATGGTGGTTTCATGAAGATTCTAGTGCTTTAGATTTGTATACATGGTTATGTATAGACACACTCAAACACTGCTGTCCCAGCAATCACTTTGGAGAATCATGTTTGCCTTGCCCTCTGGATAAGGACAGTAAAATATGTAATGGTCATGGCCGTTGTGATGGTGAAGGCACAAGGAGAGGAAATGGTTCGTGTATTTGTGACAAAGGGCATGTGGGACTGAGTTGCGAAGACTGTTCAAAAGATTATTATGAAGTTGATGGATACTGTGAAAAATGTCACAAGGCATGCAAGGGCTGTACTAATAATGGCCCAGGAGCCTGTATAAATTGCAAAGATGGTTGGGTAAAAGACTCAGGACAATGTATAGATATTGATGAATGCTTGTCTCCTTCAGCTTGTAAAAGTAATCAATTTTGTGTAAATAAAATAGGCTCTTTTACATGTAAGAAATGTGATAATTCTTGTCAAAGCTGTGTTGGGGCAGGACCTATGAACTGCACTTTATGTGATTCCAATAATTATCTATGGGATGGTAAATGCATATCTGACAATCTCAAGGCAGGTATTATTAAAAGTGCTATATTACAAATGTCTATATACCTAGGATTATTATTAATCACAGGAATTTTGTACAAAATATCTAAATATGTATCAATTCTGGCTATTGTTAGTTTATCTTGTTACATTTTTTACACTGAAACATCTAGGAAAGATGCTAATACATATGATGTTTATTTTAGAAACTTTGGAGGTAAGGATGGTGCATGGAAGTTTTTTCTAGATAAGTAAGATTCCACAATTTTTTTGTTATTTCTATAATAAAATTATAAATGTTTCATTAATAACTTTTTTTACTTGAACTTTTCCATACCTATTTAGTGTATGTAAATTATGTTCAAAATACTGGAAAAAATAGTTAGTACCTAGCAAAGTATATTATAAATAAATAATTCTAATAACTGCTATTACCTAGACCTGCTATTGCATTTAAAAATTATATTATTAATACATAACAAAAATAAAAAACTTTCGAAAGGTGTATTAAAAATACATTTATTGCAAACATTACATAACTAAATTTTAGTGTCATTTATATACAAAAATTAAATACATGGATTAAATATTAAGGTTATTACACTTATATTGTAAATAATTAAATAAAAGAAACCAAACTGTGTCAAATATTCTATCATACATATAACACAAGAAAAACTTTTGCTTGACATTGTTCAGAGTCAATAAGGTAACATTAAATTAGGTAGGCTACAAACAAATAGTGAAAATATTAATTATTTATTTATCTAATTGAAAGCAAAAATACTGTTGGGACTAACATCCACATAAAAATTAATGAAATTGGCAACTTCTTATTTGGCAATTGCAAGCTTGTGATTTACTTACTTTTAATTTTTATGTACTTTGAATAGACTTGATAAATAACAGGTATAAAAAAATATAAATTGATATTACATGTTGATATAATTGCATTGTAACAATAGATTACAACATTAGAATGCCACAGCGCCTGTAAGTGCTGAAAGCATAAGCTTTTGTTTAATTTCATGGAATGTACATATTTACTACATGTCATGTACTAATATTGTATGGCATTATCTGTCCACCTAAGTTTTCTTGTATTCTAAAAATTTCTTTGGTGATAATGATATTGTTTGTTCCTCATTTAAGCCACTATGGTAAACAATATAATGCTTAATATAACAGCACTTAGCCACTAATTCTTGAATAATACAATCCAACAGAAGAACAACACACCATAATTGAACAAGTCTAATTTTTATAAGTTTTTGGTAGAAGGAGTTAAGTACTAACATTATTATTATTGACATAAAAAAACTATGTATTTGTGAAAGAACCACCCAATTATTGGTGTTAAGTGTGACATCTACTTCAGCAAAATTCACATTCATAAAAGCATTACAACTCATTTTGCTGATCATGTATGTCTTGTACACAATTAGGTACAAGAATGTACATAACATACAAATGCCTTAAATAAGTACCTAGTAAGTGACTTTAGTAAAATGCAAGAAAATAGTAAAATCATCCTTTTTCTTAAATGATCTTAAAATTGATGCATCACTGATGAAGCAGTATCAAAATTAGCAATAATAATTGATTTCATATTTTTAGGCAGGATTTCAATTTTTGTAAATATTGAAGGAACTAAATCATCAAATTAAATACTTTTAACATCAGTTCATCTTTGAGACAGTATAAAACTACCATTTTTGCACATCCCTTACTCTATTTATATCATAAATTCATCCATATTTTTAAAAAGTTCTAGATGTGCCTACAGTAAAAATCACGGGCGTAGCAAATTGTGTGATAATGCAAAAGATGCAAAGATACTTTATCGTCTATTCTATAGCTAATCTAGCAATAAGATGGATGTAATATTTTTGAAGTAGCAGAATTATATGTATACTACTTATGTTACTACAAAGTTCTCATTTCACGCTTTCGGGCCCTGGCTTAAGAATGCTTTTATTAATTACAATTATTACTACTGCTCACAATTTCAGTATTAAAATCAGTCTGATCCAAATTACGCTAAATTTGCTGTAATACAAAATTTCGGTCCCTTTTATAATACTCATTAAGCGTTGTTCAAAGCTTATTCAATGTTTTCTTTTAATGGAAACTTCGTAATTTTTGTTTTAGCGGCACAGTCTTATTTATATTTTCAAATGTAAACGATTACTATAAAGACAAATATTATCACTTTCGTGAAAAAAAGGAAAAATTGTTTCTAAACTTTCATGTAAAAAATGTTTACAAAATTTGTTGTCTTTTTAAAATAAACCAATAAATTAGTTATTTATCAATGGGAAAATTATAAGTAACCGAACGGAGTTTCATCTATTTGGTTTAAATTATTAATTAATTTAAACCAACATGCTAAAACCGCTTTAACAATTTTAATTAATGTTCTTCAGTCAAGTACAAAATATAATCGCCGCATAAATTATTATAGAAAAATTTTTCGAAATTGCCTTTTTATTAAATTAGTCAGTCTGACATTTATTGGAATGTTTTATTTGTATGAAAATCTTTCAATCGACAAGTACAATTGTAACTTGAAATACCATAGGGTAAGGATTGTATTAGATCCCCGGCATCGGTCATCCGGACATTAACGCTTAGCCTAATCTACAAAAAATTCATTGCATCAATAATAGCAATGGCGATTCTTACACAGTCACGCACCCGCATACATGTTGCTAAAAATACGATTCGAGTTATATTATGTAGTTTCACACGAAATCGCTATATGGTTCTGTCATTATTTTTTTTTAAAAGATAATGTTTAAGTTGTTGACTACATATGTCAAATGATCAATTGATAGCAAAAATAAACAGATTCTATGTGCTGACAGTGTCCAAACACGGGTCATCGACCTCAAGATAAAATGCACGACAGAACCATCTAGCGATATGTTGTGAAACTACTTAACTCGCGTTCTTATTTTAAAATTAGCAACATCTGTATCAGTGTAAGATTCGCCAAAAAGGGATTTTCTACGCTTTGACAAATAACCTGTGCTGAACGTCAGCAGAAAAAAAGTGCCCATAACCTTCTGTTCTAATAGAATAGACTATTCTAGATGCATCGGCGTGCGGTGGTACGGTGCCGGCCGCGCGACAGTCGTTACGTATAATAGAGACGAGGTTCGCGCTCGCCGGACGCAGCAGGGTTGGTGTCAGTGTATGAAGGCCAAAAGAAATTTTGTACGCATAAACCGTATCTACCTTCCGTCCTAATTGACTATTCTAGAAGCGTCGGCGTGCGGTGGTGCGAGGAGAGTTGCGCGGCCAGTTGCCGCTGCTGCAGCAGGCAGTAGAGGATGCCGGCCTGCGCCATGGCGTCCACGGTGCCGGCCGCGAGCAGGTCCGTGCGGATCTTGGAGCCGGGGTTGGCGCTCGCCGGACGCAGCAGCGTCGGCCCGAATACCGTGGCGAGATTGTGCAGAGACATCTTGTTCTCGCCTTCGTGCTGATTCACTCTGTAAAAGAATAACGATGATTAGCTATTTTTACTTTTTTTTATGACTGTTGAGTAATTGTAGGGCAAGGGCCTCCCTTGCGGTTTTTTACATACAAAAGTATAAATCTTCATTCTGCTGAAAACCTGCTGTTGTTTTCTCTATAAAGTATTCTATCAATTGTAAAGTTTATTTGAAAATCGTATCTGAAAACTTCTTTAATTTTATTAACTCACCTTCACACTTCCCGCATTTGTAATCTGTCTACGTAACAGGGAGCGTGAAGGTGCAACGGCGTGTTGTGCACTTATTGGTCTAGTGTGCAACGATTGTCTCCTACTCCCTACTCTATATAAATATATAAAATAACTTCAAAGAAAAGATAAACAACTTACTTGACAAAATGATTAAGTAAGAAGTCGATGCAGTTTTTGTTGAGATCTGGTAGTAGCGCGTAGCATTTTAACAGTGCGTGGCGTCTGGTGTGCGCAGGCCCCGAGTCCAATGCGTTACCAACGCCCTAGAATATAAACATGAAATTCAACTACTAACAACATTACAATAACTTATAAAATTTCCAAGGCGATATGAATGTCATAATTTATTTTAGATATATTTTATTTATTATCCCTACCTAGGCCACTCTTAGATAATGTTAACGTACCTGATTCGCACCCCAAGCTTTCAACAGCTCGGGGTAAAGCGCGTCGGTGAACAAAGCTTCGGGTAATTCGCGTAAGTACAGTTTGAGCACTCCTGTCACAGAATGGACGTCGACTTCTTTCAACAGTTGCTCCGCTTCATATGCATCTAAAAACAAAACAAATACATATAAACGTTTAAGATAAAACAAAATGAAAGAGTATTTTACAGCGCTGAGACATTTTTTTGCAGGATATAGGAATTTTATAAAATCAACTCATTTATCTTCATATCTATAAAATCGAACGAAAATAGAGAACGGCTGGGTCCATTTAGCTGGTTTTGGTCTTGAATTTCCAAGTAGTCCAGGGAAGGTTTAAACGATGAGAACATACGAAAAATTAATGCAGGCGAGTCAACTAGTTTCATGATAAAAATGTATTCAGTATCCACTCTAAAATTGAAGATCACTTTAAATTTTACAAAAACAATTTAACAAATATTTTATGTGCAAAGTTGTCATCCATAATTAATCCTAGCCTAAATACACACGTAGATTTAATGGATAGAACTAACTTGTTTCGAAGCTCTTCTTAAGGCGGTTGAGGTCGGACGCGCTGCCGGAGACGCGGTACACGCCCACCTCGTGGATGCCGCGCCGCTCCACCTCGCGGACGCACGCGCTTATTATGAACGGGATGTTGCGCTTCTCGCGTCTGGAATGTTACAACACGTTTAATAAAACACGGGTACGTCATTATTTAGGACTATGCTCGGGGTTTCTCTACGGGATCGAATCAGACATTAGGAGATACGTAGAAGAACGCGGGTCACCAACATAGCCCAGCGGATTAGCTCTTAGAAGTGACAATGGGCAGGCCATATAGCATGGAGAACAGATGGCCGATGGGGCCGAAAAGTTCTCGAGTGGAGACCACGGACCGGCAAGCGCAGCGTCGGTCGTCCACCAACAAGGTGGACAGATAATCTGGTGAAAGCGGTTGGATCGCGGACGACGCAGGTCGCGTCCGACCGCAATAAATGGAAATCTTTAAGGGAGGTCTATGTCCAGAAGTGGACATAGACTTATAACTTTATTTCACGGATTACAGTGAGTTTGGAACGTATGGTAGCAGGGACCCGTCCCCCAGGACCACGGCGCGTTCCACGCTCCATTCTGCGCACGCTAGTGGATATGACTCACTTGGCCACGTGTGTGATCTTAGCGCCGAACAGCGCGCCCGGCTTGGCGGTGGGCACGCGGCGCGCGGACCGCTCGGGGGGCAACACGCGCATGCGCAGCGGCAGGGACCCGCCCCCCAGGCCCACGGTGCGGTTCACGCCAGTTGCGCTTTCGATCACCCATTCGCGGAGCAACTGAGATAAAACATAACAATAAAATGATAACAGAAATCAAATTTTGAAATGTATTAAGTGGAATCACTCGCTGAGATTGTAATATTAGCTAAAGCCTCAATAAGTCACTTACATTATAATCTGTAATATGTGATTAGACTTTAGTATATTAGATCAACAATCAAACATCATATTATAGTATAAATTATATTTTTCTTTCTCACCTTGATAGTACATTTCCCTCTTAGCACAGGCCGGGCCGCGTCCTCATAGAGCAAGAGACGCAAGTTCTGTGACCCTTCCAGGTCGAGAGTAAAGCTCTCGTTCCATCGCGGCTGCGCCGAGCGACAGACGAGCTTGGACTTCGCTTTCCGGAAGTAGTGCCCGTAGGAATCTACCTCCACAACTATGTAGTAATCTGTAGGGAAAAGAGGTTTATTTATGTTTCTTTTTATAAAAAAAATATACATCTTGCTGGATAATGCAATTATAAGTATCCGAGAAGAAGCGACTCGTCTCTTTCACCCTCAGGAGATAGGCCCCATTGTCGATTAACTCCAAAAGGCAAATAGTGAAATAGTTGCCCTTACCCGCCGCAGTATCAAGTGGCGCCACCATCCCTCCGATATGCAGCTGCAAGTCCCCGAGGAGGAGCGAGTCGTCTTTCCCGCCCCTAAGGAGGTAGGACCCCATGTCGGTTTGAAGGTAGCTGCGACATGCGGTCACCCATGCTTGTAGTTCCAGCATGGATATGGAGCTTGAGCCAGCAGGGGGCGCTGAAGAGCTCTGAAACAAAAATAATCATTTTAAAACTCTGAAACAAAAATAATCATGTTAAAACATAAAAATAAGGGATCAAATTTACTTAGGCAGGACAAATTATAATGAAATATAATACTCCTGTTACATATATTTATTTTCAATATAATCTTCATTTTTGTTACAATTTCAAACATGACATACATAGAATTTAAGCTATACTTTAAATTTGACGCCTTTTGAATTAGGCTAGATTTTCACAAATTCCGACTTTTCATTTACTTCAGCGCCACGTATAACGTACTTGACTTGATACCCAACTATCCGCTAGAGGCGCTGTTCAAGTTTTCATACATTTAACTGCAGTAGCTAGCGAGTGTGGATTGCTAGAACTCATGGCAGACATACTGATTATAAGCAATACCGGTTTAAATTGAGCATTACCTGCAAGGCATGTATGGAGTCGATCCACTGCGTCCGCTCGTACTCGGAGCTGAGGAAGAACACGTGCTGCCGCTGCAGCGCCGCGCCGCCGGCCGCGCGCGCCCCGACTCTGAAGATCAAGTTGGGAGACGCCAGCACTAGTTGTCCTTCGAGCTCCGCTAGCTTCTTGCGTTGCTTTTCTGCTGTGCCGCGCCCGCCGAGACGCATTTTCTGCAATTGATAACTAGTGTAACTCTTTAGCTTGTTTTTGGTGTACAATAAAAGTGTTTCTGTATTGTATTGTGTGTACAATCCTTTTTTTTTTGTTTAAAAACTAAGTATTAGTTTGTCTTAACAATATTCCAATGTTGCATTACCCTCGCCTGCGGCTCGGCCATCAAACTCATACTCGACCTGCAATTGCCTATTTCGCTGCCTTTGCAATAATGTACTATTGATCAAATAGTTTGAATGTATTTATTGTGTATAGAATTACTGTTTGTTTAACGCAGTTGAGAGTGAGCCCGACGTTTCTTGTATAACAAAATGATTCAAAATAAAGATCTTATTTATAATTTACCTTATCGTCATTGGCGGCTCGTTCCTCGGCCAGTATCTGGTCCCGTACAGTGGAGGCCTGCGACTTCAGAGCGACGATGTTAGCTGGCGAGGTTTCCTTGGCGTCGGCCGCGTTCGCCATCGCACTGTCCTCTTCAACGACCACTATGTCAGGTAGCGGGATGAACCATTTCAGCTCAAACGTGAACTTATCGCGACCAGATGCCTAAAATATATTTGATTTTAGTTCATGATCCACTTGTTTTATGTATTAAAAACAGGTTATGTTAATGCTGACCTTATATTTAGCACAAGCGATGACGTCATTGAACAGAAAGAGATGTCGTAATTTTCTGTGCCCGTCTGACAGTTCCACTATGAAGGAATTCTTCACAAGCCGCCTCTGAGCTCGATCTGCGTTCTGTAAATAATACAAATTATTGAAATACACATTCAATTTCGAAGTTTTGAGCCATATTTATGAAATAATTGATACTTACAGGGAACAGGGACTTGGTCTGTATGATGTTGAATTCGTCGAGGAAATGTTGCGTCATGTTGAGCGCGTCGGTCAACATCGCGTGGTCGGGGTGACTCGCCGGAGTGTATTTTATCAAATCCTACAATAAAAAAAATTGCAGTGTTGAATAATTCATTTATCGAAGAAGGCTCTGCAGCTACGTTATATAAACCACCTAAATGTAACGTAAAATAAATGGCCGGCTAATTGTTTATATACATACATGTAAGACCAAGGCGTTCTTCTGCACCCTCGCGACGGGTTTATGCAGCAAGTCATCAAGCGACATCGGCTGTCCGTTACATGTGATCTCTCGCGTTAAGTTGGCGAACGTTTGCGAACTGCTGCAGCGGCGGCGGACCGCGTCCGTCGCGCGCCCGTAGTTGTGGAGGAACGCACCGTAGATGTTGATGTTTTCTGCCTGTAGGAAAAAAATTGTTACAAAAAAAAAACTAGTCAGTGGGTCTCCCTTACTTACTAGATGGGAAGACGACGAAAAGACAGCCGGCCCTAACTGGAGAGATATGGCTAGATATCGCGATAAATGGGCGTCATTGGAAGAGGCCTACTCAAAATGGATCAAAAATTTTAAAGAATTTAATTTAGCGCATAATGTCCTAATGTAACTTTTTCATTTGTAATCTTATAGTCAGGGATCCGTAGTACATGGAAATCAAGTGATTACTAACAAGCTAATTTTTGGTGAGTAGCTTCGTTTCGATGAGACGTCCAAAGATATCCTATACCCAACTCTCGATTGTGGTAGCTAACAGAGATATCAAGGATTAAAAAAATCAAGGATGTAAAACTGGGATAACGGACCACGAAATTTGTAGGACAATATGTTATATCTCAAGATAATTATCTAAATTATATAAAAACATGTTTGTCCTACAAAACCTATGGTTTGATCAAAGAGTCCGCCATTTCGAAAATGTATCGAAAACGAGGTCAATTTAAATGATTACTATGATTACTAACCAGCTGATTTTTTGTTGTATACTTAATTAATATATATAAAATCTAACGGACATATTGTCCGACAAATTTCGTGGTCCGTTATCCCAATTTTACATCCTTGATTTTTTTAATCCTTGATATCTCTGTTAACTACCACAATCGAGATTTGGGTATAGGATATTTTTAGTCGTCTCATCGAAACGAAGCTACTCACCAAAAATTAGCTTGTTAGTAATCACTTGATTTCCATGTACTACGGATCCCGGCCTATTAACTCTCCTTTGAAAATAAAGTGCTTTCCTATTACTGAATGTCGGCGGTCGTCTTCATAATCTTTTATTTATGAAAGTATTAATAATAGGCTAAGTTAATTTTACCATTTTCTTGAAATGTACTCCAACTGAAAGAGGCTCTTCCCAGCTAGCGACCGCCGCCTTCAGCCCCTCGAGGAAGTTCGAGTGCAGCTCGTGCAGCTCCGAGATCTTGTAGAAGATCGTGTTGAACTCCTCCTCGGTGATGACGGGCTGTGAGGACGGCAGGTTCGACTCGATGGCTTTCATGTACTGGAAATTATTAATCAGTCAAAAACCACCATTGTTTACAGACAGGAAAAGCGTCGTTCTCTGTTGTTTACTTATTTAATGCGATTACCAAGCCGTCTGTCTGATTAACGTGGTAAAAACTAAATAAGTCTTATCTCTAAAACGAAGAAAATATTGTTTTTATATAAAAATGGGGGTAAAATCAGAATAATATCCCACAATACCCCTTTCATTAATTACTCAGTTCTATTCTATCTTAATTACTCAGTATACAAATTCCTTAGTAAAGTTAAAAAAATTGGCCGTCACCAAGGCTTATAACTTGCTCAATACTTTCAAATGATATTACGTAAATAATATACTGTCAGCTAATATAATATTACTCTATACCTACGTCAGCTGCTATAGAGCATACCTTTTCCATGACATACAAGCATTCAACATAAACAGTCTCGCTCTCGATGATGCTGGTGATGATGCAGCGATGCATAGTAAGCCTCTCCGCCTCCGCATTGTTGCTTATGTTTGATTCCTGTAAACAAAATATTAAACGTTACAACTGTAAATATGTTACGGCTTTCCGTTGCATAATAACGTTTTACAATAGTAGGGCTAAAAGCTTGTTTTACACAACAACGTTTCAGAGTATAAACAGCGGCTGAAATGGTATAAGTAACTAAATTTTAGGCTCATTCTGTGCGTATCCCTCCGTTAAACATGAAGTTCATGTTGATTTTCGCCGGAATATATCTTATTAAAACGATAAAATGTCATGAATCTGCAAGCAAGTATTTTTTTATAAGATTCATATATTAAATTATTCCGTACCTATAAATTAGAGTAAAGTTATTTAAAATATGATTTTCTTTAAGGTTTTGAATCAACAATAAATGGAGTGGACATGAATCCATTATACGACACAATCATTTTCAATGATATCGCCGACATTATGAAAGAGTTTGAAAGTAAAGTAAGTTATTTATTGCAATTTCTAATAATTTACTGTAGTTTAATTAGTATAAACTAAACTATACTATTTATTTTTCCTAGAATATACCATTACTTACCAAAATTGCAAAGGAGGAGAGTGAGAGCGACGAGAATGTCGAAGACTTGCTTCGAGAATATCAGGAGTACTTGGATAAAGAACATAAACAGCGAAAAGAATATATCGACAGAACTAAAACAAAAAGTAAAGTACCACTTCTACGTCACGACCGCCTTACCAAGATAAACGGCAACGGTGTCAAATACAATGACTACTACAAAAATGGTTATTACAACTTACAGAATACGTACACAAAAAATGCATTAGATAATTTATTTTCACTAAACCAAAAATCTAATCAGTACAATACTCTAGATCTGACTACAACTTTACCACGCGACAGCATGGAAACAAATTCTTATAAGAAAATTGTGGTAAGTGAAGACGGTCCTATATTTCAAAAGATGGCGGTTCAGAAACTTATATCTTGCTGTAAGAGCGGAGTATATATGCCAACGAATTCCTGTAAGCTTTGTATGAGTAAAGATCACTCGCGAAGCAAATTTGAGCCAAGAGTAAGCATAACTGCAGACGAGAAACGGTCAGATATATTAGAGAGTAATAACGGTCCCGATGCAGCAGATTCTGATGATGCCTTAAATATTCGTATAAAAATTGATGTCCAATTGCCAAAAGTTCATGATAGATTAGAAAAGCACCAAAATAATTTTGGTCCTGATGATAGTCAAAAAGAGTTCCCGTTAGCTTTCAAAATGCCACCAAATTATTACAATATCCCGGTACCATTGAATCTATTCGGGTACAAAAGAATATCCAAATCATATTCATCACCTATACACAAACTTACTATTAAAAAGAAGAAACTCTTACCCGGTGGCAAAAAACATAAGAAAAAATTAATAACATTCCACAACATTAAAATGGACCCGCAACAGATATATGAAGCTCATTTCGGTAAATCTAAAGGGATCATGGAGGAAACACCAAGTACTGATCCCACAGAACCTCAATCTACCACGGCTACATTAAACATCTCTACGACCACTAAGCATTTGGAAAACACGATTGTAAATGAAACTCAAACGGAAGAAAGTATAATTTTATTAGTTAATATATCTAACACCGAAGAAGCTTATAAAACAAATAACAGTATAGAAACAGAATACATAAATCCAAAGAGCAATGTTACCACGGTAAGTTCTTTGCGTTTGAGAAGAAAACGCGGTATTTCAACCGATAAAAATATACCTTCGACAGTTTTCCCCATAATTAAAAATGTTACTGTTAATCTAACAAAAACTTTAAAGTTAGATGGTACAAAGCCATTCCTAAAAACAACGATAGTTAAGAAAACTGGTTTAATTAAGATACCTCAAAAAGAAAAGCATAACGTTAATCTAAAAAAGGTTAGTAAAGATACAAAAAGTATAAATATTGAAGAAGATTTATTGTTTTGGCCGAATAAAAATGGAAGCCAATCTCAAGTAGTATCCAAGAACATTACAACTATAATTCTAGAAAGCGAAATCAAGAAAGGTAAACTGAACCTGACAAAAGAATCGATGCGGAAAAATCGCACTAGAGTTTTAGAAAAAGCTATATTCGGTGATGTTGATTGGAATAATGTAGATGCTGTAGCCCCCGCGTTTTTATCCTTTATTGGAAAATATATTGAGGGCGCGTTGACATTCTGCTCTGACAGTATCTGTCATTCCATGAAATGTGGGCACAAAATTTGCCAACACAGAGTATGTACCCCAAATAACAGATTCAACAATAAAGGCCACTGCATGGGCTCTAATAACACTGGTAAGAGACATTATTATTTAAACTTTTAACGTTAAAACGTTCCGTAACACAAACTCTATGGAGCAGCGGGTCCGTCTGCGATGCATGAAGTTGCGGGTTCTATTCTTGCTTCAGAACTAATGTTTGTATGGTCTAGATAAACATATATATATATTCCGGATGTTCTCATTGTGACTGGTGTGATTTATTTATTTGTAACAATTATTTTATGAAATAAATATTTCAGATAGCGTAGCAACAATGGAATCAATAATGGATTTACCAACAAATATTGCATTTGAAATTGTAGACATTCTACAAGACAAGATGGCTGGGAAATTGTTCGGTAAAGTGACATTGTGCATCGGTCCTAAATGTATCACATTTGCATCCTCTAAAAAACAATTTCTCAAATACAAATGTACAGCAAAGGAACTCAACACGAAGGGGCACTGTGCTGTAAGAACAAAAGAAGAAAGGATTGCCTAATCTAACGTTGCCTTACATTACATTGTTTACAAAATAAAACTTACAATGCTCCAACCAAACATTTTAAGTACCTTTTGTTAAGCTTTGTGTATTTGATAAGAAACGTGTATTCAAAGAACGCTTTCCGTGAAAATTGGTCGATAAAAAATGAATTCTGTCCTAGTTATTTGTTTGACAATGCTTTTGAATTATAAGGTATCTTTGGAGGTAAGTTACAAAGGTGCCACAAAAACAATTTGTTAGATAATTTTATTTATTATTTAATTTCTTTTAATTACTACAACAGGAATTTGAAGGAGTTTATATAAACCCATGGACAAAAATGCGAACCAAAAATCCGAAAGTTTTACATATAACGAAAAATGGATCTGTTTATGGCACGACTTTATATTCACAAAAATTACATGTAAACGGGCGAGATATAGAACGTTTGCTAAGTAGAGAGAATTTGTTTGACACATTGTATCTTACATGGAATAGCACAAATGTTTTCAAAAACGTTCATCAGATGATAAGCTCAATCTACCAGAATAGTAAAGCTACCAAATTAAAAATAATGACATATTGTAATGCAAAGTTGTGCAGGTTTCTATCGTGTCCAATTGTAAAAGATCATTGTACCTTATGTGAAGTATTAATCAAGTCTAACGTAACAAAGTGCGATATAATTCCAACTAGACATTTAGTAAAACCATTAAAAGAATTCAAACCAATGCCTATAACTCAAAAGATATATCCATTTTTACGGTATTGGAATAATATTTTTTAAATACACATAGTAAAAATGCATTTAACATATCATAATAAAAATTCCAGAAAAATTAAAAGTTTCCTGTTGAAGTCGTTAGTTTCTCATTATGTAAACATTCCCGCTGTGTGCGTTATCTCTTTGAAGATAGGATAGTGAGTATTTAAGGGGAACGAGAACTTAGAAGTTTTTATTGTGTTAAAAGTTTTTGTGCCATCATGTTTCCCAAACTACTTATGGTATATTTTATGTTGAGTTTGGTGCAGCAGCGGTGCTTGTGTAAGCCAGCGGGTGGAGGTAAGTGTGTTAACTTATATTGACTGTGGTTTATATTTATAAAACTAACAAAATTACATGGCTTACAGGCTTAACTGAGGGCCGTGGGGTTGGATCTACAATGTGGGATTGGATAACATATCCTTTTTCTTGGGGAAGTTCCGAAACCGAATCACCGCCGGTTTACGAACAACTCACAGCATCAACCTCTAAATACCAAACCCTGGAAAACACGGAATTTTCCAGTCGCAACGTTACTGTTTGGTGCAATGACCAGACTTGCACTACCCAAGAGTGTAGACGATCTGGCTGCAAAAATATTACATGTAGTATTTATGAGACAAATTATGATGGTGAATGTATTTCTTCATCTGCGGAGCGCCCGCTCAAACCAATGGAACTGGTGACTCAGCAGACACTCCCAGAGAAGGTACCAGTAGAAAATAGGCCTGAGATATCATCTACACCTTTAACAACACATATTATTGCGTCATCAGCGCAGATTCCTGAATTATCTGTGCCCTCAAACCATAACAACAGTTTATCTGAAGAATATCCCTCGAATTTAGAAGCTGTTATATCGGAGTCAGTGAAAGTATAAGAATAAGATTTGAAGAGACGAGAGATATTATAACCCCACAACAGGTATGTGCTTACTAACGCAATACTCATCCTCATAGTACAAATACCCTGAATCATTTACTTTAGTAAGTGTTTATAGTACAAAAGAATCTTTGTAACATAATGTGTAAAACTTTTAAAATACCAAGAAATTTTATTCGTCTCTTTTATTTATTTATTATTATTATTTATACCTATCAAAGTATATCCCACGTTTATTGAGTGTGTTCCATAATAGACTATTCATTTAATAATTCGACATCTTAACACAAACAATTAATTTTAATGTCGATATTTCATAAATCTGTCACTTCCTAGGTACTTAATTACACAAAATAGTTATGAAGACAGGAATAAAAATATTTTCCATTTTCATAAGATTAATGTTTAATGTTTTTTTTCAGGTGTAACTGCAGTTGAAATGATAACAACACCCACATTTCTGGATGAGATAAGCACAATATTATCTGACTACATAATATCCGTATTAGAAGAGCACGTCACAAGACTAATGAACAGTCTCTTATCTGATGCGGACATCAATTCATTTTGCAGTAAAGGAATTTGCTACTATACAACATGTGAAAATAAAAACAACTGTAGTATTCGCTATTGCAAATACAATTTACTGACGAGAGTGGAAAAATGTGAGATTGATAACAACACTGAAACTAATAATTATCTTTTTCAGTTTATTAAAACTCCACAGAAATCATCAAATCCATTTTTAAGTAGTAATAACACAGAAGGTTATCATATTAATTTAATAAATAGAATATTAAATCAGTAAAAACAGTGTTTTACTCAAAACCAAATTAGTTATGTTTAGTTAAGATGATCATAGTTAGGCACCTATTTCAAAGTTATGTATCTAACAAAACACTTTATTAAGGTGTTTTAGTTATTCTGTCTGATCCTTTAATACACTTAATGGAGATTTCAGGAAAAAATAATAATTTATTTTTGAAAAAATAAATAGTACATGTAAACAAATTATAATGTATTTGTAGGTCAAAAATAAGTTGAACACAGAAATAGTATGTTCCGTTTCAACTTCGTAAAATTGGGATCGCCTACCTACTATATTCATATTTATACCTACACAAAGCTGGCGCTAGAGATATCATGAGCAAACATCACTTAGTTCAACAAAGCTTGCTTATCAGTTGAGATAGTAGTTTTTGCTGCGGCGATAACTTTCTTATTCTTATCCAGAATCCCTAATGTTTTGTTTTGTCACCCGGATGTATCGTTCAGTAAGTCTTTGTGAATGATAAATTTGAACAAAATAACAACCGATTGTCAAATTTATTCAATTATAAATTGAATTTGTTTATAATTATTACGAGTGGTGACCACGGACTAAGATAATGACGATGATTTATGTATATTTTTTTATATCTGAGTTTTCAGAAGCTTGTAATAAAATTATTGTGTAAGCAAATGAAAACATTACCTTAAATGGTAACACTAGTGAAATAATATAATGTGAATTCCTACACATAGAATATCAGGAATAATTAAAAGTAATATAGATACATTTGAAATTTTTATTTAAATAAATACGTAGGTAGTAGTTTAATAGCTAGTCACGTTCGCCACAAATAAAAGAAGAAGAAGTAGTACAGTACATAGAAATAAAATTGTTATAAAAATTATTTTATCTGTTCTGTGCTATATGGCTTGCTAGCTAAATCAACTTGGTTATTTCTAGCTAAGCCTAGCTCCAGTGATCTCGAGCTCGAGCCGGGCTCCACCCCTCACTGGCTTGTCTACAATACTACAAGAGTTGTCAATACCTGACTTTGCAGTTTCCTGAGAGGGGGCGGCGTGGCGCTCGCCTCGGTGTCGGACGAGATCGTTCTCAGCAGCAGCGGCGTGTCGCTGGAGTCGGCGAGCGAGGAGCCGGCCTCGCTGGGCTCCACCCCGTCACCGCCTTGCCTATAGATACATACATTTTAGAATATACTTAAATAAAATTCTCTAGAAACATATTCTCTACATGCCCCCCTCTTTTTACCCACCCACTATAGATAAAATTTCGAAAATCCTTTCTTCGTGAATATCCCAGAAAAAACAAAATACACACCAAGTTTCAGGTTACTATCTGCGGTTTAGGCTCAGGGAATTCAAGACAAAAAATTTTTAGGTATATGAATGATAATGGTTTTGAATGAATGAATTGAATGAATGAATTGAATGAATGAATTGAATGAATTGAATGAATGAATTGAATGAATGAATTGAATGAATGAATTGAATGAATTGAATGAATGAATTGAATGAATGAATTGAATGAATGAATTGAATGAATGAATTGAATGAATGAATTGAATGAATGAATTGAATGAATGAATGAATTGAATAAATGAATTGAATGAATGAATTGAATGAATGAATTGAATGAATGAATTGAATGAATGAATTGAATGAATGAATTGAATGAATGAATTGATTAAATAAATGAATTGAATGAATGAATTGAATGAATAAATGAATGAATAAATAATGATTGATAATGATTTTGGTCTATTTAAATAAAATATCTTCGATTCTGAGACGGAGTTAACACAATTTTCAGTTGTAATAAACTATGCAGAAAACACTTACTGTATAAAGTAGTGTATGTTGACATAGTTGGGAGCGGTGGTCTGCGGCGAGTCGGGCGCGCGCGGCGCCGTCGGCTCTGTGGTGCACGGTATGGTACTGGTACCACTTCTGGTGTCTTCAGTGCTTGAGCCCGTGCCACCTGCCAAAATATTGTGTAACATTTTAATTTGTGTTTCATAAGCTAACATCATAATATATGGCAAATAACGACCATCAACAAAATATTAAATACTACCGAAAGACATGGAAATGGCACAGCTGGTAATTAAAACCAAAATGAAGCTCTAATTGCAAATAATTTAAATTATGCTAATTTAGTAACATATTATCGTCTGACATCGCATCAGGTTAAGTGACTGTATATGGTGTTTAGATATGGATTAAAAATGAATAACTTACACTCACCGGCCTGTATGTAGACATATTCGCCGTCGTTGACGCTGTCCACGGGCACTTGGTCGTAATAGGGCTCGTCCTCAGCGGCCGGGACCGCGGGTATGCTCTCCAAGGAGATGGGCGCGGACTTGTCATCGGTCGCCTGAAACAAATAACATTTCTTGAAGGCTACATTTCAACAACCAGCCACGTTCGCCACAATATAGTAAGAAGAATTGACATTTAATGAACATGGCATGTGTGAAATTATCCGGCAATATAATAATATACAATATTAGTATATTTGAAAATTCAGTCTGTCTGTGAACATGGCGCTTGCAACTGTGTCGAAATATCGGAAAACTCAGAAAAATTGAAATTATGGTATGTTACCCGTTTCATGTTCAAAATTCAAATATAGTTAAAAACCATGATAGTTTGAAAAGTAATATTGGTATAGGTTTATGTATGCTTACCTCGGGGTCAGGAGTGGTGGAAGTGGCTTCTTCGTCGATGGAGCGCGGGGTCGCCGCGCCGCCCGACCGTTTCCGCTCAGACGATAGAGAATTGATGGACTCGTAGCTTTTTACCTGGAAATTATTGCTCGTCATTACTTCCTTGAAACACATAGACATAAGTAAATACGATCATGTAATTAAAACATATGATAGTCTCATACAAATTATTTAGGCTTTAATTGTCACAGATTTTTTTTTTATATTAAGTGTTAATAAATAATTATGTTACATGTTTTCTTTGCCTAATATTCTGGTTTACAATTATACATAATAATAATTTGAAACACAAAAAAGAACTGACTTCTAACAGGAAACTCATAATGCAAATTTATTACGTAGGTATACACATAAATGAAAAATATTTCTGGACGATTCACACAGCAACATTTAGCCCCGTGATAAGCTCTAAGCTTGTGTTACGTGTGCTAGAATTCTTATATACTTCATAGAAAATATGGGTCCTAGATTTCTGTACACTTAATAGAATATACATCCATACATATTTTTATTATACATATACCAAACAGACACCCGGAACAAATATTATGTTTATGTACCTAATGTTTGAACTGAAAATAAAATGACTCACCCTTTCACTAATGGAGGGCGTGGAGGCGCGGCTCGCGATGGACTCCCGCGAGTCTGCGTTGCGCAGTCGACGGCCGAGGGACGACGGCGGACTGTCCTCCGGCAAATTGCTCTCAGGCAAGGAGACGCCGCGCTTGCTGAACACTTTCGGTGGCGGTCTGAAATTATGATAAGCATTGGTTGCCTATAATTTTTTTTTAACAGAATTCGAAATATAAATTTTTAAACTTCATGGTCTTGAAGCTTAATTAGTAGGTATACACAGGGACGAGATTGAATAAGCATTAATTTAACACGCTGGCCTAGAGTAGGTAGGTGAATGAATGAATGCCAAATGTTTATCAAACTCTTCAAAATTTTCAGAACATGCCGGTTTCCTTTCGATGTTTGCGTTGACTTTGACGTTGAAGCACGTCTTTACAGCGCATTATTACATAATTTTATTAAGAAATATCCAGAGGTGGATTTGAACGAATGATCTTCGAATTCAAAGTCGACTGTGCTCCCACTAAGCCAACACTTTATATCGAAGCTTGAGTTACGTGATATATCTACAGACGTTATACTTTCTAATTGGGTTATTAAATAAATGTACTTTGCAGTAGGTATATCAGGAACAAAATAAAGTGCTTGCAGAACAAACAAACTGGCTTCAACAGGAATCGAACCCATCAGACAGACCAGACAGACCCACTGCGCCATTAAAGCATCCTAATAATTCCGTTTCGTGAATTAGAATTTCGCAACACGCCACACTTTGTAAGCAACAAACTAGATTTCTCTACATTACACATTCGTTTCTGCCTCACTCATCACTGTACATTACGTGTGAGTTCGTAACTTGCATTCTTTGGAATCACTTTCGTAGAATTTCATTCTACTAATATTATAAATGCAAAAGTTTGTATGTGTTGGATGTATGTTTGGATACCCTTTCAGATACGACTAAACGGATTATATTAAAACATTACACAAACATAGGTTTACATCAAAATACCACATTGGCATTATAATTTTTTTGTCATAACGCAGTAAATACGTTACAGAAAATACGATTAATTAGGAATCTATGTATAATTCTATACATATTGCCACTTAATTAAAATAAACAGACAAATTATTCCGCGTTATAATGTATTTACATACGTTTGGGCTATACTCATAATTGTTAAGTTTCATTTTAGGCTGTTGAGTAGTTTTTGCGTGAAAGAGTAACCATCACCCATCCATACTAACACTATCGCGTTCATAATAAGTATTGCTGTTATGTAACCTTTGTTTTTAAAAACGGTAAGACCAGACAAACCATGATTATTAGACAATTGCAATGTTTACTTACTTAGGTGGAACTTTTTTCTTAGGAGCTAAAACAGGTTCAGGTGGAGAACTCTCGGACTGAGAAGACTGTGACGACTCCTCTGCCTTTTTCGCTGCATTCTCAGCTAACTTGAGACCATTTACTTCGATGACTGTTACAAAGTCACCTGTTTGTGACTGTGGACGGTTTTTGGCTTGATTCGGACTTGATTGATCTAAACCTACTGAGAGTAACAAAGGAAATAGATGTTTTGTATTATATCCAACAACATAATGTACAATCTTGTATTTTTAAATTATGGAACAATGCAGACACAAGTCTTACTTATTCTTCATGTCTATGAATGCAAATTAATGTTTAATTCTCTATAGAATTATACACATTTGAGCAGGAAAATAAGGACATTAATCAATAAAATATTATAATGACATCATGTAAAATAAATTACAAATATTTTACCTATTTATCTAAAGTACAGATGAATAATGATTTAATATCATTTCTAAAATTGTAATAATTTAAAACGTAATATTATTATGTATTAAGAATGAGTAAAACTCACTTACCACTGTTATCTTGACTATTTTCACTGCGCTGCACAATCTCACTATTACACCTCCTGCGAGCCTCTGCCACAAGATTAGATGACAGTTCATTAATGCATTGGTTAACTGAACTTCTCTCTGCAATATGAGAGGGTTTGGCTCTCAGCTGGACTTGCTCAAACTCCGGCAACTCTGGTACTGTGGCTGAATCATCAGTTTTATTACTACTGCTGCTATCTTCTTCACTTTTCTTTGATAGAGAATCAGTGTTTGAGTCCTGCAATGTACAATTATTGTTAATTTTGATGATAATGTTACATTGGAATAGGTACTATAAGTTTGTTGGATATACATTATACATTGCTAGGACATTGGTTTACATAACTTATTTGATATTCCACCAAAGCATAACATGTGATGAGTGGGTTGATTGGTGATTCACTTAAGAATAGTAAACAAGACCTACATTTAGAAATTATATAATTATGTCTCATGCATAGATGCTACTCTAATGGTGGGTACACACGTACGTTCTTGCTCGATAGGCATGTTTCATTCGAGCATGACTATCTACAAATCTACTATCATTTTGGTTGGCTTCGAGCATTTGTCTTGAGACTTGCATGGTACACACGTTCGTACTTACATGTGTACCCACTATAAGTCTCAACACAATCTAATAGTGGGTACACACATACGTACTTGCTCGATAAACTTGCTCGATCTCGAGCAAGTACGAACGTGTGTACCATGCAAGTCTCAAGACAAATGCTCGAAGCCAACCAAAATGTTCGAAAAATGTAGATAGTCATGCTCGAATGAAACATGCTTATCGAGCAAGAACGTACGTGGGTACCCACCATAAGTTTGCCTTTGAAGCATTCTCTATGAGTAGATATGTAGTCCAATTTATTTAAATTTTGAAATTAGTTATGTAAACAAAACTTATATTTTTTAAGTCCAAGGTCAATGTTATGTCATAAAACTTCTTTATAAAACAATACCCTAATTCCAACAAAATTCCCATGCTGGCATTAATGAAATTTAGCCTTGGAAGAGTCACTTTCATTTCAATTAAGAAGGTGTGACCAGTTTAATAGGTGTGTCAGTCAACACTGCTGGCTTTTACACAAATGTGCCAATCAACATAATTACTAAACTACAAAATAGCACTACATAAGTTAATGAACTACAAACCAATTAACAACTTCCCTTTCAGAATGATATAATCATAACCAATAGAGTTGTGCCAAAAAACATCTCATGGTTATTGTTTTATATACTTATTAAAGAAACCCTATTAAATAATAATACTTTTAATAATATTTCTGGACATTTCACACAGCAACGTTTGGCCTTGTGGTAAACTCGAAGCTTGTGTTATGGGTGCTAGATTTCTGATATACTTATTATAATATAAAAACATAGATAGTTATTTTTCTTACTAAAGATATAAACAATACCCAGCTACTTAAAATAATAATCAGAATTAAATGGTATAACTAATTAGCATTTAAATGTAAGCAATTAAAAATTCTTGATGTTTTATTCTATTGAAGCAATGGTGCTTAATATGAATAGGTACACAAAATAAAGAATTCTTTAAACTGACATGGATACCTATATGTAAAATGATGTTGATAAATGGAATATGACGATTTGTTAAGAAGACAACTTCATAAGAATAAAGTCAATTAAATAAAAAAGAAGCAAGTTTAATATTCATTAAAAGCTCTTGTAACTGTTACATTACATGCTTCAATAGTCTGAGATGGTCAGTGATTATCTGTATAACTGTGAAACTTCACTATGCAGTCTAGTTTCACATCTTCCTTTAGAAAATTAAGTTGGGTTTGTCCAAACACTTGTAACTTGACAAAAATGTGGACTGATTTTTATGATTTTTTATTTATATAAATTTACCTTCTTACAAACCCTTTCTGATGGAAATACAATGCTACATTGGTAGCACTACTGGGTGTGGTCTAGTTTAATAATAAATTAATAACAATACCTCTGAGTATTTGGTACCTTATTTTTGGTATTTGTTGCTCATTTCATTATAAATGTTTGCTAGATTTTGATTAGATGGTAAATAAAGTTAAGGTGAATAATACTGGTTCAGCATGGGATACAAAGACAAATATAGATACATTAAAGTTATAGATAAGTAGTTACAGATAATGAATGCTAGATATCAGAAATCTAACAAGATAACAAAATGTATAATTGTACAATACAATGCAAAACAGATTTACTGCAATGAGAACATGGATAATTAACTGGTTTTGGCCAAATTTCATTAAATATAAATAGCAATATACAAGTATCAATGATAGTGTGGTACCTGTTTGCTTTCCGAAGTTTTATCATCAGTTTCATTTACGTCAGAGCTCAAGGGCGGAGCCCCACGAATCACCTCAGCTGCTGCTTTATGTTTTTCAACATCTGATAGCAATGTTTCTAAGTATTCAACATAAAACTCTTCTTTCTCCAATTCTTCTCTGAGTATCGCAACTTTTTGTTTGTGTTTAGCCAAATTGGCCCTGACATCTTCCTCCCAGGCGGCAGGTAGAGCACTCTCAGGAAATCGTTGCACCCATACACGTTGAAAATCCCCAAAGACACTCATCTCTCATCAAACGGTTTCATGACAAAGTTATGTTCAGTTAGCTCAAATAAACTCACTGATAAATTTTCATTTACAAAATGTATTCACAATCACAAAACTCTACAACATCGAACAATTTTTTTTATGAATCACTCACTCATGTCAAAACTCAAAACATCTGAAGCAAGACCTACCTTTTGGTAGAAAAGCTGAGGGCACTTCAACATTTTGCACGTTTGTCACAAACGGCTTTTATTATCTGTGGTGGCAGCTACGCAAAAATTTTGTAAAAATATTTTTTGGTTGCTTAGAGTTGCGAATGATTATAGAACTATATAAATAAGCATTTATTTAATAATTATTAAGTGTACTTATAAGTATGTTTCTGGACTAGATTTCTGAATCTGAAAATTCAAATGTCAGTGTGATTTTAACTGTAATACAAATTGACAAACAACCATCATCAGCTGTTTACAAAAAAAAAATATTTATAATGTTTTGATTTATTTATTTCAGAAAATGGATAAAAACTATGTGAAAACAGTTATTGATGGTTTAAAATCTACATCATCAACTCGTGTTCAAGAAGCTCTATTAAAGATAAGGAGCAAAGTTATTGCTGATGATAATGGAATACGCCTATTCAAAGAATGCGACGGTTTGGTATACTTGGTTCCGCATTTACGAAAGCCAAATGAAAGAATTCTTGATCTATCTCTTAGTATACTTGGCAATTGTTGTTTAGACGAACCTACGTGCTTAGCGGTACGTCTCATGAAACACTTATAATTATACTATCTACCAAAGTTTTAAAGAGTACCACAACAAACTTAAAAAAAAATTATATTCCAGGCAGGTAAGCTTAACATATTTACGCCGCTTATAACTGTGCTGAATACTGTTTGTCGTGACAGTATTGTGGGACGAGCATGTAGAGTTATTGGAAACCTGGCACAGAGAACATCAAATGCTGAAGAACTCCATAACCATGGTGCTGTTTCATCCTTGATAACGCTTATTGAAAAGAGGGACAAAAACACCTCATATCCTACTTTGACTATGGCTGTCCGTGCTATGAGGTAAATGAATATAAATATTTTATGATCTCTTAACTTCTAAGTCTAAGAGTGGGGTTTTTCTTCTTCTCTTTATTGTTATCACATATGTAATGTAATATAACAGTTCACACTAAAGCATTACATGGGTTAGTGTAGCATGCTGAGGAATCAAGTAGACTATAAAAGGCCTTAAGAGGTTAAGAAAGGGGTTTATGTATTTACATGCTTACTTTTCAGGCAATTATGGATGGTTACAGATAAAAGAGAAGAGATGTTGAGCCTCAACTCTATTCGCTGTATAGCTATACTACTTACTACAGAATGTGAATCTGCTGGCATATTGAAATCTAGCAACCCACAGAATGAGAGTACAGAACTAAGAAAGAGTCAAGAAGAATTAATCACGGGAATACTAAAATGTATTGGATATTTCACAATACATGCCTCTACTCAATGTGCTGAGCAGGTATCCTAAACAACTAAATAAACCTGCTATTTAATTAATGCTATCTCTGTCTACAACTAAAAGTAATATTTTTTTTACAGTTACAAGGTGATGGGAGAGGTTATCAGAGCCTTGTAGCTTTGACCAAAACATTTGAGTCATTAGCTCTGAAATGTTTAATGAACCTCTGTTACCTGTCTGTTTGTCGTCCCTTGTTGGGCATAGCGGGCATGGTGGAATGTCTTGTAGGAATACTTCAGAAGAACCCAGGTAATCAATGTTTGAATTTACTAGATTACCACCGCACATACATAATGATAAAATACGTTTTTTGCGTAAATAGGTGTTGCCCTGTGGAAATATGTAATGGGGGTATTCTTTAATCTATTGGTGAAATCATTTTCAAAATTGGTGAAGTAGATACAGTAACATCCTCTCAAACACACAATCTTACGAGGTTTATCTGTTTGATTTTAACATTTTCCTCACGACATTTGCCTTTATAATTAGAGCGCGCGTTTTTTAAAGCACACATGACATAATTTTTCATAAAGAAAAATCAGAGGAGCGCGGCGGGGTTTAAACCCGGAATGAAAGTCGAGTGAGTTCCAACATAGCCAATACGGCTCTATTTATTAATTAAGAATAGAATAGAATATACTTTATTGCACACCACAAAAACAGAAACATACAATACAAACTTAAGACTAAAACATTCGGAGTACAATGGGCGGCCTTATTGCTGTGAGCGATTTCTTCCAGGCAACCTATGTAATTTAATTAAGTTGTATTTATTTGTTCCAGCAGTACTGTGGTGGCCGGAGGGTGCCGCGCGCGCCTTGTCCCAGCTGAGCGGCGAGTCAGTGAACCGGTCGCGGCTGCGCCACTGCGGCGGGCTGGCGGTGCTCGTGGCCGCGGCCAGAGAGGACATCAACGCCATGAGAGCTCTGCTGCAGTATGTTTTTGATGATACATGTGAGTATTTCTTTTTATAATTCTTCAGTGTAGTTTACTCAATGGAGTGAGCACTTAACCCGACAACAGCTCTATAACCGATTTGCTTATAGTCAAGAGATTGATTGCAAATAAAATAATAACACAAAACACTGTCATCTTAGAATACTTTAAGGTCCATATAATTTTTTTTATAGAGTAGATTATGATTAAATCAATAATTGTCGTATAAATATATAACCCCTTAAATTCTATTAAAATTCATATTTTGACCGAAAATATATATTTCTCTTTCAGCATTCCAAATACTCGTAAATGAGGGTCTTGTAACTTTGCTAACAGACGAGCTATTAAATCATTTATCAACAATGAAAGTTGAACATAGTTATAGCCCTGAATCAGAAACTAAAACAGAACAAAAATCCATAGAAGATGAACAGAACTCAGGTCCTACTAAGGAAAAGCCTTTATACCAACGTAGAAAAGGCCCATTATCGATTAGCAATGAGGATGAGCTTAAAGTGGTGATAGAAAGAGACAACATGATAGTTGGTTTCATAGATGCGATAGATAGCGCCACTGATGACAGCGCTAACGAAGACGCAGACACGCCTAGACGTAACCTGAAGCGGGCGAGGTCTAATAGCCCGAATAATGTTATTAAAGTATGTACTTTTTAATGAATTAGCAATCACCACGCGTTTAAATTACACAGTATAATTCGTTTTCTGCGGTAAAAAGTAACAATAAACGTACAACTTTCACCATTTATAAGATAAGTTTTGTAGAATAGACTCTTGACGAATGCCGGAAATTTATTTTTAGTATTAATATATCTGGATTTTCTACCACACTAATTTTAACTGCGTCTTGCATAGGTTTTGGGATTTCGCGACACTAATAAAGAATAGCGAGCGGTGTAAATGAACGTTGCTTTGTTAATTTGATAATTATATCTTTGTTAAAATCCCATAATGCTTTTCCAGAAAAATCAGACAAAAAACAAAGATTGGTCAGCCGGTGTGTACTGGGAGCCGAAAAGTCCCGAATGGCCGTCAACATCCCGAATGCGAAGTCCCGAACAATGCCCGCTCTCCCCTTATTCCGACGGCAACCAATCAGGGTTCAGTCCCGAGTATAGATTTAGCAGTAAAAGGGGGAGATGGGGGGATTGTAGTCCCGAGTCTGGTTTCGGCAGTGGGGAGGGTACCGCGTCGCCTTACTGGACGGAGTACCAGTGGAGCCCTAGTAGCTCGGTTGGACCCGCGTCGCCTTATACTAACAATGAAGGTAATTATGATCATCTGATAGCTTCAAATTCAAAATTATTTATTATTCCATTATTTATTTATTCCATTATTGATACAATAGTACACTGGGAAATGTCAAGTACATACATTTTAATTTATTTATTTATTCAAACTTTAGGAACACTAGTTACACTTAGTTTCGTCAGCTTGTCGTTGTAGAGCCGTAGAAAGTAAAGAACACACTCGACTTTCATTCCGCCGCGCACCTCGTGCTCTAACCGTGAAGGCAAACAATTTGAGGAAACCGGAACAGTGTTGCATGCACTTAATTTAAATTACCCTAAACTAGGAACCATGAAATAGGTTGATTATGATGATGAAGATGATGACATGATTTTTTGGGCAGAAAAAATACGTGGTGCGTTTGTACACAAACATGACTTTCATCACCATGAATCACTTCCAGATTCATCAGACTCTGAGATCTCGGGGCGCTACTCGCCCGTGTGCAGCGACCACGAGGCGGCGCCCGCCCGCGACTGTCTGCAGATGGAGGCTGGTCGAGCCTGTCCGGAGATGGAGGCCGGTGGAGCGGAGATGGAGGCGGCGCAGGAGGCCTTCGACGAGCTGGCCGTGGACGACGACGTCGCTGATGATGATGAGCCTTTTGAACAACTTAAAGGTACTTACTAGAAACTGTTCTCATTCATACAAAAAAAATTTTTTGATCACACTTTTATAGCTACTCATAACTATTCTGAGTTTATTTGGTGGTTCGTTTTGAAAAAAGTCTTTATGTGTTAGAAAGAACTTAAAGCAATAATAGGCCTCTAAGGCTATATATCTAAGCTTTTTAACAATACCTACATACAACAATACACCACTTCTCTTGACTTGTCACTGCTGACGCGAATATGTTGATGTTGAACTAAGAGTTTTATCCCATTCATACAACAAGCGGTTACTTAACGTTTAAAGGTTCTACGCAAACCTTTAAAAAAATCCTGTATTGCATCTGAACACACTTTTCCCGCTGATATGGAAATATATATGTGTTGTAAGCAGTTCTGTATCAAACAAACAAAATAACACATAAATATTACTGTGATGAATGTTGTAAAAAATTAATAACGTTCACTCCTTTTTTCACAGAAGAAACTTTCAGCATAGACAACACCTCATCCAAAATAGGATGCGTCCTAGTTTTAATGTTTCGAGTTTCACACGGAGCTTGTGAAACCTACGGACTGGCGAACAAGGAGCCGAATTCTAACAATATGATGGAACTGTTAACTGGCAAGGAATGTCTCAACGCATTGCTGGATTATGTCGAGCGGTGTAGAAAACCTATGGGGAGAGCGGCGCGTATTCTTACAAGACTTTTGAGGTATGTATTACCCTCTCTTGGACAAAGGGACATCTCTCTTAATGAGAGAGATTAGGCCACACTTCACTAAGTTGGCCATGTTCTGGTGAATATCACATGTTATTCAAACTCTATTATATAGTTCTCGAAACATGCTGGTTTCCCCAGTTTGTTTGCCTTATAGCACGTGTTTTTATAACACTTTGTCTATTCAAGAAGAAACATCCAAAAGTGCGTGGCTGGGTTTAAACTCATGACTAACGTGTTAACAAATAATGATAAGTAAATCATTTTGACCATAAGTTTATAAGTTTGCCATACTTTGACATAATAAATGAAAATGTATATTTTTCAGCAATCCCCTCTGCTTGGTGAATATACTCAAACACAAATTAGCGTTAAGACTACACAAAATGTCTGTCACATCGGCACACCCAGTATCTAAATGTCAGCAATGTAAAGAAGTAAGTAAAAATATTATTGGTTAAGCGCGCTTAGAATTTATTTTGAGAAATCATTAGGTTAATTTTTGTTTCACGTGCATCGTTGGCGTTTTGTGTGGCTAATAAATAAATGTTATCGTTTTACAGATAAAGAGGCTAAGCGTGAAGCTATTAACGCAGTTGACCATACTATCCGAATCCAGTTACGGAATTGGTGAAATAAGTTATCAACTTCTCAGAGGCCCTCCCAATATGAAAGAAACGCTATCATTAACATTACCGTATATTGTCAAGTAAGTACATAACACAATAACCACAACAACATAAGGTATAAGGACACAAGGCTTTCTCTCTTGACGAGAGAGATTAGGACCTTAATTCACCGCGCGAGCCCAGGTGCGGGTTGTTAAAACTAGTTGTCAGAACATCCGGTTTCCTCAGGATGTTTGCCTTCATAGTTAGAGCACGTGTTTTTGATGAGTATCAAAATTTTTCATGACGTAAAATCCAGAAGTTTTGCGGCGTGATTTTAATCCACAACCTTTGGGTTGAAAGTCGAGAGTGCTCCCACTCTGCCAACACGGCATATTGTTAAACTTAATAAAATACCTAATTTAATGTTTTGATGATAACGATTAATATTATGAGGTGGAATATGTAGGTAACAGACACTGCCTATATTGGTACAACTATTTTTAACTCAATACCTAAATAGATTTATTTAACTATGATCATTTTTGTTTTAGGGCTGAAAAAACGTTAAAGAAGTTTTTTATAGACTGCAGCAGCTTAAACCTATTGTTTTCAAATGTGGCCGAAGACACGGACGATTTTCACCACTACGTCACAGCAATTGGGAAGTTAGCCACTAACATTCGCATAAAGGATCCAAAAATATTAGAAACTAAGTTTTCGGATTATTTTACCATAAGTTACGACTCTGTTCTTGATGACCTGCCAAAAGAAGAAATGGTTGTTTTTGAATTAGACGATTTATCCACCGTTCAGGCGAACAAAGTATTTCTATGTCAAAATTCTGATGTATTCAGCGCCATGCTGATGGGCTGTTTCAAAGAATCTATAGAAGATTGTGTTCGCATAAAAAACGTAACAAAAGAGGGTTTAGAATACCTGTTCACTCTGTTACATCTCGGAGTCAACGATTCTAAAACTAATCTGCAAGTGTTTCCGATGGCTGAAAAGTTAGAGACGAATTTAGAAGTGTTATTGCTGGCTGATAGGTTTTTGTTTGATAAATTAAAGGAGTTATTGAATAGGGCAATTTTACAGTTTCAATTAACTCCTGAAACAGCGGATAAGATTTACGTGTGGTCGCTCAGTGAAGGTATGGGGTTCTTGTGCGTAGAGGCTGTGGCTTATTTGCTGACCGGACGAATGTGCGAAGCAGACCGTTCTAGATCATTTAAAACGATACTCAATTTAGAATATAAAGAGCAATGGTTAGATGACGTAAAAACCATTATAGTCAGGCAATTGGAAGGTGTAGGGAATCGTAGTTGATACTCACTTAAGTTGGGTTACTGTTTAATTCCAACCATAGACAAGCTTCTATATACCTTTCTGTCATTTTCTTATTTACATCATATTTTTGTATTTAATGAAATCCCATGTGTAGTGTAATTATATACAAATGTGTAAGTATTGTTATAAAATTATTCAATGAAATTCAAGAGTTGTTACTCAAAATAATGATAGACCAAGAGCCTGTGATGGCCAGACCTTCCTTTAATTCACAAGCGTGAAAATTCTTTCATGTGTATGTCTAACATAGGTAAGAATAACCCCCAAACATGAAACCTGGATCGTGGTTCCTTTGGGAGATAACAGGTAAAAGGTTGTTATCTCCCAAAGGAACCGCGATCCAGGTTTCATGTTTCAGGTCTGGCCATCACGGGCTCTTAGGTTATGAATTAGTATTATCGATTCTAAACTTTAAATTTTACTAATAACTAGTTGTATTTAACACATTTGGTGGGCTAGATATCAGATGAGGATTAGATTTAGCTTTCAAGAAATTTGTTTTTACACACCTTTCTTTTATTATAAATTAACAAGCACCGAATTCTTGTGGTAATTTAGCAAAATTACCTACCTCCTAGTTTCATGAATTTAAACTGCCATGTATTCTTTAAGATAATATTTTTATTTTTGCACTTACAACAAATTATATTTTATTTTGAAACTGTCCATTCTCTTTCATTGTACGAGGTGAAACGCCGATTCGAATATCCCCATTAGGTATGAGAACACCTGAAGTTATAGGCTTTACTGGATTTTTATTCAGATATTTCAAATCGAAATTATTTACGATCTGCAAATGAAAATATAATATCAGAAAGTTAGTTTATAAGATCGGAAAGTGAGAATATAATAAAATAGTTTGACTATTCGCTACAATAAATAAATCGATTCGCGACATGTAGATTAATTAGATTTATTTTAAATAAAATTGAAAGCAAAGTTTATAATTATCATAGTCTTAACAACAAACTTAGGTTCTGCAATACATATTTTTATTGTATTTAACTATTATAAATGCTATAGTAATATCCTTTTATGATTTAAATTATGTCATACAAGTAAGCCTTATAAAATTACTTACCTGATAAATCAACTCAGTCATCTGTACCATAGCAATTTTCTTTCCAACACAAGATCTAGCACCCAGTGCAAAAGGTAGAGATGCTGAATGGACATGGTTTTTTAGTTCATGTTTTCTGGGATCATTTCTGTCCCATCTATAAGGGAGGAACTCATCACCTCGGGTAAAATATTGTTCTTCGCGGCCTGATGTGTAGATGGATGCTATTACTGGAGTCTGGAATTCAAAACAGTTATCGTAGAAAGAAATATTTCTGCAATATAATATTTTTACATAAGTTACTGAAGTAAATAACATACATTATTCTGATTTTTTTGGTATAAATTTCTGAAATGAACTACTCAATTCTTCTTTTATGTGACTGTAAGGATTTTCTAGTTCACTGGGAGCTTCGGGAATGCCAAGTTTTCTTCTTAATGATGGTGACAGCAGAATAAGGTTATGTGCCAGCCCAACGCTGCTAGATGTCAGCCAGTATAGGCACATACAAGACGGAACACTTGCAGCAACAGGTATCATGACAATAGAAAATCCTCTAAATATATTTGTAAAAATATTGTACATTTTCGATGGTGTTCTTAACTTTGACAATCTCTGGATTTCTATTATGCTTAAATTTGTTAATCCAAATGCAACTGGCAATATCCAAGAGTGATCTGGTTCAGTTAGATTTGGAATCCAACCGATCCCTCCTGCAGATAGCTCCATAAAAGTGACCATAGCTGCAGGGTCACCACTTGTCATGTATACTAAATTTCGCAGAGCAAATGACATACATATCCAAATAGGGATTTGAAACCAGATAACTAAACTAGCTTTGAAAGGATGACAGTTGTCTCTTTCAATAAGTTTCACCCACTGTTTTTTTAATGATCTCTTATATAAAATGGCTGTTTGCTTATCAGTCAGTTTAAACGTTTTTCTTGCAATTGCTGTTTCTCTCTTCAATTCATTGACTAATTCCTTCAATTCTAAGCTAATATTCTCTACTTTTGCAAGAATGGAATTTGAGTATATTGTGAGAGGAAGAGTCATCATAGATCGTATGAGAACCGTGGAAGTTACCACAGTAGCCCACCATGGGAGCCCACTTGTATCATGAAAGTACAGCAGTCCATCTTGAAAAAAGTGTACTGGAGTACTGTTGGATATACTCGAATATAATCCTTCTTGCCATTTTACAAAACCGTCAAATGATAATTGTCTCTTATTGCTATAAAATATAGGGGATAGGGTCCTGTTTTGAGCAGTTGTTTTTGAGTAATCAATTGTCTCTAATTTCGTACAACATATGGCGCTAAACGAGCGGAGTTTTTGACCAGATAAGCGATTACAGAGTCCATGTGTGTTTTTTAACAAAAGCATGATAGGAATTATATTTCTTCTTAATAAATTAGTACTATTATTTTTGTTTATTTACAATATCAGTAAAAAATTAGTTATAACCTCAAAAACAAAATATTTATGACATTGACAGTTCCAGCATTGTAACAATTGATTTTAGTGCTGCCACTTACAAATGTATTTTAAATTGGTAAAATAAAATACTAATATATAAAATATATATTCTTACCCCACTGACGACCTTATACTCATCTAATTGAATCGAGTTTGGCAATATCCTCGTTAAAAATGGAGCGACTGGATAAAGTCTCATCCCTTCTTTTATAACATGTTTTACATAAGTTTGATCCTTTTTCCGAATTTCATCCACTACTTTAGAATTCATGGACAGTAAATAAATTATCCAAAGTGACGTATAGGCTGTCTGGAAAATTGAAAAGTATTATGTATTCTGCTGCTGAAGCGGCTCAGATATTGTATTAGAAAAATCCTCCAGATATATTTGTTGGTTAGGTATATTAGGCATACTAAAGAAATATTGTTTCTAAGATAATAACAAAAGTAAAATGCCTTGACAATTTACTTCTTACTATTTGTGTCATACACGGAGCTCATATCGGATCGGTCAATTATTTTCGTTAAACATTCATAGCTCTGATGGAAAAGCTCTGTAATACTTACAGTATCCCCCGCGGCGATAACAAAGTCAACTACAATCCGAGTAATCATTTCATCACTAAGATTATCGTCGCAGAGCCGTTTTATTAAGCCATTGTTCTCATGCCTTTTGTTCAGCATTTCACGCACAAGTTTTTGACCTGCAACAAGCTGGTCTGGTTATCTGATTACCATTTTAGTCTATCTCAAAGAGAATATTATAATCACTAGGTCTATCTATATTGTCTTGCTTGGGCTGGTAGTACTATATAATATTTAGCCAGAAACAATAAACAATATGTCTAAGAACTTACCTAATAAAAGGGACATATCCACAGAGTCTTTAAAGTCTGTCCATCTTTTTAAATCAAATTTGTAGAACCAGTTTATAGGTAAACCATATAACTTTGTGGTTGTTTGAAATATCCTCTTGACAGATGTGGAAAATAAATCTAAGAGCGTAGGAGAGTATTTTGATGCTTTCTCCGTAGAATTTTGTCCCAATAATATTGCTATGATAACTATAATAAAAACATTTTTTTTATATAAATTAACTTTGACACTTTTATATGTTATGAAGTACCTACTTATTCAGCACTACCCATATTATAATATTACGATATGATGTATTGATTCATCTTTTACCTTCTGTGGAAAACTGATAAAATTCTTGTTCCATTGCTGGCGCAAAATACTCGCTTTTGGTTTTTTCTTTCCAATTTCTTATAAATTTCGTCACTGTATTTTGTATAGGAAACTCTATAATTTTTTCAACGTCTGCCCTTAGAACATGTTTATTCATCACACGACGGTTGACTAACCATTCTTCGCCGTTCATAAAAAATAGTCCTCGTTTATTTCCGTATAGTTTTTCATATAGCACCCAAGGATCAGGTAATAAATGCATGGGATATTTTCCTTCAAAACGTATAAATAAATATTTCATGAGTTCAGGGTCACTGATAAAAACAAGTTTTGTATTGCCGCCAAGTTTCTCGTAAAATATTGGTCCAAGGCTTTTATGCCGGTCATCAATATATTCGTGTAATCTGAAAAGGTCATAATAATTATTGAAGTAGGTACCTACCTAGTACCAAAGTATTTTTTTATACACCGTGACCGCCAATAACCCGAAAGATTTAAACCACGTATTTTTGACGACATTTCGAGTAAATAATGTTATATCAACATGGGTCTAATTATGTGTCTTAATTAAATTACAATTTCGGTACATATTAAATCTTATTAATTGCCCGCTTCTTTGTGAACAAGCCGTTAGGTAAGAAACTCAAGTTGAAGAACAGAGAGCGAGCATGACACTTCACGAATCGCTCCGAAATCACACGACGAACCAGAAGTGTCAAGTTATGTCTAGCACGATGTTTGTATTGAAATTATTTTTATTTATTGGCACCACAAAATCTGACATGCTCACGCCCTTAGGGTGTGTTAGACTGGAGATTTTTTAACTTTTGATTTGTTGTAAATAATTAATATCTCCTTAATTATGAGTTTTTGGACTATATGTTACATAACTTTTTATACTCTAATTAGGCTCTAGTATCGTTAGCTTAAATCTTTCGGGTTATTAGCGATCACGGTGTATAAATAATATTTTTTGCTATGAAGGTATCGATAGGAGTATTTTATTATCATCTTATTGTAACTTACTTTGTACCCCCGCCAGCTGCTAAAAAATGTAGCTTAGTACCTAAAATAGGCAATGATTTTGGATGTGGCATATCACTTATACGAGAAGATTGAATAATAAGTACACTTCTTTTAAACGTCTCTTTATACCGAGATGAAAGACTAAGAAACATATTCATGTTTTCTGAAATAAAAATTAATCAATAAGTGAAGATAATGATTACATACGTAGTTTAAAACATACATAATTAAAAAACCTCCACCTTAACTATTTGTTTTATCTATATTCACGACTAAACTATAACTCACTCACCGGTTAAAAAAATCGTTAAGATTTATTTATGCAATAGATGGTAGTGGAGTATGCAATTGTAATATGATATGCTATAAATGCACTCGAATCCGACACCACTGCTGCTGTTGATATAATTTTAAGAACTGCTTACCTTGTTGTTCGTCCATGCTAGCTTAGTATGATAATTATTCAGTGAATTATGTATATATCTCAGTAACTGACGTTATCAAAATGATATGTGAATATTTGAAATAAATTTTCCTCGTAGGTATTCAATTCAATGTTACCTTTTATTTAGATAAAAACAGATTTATTTGGCATGTAAAGTAAAAATAGTTTGTCAGACCATACATACATATATGTTTATGACATAGATATTATCTTAATATATATGTAAAAATATATAAAAGCCATTTTCGTAACGTTAATGGTAGATGTAGTTCAACAGTTGTGGCAACATTGATGCCAGTGCAGTGACTTGTCATAATTTTGTAAAAATCATTGCGGTGTATTTTAGGTAAAGACTGCCTGGTTTTTGTTTGTGAATTAGAAACAAAAATTATTCAAGATGACAGGAAAAAATAAGCCCGATGAACCGAAAAAGGAAAAAACTGCGGAACCTGCAGTACCTCCATCTGATGATTTGGTAAGTACAGTCACAACAACATTTTTGCTGAAATAAATTGAAGTCAAGTTTTCTAACTTTAATTTTGTGCTTTATTTACAGTCAGAAGAAGACAAACGTTTGCAGGAAGAGCTCAATATGCTTGTTGAAAAGCTATTGGTATGTATACAAATCATTTAATGTTTCACTTAGCGTAATATTTTAATTATTACATATTCTCATTCTTCCAGGGCAATGAAGTGGATCTCTACTTTCCGTCATTACAAATGCTAAGTAATCTTATCAGGACATCGACCACATCTATGACCTCAGTTCCAAAGCCACTGAAGTTCCTGAGAGAGCATTATCCAGTACTAAAACAAGTATATGAGAAGATCAATGATTCCAAGACAAAGAAATTCTGTGCAGATGTGGTGTCTGTACTTGCCATGGGTGTCAGTGGTACTGCAGTAAGTATTATACAAAACTTTTGTTTGTTTAGTGTTTATCCTGAGTGACTATAGACTGATCCCCACAGGTTAGGTATAGAAATATCTTGCACATAAAGTATAACATAGTGTAGGAAATATGCTTTGATACATAGTCACAAAACTTCATACATGAAAGGTGTAATGGAACTGTATCTATATTTTAACAACCATCTGTGCACAACATCAACATTATGGCACAGTGTGGTGGTGCTGCAGCCTTTTGGCAGCACCAATCTTGGGCATTAAATATGTTAATTTATAACTGAATATTATGTTTTTCAGGAGGTGTCTGAAAAGAGAGAATGTCTTAAATATTGTCTTCTTGGTACTTTATCAAATGTTGGTGATTGGGGTCATGAGTATGTAAGGTAAGAAGCCAAATGTCATCATCATAATATCTATATGCAATTTTCTTATGAACAAGATCCATTATCATTATAAGAATCTATACATATAACATCACACAACTACAAAATGGCTCCAATGTGGATTTATGGGAGCATTTGGTATAGACACCATGCTTACCAGCCGGTTTCTAAAGACATTGTATACTATACATTGTATTACTATACAATAATTATTTTCAGACAACTTGAAGGAGAAATTGCTGAGGAATGGAATGTTGAGAATATGGAGACATTGTTACCATTGGTCCGTGATGTGATATCCTTTGATATGAAACACTCTGCAGAAATCCAAGCCTGTGACCTGCTGATGGAAATTGACAGATTAGATCTCCTCACTCAACATATGGAAGAGAGTAACTACCCAAGAGTCTGCTTGTACTTGATTGGGTATGGCTTTCCATTTATTTTATTTATATAATTTCTGATACAGTAGAACCTCAATAAGTTAAATCCAAGGGAAACACAAATATTTAAAGTTATAGAGGTTTTAAGTTATCAAGGGTCCGTGTTTGTGATAGGTTTTATAGGGAACATATTATTTTTTGAAGTTATAGAGGGGTTTAGGTTTGAGTTATCAAGGTTCTACTGTATAATAATAACAGCCTTGTACATAGAATAGTTTTTAGGTATCTTATGTTAAATATTAATTTTTTTTCAGTTGTGCAAGTTATGTTGTTGAGCCAGAGTCAACTCAGATCCTTCAAGGAGTGCTAGACACATATCAGAGATTTGGGGAGTACCCAAGGGCCTTGCTTGTGGCGATGCAGCTTCATGACAAAGCCAAGTGTGAAGAAGTCTTCAATTCCTGTACTGATCAGTAAGTGAAACTTTTGGCCTCTAGAAATATGTGAAGTGAAAAATCTAAAATAATCTAAATTTTGCATTAAAACAAAAAAATACTGACGCAAAAAGCAGTTTCAAATAAATATATTTTTTATTTCTAGACTTGTCAAGAAACAACTTTGCTACATGCTAGCTCGCCAATATGTACCTTTGGATTTGGATGATGAAGATCTCGGAACCATCCTACTCAATGCTCATATCAATGACCATTTCTTAAGTTTGGGTAGAGAGGTAAGTAAGTCTGATTGATTACAAAGATCTTTATAAAATAAGAAATTTGTAGAGTAGATTATTGTAAAGACCATATGTAACTTTATCTGATCACAAGGTGTGCCCTTGACTCCATCCGTGTATGTATTTTCCTCCATAAGTCTTAAACCACCAGTCTGTCTGGGACACAGGATAGGCAATTAAAATTCATGCTCCAGTTATGATAAGACGCGGACGGAGTCGCGGTCACCGCTAGTATTTAATATCTGTGCTTATTCATTATTAAAGACATCTTAAGATTCATCTTATTATCACACAATAATATAAATGAGTTAATTTTTTGCTTCAGTTGGACATTATGGAGCCAAAAACACCTGAAGAGGTTTACAAAACATGGTTAGAATCAGCTGGATCTGCGCTTAGACCCTCCCTTCTGACTGAGCACCCGGTGGACTCAGCTAGACAGAACTTGTCGGCGACCTTCGTAAACGCCTTTGTCAATGCTGGCTTTGGAAGGGACAAGCTGGTTACTACTGAAGATGGAAATAAATGGATGTACAAGAACAAAGATCATGGTAAGATTTTGTGACTCCTGTTCATTAAATATGATAGGTTTGCGCAATTATGGAGCCATTGTTCACAAGCTATTTTAACTCAGCGACCGTAGGTATATTTCCACGCAAAAGACAAACGCCTGCAATGTTAACCTAATGCAATTGTAGTATGAATACTCCAAAATCGTGATGAAATTTTGTAATTTTGACTACAACACTGCCATAACGCAAGTTAGATAAAACTTATAGAATAAGTAAATATAAATTAAAAAAATAAAAAATCGGGCATCATGCCAGGAAAGCTATACAAAAAAAACAGGTATAAAAAGGTTAATTACGGTGATTGAATAGTTGTTTATTCCCGTCAGGTATGCTCTCCGCGGCCGCATCCCTCGGCATGATCCACCTGTGGGACGTGGACGGCGGCCTCACCCCCATCGACAAGTACCTGTACACCGCAGACGAGCACATCAAGGCCGGCGCGTTGTTGGCTCTGGGTCTCGTCAACTGCGGCGTTAGAAACGAATGTGATCCCGCGTTGGCGCTGCTGTCCGACTATGTGCTGCATTCTAGCGCCAACTTGAGGATCGGCAGTGTTTTGGGTAAGTTCTCTTTGTTATAAACATTTTCCGATTCATATTCAGACACCATTTTGGAAACTAGAATAGAATAGGAAATACTTTATTGCACACCATAAAAACAGAAACACACAATACAAACTCAAAACTAAAACATTTGGAGTACAATGGGCGGCCTTATCGCTGTGAGCGATTTCTTCCAGGCAATCTATGTATGGACTGGCTGGACAGTTATAAATATATAGACTAGTTACAATACACTACGTTGTTGCAAAAATTTTTTGCAACATATAAGTCGTCAAGAATCATTATTTTTATATCATTATATATCGCACCTTCGGTATAACAAAGGTCGAACTACAAAATTATCGAAAAATTACTTTAAACTATATTAAAAGCACTTTGGCATACAAAATCATTTTTCGAAAATTTGGTAGTTCGGCCCTTGTTCAACCGAAGGTGAGTATGACAAAAAAATCCAACATGTTTATTTATTGTCAGGTTTGGGTATCGCATACGCGGGTACTCAACGTGAAGACGTGTTATCACACCTGCTGCCCGTGCTCAGCGACACGGCCGCGCCGCCGGAGATCTGCGCGCTGGCCGCCATCTCCTGCGGACTCATCGCCGTGGGCTCCTGCAACGGAGACGTGAGTGACACTTATTGATACAGGACTTATATCGCACCTATGTCGTGTGAAAGCAAGACCTAATAGAAAGTCTAATAGAACGCGAATTTCAATACAAACATTTTAATAAATTTTGTGGCGCAGCGGGCGAAGGTCCGCCTGCTCCGTGAAGGTCAGTATATTGCTGATCGCGTTTTCGCGTTATGATAAGACAATGCCTTAGAATAGTAGCACCCCATCTCTCCCCACGGGCGTCGTTAACTCGATTTAGGGTTTTTTATACCAATGGATAAATAGCAGTTAAACATGACATATTTTATAATATTTTCAGGTAACGTGTGCGATCATTCAACGCCTCATCGACGACAACAAGGATCTCCATTCGTCAACGTACGCGAGATTCTTGCACTTGGGTCTTGGATTGTGCTTCTTGGGTATGTAATGTTTCAAGAATTTAACTTGTTTGAAAACATGGACTGAGTTCTTTTCTTTGTCCAACTAGTTTTTTTTTGGAACTTTAAGAAGAGAAGGTCTCTTTGCTACTAGACAAACTAGGCCTTATCGCTAAGAGCGATTTCTCCCAGGCAACCGTAGGATAGAACAAATATTAGAAGAGAAGTAAAGCAGTGGAGTAGTTTATAAGTTTATTGTTTTCTGTTTTTTCAGGGTGCAAAGAGAAAACCGAGGCGACAATGGCCGCATTGGAGGTGTTGCCGGAGCCGCAGCAGTCGCTGTGCCAGACCACGCTGTCGATGTGCGCGTACGCGGGCACGGGCGACGTGCTCGTCGTGCAACAGATGCTGCACATCTGCTCCAAGCATTACGAAACTGATGTAAGTGTATTCGTGTAACTGCCAGATACACGCTTATAAGTTTGATGCATTTTTGGCATCTCTCAACGCGCGGTATGCAGTTGCAATTGACAGGCGGGCTCCGCCAATCACGAGCCTCAGTCAAGTGACTAATGAGGGATATATATCTACCAGGTTGACTTTTAATGTGGCTTAAACAACTTTTTACAATTTGCAGAATGAACAATCTTCAGCCGAAGACACAGCCTTCAAGAAGACAGAGAAGAAAGACTCCAAGGACACTCCCAACTCCAGCACAAGCTCCGCGAGCGCTGCCGGATCTACTCCTGGCAGCTCTAAAGATGATAAGAACAAAAGTAAGCATTTTATAGTTATTTATTGTCTATCGCAGTTATAGCTCTCATTTTATAATTATTTTTACAATAATATTTAATAGACCAAAGGGATTACTTGTATCTAACTGAGACAAAGCTGCCTCAGTTACCAGTAAACACCAAACTCACTGGCACAGGTCTTTCCATAGATAGATTCCCAATAGATCCCATTTTAGGTGTTGGGGGATTAAGTAAAATCACTACTCTTACATGTTGTTGGCGATCGCATTAAGTTCGTACAATACACAGAACGACAAAGCAGCCAGTCTACTGGTATATAAAGATCACGTTTCATTGATTGGTCTCATGTCACATACGGGAAAAGACTAATTAGATCTGGTTTTGTCGTGTTGATAAAATTTATTGTGTTAAAAATACTCTTAAATCACAGGCAAATCCAAGGACAGCAAGAGCAAGGAGAAGGAGAAAGAGAAGGACGCCAACAAGGAGCTGTCGTCCGTGCAGGCCGTCGCCACGCTCGGCGTCGCCGTCATCGCGCTGGGAGAGGAGACCGGCGCGGAGATGTGCACCAGGATATTCGGACAACTGGTCAGTATCACTAATGCAAGAAAATAATGAGGTTCTAATGAATTGCAAGAATATACAAGAAAGCAACGAGGTGAAAGAAGGACGCCAATAAGAAACTCGTCAGTACAGGCGGACGGCGTTGGACCTACTTGTACAAACCTAACCTATTTGGCGTCAAACCAAACCATTGTCGGTTCTTCATGCGGCATATCTCTAGGATCTAGTCGCGCTACGCCTACAGTCACACAGAAATACAGAGTCAGTGCTTACGGATTATATGACTATTTCATTCATAAAAGGCAATGCTGAATGGTTGGCACCTAATAATGTTTAAAGGCGACACAAACAAACTTCGCGAAAAATAATGACTTGGCTCGATACATACAGGAGGAGGATGTTTATTTATAATAAGATTTTTGATTATTTATCATTTGCTATATTGCAGGGTCGATACGGCGAGCCGGCGGTGCGTCGCGCGGTGCCGCTGGCCATCGCGCTGTGCTCCGTGTCCAACCCGCAGCTGTCGGTCATCGACGTGCTCAACAAGTACTCGCACGACTCCGACAACGACGTGGCATACAACGCGATATTCGCCATGGGTCTGGTTGGAGCTGGTACTAACAATGCTAGGTAAGTTACGGTGCCGATCTGCCTGAATTGAGTACAGTGCGGTTCTAGCCATCGTCCTCTGCTCAATTCATTGCCATTACCAAATTGTAACACAACAGCATTTTGCCCCATTTAATGGTTGTTACGAAAAACAAAATATATTATCATGGTTGGTAATAAAATTGATTATACCTTTTCAGATTAGCAACAATGCTGCGAGCCCTAGCGCTGTACCACGGCAAGTCGCCCGTGCACCTGTTCATGGTGCGTCTGGCGCAGGGCCTGTGCCACGCCGGCAAGGGCACCGTCACGCTGTGTCCCGCGCACAGCGACCGCCGCCTCGTGTCGCAGCCCGCTCTCGCCGGCCTGCTGGTGGTACTCACCGCCTTCCTGGACTGCAAGAACAGTGAGTACACATCACAACACATATTATGTCACACTGCAAGGGCATCGTTACGCTCAAGCCACGTTTATATTATCTGACGTGTTGTGTTGTGATACATCACAACAGTATCAGTTTCATACATACTTCAGAAGCTGTCACAACACACCGCGCTGAATAAATATAAACGTCACCATATCAAATGAATGAAACTGATGCCGTTCTGCTGTATCACAACACAACACATCAGATAAATATGAACGCGGCTTCACGCATAACAACACAATACATGTCATATTATGAGTCCCGCGCACAGCAACCGCCGTCTCTTGGCTCCTCTATTTGGCTTAAAATTGGTGGAGAGAGAGCTTAGTACCAGGAGAAGGACAAAGTATACTTTAGTATACTTTTTATTATTATTATTATTTTATTATAGACGAGCAGCTTAGATGCTGATGTGTCTATGTCACAGTTTTACAGCAGGATAATATAATATAACGCGGGCAAAGCCGCGAGATGGAATGCTATTATTTTATAATGGTGCTGCTGCCTGTGTGTTAATAATAATATACATTCCTTAAACGATTTGACGACACCCTGTTAAAGAGATGGGATGAACCTTTGCACCAGAAATAATAAGATGTTTTTTTGCAGTTATTCTTGGAAAGTCCCACTACCTGTTATACGTGCTGGCGACGGCGATGCAGCCGCGTTGGTTGGTGACCCTCGACGAGAGCCTCCAGCCCCTCAATGTCAGCGTACGAGTTGGACAGGTCAGTAAGAACTACAGTTACATCACTGTTATGTAGGTACTGATAGCTGAACGTCCACGACGTCACCTATCAAGGCACACGTAACAATCGGTCTATCTGTAAATGAAGAATCCCAAAATATACTGTGAGATTTAATTTTACTTCTGATGCTGAATTAGCATCTGATTTTGTATTGACCTTTAAATTACTTTTTGAATTTTAATTACCCAATCAAGTTAATGAAAATAAAACCTTTTTACAGGCTGTTGATGTCATTGGCAAAGCTGGAACTCCGAAAACAATAGCTGGTTCTCACACGCACACCACGCCAGTCCTGCTCTCATTCGGCGAACGCGCTGAGCTGGCTACGGACGAGTACATACCGCTGTCTCCTGTTATGGAAGGCTTTGTCATTCTAAAGAAGAATGAAGATAGCATTATGGCTCCAGTTCAGTAGGCTTTAGTTATAGTTAACATAATGTATTGTGAGTTTCTAAATATATTTACTATTAAATAACATACATAGTTATGTACTGGTTTTTTTATTATTCTTTAGTTTTGCATTTCTAATTGGGCGCCAAAATTAACACTCAAAGGACTTGTTTGCGTTACTTTACTGCAAAGTTATACGTAAAGTGATAAATTCACAGAATAATTCAATTACAGTTTACACAGTTATTGTTAACGTTTTTTTATAGTACCTATGTAATTAAAACAAATACATAATATTTTAAATACATTTTTATTAAATTAATAATTTCATTCAGAATCTTGTTGACTATCACTTACAACATTCAACTGTTTTGTATCAACATCATCAGCAGTAACATTTTTATCAGTTTCTATGTTTTTATTTTGCTCCGAATCTTTTGTTATAGTATTTTGTTCAGTTTGTGGTTTTTCGTCGTCTGATTTATTATCCTTTAGTATAGGATCTACTGACTCTACCTCTTCTTCCTCGCTACTCTCTGATTGGGAAGAATTATTCACTTTACTGTCTACTTTAGGTTTTTTGCCTCTCAATTTAGCTAATTTCTTCTTTTTTAATCTTTTAGCCCTCTTCTTTGCAGTTTTCTCTTCTGCTAGTTTTTTGTTATGCTCAATTTTGCTGTGATATTCGTCATCTTGCTTTTCCTGAAATACAACAAATAGATTTTTTTTTTTAATTTACATAAAAGTTGCTTACATAGTTTCTCATGTCAACAAAAGCCAACTGGTTTGTTCATATTTTATGAGAAAGCTTATAGAATTAGAATATATAGAACATTGAGTATCTATAATCATTCATAAAACTACCTTTTCGCTTTTTTCTGCTATAAACTTTTGTCTAGCATACTCTTTTCTTCGCAGATGACGGTACACATGGAACTCTCCTGAGCCAGCACCGGCACTAGATCCCATCACATTTCGAACAAAGTCTGGTGCCGCTGAAAGCGTCTTATCCTTCGGTCGATCAGGAATAATGACAGGTTTATCCTGTAACAAATAGATGTAAAACAGAGCTTAACAATTTACCAAATACGTATTAATTTTGTAAATTATATTTATTAACATGCACCTTTTGTTTTATAAATTTCCGAGTGCTTTTCAATCTACATAAGTAGGTACCTACTAACTCTTTTACCAAGATTAGATTCAATTAACTTACAGGGTTCTTCATAAGTTTTTCCAGTTTTAACCTTTGTAGATCTGTAGCATTTTTTACTTTTACTACAACTTTTTCTTCTTTTTTAGAAGTATCTTCGCTCATCTTATCTATCTATATTTTCTTATCCTTATTGTTTTCCAAACCCAAAAACTTATTTTCAGAAAAGAAAGAAATTGCTTTGTTTTGTTTGTTTTTATTTTATTTACTTCTTCTTTACGTAGGAACTCTACGAGGGTTTTTTTTAGTTTTTATTCCACAGACAGTATATAATTTAAAACTACCAAAATCTACCATTATCACGTTTTTCGGATTTGACCGTTTCCATAATTTTTACGGTTGAGTCGGCAAGAGTTGGCTGTCTGAATTTTTGTGTTTAGTCTGTGGTCAAAGTTCACCTTGGGAAGGTCAAATTTTCTGTGACCTCGCGGCCCTCGCGCATTCGCTGTATTCTTTCCGCCTTGATCTTATTGGAATTTGCACAAAATTGTAAAAAGGTAAATCTACATATTGAATTAGCTTAAAATAATTATGTGCTTTCATTCATGAAACGAGATTATATTCGTTCCAAATTGTTAAGTCTAATATTTTTCGAATTGCCAATCGATAGTCATATGTTTTGATTAGATAATACATTTTGTTAATAATTTGTTGATTTTAAAACTTCAGTAATCTGTGTCTTTATACCTAACAATGTAACTTTATTATCAACATTTGTAGCAAATTTGTGTTTTCTGCTGATCGATCGATATTAGTACAACCTCCACCTGACCTTTTTGACAGCGTCCGCCGGCACCGGCATACACCGCCTTGCTAATTTTTTCCAATTATTATAGTTTAATCGTAATTTTTTCAGCAAAATGCCGATCAAGTCTATCAAGGCCCGCCAGATCTTCGACTCCCGTGGTAACCCCACTGTGGAAGTCGATCTGGTATGTATTGCAATATTTAAAGCCTAAAAATGTTTGAGTATAATATCACGTCAGCTGACTTTAATTTAGCATAATATTTTTTTTATTTTTTTTTATTTTAGGTGACTGAACTGGGTCTCTTCCGTGCGGCTGTGCCCTCTGGAGCATCTACCGGTGTCCATGAGGCTCTTGAGCTCAGAGACAATGTTAAGGGAGAATACCACGGCAAGGGAGTCCTTACCGCTATCAAGAACATCAATGATGTTATTGCTCCTGAACTCATCAAGCAGAACATTGAAGTCACAGAACAAAAGCAGGTAATATTTTAACATAATTCAAAGTTATTAATTCATAGTACTTATTGGACTACAATAAAGTTAAAACTTCAATATATCTATGTATAATATCTAATTATGCCCACTAACAGGAAAAAGGTTCACTATAAAGTTTCTAAGTCAAAGCTTTTAATAAATTTCAAATTGTATTTCAGATTGATCAGTTCATGATTACCCTGGATGGGACTGAGAACAAATCTAAGTTTGGAGCCAATGCCATCCTTGGAGTGTCCCTCGCTGTGGCTAAGGCCGGTGCTGCTAAGAAGGGAGTCCCTCTGTACAAGCACTTGGCTGATTTGGCTGGAAACAGCAACATTATCCTCCCAGTACCAGCTTTCAACGTCATCAATGGAGGATCTCATGCTGGCAACAAATTGGCTATGCAAGAGTTCATGATTTTGCCCACAGGTATATTTGAAGAAATTTATTTTGCATTATGCTAATTAAGGTGGTTCTGTTAGTTGCCCTGTAATAAATAAATAAATTATCAAAAATCTGACTATAGAATCAGCTATGATCTCATAAATAATTACTATTTAAATACCTTTATATAATAACTAAAGAAAATGTTTTAAATTAGAACCTAAAATGACCCCTTCGTTCAGGTGCTACATCCTTCAGTGAAGCTATGCGCATGGGTTCTGAAGTGTACCACTATCTAAAGAACATCATCAAGAAGAAGTTCGGTCTGGACTCCACCGCCGTTGGTGATGAGGGTGGCTTTGCTCCCAACATTCTTAACAACAAGGATGCCCTGTTCCTTATTCAAGATGCCATCCAGCAAGCAGGCTACACTGGCAAGGTAGGTTCTTGTTTTAAGATCAAATTTTCCAAATTCCAGACATAAAAATATATTCATCATTAATATTGAAAAGTTCCAACTGAAGGTGAAAATCCAGATCAAGTTTCAGAATGTTATCTGGAGGCCTGGCTTTATATATTATGACTCCTTTCATTATATACTAACTCATAATATGAGACACCATTGTGTTATCACTATCAGTAAAATATTTTTTCCAGGAAATTCATTAGTGCTCCATGATGATACATTAAATATAGGCTACATTTTAATCCAAAATTAACTGGCATTCATTTCTTGCAGCAAAAACTAGACTTTCATGAAGAAACACTTCATTTATATCATAATAATATTGTTTAAGAGATTTAAATTAAATTACAAAATAAAATAATTTACTTGTAGATCGAGATCGGCATGGATGTAGCCGCCTCAGAGTTCTTCAAGGATGGCACCTATGACCTCGACTTCAAGAACCCTAACTCCAACCCAGCCGACTATCTCTCATCTGACAAGTTGGGCGACCTTTACTTGGAGTTCATCAAGGACTTCCCCATGGTGTCCATTGAGGACCCCTTCGACCAGGACGACTGGGCGGCGTGGAGCACACTCACCTCCAAAACTCCTATCCAGATTGTTGGAGATGATCTTACGGTAAATAGGAGCTCATATTATTAACTTTATATGATGATAATTTAGGTTTGAATAGGTATTGTTAGGCTTTGCTCTGAAGACAAACGCTCCATAGGAAACATTAAATTATGGTATAACCCGCGCAGATAGAAAATTGATTTGAAAATGGCGGCAGGTATGTATGGTACGATTGGCAAAACAAGGATAAAAGTATAGACAGCGATAGAGAGTGAGTGAGAACGCATGCGAGCGGACGCCATTTATAAATCAATTCTTTAAGTGCGCGGCTTATATTAAATGTTATGCAGTTTATTTATTAATTTGGTTTAAGGTGTGAAAAAAAATTTACTCTGTAATAATTTGTAATAAATCAATTAACCAATCCATTTTAACAGGTCACCAACCCCAAACGCATTACTACTGCTGTAGAGAAGAAAGCTTGCAACTGCCTGCTGCTGAAAGTGAACCAAATTGGCTCTGTCACCGAATCTATCGATGCTCATCTTTTGGCCAAGAAGAATGGATGGGGAACCATGGTGTCTCACAGGTATAGAACAAACAAAATATTAAAGGATGATGGGCAAAAATGTATGGAACTTGGGACCACCCTCCAATAGCAACAAGATATATGTCGTTGCATAGGTCTTTTCAATAGGAACAATAATTATTATGACAGTTTTGTTGATACTGCTGTCCGTTTGAAGTTACAAAGCTTTTTGTCGCTTAAGAAAAATATTAAACTACTAGTTGACCCCGCGCGGCTTCGCCCGTTTTTTACCTTTTAAACCTTCCCTGGACTGCTACGATCATTTCAAGACCAAAACCAGCGCAATCGGCCTAGCCGTTCTCGAGTTTTAGCCAGACTAACGAACGGCGATTCATTTTTATTTATATAGATAGATATATATAAAATATAGATAGAATATTAATACGTACTTTACAAACATAAAGATAAAATAAAACATTTATAAACAAGGAAAATAATAACATATAAGAATGAACTTATATATAATTACTTATGTATCATATTGATATGTACCTTAGCCTAGAACAGTTAATCAGTCATCGATGGGAAGTTTTCTATCTAATAAGCCTCGGAATATGTATAAAAACATTAAACATTTGTATCTGTCTTAATATTTTTCTCAGGTACTTAAAAGCTTAATAACTCCAAACGGACAGCAGTAACAACAAAGCTGTCATAACAAATGTTGTTCCAAATGAAAAGACCTATCTAATGATATATATCATGTTGCTATTGGAGGGTGGTCCCAGAATGCCCATTCTCCTTTTTGAAACTAACTATTTTTACATTTTAATGGGTATGCAAGGTATGCTATATAGGTATGCAAGGTATGCTAGGTTCATAGGCTGAAAACATCACTATGATTTTTGCGTAGGTAGTTATTTTAACTTATTGAAGCGCACTGTTAAATATCACATCACGAACTTTCTATCATGCTGCGCGACATTAATTCAAAAGTTTCTTAGGCTACGGCTGAAGTTAGAAACTTTGGTCGAGATAAGAAACTAGGTATATTGATAAAAACATAAATGTGTTCTCTCCAGGTCCGGAGAGACCGAAGACACGTTCATCGCCGACCTGGTGGTGGGTCTGTCCACGGGGCAGATCAAGACGGGCGCGCCGTGCCGCTCCGAGCGCCTCGCCAAGTACAACCAGATCCTTCGCATCGAAGAGGAGTTGGGAGCCGCTGCTAAATACGCTGGAAAGAACTTCCGTAGCCCAGTCTAAGAATACATAACAGACTGTAGTTTGTTTGAATGCATTCAACGATTCGGTAGGACGGTTTAGATCAGAATAAAATGTTCAATGTAGTGTGATGTGTTGGATGTATGGAAATATTTATTTAAAATTAAGCATACTTTTATTGTATACTATAAAATGTTGAAGATCATCATTAAAATAACTTAAATTATTTGATTTTTTTTATCATTATATTCCCGACAATCTAGCTTTGCACTATCTTAACTACTTTAATAAGACAATTTGAATTAGTTTTAATTAATTAAAGTAGGTTATCTTTATTTCAAAATCATAGCTGTTGTAATTTAGTACCTACTTAGTCATAATAATAGATAGGTCATCCTGAATTTAAAGGAGATAGGTATTCATTATTCAATGGTTATTAAATAACTAAACAAATAAATATACATAGGTATGTATGGTAATTCTAATAATCCTGACTGAAGAATTTGCGCTAATATCAAGAACAGCTGGCCGGAACATTTTAACATCGAGTATTGGGTATAATCAGTAGGTAGGTATAGGGTACAAAATCATCGAGTTTATCGGCGATGTTGCTGTGAAAAATATTTTTTTTTTCAGCACAGCAATTGCCAAATTGACCTCGGAAAGCCTAATCGACCGCGTGAAATGGATATAGAAATGTCTTTCTAATCTATAGCAATATCGCCTCACCTATAACTACGCGGAGCGGATACCTAGAGCGACGGTTAATGACGTAAGATAATAAACACGCTTGATTCGCGTGTTAAATGAGTGAGACGGTCAGCTAACGTTCTAGGTTGAATTATGTAGAAATGGTCAGTTCATGAACACAGCGTGCATGTTTATCGCGCAACCCTAAGATAAATACACACCTACCTCATTAAACTACAAATAAAAACAAATGTTATTGCAAGTTTTGCATTGAGCCCTCAGTCTTGTCTAGCATTTGAACACGAATACATTAACGCCAACATAATGGCCCAATCAAAGCCGGAGTTACGCGTGGTGACTTATATGTGTCCTACACATCCAGTCCAATTGTACGAATTGATTCTGGAAGTGTTCGAGGAAGCGCTGAACTGTCATGCCACTCTTCAGTATGAGAGCCGTACTCCCGGACCGTTTCCGGATCGCCCAAATCCTTTTTCAACTAATAAAGTCGACTTGGGTAAGTTATTATCACAATGTCTAAGTATAGGTAGGTTCCTACATCTAGTCTACTTTGTAGAATGCTAAACAACCGTTACTAGATGGTACCTACCTACCTAGTGGCTCCTATGTTGTACCTACATACAAAGGTAGGAGAGGGACAACAACGGATGAATGCAATTTATTAATAAATGTATAAGTAGGTACCTACTACAACTACGACTGAGCATATTTAAATATACTTACCTATCAATAGGTAGGCAAGATTTTATTCAAATGTTAAAGGGCGCGCGGCCATATTAGGTGTCATTCGTTATTTTATTAATATTTTTAATCTCTTAGAATTCTTAGATCAATTCCTGAATGTACCTACTTACCAATAAGTATTATATATTTTCAGCATTTATGACAGCGGCAGCCTACATGAATTTACGGCAAAAGAAAATCAGCGATTTGGAATTACTTCCTGTGACACCAGTCTTCGCTCACCAAATGAATGTTGAGAACAAACCGGGATATTTTTCAGATATCATCATACACAGTGATAAGAAGTGAGTACCTACCTAAAGAGGTACCGTCTAGTACTGAACACTGCTACCATCTAACTAAAGCAAATACATAGTCAAAGATAAAATGTTATCAATCATGTCATTGACTTACGATAACACAACAATGAACAATTCTATAATTTTAACAATATTAGTTTTATTACAACTGCTGGTGTTTTAGAAAATATTAATATTCTGTTTTTACAGGGCTCATAACGTGAACACCTTGCTGGATTTGCGAGGTAGCAGTTTCGCGTATAGTGATGAACAATCGTTAAGCGGAAGTAAATTAGTACTGCATACTTTAAAAACAAAGGGCGAAAATGCGTCTTTCTTTGGATCTCGATTAAGTATGGTTCTATTGGCACATAATGGCATAACATAAAAACTAAGTACCTATAGTCAAGTGTTAATATCATAATAATTCTGACACTACCTATATTTATCTATTATAGGATCTGGTTCACATTTGGCATCAGCTCAAATGGTTTTATCTAAACAAGCTGAATGGGCAGCAGTAGATTCAACCTCGTTACTTTACTCGAAAAAGTATATGCAAGATGGTGGAAAAGAAATTATAACACTGGAAACCTTGGGGAGGCTTCCCCCTTACCCCATTGTAGCAAACGCTAATTTACCAGGTAAGAAAAAAAAACTTAAGTAAGTATGTATAGTAAAACCATTTCTAAAATGAACGCCCCTCCACCGAATTCTGTATTTTTTTTTTCTGTGTATTCTGTTTTTCTGTATTTCCTCTCACACGTTGAAATCATCACGGTTTTGTGGAGGGGAGTTCATTTTTAGAATGGTTTTACTATACTTAACTTAATGATTAACAGAGGCTTAGATAGATAGGCGAGCATTCAAAACCACAAGAATATATGTTTGCACTGAGGTAATTCGTTTTTAATTCGAATTTAAGCTTAATTAAATTACTTTATATTAGGCTCATATACCTACCTAAGATTAAAATAATTCTGATATGTTCGTTAATAAATGCATTCCGTTTTAGATGAATTGAAAAAATCAGTAGTAAATGCTTTACTGCATATTCATGAGAAGTCAGAGTGGAAAAAAAAGTTTGCCAAGTTTGGTGTAATCAAGTTTGTGCACAACAGCGATGTCGCCTACGATGGGCCAGCTGCACAGGTGTGGGCCATCCCGAGTGAAAAGTTCAACATTAGATATTATTAGGTTATTTCTGATTGCTTCTCTACTATACATACTATATATTTTGTATACATACCCATAACCCAAACTATTTAATTTTTTTAGGTATAATAAACTAGAATCTGTGCCTAGGACCTAGTTTAATGTTAGTACTTATTTTACAGAGAAGTTTTTTGTGTGATTAAAGAGTAGTAGTTACCTAATCTCTAGATTAACTGAACAGTTAAAAAAATATAAATATATTATTTGTATGTACAAAAACTAAAGAAAATTACTCAACACCTTACATTCAATAAAGTTAAAACACATCTGCATTTTTATTAGTTTTTATATTTTATTTAACATCTTTTTAATATTTTTTTAAAAACAAACTAAAACATTCGCATTACCTCTTCTTTAGATTTATCTCTTTTGCAAAATTACATTTAAGGAAACCACTTCTCCCTTGCCACCTGGAGATTTTACAAGTATTCCTTGAGGTATTTTTAAAGTCCCAAGCATTTGAGGTTCTTTCGCAGATTTACTTTCAGATATAAAAGAGGGTGTGTCTTTCTGAAAATAATTCAAAGCTTATTTCATTTATCGAATATATGGGGTTGACTATAACTAAAATAAATAGCACTACTTAGATACATTAATTATCTACATTCGAACCAAAGTGTAAAAATCTGCTTTCACTGTCACTAAGTAATATGATATCAATGACTAAACTATTCCACCCCCATTAATAATAGCAATCTCTTCTTCTGATAGTGGTGTCCTTCTGTAGCGTGCTGGCAGTCTTGAGTCATGTATGGTGCTCATTGCCACAGCAGGTTGGGCAGCCTGTAATGAATAAGAGACAGAAGTTTAATTTAGGACATTATTGTAACTATTTTTAACATTATTGTAAGTTTTTTATATGTTTTTATACCATTATAAATGTAATGAACCTTGTAGTAACCAACTACAATGTTGTTACCTAAATTATATTTGTATAGTGCTATAGAGTCTGTATTAGTCTGTATTAATGTTGTGTTACATAGGTAGACTTTTTATATGTTGAACCTATATTGTGAAGGCTGGTGCCTGATGTAGGTTTGGTAAGAAACCTGTATATAAGGGAGTACTTTAGTACATACAGGAGAAGCGCCACCAACATTAACTGCACCAGCATTTGGTCCTGCAGTAGCGCCTCCAACAGTCCCAGTATTGCCCTTTCTGAACTTTATAACTGGAACCCGTGAGACAAGGGCACTAAGGCGGATTCGAATCATTTTTTAAATTAGCCGAAAACGTTTAAATATTAATAAAAACTAAAAATTTGTTTGGGAAAATCACGTCTTTGTTACGTCAGTACTAATTAAAAAAAACAAATTGACAATTGACATTGACTTAATTCATACTTTTGTAACAACCGGCTGAAAAAACGAAGTGACTATTTGTACGGGTACTGGATGAATAAGTTTAGACATTAAAAGTTAGTACACATACGTTTAAATAGCTGTTGCCAATATTGCTTTGCTTTGCTTGCCAAAGTTGCCAAATGTATTATAGATAGTGATTATATTCTTTGTAGGTAGAGATGCGCAAAACAGTACTCTCTAATGTCATGCCGTATGGCATGACATTTGGTACCGCGTCATATAGCGTCGCGTCGTACTAACAAAGTTGATTTCCCTTCATACTTAACCCCAATAATTACCTATGGTATAAAAAGGGGTCTCCAGGCTTATGGTTGTGTTACCAATAATATTGGCGTATTTAAAAATCAACTTTATAATACAATAATTGAGTTTTTGTACGATTTTTTTTACTTTTTGTTTTATAATTATTTTTTTATACCATAGATTAATTCACCATAGATTAGAATAATTATTGACAGTGACATTTAATACGACAGGCAGCAATATAATGCCATAGATAAAACAGAAATTTGAAAACAAAAGGGCGAAACGTTTTGTGGCCTTCTAGTACCATGAACAGTTGACGGTCTTTCTTTACGTTTAAAAATTAACGTGGTACTAAAGTACCCAACCCACGGACAGTGGAGGAGTGGGTAATGCCATGTGTCATGCTAAATTTTGTCGGGCTATAGGTACTGTTACAGTACGCGGTCGTGCTACATTACGCGTAATGCATTACTCATGGCACCTACACATCTCTAATTCTTTGTGTATAGTGCGTTGCGTTGCGTTGTGTGTGTGCGTGCTCAAAATCGTATTCGTATTTTGTTTGGGTTGTTATTTGTACAATTTACATTGAATTTCGTTTTATTCTATCATTATGGGTAAAGACGAAGTAGCAACAAAAAAACGCCGTAAATTGAATACCACATCTACAACAGACTCCTCTAAACAAATTCCTGTTGATATTTATAAGGTTAGTCGAAATGGTTTGTTTTAATTTTACTAAGTTGTCTTTTATGCACGAATTCTTAGTGTTTGTTCTCTCTACCACAAAATTTATCGAAAATATTTTAATATTCTAGCGTGTAGTTGATTTTGAAGAATCAGAAGCGCAACTCCGGCCGGCGGAAAAAGATGCTGCACTCTATAGGAAGTTGTGTCAAGATATCAGACAAATATTAGCTGATGTAGCAGAACTTAAATCTAAGGGCACTGAAGAGGTAGGAACTGTTTTCTATGAATTAAATGTCAAAATTATAATTACTTACTGATAACCTCTACTCTTTTACAGTGATTTTCATAGTTACTCAAGATATTTTTATTTTTTTTTATTTTAGGAAAACTTACAGCTATGCTTATATATAATTTCAGATTAATATAACATGTCTAGGAACATATTATGATACTTAAGGCTAATTAAAAGTTTCCACATTGACAGATTGCACAATAACATCATGTTTCTGTTTTTTAGGCAAAGGAAAAAATTAAATCCAAAAGGATTGAGGCTTCTTTGATTATTGTTGCTCTCAAAAAGCTGAATCGTTTGGAAAAAGTGCGAACTAGAGCTGGACGTGATGCCCTACATAAAGAAAAGCAAATAGTGGACTCTACACACTTGCTGCTTCAAAACTTATTGTATGAAGCTGACCATCTGAATAAAGAAGTCACCAAGTGTCTTCAATTCAAATCTAAAGATGAAGAAATAGAATTGGTACCACTTGAGGAATTTTACAAGAATGCACCACCAGAGATATCCCGACCTGTATGTTGACATGTTTAGAAGTTTCTTAATTAATCAAAGTTTCTTGTTTAATTAATATGTATAATTTTTTTAAGGACACTACAAAGAAAGATGAACATCAACTACAACTCGCTAGATTAGAGTGGGAATTAAGTCAGCGTAGAGAGCTTGCAGGAGCTTGTAATGAGTTAGTAGCATCCAAAGAACGAGTTGCAGCTGCAATTGCAGCTGCTCGTTCTCGATTAGATGCTCTATCACCTCATCTAACAGAAGTGCTGAAAGCCACCAAGCCTCTGCAAGAGTGCTTGGCTCTGAGGTTGGATGATAAAAGAGATCAGACTAGATCTGCTTCTTTACTGCCACCACCACTATTCCTGCTCTATGCCAATGCTAGTGCTTATTCAGATGCATTGGGAGAAAAATCTGTGACAGTTGGTAAGTGATATCTGATCTTGGTTAGTTATTTTCTTATTACAAAGAATCTACTTATCTAAAACTCTTAAATTTTGCAGGTATTACAGGAGATGACGATGAAGCTAAGAGACTTGAGCAGTCAAACAATACTGATAATGATCTGATTACATCTTATGACTCTGATTCTGATCAAGATAATAATGATGAAGAACATACAGAGAAAAAGAAACGTCATCACAGAACTGCTAAGATTTCAAAAGAAGAAAAAGCTGCAACTAAGAAAAAAGAGGCTCTTAGGAAACATCCCCTCACTGTTCAAGTTTCAGTTATTGTCAAGGATGGCACAGCACTCAACCTCATATTTTCTTATCTTCTTCAGTTAAAGATTGTTGTTGTACAGTTTAGTGTAACATTAGCAAAGCCTGCGTCAGGTGTGTCTGCGGCTGATGTTCTGAATGGTCACTGCATACTGAATGAGTTGTACCCAGGGGACACAGGGAATGAATCTCCCCATCCAGCTACCACATTTATACTAAAAGCTGCCGGCATATCTGAAGATTTTTCTCAACTTATGTCTGATATTGGAAGACCTTATATTTGGGCTCAAAGAATGTGTGGCTTAGATTTTATGGCCGCTGTTTTAGGAGAGCAGAAAAGTCACATTGTTATCCAACCATGTCAAGATCTCAGTGTAACAACTGTGGAAAACTTTATACTAACACTGAGAAAAAGATTGAAATCTAGAGTTGCTTTGATGAAAGAATTGCAAGATTTAGAGTCTGGAAAAATATTGCCTTCAAAAAAAGATGCGGCATATCCCATAAGAATTTCAGGATCATTAATTCAATGGCAATCAATTGGATGGCCAGAGTACTCTCAATCTCCATCAACAGCATTTTTGATCTCTGAGAATTTGGTAAATTCAAATGACATGCTTTACAGAGCCATCTTTACAAGACAATCTGCAAAACTTGTTGCATTAGTTGTACTCAGAAGTGACTATCCCAAGAAAGCTCCAATATTCTCCCTAACATTGCACTGGAATGGGACCCATCATGCTGGTATAAGTGATGACATTCGTGATATTGAAAGGGTTATCAATACTGACTGGGGCTCTGAAGAGCAATACACTCTTTCAACACAAATTACTAAACTCCTTACTTGTCTGGACATCCACTTGGAAACAATGGGATCATCAGAGTTTCCACCTGACAAGATTATGTTTAGTCCAGTGCGAGGAAGAAATAGAGTAAAACCATACAAACTTATTAAGCAGGGGTCTGGTGTTTTTGTACAATACTAAACTGGAGTACTTAATTACTATTTCTTAACTTGTTCCATTTTCAAAACCATATTTAGAATAGTTGATGATTTTGTTTTTGTATCTAATAAAGCTAATTTTTAATATTCATTGACATCAGGAATTAAATAATAGACTTGGAAATGTTGTGGTGTTAAAATAAGTATTTATTAAAAACGAAACAAAATTATATTATAATACAACAGTCTTTATTCTTATTTCAGTAAAGCATAGAACATATTTTTGATGGGAGATAATTTTAATAGGATCACAATTTTGGCAAAATATAAATGATTTGAAAAATAATATATACACAAAACACTCAATCACCTTAGTTTTTCAAGTCAAGAATATACTTTCTATTTCCTAGCTTAAACCTAAAAATGCCATATTGTTATTGGTCGACAATGAGATCTCTATAGCATTATGATACACTGAAGTCACACTTAATTTCCTTTTATAATTACATTTAATACACTACAAGTTGGTGATAAAGTGAGTAAGATACTTATTTAGAAAACCTCTACAGTGTCTACTCCTAGTTTTTTTAGAATTTTCTGTATTTATTTTTCTACAATATGAACGAAAAAGGTTAATTGTACTTCCGTCCATTACATTAGGTAGGTAATAATAAATAGAAAAGGCTGTAATGCGCTCTTACGTCAATGTGTGCTTACATACTATAATTTCAACATTACAAATTAATGAGACAACCATTTCAAAACCAACACACACTAACAAGCTCAACTTTGTTTATTGAAGCCATTACATTACTAACATCTGCTCTAAAACGATATATTATGTCCACTATGATAAAATGTACTACTAAGAAATCCACTTGCAATGCACTGAATATAAAAAATATAATAATTCACTATTGCAATCTCTGGTAATCTTTATTTAAACTATAGCTTATTTGCATAAATGAATTTTATTTCACTTATTCTTTTATTAGTTCTTGTTACTAATAGTTTCTCATGTCTTTAATTTTTTTTAACAAAATAAAATCACTTTTTCATTCTGCATCATGTTTTATACCTATCCTTATTGCATTATGAGATCCCGGCCTCAAGTTTGACATCCATAATTTTTCGCGGCCCTTTGAGGCAATTGAGCCGCCTTTGAACTGCGTCTCGATCTGTAAAAATTGGATAAGATAAGATAATTCTTTATTACACACACCAATATTTTTTTTTTACATAAAAACTACAAAAACTTTTGCGTAATGGGCGGTCTTATTGCTTAAAGCAAATTCTTCCAGACAACCTGAGGATGGAAAGAAAAACTGCAGAATGTAACTGGACGGTGGTGTTAGAATTAGAATTAATTGGATATGGTTAGGATAAATATAATAATATATTATCAAATTCGATATTAAATCGGCTGTGTAGATATGTGCTGTATAGTTATAGCTCCTCCTGTATATGTGAGATGTAACGTACACTTGGAGAGCGTGGTGCGGTGCTGCGGATGCAGCGGGTGGCGCTGCACGAGCGAGTGCAGCAGCACCTGCGCCGACATGTAGCGCCGCTCGCACTCCTTCATGTCACCGAATAGCTCCTCGATCGCTGCCATCTGACACTGGAAATAAACAAACGAACAACATATTAGCTATTTTCAATTCGAAAAAAATCTAACCTTACTAGCTCAGTACTCACATAATGGTATTACTCAATAGTTTTATTCGAAGTCGAGTATAGATCAATGTGTGAACCGCAAAAGTCACTGTTCTGAGTTCGAACCGATCATAGATTCTCGAATCTAATAGGGATTTTAGATATAGCTGATTGGCAGCGGGTACTATACCCACAATCGCTCGGTAGATCAGAGTAAGGGCTAGGCTACCAGGGCTCACCAGTTCGATGGCGTGTTCGTAGAGTATCTTATCGCAGCCCGCGGGCGCCACGCCGGCCTCGTGCAGCCGCTTGGACTCGTTCACTATCCACTTGTACTTGCCGTTCATCAGGGACACAACTGCAACAAATTATATTATGTTACTTCAATGAAAGCGTCTTTCTACAGACACATAATAGCAAATAGTGAAAACGGGTTACTTTATTGCACACCACAAAAACAGAAACATACAATACACACTTAAGACTAAATCATTTGGAGTACAATGGGCGGCCTTATCGCTGTGAGCGATTTCTTCCAGGCAATCTATGTATGGACTTTAGACGGTTTAATTTACCCTCGGTTTACTTCAGAAAATTTAATTGTTTATGGGGTGCACTAGCCCGCTCTATATCTATGGTGTGCTCACCGTTCCTGACTTGCGGCGTGGGCTGCAGCGTGCGGTCGCGGTAGTGCGCGGCGGCGAGGCGCAGGCCGGCCGCCAGCGCCTGCATCGCCTGCACCAGCAGACCTAGTCGCACGCTCTCGTTGCAACGTTCTGGAAACAAACATACATTATCATTATAGTATGAGTTACAAAAAATGTAGTGTTGGCTATTTAGATGCTTGGTTCATGTTCATAAGTGGAGAGATTAGTAAAAAACCGAGTTAGGATACTGACTGATTTATTCATCAAGTAGCGAATCTACCCGCATGATACAATGACACTTATTTAACTACCTTACACATTCCTCCCTTAAATCTACTTATAATTAATCTTATACTTAATGATTATTAATTTATTAATCACAATATGGTTACGCTATCCATATAAATGGAAATCTACGTATCATGTTTGGCTCTGTTATGAGCTCGCAGAGCTCGAGCCGAGACGGCGTACGGGCGAGGCGAGGTCGGGCGCGCGGGCGCCGCCGCCGGCTCGATGCGCGGCGCGGGTGGCGCAGAAGGCGCGGGCGGCTCCCCACGCGGACTACCTGCTTCTGACCCTTCCTCCTCCTCCTCCGCCGCGTCTTCAAACATATCATCATCGGCATCGCTGTCCGGTTTCAGTATCGGGTCACTGCGTGAACTCAAACTAGGACGAGATAATGAATACCGGCTACCGCGCTTCGATTCAATAAGTTGATCTTGATGCCTGCGCCACTGACTCCCGTCTTTTAATTCTATTTTATAGGAAAGCGGCCCCGTCTTTTGGACCACGTTCCCTTCCACCCACTTCTGGCCCTTATTAGAGTAGCCCCGCGCAAGTACTGATTCCCCGATAGGTATCTCTCGATCGCGGCCCCCCTTGTTAGGCTGATTTTAGTCTCACGCTCACCGTCAGCGCTCATAGCTCAGCCCGTAGTTTTTCAGACCACCGTGCGCGCTGATAGCTACGCGTTATTTAAAAACGCTTCCAGAAGTCCATATATCTCGGACAATCAGCGCTGACGGTACGCGTGCCGTCGGCGTAAGACTAAAATCAGCCTTAGCCACCTGGCGCTCCTGCGCGGCGCGCACCACGGTCCTAAGGCTGATTTTAGTCTTACGCCGACGGCACGAGTACCGTCAGCGCTGAATGTCCGAGATATATGGACTTCTGGAAGCGTTTTTAAATAACGCGTAGCTATCAGCGCGCACGGTGGTCTGAAAAACTACGGGCTGAGCTATGAGCGCTGACGGTGAGCGTGAGACTAAAATCAGCCTAACGTCGGGACGTAGCGCGTGCAAGCGTCCGCGCAGGCGCCGGCCTAGAAGTGCAACGGCGGGCGCGACATTCGTAGTTGCGTGTTCGACGTTTCTATATTGAAATAAAAATTTGCACAATGCTTGGTGAATATTTTCACCTTCGTGTATTGCGCGCTTTATAACCTTTTTTACTGTTTTAACAGCGTTTTCCGCGGCTCCGTTACCTTGAGGCCGGTACGGTGCCGATGTGACATGTTTAATACAATTTTTATTACAATAGTCTTTAAAATCAATCGAAAGAAATGGAGGACCATTATCTGTGACCAGTTGTGAAGGTAAGCCAAATCTAGCGAATATTGACCGAAATACCGAAATCGTACACTCCGCGTCCGTCCTAGTCATACCTACCACTTCAATCCATTTAGAAAATGCATCTATAATAATTAAATACTTTTTCCCGCCGCATTCCGCAAAATCTGCGTGAACGCGCTGCCAGGCTTCCAAAGGAAATTCCCACGGGTGCAGCGTAGCGTGCGGGGGCGCATCGCGCACCACGCGGCACGCCACACAGCTCCTACATACCTTCTCAATGTCGTCGTCCAAGCCAGGCCAATAAACAAAATTACGCGACAAATTTTTCATTTTATTTACTCCCAAGTGCCCTTCGTGTATATCCTCCAAGACTCTGTTGCGAAGGCGCGGAGGAATAACAATTCGATATTTAAATATTAGGCAGTCTAAATCGAGATTAATCTCGTCCTTACGCGCGAAATACGATTTCTCCTCTTCACAACTGCACACAGAAGGCCAACCGAATTGAACATAACCCTTAATTTTACTCAAAACCTTATCTTTATTAGTTTCCGCCCCGACTTCCTTAAAACTTACAGGCATAGTATCGCGTACTAAGTGGACATAGCTCACCGGGTCATTGACCGGCTGCTGATAAGGGAGCGGTAAGCGAGATAATGCATCAGCCGGTCCGTTATCAGCTGATCTAACAAATTGAGTTGTAAAATCATACGCGGCTAAGCGTGCGGCCCACCTTTGTAATCGACTAGCAGCCGTCTGCGGAATTCCTCGTTTATCTCCAAAAATATAGCTTAAGGGTTGATGGTCTGTGCGTAAAATAAAATGACGACCGTACAGATACTGATGATGTTTAGTTATGCCAAAGAATATAGCCAGTGCTTCTTTGTCAAGCTGGCTATAATTATGTTCTGCTGAATTGAGCGTCCTGGAGACGCAGCTGATCGGGCGCTCGCTGCCGTCGGGGTACCGGTGCGCCAGCACGGCGCCCAGCCCGTAGGCGCTGCTGTCCACCGACAACACCAGCGGCCGCCCCTCCTCGTAGTGCGCCAGCACGCGTGAGCTGCACAGCGCGCGCTTCGCCTCACCAAATGACTCATCGCATGCCGCGTTCCATTCCCAGTCTACACCCTTTCTTAACAGTGCATGTAACGGATGCAGAAGTATACTCAAATTTTGTATAAATTTACCATAATAGTTTAACATTCCTAAGAAACTTTTTAACTGTGAAACGTTTGTTGGAGGTGGAGCATCGCAAATAGCCTTCAGCTTTTTCGGATCGGGGCGGAGACCTGTTTTATCTATAATAAAACCTACATATTTAACATTAGCTTGTAAAAAACTACATTTTTCTTGTTTAACAGTAAAACCCATCTGACTTAACCTTGTAAGGACGGCCCGCAAATTATTTAAATGATCCTGCCTAGTGGGTCCTGTCACACAGATGTCATCCAAAAACACTACAGTATTTGGAATACCTCGTAGGGTCTCTTCCATGATCTTTTGAAACTTTTCGGGAATACATGATAAGCCGAAAGGGGTCCGGTGATAGACGAAGGTACCTAGATGAGTCGTTATGGTTGTATACTGTTTGGAGTCTTCCGTAAGCATTAATTGTTGATAACTTTGTTTTAAATCAATTTTAGAATATTCCTCCCCACCACTCAGAGACGCAAATAATTCTTCTATGCGGGGGAGGGGATACGGATCGCGTTTCAGTTTCGGATTGATAGTTACTTTATAATCACCGCATATTCGTATATCACCGTTCTCCTTAATGACGGGCACAATCGGCGTGCCGTAGGCGGCGCTCTCGACGCGCTCGATGGTGCCCTCGCGCTCCAGCCGCGCCAGCTCGCGCTCCACGCGCGGCCGCAGCGCCAGCGGCACCGCCCGGGCACGCACATAAACGGGCTTGGAATCGGTCACATGCAACTCTATTGATTTCTTACATAAACCTAGCTTATCTGTAAACACTTCCGGAAATTCTGCTGTAAGTCGGTTCACAAATGGATCTTGATCATTTATTTCATTTAATGCAATAGTTATATTTTGGATATTTAGAGCACGCATCCACTCTCTGCCCATTAAAGGACGACTCCCGTCACGTATTACATGAAGGCGGCACCCGGGCGCCGAAACATTATTAAGGGTTAAGTCAACTAAAATATAACCTAAAGATTCCATTTTTGAACCGACGTAGCTTCTTAGATTTAAATTATCTGGCTTTAAAACTTTGTTACAAAATTTACGGTTATAAAGTTCTTCACTTATAGTGGAAATCCGGCTGCCCGTGTCCACTTCAAACTCCCAGTCCTGATGATCTACGCTAACCACAACCAAGTACGGCCGATCGCCTGTTCCGTCCACTCTAATGTTATATAAATCGTTTTCATCTTCACTTACATAATTTTGTCGGTGTCCCGCGCGCGCCTTCCTGCACATTACCTTTAAATGTCCTCGCGCACCACACTCGTCACAATTGTATTGACTGAACCGACACTTATCCGGCCGATGCGCCCTGCCGCATCGCCAGCATGACGCGCCCTCCTCGGCGCCGCCGCGCCGGTCGCCCGCGGCCGCGCCGCCGCCGGGCCCCGAGCGCGGCCAGGGGGCGCGGCCGCCTGCACCGGCACCGCCGCCTCCGCCACGTCGTCTCACGTTCGCCTGAAGCAGGCCTTCGCCCGCCGTCGCGCTGGTCCCCGCAGCCGCCGCCGCCGCGCCGAGGGCTGCGGCCGTCGCGCCGCTCACCTCCGCGTGGCGCTCCGCCGCCTCCAACGCGAGAGCCAGTTCCACCGCCTCCTTGTAGGTTATTTTTTTCTCAGCAAAGATACGTGACCGCATCATCTCGTTTGATAATCCAGACACAAACTGATCACGGAGATTCTCTTCAAGCGTAGCCCCGAAGTTACAAGTGGTCGCAAGATGTTTCAATGTTTGTAGATATTCCGTCAATGATTCACCCATCTTTTGTCGACGCAACCGAAAAACATGGCGCTCGGCAATTTCCGATCTTTGCGGTTCTAAATGATCATTAACGAGTTTCACTAAATCATCGAATGATTTCGTTTCTGGATGAACCGGAGAACACAAATCACACATAAGCGAATATGTTGCTTCACCAACCACCGTAATCAATAATGACACTTGTAATTCCACTTTAATTTCGTTGAGCACTATATATTGTTTTACTCGACGAATATACGCGGGCCACTGCTTGGAGTTTATTTCGAACGGTTCTAATTTGCCTATTGGCATTTTGTATCACTTTACAAAGTGTTTATTCCACAAAAACCGTATTTTTACGCGTAAATCCCATCCTCGTCGCCAGTGGAGAGATTAGTAAAAAACCGAGTTAGGATACTGACTGATTTATTCATCAAGTAGCGAATCTACCCGCATGATACAATGACACTTATTTAACTACCTTACAATAAGAATGATTGCTTCAGTCATGGCTCTCATATTTCAACCAATTAGGTCGATTTTAAGTTTTCACTTTTTGTGAGATTTTTGAAATATTATTTTCATAAGCAAGCTTGACATATATACGGTGACACATAAATGGTTCTTAGTGTTTTTTTTTACTTATTGTTTTTTAAGAAATGTCTGTATTACGAACATACTACAAATAAAAATTGTCCTAGCCCCATACGGTTTACGTTACGGGTATCGGTTTTGGTCGGTAGATAATTTGATCCTTTGGGGTATTTGGGATATCAGATAGTTTCGGTGACGGATACACATCGGTCGGTACGTACCGTCGGAGGCGTCCATGAGCGCGGCGATGGGCGCGCCGCACGACACGGCGAGGTCGGACAGCAGCTCCGCGAGCATCAGCACAAAGTTCAACTGAGAGAATACTTTGCTGTGCTCCTCCTGCAAACAGACATAATATTACCTAAAATTCATTAAATATTTAGATTAAATTATTCAATAAATAAATAAATATTGCTGGACAATTCACAAAGCAACATCTAGGCCCGTGATAGAATGCTATGTTGCTACTGTGATCTCTTGCAAAGAGAGTCAATATTAATGGACGTGCGTGAATTAAGGCTTCTTTCTCGTCAAAAGTGAAGTCCCTGTGACCCAGCCCAGCAGTGTATACGACACACAGACTTAGTCATGGATTTAGTGTAGGTAGGTAAGGTACTTCATAATACATATTTCCACCGTACAGCTTTAGCGTGGGTGAAATATAAAAGGCAAGTAAGGCAATCTGTTAGCGGGTCGGCTAGTATTAGTATAATTACCGAGAGTACCTAAGTGTAAAAAGGCAAGGGAATCTATCGGCGCGTCGACTAGTATTAGTATAATCTGTATAATTACCGGGAGTAAGTATAAAAAGGCAAGCGAATCTGTCGGAGGGTCGGCTAGTATAATTACGGCTAGTATTAGTATAATTACGGCTAGTATTAGTATAATTGCGGCTAGTATTAGTATAATTGCAGCTAGTATTAGTATAATTACGGCTAGTATTAGTATAATTACCGCGAGTATGGTCTCCTCCTGCAGGTTGGGTATGTAGACGGGCGGGTCGAGCGGCTGGTGCAGCTTGATGGCGCGCATGAGCGCGTCGGGCAGCGTGGCCGCGCGCTTCGGAGACCCGCCGCTAGACCCGCTGCCCTTCAGCGCCAGGCTCACGGGCGGAGACGTTCCTGGAATGACAAATAACATCTTTATTTTGTGCCACATCGATAAAATTACACCGCTAATCGTTTAATCCTTTTAGTGATGAGGCCGCCCATTATTACTCTTTTTTAGGGTTCCGTAGCCAAATGGCAAAAACGGAACCCTTATAGATTCGTCATGTCCGTCCGTCCGTCCGTCCGTATGTCACAGCCGTTTTTCTCCGAAACTATAAGAGCTACAAAGCTGAAATTTGGTAAGTAGATGTATTCCGTAAACCGCACTAAGATTTCATAAAAAAATTGAAAAAAAATTAATTAAATTTGGGGGTCCCCATACTTATAACCCAAAATTTTAAAATGAAATTTCATTGAACCCATACGTGTGGGGTATCTATGAATAGGTCTTCAAAAATCATAACAATGTTTCTAACACCATTTAATTCTAAACTTAATAGTTTGGACGTGAGACTCTTCCAAAGTGGAAAACAGAGTGGGGGACACTCTGTTTCTAAACTAAGAGGATGATAAATCTAGAAAAAATATATATTGTACATAACCATAAAAACGAAAATTGGTTTGAACGAAATCTATCCAGTAGTTTTTTTATAATACGTCATAAACTATTTCATATAAACAATTGCTGCGGAAGCCTACATGGGCGAGTCCGACTCGCACTTGGCCACTTTTTATGTACCTTTATTTTTATGTTATCTGTTTTTTTTTTTTTTTTGGTCTGCAATAAAGTATATTGTATTGTACACCATTCCCACACATGAAACTTTATGTATGTACAGTCGGCCAAGAAAGTGGTCTACCAGTTTTGACAAAAGTTTCTGTGTGATGTAATGATTGATATGGTTGACTTTTCTAACATAATTTAACTGACGTACAAACAAATCTCAATCGTAGGGTGGGTGGTAGAACACATTTTTTGCTGACTGTACCTGTAATTCAGGTTCTTTTGGAACCCTACACCAGGCACTAGTCTCTCGCAGCGTTTCAGTACTGATATATTTAAATGATCTATTGCATTAAGTTAATTTGCTACAGATGTAAGTAAACTAAAGTAGTTCTGTTTTTGTGTGAGTAAAATAAATAAATACTTTTTATTTTTTATTATTAAGATCTATTCATATTAAGATAAGATTAAGATCTATTGTAATGTAACAAATAAGTTATTTCAGGCAACTTATCGTTAAGACTCACCGGATCTGCGCAGCGGACTGGCGTTGGTGGGCGACACCTGCCACAGCGAGGGCGGCGGCGAGCTGCCGGAGTTGCTGCTGCGGCGCCGGCTCGACGGCGGCGTCATCGTGAACGGGACCTTACAGCAAACAAACCAATTAACACTTTATTTTAAACACATTTTAAGAAAACCTTAAGCTCAGTACTCACATACGGTATTAATTAACTCGATAGTTTTACTTCGAGCTTACCACTGGCCGGCTAGATGTCGCTGTGTAAATTGTCCAGTAATATTCATTTATTTATTTATTATTATTATTAATAGTTTCAATCGAAGCAGAGTAAAAATCAACGCCTGGACCGCAAAACTCACTCTCAAGTTCTCAACTCTGTAACTTTTGCGGTCCACACGTTGATTTTTACTCGACTTCGATTTAAACTGTCGAGTGATACCGTATGTGAGTACTGAGCTTTACAGTCAACACAAACAAATAATACACTGAATAAGCACTAAAGGCCAATTAAAAGTTTCACACAAATTACTTAATGCACTTTTAAGAATAATTTACAAGGTTATTGATGTTCTGCATAGACTGCTAAGACAAATTCAACCTTAATTTTTTATAGACTTCTATAACACCCCAGCTAACAATAACTTTATTATCTAACTAAATAATAAATACATATATGTAATGTTCATTTAATAACTTTATTAGCTGTATTTTTTTCTAAAATAATATATAGATTGCATCAAATATGCAATGTTATGTAAGTTAAATGAAGTGTACACTGGACTTTTATTTCACCCACAAGCCTACGTGCCGGTCTTGAACCAAAATGGACCGACAAACCAAATATGGAAACTTTTTTTAGAAAACAAAAGATGAACGAGTGATAATGGTCTGCATATACAACATGAATACAACTGGGATTTCCATAACAATGCGGTATGATGCAATGTAGATAATACGATTGAATAACTCACACATTGTGTTACATTGTGTTAAAAGTTCATGGTAAAGTTAACAGTTTCTCAAGGAGATTATTTATTGGCAAATCTGAGTTCTAAGATAAGTGGATTTACCTACGAATTATAAGGGATTATACCATCATAAAACCTTTGTGTTATTCTGATATATGCATGCTATAAATAAATACATTTGCGTGAAAGTGTGTTCATTCATTAATATACAAAACAAGATAAGTTGTGGTTTTGAGCTTTTAGTGACGACATCTAGGCAAACGCCTACTATACACACAATATTATTACATATCTGTGAATATATGCCAGGTGTATATTCATTCACTAGCGACCCGACCTCGCTTCTACTCGGGTAACTTATACTAAAACCTTCATCATAACAAACCGCATCAAAATCCTTAACGTATTTATTAAAATTGAACAAAAGGACGTACAGACAACGTTAGCGAATTTATTTTATACTATGTAGTAATTATTTACATAAAGTTAATAATAAAGGATGGCATTGGATAAAAAAAATAGTAAAAATAAACACCAACACAACAATATGATAAAGATGACAAAAGATTGCGAAATGTTTTCTACATTAATGTAGAAACAAACGATAACAGTATCATTAAACTCACGGTAGGTGGCGACAGTGATCCTATATTCGCGTTCCGGCTGTAGTTGGACCGGAGGACGTCGATGGGCTGCGACCGCGGGACGTTATTGTTAGGCGCGAGTGCGAGAGAATTCTGAAAACAAATAACCTCCATTCACAACCAAATCCTAAACATACACAGCTCGTGGCTAACAGCCAAATGATGCATTCAAACAAAAACATTACGACTGTAATGATTTTAAATAGGTATTTTGGCATGGTGATATTCATAAAAACAATGTGGTTCTATGAACTTTGGCAATGATCTTATAGACTAGTTCCAGATTCCTGGCAGCTGTTATCAACCTGTAAATAGGAGAATTAGCGTGGTCTATAATTTGCGCCCTTGCACACTCTCGCTTCTATGACGCACTTGAGACATGCTTTCACCGCACGAGGCGGGGCGTGACGTTTTGCGTTCTTACTTTTAACGCGTGTATTCCGATATAAATTTACAAGCATTACGTATTTTGGATTATGGTTGGCTATTTTAAGGAGCTATGAGCCGATGTATGGCTTTGTGTGTAGTAGAAGCCTAAATTTAACCACGTAGTGCTGAAGAAAAGTCAACATGTTAACAGGAAAATGACTGTTGTCACAGATAGAATCATTAGACGATTACTAGAACAACGTACATAAGCAGCAAAAAATGTTTTATGTCAAACTATAGAAAAGCCGATAATCGATACTTGTCATAATTAGACGATTACTAGAACAACGTACATAAGCAGCAAAAAATGTTTTATGTCAAACTATAGAAAAGCCGATAATCGATACTTGTCATAATATCTAGAATTAAAGACGGAAAAGATTTATACAAATAATAATTAAAACAAAATCTTGAAGGAAAACTATATTTTGCAGCTATATTCGCAGCTGTTTCTTGCAACGGAAAGAGAAGTTAGTCAATATCGCTACAGATAGTAGCGCTTGTTACATGTTGCCTGTGGTTGCCATTTCGATGCTATGTTATGAGAACAGCACGGAGTCATAACTTATAAGAAAACTTTCTTATAAGGACACATGCGATGCCCCAGAGGCATAAGGGCCCTTTTGGTTATAGTCTACTCTCACGCCTCGGAGCCGCTTGACCACTAGTCACTCACCCTCTGGTGCGGTTGGTTGTGTCCCGGCGGCGCGTGGTGCGCGGGTGCGGGGGGCGCGGGGGCCGCGGGGGGCAGGGCCAGCGAGCGCGGCCGCGGCGCCGCCTCGGAGCCCGAGGAGCCGCCGGACCACTCGGCCGAGCCGCTCTCCGCTGCCTCCACAAGCACGAAGTCGTCCTCGCCCGCCCAAGTCGTGTCGGACGACTCGGCTGGAAGACACATTACGTTATCGCTCTGTTTTGTACAGTCGCATTCATGGTTAAGAGTAGATACCATTGGGCTTTAATTGAACACTCGAATAACTTATTAGAATCCGATAGTTTTGGGGCTAAAAGAACCTAGAGTGCGCGCCACCACTCCGTTAGATGTGGCGCTGGTGCTGCTTGCCTAGATATTAACATTTCTAATACTGCAGTTCCCACAATAACAGTAAGACTTCAGTGGTGGTGACTCTTTAAGTGATTTATGAAACCCAATAAAATTGCGGCTCACTTCACTCGCCGTAAAACATGGTAAACTGAAGGATTTTGACACGTTAAAGAGCTCGCTTCGCTGTCACAGGGTTAGGATGTGATCAATTGACTCACCTGTTAAGAACCTACGCCATAACGATTATTTACGACTGACCGCGAATTTATAGTGACAAAGGGTAAGTGACAATCGTAAAATTTTATATTCTATTAAAACTAGATTATAAAAATAATATTAATTATCATCCTCAAACAGTGTTTTAGTTTTAAAGGGGAAAACTTTAGTAGTACATAACTAAAGTTGTAAATATTTTTAATAAGCAAGTGAGCCTGGCAACAGTAGTAACCCTTTAATGGGCACTTAAAGATAAAAATATCAGAATTAGCTACTTAATTTATTGTTTTATTTTGCTGTAATTGTTGCGATAAGCGGCCCTAGGGTAGGTTAGTTAAGGTTATCACCGTTTGTACACAATGCAACTTATACAATATGCGGTTGAGATCTGTTAATTACTCTGCGGCAAGGTATATAGGTCATCGTAAAACAGTACTAAAGACTCATTGCCAACTACTAATATGCAAAGCAAGGAGATCCGTCCACGGTCACGTGTGTATCTGCTGATATACCTATTTGCATATTTGCTAGACATTTTTAATTCTGACGATTTCAGGTAGAATGTTCTTACATCATATATCTCAAGGTTAAAGATATCGCGTAGTGTGGACTCTATCAGAATGACTTTATAATCCATCAGTTAGAAAATAATCAATACAAATTGAATTAATAGATAATTTTTTTAGTATATCACGTGAGGATTTTGTTGAAAGTTCATTTATTTTTATTTTATTGGCTTTATTTATATATGTTACGGCTAATACCCGAAGTGCGGCTACACCTAGTTCTAGCCGGTTAGAACTAGGTGTAGCCACTTGCTCTTGGTTAAACCTAGTATTAGCCGATTGTTTTCGGGTAAAACTAGGTCTAGCCTTCATCATGTCGGCTACAACTAGGTCCAGCCATTCCCTGTTGGATAAAACTAGGTCTATCCGATATCACTCCGGCTAGAACTAGGTCCAGACAATCCCTGTTGGATAAAACTTGTTATTCTGATAAATAGTTTATGTTACTTTATAAAAGTGTGATTTATAATTAAAATTACATTCTTTAAATTATAATATGCAACTACTTACTTATTGTCTGTTGTTAAAAAAAATTCCTGATTGTTCCTATTATATTAAAAATTGCACACAATGTACAGCCAATCTCTGCTAGATAAACTAAGACACGCGCCGCTGCTGCAGATAGTGAGTCACACTCGCTAGTAGACCTGCAGTAGATCAGCAGCAGCAGCGCGTGTCTTCGTTTTATCTATCAGGGATTGGCTGTACATAGTTGTAGCCGGCATGCTATCGGCAGAGCTTTTTTAGATATTAAAAAACATCCAATAAAAAGAAACGTAGAGAGTTTTTTTATTCTTATAAATCACATTGTAATACATACATACATAACACCCCTATTGACGTTCCCACTGCTGGGACACAGGGACTTCTCTCTTAACGAGAGAGATTAGGCCTTAATTCACCACGCTGGCCAAGTGCGGGTTGGTGAATGACACATGTCCTTCAAACTTTTCAAAGTTCTCAGAACATGCCGGTTTCCTCACGATGTTTGCCTTCACCGTTAGAGCACGTGTTTTTAGAGCACACATAATTTTCCAAGAAGAAAAATCAGAGGTGCGCGGCGGGGTTTGAACCCACGACCTTCGGAATGAAAGTCGAGTGTGCTCCCACTTAGCCAACACGGCTCTCACATTGTAATAATTAACACATGTCACATTGTAATAATTAACATAAATTATTAGGAGTGCAATTTTAATATAATAGGAACAATCAGGAAATTTTTTTAACCCTCTATTGCATACAGAGCCATATTTGGCTTTTTAACTTTAGTAATTTTTTCTACCCTAATTAAAAACAAAAATTTTCAACTTTTATTGTAATAATGTTAAGTACATCAAACTGAAACGGAAAGCAATTTTTATTGTCTATAGCAAATGTAACCTGTCAGTATACCTTCATTTTTCTCCGACGCGTACGCTAACTTGTGTCAAGTTAATTTTACTGCAGTTTTGTTGTTGAAATTAAAATGGAAATTGTAAGAAAATTGCTTTTAAAAAATATTCATAATGTTCCATAGTGCTTCTTCTACTTTTCCCTGTTGAATATTTTTTTAAATATATGTTTTTTGTTTATTATTTTCACCATTTTATATAGAAGCCATTTTTGGCTTCTTATGCATTTACGGTAAATACGCTTACGCCAAATATGGCTTAGTATGCATTTAGAGTTCTTTTTTCTATATCTTCATAATGCTTTCTTCAGGCTTTTATGACACTGCTAAATGCACAAATTTTTTTCCTGGCGTTAGATTCCTTAGTAACGATATTTCATTATCCGAATCCGATGAAAACGTTTTTGTGGCGATGGCGACGTATACATGTCACTATTTGATTTCAAGCTTGTCATTACCAAACATTATTGCAAAGCTGGCAAGAGTCTTGGTACACATAGTGCCGAATATACCTCGTCAAGTGATGGTACACCTACCTCAAGATAAATTGGTACGCGTACGATCTCATACACGTCGGCAAGGGGCACATAAGATCACGATAAAAGCGCAACCTCTAAATTCAGTGCGGTCATGTATAATTGGCATCAGGCATAATTGACATTTTTTTTGGTAAATCGGTACCAAATAATCGTCATTTATGCCAAAATTATTGTTGTTTGCGTTCTCATATAAAATTTGAGGAATGTGACGTTTTTCTTTGCTTGAATGGGAAAAGAAAAAAGTCGACAACAGATGGCGCTATCATGGAAAAACCTAAAATAATCGTACTTGGGGACCAACAAGCCCGTAATTTGACGCAGCAGCTCAGGAAAGACAGGATGGGTAAATGGAACGACAAATACGACATGTTAGGTTGGATTAAACCATCAGCGACATCTAGCGAGATTCTTGGAAAATGCAACACGTCTACGCTATCCCAAAATAAAAAGGATATTATTATTTTATTTCTTGGATCTAACGATTGTGATCCTTATGCCATGTACAGCAATATTTGCAATTTCCTAGGTAGTCTGAAAGAACAAAGGGTGCTTATAGTAAATGTGCGGGAAAATAGATATTTAAACTTACAGAAGCTAAACAGTAAAATTAAATTACTTAGTAAAAACTATAATAATTGCAGGTTTATTGAAATATCTCGTGAATCTTTACCAACACATTCAAAAAGTTATATACGCAATTTAAGTTTTAAAATTAATGTAGAAATTAATAGCATGGCTTATAATGAGAATTATTTGGACATTAACAAGCTTAGATCATTATGTACAGTGCAACCAACTATGTCAAAATGCACATTTAAGGATCAGAATATATTAAGCAAGGGCACTATCCCGTATTACTTTCTCCCAGTTATACCGAGATCCAAGGCCAGTATTGATAAAGCCTCAACCCAAAATCAAAAGACATTTTTTCGTGAATAATTCTCTCAATTTAACAGTTTTGCATCAGAATATCTGTGGGGCTATTAATAAAATCGATGAAATTTATGCAGCACTTTTTAAACTTCAACAAGATGGTACATTAGTTGACATTATATGCTTTACTGAAAGTTTCATCATGAAGGGTTCAGAAAGATTTTTAAAACTACCGGGATTTAAAGTAGCGTCAGCATACTCGCGTTCTGACAAGAAACGTGGTGGTGCATGTATATTGGTCAAGACGAATTTTGAATTTAAAACTCTTGATTTTATTAATGAAGATTTAGCATGTAAATATTGTTTTGAATGCACTGGAATTCAGATTTTGACATATAATTTAATCTTAATTTGTATTTATCGGACGCCTGATAGTTGCACTAAGATATTTTTTGAAAAGCTCGAGTTACTTTTGAGAAAATTAACAATAAAATATAAAAGAATAATCTTATGCGGAGACTGGAATATAAATATATTAAAAAATAACAAATATAGTAGTGAACTGTTCAGTGTGTTAAATAATTATAACTTCAAAATTCATATCAATAGTCCCACACGCCGGAAATCTTGCTTGGATATCATTGCAAGTAATATAAAAAAAACAACAGGAAAAATTCATTACCTGGCATTATCGGATCATGAAACTGCTCAAACATTAGATATTCCTATAAAAAGAAAGCACGAAACAGTTCACTGGTTTGAATATGGAAGAGATTACAGCAAGGAAAATATTACAAAATTTTATGATTGTATAACAACATTAACTTTTTCTGAGATGCGGGAAAAACAATCATTAAATGATGCGTTTGACTATTTTCATGAGCTTTACAAATTATTTTATGATCTTTGTTTTCCTGTCATCAGGATAAAAAAGACAAATAAGCATAGAAAATGTAGATGGCTTACTAAAGGTATTAAAAAGTCTAGTTTTCAAAAAAGAAACCTCTATTTAAAATTAATCAAATCATGTAGTAATAAAAAGATACAAGAGTCCACTTATTATAATTACAGCAAAGTATTGAAAAAATGTATATTTAAATCACAGCAGTTGCAAAACATGAAATTAATAACCAACAGTACTAATGTTTGTAAAGCTGCATGGGAAGTTATTAATGAAAACATAGGTGACATAGAGCCTATAAAACAAATTGACAATATAATTAGTAATAATGTGACATATAATGAACCGAATGACATTAGTGAGCTTTTTAATCAATATTTTATTGACATTACCCATAATAATAATTTTAATTTTGTATCATCTGACATATCGAATTACTGTAATAAATCGAATTCTTCTTCTATTTTCCTCTATCCAACTGACCCACATGAGATCTTTAAGGTCATCATGAGCCTACGGAATAGTAAGTCTGTAGGTATAGATGGAATAAATACTAGAATCATCAAAGTTAGTGCTCCCTACATATGTGAGAAGATTAGTTATTTGGTTAACAGATCCTTTGAAGAAGGTGAGTTCCCAAGTAAATTAAAGCTTTCCATTGTTAAGCCTTTATTTAAAAAGGGAGATGAGTCTAACATGGATAATTACCGACCGTTAACTCTTATACCAATCATTTCTAAAATATTTGAGAAAACGATGCTAATAAGACTCCAAAATTTTGCTACGAAACATAATATATTGACACCAGAGCAATTTGGATTTCGTAAAAACAGCTCTACTTCTTTAGCATGTTTTAACGTTATTAAACTTATAATGGAAGCTATAAATGACAATGTACCTGTTATTGCTCTGCTTTTAGACATGTCTAAAGCATTTGATTTTGTTGACCATAAACTGTTACTTCATAAACTTGATATGTACGGAATTAGAGGTAGAGCAAATGAATGGATTCAAAGCTACCTCAGCAATCGTCAGCAATGTGTTGAGATAGCTAAAGTTCACATGGGGAGTAAAACCACTGTGCGTTCAAGCTACAAGTATAATAGATTAGGAGTACCACAAGGAAGTATTTTAGGACCGTTCTTGTTTCTTATGTATATTAATGACATTCCAAATATAACGAGACATAAAACAATTTTATTTGCTGACGATACAACGATTATTATAAGAGATGACCTTAAAAATAATATGACATTTGAAATTGACATTAATAATACTTTATCTAATACAATTCAATGGCTTAATAATAATAATTTGAAAATCAACTTAAATAAAACTAATTTCATACAGTTCAGAACTTATAAACAAAGCAAAGTAGATGTGGCTATTAATTACAATAATACACAGATAGCTGAAGTCGATACAGCGAAATTTTTAGGAATTTGGTTTGACCAGCACTGTAATTGGAAGACTCACGTCAAGAATGTTTGTGATAGGCTAGACAAATTTGTATACGCAATAAAAAGTTTAAGACTAAGAGTTTCTATAGACGCGGCACTTAAAGCGTACCATGGATATGTCTCCTCGACCTTAGCATACGGATTAATTATGTGGGGAAACTCATGCGACATTGAAAAGGCATTCATTACCCAGAAAAAGTGTGTACGGGCTATCTGTGGAGCTTGGAATACAGATAGCTGCAAACCCCTATTTAAAAAATTTAACATTCTTCCGTTGCCTTGTATGTACATAATGGATATTTGCTTGTTTGTTAAACAATATCCTTGTCACTTTAATAAACGCGCGGATGTGTTGGAGAGACAAAGCAGGCATAAAGACAAACTCTATGTACCTAAATTCAGGGTGAAATTAATTAAGAAAAATGTGTTTCATCAAGCAATTAATATTTATAATAAACTACCCAAAGATTTGCAAGCACTGTCAAATAATCTATTTAAAATCAAATTAAGACTTTGGCTAATGGACAAATGTTTTTACAATATCAAAGAATTTTTAGAAATTAAAACTTGACTATGTCTGAATCTGTATAGGTATATATTTTTATTTTATTTATATTTTAGTAAGAATTATTAAATAATTATTGTCAATTTGTAGTGAATTTTAGTTATGTGACATTATATTATAATTAGATTTTAAGTTTATATTTGCACGCCATGACAAGGCAGAAAGTATAGGAGTGATTTATTTTTAAGAACTTTTGTACCTACTTTCCTGCAAATAAATAAATAAAAAAAAAAAAAAAAAAAAAGAAACTGTTTTAGAGAATTTAACCGTATATGAGTGTTGGTACTTGTTGTGCATAGGAAGCCAAATATGGCGTAAGCGTATTCACCGTAAATGCATAGGAAGCCAAAAATGGCTTTTGATTTTATTTTCTAAATAAGAAGATTATTTAATTATTTTATTTTATATTTTGTCTATTAAGCCCTTATAAAACACATTATATTCAACAAATATTTTTTTTATCACATTTTTAATAATTCATGCAATAGAGGGTTAACAACAGACAATAAGTAAGTAGTTGCATATTATAATTTAAAGAATGTAATTTTAATTATAAATCACACTTTTATAAAGTAACATAAACCATTTATCAGAATAACAAGTTTTATCCAACAGGGATTGTCTGGACCTAGTTCTAGCCGGAGTGATATCGGATAGACCTAGTTTTATCCAACAGGGAATGGCTGGACCTAGTTGTAGCCGGCATGATGAAGGCTAGACCTAGTTTTACCCGAAAACAATCGGCTAATACTAGGTTTAACCAAGAGTAAGTGGCTACACCTAGTTCTAACCGGCTAGAACTAGGTGTAGCCGCACTTCGGGTATTAGCCGTAACATATACATTTATATAACAATACAATACAATACAATACAAAAACACTTTATTGTACACAAAAAATACAAATGAAACATGAATAAAAACACAAAAAAGACAAGTACAATGGGCGGCCTTATCGCTAAAAAGCGATCTCTTCCAGGCAACCTTTGGATGGAAAAGAGAGATGATATATAAATAAGACAGGGGTGTACTAATACTTATACTTACAGGAAAATACAAATTAATAATAAATATAATTATATATATTATATAATATATATAATACTTATGTAATATACATACATACATATAATAAAATACCTAATAATACCATATAGACTAAATAATATAGTAAATAAATATATAGACAGATAAAATATAATTATAGCTTGGATAGATAAAATTCCTTAATAAGTCTTAATAACAAACAAATATGAAAATGTTTTGTTTTCTTAACTGTGTAACTAATGTGGATTATGGAATGGTAAATAAAATCTGCGTCACTAGCAAAATTGTAACGATGTTTTCATTTCACTTTTATAGCTGTTTTCTATGACACACCAACGATATCAAAACAAATCAACAACGCATAGTGTTTTGAAAAACACTGAGGAAATGAAAATGCGCATATAAAGTTTATGCGCAAATATATCTACGTTAACTTACGCTCTTTTCCGTTTTAAGGTAATTAAACAGAATACAAGTATTATAATAGACCTATTAAGTAATTATATATTACTTTAAGTAATAATCATTATCGTAAATAAAAGATTAAACGATTGTTTTGTAGAAGTTTAGTTTCCTTTAAGTACTATTAAAGTAGGTTGTGAGTTACTGATGTCATCCCGTTATGTTCATTCGTCATGCTCACGGTTGGAGGCATCTTGCGTTAACACAAACCACAAACATCAAATTATACAGAAACGCTTCGTTGTTCATTATTATGTTTATAAATTTATATAGAGAAAATGATCTATTTCAACTATCATGTAATTACAACGTAATTAAAATTGTTATTACATGATCGACTAGCGGCTTTGCTCTTGAGAAAAAATGGAATTACCCACGATACGACGGTATTTTCCCACATTTTCAAAATGTCTTTGTAAGCGCTCTTCTTTGTACAAATACCTATCAAGCCTGAAAGTTTTAAGTATCAAAACCAGTGGTTCACACACTTCCCTACATGATGTTTTCTATCCCTCAGACTAAGTTTTAAAAGGGTCGATAACCCGAAAAATAAATTATAATTAAAATGTTAATTAGAAAGTAATCGCATATAAGCATTAAAATAAGATTATAAAAGAGATATAATCAAAGTTACCGGAGGATGTCGGCTGCGTTTTCTTCTGCGGTGGTAGTGCTACCGGCTGCGGCTGCGTGTGCGGCTGCGGTGCGGGCGCGGCCGCCGCCTGCGACAGACGCGCGGGCGGCGCGCGGGACGACACACCGCCGCTAGGAGCGCTCGAACTGGCCACACTCACTCCTAAACACAAACACGTGGTCACATCAACACGTCTAGGCAATGGACCTAATGACCCATGGAAAAGCTCCTCATTCAAAACGAAAGCGCAGTACGGCTTAGCCAGGCTAAAATTAACTTTATCCGCAATATGCAACCGTTCAAAACTGCACGCAAGCTTGCCTCTGCTGAGCGGATTTATAACGGGCCGATAATAAACCTGCGTGACGTGCGATCCTAAACAGTGCGTTGTATCCGCCTGCATGCAATTTTAAACCATAAGCGGATCGCATTATTTTCTACATTATGTTGAGATCTGATTCGGGCCTGCGTTTTATCTAACAAAGGCGAAAACACATGCAACGTTTTGCTTGGCTTTCCCTTATTCCACGATAACTATGAGACCCGGCTGAATAATAAACAAAGCAAGATATTCTACGTTTTATATAAAGTATAATAATAATATAAAACTTAATCCTTGAGTTTTTTTTCGTCCGTGCAAATAATAGGTCGGTCGATCGTCGCCAGTAGTCCTTTTATTTGAATCATGATACGATACGATATTTTTGGCTAATTTATGTGCATATATTTACATGTTTACATTCTTATGTTTTGATGATATGAAATATTAGATGAACTAGTGACGACTCGACGGAATTGGATAGGTACCTACGTGAGACATGTACAGTTTACATTTACATACACCCACCCCATGCAAATCCAAGCTTATTAATAAAATGGTGTACCCTGACTCTCCCATGACTCTTCTAGGTAACAGTTAGTTTCGGTCGGAGTTTCAAGATCGCTCTCCTTAATGTCAGGTAATTCCGAATCCAAACCTGAACAATTTTCATATGTATTTCCATAAGTTATGGAATTCATTACAGACAAGTAGCAAAATATGTGTTACATTTGCTTAATATCACAATTCAACAGGTGTGCACATATTTGAATTATTCTAAAGGAAAATAGGGTTTGTCCCTTTTTGATCATAAAGAACATAATTTCGATAGTTTCAGCACCTACTTGACCTCGTCTTTTATTCTTAAGTACTTTTGTGTAAAGTCTTGCTTGAAAACAACATATTGAAATAGTGATGTAATGGTAATAAGAATAAAATAATGATCTTATGACATTTATGTTACGAAATGAATGACTAATAGCACTATATGACTACCTGACTTTTATATGATATAGGACACCTATACATAATATAAGTCGGATTAGTAAAAAATTCGAAATTGTTTTTTGTTCGATATTATATTTATTTAAAATTTTATACTGACACTTGTTAAATGCTAGAACAATATTTACATACATTATGGGGGATCATTGATTTTGTGTATTTGTAACCTAGGTACCTATGTAAGTACTACAAAAAAGGAGGAGATTCTCAATTCGTCGTAATCTTTTTTATGTACATGTTTGGCTCGAAAAACAACTTTTGCAAATAAATTTTCCTGGTAATAAATAAACCTGCACTTGGAACCTTATAAAAATAAAAAAAAATGACGAAAGAATGAAATAATGTGGCATTCTAAATGACTTATGAAAGATCTATTGTCAATAATGTGGTCAATGGAATGGAAACTCGTAATTATATGTGTAAAAGTGAAGAACAACAAAAGGAATAGAGGTACGCAACATATCGCCAGTGTCGACAGAAAAGACAATGACTTAGTTACGGCCGATGACTCATAATTGGATTCCAGTTCTAGTTTTATGTATTCGACATTGTATTGTAGTTGCAATGTTAGGTTGGTTTATTTATAAAGGTTAAATTATTTCAATTGGAATAAATTCTCACAAATTGTCCATAAAACCACTTAATTTCAGTGGATTTATTTATTTAGGTATTAATTAGAAATTGTACCTCCCAAAATCTACAAAAATTTTGCAAATTTATCTTTGTAAGTATAATGTATTATATAATATGAATTTTAGAAACAATTAATAAAAAAATTCAAAGCCTACAATATATAAAAATACATGTCAGTTATTTTTAGGCCAAGTATTAACGGTTTGTTTACAATTAGTTCCCGTCGAGTTTAGTGAACTATAATATTATAGTACGTTCATTTGATAAAGGAACTTTTCATCGATAAGAAAATGGAATAACAGAGCTCACATAAATAGTGTGTTAATATCAGCAATGGTGACACAAATAGTGGATAGAGCGGCAAGCTAGTTTTGTACAGCGTAATGACAAACACGTGTTCATTAAATCTTTGTTTTGTGAATAAGCCTACAGGCGAATGAAAGAGACAACAACCTCATAATAAACTAGCTATTAAATCAAGGACTTTGCTTGTAGATTATAGGACGACAGAATGATTATCCTTCATAGGTGTAAAAGCGAAAGTAACTACGTTTGTCTACATACATCTTATCTCACGACTAAAGAACTTAATGGATCTTGATGAAAGATATCTTATCTATATTAGGTATACAAATTCTCACGTATTTTTAGCTACTAACATACAAGGTTGATATTATAATCCTAATTTAATGGTTTTAATTATTATATGAGCATAGCTTCATGTCCACCATCGTCCTGTGGATCCGTCAAAGCGACACCGACACCAAAATACAGGTAGCAGTGTTGTTTTGTGTACTATACCAAATTACGTGGTTATCGTGATCGTACCAATCCACAAAGACGTATCACGGGTGTTATTGAAGAGATCTGTGTTCATAGTGGCACGTAATATGGGTTGATATGATAATGATGATAAATATTGTGATGATAATATACATAAATATTGTGGGACAATCCACACTAAGCTTCTGTTACGGGTACCTACTAAATATCAGGAATACTTAATACAGTACACTATGAAGTATAACTTACTGGAAGACGATGTCGTGCGCGGTCGTTGAAGAAACGGATGGTTGAAGAACACTTCGAAAGGCATGCGTTCTCGCGGGTTGCGGCGCAGCAGGCCGATGAGCAGGCTGCACAGCTCTGAGCTAGTGCCCGCGGGCATTCTGTGAACAACAGCTACATCAAACATACTGTGACACTAGGATACGTCTAAAGCTCAGTACTCACATACGGTATTACTCGATAGTTTAAATCGAAGTCGAGTAAAAATCAACGGTGGACAGCAAAACTCACTCTCACTCAACTCTGTAAGTTTTGCGGTCCACGCGTTTATTTTTACTAGACTTTGATTTAACTATCAAGTAATACCGTATGCTTTAGAGTCAAAGTACTCAGAAAAGGCATACACGTCGTATCCTGTCATCTAAATTTAGCACTGAAACAAAAAAAAGGCAAAACGTAGTCAATTACGCCATGCTTTTGCCGTATACTCGCCTTTTCTGTGCACTTGGCATTTATACCTGGGTAGTTGTGTACTGACTAAAGTAACATGGTGTTCATTATGTAACATTACACCTCATAACGTGGTTAGTACCCAGCTAAAGGGATTAGTGATATAGATTAAAGAAGCGCTGCTTCAGAACTTGTTCACGCGGGGCGAAGAATCATACACAGCGTATATGTAGTGCATTTGTTCCTGATTTAGCGTAACCAAACGACACCTAAAATCCTGTATGACACACCAAATGAAACGTTCTCAGCCAGATGACACGAGAATTTACAGCGCCGAATTGGTGACTACGAATTTAAAAATTAAGGACAATCCGACGCGCACGTTTTCTCAATCGAGACACGTGAATCCAAGTTTGTTTTATACAGCAGCCTAAAAATTCATTGTTTTAAATTTCATTAAAGAGGTTGCAAAGGTTAATTCATCCAAATTTCCATAATTGCGGTGTTGTTATATAGATGGAAAAAGTGACTCACTTTATTGTTGGAAACGTTCCAGAAGAGGTGTATTAATAACATTAAATGTATATCAACGTCGATAATGAACACTTTAGTACGTAATTATTTTTATAATAGCGTTTAATGATTATTTATAGAGCTATATACTAGTCTTTAATTAATCTGCATTGACACAAGAAAAATGTAATCTACTGTAATTAGTAAATTGTGTTCTGTAAAAAGAAGTGAAGTGTTTTGGTAATAACCTCTTGGTTATTCTCGGGGCATTAGCCTGGCAAGTACGACACAAAATAATAATAAACCAGCGAGCACTCACGATTTGGGTAAAAAAATATCACATAAAAGCACGTCTGCAATCAACATACATTATTTTGATACTTTCCTTAATGAATATGAATATTATGTGTCTTTGTAAAATAAAATATATTATGCGAACGCAATAATAAATAGCTATTTTCGAACTCAAGTCTTGTTTGGTAATTAACATTGTCCTTTGTCAAAACAAATAATGAATTCAAGTCTGACAAATATGTTAAATATTAGTTTCACTATTTATAAAGACAGAACTGAACTGAATAATATTGCTATGGATAGTAACAAAAGATCAATCGAACCGAAGCAAGTATTTTGGACATCACATCATACGGCGCTGATAAAGAGTAACGCGAAATCGTCATCGACAGACCTTGATCTCGTCCACTGACTGTTAGTTAGACTCAAGGAAGTAATTGTTGATATTGGCGCGACAAAAAATGGAGGAAGATATTTAATATGAATATATTAATGAAGAGTGACACGCTATATTTAGTTGAGCCATAAGTGCCCGATCAAGTATTACATCTATGACTTTAATGCCTGAATAACTGGTTTTTATATCATTAGCAAAAAGCATAGGTGGGTTTCATATAAAAACGTGTAAAGAATAAATAAAATACACATATAAATTTAAAAGCAGTAATTCCACCTAAAAACTTCTAGTACAAGTAATCTTATATCGGTGTTACAGTCTATTCTTGATATAATTCGTATGAGAATTCGATAGCCCAAATTTGACCAATTACACATAGATGTTATTAGTAAAACATGTATTATGATAAATCTGGGAATATTTTATTTTCTACTGTAAATAAGATTATTTCTAATGCTCTACTTGATGTTAAATAAATAAATTAAAGCTGACTGCGATAAAGTTTAACACATTAATTTATATAGTTGTGAAATAAATCTAGTGCGGCCTATTGACCCGGCCCACTTAAGATAGATTAATTAGTGCAACTCGACCATTGAAATCTTCCAGCAACAGGTCAAACACGAATGCAACTTATGATAACCCATTCTTAAAGTACAAGTAAAGGAAATATAAGTAGCGAATAAAATATTTAAATGATGGCAACCAAATTGAGTATTTCTTTGTGTTACATTCCTGTATTCTGTGTTCATGTTTTGAAGTTTATATTTACATAGGTAATTATGATAGACTGGTACAGCGTCGCATCGCAACGGTTTGCTTTCCATCGATCACAAAGAACAATAGCTTACTTACCGCAATTCCCAGCGCATTAAGTCCATTTAGGATCGGTTATCGCTGCAACAACATCTTGCTGTGGGAAATAATGCACCGAGATCAAATAACATGTAAATGCCATTACTTACTTAGGTTGTAGATCGATGCTGTTTTCGTAGAATGCCTTGAGTTCGTGGGGAGTGGTCGCTTGGAAGGGAGCCTTGCCGGTGAGACACTGGTATACAATGGTGCCGAGACTCCAGAGGTCCGCTTTTGCATCATATTTTAGAGACATTATAACCTCAGGTGCCTGAAACAAAGTAATCGCTAAGCCACACGCCGCGACCGATATGCGCGACCGAGACGCGCGACCGTTGGGAACCAAAATGGTCGCGTGGTCATCTGGTCGCGGTCGCTAAAAACGGAATTAACCCTTAATATTAACCTTATCGCATAATATGGGTTAACATGATGTTGATAAACGTTACATATTATTAATATAACTCTATTGATTTTTATCTATTTTTCATCATCATGACAGCACATGTGTCTAAGTGATCAGATCCAATCATCAGAATGGAAACTTTACAAGGTTATTGCTAAGCAGTTCTCTAGAAACGCATAGGAAAATAAGCACCGCTAGTTTTATTCTTACGGGCGAGCAAACACGCCATCACATTTATCAAATACCTACTGGATAATGTAAAGTTTCCGGTTACGGACTTAGAAACATTAACTGGCGGTAATAACTTTTCTCCAAGATTGTAGATTGCGATTACGGGAAAGAACAACATGTATAATGAAGCTATGATCGTACAGCGTACAGGATGTTTTGATAGAGTACCTACCGTATTGATATCGTGTTATCTAACCTACCCAAGAAAGTATTATTGAATGTTCGATGTCAATAATAATATCATCAGAAAAGTGTACACGCGTCATAGATTTCCTGCAAACTGATAAAAAATTCTGCCGTATATTTGATGCCTCGTAATCAATTTCTGAATACATCAGTTAGATTCGCAGTTTGGCGTAATAAGGAAATACGAATTACTTACCATATACATTGGTGATCCACAGAGCGTGACAGCCATGTTGCCTTCCTCCAGGAACCTTGCGAAACCAAAGTCCGCTGCAAAAAAAGTACATTTTGTTTTACGAAATGTATCTTTCCGCGGGGGGAAATATAATATAACGCGGTAAATGCCGCGGTTTGCTTTCATATTATTTTGGAATAGTAACAGTAGTAAATAATATTAATGCTTATTTAAATATTTATGGGTCTTATATTATTATTGTCTTAACAATATGCAATTTGTCCATTATGGTACATTAATGAATCAATCAGAACGAGGACTAACTAATAATAACATTTGATAATGAAGACATGTTTCCTTTGTGTCTCGAATGCATTATCTCTTACCGGGTTCGTTACAGAACGCCCAGTAAGAATTAAGATGAGTTATTAAGAATGTAAGTTAAGTGCCTTTTGTAATATGTATAACTATAAATTTCAATGCCACTTTACGTTATAATTTTATAATTCAAGAATGGGTAGGCAGATTTGTTAAAATAGTCCTAATAGGCCCAGGGTAGGTTTATAAGGTGAAAAAACATGGAAATAAAGCGGTCGAAGCCGCGAGCGGCTCAGCTAGTAGGTACTGAATAAAGTTTGCCATCTTTCCCCTGCTGCTTTTGTCTTGTAGGTAACTGGAGCGGGAACACGTTGCAAGCAGAAACAGGCACTCGGCTTGCAAACCACCAGTTGGTAAACATCAGTAGAGGACACTGGTTACTTACCGATCTCTCTCCACTCTCCTCTGTCAGCCGTCATATCTACACCCACTCCTTTCATTCACACAGTCCATCCATCTTTTCTTTAGCCTACCTCTACTGACATACCCATCTGGATACTTACCGATCTTGAGTGTAATTTCCGATGCGTGCGGTGTGCGGGGCGGCGGCACGCTGTGCGTGAGCAGGATGTTCTGCGGCTTCAGGTCGCGGTGCACGATGCCCTTGGCGTGGATGGCGCGCATCGCCTCCGCCAACTGCCGGAGGAACACGCGGATGGTGCTCTCGCTGAGCAGCCGGTTGGCTTGCAGGTAGTCCGCTAGGTCGCCGCCGTTGCAATACTACGGACAAATTGAAAATATTTATTTCCTCACTTAGTATATTATTTTTAAGCTGTATTTTAAGTTTTTCATTTGTGGCATATAAATAATAATTTATTCTTCTTCTTACACAAAGTAGTACCTAATTAAGCTAAGTTGGTAATGATCTTAAAAAATAAAATAAGTATTTATTTTATCACAATCCATAACCATATAATTATAATAAATCGGTATACCAACCGATATTATACCAAAAGTGTGAAAATATATTGTGGCACATGACACATGTACCTGCAGTGGGACGTAATATCGGTTATGATCAATGACCAAATAAACATCGTGAATAAGCTACAATTCCGGCATGTCTTACAGATTTCACTATTCGGTTACATTAAATTATTATTACACTGTAATATGCTGACTAGAAGAAAGAAGAAGCTACACCTAATTGTAGCTCGCATTTCCATTCATGCGGTGAATTTAACATACCGTTCTAATGGCGTTGCAATTTGAATAATTGATATTGAAAAGTTAGGCCAATATTTTCTAGTTTATGCAGTATATCGTTATCAGGCTTGATTCACGAATACTGATAAGCTCTACCATGCCGCTAGCAATCTTATCTTTGAGTGATAATAGTCATACCTAAGTGTCAGTGAGTTTCGCGTTTTACGCTATATTAGTGCTTGTGCGGCGGCAGGTAACAACTTCTGAAATTTGCTGGGTCTGGCAAAGTGGCATTTGGGTGTGACCATGACGCCGAAACATCTTAGCCTGCTGATATTGGCAGTTGTTGCGTAAGTACACCTATTTTGCTATTTTTGCTTAGATTCACGATAGATAAGACTGATCTGTGGATACTAATACGCGTTATGTAAACGTAGGTAATGCAATCGTTCACAGTTTTACAACACTAAGTCCATCCTATCTTCTGTCTGCATTTCTATGCTAGATAAAACTACTTATGAGTATTAAGAGACTTATATTATAACAAAATTTCTTTTATATAAAGTTTTGGGGTTAGTTTATGAGTATTTAGAGACTTATATTATTACAAAATTTATTTTATTTAAAGTTTTGGGTTCCTCTTATGATGGTGCAAAATAAATAAGATCATATTTATAGTAGGAGGTTTTTTTATCGTTTAATTTGGCATAGGTTTTTATTTGTACTGCAAGATGCGTTGTCTCAGATATAAAAAAACCCCTAAACAATTGATAACTATTCGTAGAGATTAAAATTAAGCCTTTCCTTTTTTAAATTTTGGATACTTTAAAATTATCGCGAAATTTATCATACCTATTATTACCAATGCGGATTTTACGTCACCTTGCCTTGCAAAGATAAAGCTATTGTACCTAACATTCTGAAATAATCAAAAGTATCACATGCTATTTTCAGGTGTGCTGCAGCCCAAAACGAAGACGAATTCAATATACCATATTTTGAAAAGGACAACCAGTATCCTCTGGAGAAAAACTTTGAAAGTGATTTACCCAGTTCCGTTGGTCTTGTCGAAGAATCCAATACTCAGACAACCCCACTTCCGGATGATGATAACTCTTATACAACAGAAAGTGCTGGAAACTTCACCACTGAAGCACCCAGTACTAGCGAATCATGGGTTGAAGATACACAACTTTCAACTTCAGAAGACACTGTACCAATAGAACCAGAATTATCAGAACTCGAAGTAAACGATGACAGCTTTGTAACTTCTGAAACAACCACTGAGCTAATCCAAGATACTGAAGCTCCATTCAGTACCACAGTTACGTCACCAGATGTAACCCTGCCTGATGTTACCTCACCAGACGTTACCTTACAAGATGTCACAACAGTCAGTTTGGAGGAAGTTACAACAAATACCGAGCCAGTAGACGATTTGACATCATTAATTACTTTAAGTGATAACGAAGAACAAAGTATAGCAACAACGCTTAAAGACATAAACGAAACATCAGATGGAAGTACGTCAAGTGAACCATCTACCGCCACGGAAACTAGTGTACTTGATGAAGAAGTGCAATCGTCTACAACAGTGGAAGAACCCATTGACACTACTATGTCGGATGACATTACACAGACTGTAAGTACTGATTCAACAACTATAAATGAGGAAATTTTAGGAGATTCTGAAACAAACGTGGGAGTATTCAATGCGCTGTTACCCAACGATGTCGATTTAAAAGAAACTACAATAGAAGCTATTACTGAATCTGCATCAGATGTTACAAGTAAAACTAATGACCTGTCAGATGGTGACTTGCCTATTGATTTAAACGCAGCTAACGTTGATGATGATGTTCCTATGTTAGTTGACACAGAATTAAGTCAAAAGGATATCGAAGAACAAGATGTTCCGACTGATGTGAGTGACCAACTATCTGAAACTGGTGAAGGCTCTTTAGTAGTTCCCTTAATTCCAGTCACAACAGAATTTACAACTACAGTAATCGACGAGGAACTATCAAGTACTACATTAGGGGAGGCAGTAACTGAAGACGTTTCAACTTCGCCTGTAGAGGAACCTTCTACAGACAACTTAGTACCAATCGTTACAGAAGTAACTACAACAGCTGTAGACGAAGAATTACATACAACAACTTTAAGCGAGGTTGAAGCCACTAAAACAGGGAATTCAGAGGCAGTCAATCCACTTTTTGCACTTTTTAGTGTAGCTTCAGATGTTGTAAGTAAGTCAGTAAATGGCAACACTACATCAGAAGACCAGAGTGAACTTTTAATAAGATCAAATAAAGCAGATGCCGTTTCACCCTTAACTCTACAAGAAGGACTCGGTGAAATTGAAACTCAAGAAAAAGATGTTGCCAAGATTGACAATAAAAAAGAAGACGTATCGGTTGGAGCTACAACATCTGTCGATAAAGCTGGAGGAGTCAACAAAAGTGTAATTGGTCTCATAGTCGGAGGAATGTTATTTGTGGTTGCTGGCATAACGATAAAAAAGAACTGGAAATCCATTAAAAATAAATTTAGTTCAACGCCAAGACCTGCAAATGATCGTACAAATCATACAAATGGGATTACACCTGAAGAAGTGCCTTTACAAAATAAAGACGAAAATAACCCTTCTCCTGTATAGGTTAAATACATTATTCATATCATAACCAATTATGATTCAGTTAATTATGTCACTATGTATAGTTGTGCTGTAATGGCAAAGTTATGTATTATTTTCTATTTTATTTTGAGCTGTGTTTTGAGTGAATGTTTTCGATCTGACTGTATTAATAATTTATGTTAAATTGACCACTATTTTTCTGGCGACTCTGGAAAATTATATTTCTGTGTATGGATTGGTATTACACATATTTATAATTAATAGTTATATTTTAATTTCACTTAATACCAATGTCAATATTTAATGGAACTAAAATTGAATTGCGAGAATAAATTTCATTGAATTTTAATGTAAACGGTTTAAATAATATCTACATTCATTCAAGGTGTGATAACGTGCAATATAAATTAAATCCAATTTTTATAAAATTTCATGAATTGAATAAAATTAAGTAGTAGGTAATTTAGAAGTTTGCCCTGAGTTTTGACTTAAGGTTGACATTAAATCATGGATAATTTTGCAAACATGTATATTAAAGTAATTAATTCATACCATGATGAATTAAAGTAACATGACACCAATCTGATGATAAAAAAAATAATTTTTCTATAATACATGCTTACATTTTTATTCGTGTAATTACTTTTTTTAGTAAGTAAGTACCTAGTTGGTATTGTTTTTATTACAAAGTTGGTTATGTATAAGCGTTCTATATTAAATGATTAATTTAAAGTGGGAGTTTGTAAATTATCAAAATTAATAAATCAATACCTAAAATTTAGATATTTGATATATTAATGTTATCGTCAGATTTTTGAAGAATTTTAAATTAAGAAAGTAAGCAAACAGTTCCTGTCCCAGTGCGAGAAAATAATGTAGAAATAATGTAATTTTTAAAGAGCAAAGAAAGCAAGTAGGGTTTATAAAGGATAATCTCAGTTTGTTAGTCCAACAAACATCTCACATTTTCATCTGTGCCAGAAACCTGAGCAGCAGAATGTTGTTGCTTAGTTCCGTTACCTAACCTAAGATCGCTCCAGCGCGATAAAAACCCAACACAACATTACATTGTTTATACGGATAACCGACGAAATAAGAAGGAAAACATTCAAAGTGATTCATTATAATACTAAGTATCTATATACTCGCTGCTCTCAGTGCGCCGAGGTCTTCAGCCTTTACTGAAGCAAACATCGCGGAGTACCGGGCGTTACACCTAACCAGACGTATTATGTGCTACAGGCATATGATGTTCTTCCATACATCAGTCGCTTTGATCAACGACACATACACAACAGATATGACTCAAGTGCAGTGCCCTCGTTCCACATTTACGTTGATTGTGTTCTGGAAAGCCCTGATTATTGATTATTTAAATACGATTCTTTATTTACTTTACTAAAATTTCAAACACTTTGATTTTATCATAAATATTCATATTAAATCATAAGGGGATGAGGTAAAATGAGAACGTGTTGTCTATAAGCATAAAAAGTAAACAAAGAAAAATAGGTTTTATTAGTAAACAAAGAAACAACTAGGTGACGCAAACTAGACGTTTACAACGATCTAGCTAAAACCAAGCTGAATGCCGATAGCTATTGAATGTTAAAAGAGCCTTGACTGCACTAAGTGAAAATCTTAGGTAGGACAGGCCTAGACGTGATTCTTAATAGTAAAATGTAAGTATTGTATTCTTAACCTAAAGTACTACTAAATACTACCAACCAGATTAAGGCACAGCTAAAAAAATGATTACGATTACAGAGGCGTTGGTAAGAAATTGGATTTTAAGCCATAAAATAGGCAAGAGAAAGGAAAGGTTAAGTGGATTTGCTTCTAAGAAACAAATCAGCCGATGAATAGAAAGCTACGACTTCCGTCGGTAATCGGCAACTTTCAATGCTTTCAAGTAACACAGGGTGGTTAATGGTATTGACGACTCGAATGAAAGACAACCTAATGGCAGAATGTGACGGACGCTGTTTGCGTCACATTCACCAATCCTTATCCTTACTAATATTATAACGTAACTGTGTCTGTCTGTTCGGCTAAAATGCCGGGAAAGGACATAAGTAATTTTCAATTTGAAAGTACATCTTTTCGAGGAAAAATCTATTATAATTATAAAGCTGTCGAAGCCGCGTAATATATTTTAAACTATAAATATTCTATGTTTATTTACAAATTCTTAAAAACGTTTGTGTCATATATAACCTTGGATTGAGTTGAAATTTGAAATTGAGCTCTCGGAAATACCAGCTAATTTTCAACTACCGTGAAAAAACTGTACCCAAAAATCTCGGAAAAACCATAACTTCACTAAAGTCAAGAGCAGAAGCTACTGAGTTTAATCTATAGCCGCCGTCGCCGATGATAGGCACCTACAAGTACCCGGCGTCGTACTTCCGTACACATTGTTAAATTAATTGACTCGTGTATGCAACAATTTAATTTACAATAGCCAATAGAGCAATAAATTACACTCACTAGTTTAAATAACGGAATACGATCGCAGGTAAGTGTGGCTTTTTCTACACTTTTTACCTACTTGTATGCTTTACCATAAAAGTCAAACGCCCATGTTGTGTATAAAGTAGTATAAAAAATTGTAAAGAAGTAATTTTGGTGATTCCATGGACCGGTTGAGAAAGGAAATGTTATTTATTTTAAAATGTCGTGGACCCTTTGGGAATCAAAGTATGAATCTAATATTTTTGAAAACAATGGAGTCGTGGACCTCTGGGAATAAGCCGTGAGTTCGTATGTCTGGCTAGACCAGTTGACCTAAAAATAACGAGCAAAGCGACAAAATAAAAACCAGTTCATTATTTAACCTAACAATTAAATTAAAATCTAATTTCCTGGTATTTTTACTCTAACAAAGTTTCTAGTTTGTACAAATGAATATCCTTTAATGCTTAGGGGTTTATAAAGTAGCCTTAAGAAGAGGTACAACGTAATGTTACGTAATGCAGAACAGTAACAGAGTGTATACGTACATAATCATAATTTAACACCACAATAATTTGTATTAAGTTAATTGCTGTTCAGTCTCACTCAAGAAAAATAGCAAATGATGCATTGTGTTTTATAATAATGAAGGAATGATTGAGATCAAGTTTAAACAGTTCTATTCATAAAATGAGGTTATGATTTATGTATATCTGATTCATTGCCGGTGGAACTGATATGATGTGACCTTAGTGCTAGTTAATTCTAGACGTGTGCCAATGTTGTCCTTTAGCAATGGAGCGCATAATGATAGTTTTGCAGCTGGTGGATACTTGAGCCTTAGTACGAGTATAATATGCGCAATCGCAAAAAGATCTACATAAACCAGATTTACCTCAATTGTGATCTTGATTCTTATACAAAAATGATGTTTGCTAAAACTTTGGTATTACTTTTTAAAGCAAAATAAGCTGTGATCTTTTTATAGAGTATTTGTATACATTAACCTTCACCCAAAAAGAAACACGTGAATTGTGATATTAGGTAAATTCTGAAGCTTTATAACTAACTTTAAAGTCAAACCACAATCACATGCTAACTCTAAACTTCGCAACAACGCAAAAGCGATATTAGTTCTTCCGGGTGTATTTTTTGTATCTGCCTATAGTTGCTGTTATATAAATTATTCAATATGCGAAATTGAGAGTAGAACAATACAGTACACACATTTTCATTATATCATATTTTCAGTCAGGTCTGTGTATTATAATGCGAGGTTTCAGATTCTCGTATGTAGCTATAAAGTATAGTTTGTTTGATAAAATTCAGTGGTGAGGAGTGTAGAAATCAATTAATGATTTGTCTATAAACGTGAAGCTTATACTGTTAGGTTTATAGCTGAGGTTTTAACCAGTTAAGAGGTAAAGAATACCTTTGCTTTGTTAATTTTAATACGTCCTAAATCAAGGTAAACTATTAATTAAAGATATTTAAAAACTATAATTAAAATTATCATGTAAAGTAAACTATTATTTTAAAGCGGGTCAGTATGAATCGGGTTGATCAGTTTGATATCACTTTTATTTGTCTCGTAATCATGTTTTCTTGCAGAATGTTTGTAAACAAAGATAAAGTAACTTCTGAGAACAGATTTTTAATTTGAGAGTTACAAAATAAATCTACCTATAGGTATCATTATTTCATAGTATAAATAATTCCATAGTATTACGTATTCTTTTGTCGTAATATTTGTATTTATAAGTTGTTGGCTGCGCTCGAGTAAATAGATAAATAAAAACAAATAATAGTGGGAGTTTGTATCGGAACTTTTAAATATAAAGCGGATCAAAATGCTGCCAATTAGTAAAGTCATGGTCCATGGCCGCCCTAGCGACTACGTAGATCGCACGACAAGAGGAAACCGTGCCAATGAACTTGGGGTTTGGCTTCAAACACGAGGGACTACTTTTTTAAAACATTGCTCAAGTAGCTGGCAATTCAGGTATGATTTCCTCTGCTATGTAAGTGGAGTGTCTTTAACGTCATCTCGTGACAGTTAGGTAGGTGACCTGTTGCGTCCACATGACTCTTATATGCCCTTGGGAGGATGAATATTTTTGCAAATATTTACACGTTTTTAATTGAGTTTAAATCTTGCAATCAGATTAATGCGAATGTTGTGCTGCGGTGTTGCGTCGCTCGGATTATTTAATTATGCGCAGTTCGAGTAGGTATATCTGTTTATCATTGTTCCACGAGGCATCCACGTAACTACCGGAGCGAGACACGTGTAGTATTATTGAAAGTGCAGACATAGTGTCGCCTTGGATAAACTATACATTCTCCTTCGTTTGTGAAGTCCTAGGAGCAATACTTTCAGTGCTGATGGACAGCAAGGCATTAGCAGATGAATTACATAAATTGTGCCTACATGTGTGCGACCATTGCCCCTCATGCGATAATGTATGTAAATTAATCACCAGCTTATCATAAACATAAACATAAGCAACGTCTCGTTGACTGATAAGGTGAATTTCTGGCGAAGAATGATAAGAAGGTTAGTAGGGCACGTCCGTGCTAGTCTCCTAACCTCACGGCCACCCTTGCTCGGCACGCAGTTCTGCTAATGAGATAAGATTCCGGATCATATAGTTCGATTGTTTATCTATGCAAAATCTAAGCACCTTGGCCTATTTTGTCTGTTTAACGAAATGCGCAATATCCATCGTCTCGATATGTCAATGACTGCTGCAAAGATAGAGTATTGAGGACAGCAAATTAGGCATAAAAATAACTAATCTGCGGCACAAAAGGAGTGACGGAACAAGGCACGCCTCGGGTGCGTGCGGCGTCTATCGGATGCGTGGTGACCTTGCTTTAAATCTACAATCGGGCTCTATGGACACGCGGAAGGCGACGCCGATGCTAACCTCAAATAGCACCTTCTATTTTTACTCTTTCTCGCTGAAGCATGCTTCAAATAAATATACGTTTAACCCTTGAATTAAAATACAAATGTATTGTTTTTAAAATCAAGGAAGGAAGAAGAACCTTGAGTAATGAATTGACCTGTCTCTGTTATTAACACACAATGCGGTGACATAATATTTCCTTAAAGCTTTTCGTAAATATTAGACTTCCATGTAAAAACCTGGAACTGCGTAATTTTTGAAGAACAAAAATACAATCGGTTAATTTGCGAGTTCGTCGGTACTCTTATCAGGAAGAATAATGACAACGCGATAAGCGGTTTTACCTTATTAAAAGAAAGAAGTTAATCAAACAGCACACTAAGAAAACATAAAATAATTAATATAAATTAAATTAAAAATAAAAACGTTGTCTTCGACTAGGTAATATCCCTAGTAACTAAGAGGCCTTGGGTTTAATCTGCCGAGAACAAGCTTGATAGTCTTTAATCGAAGTGCGTTATGTCTAGCTCACACATAGCGGCACAAAATATTAAAAACCACGTGTAATAACACCTTTTCAAATGACAAGATAAACAAGTAGAGTGTTGTTTTTTATAATTTCACATCGATTTGTGACAAATTGATAAATCGGTTTTATTATCCCTTTCGCATAATTTCTAAGTCAGAGCTTAAGAGTAACATGTAGCCAATTATTTATTGCAACAGCCCAGCTCGGTACTTACTGCTCCTGGGCAATAAGCCGTAATCAGGAGGCCGAGGGTAATAATTTCCGATAGTTGCGATATAACAATGATTTACCAACTTGTTTATATGCATTTGTTTTAGATAATAAGTTTGCAGAATACATATCCAATATATGCATTCATTGTGTTGTTGAACTTTAATGCAAACACATCTTTGATTCTAGAACAAATTATGTAACGAAGGGCAATCGAGTATGAGCTAGCCAAAAGAACATATTAGAACTGGAAATACGGATTGTTGCCAAATGATGAAAGAAGCATTGGCATGGCAACATTTATTCTATAAAGAATCAAGAAATATCTATATGTAATTGCTAATGTACTTAATACAATAAACATAATCTAGGAGGAAGAAACAAAAGTCAGCGACATAACCGTAGATAAACTATTTGAATTAGCAGTTATGAGGTTATGTTATGTTATCATATCATTGTACACAGAAAAGATGATAATAAAAGAAGCATAATATAATATCAGACAGATGGCTATTGTACCGAAAATGTATCTGATTGGCGCAGAATAAGGCCATCAGCAAGATGATCGGGGGAATTGGTAAAGCCGCAGGTGCACGGTTGAGCAGCTTGCAACCTTAACAACAACAACAAGAGTATCGAGTATTTGACGACCTCTGTGCCGCAGCAGGCGAAGGTCTGCTTGCGACGCAGGAGGTTGCGGTTCTATTGCCGCCTCGGGACAAATTTGTACGATCATATTTGATTCGGGTGATATATATGTATATTAAAAAAAATCTATGTATGTATATTATATCAGAAATCTAGCACCCGTAAAACAAGCTTCGAGCTTACCACAGGGCTAGATGTTGCTGTGTGAATTGTCCGGCAATATTTATTTATCAACGCGATACACCTTTGTCTAATACTAAACGTTAATATGGAGTATAAAAGGTACTAAATATTGTTCCACTTACCTCCATGACGACGTAAACATAAGCAGGACTGTCCATGCAGTCGTGCATGGCCACCAGGTTCGTGTGGTGCAGAGCCGTGAGCTCCCTGAGGATCTTTATCTCCTTCACCAGGATCTCTGATGCTTTCTGAATGCCTTTCTTGGTGACCACTTTCACGGCAACTGACTGGGACGGATTCTGAGAACAAAACATGGAAAAATATAAGACAAACCAAAATGCTTTGTTATACGCTTAATGTATTGATACGATAATGCTTGTTGGTTTTTAAATGCAGTTGTAAAAATACATTTAAGTAAAGGAAATTCAAGGTTAAAAAGTCAAAATTGCCATACAGAATTAAGGTAAAGCTGTCTCGTAAGCTACACGACTTAGTTATTTTTTAGCAATCCGTAAGCATTTAACAATCTAAGGTCGTAACATAACAACCTAGTGATTGCAAAACCTTCTAGTTTTGCTGAAGGATTAGGATAGGCTATTTCATAAGATAATGTTTAATAAATGAAGCGATCTATTGTGTCCTCACATTTTGCGTCTTTATTCGTATTCGTTTAAGCGTATGCAAATGTTAGCAAAGTGCGTATTTTGGTTTTGTTTGGTTTTATCCAGAAGGGGCAGGGTGCTGCGCCGGCGCTGTTCTAACATTAGCCCGCCCTACATTCCGTAGGTTCGTGTTGTGAGCTCAGTTTGACCTGATTTCGCCACGATCCCTCACAGATCACTTTATTATAAGCAAATGGGAAACGGTGATAGTAGAGTACGAGGTAGATATGTATAGAGGCAATGATGAAATGCTCAATTCGTTTGCGTTATTTCTCTCTGTCACGTCTATAGATTGCTTCCTGAATGGCACATGTTACTACGTATAATAGCACTCGCTATCATTGTTATATAACGATATGAGCAACAATCTAGTATTATAAAAGCAGTGGACATTAACGTGTAGCTAATAGCCTATATGAGTTATCTTTTCTAATGTTATTATAGCGCAGTAGCGCGGTCACGGTCGTAGGCTTGCACTTTACTTGCCAACAGCAGTGATCGTGTACTAATCTTATAATTCAATACTAATGGTACTAAGAAGTGTAACATACACTTCGGTCTCCTGAGCACAGAACAGGTCTCGGATGTTTATGCGTTTCATAGGTCTTAAGACTCAAGTGTTTGACTTTTAATGCAAAACAAGTTTCGGTTATGTGGGTCAATTTTGAAACATGACATTTAAATCGCAGTTTAGTCATTGGAAGAGAATATTAGATACGATTCATAAGTATAAAAATATTCATACAGAAATTTAATTATATGTATAATTAACTATTAATAGCAAAGCAAGCCTGTACATAAAAAATAAAGCAAAAATTTAAAAATAAACGCTTTAATAATTAAGTAATGATATTAGGTAAACGTAAATATTTTTATAATGTAAATAGGATTCACTTTTGAAATTGATAACCTATAAACCTACAGTACTTATAGATAAGCAAGCTGCGACAGTCAGTAGACAAATGATGGCATTACTCGCGCCCAACCAAATCATATGCAACCTAAAGCGAAGCTGTCTTATTAATACGTGTTCGGCGAAGCCACACGTGTCAACTGCCCTTGGCGCGCGCACCGTGCGTGTCGCATTGTGCGCAGAGGCATTGTGTGCGACAACGGACAATGAGATGTAACCCAACCACATTGACCAACTTGCTGGAACATGTTACAAGACAGAGATGACGTTAATAGGCATGCACAGCTAAGGAAAAGAACGTTAACCGAGATTGTGCATTGTCTAACCCAAGATTTCTGGTTTAACTTGATTCTATGAATAAAAGGTATTATTTCAGAGTTATCTGCTTGTTATAATTAACGATGGAGTCTTTTCTTTATTATTGATTTTGACCAATGAGTCAAATTTAATCAAACATGTCTATAATTATATTAATTATTCATTTTAGTAGAAATAATCTTGGAATAGGTTGCATGACAGGAAGTATGGGTTAAGCAACTTTGATGAAGACAGCTGTATTAATAAACTGGAATTGAACAGCTGAATGGAATACTTGTTAAGTTGTTTTTTGTTCTAAAGATACCAATAAAATTTGTTATGCTGAGTAAATGCCTTTTATATTCTGGGGCCTTAGTACAAATAAAATAAAAGTGGATTATTAAGTGATTTTATCATAGGACAGTGTTAATGAAACAAGATCTGTGGCGCAGCGGGCGAAGGTATGCCTGCGACATAGGATGTTGCGGGTTCGATTCCCGCCTAGGAAAAAAATTGTATGATCTGCAGATATTTGTTCAAGAGTGTCTGGGTGTTACATAATATGTATAATAAAAAATATCTATTTATGGGTATATCAGACACCTAGCACCCGTCACACAAGTTTCAAGCTTGATGGGCAAGGGGCTACATGTTGCTGTGTGAATTTTACAGCAATATTTATTTATTAAATTATTTTATAACACATATTGAAACATATTGAAAAATAGGGTGAGTAGGTGAGTAGAAAGAAATACAGAAGACAATTTAGTAACATCAAAATGATTCTATGCAAATGATTGTTATTAAGTAGTAATTTTTACTACTTGTTGTATACAACAAGACAACAAGTAGTAATTTTTACCTCTTCAGATAATGCTGGTGTTTAATTTTTAATGATGGGAATTTATGACAGAGGAAATTTTCAGGAAGATATTAAAATAGTTTAATTTAAAAAGCTTTTATTCAAAAAGTGATATGGCATCAATTGTAGTTTTAGCCAACTTTATACTGTTTCTTTTTCAATTTGTTAAGCTGGTATAGATAAGCTAATCTCTGCCCAGTTCACACATTAAAGCACATTTCCTAATGTTGTTTACAAAATGATTATATTTTTGAACTGTGATTGGCTAGCCACTACTAACACAAAAACTGTATACAAATAAAGATAAAAGTTTGGAAATTAAGTTAGTAGGAAGTCTAATTTATCTAAGGAGTTTCTTTAAATATCCTTTGTATAGGTTATTTCGTTTTAGTAATAAATAAATAAATTTCATTGGAAATACTTTACCTTAATTTATTTAAACCTATAATATATTATACTTAAAATGAGATCAATAAAATAATATCAATATAATAATTTTAGGTATTATAGTATACATTGAGCACTTTACAAGTTTTTAAAATTTAGACATCCTAAAGTCTATATTATAAATAGATCAAATAATTGCATCATTTGCAGGTAGATACTTAAATTTTATAAGATGGAATGACGACTATACCTATTGGTCCCACCACCCACGTAAATTGTATACCTACCTACATTTATAATTATGTACCTACATAGGTAATAAGTGTAAAAGTTACGAAAGTTTGAAGCAATTGCGATTATTAGTAGAAAGCTAAAGAGTAACCAAATGAATGACGGAAAAAATAAGAGCATACCCTTCGTTTTCTTCCTTTGTATACCATGGCAAACGCTCCGTGACCTATTATGTCTTGTTTGGTGAATTCATATTCACCCACTTGGATTACTTCCATTTTAACCAGTTTTCCTTTAACCACGGACATTTTGGAAGAGTTTTTATTATTTATTTACAAAGTCCCACAAAGATCAATATTATTATTTGTATGGTATGAGTTTCGGAACTTGACTTAGCGCTACATTATGTACACATCGAGCTATTAATCACTTCCAACTTTTCTTCAATGTTATTAGTCTGTTTCACAAAATTTAATTATGTATTACACATTTTTGAGTATCTAAATGCCACACCAAAACACAACACACAATGAATGCAAAATGAACAGAGTGATTTTATTTTGTTTGATTTTGCAAAGCAGACAGATGGATGACAGTGTTGCTTGCTCTAAAAACGTTTTCTACCACAAAATATTGGGGTCGTCTTTTTTACCATTTTCACTTTAAAAATATTTTACCAGCCAATTTTTCACTGTGGTTGTTCAATTAATATTTAGTAATACATACTGCTATATAAAATAAAATATGTTTTCTTTATTTATAGTAGCAAATATAAGATTAAGTCGGTAGATATTTTCGAGACTGAGTTATTCTGTACGCTACAATACTATTTGTGAAAGAATTAATAACACTATGTTACTAATGTTATTGATAATTATTAAAGCAAATGGTTATATAAATTACCGAGGGCCTGCATCCCAGTAATTTAATTTAGTAATTTTGAGGATGTTGCCATTCATGATAAAAAAGTAAAATAAATAAAGCGCCACCTTGTGAATTATTAATGAACTAAAACATTTTGGAAGTTGTGTTTGCATTTTATTTACATCTATGTTTATAGTATGTATGTATAGTAAAACCATTTCTAAAATGAACGCCCCTCCACCGAATTCTGTATTTTTTTTTCTGTTTTTCTGTATTTCCTCTCACACGTTGAAATCATCACGGTTTTGTGGAGGGGAGTTCATTTTTAGAATGGTTTTACTATACTCCTATTAGATATGAATGGAATTTAATGCAATTTTATTTCTTTTGACAAGTGAATTTGGAATGGAATTTAATGCAATTTTATTTCTTTTGACAAGTGAATGTAATCATTTCCAACAGAAACTGGAGATGTGTATACACAAGGGAAAAATTTCATACAATTGACATGTACATAAGTAGACAAATTAAATGAGATGATTGGTATTATTACATTTTACAAAATTTATTTATGCAATAAAGTTCATACAATTTACAGAATAATGCTTAATTACTTCAACAACATATTATTATAAAAACAAAATACAGAAATAATCACTAGATTAGCTACTCTTTCTTTGTAATTCATATAATAATAGAGATGTTGTTTTGAATAAGACATTATCATAATAAAATCATTTTTACATGTTCTATCTCTTCTGATCACCCAAGTCTTCAATGCTGTCATCATCAATCTGCAAAAAGTAAAAAAAATGTATTAATAATTCTCAGTCTCAGCATTGCAATGGAATGCTTAGTGTGCCATGTGTAGCAAAAGGTATATTGATACAAGTCTTCATATGTTTGTTTGTAAGTTATTAAATCAATCAGCTTAGGTTTGGCAATTTTTATTGGTATTAAAAAAAGTATATATTGCTCGACAATTCACACAGCAACATATTATTGTATTTAGAATAATACTTAGTAATTCAATAAAATATTATATTTCAGCTTTTATTGAAATAGTAATTCATACCTCAGGCCATTTCTCTGGTATTATATCAAAGAGATCATCTTTTACATCTCCTTGGATAACTATTTCATCGTCACCCGTAACTGAAGATCCACAAGCAAACTTCGTGCCAAAAAACTTAGCAGCCACCTTCAGGTCAATATCTGAAAAACACAGAAGAACAGGGTGTTAATATACCTATAGTAAGTTTATATGCTTAATTACAATGTTGACAAATGAATATTAGGATTGGAGATTATACAAACCAAAGGTACTAAGTCCTGAAACTACAGTAACAGACTTCTTTTTTCCTCGAGGAGCCCTGGAAATTTGGACAAGCTTGGGCACATCTTCTTTTTTCTTTGACTTCAACATGCCTTTACCTCCTCGCTTTTGACGTTTCTTTTCTTCCTCACCACCAGCACTTTCATCTTCATCTAAAATAATAAGGTTTATAGTTACCATTCAAACGAAGACTGTTTTATAAAAATATCATTTATAACCTATGTTTTCTCCTTACCGACTTTAACTTTTTCAAATTCTGTAGGTAGATGTTTCTCAAGCCATTGTTTACATTTTTCATATTCTGGGTAATATTCACAATATTCTATAGGCATAGAACAATTACCGCAGTAATTCACTTTTATGGGATAGGTAACACCTTCTCGGGGCCCTACAGAAAGATCTCTATCAGCCATTTTTAGGAAAAAACCGAAACTTATAATATCATAATCTTTTACACAGAGTACTAATGTACGATAGGTAATCTAATAAATTTAATAAATGGGTCTAATAACAACTAGGCATTGTTTTTTACTGCTAGGGTTTTCAATTTTTACAACTCCAACAATGCGAATTTCGGAGTTTTTTACCTACTTTGATGGTGGTATGACTTGACGTAAAAGTGACAATCACAATGACAACATGTTACAATTTTAGAAAAATATGCTATTTTACCGGGTAACGATTGCCTAAAGACTGATTTAAGCGCGTCACACACGGTGAAGATAATATAAAATATATAAGATAATATATATTTTATATTATCTTATATATTTTAGAATAACGCTCTCCATAGAAATGAAGCATCACACACGACGAAGTTAATATATATTTTAGCTTCCGTATAGATACCGAGCGCTTCTCAAGTTGGCAGGGAGCGGCATCGGCAGCGCGAAGACGTGAACGTCCAAGTGCCATATAAATAATTTACTCGCTGATGTTGCCGATTTGTTTTTTCTTTTATTTTTTTTTTGCGCTCGTGGTTATATAGATTATGTGTGTGTGTATTTGCACATAAAATTAAGAGGGTAACAGGGTGCCTGTTTGAAACATTACCTAAACTTAAGAGCATTGTAAACAACTGGTAGGTATGCAATAAATAAATAATAATTAATTCAATATATATAATCATATATAAATGCCTTTTTGGGTTGTAATTTTATTTATAACTCAAAACGGCTGGGCTGATTTAGGTGCTTTTGGTTTTAGAATAGTCATAGTACCTATGTCAGAAAAGTATTTAATGGTGGGAACACATCGGGTCAACTAGTACTAAGGTCAACCAGTCTAAATGCGTCTATGGGGAAAATGCGTTTTTTTGAATTTATTCGAGAACTGTTCAACATACGTTGACTTCTGTCATATGGTTGCATTTGTTTGAACTAAATACAGAACATGTTGTTCATGCGGATGGCGTAGCAGTTCACATATTCGAGTAATTGACCATTTTAAAAATTGCACGTTTCTGAACAACTTTTGACTGCGTGAGGCGAGTTACTAAATCCATGTTAGTCATTAGTTTTCTTCAATTAACTGATTTTATTCAATAATCATTGTAAGGAATAAACTATGGGCTACCTACCCAGACAGTTATTTTTAGTGAAATAGCTTTATTTAAAGAAATAATAATGTTTCCATTCATAAGGTTAGGGTTAATTTCTTGGGGTAAATGCGTCTGCTATTATGGGGCAATTGCGACTGTGGGACGCATTTACCCCCAAAACATATATCGTCAACCTTTTTATGTCGGCAAATTTTAATATGAAAATAAAATGCAAAAAAATCTGGTCTATTGGAAGTTTTTATATCGTTTTTGTCAAATTATTATTTGAAAATATACATAAACCAGAATATACTTAACTTTAATTTAAAAACAATGCGGTGTAGCCTTCAAATTTGTGTTTTGTTATAATCTGTATTGTTCTACGGTTCTATCAAAATCTCACGCGCAGAAATTGGTCTACTATCGTCCCATCGTATTACTTACATTTGTTATTTTTAGACTTTTGATAGTTTGTCCGTACCCAAATAAAATGTTGACAGCATCTGGATTCAACAGGGGGCTAATGCGTCTATCAAAATATAGACGCATTTCCCCAATTTTTACTAAATTGTCTCTAAATGCGTCAATTATTATTTTTGACTAGTTTAACTATCATACTATTGCAATGAAATTTGAACCAAAAAGTTATATCTAGTTATTATCACGAAAAACTTACCAATAAACTTTTTATTCAATAAAGACGCATTTTCCCAAAGCGGGGCAAATGCATCTAAAATTCCCATTTTAAATAAATAGTCAATTTGAAACATCTGTAAAGCTCCAGGGGAGATATCGTTGATTGAACTTTGTGCAGAAATAGCCATAATATTGGACTACAGTTTCAAAAAGTGGATAATGCCATACATTTGATCACAATGTGGCTCTAACTTGAAGTGATCGAGAAATACCACGCATTTGCCCCGGTTGACCTTATATATATTATATATAGATGCAGGCAAAGGAGAGAATAATACTAACATTTATGTTATTAAGTAGGTATATTATAATTACAAAAAGATAGTAAACTTTGGTATAAGCATCGAATAATCAGAAATTTTCTTCTGATTAAATTTATTTCTATTGAACTCCCTACATCCTAATTTACAAATTAAAATAAGCTAATATTCAACCTACCTACTTAATTTTTAATTGATGAGACAATTTACAAAACATGTTATAATACTAACAAAGTTTTTTTAATAAAACAATTCTACTACAAATGAATTTTCAGCTATAATAATATAAATATAATTAGGTACCTATGTGAACTAGGTACTTTTAAATGATTCATTATATAACTTTGTATTTCTGTATTACCTACATAATATGTAGGTATATAGAAGGTAAAGAAAACGACGATTTGCATACCTACGAATAATTTCCACACATAAATGTAGGTACCTACTATATCTATGTGTAATTTTTCAGGAGGGATTTGAGGAATAAATATTTTTCATTAACAAACTAACCGTTTTTGATCAATTGAGGAGACTTGAACATACTACTGGCCTCGAGTCTCCTCAATTGATCCTATTATAGGTCTGGGGGCATTAAGTATCATCAGATCATCACCTATGTTTTAGTATTGCTTAATCTAACATAATATCGACTCATCCGTAGAACAAAGTTTGATCTGCAAAGTTGATGGTTTTCAGTAGAGGCCAGAGAAGTTTTTGACTTCGTTTAAGAGTTATAACTTTTAAACGGTGAGACTTATCATTGAGATTTTTTGGTATGTTGTTACAACACCGCAGCATAGTTAATTGCTTTGTGTTGTATATTTATTATTCTTTTTTTTCCGGAGATAGCAAGTCCCATGTAAACATTGGACGTTGTACGGCAAAACAGTGAGGGTCCGTTGTCAACACTAAACTTTGTTCTACGGAAAAATCATAATGAAATGATGTTCTATATTAATATTGATCGTTTTACGTCGGAATCACCTTTTCCGTAAGAGTTCTATGTGAATAATATCCTTATAATAATGTTAGTGAAACTATGTCTAGCTTCCATTATTTATACCTATATATAAATATATTATGTAATTTTAAAATATTTAGGATATTTTGTGAATTTAAAATCGTTTAAAACTGATTAAATCTCAAAATAAGTAAAACAAACTTTTATTCATTCAAAAGTTTGTTCTCTAGACTCACTATGAATATCAATCACGCGTTACTTATTAGTAACTTAGTACCATGTCCTTCCGTTAGAACAACATGAAAAAGTTTAATTTAGTACCCAAAAGTTGTATTTTTATTATCAGAATACTTAACATCAGACAGGGGGTTGATCATCAGGTTTGCATTAGTTACAATAATCCTACTTAAACAAATAAAAATCAACCTTTATAAGTAGTTACTAAATAATAGTTTTACAACGTGGAATTTCATTATTATTGTTTCGCTAAATGACGAATACAGCTTTAAAATTAAGCAGCAGAAAAAATACCATATAATTTAGTCCAGTAACTCATCATCCGACTCTTCTAAAGAATTACGCAGTGTGATGAGGTAAGGATGATACTCCACGAATATAACTTTTGAGTGGCACTTATCTAATAAATCTCTGTATTTATCATCAGAAACCTTAAAACATAGGTTTAATTCATTTCATAATTTGCTGTAAAATTATGAAGTAAAGTAATATTTAAAAACATAATTTGTTTGTGTTACTGCTCTCTGCATGAAGTTCTTTAATGCTATTCCAGTTCTTCTCCTCAATATCTTTCATCCATACCTTGTCATTAACTTGTCATTTATTTTATTGAATATTTTTATTTTATTTTATTGAATATGTTACACCAACAGAGTTAACATTATTACATTCACATTTTGAAATTATATATAGGTACACACAAGTTGAATGTCACTCTAATTATAGGTATAAACTGCATGCGAAAAGTAGGTACTCGTATTCACGTCATTGACATATAAAATCAAAGAGGTAACGTTGCGAAAAACATAGGTTTCCCCTTTATTCTTGGCTCATATTACTAATAAACGCCATTCAAAAGGAGTATAGATAGTTTAGGTTTAAGAAGCTCTTTCAATAACAGAATTAACACTATCATCTTCTTTTCGGACATGTTTCTTCTGTAGATGTTTAAGGCGGATGATTAACTTATTTGTGGCGTAAACATGCAATGGAAACACAAAGCGATTAAATAAAGTGATAATCTCAGTTCGTAAATATTATTGTTTTTATTTTGCGCTTTACCTCTTTCTGAAACCACAAAGCGATTTCTAGTTTGGCCCACAATAATTGTCCAACTAAAAACCAAACTTCTTGGTCAACATTAGCAAGAATACATTTTAAAAGGCAACTACGAGTATGTAGTAACATCATTTGCCCTACGCTTTCCTACTGATTCATCCCACATTATAGCAAATGACCTTATTCTATTACCCATTTCAAAACTTATAAAATTGAAATATTATAGTTTTCTCTTATAGAAAATACGTTTATATTGTCATGAGGCCACTGCAATCATTCTTAAAATCAAACACAGCAAAACAGCGTTTTCATTTGAATGTTCAGTGTTTTTCTTTTTAAATCCCTTATTTTTAAATCAGGGTCCGTCAGGTTTTTTTTTTAGCCGGAAAACATGACATTCGTAGCACAGTTTGTTTGGGATATGGAAATCTAGATTAAAGTTAGAGTTGACTATGTCGCGATAATGGCGTTACTTTGTAGCTTCAGTGTAAGAGGTTTAGTTCTGGAGATTAAACAATTCAAAATACTGTTTGAAAATTTTGGAAATACTTAAGTCTATTTGTAGATAGAGCTTTAGGCTATTTTTTTTCCTACTGACCCAGGAGATAGGGACAATATGTTAAGGCGACGATTGTGCTGATTTGTGACGATCGTCATTAACATCTGACAAAAAATAACTGTTTTTGTTTATAACTATGAGTATGGCAGAATTATATGAACACCTACAAATTTAGAGAACAAATTATTATAAAATAAAACTTGAAATTAACGAAGTTTTAAATCGAACAATGTCCTATTTAAACTCGTTATTCCAGTAAAAACGTACTATCTTAACATCGACTCCGTAAATTGGTAAACAGATTCCACCATAAAAAGTCCTATATTCACATAAAATCCATAAAAGCTCATCAGTATCCGTCAAAAATGGTCCTATATTTTCATATGACTTGTACTTTATCGTGTTTATTTTTATACATAAAATGATTATACTGAAGACATGTATTAAGTTAATCGTTCTTTCGTATTAATAATGAGTTTCACTAGCTTTCCGTCAAAAAAAGTCCCAAATAAATATCGAACGCCCGTAATGATCTACCGCTTTCCATCGTATAGTGGCTGGACTGAAAAACGGACCGCGCTATCTTGCCGTCCCCGCTTCCGATTACTGTCGCATGAGCACTCAGTGCGTTGTTCTGCGGAACTGATATCAGATGCAACGTTATTCGACTCTATATCTCCGTAACTACATTAGATATAAAAATTCTAAAAACGCACCTCTGTAGAGTTTGAACTCCATAACACGTTTAGCTGATAAAAGTACTTTTGCTCTATGGTCACATAGAACTCTATTCTACGCATAGGTCGATATAGGTACAATACTCTTCTCTGCATAACAAATGTTATATAGGTAGATAGTGTACAAGTTCTAAATTCTTCCAAACGTACTAAAGAGGTTTTTTCAGTGTGTAAAACAGTGTATAAGGCTACCGTTGTCTGTAGTTGCAGGCTAAGTCGAACTATACGTCTATAATACTGTCGTGTTTTTTATCTGAAGCCTTAAGTTTTTGTTGCATTTGCGTTAACATGTCTTGCATACGGCGAATCTGAAATAAAGTACAAATATTATGGATCGTAAATTAATAATTGCATTTATGATTTAATATTTATTCTTGGTTTGATTCCCACGTGTTAAGTACTTATGAGTAATACCTTTTTAAACACGAATGTAGGTATCAAATTAAAAAAAAAAGTTTTATATTGCTGAACATACTGAATTGAAGTTTTGATTGTTTTTCAATTCTTCAAAGCTATCGTTTACAGCATTTGGCACAAGATGTGATCTTAACATTATCTTAATGACATGAGCAATTAAGTAAAAATACTTTAATTTGATTGGAACAAAATTGTGTCGCATCCGGTTCGAAGGACCAACAAGTCTATAATTACCTCTTCATCCTTTTGTAAGAGCAATCTGTCGGTGTCGGTAATGACAACATCGCCATTGTTGTTGCCCATTGAATCTCTTTTCAATTTTCTGTAAAACAATTGAGAAAATAAGCAACAATTGAACAATGCCGTAAGAGGAAAGAAGTCAGTAAGAGGAAGAGTTATGAAACGTAATCAAAATCATATACAGCTATAACCTAAGAGCCCGTGATGGCCAGACCTTCCTTTAATTCACAAGCGTTTACCTGTTATCTCCCAAAGGAACCACGATCCAGGTTTCATGTTTGGGGGTTATTCTTACCTATGTTAGACATACACATGAAAGAATTTTCACGCTTGTGAATTAAAGGAAGGTCTGGCCAGACCGGGCTCTTAGTATAGACTAATAAACTGTGATGGCCAGACCTTCCTTTAATTCACAACACAAGCGTGAAAATTCTTTCATGTGTATGTCTAACATAGGTAAGAATAACCCCCAAACATGAAACCTGGATCGTGGTTCCTTTGGGAGATAACAGGTAAAAGGTTGTTATCTCCCAAAGGAACCGCGATCCAGGTTTCATGTTTGGGGGTTATTCTTACCTATGTTAGACATACACATGAAAGAATTTTCACGCTTGTGAATTAAAGGAAGGTCTGGCCATCACAGGCTCTTGGTCTACTATGTCTGTATAATGGAACTGGAGTTTACGTCACTAATTTTACACAAAATAAAAATAAACAATTATCTACTTTAATGAACACACTTATATTATTTATTATACTAGGTCAATTAAAGTCTCAATTTACATAGGTCTTGATTGATTGATTCAGATTTTGTCCGTATAATTACAAAGATTATCTTGGACATCACCCCCCCCCCCCCCTTTTTTCTTCTATTGACCAGAATTTAACACAGAAAGTTCCCATGCTTGGTGTTTCTATGCTGGGGTTATTGTACATTTGCCACAAAGTTAATTCGTCACGAAAAATCCGATTCAATTCCATACCCTCGTTCCCGCATGGCGTGCTGTGATATCTGCGAGATGCACTGCGCGCGGAAGTTCTCGTAGTGGACGTCCTGAGTTACGTCCTTCAGGTCCTGCATGTGCGTGGAGATCAGCATCGTCCGCAGCTTTGTGAAGTCAGAGTGCCGCGGGTTCTCCACTAAAACATACCGTAAATTAAAGATCATAATTAACACCATCTTATGTCCCACAATTGGGAAATGACACTCTATAATAGAGTCAATTATAAGTGTTGGGGATATGGTATAATTACCAGGCGGGTAAGTTCTAGAAATCAAAACTACACTCGTTCGTCTTCTAGTATATAAATTCCTAAGTCGGTTCGACAAAACTTACAGGAATATATAGACGCTCTGTGTGGGCGTACGTCCGGTGGTGACTGGTGACGCAGGAGGTTGCAGGTTCGATTATGCCCCAATATAAACTAAATGTGCAAAATCGCACTCTGTGCTAACTGTGTTAAAACCGATCTGTATGAATCAACTACGTACAGTCGGCCAAGAAAGTGGTCTACCAGTTTTGACAAAACTTTCTGTGCGATGTAATGATCGATATGGTTGACATTTCTAATATAATTTAACTGATATTTGTATGTACCAACCAATATTTTGTAATCTATTATGCAAATAAATGATTTGATTTGATTTGACGTACAAACGAATCACAACCGTAGGATGGTAGAGCACATTTTTGGCTGACTGTACATAAGCTAGTGGTGTGTTACCGTCAACAATTCCCCAGGGGTACTGTCGGCCGCGGACCCTCTTCCCGCCGACCTCGAGCACGGTGTCGGCCGCCACCACGGCGAACGGCGCCGCAGCCTTCAACTCACGGTCCTGCTGCTTAAAGTCTTCGTCTTCGTCGCTGTCGCACTCAGGGAATTGGTATACCTGTTACACGTAAACGATAGGTAGATATAATTGTTTTAGTTGGACCACGGAACTTACTACGGTTCCGTGGTCCAACTGCAAAGATAGTTGGACCACGGGCCCTAGTAAAGGCCCGTAGTCCAACTAGTTTGACAGAGCAGTTGGACCACTGCCCCGTAACGATCTTGGGGTCATCCTGTGATACCCGCTTATAAGCATAGTTAAGAACTCTGTACCGATATAAAACAATAAATGATTATAATAATATGACCTTTTCCTAAAGGTCCACTCTCCCACTAAAACGGATAGGATCGCAAAATCTCAGCCTGTATTTCAACTACCGCTTGTCAGACAATGTTTGAAAATGTTCCTTTCTTTTAAAATAATATGTTACTTAAGCAGAGTTATTATTTTTTAGCTATTCTTTCGATTGGTATCATAAAAGTAGAGTAATTTTTTTCCACATGTAAGTCGGTTCGATTCCCAGACAAAGCAAGTAACTTTTAGAAAATCTATGAATGCAGAATGACTAACTTTTAAAAATAAAATGAAGTCTTCTTTGAGCAAAATTCACTATCTACGATATTTAAGGTACTTCCCCTTCATGGCCCATAACTTTGGGACGCCCTGTATACCTAATTCAAATAATATAAATTTTATATCACAGAATGGAAAGTTATACATTATATACAGAAAAATACATATTATACTTGTAATATATTTGATTAGAATATAATTAATACACCTAGTAGAAAGTTACCTGTATTTGATTGTCCTCCAGATCCCTCAGTATGCGCGCCTTCAGCAGCTTCACCTCGTTGGCGGTGAGCGAGTCGGCCTTCGCGATCACCACCACGATGTTCACCTTGCGGTGGAGCCGCTTCATCATCTCCAGGTCGACGTGGCGCAAGCTGGGGGGAAAACTTTATAAACAAAGACAAATGGGACATTCAATGTTGGAAATATATTATACTAGATGAAAACCCAGCTTTGCTCGGGTGAAATTTGACGAAATTATCCATAATCCGAATTTTGCGGAAATATGTTGTCGACTCAGAATCAATATTTTTTTATGTTTTGTTATTTATAATAAGGTTTCGATCGGGTATACCGTATTCCTTGACGAAATTATTAATAAAGAATAGCTTCCGTTACGCTGAGTTGTCTGCTGGAGAATTTCCCATAGCGGTAAAAAGTTATAATGTCCTTGCCCAGCACTTAAGTCTTAAACTATCGCCACATCAATTTGGTTCAGTAGTTTTGGCGTGAAACCGCGATAGTAAGACAGATACTTTCTGCAATAGCTTTTAATTGAGCAAAGAAAGTATGATAAAAATAATTACGATTACAATAGAATTCACAAACATTAAAACTAACACGATGCACCGGATGCAGGTTTGATAAATTCTTTGAAGCAGCAACAGTATTAAGATTTTATTATCTCGAGGCAGTGATGAATAGCAAAACACGTGTGTTTGGATAACTGCTATCATATCGGTCAGCATGTAAATTAATGCACGGACATGCCTCTGTAGGTACACGTCTAAAAATACTACTAACATAATTGTTTTGATGAGTTTGAAATACAGGATGCGGTTATAAACTTTGAATTGCATTCTGCCAATAGCTCGCACAATGGGTCATCTGGCTCTGTAAGGTAGCTAGCATCCGTCTATGACATCTATTCAATGCCTATGAACGGTCTCAGAGAATAAACAATACCGAAGTACCTACCTACTTTCGTATTCAATCTGAACCATGTTTTTCATTACTTACTGTTAAGAACATAGAAAACTGGTAAACAGTTAAGAACATTGGTGCAAAAAAGTTCGTTTGAACGCATGGCTAACGGTTTTTATAGCCCGACGATGGTAAAGGAAGTGAAGTAAAAGCGCAAGAGATAATGATTCACTTGGTCCATTGCACATATTCGTCGATGTAGATAAGGTTTATTTTCTATACATTCAATTCCGTGATACTTGTGCACTTGACAGTACAATGGAAGATAAGACATTATTACCAATGCGACACGTAACTGTAACGCACCTATGAGCCCAAGGCGGAACGAAGTATAGGCAGCAGTGGACCCTATTGTCTTGCATGTGTCGTCTGTTCAAACCGCTCTCATCTGTGAAGTATTGTCTGAACTGTTCCTCGATGTACGCTGAACAAACTCTCCAGGAATCCTCGCAGTTTATAGCGTCCCCAAAACCAGGTGTATCCACGATTGTTAGCCGAAGTTTAACACCGCGTTCTTCAATTTCCATCGTTTTCTTTTCAACCGTTGTAGTCTTTTCGATTCTGTCTGTAAAAATATTAAGTAACGGTTATTTTACCAATTGGAACATAAGGTTGCTCTAAGTCTAATGAAAATGTCATGCCTGTATATGCATACCTTGAACACTGGGTATGTTTCTATTTTGGTAAAGATCTCCTAAGAATAAGCTGTTTATGAGAGTGGATTTCCCTAGTCCCGATTCCCCAACGACCATCAATGTAAAGTCGAATCCTCTTTTGACAGATTTCCGGTGGACTTGTTCTGGTAGTGTAGCAAATCCGATGTAATCTCGCTCGCCCCGCTCTCGTTCTGACAAAATGATAACACATTAATTTAATTATATATAACACTAGACACCTATGTACTTATAGCGTAATAAACTTATAAGCGACTAGAGTATAACAATACTGTAGATTGTATCTAATAACAGATTCTAGTTGAGTTTACATCTCAATTTCCACAATATAAACAAACAAACTGTCCAGCAGCCGTGTTCGTAGCGATACCCGTATTAATAGAAGCGACTAGGTACACGTTCAACCTTTCAAAAAAGTACATCCCATTACAAGTACACGATTTCCTGTGTTCTTTATAGCTGTGTAGTGTACCTGCCTTTAAGGAATAGGTGATGTGCATCGGTGTACAGTTTAATCAAGGCGCAATTATTTCATGCAAAGAAGTGTTGAATCCGATTGATATTGCATAAAATCAGGTATAGGTACCTATACAATACAACCATTCGTTTGTATAGAATGTTTTTCTTGGCCTATGTTATAACAAGCCTTTTGAGTTGAGGAAGCGGTGCATTGCAGGGCAGCAGAGTGGAACAGGACAGGTTCCCTTGTCACAAGTCGCCAGGGACGGCGCGTGTGCGTCTATTGGGGACAACTAGCGGACACAAATTACGTGCTCATCAGTTGACACTAATCAATAGACACCATTTCATATGCCTATCTATTATCAAGAGAGCGAGGTCAAATGGCGCTCGTGCAGAGGAAACATCAAAATAAAATTCAAATTATGTAATGGGTAACGGTAGGTCCGTACTACACAAAACAACCAACGCTATAGATCAAAAGAATAAATTATGACCTCAGAGATATCAGAAGGAGAGATTATCAGCGTAGGTGTCTCATGCCCTACTTTCAAAGATAAAGATAAAGATAAAGAATTATTTATTGTGAAACTGTGTACAATAGGTCTTAAATTATATATATAGAGAGTATCAACAGCCTGCCCACTTGGAGCGTACAACAATATTTGGTATCTTAATAGAAATGAATGAGTACAATAATTATTAATTAAATTAGGTACGCTAAAATATAAATTAATTTGTGTAATAATATTAGGTATATAATGTCAAAATTTATCATTCAAATAATCAATTTTCGGTAGTAGATAGTGGCCCGCCTAATAAGAACAATTAGGGAGAATGATTATTACCATTAAAAAGGATGGAGACTATTGACACAGGGAGGGGCAAGAGGATGTGACGATTGTTTCTGCGATGACAATGATATCATAGAAATCTGCAATATTTGAGAAAGTTGGAGATAAATGTGTAATGAACGAATGATGGAACTTATGACAATGACTACAATAGAAACAGCTTAAAGAACGATCTGCTATGTTTCTCACAGAGTTAACAATGATCCAATATTTCCCAAGATTACGCAGTAATGGGAAAAAATCTGTAAATTATTTGCACGAACCAAAAACGAAGACTGGCATACTTTCATTCAGAATAATCTGGAGTCTTTAATTAGATGTAGATTTTATTACAATTTAGCCAAATTTATAATATAGGTATACGTATGGATTGGAAAGGGCGGAAAATCAAACTTATTACGTAGATATTAAATACGTCATTATGGTATAAGGAAATTATATCATAAACTTTTGTTATTTAATTCCTAATAATAATTCGTGTTGTGAGAAAGTTTGTTTGTTAGTTTTCGATCGCGCTAAGACAGTCTTAGCTGAGAATAGGGTTACCAATTAATACCTAGGTATACCTATTCCCACAGCAACATATTGCCTCGAAAAAAGATTGAAGCTTCTGTTACGAGTACTAGCTACCTAATGAATGGTATAGGTACCTACTGAATATATAAAAAAAACGTAAAAATGATTTTGACATAATACAAAAAAACAAGAATTTCTGTACTCAGGTCTGCAGATCGTACCGACATATTTTGAAATATACTTATGTATGTTTAGGTATATAGTTTTTTATCTGGAGATATACATTTATAATTATTTTTACCAGGATAATTGATAACACGTAGGTCTGGCTGCGAGGCGGAAATAAGTAAATATTTTACCTAAGTTTTAAAAATGTTGTTCAAAGAATGTAGCTGCTATTGATTTTCATATTGTAGTTAGTAGATATCTATAAAAACATAGCGGACCCACGCGTATTCACTCTACTCTATTCCCATTTTCTCACCTCTTAAACCTTCCATGGGTATCTACGATTATTTTAAAACCGAAAGCACCTAAATATGACCAGCCGTTCTTTAGTTATAAAATTACAATGAAAAGTGGTTGATTTTTTATATAAATTGATCGATTTATGTAAAGTTAGGAAAACTGTGGCTTATTAACTCACGTATTTTAATAACGGCCGGGATCGGTAAATTTTTGTTCTCATCATTTATATCAGACTCGATTTTCTTATCGGTTATATTTATATCAATGATAGCGAAGGAATCACCGTCCTGCATATTGTTATTGATGCACAAGATTTTATGACGTCACACTGGTCGATTGGCCATAGACCACAGAGATAGAGATTTCGACGAATGCGCTATGGGTTGCGGAAGATTACGAAATGGGCCGGATTTTCGAGTCCACACACGTTTACACTGCGCGCGCGCACTCCGCTCGACTGGCCGCTCGGTACTCGCCAGGTTGATTCAAATTGCGTCACTTAACGAACCCGTGAAACTAAGGCTCATCTTAAATTTGGCTCAATTAATCTATGCAGGAAATTAGGTAGACTTGACTCGACAATTAACCTATTGTAGAGTAGTAGGTAATGAAGGGTTTTTAATTTAGAACGGATGCAGATACGAATTTAATAATTTACTAGATCTAGCAATATAGATAAAGGTAGGTTAATCATTTATAGGTTTTACCAATAAATGATTTTATAATTTCAATTTCTTTGGTTTATTTTCAACTAAGTAATATTCCATTGCATTAAATAACTAAATTAGTGAAGCAGTATTTCGTTATCCTGTAAAATTGAGGTAGGGTAGACCCGGAGCAATTGTAACACTTTTTGGTTTTCGGACAATTGTACTATATAAACATGGATATTTTACTATAATGATTATGTTTCTAGAAACCTAAATTCAATAGCTACAAACCATTTTGTTGAATTTTACGTAGGGCTTACAGAACATAGAGAAAATTAGGTAAGAATGATGACAGGGCGAGTGCTACAATTGACCCCTTCCCAGGGTCACTGGTACCAAAAATTAAAAAGGAAATAAAAAACAAACAAATTATCGAATCATAACTATAGTATCGTATATTTGTTATTTTGGCATTTATTAATCAGTCACTATAAATAAGAACGTAGGTTTCAGGAACAGTCCTACAAAATTCACAAGATAAAACTAAACAAATTTAAATTGAGTTTTCTCCACTTTAAACACAAATAACTCAAATTCTTATAGTTTGGCATAATCGCTTTGGTCTAAGCTTTGATTGAGAGTTATCAAATAGCTTGTATATCTAAAATTGTTGGAAATAATTGACAGATATTATTTTCTATGGAGTTACAATTGACCCTGGTACAATTGCCCCTGTTAAACTTTAAGTTAACTTTTTTTTTTTTTTTTTTTTTATTATTTATGATTTTTATTTCAGCCAGGAAGGCCATATACATCGTTACATGCTAAAATAAAAACAAAAATACAATCAAATTACAATAAATTTAGAAAAATAAAAACAAATAAAGCTGTAATGTCGGAATTAAATTTAAACAAAAGAATTACATAGTGAATTAGTCATAAAAATAAAAGAATTTAAAAACATTATAAATTTAAGTTTAAAATTAGAAATTAAAATTAAATGTCATTATTGCGCTTAACGTGGAGCTGCGATAAGCGCCACATAATCGGACAATCGGTTTTGCCCGCCAGCACCTTGATCAGTCGATTTTTGCTGGAGTGCACGCGGCGCAGGAGCGATGCGGCTCGTTTCCTAAGAATGGCCTGGAATCCGTCTATATGTGCGTCCGCGAACATTCCTGAGGCACTACAATATTTTGGGAGCCTGACTAGCGCTCTAAACCCATTATTGTACTGGACACGCAGAGCGTTAACTGCCTTCTTGCTGTATGAGACCCACAGACTGCAAGTGTAGAATGACTGGCAGAAAGCCTTAAATAATGAGACTTTTACTGCTCCAGTACATTGTGCAAATCTGCGGGCCAGCATATTGCTACGTACAGCCAACGCTCTGCGCTCCCTCTCTATATCTTCGACATCCTTAAGGTCGTCGGTGACCCAGTGACCCAGGTACTTAAAGCGCTTTACTCTCGGTAATTCCACCCCGTTGAGAAAAACAGGAGGTATCATAGATATCTTCTGTTCCCTCGGCTGGAATACGAGAAGCTCACTTTTCTTGACATTGTACCTGAGTCCATACGCCCCCGCATAATCCTCGCATATCTTTAGGAGCTTCCTGACGGCACTGATCGAGGGACCCAAGAGCACCATATCGTCGGCGTAGCTTAGGTTATTAATGAAACTACCGTCAATTGAACAACCAACACCGGCGCTGGTGAGCTCCTCGATCAACCCGTTTATGTAGAGGTTGAAAATTCGCGGAGACGTTAACCCGCCCTGCCGAACTCCGCACTTCAACCCATACTCATCAGACAAAGCTCCTGCCCACCTTACAGTATTGATTTGGTTGTTGTACCAATAACCAAACAAATTAATTACCTCACATGGTAGAGAGGTTTCGGTTCTCATCTTGCGCCACAGGACCTCATATGAAACCAAGTCAAATGCTTTTGACAGGTCCAGGAAGCACGCGTAGACCGGAGTCTTCCTGTCAGTATAATAACGGACAGTCTGCTTTAGGCACAGGATCGCTGTCTCCGTAGACAGGCCTGGTCGAAACCCAAACTGGGCGTCGTTCAGGTTTACATGCCTACGAAGTATGCGGTCGAGCAGACTGTCCAGTACCTTTGCCACTGAAGTAGCTAACGATATGGGTCTGTAGTTACTCTTGTCAGACGAGTCACCTGTCTTATTCTTAATTATTGGTACAACAACTGTTTTCATACAATCACTTGGCAAATACGAGTGTCTGACACAGAGCGACTTTAAGTAAAATCATTGTCTATCCAGTAACATTGAATGCAAAGATGGAGAAAACCACTAAATTATTTGTTAAGACGACAGAGTGTTAAAAATAACAGTATGAAACTATTTCTTAATTACTATTTCACCTAATTTGTACTCATTTTTGTAAATATATCAGGGGTCATTTGTACCACGGGGTTAATTGTACTGTTACAATTGCTCCCAGAGAAGACGGTACAATTGACCCCAAGTATAGATTTTGGAGAAATAACTAAATATCTCGGAACATTGTTGTGCTTTAGACACACAATATTGGGAATTCTAGAACAGGATACCTAGGTAAACGCGTGGTTAATATATAATTACATGAAACACAGTAACCACTGAGTGACAGGGCAATCAAAATAGCAAAAAAAATTACTTTGGGTGCTTGAATACAAAAAAATGCTCCTACAGACGTCCGTTTCGCAGCGAGCGCGCTGCCGACTAGTGAGCAAGTCGGGACACTTAAGGCGCGTACCCTGGCTAACCCACACACAGATAGGTCTCCTAGAATTTGAGATATTCCCAATGGTACTATTGCCCCGTGTTACTAGTGACCCCGGTCTACCCTACCACTCCTATTTTTACTGGGAAGACAACTGTAGTAACGGCAATTCAGAAGTACGTAATCTGTCTGGTAGGTACTTCAATTGTGAGAAGCGAATCACAGATTTCTCTCATCCGGTGACGCAACTAATATTGAATGCTAGGTACAGGCTTATACTATTATTGTTTTGATTTTGAGTTACCAGATAGTAAACAAACAGCCAGTTCGCATAACAATAACGTTTATAATTTAATAACATTTTCGATTATGCAGGTTTAAATGTAGTTTAAATATAAATGGAAAGAACGACATGATTTGTATTAAATACCTTTCTTAGTCCTACTAACAGATACATATACTATTATTATATCTGTGCCTGGAGGTTGGGGTAGCTGATTGCGCGCGCGAGGTCAGCCCGTTGAAGGTGGTTTCAAATTTGGAATGTGGCGTTCTAAGCAATCATATTTGAATAGGTATCGATGAATTTCAATTGTTTTAAATCAATATTAGTCGCAGTCACACATGTTACTTACCTGATTCAAGAATTTGTTATCTACTGTTATATTACTACTTATCTATATTAAATAATATACATAGGTAAGTCCTAGTTACTATAGAAAAATAACTGGGTTTGTACTCACCAGTAGTCATTTTTCCAGAAGTACCTATTCGAACCAACAATAATACCTCAAGGTATTTTCAATGTTGATCAATTTAAAATCAGCACAAAAATTTACATTTAAATTTTCATGGTGAAATATTTCTCGTATTTTCCTTTTCAGAGCATTGATGAAATTTTAATTTATTATTCTTATCAAGGAATTATCAAGGAATGTGTTAGGCTCAAATCACAGAGAAACTTATCAATTGCGCAATCAAAATCCAGCTCCATTCAGATCCCACTGCAGTTTTAGAGAGGTACCGTCTGTCACTACACTAAACATAAGAAAACTAGCCGCGCGTCACTTAACATAATATCACGATGCTAATCCTAGTTGTATAATATCAAAAATAGTAGAAAATTGAACAAAAATAATAATCACATTGTTTGTGCGCCGTCCTGTGCGTGTCGTGTTATGTAATGGAGGGTCCCGGGACCTCGCGCCCTCAAGAGTTTTCCCTCCGTCGCCCTCGGGCGTCATGCGCGGCCCGCCCTGCGCAGAACGCTCGCCCCTCCGCCGAAGGCCCAAGGTTCATAATATAGCCGCGCGATGACACGATCGATTCGCTCGTCCAGCGGCCGGCGCCTGCGCGTTACCGTCCACCCTCCTGACAATGTTTTGCTCTTCAAGATTTTGTGCCCCAGATGCAATCCAACTATGCTGGGTATGTGTCACAGTATTTCAAGGTCGGATTCATGGGAATTTTCCCCTCTGATATTTCGCCCTCTTAAACTATGAAGGGAGGTACTGTTATAAATCAACTCTATTGTCCTAACAAATAATAGGCATCGATTTGTAATCGTAGGTACTTCGATTGATTCAACATTTTAAACAAAAATTGAAATGATATTATGATATTTATTCAAGCCTTTTGTTTATATCAGCCACAGAATCTGTATTTGAGTTTTCTTTATATATAATATATTATCATACTACTACTATTTTTTTCCCTCTAAAAAATTAAAAACCCTGGTCTAATAGGTATTGTGTCCATTTGCCAGTTGGTAAAGGCCTCCCCTTTCCCCTTCGGATCACTCCGAATGTATGACAAATATAATATTCATAACCACTTGCCTGTCCAGCGCTCTGAGAGCTTACGAAAATGCAGTTAGTACCTATAATATATCTAAAAGATGTTCATCCGGGAGGAAAACAAGATATTGAATAATAGAGATGATCTCAGTGGTTTGAGATTCAAACAAAATGAATAACGCAGAAAACAAAATAATTAATTCGGAAGAACAAGTTGTAGACCTACCTACCTACATAAGTTACAAAGTTCCGTTATATTTAGATATAGGTACTTAATAGGAGTAAATTTAAAAATCTTTTAACGTCTAAACTTAACTAAAAAAACATTAATTAATTTTAAATTCCATTAAAATAGGTCTTACGTCTTTTTTTTACATGGTAATAATGTTGTCTTGACAGTTACCTTCACTGTTTTCCTGCTGGTGTTGAGAATAGATTAGAACAACGTAGATTTTCATAGTGACATTCACCAACACGCTCTTGGTCACCGTGGCGAATTAAAGCCATGCGACTGACACCCGGAACATGTGACCGCAGAAGATAAAAAATCAGACCGGGAATGGAACTTGCTAGGTACCTCTTGGGTTGCCTGCGGAACCTAAATGTGTTATGTTTTTCTTTATGTGTGAGTTTGCATTAACTATTTCCATCCGATAAACAAACAGTTTCCTGTCCTTGGTTCGATAAGGTGGAGGTTGTGAGTTGTGACCATGACCCATATTTGAGATAGAACCTTGACAGTTTGATACTCCAAGGGTATCATTGAGTATTCTGTCGTCTGCAATCGGAAAACTTTATAATTTAAATAGGAAAACTTCGCAAGGAAAATCTATAAAGTAACAATTTGTGATATTATGTGTAATAATGAAACAAATTTAGGAACACATTAGGTACCTCGAATGTAGACCAAGCCGTAAGATTTATATGGACTTGAGCTTTTTGGGTTGAAGCCAAATAGAACTTGCCTGTATACAGAACTGCTAATACAGCTAGCCTTCGAGTTGCAGGGTGTATCACGTAATGCAACTGATTTTTTAAAAATATCTTAGGTGGTAGATTTTTCAAAGGTAGTTTTTAGTTTTAGTACAATCTAGATAGTATAATAGATTTATTATATTGATACATATTATATCTTGCTTTTACTGTTTATAATTTAATCTTTTTCTATTTCTTTTCATATGTATGTTATGTAATGTAGTTCTTTATTATTGTTAAGTATATATTTTGTGTAATTGAAACATTGGCTTTGTAGCTTACCTTTGCATTGGCTTTTATGTCCACAAACTTGAAGTTTAAAATATTTTCAGTTTCTATATGCGGAAACTTGTAATTAGCTTTCACAATGCATGAATATCATGCATCATATATCTTGTATTATAATTATTATTAGCTGTAAGTTTCTCTAAAATGTTTAAATAAATAAATTAAACTTTTTTCTTTTAATAATGGTTTTGAATGTGAAACTGACTTGACACGTGTCGTGTGCGAATGCATGAACATTTCTTACAAAAGACATCAACGAGCGCGCGTTGCACGTTATAAATTAAAATGCGATATATAGAAGAACTTTGAGGCTTATTCTATTACAAAAATATTCATATGTTATCATTTTCTGAAAAAATTAGTCATCATCATCATCACCCATCAGTGAGATTAGGTCTTGTTTTATCACGCTGGCCAAGTCCGGTTTAGAGAATGTCTGTAAAAAACACATGTCTGTAAAAAAAATTAAGTCCTTTTAAAAAATTTATAAATACGCATGGTATATTCCCAAAAGCTAAATTAATTGATTTAAATTTAATCAATTAACTGCATTATATGACAATATTACATTTACTGACTTTGTAGTTCTTCAGTAGAAATACATTTATTGTTGGCCTTTAATTGACGTAACAAGAGCTTTATTTACTTTCAATTTGTAATATGAAATTCTAGAGGTCGGGCAATCGGGTCTGGCATTGCCCTTGAAAACGCGTGGGCGAAATGTCAAGAGGTCTCAAAGGCAATGGGCAACTAATTGGAAGGATATTCCTACCCTTGGGAATGATGGAAGCGACTGAAATAGAAATCAAGGGCTTCTTACAAATATATTTTTATCTAGTAGAGTACTTCTTGTCTTCTTGTGTTAATAGTATCAAAGGAATTTATTTTCAGTTATAAAAATTAAAAGAAAATTGTAATACGGTGAAATATTTATCGTCTTCTTCTAGGAACGGCTACGAGAGACTTCACAGGGCTAAAACTTGAGTTGTGTTTAGACTTCCTTACTCTTCTTTCTCAGAACTAAATACTCAAGTCTTCGAGAGTCGCTTATATCTTATTACAGCTAAGATATAACATATCAGGTGATTACGATGGAAAAGTGTTAGTAACGAAAGATGCGAATAAACGTCGATGTCAATGAACGAATGCCGAAGAAAATCTCTTCGATTCTATTACCAAAGAAGTAAAGCTGATATCAGTGCGGAGTCAGCTTGTAACTTGTGTGTATAATTAGTAGAATAGACCTTAGTGGGTTGAGTTAGAGTGTGTTTTTGTTGGCGGATGTTGAGAGAAAGTACTTTCCGCTTGTGTGGCGGGTTGGATGACGCAGATGATGTGACAAGCGAGATCCAGCCGCCTGCCCGCCGGAGCCGCCAGTCGACCGAGGGCCGCTAACCAGCAAGGACCCTGTGTATCTCCCGACCTTACACGTTACGAACTACGCGAATACTTTCATAAAGTGATACAACTTAAACATTTTAAATGATAGGAAAAATTTGTGTTTTCGTATAGCAGAGGACTTCAGAAATTAAGCCAAGGTTAGTAAAAAAATTGCATGTACCTATAATAAAGGTTTCAAGGAATTCGTCGTAAATCGTAGATAAAATAATAGTTATTAGTAATTAACGATTAATGATAGTTACGTGTCGTGTAAAATTTGTTTTATAGAAATCAATTTGCCAAAATTTTATGAAATTGAGAAACAACTTTGTGCCTAAGAATAAAATTTATATTTAACTGTATCTATTGATACCTACTTATGTTAATTTAAACGTTTTATGAGTATCGACTTTCAATTCGCATTTCTTATTTTTCTAATGGGCAACCTAAAAGGTTGAAAAAGAAAAAAAATAAAATATTTTAAATAATTTTTTTAATATTAGTAATAATAAAGTACCTTCCTAGTAAAGTTTGAATGTACGTTTCTAATAACGCCATTCAAGCATAACTTACGCAGTTACAACTTACAATGTAGAGTAAGATAGAGTCAATCATCTTCCTCCATCTTCCATCGAAACCTGAATCTAAATGAAATTGACCCGCATATTTGAACGTTAATAAACAAATCAAAGTTATTAATATTCTTAAAGACATCTCACACGGCACACTTATTCAAATTGCAATTGTTTTCAACTTTCACACAACAAAAAGTGTGTTTCATTGTTTGTTGATCAGAGCTGTTGTGGTTTCACTATAGATTATACCTTGTGAGATTAACTGTTTAGGAGTGATATATTGCTCTCACGATTATTAGTTATTGTTTTAAAGATCAGTAAGAATACATTGTTGCGGCCTATATGATTGTCTCATTAACATGCATTGCATTGCACTTGAATTAACGTGAGAACCACTTCCTTACGTACGAGTAGTATAAGACTAAATCATACCAATAATAATAATTGTAAATAGCTATTCTGATAGCGTATAAATAAGGCTTTAAAGCGCCTGAGTTCAAATCACGTGTTAACATTATAAAATAGTGTCTAACAAAGGACGTAATTCCGCCTACAGCTTTAAAAAAAAAATCACTGATGCTTGACAATAAATGTCATCTTTACTGGCTAAGGAAATAGGTACCAACAATCATAATACAACAACAACAAACAGGAAAATAAACAAAATTAAAAGCGATACAAACAAAGGTAGGTATATAAGTAAAAATCGCGTCTTGATGTTTGAAAACCTTTAAACTAAGTTGGAACTAAGCGGGACTTGGAATAAGGTCAACGGGTCGTCGCCAAAAGCGGAAGGAAAGCTGAGACAACCGTTACTAAATTAACCATGAGTTTGCTTACTTTAATATGACCAAAAATACATTTGCAAATTGGTTGACGATAGGAGGGTAACCTACCTACAACCTAAAACCTTGGTACAAAGAAAACTATACAAGACGCTGCGGTTTATAATAGAGGTTTTTTACATGTAACTACAATATGTTACTACGCTTACACTTGAGTATACAGGGTGTCCCAAAGTTATGGGCCATGGAGGGGAAGTACCTTAAATATCGTAGATAGTGAATTTTGCTCAAAGAAGACTTCATTTTATTTTTAAAAGTAAGTAATTCTGCATTCATAGATTTTCTAAAAATTACTTGCTTTGTCTGGGAATCGAACCGACTCACATGTGGAAAAAAAAATACTCTACTTTTATGATACCAATCGAAAGAATAACTAAAAAATAATAACTCTGCTTACGTAACATAGTATTTTAAAAGAAAGGAACAACGTTAAATAAATTATTTTAATCAAATAAAAAACATGATATATTTTTTTTTTGTAAATTAATTAATTAAATGCTCAAAATGTGATCCCTCTTGTCTTATGCATCTTCGCCAATCTTCTTGTGACCCGGCTGCCTGTTGATTTTCTAATCATTTTATGGTGAACACTCAATGTGATATGGCACAATTCTGTTTGCAACTCGATCATTTGACCTTGACTCAATTATTTTATGTTGTTTCTTTCTTTTAAAATACTATGTTACTCAAGCAAACTTATTATTTTTTAGCTATTCTTTCGATTGGTATCATAAAAGTAGAGTAATTATTTTCCACATGTAAGTCGGTTCGATTCCCAGACAAAACAAGTAATTTTTAGAAAATCTATGAATGCAGAATTACTTACTTTTAAAAATAAAATTAAGTCTTCTTTGAGCAAAATTCACTATCTACGATATTTAAGGTACTTCCCCTCCATGGCCCATAACTTTGGGACACCCTGTATATAAGTTGTTAAAATTAATTTAATATGTAAGTCAAGTACATAGTTACTGCTTGAATTTGTTAGATTATTCAATAGGTTTAGACACTTTTTTATACTTATGTATAATAATATATCTACCCGAGAGAACCTGACATTGGCTCTCTATAACTAAGTAGATTATTTAATATTCTATTTAAGCCGTTGGTTTTCCAAATAAATAAAAATAAAATAAAATTTTTGTTAATATTTTTATAGATACGATTTAGTTAATTTATGTCCCGGGTGGTCATCAAATTTGGAATTGATGCTACCTAAGGTCCACTGACCCATTGACCTTCACAAGACCGGTTGCGTCGGCGCAACTGGAGCGTCGTCGATACTAAACATTATTTATAATATTAAAAAGAAAGCGGACCAACAAGACCACTGAGCTAGACCAGCTAGATCACTGTAGGCTGGGACTGCTTCCAAGCTGAATAAGTACTTATAAGTGGGCTTCATTCATAAATCATTATAAGGCACTAGCTTTCCGCCCTGCGGCTTCGCCCGCGTTTTACACTTTCCCGCCGCAATTTTCTACGGTTCGTGCGTTCTGGAGTTATAGCGTCAGGAAGGAAAACCCGACTTATTTTTATATAGTAGCTATGTATGTATCTTTACACACAATAACTAAACGAACACTTTTCACAATTACCTCTAATGACCTCTGTAACGCAGCGGGCGTAGGTCCGCCTGCGACGCAAGAGGTTGCGGGTTCGATTCCCGCCTCGGAACAACAATTTGTATGATCTGCAAATATTTGTTCCGGGTGTATGGGTGTAATATGTATAATAATAAATATCTATCTATGTATGTATATTATATTAAGTATATCAGAAATCTAGCACCCGTAACACAAGCTTCGAGATATATACCACGGGGCTAGATGTCGCTGTGTAAAAATTGTCCCGTAATATTTATTTATTTATTTAATTACGACAAGACACATGATCTAGTCTCAAGTGACATTAAGAAACAAAATATTATGAAATAAATATTTATCCGTGGTAAAAAGAAGCATAATGATCTTTGTACGCTTGAAAAAGTAGATTGTGTAGAACATAAGCTTATTTAAGATCCTCTGTAGGTACACCACTTTCCACAAAGAATAAATGGTTTCAATGAAAGTTTTTACCAACTTTCAGCCAAATCGTTTGTTGCTTTTACAAACAATATGATAGATATTTATTTACACGCAAGAATAATTCAACGCATTTAATAAAACTTCCGAATAGCTTAATAATAACATATATCCTACTTTTACCGTCGGCAAATTTATTATATACTCTTTAATAAATGTACACTTACAGGTCAAAAGCTAGAAATCAGAGTACTTACATTTAATTTTTACAGATGGTTGGGAAAACGGTTCCCCGTATATTCTTATTGCTTGCTGTTGCGGGGACAATTCGATCGCAGTCTTTTCCTGATCCAAATTTTAATAATGAAGGTATGTTCTTTTAATGTAATGTAAATAATTGTATCTTGTAAAATCTGATTTGTTACATAATGATCAATGAAAAATCCCTAATTTTATTAAGCTTTTGAATGTCAAGTGTTATAAATCAAAGTTAATAATTCAGCAAAAATACGTAATTAACAAAAATGTATAATTAGTTTAATCATTAATTTATAGTTTTTTTTTTTAAATATGATGTCCAGGTGCAAAGACTGAAGTGTCTACAAACTTAGGGGAGGTGGAATCTCGAGAATCGAGTAGCCTCGAACTGGAGTTCAACTATCATGATCACGACCAGCTCACTCGGTTCCTGCGCGCCGTCTCTGCGAGGTACCCGGCGCTCACGGCGCTCTACTCCATAGGAAAGTCTGTACAGGGTAAGTTGAGTCTCATATACACGTTTTTCCACTATATTGTAGAAATATATGGTACGATCGGCCCGTTATGGTGCCTGACATAAACATAACATGTTTTTAAATGGACCCTTGTAACCACAAAGAAAGTGTCACTTTACACAGCTTTGTGCAGGAAAACCAAAAAGGCCTTATTTACAATCATGTCTGCTAGTCTATCCCCGATGGAAATGTTTTGCTGTTCAATGGCGGATAATGTGAAGAACGAATGGTTTAACGCATGAGGCAACAATGTAATTCACAAAGTACCTACTTATCGCATTCATCAACACAGATGGGATATAAAGAAAATTTATTGAAAATTAACGACTTATCCCTAATATTATCCCTATCATAAAACATTTTATGTAAAATGCTAAAGGCTACTTTGTATTTGCTACTGATAGTTATTTGGTTACTTGTTTAACAGTAGGTTACCTTGGCATGCATTTTGTTGGCAGCAAATAAGCAGTATTTCCACATAGATCGGTTGTTGTTAAAACTGACGTATAGAAATAGTATGGTTTAAAACCCTACTATGCCTAATTGCAATAAATATATTTTTTGTCATTTAGACCAAAATCTATAACGGTGAGATATCAATTTTTCAAACCTCATTTCAAAAATGAACTTCTCTCAGAGATATTTTACCGTATGATGCACGCCTTAGGTCCACCTTATACCTACCTACCACAGAAGATGGGCAGCACACTTGTTCTGTACCTATATACTGAACCAACCTTATCTGTAAGCGTGATGATTATACCAAATCCTTTATTTATATTGGATTTTTCTATTGGAGTGACCAGTGCACAGTAATGTGAGTTGTTATGATGGACATGTTATTCTTGCGCAGGCCGAGATCTGTGGGTCATGGTGATATCTGCGTCCCCGTACGAGCACATGATAGGGAAGCCGGATGTCAAATACGTCGCCAACATTCACGGGAACGAGCCTGTGGGCCGCGAATTACTTCTTCATCTCATCCAGGTATAAGACTCTACCTACTAATTTTTAGTATTATATCTCAAGATTTAATACAATATTTTCATTTTCTCGTATGGTCAATGACATAGCTCTTCAGCTAAATCGATAGTCAAAAGATAAATTTAATTTAATTATTTTCTCAACTCCAAAATGGAACATAATTTACCTATCATTTGATTTGATAAGATTAGATTCACAGATCAAAAGCCGCCCAATTCATAATGTACTCGTAGGTACGTAATCGAATATTTTCCTTACACGTTATTTCAGTACCTAGTGACATCATACGAGACAGATGCCTACATAAAGTGGTTACTGGACAACACCAGGATCCACTTGATGCCGTCGATGAACCCCGACGGTTTCGCCATCGCCACGGAAGGACAGTGCGACACCATTCACGGGAGGTAAGCCGTTTGATGAGACTGGCCTGGATATCAGATAAATTACGCAATAGAATGTGATGCACTGTACGTATACGCTATTCAGAGCATACGTAACGTTAAATTACATGGAAAACTATGGGAATTGGTTTTACGCTTTCGCACTTTAACTAATCGAGCCATCGTGAATTCAGAATATGCAGATAAAATAAAATACAATAGGAATCAATTGTTGTGTTTATCGCCTCTCGTGAATTTATATACCAAATCAGGAAACGTTTAAACAATATGGTCCGACAATTCTTTAAAGATTCTTTGAAATTCATGCTTCAGAATAGAACACATCATTTAATGTTATCAGTTCTTATAGAAAATACTACTTACCTATTAATTAGTTCTTAGAAAAATAAATATATCTTCTTGATCGGATCGCGGGAAATCTATGCTTCAATTTCCATTAATCAGAAGGAAAGTGTTCGAGAAAGTAAAACAAGTTCCGTTCCTTGCAGGCACAACGCGCGGCGCTACGATCTAAACCGCAACTTCCCCGACTATTTCAAGGCGAACACCAAGCAGCCACAGCCAGAAACTGAAGCTGTTAAGGAATGGATCAGCAAGATACAGTTCGTACTCTCCGGTTCGCTCCACGGAGGAGCGTTAGTCGCCAGTTATCCTTTCGATAACACACCCAATGCCAGTAAGCATTTACTTTACGCTACTTCGTTTCTAGGCCACTTTCACTGATGACTATCAAATGGCCGTGCGTACGAAAGCACAATGCCAAAGGTCGTAGAATGAGTGTTGTTATGATTCACGCAACACTCATTCAAAACAATGTGTGTTTTGCCCGAATATAGAAGGATGCTTTCCATTTATTTTTAAAGAAATTTAGAAAGCTCATATAGGGCGTTAATATTGACTATATGCATGAGGTAGATAGGCGATAATTCGTTTTAGCGGAAGGTCCACTATTGGCTATTAGGTAGGTATAGGTTATTACCCCAGTAATAGGAGATGCTAAATGTTGTTATAATAAAAATAATTGGTAACACCTACTATTTCTATTTACACGCACTATCAGGAATCTGCAGATCTTCCGTGTCTTGTTCGGGTGAAGTATCTTTACATATTAACTATACCTACTTATGTTACTTCGGATATTTAATTTAAAATAATTAATAATCTTTTTTCTTTCCACATGTCCTCTAAACGCAGTATTCCAAAGCTTTGGACATTCGCCGTCCCTGACCCCAGACGATGATGTGTTCCGTCACCTATCGCTGGTTTACTCGAAGAATCACGCCAAGATGTCTCGAGGTGTTTCGTGCAAGTCTGGCTCTCCGCGCTTCGAGAACGGAATCACCAACGGTGCTGCTTGGTACCCACTCACTGGTAAGACCTATTTACTGCTAGCAGGCAAGTAGCAAGAACATCGCCATAATTAAAAAATAAATTCAATTATAAATGGAATAAAAATCTAGCTTTGAATCAGGATTAAGATTATTAATGGATACCTACCTACGTAGTATCTAATAATATAGATGCGTAGTAATTATATGCTCTGTGCCTAGGTGTTCGAGAATTCCAATCCAACAATGGAAATAATAAAACAATTGATATGTCTGATACTATAATTACGGATTATGTATTGTAACTTATCAAACGATTTCAGGTGGTATGCAAGATTACAACTACTTGTGGCACGGATGTATGGAAGTAACGTTAGAGATATCCTGCTGCAAATATCCACCGGCACATGAGCTACCTAAATACTGGCAGGATAACAAGCAGGTAAAAAAATAAATAAAAAATAAGATAAGTAATTTAAGATAAGTTTTAATAACTATAATTTAGGCTTATTTATGATGTTCTAGTACATTTGTACGTTTAGTGCAAACAGAACAGCAGTTAAAACGAGAAGTATACTTAGAGGAGAAATAGACGAAGCAGCCGACTCTTCCCAAGGTTCCGCTGGTGATTGAATACCGATAACGCCACAAGCGACTCTTGCGCCCGCGTTGCCAGTAGTAAGCGAGTCACCAACACCACTCAACCCTAAATCATCCCTCTCTTCATGAAGAACAAGAGTGCGTCCCAAAATGTTGTTGGTTCCTCTAAGCGCGATCACTGTATCCACAAATACGAAGTCAGCGATTGCGTTTTCGTTTCCTTGAAAGAGTACATTTCCTAGATCACCTACGTGTCTCACAGGCGCCTCTCGTGCCGCGTGGTTGTTCCCTTCAGGGTTGAAATGTGCTCCAGAAGCAACGCATGTGTCAGTGTCTCCAAGCTCGTGGACATGGAAGCCGTACTCGCCAGCGGGCAGTCCGGTTATTCTTCCATTAACTTGTAGACCGGAATCCGTTTCGGTAAATGTGACAGTTCCACTAATAGCGCCATCTCTGAGATGGGCTACAGCGACTCTTTGAGCCGTGGTAGAGTCGAATATGTTCAGTGTCAGAAGGAGTAGTAAATAGCGGTAAAACATTTTAGTTGAATTTACACAACACATGCGAGCAACGCTTGTAAACTGTTCATGTAATGATAGTTATCGGCCATCTCTCAACTCATCTTATCGATAAAACTCGGTTATGATAAGTTTGTGATAAGATTTCAATACAAAACGATTTCAATGAGTTTGCACTATTGGTCCAAAAACAAACGTTAATCCGTATTTACATAATCGCAATAGAAAATTATGATTTGGATTTAAATTCGATTCAGATTATTACAGATGGTTTTCAATAGGTTCCAATAGCATTAGATTGCAACAGGAAATAGTTTTTTATGAGCGTAGACATCTATATTTTTTTCACATTAGCCTGGATTCTGAACAAATCTATTGCTAAGTTTATCCCATCACTTTCCGGGTCTTAAACCACCCATTTTGAGCAGGTTTATAATAGAATTAAAGAGAACGAGAATTCTCACTAACACCCCTGGTGGTACAATTTGGTAGTTAGGTACTAGTAGTAACAAAGGTAATTATCTTATTATCCACGCAAAGACAGTAAAGTTTTGTTTTGTTGTCACCAGTCGATGATCAAATACCTAGCGGAGGTGCACCGCGGCGCGCACGGCTTCGTGATGGACGACAACGGCAACCCGGTGGAGCGCGCCGCCGTCAAGGTGAAGGGCCGAGAGGTCACCTACCACACCACCAAGTACGGGGAGTTCTGGAGGATACTGCTGCCTGGGACTTACAGAATAGATGTGAGTATATATGAAATTTATTTCAGACAACAAATCCCATACACAAATCTTAGACAATAATGAAAAGAACATAGGTACCTACCCCAGGCACACCACATAATTAATTCTTATTTATTTATTTTTTTGGTTCACTGTGGGTGCCTAAGAATTACCTATAGACGTTATATGGACTGATACCTAAAATGATAGATATGGTTTGTTTAAAAAAAAACTCATATAGTTAACCTAGTTACTTGATTACATTTTTCACAGACAGACAAATTTCTATAGTTTTCTTTAAGATTACCTAATCTAATAACTATCACGGGTACTGCATGTTAAAATACGCTATTCTCTAAAAAAGTAAAATTAAGACTTAATTTTACTGATTTTAATGACCTATTATTTGAAAGTTATAATTCTCAAAGGTTTAATATTTTTAAATATTTTCAAGGTTTCCGCCGAAGGATATATTCCACAAGAGGTCGAATTCATCGTTATTGACAGTCATCCAACTCTTCTCAACGTAACTCTGCACTCGGCCAAAGTAAGTAACGCCACGAGAATAAATCTAACATTTCTATAATACCCAAATGTAAATATTTGTTTTCTGTTTCTGTAGGTTTCTTTCTGTGTACATACGAAAGGTAAAATTTAATAAAAACTTAACCCTTTGTTGCACCGATGTATAATCTTTAGTAAATATAATGCACTTAAGACTACACATGCTCGATAAACTAAACACGGCACGTTTAGATATGCTAATAAAACCTTGAAGGTAGACTGTTCCCTGTAAACTTTCACAGCCCGCAGAATAATAAGAATAGGTAATCGCAGTCTGCGGCGATGGAACACATTAGTAAGCCAGAGAGCACTTATAACACATGGGTGTCCTTAAAAATTTTCAAAGTTCCCAGAACATAACAGCGTTTGCGGGCTCCGTGTTATTAATATATTCGTCCTTATGTTTTACTTAGTGCTGTATGTGAAAAAAATATAAGAATAAGAATAAGAACAAGCCGGTTTCCTCAAGATGTTTGCCTTTACCGCTAGAACACGTTTTTTAAACTACACATCATTTTTCAAGAAGAAAAATCACCCACGCACGACCTTCGGAATGAAAGTCGAGTGTGCCACTTAGCTACTTTGCAGTCTATCTAAAGCTCTACTGTAAATTCACTGGTCACGTAGGTAGAGCCATGTTTGTTTATAAATCGCGCCTTTGTAGTCTTCGTATGTTTGGGTGGTGTGGTAACATGTAGCATTGTGGGTTTAGGGCTACGTCCCCAGCCGATCTACGTCTCGAAAGCCAGGAGCAAAGCTCGCATCTTCAAGTCCTACAAGTCACTCAAGTCCTACCACCACGGCCGCTCCTAATACTCAAGATGGACTTATCGTTTTCCCCGAAGACTGATAACGTATTGAGCTTTGTAGTTTAATTGTTGAACAAATGAAAAATTTGCGGCTAGAACTTATTTTTGTAGCAATTAAAGTTGTGGAGTAGGTATTGCTCGTATGAGTTTTAACAGAGTAGGTATAATTAGTTTTAATAAAGGCTTTATTTGTGAGAAACTTTTGGGACTGATGAAAAGAAGCGCATCTTCCATACCTCAGATTTAGACAATAATGCTTTTATTCTCTGATAGAGATTGTGTAATGAGTTTTATGGTAGTTAGTGATTTCCTAGTATTCTTAAGTATTCGCTACACAAATTAAATTAATATGAAATGAAGTACAAAGATTGTTGATAGTGATACCATTACATAGGTTACTGTTCGAATTGAAAATATAAATATTTATGCAACACTAGACGACTTTTTATCTAAAAGAAAACACAGGAACATTGGTGAGTTCTTAAAGAAAGTACCTAATTGCATGTTCTTTCATTTGCTTTGGTGATGGTCAAATAAGTGTATTACCTAATCAATCATCTCTATATAAATGCATTTCTACCTATTAAATATAACCTATTCACCAAAAATTATTAGTCATGCTTTTGTATGAAATTTTATACATGCGTTTCATTTATGTACATAATCATAAGAATTGATAACGTAACACAGCACAGCCATTTGCAATTTTAGCATATACCTAGCTAGCAGGTATTAAGTTTGTATTTTTTTTTCTGTTTTTCATTCACAATACACATTTTGTTTTTAACAATTTTGGGGGATGTTCGTGTGTTCATGATTGAGAATAAGAATGAAATAATTTCATTTGTGTCTGTTACAAAGGATTTATCATTCATTTCATATTTTACATTGTTTTGTTCATTTGTTTGGTTTCGCTTCTGTGCGTTTTAACATCGCTAGAATTTATTCACTTGTTTTCATTAAACAACGCTAAAACATTTAAATGTAGACGACGACGTAGTCGACGACAAGTTCGTTACGTTCATAAAGTTTTATTAGTCGGAATTTCACGTAGGTACCCATATCTACGTCAAATTTCCTACTAGTGGTAACTTTAGTGGTAACCTATATTTCAGCAAATAATATATTTTTAGAAGAGTTCCTAATGAAACCGCAAATATTATTTTGTAAAAGGTCAAAAATATAGGCCATTGGTAAAGGCAACTAGATTTCAGTTACGGTTCAATTAGCATTTTTTTAATACTAGCCCGTTCTAGGATTGATTGGCATCGATAATCCTGTAAAAATATTCCGACATACTTTATAAACGTAACGATCTTTAAGCCTGATTATGAACCAAAGTGATTCAAGCAGATTATAATGTAATGTTAATATTGTTTTGTAAATTACAGAGAATCGATGGCCAGTACTACCGGCCCGCGCCTCCGCCGAGACTGCCGCAAGCTCCGCCGCCTTCCGGGTTCATCGCTTCTATCACCAACTCACTAGGAAGCCTCGTATCAAATTTCTTTGGCTAAATTTACTTTTATAGTCTAAGGAGGTTTGATATCAAATTTCTTTGGGTAAACTTATATCAATACTCTTTTTGAAAGATTGTTCAAATAGTACCTACTTTGGAAAATATTAAGCTAAGTGTGCTTGTGTTGCGTATGTTTGGGAGTATGAATGTGTTTGTTAGCTACAATTGCCTGTTGAATTTATTATTAGTATTAAGAAATGACGTTTGACTGTTCAAATATTTAGTTATTTAATTATTAGTTTAATTAAGGTTTACTGTACATATTAATTACTAAGTAACTTATTTAAAAAATAAAATATTTGTTTACGAAAATACTTATTTTATTCATACTTTTATCGTACCTTATAATTACGTGGGAAAGTTTTATAGAACTTTAATTTTTTAAATCTTTATGCTGTTTTAGTGGCCACATGAAATTGATTGTGGTCTTTAAACTAAAAAACACTATTTGAAAGTAAAAAAGTAATATCTCTTTCTAAGACATTCCTATCATCACAGTTTAAATACAATCAACTGCGAGTCTAGTGGATACATTTTATTGGTATTAACAATGGCCGGCAACTTTATACAAGATCATAACAAATAGTTTAAATAGCTTGTTAGATGTAGGTCCCGCGCTCGCTGTAAGGCGGCAACGAACGCGTCCGCCATCTTGTTTATTAGCGTAATCAACACTTCAGGGGATTCAAATGCGTAGTCAAGCTTGAGATGTTAAGAAATTACAGCTTCGATCACGCGTCCACCTTGATTTGGTCCCTCGCTAGCTGGAAGGCGGCGACGAGCGCGGCCAACTCGATCCGCTCGCTGCAGCCGCTGGCGAGGCGCGCCTCCGCGTCCGCCATCTTGATTATCAGCGAAATTAACACTTCAGGGGGCAGCTTTACTGTAACAATTTTATTATTATTCATCATAAAAATAACGATGAGTAACAGTAACAGTCAACACTTAATAAAATTAAAAAAAAAATCTGTTTTTGTTAAAACAAGCTGCTGTCACTTTCTATCTCTTTCTTAATGCTAGTAAAAAACAGGTTCAAGAGGAAATCGGTCATTTTGGCTAAAAGACAAAAGAAATACTTACCTCTTTGAATAATAGTGTGAACTTCTGTCAAGATATCGCTTAGAGCCAGACCCTTGGTTAGCTTCAGATCTTGTATGTCTGATAACGGAATTCAGGAAATGTTATCATTTTAAATGGCATTAACTACAGCAGCGTCAATTGAGAAAATTATATAATTTAAATTACGTTAACTACATAAGCATAGTGAATTATAAGATAATATGGGCAGCATTGAAGGCCTCCATTATAGCGTTGCATTTAAATTACGATCGTAAAAATTGCAACAAGTTCACGTATGCCATTATGTTTATTGTATAACAAAAAATTAGAATTTGGACAATCTGAATGTAAAGTCAATTAAAAATCTAAAAATCATTTTGTGCATAGTGTAGGCACAAATAAAACTGTCATGACGATTATAAAGGATACTTTTGAAGCAAGTAGCGAAATCGTTCTCATTCAGCAGCCAATTGACGATATTGTTGATATCAGACTTGAGCGGGTGTCCCACGCAGGTGTACACGTTGTCCTCGGTGACGTCGCGGTAGGCCATCCACGTGCTCTGCAGTGTGTTCAGGACCTTACGCATGTCGCCGCCTGACAGTGTGAGCAGGGCTTTAACGCCGTCATCGGATAGTTTTACGCTGAAAGAGAACAAAAAATACAAATATGTTTATTTCACTTAATTACTAAATCTATCTATTCAAAATATTAAAACTATTTTTTTAATGTGTCAGTTGTACAACAAGTTTTCTTTTAATTTGTTAAGGAATATAAGTAAGTAATACATGAACATTTTTGAACATTGACCACAGCGAACAGAATACAAAATCGAAGCTTTATTTACCCATTATGGTACACCTCGTATAGATTTAGTTGTTTTGCATTATAAAAACATTCAACGAATAAAAGGCATAATAATCATACAATTTCGGTAATGGTATGTATGATATTTAGTGTATGGTATACTTACCCTTCTGCAGTAGCGATTTCCTGAAGTCTCGGTATAATCTGTGTCTGTGCCAGCGGGGCGAATCTAAACCGCGTGCAGCGCGACTGCAGCGCCGGAATTATCTTGCCGAGGTAGTTGCAGATTATACAGAACCGAACGTTCTCTGTATACTTCTCTATTACTGTAACATACATGTGATGATTTATGAACGGTATTAACCCTCTATTGCATGAATTATTAAAATTGTGACAAAAAAAATATTTGTTTCATATAATGTGTTGTATTAGGGCTTAAAAGACAAAATATAAAATAAAATAATTAAATATTCTTCTTACTTAGAAAAAAATATCAAAAGCCATTTTTGGCTTCCTATGCATTTACGGTGAATACGCTTACGCCATATTTGGCTTCCTATGCACAACAAGTACCAACACTCATACAAGGTTAAATTCTCTAAAACAGTTCATTCAAGCAAAGAAAAACGTCACATTCCTCAAATTTTATATAAGAACGCAAACAACAATAATTTTGGCATAATTGATTATTTCGTACCGATTTACAAAAAAAATGTTCAATTATCCCTGATGCCAATTTACATGATCGCACTGAATTTAGAGGTTGCGCTTTTATCGTAATCTTAGGTTCCCTTTGCCGAGATGCATGAGATCGTATGCGTACTAATTTGTGTGTACCATATATTGACGAGGTTTATTCGGCATTATGTGTACCAAGACGCCCTCTTTATCTTGAGATGGTCTTGCCAGCCTTGCAATAACGTTCAGTAATGACAAGCTTGAAATCAATTAGTGACATGGTATACGTCGCCACAAAAACATCTTCATCGGATTCGGATAAAGAAATATTGTTACCTAAGGGATCTAACGCCAGAAATATAATTAGTGCATTTATCAGTATCATAAAAGCCTGAAGAAAGCATTCTGGAAATATAGAAAAAAAGAACTCTAAATGCATACGAAGCCATATTTGGCGTAATCGTATTCACCGTAAATGCATACGAAGCCAAATATGGCTCCGATATAAAATGGTGAAAATAATAAACAAAAAACATATATTTAAAGAAATCTTCAACAGGAAATAAAAAAAGAAGCTCTGTAGAACATTATTAATATTTTTTAAAAGCAATTTTCTTACAATTTCCATTTTAATTTCAACAACAAAACTGCAGTAAAGTTAACTTGTCACAAGTTTGCGTACGCGTCGAAGAAAAATGAAAGTATACTGACAGGTGACAATTGCTATAGACAATAAAAATTGCTTTCCGTTTCAGTTTGATGTACTTAACATTATTACAATAAAAGTTGAAATTTTTTGTTTAAAATTAGGCGAGAAAAAAATTACTAAAGTTAAAAAGCCAAATATGGCTCTGTATGCAATAGAGGGTTAAAACATAAGGATGAAATATTAATATATGAAGGGAAATTAAAAATCATTTAAGAAATTAATATTTATTTTATTAAATCTATCGGTATTAATATCACAAATGACCTTATCATAATTCTACACTTAAAAATAAAGAAAACGTTTAATTCTCTTTGATATAATAGTATTTGTTTCATGTTCTAATATAATTTTAACTTATATTATTCTGCAAACAGTAGAAGAAGCCTTTCGTTGAATCTTCCTAAACGCCTTCCGATTCATGATAAGTGAATGTGTGCTAGTGGTTTCATCCTTGCTTGCACTGTGGCCATTCGTCTCAAGGGCCTTCGGAGGTGATTTGCGGTTTACTGATATTTGAGGCAGTATGCGTTGTTTGAGGCCTAATGCTCGAGCCACTAGATTAGTAAAGGCGACGTTTACCTAAAACAAATAAGATGAATTAGAATGAGTTGTGTGATCCTGTATATACATACATATACATATATAAGCTTTTCGTTGAACGGCCCAGTCGTTTTAAGAACGACGGGACCGATTTATATGCTTATTGGTTTTAAAAAAGTTGCATAGTAAGGATACACCAGGGAAGGTTTAGGTGAAAAAACATGGGAATTAAACGGGCGAAAATGCGGTTGAGTCAGCTAGTATAATGCGTGACTAATACTAATAATGCGATGCGACCTTTTGGTACTAAGATGCTAGGCACCGCACACGAAAGTCTGATATTATATTGCTGGACAATTAACACAGCAACATTATAGCATTATAATATAGGCATAATAAGGGAGATACTTACCATTTCGCCAGTTCGCGCGGAACCTTTGAATGACTCCAATAAATATTCCGATGCAAATTGTTGTACGCACGACAAGCGCACCGCCCTCTGGTGTTCCAAGTCGGACTTATTCCCGAACAACGCCATCAGTGGCTTTTTCAATTCCGTTTCGAAAAAATCTTTAACTTTTGCTATCCATAGCGTTAGTTTTTCGAAGCTTTGAAGATTCGTTAGGTCGTAGACGAAAAGAACAATCTGAAATAAGAACACAACATATTAATTAACGTAATGTGTGACTGTTTGAAATAGCAATAACAAATAACAGAACTATTATTGAGTTAAACGGGAGTTACTGCCGTCACCCGCGGCCCCGCTGCCGTTACCGGCCGCCCCGCTACCGTTACCGGCCGCCCCGCTGCCGTCACCCGCCGCCCCGCTACCGTTACCGGCCGCCCCGCTGTAGTCCCCGCCCCTCGCTGCCGTTACCTGCGGCCCAGCTGCCGTCACCCGCCGCCCGGCTACATAAACTCACATCAGACGCGAACAGATAGTTCCCCAGCATGCTGGAGTCCCTTGCGCTGCCGGCCACGTCGCACAGCTGCAGCGGCACGGGCGCGCCGAGCCCCGCGCACTGGCCGGCGCACACCTCGGCGCCCGCGGTGCCGCCGCCCAGAGCCCCCGCCCCGCTGCCGCCCAGGTAGCGGCTACATAAACTACTCTGGAATAACAAGCTTTTCATTAATAAATATTACACTTTCGAAACTTACGGAACTTATTATTACATTTTGAAAAAAATCGGACATTATCGGGTGTCTGCGTCCGAAAGAGGTCTTCCCTGAAGAAGGTTTTCTCATGAATGAAAACAAAAACGTCAGACACACAAAAAATCGTTATAGTCCACAATAGATAATAACTAATTTAGCATGCACGAAATTCCTCAGTATATTGTATTGTATAAATTAATTGCAATATATTATTATGTACATTCATCACTTATAAACATAATAAAAAAACATTACTTACCTTCCCAGTAGACGGCTGACCAACCAAAGTAATTTTAACAGGTTTACTTTGCACTTCATCTTCACTATCAGACATTTTAAAAATACTTAAATAGGCTTAACTTTATTAATATCTACAAAAACATGTAAACACACTACCCATAACCATGTCAGGTTCTAATATTCCGTCTTTTAATTTATATAATTAACCATTTTGTATTATAACCTTGTGGCCTGTAGTAGGCATATGTCATTCTGCATTAATTTGTTACCTAATGTCTTAAATACTAGCACTACTTGCCTTACAACAGGTTTGTTTTGACTAAAATATCCATGGCAACTGATGCTTTGAAAAGAAAAGTACCTTTTTATGATCATAATGTAAGTTAAGGTGAGAAAATCAATAAGTTAATTTTGACCTTGAACCCGTAGGAGTTCAAAAGTGTAAAGTCAAAAGTTGAAGTTTTCTTGTATATGTAGAAATATGCACTATCATTATCATCATAGGCACTGCTAGGCATGGGTCTCCCCAACAGATCTCACAATAGCTATTAAACACCATACAAATATTATATGCAAAGAAATAGGATGATAAGTTATACTCAAAGTTTTTTGATAGACATGACACATACTATCTAACACACATTTTTAGTATAATGGTTGTTTAAGTTACAGCAAATTTATCTATACTAATATTATAAAGAGGAAAGATTTGTTTGTTTGTTTGTAACGAATAGGCTCCGAAACTACTGGACCGATTTCAAAAATTCTTTCACCTTTGGAAAGCTACATTATCCCCGAGTAACATAGGCTATATTATATTTAAAAAAAAATAGGGATCCTTACTAAAACTCCAATAATGTAACATAAGGTGTAAAAAAATGACCTGAAAAATTCCTTACGTCGCGTGCGCTGCGAAAACTATTGATGATAGAACAAAATCATGTACTACGACTTTGCAGAACTCATCATTATCTACAAAAAATGTCGCGACAGCATATGTCTAAATATTATAGTTATGTCACAGTAAGCAGTTTTTTATTCTAAAATCTTGAAAGGGTCTTCATTTGTACCTTGGTATTAATCCTTATCAAAATAAATTACTTTATATTCAAGACAGCTTTAATACCTTTTTATGACTTTTTGAATTATTCAATTCGGACATTTCATTCGGAAGATATCACGAGTTTAAAAATGCAAGTATTAGAAAAAAGTCGCGAGGGTGTCGCTCACCGCGCTCAGCTAGCCAGCATGCGATGTAGACTCCATGTAAGCGTCACTGGAGTACTGGAGTCAATGTAGTGTAATATCCTAATCCTAACATAGGCTACTTTTTACCGCGGAAAAATACATACTTCGGCTGAAAAATATATGCTTACGCGGAAAAATTCGATTTAGATAAAATTTAGTATGCAGAAGATAGTTGCAAATAAAAGTATATGGCGAGAGACTTTTCACCGCGGAAAATACCATGCTTCCACGGGAAAATAAATGCTAACGTGGGAAAATTCGATTTCGATGAAATTTAGTATGTAGATAGTTGCAAATAAAAGTATATGGCGAGAGACTTTTTACCGCGTAAAAATTAAATGCTTCCGCGGGAAAATATATGCTTACGCAGGATATTTCGATTTGGATGAAATTTAGTATGGATATAGTTGCCAATAAAAGTATATGGCGAGACGAAGTTCGCGGGGGCTGCTAGTCTTTTTATAATTCAATTGTGCTAGAAAAATAATATAGAACTTACTTCTTCTCAGAGCATTTTGAGCATCATTTGTCATAGCATCTGCTTCATCCAGAATAATCAGCTTCGGTCCTGCTTTAAAGATTGTCCTTGTGGATGCAAAGCTAAGAATCTGTCCTCTCACAATGCCAATACCTCTATCATCTGATGCATTTAATTCTAAGACCTGGAAAAAAAATATTATATACCTAAAAGATTTTATTATCAGACACACAGGTTTGTGACTGACATAGCTGTTTTTAAATATGGAACTATATTGAACTTTATCTACTATCTACTATATCTAGCAAAACATTTTTAAACTATAATTTATTATAAGCTTACCATAGAGTTAAATTGTTGAGGTGTATACATTTGCCTTGCACAGGCTAATATTGTAGATGTTTTCCCCGTTCCTGGAGGCCCATAGAACAACAAGTGAGGCAGCTGATTGCCTTTCATAAACTGGTTTACTGAAATCAAATTCAAAGTTATTTTAGGTCTTGATAGAACAATATAACAGTAATTTAATAATTCATGTATACTCATTTATATTATTCAAGGTTTTTAATATTTAGAGTTTGTGAGTATGTGTGGCTGGATGAATGTTCTTTACTCTATCGGAAACTACTAAACCAATTTTAACCAAAATCAACCATCACACCAATATAATCTGTTTGTTAATGTTATCTGTGTAATTAAATACTTAAATATAAGAGAGTATTTTATAAGGCACCTTCCTGGCACTCTCCCCATATTTCAGAAGTTACATACTTTTACATTAATAATATAAAACTAATCATTTTCCACATACTTGTTTTGACAATGTCATCATGTGAAACCAGATCTTCTAATTTTGAAGGACGGTACTTTTCTACCCTGCAATTAAAAATAAAAGGTATGAATTTGAAATAACTATAACTGTAGAGCTATTTGATTATCCAATGGATTGTGGTTATTAAGCATGTAAGCACCAACACATTTCAAACAGGGTGCCTGTTTGGAACTTCAGCTAGACTTAAGACTGTTGTAAATAACTGGTATGCATTAAATAAGTACATGATAATCATACAAACCATGGCAAGTTTTTACTGGCTTCTCCAACAGTCATTGTGTATTATTGAAACAAATCCAGTGTCTTTACTCTAAATCCCAGGTTGAAGTTATCTGAAAATCGTGAACAACAATAATTATACAAAAGAAAAGCAATAAACTTTGAAATGTTTACAACAAATCTACTATCCCACTACCTATTAGCAATTCCCTAACTCATGTAAAGAGTGCCCATTATACAAATAGGCATGTAAATAACGAAATAGCAGTAATGTTTAAAATTATAATATAACATACTTTGAATTGGTTATTTTTTGTAATTTTGCTACACAACACAAATAATAGATTTATTTATTTTTTTGGTTAAATTTGTGGCGCGTAAATCTGTATAGAAATTATAGAAAATAAAATAAAACAGCCGCAGCCGCATGAACAACAAAGATAAAGTTTCTATGGCTATTTCTATTTACCGGGTACTGCGGGTACCGGCTCGTCTCGTACATTTCCGGCAATTCAACTTTCATTTTTGGCCAACTTAGCCAAGAAATTAGTTACAAGTATTATGTCAACGTCATGTTTTTACAATTATTAGCATTAGGTCTATTTGTCGGTCCTATGTTAGCGAATTGAATTGAGCATGGGCAATTTTGATTTTGATTGATGGAGTATTGAAAATTATTGATTGTTTGTTGTGCTGAGTATTCGAGCATGCCATGAATTAATTTTGCATTATTTACAATTTTTTAAATGATCTTTGTTTTACCGAAGGCTTGAAGAACAAGCTATGAATCTCTCAGGTAATTCAAATATGTAGTGGTAGCTAGTAATCTTGCTTGCTTAATTTATGTTTGTAAGTTATTGCGTTCTGCTTTGAAATTCAGCATTTCATTTCAATTTATATTTTTCCTATATTCCAGATCCGTCCGATGAAGAGTCGAGCAGTGATGAAAGCCATACTACTGCTGCGAAACGTCCTCGCGCCGACACGTTTGGCGCATCCTCCACCACTTCACATGGTTCCAGTAAGTATTATTATTTTATACCACAAAATTCTATTAAAAAGAACCTATTAACTTATTGTAAAGATATTTTTTTGCAATTAAATAAATGGAGTGTAACCTCACAACAATATCTACCTATCAAAGACCTACCCAATAAACATCACATTCATGCGTTTAGGGGATCATCAGAATAGATATAGTTTATGTGGTTATCAAAATTTTGTAATTTTACATTTCTATTCTTCCAGAATCTGATTCAGATGAAGAGTCTTCCTCTACAATTAGAAAAGATGAAAATTACATCACATTTCAAAAACCTGCAAAAGTTTTTGGGAATTATACAGCAAGAAGTTCAGAAGAAAACAATATCAGGCTGAGCCAAAGTAGTTTAAGTGAGAATTGCTCTTCAGCAACTGAAGATGACTTTAGACCAGGTTTTGATGATGCTGACGGGGAGGTGTCAATGCGACCTCCTTCATTTCAAGATACAGAGTCATTTTATAAAAAGAGTTCGGATCAAGGCTTTGATGAAGCATACAGTGCAGAATACTCGGAGAAATCTAAGCGTATGATGTCCAATATGGGTTTCAAACCAGGCAAAGGATTGGGTAAGTTTGAACATGGTCGCACTGAGCCAATTGAAGCATCAGCACAGAAAGGGAGAAGAGGTCTTGGAGCTATGCCATCAGTGATTGGCAGTATTCCAAAAGATTTAATGAAATGGTCACCAGAAGATACAAAAGCAAGCCCATTTGAGGAAGTAGTAAGTAAACATAAATGTATTTCATTTTATATTGAATTTACCATTGCTGTGTAAATTATTCAGCAATATTTATTTGTTATTATTTATTTTAATTTAATTTTGCAGACTTGGCTACCTACAGCACCAGAAGAACCTCCTTCAGGGGATGTATTAGAGGAATGGCTGACAAAAGGCCCCAAACAACTGGATATGGAAAATGAGTCTAACTTTGTTGACACCCAAATATTGAAAGGTGTTTTAGAAGCCAAGGTACCATTTACTTCTAACATTTACTTTACTTTAACCAATCAGTCAGTTCATACATTATTTTCATACCATTTTGTCTAATTCTCTTTTACCTTTAAACAATATAGAACTCTTAATTGACATTGATCTTAGATTTATTTGTTTCAGACCATTTTTGACAGTCTGGATGACAAAGATCTCAGACACGCCAGGTTCCGCAGTAACCCTTATGAGACAATAGGGGCAGTGATATTCCTTAACAGGGCTGCGGTTAAGATGGCGAACATAGATGCAGTATTTGACTTTCAGTTTACTCATCCCAAAAAGCCTACTGGTGAAGATGCAGTGGATAAAAAGGATATATTGTACTTTGCTGATGTTTGTGCTGGGCCAGGAGGGTTTTCAGAATATGTCTTGTACAGAAAGGGATGGAGAGCAAAAGGTATATTGAAAATCTTTTAACATTATGATAATGTGATTAATAAAACATATTCGTATTCATTAATTATAGTTTAATTGAAGTAGCTGACATTGGTAACATGGTGATTTAGAGAAAAGATTGAAACTGTCGAAATATTTGGATATTTCGACTCTGAAAAATCAAAAATTATTTTATGTTACAGGTTTTGGTTTTACTTTGAAAGGACCAAATGATTTTAAAGTATCAGACTTTTATGCAGGCACTGCTGAGACTTTTAGTCCATTTTATGGAGTTAAAGATGATGGAAATGTTTTTGATCCAGCTAATCTTACTTCACTAAAAGACCATGTATTGCAGCAGACAGAAGATAAGGGAGTTCATTTTTTAATGGCTGATGGTGTAAGTAAAGACTGTTTTACTGTAACTTTATTATGGGCGTCAAGATTATGATTAGAATTAATTACTCTCGAAATACAAGTCGGAAGTTTTATTCTGAAGTCTGTTTCCAGGGATTTTCTGTAGAAGGACAGGAGAATTTACAAGAAGTTCTATCAAAACAACTATACTTATGCCAGTGTCTAGCAGCACTGATGCTTGTACGTACTGGAGGCCACTTTGTAGTTAAACTCTTTGACATATTCACTCCTTTCAGTGTAGGATTAATCTATATTATGTACAGATGTTTTGAAAAGGGTAAGTTCTTACATGATTTCTTATCGTATTTAGTACATACAATCAAGTTATTTTATCATAATCTGACTTGGAATAATTTTTCCAGTATGTATACACAAACCTGTAACATCAAGACCGGCAAACTCTGAAAGATACCTAGTATGCTTCTGGAAGAGACTGGGTACTGATTCAGCAGAACAGCACCTGTATTCGGTAAATTCCATGCTTTGGAATGGTGTTGAGGAAGGAGACATACTAGAATTAGTACCCTTGAACGTGATACAAGAGGATATGGGATTCTATGAGTACATTTACAAAAGTAACTGTTTGTATGTATGGCCTAAATGAACTATTATTACTTTGCACTGTCAAGTGTATTCTCTAAGACAATGTGTTTTTAGGCTGGGAGAAAACCAGATAAAGCATTTGCTGAAAATAGCAGCTTTTAGTAAAGACAGAACTCTGAAGGAAACATCTCAATCAGAGATGAAGGAACAATGTCTCAAAATTTGGAAGGTAATCATCATCTTTTTGATTAAATGATCAAAAAGATGAAATTATTACAAATTTTAAATATATATTTTATGGACCTCTGCATTCTGCATATCCTGATTAATTATAAATGAAAATTTAACTCTGGTAATATTTGAACCCTCAATCCCTATTGTATTACTTTATCGTCATTCTATTTAATTTTCAGCTACCAGATCAAGTAAGAAAGCAACCTGAAAGGCAAAGTCCCGACGAAACTATTATGGCAATACTCTCTCTATTGAAAAAACCACCCCCTGACGCACACAGCTCCCATACATTCAAGACTGGAGTTTTAAGTCGACAGCCAGAATACTTAGAAAAACCATCACAATTAGAAAAGATAAGAAATGTTTATGACTGGCACATGATGTTTCTTAGCAATCCCAAAAATAGTCCAGATTTAAAGATTTTCTTGAGTAAGTGTTCACTTATTTTTTTGTTTTTAAAAATGATGTAATTATCATTTTTTATTTAATTATCTTTCTATTTTAGGTTGTGGTGGTAGACAGTTATTCCAACTAGAGACTCATGGATGGAGAAGTGTGGTTGATCTTCAGATTACTATGCCAGCTAAAACTTTAATTTATGGGGAAGTAAGTCCTATATCTTAAAACATTGGTAAACATTTTAAATGTAAAAACTATCATCAAAGTATTAACTATTAAAGCAATTACTTTTTAACTTAATATATAATTTTGCAGGTAGTAAAAGAATATAGAGGACAAGGAAACAACCAAATTTATAGTAAATCTTTACACATAATTGACGCAATGATCCTAGGAGGAATTGATATATCTTATTACTGTCTATCTGAAAGGTATGTTAAGCGGTCTACACACCAAAGCCGGCGGCCCGGCGGCACAGCCCGGCGGCCCAACCCGCCGGCCTTATTTTGTACAATCATGCCGCCGGCTTGCGCCCGCGCGGGCAAGCCGGCGGGGCTGCATGCCGATGCCGGCGGCATCCCTCAGTCAGTTGCCCGCCGGCTTTCATAGAGTAGTGACGTATTACTAGAACACCACAGGCCGCGGCTGTCGTGCCGCCGGCATTCGTTCGGCTTGGACATTCTGAAGCCGCCGGGTTAACCCGCCGGCACTAAGCCGCCGGGCCGTCGGCTTTGGTGTGTAGACCGCTTTAATCAATTGTTCAATAGGCTTTGCTTTCAAGCAAGATAATTATGATTTTAGATAAAAACCATTTACAAACCTATTTTTTGTAAAGCTTTTGGCTTCCTAAATAAATAAAATATTTGCAATTACCTACATACATATTTGTTTCAGGATAAACCAGTGCAACTTATTTTGCGCTGCTCTAAATAAACCGTTTGACGGCCAAGCCCTTCCACTGCGATGTAAAAGGCTATTCAACATGGAACAGTTCAAAGTGGCGATCGGAAACCTCGAACAGAGGGCCATGAAGAGAGTCAAAAAGGCAGTCACAATAGATACGCCCGATCGAATACACAGAAACGAGACTTTTTACGTCGTAGGATCTATACTGTTTGTAAAAGAAATTAAAGGTGCGTATTTTAGGTAAATGCTAATTTAAAATAGTTTTCTTAAGTTTTAAAATAGGCATCAGATAATAGTATATCAGTCAAAATTGAGTTTTATATCAGTCAAAATTGAGTTTAGATTATGAAATAGAAAGACACATAGAACACGAAAAACCACTTGCGTTATTTCAATGTCTAAAATTAATTCTTTGGACCTTATTTCATTGTTTCTTAATGGTTTTCAGATCCTTGGTCAGCTCAAATATCAAAATCTAGTGGCTACAAATACTACTTCAGTATGGGGAAAGACAAGAAACCTCGAAGTGAATACTACATTCCGGAAGAGGCCAGTTTGGATATGATGAGTGGTTACGCTGGAAGAATTATGTGGTCTTGGGATCTAGCGGCCAGCGCCATATTAGAGGGCATTTCCAATCAAGAAGTAACAATAGCTGGTGTAGAGGAATACATAAGTCACAACATCAAAAGATAATGAATCAAGAGTGTAAATCAATAGGTCTTAAGTAAATTAATGAGTTTGCTCTATGCTAATCTGATGATTTAATTCACTGAAATAAAACTTTTATACAAACTTGATTCTATACCTTTATCCTATTTTACTTTTTTGTAGAATAAAATTCTTCGGTAGGTATAATTAATCCATATTATAGGTACTATTTATATTATCTTACTTAGATACATCACGGGCACGGTAGGAATAGTAGGTAGATAGAGAAATGATGAGTCTCAATGACCTACTTACTATATAGACTTCACGATTATTTATACATAAATTGTGGGACCGAACATCTGTTCCTACTTACGATTTGATTTCCAACATTGTATATGTAGGACGTCTTAGGAATCAATAGATAGTGGGCCAATAAAATGGTCTACCAGTTTTGGCAAAAGTTTCTGTGAGATGTAATGATTGTTAGGGTTGACTTTTCTAACATAATTTAACCGACGTACAACTATGACGTACAAACGAATCTCAACAGTGTGGTAGACCACATTTTTGACTGACTGTACCTTACCTACCACGGAGCAAATACAAATAAAATGCTCTATATCTGCTGTGTCTAGACACAGCAGATATAGAGCATTTTATTTGAGGCTAGCCTCGACAGCTCAAAGCTTGTGTTACGGGCCCTACCTACTATACAGGGCGTCCCAAAGTTATGGGCCATGAAGGGGAAGTACCTTAAATATCGTAGATAGTGAATTTTGCTCAAAGAAGACTTCATTTTATTTTTAAAAGTTAGTAATTCTGCATTCATAGATTTTCTAAAAATTACTTGCTTTATCTGGGAATCGAACCGACTTACATGTGGAAAAAAATACTCTAATTTTATGATACCAATCGAAAGAATAGCTAAAAAATAATAACTCTGCTTAAGTAACATAGTATTTTAAAAGAAAGTAACAACATAAAATAATTGAGTCAAGGTCAAATGATCACATATCACATCGAGTGTTCACCATAAAATGATTAGAAAATCAACAGGCAGCCGGGTCACAAGAAGATTGGCGATTTGCTTAAGACAAGAGGGATCACATTTTGAGCATTTAATTAATTCATTTACAAAAAAAAAATTTCATGTTTTTTATTTGATTAAAATAATTAATTTCACGTTGTTCCTTTCTTTTAAAATACTATGTTACTTAAGCAGAGTTATTATTTTTTAGCTATTCTTTCGATTGGTATCATAAAAGTAGAGTAATTTTTTTTCCACATGTAAGTCGGTTCGATTCCCAGACAAAGCAAGTAATTCTAAAAAAATCTATGAATGCAGAATTACTAACTTTTAAAAATAAAATGAAGTCTTCTTTGAGCAAAATTCACTATCTACGATATTTAAGGTACTTCCCCTTCATGGCCCATAACTTTGGGACACCCTGTATATCTATCTTCCTACTTAATGTAATATAATATAGAATGTAGTGTCCCACTTCTGGGCAAAGGCCTCTCCCAGATCCCTCCACGACTCTCTCCTGTGCCAGTTGGACACACTTCTTATCGAATGCATCCAGTTCGTAGCACCATTGTTTCCTTGGTCTACCGCGACACCTTTTACTGTTGGGACTCCATTCAGTGGCTTTTTTCGCCCACAGGTCTTCATGCGGCAGACTTGACCCAACCAGCTCCATACATATAATATTTTGTACATCATAGATATGTAAATATTTTTATTATACATAGATAACAGCTATTCGGGACAAATATTTGCAGCTCATACAAATTTTGGCCCGAGGCGGGAATAGATCACACTTAGGTACCTACCTCATATTCGAGAGCAGAGCTCTGGGCGCGTTTACATTAAAGTCGAGTCTTGGAATAACCTTGTACAGAGAACAAGGCCATATTTTTTTTTAGAAGTTAGGTACCTATACCAACAGGAAGTCTAACTATTTTAGCTATAATGCATTTAAGAGATGCACCACAAAATAACCTTGGTGGTAGTAAAATAAGTAGGTAGGTATAATGTGAGAGATAAGTACTACTAATCACTTAATGATAAAAACCTGTTGGGTCCTAATATTGGTTACAGGTCTCCCACTTAGTATAAATTTTAAAGGAAATAAAAATACATTTTAGGTACATACAGCCATTTCTGTATTAAACTTGAACATGCTGAATGTTTCATCATAATTATTACCTACCACATGTCAAAAAAATTGAAGTTTTGTAACTAAAACTTGGTCCATACTCTAATTAAATTCATGTATCAAAAACCGGAACACAACATGTTACTCATTATAATTAAATTTAAAACTATTTGGGTAGTGTCTTTGTCACTGCAGATATTGATTCACTAGGTCTCAGTTGATTTCCTTGACATAAGCATCGAGCTCAGCATCTAGCTGTTCTGCAGTGGGTGTAGGTTTTTTGCCTCTGCCTGCTCCAGCAGCTCCACGGCCGCGGCGCGCGCCACCACCTCGGGGACCATCTCGACCGCCACCTTGATTTCTGCCAGTACCTACAAGAACAAACAGTTATAAAACAACTATTTCATAACAATTACAGAATATATGCAATTATGAAGTGCTCAGTCCATACCTCTATTTATGTTTCTCCTGACTGCACCACCCCTTCCACCTCCCAAGCGACCTCTATCTTCAATCCGTAGGTTACTTAGACTGATTTCTGATGTAGCCAGCTGAATGTTCATTGCACGCCCATCCAAGGGCACTCCATTGTACTGTTTCATGGCCTTCAATGCATCAGCTTTTCTATCAAATACAACATCAGCAGTACCTGGCAAAAACAATTCTTGTTGTAATACATAATTAAAAGCAAAGGAGTAAAATAACATAGTATTTATTATAACTTACCTAAGGACCTCCCAGATCTATCATAGTGAACAGCAGCACTCTTCAAATTACCAAATTCAGAGAATAGTTCTTGAATATCTGAGTCTGAGACCCCAAAGTCTAAATTGGAGACAAGTAATTTTGTAGGCCCAGTGGATACAGCACCACCACTTCGTAGAGCTTTCCTTTCTCCAAAGTCATTGAACATGTCATGTTTCCAAGCGCTGTTTACATCTCCCTGAAATAGGTTGTCCTTCAAAGAGCTTGCCATCAGCCACTGTGAGCTACGGACCTCTGCTGCTTTGATTAAAACACTCAAGGCTAAAGAAGGATATTAAAATTGCCACATGACATAATCTTTCACATTTAATTACAAATCGTAAGAAAAATTCATCATTTGTAACAAATAGAATAAAATTTGTAAACCAGTTCATTATGTTTCATGTCACTATTTCACAACACTTAACACAAACATAATGGTCCCAAAGTGAAATATTTGTTGAGACCACAGTGGACGCTTGCAGCTGAAGAACCGCAAACAGCTTCATGCCACAGAGCCTCCATTAGAACCCCATTGGTGCAGCCTCAGGAAACCAGCATCCATATGATGAAGTGCCTACTGACTTAGGGGAGTGCATCCCTATTATATATTTATTCATATCCCCACGATGATGTGAAGAAACCAGTGTGATGCCATCCAATATGCATCAAAATATTGTGACAGTGCCACACACAAGTGGGTAACTAGATAACTAGAATGAAGGCTAGGTAAGTGAAGCTGAAAATAGAATGCGCCTGAACACATCCCCGAAATTGTGTCATTTATAACACCCACATCGCTTGAATTTCTATGAAACTTTGCAGCCAGAAATATTGTTTTGTGATGCGTCATATTCCACAGCGTTTGTCCGCCATTTGCAAATGTAGTATCATGTAATTATTGGATTTACCCTGTTGTAATTAGGCTTAGCAATGCCACCCTGATTTCTGCCACGCAAAACGCCTCCTCCACTGCCGCCTGAACGGCCGTTGCGGAATCCACCGCCACCGCCACCTCCTCGGCCAGCTTTTCTGTTGGTATCAAACTTTCGTCCAGCTCCACCACCTCTGCCTCCTTTTTTACTTGCTTTAATGATATCGTCCAAAGCCATCTCAATTTTGTCAACCATTTTATCGCTTTAGGTATACAGATTACTTATTTTAAAACTTTTTGGTTAGATCCACAAATAAATCTCTAAATTATGGATTTATCTTCCACGTTTACAACAGGGGATGAACAAAGAATGATTTCAATGAAACAAAATGGCGGAGTGACGGACGGAGTGCGGTGCGGAATATAATTTAGAGACAGCTTAGAGTTTGGGGGCGTCACGCCTCTGTAGTCTATGTCTACGATTACGATGGGATGGAGATGGCAATTCCAGTATGAAACAAGTCTGGCCAAGATAAGAAATTGAGTTTATAACTCTGAAATAGATTTAACCACAAAAAAGTAAATAAGTTTTACCAAGGAGCAACGAACTATTTACTTCGTTTTCTTTCTCAAACTCAAACGTTATTTTATTTTGTTTTCACAAAGAAAAATTAAAAAGCCTTGTTTTCTCAATTTTGTGGTTTTATATAAAATTAGAATGGCACTCAACAGATTTATGCATCCTCGAAATATCTATAAAACTCCACCAAACTTTGAAAAGCTTACAAATTCTTTTAAAGAGTTTTCTACAATTGCTAAAATGGGAAGTATTGTAATTTTTCTGACTATAGCATATGTATAATGTACTAATTGTTATTTAAATTCTATCACTATAGCTATTTTCATGTATTACTAATTTTACAGGATGCTAAGGGTAAAGTTACAATTGATTTCAAAGATCCACAATCACTTCGAGTTCTAACAAAATGCTTATTGAAGGCTGACTTTAATTTGGATGTAGAAATACCTGAAGACAGATTAGTCCCAACTTTGCCATTGAGGTTAAACTATGTCCTGTGGATTGAAGATCTTATGGTTGCTATTGGAAAAAATAGTGATGTGCGAGGGATTGATATAGGTATTTATAGATATTTTCAAATTTCATATATTCAATTTTACCACAAAATTACAATATGCTTATATTATCCAGGAACTGGAGCATGTGCCATCTACCCGTTGCTGGCTGCAGTTAGAAACAAATGGTTCATGATAGGAACAGAAATGGATGCAGTAAGCTTGAAAGTAGCACAAGATAATGTGGATAGAAATAATCTACAGGAGCTTATTCAAAGTAAGGCTGGTTAAACATAGTTTTCTATTTGTTATTGGTATTCTGAACAGTCCTTAAATTTAAAGTTCCTTAAATTTATAACTTAGATTGTTATATTATTAAAAAATCTTATATAATTAAGCCTAAGCATTTTTTTTTATTTACAGTCAAAAGCAATGAAGGTCCTACTTTAGTTGAGAATCTGTTCGATGAAGATAAATCAGAGGTGTATGAATTCTGCATGTGCAATCCACCATTCTACAGTAATCTTCAGGAGCTCTGTGAATCTCGTAGTCCAGCCCGGTAATAATACAATAAACAACATACAAATGCTTAATTTTACAAACCCATTTATTAAAATTACTGCACTTTTGTTTCAGACTTCCACCCAAAAATGGTTTTACAGGATCTGTTCATGAACTTATTACAGAAGGTGGTGAATTAGAATTCTGTAGGAAACTTATCACTGAGAGTAAAAATTCCAAATCTAATATTATGTTAGTTTTATTCTAAAGATAATCTTTGTATTTGGGTGGGATTATGGGACTTTAAGGTGTTTCATATTTATGTTTGTTTTCAGCATATTTACAACAATGATTGGTCACAAGTATAACTTATCTGAGTTATTACAAGATCTAAAAGCTGACGGTATCAAGCATACACACACTGAATTTTGTCAAGGCAGAGTCACAAGATGGGGTTTAGCATGGACTTTTGAAGATCATGACATTTACAAAATGAGTAAGTTCAATTTTTATTGATAAATAAGTATTACTTTTAATGAACTTCAAAGCCACCAATTTAATTGATTGATCTCTACAATTCTTATATTATCTTACAGTTCCACCCAGAGAGAAACCTCGCAAAAGAAATGTTCCTATAACACAGACATTGCCAACAATAGCAGGCTGTGAAAGCTTGGAAAATTCATTTAACAAACTCAAGTTAATCTTTAGTGAACTAAAGATAAATTTTAGAGTTCTTAATAAATCCAAAAGCCATATAATATTGGATGTTGTTGCCTATAACAACACTTGGTCAAACCAAAGACGCAAGAAAAGACAACTTAAGAGAATAGAAGAAGCAGCTGCAAAGAAATCAAAACCAGATGAGGGAGGTTGTGAGAGAAAATCAAATGACAGTGTATTGGCATCTCCTAATATACCTCACAGTCTAGGGTTAAATGAGGGAACTTCATCAGATGACTTAGCAAAGCCTGAATTAGTCAAAGCTTCCAGTGAGTGTACAGAAACACTTGATTCAAAGAAAGAAGTGAAGTCTTGTGAACTGGATAGGCATAATATTTCAAACTCAGAAATTAGCTGTCACAGCTCTGAAGAAATAGATCCTTTAATCCAAAGTTTTGTAAAGATATTTAAAAAAGAAAACAACATTATTCTGGAATCAGAATTAGTTGCTGGAACTGGTGGAAAAGAAAGCCTACATCAGATTATTCAGTATATTAAAAACAATTGGAAATATTATCTGTTTCATTCTGTAACTACCTGGCTACAGGCTACCTCCATACAATTTCTACTTATGTTATAAATCCGAAAGTAGCTCCGTCTGTATTTTACGTTTTCATGCCAAAAATAGGTACTGAACCAATTTTAAATAGAAAGTGTGTGATAGATGTGCGAGTAAACTTGTGGCTCAACGAGCTTTAAAGCTGGTGTGTCACCGTAAGTTACGTGAACTTATACAAACGTAAAAGTTCGTCGAGCCACACGTTCGAGATCTTACTAGCACGTCTATCAACCACTTTGCTGTAGGTAGTGAATCACTATAGCAAAGTGGTTGATAGTTCATACCTTACCTACTTCTTCGTCGTGCCACGGGATTAAGGTCGACTCACGCTAGACCGTGTCGGGTCCGAGCCGAGTGTCGGCCGTAGCACGGTCACCGAGCCGGTTACGTGTCTAAAATTACAAAGACGGCCCGCGACGTGTCGGGTCCGAGCCGAGTGTCGGCCGTAGCACGGTCACCGAGCCGGTTCCGTGCATGAGCACTGTATAGCATCACTACCGACTGCTCGGGCGTAGCTCGGCGGCGCTGTATTCATGCAACGGGCCGTGGCCGAGCCGAAGCGGGACCGAGTTGTTTCCGAGCGATGTCCGTTGCTCGGGCGTCACTCGGTTGCCGCTCGGTATAACGTGAGTGGGTTCATACAAAATATAATGTAATATTAGTTGACCGTGCTACGGCCGACACTCGGCTCGGACCCGACACGGTCTAGCGTGAGTCGAACTTTAACGTAACGGTTGACAAATAGATAAACTCCTTAAAATTTTCACACAGAAATAATACCAGCCAGCGCTTTTATTATACATAATGAGCTTGGAAGGTCTTTGTTTTTCCGAAAAATAAAAGAAATACATACACTTATGAATTAAATTTTATTTTGTGATACCTCAGTCAGTGGAATGTGCTAAATTTTTACAATACAAACTTATTTACCTAAATATGGAAGTAGAATCACTACCCGCTGCACCGATTTCTGATACTGTATCTGCAAAAGCTGAAGAAGAACAGAGCTCTTCAGCAATTGAAACTCCTGTTCAACCAATATCAACAGAGGTTGTCGATCAAGATGCGAGCTCTGTGCCGACACCAACTCAAACTACAGCAAAAGAACCTCTGAAACCGTCTCCTAAAAAACCCAAGAAACGAAAACCTAGAGTTCCGCGGGACGTTACCGCACCAAGGCAGCCTCTGACAGGTATTGTTTACATTAATAGTAATAGGTACACACTGCATTATTCTAAGAATATATTCATTTATTATTTGAAACGTATTTTTTCAGGTTACGTCAGGTTTTTGAATGAACGGCGTGACCAGCTTAGAGCAGCCCAGCCTGAACTGGGCTTTGCAGAAATAACTAGAGAGTTAGCCAGTGAATGGAGTAAACTGCCTGTAGAAGAGAAAAAGCAATATTTAGATGCAGCTGAGCAAGACAAAGAACGGTAAATACAATAAAATAAATGTATAATTTCAAAGCATCAATCTCATGAATGATTTACTGTTTTAGATATATTCATGAATGGGCTGCATATAAAAAAACTGACTCCTACAAAGAGTTCCGAAAGCAGCAGTTAGATCAAAAAGATGCAATAGCTCCAAAGAAGGTGAAGCAAAACACAGAGGCTCCTACTGCTCCAGGTGTGTTTACGTAATTCATTGTTATACATACATTTTAATTAATCAGTTAACAAATAAGTGTTAATAACTGTTACCTATTCCACAGTTGCTGAAAAACCTTTAGAGCCAGGTTCAACAGTAGGTGCTACAGTGAATGTCCCACTCATAAACCAACCAAGACAGCAAACCCCACCAAGACCTAGACCTTGTATTACACCAGCTTCGGTAAATTTAAATTGAATATTTTGTTACTTTTTAACATAATGTATCACTATCAAAAAATATGTAACTTATGATAAATAATTAATTTCCAGGGAGAGGAGTTTGCTGGTGAAACAGATATACCTATATTCACGGAACAATTTCTGCAGCATAATAAAGTGAGAGAATCTGAATTGAAGCAGTTAAGAAAAGCCAACTCAGATTACGAACAGCAGGTAATCTATAAATAGTTGCTCTTTGGTTATAAATATTTCTATTTGTTTTGGGCTAAGATACTTCCTCGTGTTTTATGAATTAACAGCATAATGCCCATGCTGCATAAAAGTGCCGTTTTTTTATTTATTTATTTAATATTAGGAAAACTAACAGCACAATCCATATAATATATAAAATAACTAGTTACACAAGGCTAATAAAAAGTTTTCACGATTATTGTTTATTCAATAACTTGATGATAATATTGGTACCTACTTTTAATTTCATTATGATGTTTTAACAGACCTATAGAAAATGTTTTGACAAACGGACGAATTTGCGATGCACTATATGCGCACGTACATAGTTTTGGCCGGGAGGAAAGTAACGGTAGAAATCCATTTACAATTTGCATTTTTTGCTCAAACCAACTTAACTAAAAATGAGGGATTTACGATGAAGTTAATTAAGCAATTGATCATTAAATTCCAGAATGCAATTTTGCAAAGGCATGCAGAAGAAGTAAGTGGTGCGACCTCGAAGCTTCGAGCGGAGACAACAGCCGCCGCGGAACGCACTGCAGAATTAATGACTCACAGAAGAGCATTAGTGGCACTGTTAGTTCAAGCACTGCATTCTGTGGCTATTCCAGGTAAAATATTTTTTTAAATACTTATTCGTAACAATTCGAAAATATTTAAGTGAAATAATAATTTAAATCAAACTAGATACCTACCTACTCAGTTCATAGCAAAACTCTCAAAACTTTGTTTTTTTGTTTAATACTATAAATAAGGCATAACTTTCTTAACACCAAGTGATTACCTTTTTTATGGTGTGTGTACTAAATCACCACTTGGTATTCTTTGTTACTGTTACATAAAACTATGTTTTGGTATTTACTTAATTGCAGGTGGACCTACAGGACCTACTGAAACTAACATAGAAGAATACATGGAAAAACTTAGTCAGCTAGCTGTAGAAAACAAAAATAATCCAGTGGTAAAGCAAGCTAGAGATATTCTCACCAAAGTTGAACTGCCAACTGAAAGAATCACATGCTAAGTTGAAAAATATGATCATAACAAATTGCAAATGGGTGCCATGATTGCACAAGTTTAATAGTATTAAAATATTATTTAAGTAATAAATGTGTGGATGTAGGCAAATAACAGTTTTATTTACGTCCAGATACTATATTTTTACAGTATGTTTATTATAAACATTTTATGTAGGTATTTATACATGTTGTATACAGATCCCTCCTTAATTGCATCTAACTTTAACTGCTATACTCAACACTTACACTTGTTACTAAGTAAAATATGTTACATATTAAGATGAATCGATCCCTATTCATATTAAATATGAATGGGGATAAATTCTAAATTAAAAGCCAGACACAAAGTGAGTATAATACCTAATCTGGCTCCAGGAGAAATTATAAACTAAATCAGTCTCCTAGAAATATAGCAAACCAGTCCTTAGTTATCTGGCTCATCAATTAGTTTATCATCATCATCATCTAACATCTCATTGTCTTCTTTATTTTCTTCTTTACCATTATCCACTGTGTCATCAAATTCATGTAGTTTCTTTCTCCATATTTTGATAAGCATATCCCAGGATCTACGACTGTACTTTATGTACTTGTCAGGGGTTTTAGGATGCTCCTTTGAACGTTGGTCTCTGTAATGAAATAAATTAAAAATTACCTAAGCCATAAGAGATAATAAAGTATTAAGTAGTTCCTTAGATAAATATGGTAAACCAAGTTCTTCTGATATTAAATCTTGTATAATTTTAATTTAAGTACAGGTATTTTTATCTTACTCTGGTATTTGTTGTGTGTAACGGGTATATCCCACAGTATTTTTTCCATAATCAATTTGTTTCTGTCTCCTTAGTAATAAATCTTGGTTGGTTTCTAGTTCAACTACTTTTTTTGGTTTCCTGCAAAAATTAATTATAAAAGGTATAAACTTAACATTAACATTATAACATACCTATGGAATAGGGTTTATTTATACAAACTTTAGGTCTTGATTGGGTTTTGACTTCTTCTTTCGATTTGTGGAACTTTCCGAACTTTCTCGACTGCTAGTTCGACTGTTTGATGCCATATTTTCAGTGTGTTCTTTTTCACCTACAGATCATTTAAATGTGTTTTACTATAATATAGTAGAAAGCAGCAGAAGGAATTTTTAGGTATGGAAACATAAATAAGACAGGCATTAGAGGTAATAAAAACTAGATTACCATTTCCAGCTTGTTGATTCCAAGTTCTTTTGCTATATCTACTCATTATATTTGCTGGGTTATCTGAAAATAAAATAACTAGTAAAAATGTGAAGATACTTACAACAAATTGCGGAGCTTGTTTGGATGAGTTATTTATTCAAGTGATTTCCACATGATACAGAACTTCAATGCTATGGAGATTTAGTTTGAATACAACATGCTGTAAGACGTGTAAAACATTTAGTCAGTAGATAAAATTTCAAGTCATTTATTATCTGTCTTATTACCTTGCCTATTTAAAGATAGTGTTATGTATTTTATGTATAAGATATAACACTGAACCTAGGTACTCGTACCTTGATTTACACAAAATATGCACAACTAGGGAAAACCAACGCCGAGCAACAAGCGGCAACAAAATAAAGTTGAAAAAAAGCCGCCTCCTATAGCTTTTAGCAAGTATGCTATTTAACCGTTTTCCAGCAAATGGGTTATCTGTGCTTATTTTATTTACTTTTTACATTTCATGCATAATCACATGTTTTTTAATAAAACTAATAAGTTATATACAAATATATAAGTTAAATGCACACAATATAACTTAACTTATTTTATAAAAGACTAATTAACTAATAAGGCGGCGCACAGGGCCGCCGAATCCTTTGATTAGTGGCCGTGACCCGACTCAAACTGTCAACCTTATTTATGAGGTTAAATAGCTTCGTACTAGAAAACTTACCATGTTCCTAGTAAAACTATTTACGAAATAGTAACAAAAACGGAATATTTTTTGTTTCCTTACCGATATTTGGGACAAATTACTTTTTTTTCTCAATGTGATCAAACAAAGCCCAGATCATGGTGATTATTTTATACATCTAGTTTTATAAAAAAAATAGATATGAGCCTCTTTCACAGCTTTAAATTTATTTACAGGGAGATATGGAAATCGACGAGGCCCTGGCCTCATTAGAAATGTTGATGTCGGAATTCTTTGCTCCCACAACGAATAACTATAGGAAAAGAGAAATAGAAAGTATGTTAGAGAACTTTTCTAACAGGAGAGATTCATGGAAGCATTGTTTATTATTTCTTCAAAAATCACAAAATCAATATGTTTTGATGTTTACCCTGACTACATTGGAGGTAAATCTGGTTTAAATTAAAATGTTAACTCATGTACATAAAATTCAACATTTGTAGCTAGTTAATGGTTAGATATGTTATGTAGTAAGTTTATATTTTTAGAACATTATCAATAGACAATGGATCAGTTTATTAGACAATGAAAAAACAGAAATAAGACTAACACTTTGGAATGAACTAATGGTAAAGCATGAAGTAACTGCCTACTTCATAAGGAACAAGTTAGCTGCCCTCATGGTATCAATTGCAAGATATGACTGGCCTCACTTGTATAGTGACTTCTTTGAAAATATTGTGGAGGTTGGTATTTATTTTATTATCTCTGATTTGAAATCTTGAACTGGGATAAGGGATTTACCTAATAAATGTTTGATTTGTACAGTTAATTAGGTGTGAAGGGCGGAAATGTCTGCTAGGTCTCATACTGGCTCAAGCAGCTAGTGAGGAGCTGGGTGCGGCCCGTGACACTGGAGTACTTTTGCCATCAGCCAGAAGACTACAGCTTGAACGACTCATGCTCAAAGGCATGCCACAAATGCTGACTGCTTTAAATGGTAAATACAAATTAGAATTAACAGGATTATATAGTATTTTCTGAACTACAAAAACAACATTTGTAAACAAAACTGTTATTTTCAGCAATATTAGAAAAGAATGCTCAAAAGGAAGGACAATCAAACCCTCCGCCTTCTCCTACCAATGGTGCACCACAAACCTCTGCCTTACCTGATTTATTGGCAAATGCTCATGATGTACAAAGTGTGGACAAGTAAGAAAGTTTCTGTACTCATTAATTAGGGTAATCTTGGTAAGAAAGGTTATTATAAATCTTCAGATTATTTAAATGATAATAATGCACAAGAATCAATCAATCATTTTTTATTTACTTATATTTAATTTGTTGCAGAGCTTTGAATAATGAAATAATAGTCAAATGCCTGACAACACTTCAGCATTTATTCTCCTGGTTGCCCCTTTCCTCTCACGTGCCACCCTCACTAGTCACCACTGTATTCTTCTGGGGCAGCATAGCCACACAAACACAGGTATGATTCACATAGTATAGAAATAAATAATAATAATAAATAATAAATATTGCTGGACAATTTTTACACAGCGACATCTAGCCCCGTGGTAAGCTCGAAGCTTGTGTTACGGGTGCTAGATTTCTGATATACTTAATATAGTATACATACATAGATAGATATTTTTTTATTATACATATATATATAACACCCAGACACCCGGAACAAATATTTGCAGATCATACAAATCGTTGTTCCGAGGCGGGAATCGAACCCGCAAATTCGAAAATTCGCGAGAAATTCTTCTTTATTTTTGTTTTGTACAGTTTTCCTTCCTATTACTTAGTCATTTATAACTTTAATAGATTGTTTTAATATTGTGTTAAATAATTTATTCCTTATTGAAGAAAAAATATTTAGTTATTATATAATAAAACATTTTGCTAAAACAAAACTTTGATGGAATCTTCTAATTAATTCCATAATTATATAATTACGAAAACTATATAAAAAGTGAGTTCAAAAATGTCACGCGGGAGAGAATTATAATAATTTTATTGACTTGTCCAAGTGCACTTTCAGGATTCCATGGAAATAAATGACAAATCTTTAAAAACATGTTTAAAATCAGCCTGTGGTGTCCCATTGTAGGGCATAGGCCTCCCCCATGTCCTTCCATAAAATAACTTTAAAATACAAATATTATTGAGTATTTTTATTCTATGTATAATAAAACTAGCCGACCGCCAATAGCTTCGCTTTTTTTTCATAAAATATAGCCTATAACCTTCCTCGATTAATGGACAATCCAACACTGAAAGAATTTTTTAGATATAGATAAGGTTCCTCTATCCTGTAGAGTACAGAAGCAGCCCTGGCCGGTCTGGGCGGCGTGTGCGAGCTGCTGTACCGGCGGTACGCGCCGCCGTCGTCGGCCGCCACCGCGCTGCGCCTGCACCACTGCGCGCTGCGCCTGCTGCGACATCTCACGCACCACGCGCAACTACTCACGCATGCGCCGCAAGAGTATGTATCATACAAATTAATACTAGATGAAAACCCGGCTTCGCTCGGGTGAAATTTGACGAAATTGTCCATAATCCGATTTTTTAAATGTTTTGTTATTCATATAAGGTTTCGATCGAGTCTACAGTCTACCATACCCCTTGACGAAAATATTAATCCAGCAATCAATCTTCTTATTATTACACATTAATATAATTTTTATTACATATAGACTACCCAGAAGCCAGAACAAATATAATAAATAAAAAATATTAATTTTATAACTCAAGAACGACGGGGCCGATTTAGGTGCTTTTGGTTTTAAAATAGTTGTTGCAGCCCAAGGAAGTTTTAAAAGATAAGAAATAATGGGAATAAACCGGGCAAAGCTAGTAAAATATGTTTAATTAAGATCTTTATTTATTAAAAGAAACAAACATTTACATCTATGGTAGACAATCTTTCTCTATTAGAAGTTAATTATGATAGGTATTGCGAAACCTGTGCTAACTTGTCTCTTTTCTTTCAGCTATCTTATAAAGCTGTCGGAATTCTTAAAGCTGTTTGTATCGTTGCATTTCAAGAGGTTAGAAGCTGAACCAGAGTTTGATGCCATAGAATTTTTGTCTTATCTATTCCAGTACACATTCCAGGTAAGAAAATAATGTAGAATCTCAACATATAAAACCACAATTAAAAACTAAACTAAAAGAATATTATATTTATGACAGGAAAATCATTAAATGAGCCAATGTAATTATACTTATAAACCTTCCTCTTGTATCACTTCTAAATTAAAAAAAACCGCATTCAAATCCGTAGCGTAGTTTTAAAGATTGATGCATATATACCGACGGCAGTATTGTACTAGGTACAAAATATTAGAAAACTTAGTGGATCGTCAATGTTGTATAACATATTATTTTAATTGTTTGTTTTTAGGTGCCTACTTGCGCTATATTTATTAACTGCTTAGATATATGGACTCAGTTTATTGACATTCTAAAGCCCGAAGATACAGCGAAGTAAGTAATATTTTATAAAAATATACAGCAATTAAATAATGTTACAGAGACATATTATTTTAAGTGAATGTGTTTCAGGTATTGGGAGGCACTCCAAGCTTTAGTTAACGGCATTTTAAACAAAATACAATTCCAACATAATAAAGCTCAGTTGCAACATCTGGACAATGATGTTTGTGATGATGATGTAAGTTCATTATATAATATTTAATACACATAAAATACTCATAATACTCATTTATTCATCTTTTAACTTATATAGCACATCTAGAATTGTAAAATAAAAAAAAACGTGACGATTTTTTTTTAATTTTAAGTACATTTGAATGCCTATTTATATTTTCTTATCTCCTTTCAGGGTGAAACTGAATGGCAAACATTCCTGAAACATTGCATTGAGTGCATAGCTCATGTTGCAGATTTAGCTCCTTTGGATGTTTTTACGTTAGTTGTGAGTATCATACAGCAGTCAAAGTAAATACATTTATCTCATAAAAAACAAAGACTTTCAGTTAAGCTAAGCTTAAATAAATGTAAATTATATTTTTTGAAGATTAACCTCTGATGAGCCTCATGCTGACGGTAATATTACCTTACTATAAAGTTCAAGCTCAAGTTTATTTACATTCAGTTACAAGTCATACAGTGAAACAATTCAATTTTAATTAATTCCAATATACATAAAAAAAATAAACAGTTAGCAAATTATAATGAATCAGCTCGGCCGTACTTAGAGTCCTTTACATTAATGAATTTATGACATTAAAATCATCTTGAGGTATTTCACACTCTTTTCTGGAGTCTGTCCAAATCCCCAAAACTCCGCCCCGTACCTACATAAGAACCGAGTGGACTGTTGCGAAATAAATATTTCTCACCATAGCTGTGTAAAGGGTTGCATGGAGACGCCACAAAGCGTAGCAGGATAGGCTGACCTTAGGACACACTCCATCGATGTGTGCCTCGGTTAAACTTCGTTCTAGTGTAAAACCAAGAAATAAGTTATGGTTCCGTACTCGAAGCTTAAAAACAAAACTCTACTTTACTAGCCCTCCGCTGTAATGGTAATGTTGTAAAAATAATCGATTTACTTTGCTTAACAGCTAGAGAGATGGCAATGCCTAGCGGGCGTTCACGCGCGGGCGTCCGGTCGGTCGAGCGGCGTGGCCGGCGCCGGCGGAGAGGGCGAGAGGCTGCTGGCCGCGCTGTTGGACCTGGCGACCTTGACGCGAGTGCTGGGCCGCCTCGCGCCCTCCTTACTGGCAGGTGAGTAGTAGTAGTAGTAGTAGCTAGAGATGTTGCAAATAGTCAAACGCCGTGGCCGGTTACATATAATATTATCTATCACCCCTTTTTACGTTTCCAATGCTGGGACACAGGGACTTTTCTCTTCACGAGAGATGCCCGCTTACTCGCTAAGTACAGGTTGGTAATAGTCACATGTTCTTCAAATTTTTGAAAGTTTTTAGAACATAATGCCGGTTTCCTCGCTACGTTTGCCTGCATGTTTTTTTTTTCAATAAAATTTACGTGGTGTGGCGTGGTTTGATTTCCATCGGAATAAAAGTCTATTGTGCTTCCACATAGCCACTTAGCGGGGGCTGGTTATTGAACTTGAATTGTCAGTGTTCGACCCGTACAAAGGTCCTCAACACAGTGATTAATGGTAGTTTTGTTACAGACGGTACCGGCGGGCAGGCCTCGCGCGCGCTGGCCCTCGGCGTGGGCGGCACCGTGGTGGAGCGCGTGGCGGCGGCCCTCGGCGGCGCCGCGCTCACCCGCCCGCACCGCGCCGCCGCCGCGCCGCACGCACACGCGCACGTGCAGGTGTAAGTACACAGGGCACATGTACAACATGTGCTGGTGTAAATATACATACCTACACTTAACACGCAGACCACTATTCTGAGACCAAACGCCTTTATTTCTTTCTTTCTGACAGCATAGACAGAAAAAATCAAGAATAAGACTAGGTTTTTGACATGAAGAACTTCACCTTGAAATAAATAAGTATATTTCCTTTTATTTCAGAAAACATTTCTCTATTACTGAAAGTTACCAATAAGAAAGTATTCTCTTCTTTACACATTATTATTTTCACTACTCCATTCCATTGTGTCCAAACGTTTAGTACATAATTTCAAGACGGACAAACAATTAAAATTTACATTACATGGTTATGTAACATTCCATATCTTCATGTCCAAGTTAATCTTTGTGATTGGACAAAATCTGAATCAATCAATAAATTTCCAGGCACGCGGAAATGTTCGCGTGTATGGGCGCGTGGTGCTGCTACGCCAGCGAGTGCGGCGTGCCGGTGCACACCATGGAGGGGCTCTTCTCGTCCGCCGTGCCGTTCCTCTTGCCTCACGAGATTTCTGTAGGTATCCTATTGTATAATAAAGAGGATACAAAATTAAAACCAAGTTTCTGTTTATTGATTAAGAATTATTTTTCATTTACTGAGCGTCTTTAAATATAAGTTATTTTGTTTATTAGGAACCACCATTACTCTGCCACGCCGCGGCGCACCTTCTCCTGAGTCTATCGAAGAACGTGAAATTCTCGAGCGATCCAGTCACGCTCGTCGGCGACCTCTACAGTCACGCGCAGAGGTCTCTGCATTACTTGGAACCAAAGGTACGATACTGAGAGCTGTTTGTGTCATGACGAACCCGCAGATAGTATAGTCGGAACTAATACCTAAAATGCATATTTATTTATTTTTACTTCATAAAAAGGAGCATATTATAGCTGAACTCACGCAGCGATATCAGTTATCACTCATTGGTTGCTTGACTGAGGCTCGTGATTGGCGGAGCGCGCCTGTCAATTGCAACTGCACACCGCGCGTTCCGTTTCACGTAACTAAGCGGTGATTAATGGTAACGCTTTGTCTAAGTGCGTAATTGTTTTGTTAGTTTTAATATACAATTAAAATAAATTTATTAGAGAACTCGTAGTGCCTATATAAACCTAACGCTACCTGACGCTACTAAGTACTAACCATGTTTTTTCACCAATATAATGCTATCTATCTAATTATATTTTATATCCAGACAGGAGGAGTTGTCCGCGAAGCGCTGGTATCGTTGTCCCTGCGTGGAGCGGGGGGCGCGGGGGCCGGCGGGGGGGAGGCGCGGGCGCTGCTGGCGTCGTGGGGCGCGGCCGTGCCCCCCTCCCCCGCCACCGCGCTGCCCCCCCTCACCGCGCTCCTGCACGCCTTCGCGCACGCTCCTACAGCCTCCAAGAAGGTAAATGTTATTGGTGATCTGCGCACCCACTACCACTATGTGGTCACCAGCACTGTTTTACTGCGCTGCTGCACGCTGCCTCCATAAAGTTAAAATTATATTAAGATCGTACCTAAAACATACTTTCGTCTGGTTTCTCTCAGTGATGATCGCCACAGATAGACAAGGCGAAAGTATAATCAAAACATTTGCAAAAAGTTTACAAGATGAGCGATCATGATATAAGATAACTTATATCCAAAAGAAGTCTTCGCAACAACAATGTCGGTCGTCAAACCACCGAGTAGGTATGTGTACCAGATGAGCCGACCCTGTAAGAAGAGGTCTCTTGTATTTTTCTTCAGTAAATAATTTTCACAACTCATTTAGCTTCTACTACTTGTACATAAAAATACATAGATCTGTTTGTGCAGGTGATAGCAGAGGGCGTGTCGCAGAGCGCGGCGGCGGCGCTGCGCATGCTGCCGGAGCGGGCGGGCGCGCCGGCCGAGACCGCCATCACGGACTTCTTCCTGGCGCTGTTCACGGCGCTGCTGCCTCAGCTCGGAGACTTCGCGTACACGGCTATTGATGTCTTCTTGGACGTCGCTCAGAGGTTTGTACTTCATTATCATCTCAGACCGGGTTTCAGCTTCAGATATAGGTAATATATTTGTAACTTTGGTGATCGAATTTTTTAATTTTCAAACAGGTACGTTTTTGAACGCAACGATTTATCTGGCTATTTAGAGGAGGTATTTCTAGATTAATAAAAATGATCAATCTAGAATTTTCCAAGATATTACTTTTTGGGTTTTTATCAAAATCGATCTTTCTAAAAGATTTTCATCCAAGCGCATCGAAATCTTAATGATAATAATCAAATTAATGCGATTTTAATTGATAAATCTTACAAATTAATCAAATCTTTTTAATATAATTGTAATCGGTCATTATCTTTGTATAGATAGATAATAATCAGAATTATCACTGACTTTATCATATCAGAAAATCAGTACCTATCATTTCACTAGACACTTTCGTATATAAAGCGCAGCTAATTAAAATTTGCTTCAAACTGCTGTGGTAAATATTGAAAGGATGTATCGCTTGCTGCTGGTGTGTTCCCTAGCGGCAATGGCTTCGGCCGCCGTGCTCAGCGAGCGGCTGAGTGACGTCAACCAAAACTGCATCAGAGATAATCCCGAACAATGGCGAAACGACAACCTACTCGGCGTATGGTACCGAGTGCGACAGTACACTCTCTTCGGCGGACTCGTCCCAAGCATATCCTGCTCAACCTTCAACTTCACAAGACCATCAGAAGAACGCTTACAACAATACAGAGACAAATACAATGACCCTGACCAGCCCTTCAACATCGACGAAGACCCCGTTCTTATGTTCCGAGGAGCTACTCGGTCAGATAGAACCGACGAAGGCATGGTGATGGGAAACAACATCGCTAAGTTCTACGTCTTGGCACCGGACTCGACTATGAGCCTCGGCTGGGACAACTATAAGGTGGACGCGTTCCGCATGTTGTCGGCCAATTATATAATGTACTCGGAGTGCGCGATGAGGGGCAACTCTAGATGGATCTTGTCGAGGGAGGAGAACCCACCGGAGGACGAGATCGCAGAGCTTCACAAAAACACGCCAGAAATAGCTCGATTGGAGGAATTGAAGTACTGCGCTCCATGTAATTATTGTTAAATTGATGGATAGCTAGTAATGTCATTGTACTGAATTTGGGCTTTCCTGTGTTTATTCAAATAAACTATTTCAATAAATATTTATGAAATAAAAATGTCTATCTTTTTCTCAACTATTGAAGCTAAAAATAGTACCATTGTTAGCCATTCGATTCGGCGATCGGATTAGGATAGCTATTGATTTCGGGATTAATACAGAGCTAAGTACCAACTTAGCTCTGTTTTAATCCCCTCTTCAAGCCAAGGTGAAACATATTCAGGGTTCGCTCACTAACAGATACTGTGCTCAAAAACTGAAGTCAATAAAATTACAGATCATACTAACAAAAGTATAGTCTTCTACAATGTTGCAATCTAATCTCTTTGGCAACTTCTGTGCATTTTATCAAGAAATAAATTATAATTACTTTTAATATTTTACTTAACACAAAAAATCAGATAATGATAACGGAACTCACTTCTTACCTAAAAATTAGTTATAATTAAAATAATCGAATAATGTTAATAGACACAACACAGACTACATTCAAATTCATATATTTACATGCCTGTGTATATCATTTTACTAAGTTGTATTGTCCATCAACAGAGGCGGCGACGAGGTGAGCGCCGAACGCCTGGTGGAGTGCGTGCGGCTGGGCGTGGAGGCGGGCGGCGGCGGCGTGCGCGTGCGGCCCGTGCTGCAGCTGCTGCACGCGCACGTGCTGCCGCGCGCGCAGATCCACGCGCCCGACCTCGCGCGCGCCGCGCACAGCCTGCTCGCCAGGTAACGTGTGTGCTGCAGTACGTTCGAATTTTAAATTTGTGTCTCAATGACTGGAGTTGATGCGCTTCTGTGCTTGCGGCGTTGCCGCTCTTCTGGGGTCATCGGCGCGCATGGCCATAAATGAAACAACTTTTGAATTTCGAAGTTTTGTTTACGGCCAGGCACATTGTGGGTTACGCATTAGGGGGCCAAGACAAATAGAGCATACATAAAATCTTTGCGCCTGGACGGTTATAAATTGGTTCACAGCCTTACACAGTCATCTTATATTACAAACTATCTTCATCATTAGGTAAGTATATTTAAGTCTTGCTCACATTCAAACCGTTATATATTTTTCTGCTTAGTCTAAAAACAAAATGATGGACAAGTCCTCGATAGACGCCTGGATATCTTTTTGATTTTAGTACACAAATATACTCTGATTTTTCATTAAAAATGTTCATAAACCCCAACAAATTTCTTTTGTAACGTTGGTTAGATTTAATAACTACATAGTTGTTCTTAAACCATCATTCTCTCCGCAGTGTACTTATCCATCGCTGGCGGTACTTCTTCCCCAACAAGTGCGCGGAGGAGGAGGCGGCGACGCGCTCGGACGAGCTGCGCGCGGCGCTGGCGGCGCTGGGCCGGGCGCTGCTGATCCCCGACATAGAGCTGTTGAAGCTCAACATAGAGACGCTCGACGTGCTCAATACTAAGTGGAAGTTGTATCATAAGGTAAGCCTAGTCTATTACCGACGCGACTAGGTTTTGAACTCGTGTAAACTAATTTGTTATTTGGCAGATGTTGCCGAATGTCCTTTATTATTTTGCGTTTATTGTAAAAAATCCAAATTCCAAATCAGTCAATGCAGTGGGAGTTAGAGATGCATGGATCAATGCCATTCCATGACAAGTCCAAAAAAAAACTAGTGCACTAACAAATTAAACTTTCTACAGGTTATATTCCGCACGGAGTTCCTAGGCGAGTTCCTTAACGTCCTACTAGGAGGTTTGCTAGAAGGAGGCTGGCGCGCGCTGGCCCGCGAGGAGATCACCGCGGCCGTGCACGGGATGGCCGCCGTGGACTTCTCTGCGTTCCGGCTCGCCTTCCTGCCCTTGTTCCTGAGGCAGCTGCCGGGCTTGGCGCCGCACCACCTGGACCAACTCGCGCAGTTCCCTGCCGATACTGTGAGTTTATAGTGTCCTAGACTAGAAGGTTCTAGTTTAGCAGGTTGTTAGCACGGGAGATACAACGTAACACAATATAACATTTGAAATTTCAACATCGTAACACAATATAACATTTGAAATTTTAACATGAAATAAGTCGCTATTGCCTTTGGATAAGTCATATCAGAAGCGGCGTCATAGCTTTGATAGGTACCTAAAGTAGGTACGGTTGTACTTGTGTCAATTAATACCAAGAGATAAGGTCGAATTTTGATAATGTCTGTATGTGGAGCCACAACAATGCGTCATTTGAACGATGCGAAACCATGTAGAATTTGCATAAATGGAATAGTTTATGATTGTTTGTTTGTTTCAGGATCTACCAACATTTTCTCAAAACATCCAACGGCTCATGAACGATGTAAACTGTTACCGCGCGTACAACTCCCTCGGCGCTGGAGTAGGCATGTCGTAGCATTCAATGGATGTTTAGTCATTCAATAGCGACCCATAGACTAACGTTCATTCCTGCCGGAATGTTCAATCCTTACGGAATGAACGCCAGTGTATTTGCATAGCGAGAAAGAATGACGGTATTATAACACCGTGACCCTTCACGTCGTGTTTTATTTTATCCCGTCGCTTATCTGTACACGGGATAAGCCGGAAGGAATGAACGTTAGTCTATGGGCCGCTATTGCGACCCATAGACTAACGTTCATTCCTGCCGGAATGTTCAATCCTTACGGAATGAACGCCAGTGTATTTGCATAGCGAGAAAGAATGACGGTATTATAACACCGCGACCCTTCACGTCGTGTTTTATTTTATCCCGTCGCTTATCTGTACACGGGATAAGCCGGAAGGAATGAACGTTAGTCTATGGGCCGCTAATAGGTACTATAAATTGATTTTAGGAGAATATTTTAAATATTAGATAGTTTGCTTAAACAGGGTTATAAATACATACTGCAAATATAAATGATTGATAAATATGAAATGGTGGATTCATCCGGTAAAGTGTGGTGAGAGCTTGCCGTATTTTTTTTCATATTTCAGTGAGCTAATTGATGTGGACTATAAAACTTAGCTATGAAAATATTTGTCGAAATATTATTACCAATCAAAATATTATTATCAGGCCCTTATAGAGCTTTAAAAAATTCAAAAGCACTTTGTTAGATCTACTGAGCATACGGCCTTGACAGGCTGGATATAGATGTATGCTCAGTGGATAGTTATGATATACTAATTGGAATAGGAACTGGGAAAACATGCATAGAGAATTTGTATCATAGAAGTCGATTTGTCCCATTTTGGTTTTACAGTATAATCGCAGCAAAGCGCATAACAACTGCCTATTTTGATATATGAAGGTTATCAGTAAATCAATGTAAGTTTCTATTAAGAAGTTTGCTATGTTTCTAGTAGGTCGATTTATTGATCGAAGTCGTAGAATTTTCTGTTTGGCATCCTCACCCTGTGTAGATTGACGACATCCTTATTATTATAAATACTTTATAATATTTATATAGGTAGATAGGTATATACTCATTAAAAAGTTTGTTATGCTGCCATGAGCAGGTTATGATGAGTACAGTAAACGTGATTAAGATAATGAGTCAAATAATTATACAAATGAAGGTAGGTACTTATGCATAACTTGAATGGAAGTTGTTAAGTTAATACATAATATGATTCATAAGGGTCATGTATATTTTATCGTTTTACGAGATGGAACTGGGTTCAATATACTGGTTTGAGGAGGGCTTGGGATGTTTCTGTTCTAAGGTGTGGTCTATTTATAAATTTACTAGATGAAAGTCAGGCTTCGCTCGGGTGAAATTTGAGGAAATTCTCCATAATCCAAATTTTGCGATATACCTATGTTGTCGACTCAAAAATCAATATTTTTTTTGTTTTGTTATTAATATTATAGTTTCGATCGAGTCTACCGTACCGCTTGACGAAATTATTAATATAGAAAGGTATATAATATACATACCTTGTGCCATCTTTTGGTTAGTAGTAGCCACAGTAATCTTATTTGATTGTTGCGTGTAATATCTTGAGGTTTCGTAATTGGTTAGGTACTTAAATTGTATCAATTTGGGCCATATCTGAACTAACTTGTCTAAAGTAAGACAATGGCTTGGTGGGAGGTGTATACACCTAGTCATTTTGATTATAAATTTAACGCGGCACACCTTTAACACGATTTTTTCACGTATTAACTGAGTTCCTGCTTTTTATGAGCATTTTTTTTAAAGTCATGTAAGTATGTGACATTGCATAGGGTATAAATATGGGAGCAATTAGTAAGGCTTTTTCGAAAGCACTGAAATGTTAACATTTGTTTGCATTTAATCTCATTTTAATAATAAGGTGCAATCTAATATTGATGATGAAGTTCAAATTAGAACTGTGACTTGAGTTATATATATGTTACATCTAGTTTATGTTATTTTATGTTTTATGTATAAATAAAAAACTTAGTTGTTTTAAATTGGATTTTTATTACTACTTTCCAAGATTCTATTGTATACTTCAATGACCATATCCTTGTGGCTTGCATAGAGTTTTAATTGTGATGTGATGTCCACCCATTGGACACCTATTGCATCGTCTCCTGCATTGAGATTCAATGCTCCCACTGTAGTTCCTGTTTCATCATGGAAGCTGTTGGCAACACTTTCCATCCAGGCATTGTCTGTATTGCGAGGGTCATCAATGTATCCCTCGTAGACAACTTTACCACTACTAAAGAATTTTTTGAATTTCTTATCCCAATCCTTTTTCTCTTCTGAAACAATAAAATTCAGGCCCTATAAAACCACACGACAATCTTATCATATCCCATTGCATCATTACAACACAATACGAGTATTGTATTATTATTAATTCGAAATGAGTGAAATTAATGAATAAAGCCATTTAGATATGTAATGATAATAATTTAGTTCACTTGATTAAATAGGCCACCAAGTATTTAGTTGGTTGCTATTTCTCTTTGTGAAAAATAAATATGTAAATACCTTCAGTCATAGTAAAAGAGCTCATAGCTTCTTCCTGAAACTCCCGAACAGCAGTCACAGTCACTTTTTCCCCTGGGTCTACCATACCACCTGGCAAAGCCCATTCTCCTGTATCTCCTCTTTTAATTGCAACAAATTGAAGTATTGGTCTGTAAAACATAACATTTTGTAAAATAGGTGTTAATTTAAAGTAAGAATTTAAAAAAACAATTTGTTAAGTCAAAAACATTGGTAGGTTACCTTTTATCTGTATCATAGGCAATGCCACCATTTTCAAGTCTTTTCCACCGTGTTACAACTGGATCTGCTGCATGGTTAGGGCCCCAACGCCCCAGCACTCCACGGCCAACAATTCCTGTCCTACCAAGTGGGTTGAGTGGATAACCATTAACTATCCTATAGGGGCCCATGTAACTGATTCTGCTTACTTTTCCATCAATACTATTCCAATCTGGTTTGAAATCTTTGTCATCTGTAAAAAACATGTTAGATGGATAAGTAGGTATGTACCTATCTAACTTTTTTTAATAAATATTTGATTTTAGAATCAAATATAAAATGAGTCTGTTCGTAATTTTATTTTTGTATAATTTAATAAATACCACATTATACGTAAACAACATTAAAACTCACCAATATCAAGATCAGCCCAAGGTTTGCCGTAAATGGATGGCGCAGTATGATTAACAGGTTTATACTCTTCATATTCTACAGTCCAGCTAACTTTTTCGTCTGGCACTGGGAACCGTTTTATATTTGATCGTGGATACAGCCCTCCGCGGCATTTTACGTGCTTAGCAATCATTGCTAAAGCTGTTTGAATCATCAAACTGCTTAAAAAAATAAAAATAACACTTATAAAATGTAATCTACAGTTAATCATCTTGCCGGTTCAACGGTACTGAGAAAACTAAATGCAATTTCGTTTTGAACTGCACACATCTTTGTAATCCGGTTGAGTAAGATAACAGTAAACAATTACGGTATTTCACATGTTGTTTTGTTTATTGTTTTGATGAAAGACCTCGGGTTATGAGAACACAATTATTAGGACCAAACAACACACCGCTACTGGTAACTTACTATATTAAATGCGCAATACCTCTATATTACATAATATAGGTGGTTTATTTTCTAGATAATTAATTTTTAGTGCATTTATTATTGTTTTAATCTTAGACAAACTTTAAAAAAGTAATTTTGATTCTTCTTCTTTTATTATGATAATTTTGATTGTTTGTATAAATTTTGGTTTGACAACGTAAGAATTTCTCGTAATGACAATGACATTTATTCTTTAGTATAATATAAATTATCTTGTACAGTGTAGTATATCCTGAATTACTTAATAATAGGTACATAACATAACGCACAGCCTACACCTTAATCATAAAGACTCCAAATTGGTGGATGAGTTCTTTGTAAAGTAGGGTGTAGTGACTATTAAGGATTTTTCGAAAAAAAAATTGTTTATTCAGACGAAACTGCAATGCAATATCAACGAATAAATTTTAAATCATTGATTATAAACGGCGCTTTTTACATTCGCATTCGCAAAAGTACGGCATTATGGAAATATCCGGGTAAAACTTAACTAATGCTAGTGTTCGTCGGTGTACCTACAGGACATAAGAAAATACAATTATGTTTCAATGTACCTAAGCAGAATAAGTTATCTATTATTGTAATTTCTAATTGGTAATGTTATGACAACTAAAAAAAATAGTAATAAATTTCCAACAATTGTATTTTATTTTCGTCTCCTCGTGGTCTTTTTGACGGCTGGCTTTTTGAATACCTCGTCATCCTTTTCTTGGGGTTCATCGTCATCTGTAAAAAAAATGTATTAAATACGCACACTCTGCAGGCACAGATATTATTATTAGTAAAACGTTTTGGCACCTTGAAGCACGATTTTGTAACCTAATTACTTAGTTCCTGTTGCTTTTTATAAGCATTTTTTTAAAGTCATGAATGTGACAATGCATAGGGTATAAATATGGGAGCAATTAGTAAGGCTTTTTCGAAAGCACTATGAAATGTTAACATTTGTTTGCATTTAATCTCATTTAAATATTATATAAGGTGCAATCTAATAGTGATGATGAAGTTCAAATTAGAACTGTGACTTGAGTTATATATATAAATAGTTATTATGTAGTTTATATGATATTTTATGTTTTATGTATAAATAAAAAACTTAGTTGTTTTAAATTGGATTTTTATTACTACTTTCCAAGATTCTATTGTATACTTCAATGACCATATCCTTGTGGCTTGCATAGAGTTTTAATTGTGATGTGATGTCCACCCATTGGACACCTATTGCATCGTCTCCTGCATTGAGATTCAATGCTCCCACTGTAGTTCCTGTTTCATCATGGAAGCTGTTGGCAACACTTTCCATCCAGGCATTGTCTGTATTGCGAGGGTCATCAATGTATCCCTCGTAGACAACTTTACCACTACTAAAGAATTTTTTGAATTTCTTATCCCAATCCTTTTTCTCTTCTGAAACAATAAAATTCAGGCCCTATAAAACCACACGACAATCTTATCATATCCCATTGCATCATTACAACACAATACGAGTATTGTATTATTATTAATTCGAAATGAGTGAAATTAATGAATAAAGCCATTTAGATATGTAATGATAATAATTTAGTTCACTTGATTAAATAGGCCACCAAGTATTTAGTTGGTTGCTATTTCTCTTTGTGAAAAATAAATATGTAAATACCTTCAGTCATAGTAAAAGAGCTCATAGCTTCTTCCTGAAACTCCCGAACAGCAGTCACAGTCACTTTTTCCCCTGGGTCTACCATACCACCTGGCAAAGCCCATTCTCCTGTATCTCCTCTTTTAATTGCAACAAATTGAAGTATTGGTCTGTAAAACATAACATTTTGTAAAATAGGTGTTAATTTAAAGTAAGAATTTAAAAAAACAATTTGTTAAGTCAAAAACATTGGTAGGTTACCTTTTATCTGTATCATAGGCAATGCCACCATTTTCAAGTCTTTTCCACCGTGTTACAACTGGATCTGCTGCATGGTTAGGGCCCCAACGCCCCAGCACTCCACGGCCAACAATTCCTGTCCTACCAAGTGGGTTGAGTGGATAACCATTAACTATCCTATAGGGGCCCATGTAACTGATTCTGCTTACTTTTCCATCAATACTATTCCAATCTGGTTTGAAATCTTTGTCATCTGTAAAAAACATGTTAGATGGATAAGTAGGTATGTACCTATCTAACTTTTTTAATAAATATTTGATTTTAGAATCAAATATAAAATGAGTCTGTTCGTAATTTTATTTTTGTATAATTTAATAAATACCACATTATACGTAAACAACATTAAAACTCACCAATATCAAGATCAGCCCAAGGTTTGCCGTAAATGGATGGCGCAGTATGATTAACAGGTTTATACTCTTCATATTCTACAGTCCAGCTAACTTTTTCGTCTGGCACTGGGAACCGTTTTATATTTGATCGTGGATACAGCCCTCCGCGGCATTTTACGTGCTTAGCAATCATTGCTAAAGCTGTTTGAATCATCAAACTGCTTAAAAAAATAAAAATAACACTTATAAAATGTAATCTACAGTTAATCATCTTGCCGGTTCAACGGTACTGAGAAAACTAAATGCAATTTCGTTTTGAACTGCACACATCTTTGTAATCCGGTTGAGTAAGATAACAGTAAACAATTACGGTATTTCACATGTTGTTTTGTTTATTGTTTTGATGAAAGACCTCGGGTTATGAGAACACAATTATTAGGACCAAACAACACACCGCTACTGGTAACTTACTATATTAAATGCGCAATACCTCTATATTACATAATATAGGTGGTTTATTTTCTAGATAATTAATTTTTAGTGCATTTATTATTGTTTTAATCTTAGACAAACTTTAAAAAAGTAATTTTGATTCTTCTTCTTTATTATGATAATTTTGATTGTTTGTATAAATTTTGGTTTGACAACGTAAGAATTTCTCGTAATGACAATGACATTTATTCTTTAGTATAATATAAATTATCTTGTACAGTGTAGTATATCCTGAATTACTTAATAATAGGTACATAACATAACGCACAGCCTACACCTTAATCATAAAGACTCCAAATTGGTGGATGAGTTCTTTGTAAAGTAGGGTGTAGTGACTATTAAGGATTTTTCGAAAAAAAAATTGTTTATTCAGACGAAACTGCAATGCAATATCAACGAATAAATTTTAAATCATTGATTATAAACGGCGCTTTTTACATTCGCATTCGCAAAAGTACGGCATTATGGAAATATCCGGGTAAAACTTAACTAATGCTAGTGTTCGTCGGTGTACCTACAGGACATAAGAAAATACAATTATGTTTCAATGTACCTAAGCAGAATAAGTTATCTATTATTGTAATTTCTAATTGGTAATGTTATGACAACTAAAACAAATAGTAATAAATTTCCAACAATTGTATTTTATTTTCGTCTCCTCGTGGTCTTTTTGACGGCTGGCTTTTTGAATACCTCGTCATCCTTTTCTTGGGGTTCATCGTCATCTGTAAAAAAAATGTATTAAATACGCACACTCTGCAGGCACAGATATTATTATTAGTAAAACGTTTTGGCGTTCCACACACATAAACCAAATAAAAGGTACCTAGATGAAAACTAAAATATTATCTTTATTTACAATAACTTAAAAACTTAATATTATCTCTGGTAGAGAAAATTCGCGGTTTTTTATCGAATACTTTTAGAACAGAACACTTAGAAAATTTAACCTGATTATGTAAAGTTTTCCCAGCACAATCTCAGAATTTTATATGATACACCTAAAGTGATTGACATAGAGCATAGTAAACTGTTAATGAAGTTTCCATATTAGACACACGTCGAGATGTAGAGGATGTTGTTATATAATTCTATTGACTTACCTGAATAATCAGAAACAACTTTTTTATTTCTAGTGGTGGGATTTCGTCGGGACTTTCTTACTGAAAGTGGGGTGGAACTATTTGGTGGTTCATTCTGAAACAAACAACAAAATAAATATTTTTTATGTAGTGTAGTTATATGAAAAATATATTTTTAAGGGCTGTAGATTTTGTTAAATAAATAAATATGACTGACCTCATCGGGACTAGAAGACGAGCGTCGTTTGTTCCGCCTGGCGGGTTTCCGCCGCGGTGTGGCGCGCGCGGCCTGTGAGCGCGGCGCCTCGCGCGCGGCGGGCGGGGAGCGGCCTTCACCGGAACCACCCTCCTCGTCCCCATCGCGAACCGCGAAGCACTCTTCTATTTTATCACCCAGTTCGGTAACTAGATTCTGAAAAACAAAACAACAGATATAAGAATCGTTGTATCACCTCGAACTTTTTCCACATCATGTGAATACATCATAACTGTTTTTACTGCTATCTTAGATTTAGATTACCAACCCACATTGGCCAGCGTGGTGAATTAAGGGATCCTCTTACGCCAAGAGGGAAGTGTGTTCCATCAGTGGGAACGTAAATAAGGTTGCCTATATTGTTGTAATAATATTTACTTAATAACTTACTTTTATCTCATTCTTTGCCATCTTAGCCGTATTATTCATAATCGTGGTAAAGCATTCCATAACTCCAGAGCAATGCACTTTGTCCTTGTAGCAATCAAGGTTCTCAATAAGTTTCCGCAGCGATCTCTCGTTGTAACTGAACAATGAGAGGCAGTACGCGATGTCGCGCCATTGCCGCTCTTCCGTAGACAACTTGAACCTTTGGCAGAGCTTTTCAACAAGTGCTTCCATCTGTCTGTCTTTTTGGATGAGGGATGTGATGTATCTGAAATGGGTTTACTGTTAATAAACGTAACATAAGGTTAACTGTTCAGCGATAACTGCTCCACGCAACACAGTGCCATGTCCGCGATCTGCCTCTTCACGCAGCCTGGGCAACTTCAGTTCGAAGAATCTTTATTTCTCATTAAAAACATTGTCACTGACATCATCATCATCATCATGTCAGCCGTTGGACGCCCACTGCTGGCCTAGGCCTCCCTTAATGATGGTGTTATACATTTATATATAATAAAAAAATATCTATCTATGTATGTATATTCTATTAAGTATATCAGAAATCAAGCACCCGTAACACAAGCTTAGAGCTTACCACAGTGCTAAATGTTGCTGTGTGAATTGTCCAGCAATATACATTTTTGTATTACTCTCTAATTATCACTAACATAAGATCAACACAATAACACAACACAACAACTTACTTCATTATAACCCGATACTGGTCCTCGGGCACGTTCAGCTCCTTATCGCTGAGCCGTGAGATGATGTCCGGCATGACGTTGTAGAGCGCGTTGCCCTTCAGCGAGAGTTGCTTGAAGAAGATCCTTGTCATGTTGGCGACGCGCGCGTCCTGGTCCGCGCAGCACAGCGCCATGTCCGCGATCTGCCCCTTCACGCGCACCATCTCGTGCAGCACCAGGAACGATAGCATCTTTACTGCGCATTGACGAACTTCCAGCTCTTCGTCGCATAGACTGCAATTACATACAAAACATTTTAATTTTTTTTTTAGGTTTATGTCATTAATAATACTAGCTGCGCCCGCGACTCTAAATATTAAATTATGTTTGTATGGGGGTCATGTATTATCATAACTGGAGCAAGAATTTAATAAGCCTGTGTCCTGTGCCTGTGTGTGTGTGTAAGATGTCGTTATGTTTGTCTACAAATTTCATCAAATTCGGATCATTGGTTAAAGAGTTATGACCGTGTAAGGCAACTAAAGCTGTAAAATAAAGTTTATTTTTATTACTTACATGTGATAAATATGATGCGTCCAAGGCTGCGTCAGGTTCGGGAACCGAAGCGTCAGATCAGCAAATGCGATTGTAAGGTTCGTTCTCAACGACACGTTCTTGGATCTCTTCAGAACCGTCACCATCAGCTGCAGACCGTCTTCGCACACGGCATTGGATACTAACATGAATCTGAAATTAAAATGCACATTATTTTTCATATGAAGCGACTCATTCCGCGCTAATAATATAGCGCTAGTAGTGCGGTGCCCGGGCCCACGACGTCACGCTAGTAATGTAGTGCGGTGCCCGGGTCCACGACGTCGCGCTAGTAGTGCGGTGCCCGGGCCTACGACGTCGCGCTATAGTACTATATGTATACAAGTGTACAATATGTATACAGTCACCTAGTGAAGGCGAGGGCCGTGGCCGCATGCAGTGCCGGGGTGCAGCCGGGGGGCGCCGCCATGAGGTGTCTCAGCAGCGGCATGTAGCGGGCGAGGGCGGTGCCCGGGCCCACGATGTCACGTTCGCACACTCCGCGAACGTATTCCGCGTCAGCGTCGTCCGCCACTGCACCTTCTAGACCGGTTTCCTCTTCGGTCATCGTTGTATTTGCCTAGATTTGGATTAACAAAATATTTAGAATTCTAGGCATGGTAGCGGGTTCAGTGCGTCTAGGAACGAGCGAACTAGTATGACATACTAGTTCGCTCGTTCCTAGACGCATTGTGTTAAGGCCGTTAATCGTCGTCAACGTTGTCGATTTGAAAAACATATTATGTTGAACCACTAGGATGAAATAAAAGCATATGACTCAGGTAGTACCAGTCTACACTACCTAATGAAAATATATGTATATAATACGAAAATACTATATTAAAAAACAAAACAAAATACAGTTAATTGTGTCTATGCTTAACTAACCAAAGACCACTCAAAAATTCGAGGATTCTTAGACGCAGCACTCTGCACACTTCCGTTCATCGAGGTCTGTTGACGAGATATTAAAAAAAAAGAAGTATCACTGTCTCACACATACGGACACGCGTCTCATTCTAGGGTTGTCAACGATTAGTAAAACTACCAAAGATATATTTTCTATGAAAAATCGTTTTTTTTTAAACTTTCTTCGGCGTTGTACCTGATAGTATACACATACTAAATCTCGAATCTAGAAATCGCTCTAAGCGATAAGGCCGCCCATTATTTCACTGTATTATTATGTTTATTTTTAAGTGTATTTTTTTGTAATGTGGTGTAACAATAAAATATTTGTATTGTATTGTAATCTCCCATAGGCCATAGTTATGGTATACCTAAGTAATAAGTTGTTTTTATGATATACTAGCTTTCCGCCCGCGGCTTCGCCCGCATTATATTAGATTTGAAAAAAAAAAAAAAAAGTAAAAAGTACCCTATGTCCTTCTCCTGGCTCTAAACTACCCCCCTGCCAACTTTCAGACAAATCCGTTCAGCCGTTCTCGAGTTATAAGTTCAGGCACTAACACGACTTTCTTTTATATATATAGATTACCGAGGGTCCCTTGGAGGTGACGCTGGCGGAGCGCACGTTCCTGGAGGAGGCGCTGGCGTTGCTGTTGTTGAGCAGCGTCTGGCGGCGCAGGTCGTCGACCCGCCCGCGGCGCGCCGGCGTCGCAAAAGCGGTCGCCTTCTTCTTGCGCTTCTCTTCTTGCTTACGTTCTTCGCGGACCTGGAAATATTATTCCATATTTAAACTTATTTATTTATTTATTGCATACATAAACAGTGTATAATTTTAAATCTTATTTAATCATCATTATTTTTATTTCAGCCATTAGATATCCACAGCTGGGTAGTTCTCCCTTGTTACAAATTATATATATAGAAATAAGTTTTTTTTAATGTGTTCATGTTCATTTCTTGTATTTCTGTCTTTCTTCTAGTCTTTTTTTTTCTCTTTGTTCTGTCTTTCTTCAAGTATTGAATTTTATTTGATTTTTGACATAAACCGTGTTTTACAATGCCTGCGTGGTTACTGAATTCAGACTTCTAGTTTTATTCACCACGAAATTGATTCGAGAAAAGGATGGTACAACCATCCCCAGATTAAGATAAGGATAACAATGAACGACAGCATGGCTCTCTCAAAATGATCCTAATATAAGTGATTAATATATCATACCTGGTTTCTTCTACGCAGTTCGCTGTACACACTTATATCGAGATAGATAAGTTGCTGTAACGCAACTTGGCCCAAGACGAAGACAAACCGCGTGAGAAGCTCAGTCGGGAAGGTAGCTTCATCGTTCTCTGAATTCTTCACCATAACCCCTTCAATCTTCTTATACATTTCTGACAAAATCCTTAAAGCAACCTTCTCAGGAGAATCGCAGATAGCGTAAATCATATCTATAGCGTTCCCCGCTAGTGACATGAATTTATTTAGTTTTAGAAATGTGTCCATCAAGCATTGATAGACCGAGGTGAATATCGAATGATCTGCTGGATATCTTTGGTTCTTCTTTCCCAGAGTTAGAAGGAGCTGCATACTCAAGTCTCTAGTGTGATACTCTGCAGTTAGTCCGTGAGATTGGATGACTTCTAGATTAGCGATTGCTACGGAAGGTTTCGCTTTAGTTATCATTACTAGAAGCGTCAATGCGGCGTTGCTGTCTTCATCGGTAGTCCCGTCTATTTTCTTCAGGAACATTTCCCAGAAAACCTGAAATTATATTATAAAAAGTCAGACGATAAAAGATGGCGCATACATTATAGCTTATATGTATATTTCATGAGAATTGTTTTTCAACAGAAAATCTGATAATAAGTAATGATTGTAAACTACATAATTAGTCCTAAGAATTATAACTCGCTTTTATAAATATTGCTAGATATTTCACACATACAGCAACATCTAGCCGTAGCCGCATGATAAGCTTGAAACTGTGTTATAGTGAAAGATATCTAATAAGATTTCTTAATAGAAATGGTTTAATGTTAAGAAATAGCTGTTTTTTTTCCAACATTATCAAATAGATACCTAAATAAACTAAGGTTTTACCTGTATAATAGCCGGAGTAATATCCCCCTTCTCGACCCACTTGTCGAACAGATGTTCCAGCGCCAACGCGCTCCCTCTGTCGATGATCTGCATCAAGGAGGCCAGCTTCTTGGCGACGAAGAAGGCGCGCGCGCGCTCGGCGCGGCTGTCGCACTCCAGGTACATGTCGCGGTACGCTCGCTCCACTGCCTCGCGCTTTTCCTGTAAATAATAAATAAATGCTGATGCTAGTCTGTCGTAATGAATTGTATTTATTGACTTGTCCAAGTGATCTTTAGGATTTTATGGAAATAAATGACATAAATCTTAATCTTAAATCGTGTTGACTAAAGCCGCGTTTATGTTTATCTGACCTGTTGTATCGGTATCGGTTTCATAAATTTGATATGGTAGCGTTCATATTTATTCAGCGCAGTGTGTTAACCGATACTGTTTTGATGCATTACAACACAACACGTAAGATAAATATAAACGCGCCTTAAGTGAACCAAACAAAACAACTAAGGGATTTATATACCTACCAGTATATTTAACATGAGTTCTCGCAATCGACACTGGCTAGCGACTGCAGTAAAAAAATGTATGAAAACTTAAACAGCGCCTCTAGCGGATAGTTGGTTACTAAAATGCTCATTCAAATAGCTAATTGTACAATCTGCGTATTTAAACTACTCGCCGCCACTCAAGTCCATTAGACGTGGCGCTGCTTGCCTAGATATTAACGGTTCTAATACTGTAGTTCCCGCATTAACCGTAAGAATTGAAAGGTGGCGCGGGCTCTATGTAACCCCTGTAGTAACGTCAGGCGATTTAACTTAAATTTAAGTTCTGCGTACCGTATCAACTTACCTGTTAAGCGTGATTATCCAACTTCCTATATCGGTTATCGGTTTTTTGGAGAAACCCATGCTCTGTAGTGGTACGTAATATGGATTCTTATAATGATAAGCCTCTTCATAAAATAATAACTAAGGTAACAATAACTCACTTGATCTGGAGACCACACAAGTAGCAGCATATTAGTAACACCCAGCTTAGCAGAATCAATATCGAAATGATGCGCTGTCGTGAAGAAATCTATCGCTTCGTTGACATCGCCCGCTTGCTTCGACATTAGCAAACTATTTATAACCGGCATTGCTTTGTCAACCAGTTGACAGAATAGTACGGACTCTTGTAAAAAGGCGACAATGCTTTCTTTTTCCTCGAGTCTTTTGTATAGGGCTAGCTCGTTTTCACATTGTTGTGTGAGAGTTATAGATTCTGTGCGCTCTGGGATTATAAACATACTGCGAAGAAGTGCCACAAAGTATTCAATCTGAAACATATCAATAAATTAATTTTACATTTTTATCATTGACTTTTTAGGACCAAAAAATTTAAAAACATTTTGACCAAAGAAGTTCTAATTGCAATGAATAATTGTGTTATATTATGTTATATAGGTATAGATAATTGTCTGGCCTCGCATTAAGGTTAAGCCTTTATTGGTGTTAAGATATGGATTAATAATAAATGAAGTGCTTTTTTCCATGAATAAGTACCTGATCACTCTTTTCCATATTACATCTCATCATTTTAGCATCGGGATACTGTCGCTCCGTATATCTCACTATCAAATACGCCTTGTAATAGTTCTGTTCTCGTAAATGTTTACGGATAGCTTCATATAAATTATCAAGTGACGCTTGAGAAAGATCTGGCTCATCTTGCGTTGCTGAATCTATATTCTGCTTTATCAACTTAATAACATCAGATTCGATTTTTTCCCATTTTCTTACAAGTTCTTGATCTGGATCCGGGTTCAGTTTCTTGTTCAAGTCGTCGAGTATCCTTTGTTCAGATTTAAGTTGTTCCTCGAGTACATCGAGTTTAAGTAGCGCGGAAAACGGATTGTGTTCCAAAAAGACCTAAAATTTAATAAAATATTAATTTTATCTTGATGAGTTAAAGTTTAGGGCTGGTGGAAAAATGCAAAAAAAAAATACCTTTAAAAGTTGTACAGCAGCTTTCCGAACCAGCGCAGCTTTGTCTTTCAGCCGTCCGACGGCCCGCTCCATGACATTTCGTTGTCTGTTAATTGGCACGCAATTTTCACGTTGCAATCGACTCCAAAATTGCAAAACCTGAAGAAATACAATAAAAATGTTTAAAGAAAGTCCTCCCCCTTCAGCTCCACGCTCAGCGCCTCGCACATCATACCCAGCACGCTGATCCGGAGCGTGTAGGACTGTAATATATATCTCACCTTATGTCTCACATAGGCCGACAGATCGTGCATGTGTTCGTACAGGTCGTCCATGAAGTCGTCGCGGAGGGCGCGCTGCGCGTCCGCCAGCCCCTCCCCCTTCAGCTCCACGCTCAGCGCCTCGCACATCATACCCAGCACGCTGATCCGGAGCGTGTAGGACTGTAATATACATATATCTCACCTTATGTCTCACATAGGCCGACAGATCGTGCATGTGTTCGTACAGGTCGTCCATGAAGTCGTCGCGGAGGGCGCGCTGCGCGTCCGCCAGCCCCTCCCCCTTCAGCTCCACGCTCAGCGCCTCGCACATCATACCCAGCACGCTGATCCGGAGCGTGTAGGACTGTAATATACATATATCTCACCTTATGTCTCACATAGGCCGACAGATCGTGCATGTGTTCGTACAGGTCGTCCATGAAGTCGTCGCGGAGGGCGCGCTGCGCGTCCGCCAGCCCCTCCCCCTTCAGCTCCACGCTCAGCGCCTCGCACATCATACCCAGCACGCTGATCCGGAGCGTGTAGGACTGTAATATACATATATCTCACCTTATGTCTCACATAGGCCGACAGATCGTGCATGTGTTCGTACAGGTCGTCCATGAAGTCGTCGCGGAGGGCGCGCTGCGCGTCCGCCAGCCCCTCCCCCTTCAGCTCCACGCTCAGCGCCTCGCACATCATACCCAGCACGCTGATCCGGAGCGTGTAGGACTGTAATATACATATATCTCACCTTATGTCTCACATAGGCCGACAGATCGTGCATGTGTTCGTACAGGTCGTCCATGAAGTCGTCGCGGAGGGCGCGCTGCGCGTCCGCCAGCCCCTCCCCCTTCAGCTCCACGCTCAGCGCCTCGCACATCATACCCAGCACGCTGATCCGGAGCGTGTAGGACTGTAATATACATATATCTCACCTTATGTCTCACATAGGCCGACAGATCGTGCATGTGTTCGTACAGGTCGTCCATGAAGTCGTCGCGGAGGGCGCGCTGCGCGTCCGCCAGCCCCTCCCCCTTCAGCTCCACGCTCAGCGCCTCGCACATCATACCCAGCACGCTGATCCGGAGCGTGTAGGACTGTAATATTAAAGTAAAAGTAGAGTTTCTTAATACCATAAGATATTGAATTAGTTGAGATAATTATTCTAAATTTTATTTTATTAAATATATATTTTTACTTCATCACACTTAAAATATTAGAATAATAAATGTATGTATCTCGAGAGAAATTACCTCATCACTCTCCAAATACGACTGTAGTGTAGTTATGGCAGTAGTCATCTCTTTGGGTAGTTCTTTAGTGAGCTCCAACAAGAATGCACCACAGTTCCGCGCCGCGCTCAGCTCGGTGGTTGCACCGGCTGCATTCTCTTCTTCACTCATCGCTAAAGCTTCTGCTATTTCACGAACCTAAGGGAAAATAATACTTCGATTATATTTGTCATATAATGGAGAGACATAATATTCATTCCTAAAATCTGAAATTACCCATGTTATCTATAAATGAAACATTGGATATATAAATAAAATATTGTCATCATGACATGTGACTGATTCTCGATTATAGTTCAGTAGTCCAGGCCAGTCCAAATCTACAGATTCTGATAACAAGGCTAAATAATGCTGTATAAATTTTTCAAGATATTTATTAATTTTAATAATGAATACATTTTTTATATTTTCTGTATAACTTACCATCTGAGGTCCAAATGTTCCAAGTCCAAACTCTTTAGTAAGCTGCACAACTCCAGCACATATTGGTGACACAGCATGTTCAACCATTTGTAGTACCTAAAAGCATTTACAAGATTTTAAAATATATATACATGACTAATGTAACCTGACCTGTTCATATAATAACATTCTAACAACTTGCCTGTACTAATTTGATGATGGCAGAAGTGCCATGGTTGTATTTCTTTATCAAAATCCCAAGTACTTGAAACACTGTTTCTCTAATTGACTTGTTTTTAATCATATGGTCTTCTAATGCTGTATAACATGGTTCTGACACCAGGCTGAAACAATAAATTAACTTCTTAGTTTGGCAAGCAGATGTAGGGCAGAGCAGAACACAAGCTCTATGGCAAAGCAGGTGAAGGGTTCAATTTCCTCCTCATAACAGACATTTGTATGATATAAAATATGTATTCTATTATGTATAGAATACACAATACATACTACAGTATCAGACATCATAGGTCCTAGATGTGTGAATTGTTGAGCAATATTTATTATTATTATTTATTATGGACAACTTACGGAACAAAGTTGTGCTCTGCTATTGGTGGATCCCACAGTTGAGACAGTGGCTGTTGGAGCACCATGTATAATGTAATAAGGGCAGCCTGCTTGTCAGCCTCCGTCCATCCACAAAATTCATCTTCATTTACTTTTGGTTTTCCCTTTTTTCCTAAAGTAAGTTTTGTTGAATTCTGAAAAGGATTAAGTCAACTTTATCAAGAATATCTCAAAACTATGTGTAAGTATTTATTTTGAAGATGGAATACTAAGGTACCAACACAAATTACACTTATCTATGTGAACTCATATTCAAAGGCAGAGGTGAGCACATCTTGACACAAGTTTTATCTTATTACGAGTGAGGACTTCTAACTCTAAAGGTTTTAACTCTTGTAAACTACTACCAATAGTTGGTTTTCTTGTTTAAAAGTATAAGTTACTTACATCAGCAGCTAGTTTGATATCCTTGACTTTTATTATTTGACAGAACAAATACATGGTCATTTTGACAATGTTTAGGTTTTTAGTTCGCAACTCTGTATCAATGTCATTATCCTGGAAAAGTAGCTCCAAGTGATTACACAAATTCTTCACTGATCGAGTAATATGATCAAACCCTGTAAAAATTCAACCATTATTTTAACTGAGACAAATAATTGTATGCTTTGGCTTGCTATATTTAATCAAACTGTTGAGGAAAGATATACATAAAACATATGTAATTGGTTTTATAATTGTGTATGTTACACTGTTCTTAATAATTAAATAAAATTGTGAAGGTAAATTGTCTACCTTTATTTATTACATTCCATTCCAGTTTATTTCCGTGGACTAAGATAGAAAAATAAGTGTCAAAGTGGTCCAGTATGAACTCAACTCCATCAGCATTGAAAGCTTTAGCTGCATCTGAAATGTTACAAAGAAAATTCAAAACACTGAACTGAATAAATCATGTAATAAATAAAGATTTGGAAACCTAAGTACCTTGCAGTTTGGACAACAATACTCGGGGTTGAACAATATCCTCGACATGATAATGTCCGGCATGCGATTCTAGCAGTTGGTCTTTTGCTAATGGCAGAACAAATTCAAAGTTACTCATTGTCTTTTCCAAAAGGCTTCCATCAAACTAAAAAACTATGGAAAAATGGATAAAACAGTGCTAAAACAATACACAGCACAGCACAGAAACGCAGATTCGCGGTCAACCGAATTTTTTGAATTTCAAAACAAAACAATGAATGAACATAAATATAGACTATTGAACGAATGATGGAATATTGGATCAATGATAAAAAAAAACTAAATGTATATTATTTCTGAAGATAAAATTAAATGTAACGTAAAATTTTTATACTGGCAATGTTTTTGACACGTTGCTTACATGTCATTTGACGTTTTGCTTTCACTCGCCAGCGCGGACTCCAGCTGACACCGAAATTAGTCTTTTTCAAAGTAATTTCTTGTTGTTGAAATACGTTTTCTGCTGTGTGAGGACAACCAAGTATACATCATAATAATGTCGGCCAAGGCAAACAAAGCGTTTACCAAAGAAGAAGAGCTCTTGCTTCAGGATTTCAGCCGAAATGTATCAACGAAGTCATCCGCCTTATTTTACGGGAACGCATTTATAGTATCTGCGATTCCTATCTGTAAGTGATATTTTGCTTTATGTTGTAATATAGATAATAACACTAGTTTTATTGACGATATAGAGCAGTTGCGCTTATAAGTGCTATTTATTCCAGGGCTGTTCTGGAGGGTCCATTCTTTGGAACTGAGCTCCTCCCTGGCTTGGTTCGTGCTGGTGACAGCAGCTAGCACCTGGCTGCTGGCCCTGGCTTACAGAAACACCAAATTCCACCTGAAGCACCGTATCGCTGTCCGCCGTGAGGACGCCGTCGCTCGCGAGATGTCTCGTAAGCTGGCCGATGACAAGAAGATGAGCAGGAAAGAGAAGGACGAGAGGTAAGTCAAAAATATTAAGTATATTGTATCTCGAAAGAAAAAATAGGCTAGATAGGGGTCTGAGTAAATAAGTTTTATAGTATCTACCCATAACACTAGCTGAAGAAGCAGAGGACCTTTACTAATATGTTGAGCACTAACTAGTATATCTAAGTGTATTCTTATCTATAACTCCTGTCCATTTATTTATGATTATATAAATAGCAATCTATTTTTAAAAAGAGTTGTTAAAAAAAATCCGAATAGTCTCAATCTTTGCATAACAAACTATTTAACTATGTTATTTTATAGGATTCTGTGGAAAAAGAATGAAGTAGCTGATTACGAAGCCACCACATACTCTATCTTCTACAACAATGCTCTGTTCCTCACCATTGTGATCCTCAGCAGTTTCTACATTCTGCGCACACTGTCACCTGCTGTGTATCCTTTTACATAATAAAAAAAAATAACCATAAAGGTTGTCATTATAAATTAATGACAACCTTTGTGCTGCAGATGGTAAAGGTTTGCTTACAACATAAAAAGTATTCAATTCCTGCTTGGGACAAATGTTTGTACTATCTGCAAATATTTGCTCTAGGTACATATTGTGGGTGTTTAATATGCATAGCAAAAATATGTATTGTTATATGATCACACATTTAGTACCTATCTATAACTCAAGCTTTATCTTTCCACAGCCTTACACCTGCGACATAGGAGATTGTGGGTTCGATTCCTGCCTCAGAACAAACATTTGTAGGATCTGCAGATATTTGTTCCGGATGTCTGGGGTCATATATATTTAAAAAAAATGTATGTATATCTATATGATATTAAGTATAGGTATTAGAAATCTAGCACCCGTATCATCATATCATTCAATTAGTAAAATACTTCTTTTATTATAGTTAAAATAACTTCTGGATATGTAAGTTTCCTTAATGAACTGTGCAGTAACTACATTGTGTCTCTCTCCGTGGCCTCCGGACTGCTGGCGCTGCTTTCAACTGGTACCAAGTAAATATCATTCTTATTTTGCCACATCACAACACAGGAACTAGTGATGGATATGACTATATATTTGATAAGATCAAAGTGTTACAAAGTCTGCATTAAATCAATAGGTGGCAAATTGTTGTGTATGAGTGTAGGTATGCCTGAAGTGTGTAATAATAAATTAATTTTATAACATAATTTAAATAAAACATCAGAAACAGTCTTTACTTTTATTTACAACCTTGTCATAGAAAATCTTAATAATATGGTTCAGTTTACGTTTACATTAATAATACCTAATTATTAACTATATTTAGCTATTATTATGATATTAGCTGCTGTTAGTATGGTGGGTTGAGTATATAATCATTTAAATCACAAACAGCTTTACGAATAATTTTCATTACAAAGTTACTGCCGACTCCTAGAGTAAATCGATTTCCTTAGCCATTTTACGTAGCAATGTTCAATTACTTGGTATTTACAGTTGAGACATTAATTGACTAGAAAGTCGATAGATGAGTGAGCATTCCTTGGATTGATGAATTATTCTTTCATTATATTTACTTTTGTTTATGATTACTGGATTGTTTCTCATGCACGGCATGAGCCCATCTCGCGTCGTTTGTCTCGAAAACTTCACTAGATTTGGTGTTCTTCTGTGCCATTTTATAGTCGAATCAAATCAATTTCATTGTCGGGTACACGCACTATAATTTTGGATGAAAATATGCTACGGAAGCTTTCTGAATTCACTTTAACTTTTTTAGTGCGAAAAGTTCGAATTATTAATTATTAATGTTTATTTCACTGCCGTTAATACGATTTGCGGTAAACCTTTCGCATAGTTCAATTCTTTCTACCGCATACCATATTGCCGAGCACTTTTCTAACAGACAGGTCCAACGCTGCATGAAAAACCATATATAGATTTCCATTGCAATAATTCGTTATTGCACTTATCTTAATTATTAAGCGCGCATTTCTTGACCTGCCGATATAGGACGCGTTTGGGCGCTATGATGCCACGCGTGTCAAGTATTCTCATGAGTCTATCCACGGTGTTATCGGTAGGCTCGCGTTGTTGCCGCGAAGGGAGCTGCAAAAGCCAGAGTTCTGTCGAACGTTGGTTTGCCAGGGCTCAGTACATCATGCCTACGTGAAGTGGTTCTGACCGCTGGAAGTACACGTTGGGGTTACTGCTGAATGTGGGCTCCGCACTCGCGTACGCATTGTTGGTCTCTTCTCCGCGCGCCATCACGCCTGCAGAATGAACTATTATTAGCACCTTTATAGATTTGTTTTTAAAGAGAAATACCTCATTGCATGCTTAGTAGCCCAAACCTGTGCCCAATATAGTTAGGAAATATTTATGTGGTCGACATGACATGGTTTAAAGATTCATAAATTATATTGCCATAAAATACTTTAACGATATCTTGGGCTGCTCAATTTATAGTACCCAAATGTTTAATTAGTAAAATAAAATAAACGGAAAACTATATAGAATAAGACAAACTAAACAATGATAAAAAAAAGTCTTAAAATTATGCATCGTTAGTACCTACCTAATTAATTTTATTTTGGTCTTATGTTGAGTAACTGATAGATAGATAGATATAACAACACAATCACTGAGCAATCTTTATGTTTGTAAATGACACAGGTAAATGATTATGAACAGTTCGTTTATTTTTTACAAACAATAACTTGAACGTTCATTGCAGGTCTTATTTGAGGAAATTGGAACCGAATTCAAATCTCTCGTTATTCTGTCAAAACGTAATATTCTAAGTTAACCTGAAAAATTATACGTCCTTTTATAATGCAAAACCCCTGGTATTATGTGATACCCACCTAATTTATTGAGGCCTTCACCATACTAGTAGAGCGTGTCGAATGTGCAATTTGAAGCCAGTAGAGTGCTGTCATAGTTACCTGGTGGCAGTAAATAAGGATAAGGGGGGTAGTTGTAGGGGTAGTGATAGGGAGGGTGCAGAGGGTAGTGCGGCGGGGAGTAGAGGACGCGTGAGTGCAGGTGCGGCGAGTTGGCGAACATCCCGTACGGATCTGCGAAAAGAACTGCGGTCAGATCGGCGTGCTGAAGCGCTTCACTCACTCTCGGCGCGCCTAGGATACTTAACTGACCGGCTGGCTGAGCGGGCGCCTCCTTGCGGTCTGCGCACGGCGCCGCCGCCGCCACCATGCCGTACTTCACCGGCTTGAAGTGGAAGAAGGACGGCGAGTAGCCCGACCCGCCCGCGCCCAGCGAGCTCAGCGCCTCCTCGCGGTCCGCGTCCCAGCGGCCCTCGCGGCCCAGCGCCGCCAGTCGCCGCCCCTTCGGCGCAAACATCAGCGCGAACACCACCGCGCACGTGCCAAGCAATCCGCCCGCCACGCACGCGTCCCGCAGCCGCTCCGCCGCCGCCAGCGCCGCCGCCACCCAGCACACCCACACGGCGGCCGCCGCGCCGCCCGCGCCCGCGATGTGCCATGCCTCGCGCCAGTTGTCGCGGATGCCGCGCGACCGCAGCGCCACGCCGCACACCACCGCGATCAGGAACGCCGCGTAACTCAGCGACAGCATCAGCTCCGCCAGCCCTCCGTCGCAACGGCCGCCCACCACCCGCGGCGGCGACCCGCCCACCCACTGCGCGCCTATCGCCACTTGGATCATCACCGCGAAGAATAGCAGCAGGCCCTGGTATGCGGCCGGCAGATACACGCCGCCGTTCAGGCTCAGCAGGAACACGCACTTGACGAGCAGCGACGCGAATACGATCACGTACGCCACCCCCGTGCCGAACCGCACCGCGCCGCACGAAAAGGCGGTCGGCGCCGTCGCGATGAGTGCCGCCGTGGCTGCGCACGTGAACAGGCCGAACAGCAGCGTCTGTCCGAGCAGTAGGTGGCGGTGGCTCGGCGCCTTGCGGCTCGCACCCACCACAACGAACACCTCGAAGGCGCCGATGAGCAGCATGCAGGCGCAGGCCAGCGCCAGCACCGGCACGGCCCAGGGCTCGGGACGCAGCGCCGACTCGGGCCGAGCGCTCGGCGCTGGCGAGCCCTCGCCCCGAGCGCTGCTGTTAGCGGGCGGCGGTGAGCTGCGCACCGGCGTCGGCGCCGCCGACACGCGTTCCGGCACCATGAAATACTCGGTGCTCATCTCTAGGCGGTGCGCCTCGGTGCGCGTGGGGCGGCGAGGAGGGGGCGGGGGCGGGAGCGCGGGCGCGGGCGGGGGTGGTGCTGTGGGGGAGGTCTCGTCCTCCGGGTACTCCTGGTCCACAGAGTCATCGTAGTCGGGCAGGCGGTGCGGCAGCGGGGCGTTGCGGGGCGCGTAGGCGGCGGGCACGCGCGGCGCGAGGCGGTCCCCGAAGCGCTGCGCGGCGGCGGCAGCCAGTGCGCCGGCGCACCAGCAGGCGAGCGCGGCGCGCGCGAACCACGCCGCCATCACCGGCCGAGGGCGCGCATTCGACCCGCGACACCGGACTCTGTAATTTGCCAACGAAAATGGTCACGTTCCGCGGAGGCTCACGTCGCTGCGTCGCTCGCTCGAGGCCGACCTGAGATTCGCCCGCGGAACCGGTTCCCAGGTCGCCGGTGCCTACCTAGGATCCCTAACTTACCGATTTGGTATTCTTTGTAGTTTTATTTTAAGACACGAATGAAAAAGTCGGGATGGGCTCGCGGTTTATAGCCCCGGCGAGCGGGTTCGAAACGTGGGAAAGAATTTTTATGAAGCTAGGTTTTAATACGTTACCTTTGTATTATCTCTTGTTTTATTCATTATCTACGCCGCTAGCGAATTTTATAGTTTTTCAGGAAGAAACAAACAAGTTTATTTTTAATTTCAAATGAAGCACCTGCCAGTACATAATAGAGCTTTATATCTCGTTTATCTCGAAAGTCGAGCTTGCTTATTGATGGACTCATAAAACTTAGTTTTCTAAAATAATGTAAGTTTGTAAACCTACTACTGTGAGATACATTCCCTTAAATAAATACCTACTATAAATCAGAGATGATGATGAACCACCATCGATGCAATGGGGCAGCAGCAATATTCGTAGGTACGCACTACTGCACTTACACAACGTACAACATACTGTGATCACCAACCGGTCTGGTAATTTGGAAGTAGGTGCTATAGTGAGACGTATATGAGTTGTTATGATAGTCATGATGCTAACAATAATTGAAAGTTCCGACGCACTCGATGCTACTTAGCTCTCTAGGTGTCGCGGTCGACGCGACAGACGCCTAGTAGACGGACGTCACGTGACTTAGAAGGGCAACGAACGTATTATACTGTCCTGGGAATACTTATACTTAACACCGGATTTGCGACACGGGCTACAGGTTAATGCCACTAGTTATCCTCATTCAAAGAAAACATGTTTTAAAGAAAAACTCGTTCAGGCGCAAAGGGAGACGCCTTGTAAATAACTGATAATTGATAACGTTAATCTTAGAACGAGTCGTTATTGCTGCAACAATGTTATCTAGACCTGAGTCCTGTGGTCTTCGAGAACCATTTGTGTATTTCCGAACATTTCCTAAGAGCACAATGAATAAACATTGCACGATAAAGGCAACATTCAGATGATTGCGACAGTCATAAAAGCCCTCAAATACCCAGACCTCCCCATTATGGAAAGGAAAATAGCGGTTATTATTTTATCTATCCATCCGACCCAAGTACACAATAAATCCACGTTGGCCGCCAGATAGCTCGATATAAAATATGCATCTGTTTCCGTACAAGGAAGACTCTAATTCAGATTACGTAGACGGCTTCACGGAACAAGATCGTGACTGTAAACTTATTATCCGTATCAGAATTCCGAACGTATTGTAGGCAGATTTGGTGCGAAATAACGGTCGCGTGTAGTGGCTAGCGCTGGCGCTGCCACTCGAGGCAATCCGACAAAAGCAAACGATCTCGGCAATTCCACAACGGTACACATAATGCTATCTCAGATCTCATCCAAATGTTCGCGTTAACGGAAACCGCCAAACCGCCGCCGTACGCGCACCTAGCAGCTTCATTTCCACGTCAGAGGTACTCGGTTATGCAATGATCGGATTCCCCGATAATGATAAGTAACTGCGGCAGATTTATGCTACTTCTAAAACCATCAAGATAGTTTAGCTTTTGACCGTTAATATTGATTAAAAATCTATTTACCGGGATAATGACGTCTACGATTTTAATTAAGATAACTTACGATCACTAGTATAAATCTACCTATTCATCTTGTAAATAACTGTAGAGTCAAAGTGATCGTTAGGGCCGTTGCATAATGTTAAATGTATACGCGATGTTTGAACGTCTACACGACGAAGCTTTGTTTACCGCGGGAAAACAAAGTGCGATGACTCTACATTCCCACAAACGAGCTGTGGCTATATGTACCTACCATCCATGCGATGACCGCAGTGTTAGTGTTTTCTATTTAGAAGAGCGTTGATAGCAACATAATAGACTTAATATTGATGTTTATGTCTAGTTATAAAAAGAAATTGATTAACAGAGTTTTCTCTGCGACTCTAAATGGAAAGTCAAAGTTTTCCTGCGGCGTGCGAGACAATGAGATTAGGGAAACAGAGCGTTGTTCATGTGCGGTAGTGCGTTGTAAAGTAACAGCGCGAATACTCCGAGTGAAACTCGCCTGAACTGATTGTGTACAACGCTGGATGGTGTACAGTGCCACGTCACATTCCGACGTTACCGACAATTATTCAACACATTTTACTCACGTCACGAGGTAAACAAATCCGACTCATGATGAATTCGCCAACGCGTCATGAAATCAGAGAGGTGTGAAAGTAACGCGAAAATAAAGATAACACATGAGCTGATTACCAAATAAGGAATTTTAACGTCGTTAAAAGCAATGATAGTTTTAATAGATACTTTTGTTACTTAGGAACTTTTTAAACTTCAGGAGAACTTCATACATAGGTACAAACATAAAACTATCTAACTAAGATAAACGTTCATTGGGGCAGCAGTTCAATATTCTAACAAATCTTTTGAGTTGTTAGAATATTGCACTTATAAAATTATTCACCAATAAATTTACTGGTATTGGTGTACGTCTGCAAATGGTGTTAAATGAGTCGTTAAACTGATGTAGTCGATTTATGAATGAAATTCAATGTTATAAAGTTCAATGTGACTTTCACAATTTTAACACATACTTTTGAATTAATCTTTTATTTTTTATTACATATCACCTTAAATTTAATACGATGCATGATTCAATTGCGTAATTCTCGGACATGCATGGCAACGCAAACCTTATAGGTATAATTTGCATATAAAAGTTATTATTGATATATGTACAAAAGGTAGGTATCTCGAAGAAAAGTAAGGTATGTACTTATTTAGACAAACTTATAGTCACTTACGTAACCCTTTATTCTGGTGTAATTTATTTATTGGTAGGTAGATATGCATATTATTCTAATTTAATGACCATTATGAGATCTGTGAAAGTTTATTGCTGAATTTAGTCAAATTTAACCGTTTGGTGTTGTAATTTCAAATTATCTTTATGCACATTTAAGTAAGAATGTTATTTCATTTAAGTAAGAATGTTCGTTTTTTATTTGGCCAATTAATATCTAACAATTAGTATGAAGGAGTATAACCACATAGTTACTACCTGAACTTGGCTGAACATTGATTAATATCTTTAATTGAGCATTTTAGCTCACCTACGTTTTTAAACGATATGATAGTTTCTAGTTCAAAGTTTCTAAGTTCCTAGTAAGTAACTGCTCTTGTGAGCGTGCTTATCGACCATCTCAATTTGATTACCTACCTACTGATCTTCGATAGTTATCTAAGAAGCAATCGTGAGTTTATCGAACTCTGAAAACCACCAGCTTCAGTAAAGAACAAAAAAGTTTGCGTGTCTTACATGTTTAAAGACCTGCACTTAAATAAATGGTTAGCTACAAATGAAACATGATTTTGTTGCGCTTTGCCATTGCAACGTTTTTCTTTTAGCGCGATTGTGATAATTATTTATTGTGGGACTCGATCTATTTTATTACAAACTTTCTTCTGGTTTTTTGTGATTTTCTATAACGACAGTGTAGTTACATGACATGAGCATTACTAATGAAAGTGTAGTCAATTTAAACGCTTCGTGTATAAAATTATAGCTCCGTAGACAGTCACATTCACAATAGGAATGTAATTTAATACAAATGTTTTGAGAGACTGAAGAGAACATGAATATGCACATTGCGTTTTAGAGTTATGCGTTTATTCAATTGTAGGTAGAAATTCTTTTTTCTTTATATTTATCGAAGTAAATTGGTGGCTAGTTGTTTTATCAAGACATCTATGAGAGTGAAGCTAAAAATCCAACATAACTCCTAAGAATAAACTATTATGGATTTATTTTATTTAAAAAATATATGTAAATTGAGTTGAGATAATGTAATTAAGTTGTTTATTTTGCAAAATAAAACCAAGCAAGAAACTCATTTCAAGCTGACGCCTCAGAATGAACCATAGATCTTATGACTCCAATAGGCGTAGTAAATTACCCGCATGCTATTCTCAGAAATTATAGGCAGTGTGAGCCTCTACCTCTGTAAATTACAATGATTTATTTCCAGGCATTATTTTCCCTAGTAAAATATTTCGCTCGCTAGGGTGCATTCATAAAACGATGCCGTGTGACTGTTTGCTGGAATATTTCAGCGCTGTATAGATGTGCAAATAATCGGTCACACTAAGCGCTTTTGTGCTTGAAATAACAACACAACAGGTGAACGCGTCTTTAGTGCCTAACGCGTTCTTCGCCATAGGACCTCTTAGGACCTAGGTCGTAAACCGTTGATTTACACCCTAGACATTAGTGCCAGGACACGATTTGAAATTTTATGTCATTTCTCGATTGTCGCTAGTCGCTAGGATGGTGCAACGACCATTGACAGTATAACCTGCGCAATTAAAAGTGAATTCTGTAAATGGCGGCGGGTAGGTATGGTACGGTTGGCAAAACAATTTCTCAAACAGGCCGGCGTCACGACGAATTTCCCATACAAACATAATACCAAAATTATTTGTAATTCGAGCATATTTCCACGGTATTATTGTATTATTATTATCTAAATAGTATTTTTATCTAGGTCCCTACAGAGTTTTTTTTACAAAATACTTATTTTAAATGAAATTATTTTTTTAGTAAAGTAAAGTAAAGAGTTTAAACAACTTTGCGTTATAAACCCGGCGCTTTTATAAAGGTCCTCAATGTGATCATTCATACGAACGCTTTTAAATCACTTTCGTCTCGTCCCTCGCTTTAGAAAGCCGTGGGAATTTTTTTTTGCTAAATAACTAGCTATAGAGATTTGTGTTGCTAGAAGAAGAAAGAAAAAAAGGACATTCTGGGTACATCCTCTGAATGAACAGAGATACTTAAAATAACAGTTTGTGACACTGTACGAAGATTCGACAAGTATACAAGATTTGACGAATTATTGGAATATTTCTACTAATACTCATCGTACTAATCGCAGCGCCGGCGTTTTTTTAATAGTGTGAATAATAATAAAAAGTTTCATACGGCCTATTACCAGCACTTTTCGTTGAAAATGCAACACTGCTCGATAAAAAAGCGTCGCGTTCTAAAATCGCCGACGTGTGAACACGTACTTGGGTATGCCTAAAACGTTCAAATAGAACATAATTATTATGTTCTATTTGAACGCTTTTTTAACGGACGTTAAAAAAGCTCTCGTGCGAATTAGGCCTGACTGACTATTTTTTTGTAGCGCGTACTTCACTGTGTGAGTATAGACAGCGATAGAGAGTGAGCGAGAACGCATGCGAGCGGACGCCATTTATAATTCGCTTCTATATGTGCGCAGGTTATACTAGCCTAGCTCGTAAATTTTTGATTTACATCCTTTTTAGTTTCATAATTTAAAATAATAGAACAGAAGAAACCACTATGGGAGTATTTCAGTCGATCAGAAAATAGTGCGTGCGATAAATCTGTATTTATCGCACGCATCGTATCTATACTATATTAGACTAATTAAGGCCTATGTTTTATGAGTATTCGGAAATAAAATACAAGATTGACTTAAGGGGTTTTTAGGGCACTATTGAGTAGGTACGCAGATGCTTTACCCTATAGAATAGGCTAGATGTTTCCGGATCAAACCCACCCCTAAAATAGTAGATTAACCCATTACACTATTTACTATAACTACCTACCTATGTTTAATTTTCACATAATTTTGACAAATACGCACAATTGGCATATGTTTTTATAATAACATAATGCTAGAGTTGCCATTCCTAAGTTTGAAATTACATAATAATTTGATCTTCAACTACCATTAACTGCCTACTATAAAACAATACATAGCATAAAACAAAGTCGCCGTTGCTGTCTGTCCATTCGTCAGTCTTTAAATATGTAATGGACGCTTCCTAAAGAGATTCAAGAGGAAGGTTTATAAGTATAATAATGTAACCACGGGTGGGTCGCCAGTTTAAAATAAAATTATACTTAGGTTTCTGCGTTTAGTGGTTTACCTGAGCCGTAAAATCATCCAATTTATAGTGCTCTAGTAAAGGCAGAACATCAATTCTAGATTTTATGACACTTCCGCACCAGTATTCTGGTTATCTCATGGGGAGACTATTGTTATGTGGACAAGAGAAATTTATTTTAGAAATTTAGTTTTGCCATTATCTCAGAAATATAGTACGTTACTAATGTCACCTATATAATATACTTCTGTTTATGTACTGTACTGTAAAACAGTTTTAAATAACAACGCAACGACGTCTGGTTCGCTTTTTAAAAGCATCACAATTTGCTTAATTTCTGTAATGGTGTATTTACGCAGGCAGCCGCCTGAATGATGAAATTATGTGAGAGATCTATTCTATTAAGCGAGCGCATTATGTAAATGAAAGCAAAGTTGTTTAGCTGGCAGGTCGGCTACTTAATAGCCCGGGAGGCATAATAGTAGCCCTTCGGCATGCGAACGCATACGTAATTTAAGACACGACTAATAGCTCGTCTTCCTTTGCTCAACCTACTCAAGTACCCATCAGAAATAAGTACCTAGTACTTGGCAAAATTGCTTGTTTTAAATAATAATGAGTTTCCTAAAGGTCACCAAGGGAATTTAAATAATACGTTGAAGGTAAAAATTATGTTGCATTGTTGTTTTTTTGTTTCTTTTATAAAAAATGGAATAAACTTCTATAATGTAGGTATAACAGAGTATGTAGGTTGATCCATAATGAAGATGGAATAAAATAAAGTTTAAATGAGAACTCATCAAGTTAATTAGGTATCTACCTGGATTTGCCTGGATACGTATAATATGTAATAAATACAATATAACTAAATTGCTGTTCGTTAGACTTGCTTAACTGATTTGGCAAAATCTCTAAACGACTGAATCGATTTAGCTAATTAAAGTCTTTAAATATTCGCAGGAATCCAGGAAAAGTAAAAAAAGCCGTAAAATATAAAAAAATACGCAATACACTAGAACTATTAAGGATGACCCAAGAAAGCTATCTGTATAATAAAAGGCATTCCTTACTTTTAACATAGAATATTTATATAATTGCTAGTACCAAATTCCATCTTCGAACTTATAAGTCATCTAAAAGATTTCAACGCGCTATATTTCCGTCATAATAATTAATTTACTTACACGGACGAACTGTTTGTTTGTTTGATTGAACGCGATAACCCCAGGAACCGCGCTGGTCCGATTTGTATTTCAGTGTTGTATAGTACATTTGTCGAGGAAGGCTATAAGCTATTTTCACATTATTATGTTGATAAAGTAAAGAAACGCAAGGGAAGCTGTCGGAGGGTGGCTAGTATACTACATTATATTAGGTAATACGTACAAGTATATAAAAAGAGTTTTTTGGTAGATTATGTTATTTTGAGGATTTTATGAATTATTTTTTAGAATATACTTACTATATTATACGTACAGTCGCGGAATGAAAAGGTTCGTCACCTTAGAGGCGGTTATCGCTTGCACTAGTACGGCAAGAATCAATTATGCCAACATAACGTCAGTGCAAGAAACAGTGCTGCTAACATTAAAATAAATATGACGTTTGTTATGGAATAAGGTTTTGATTGTTTTTCTATACCGAATATTCGTAAGAAATGGCAGGTTGAACCAACAAGAAGGTTTTAGTTTATAAAACACTAGCAGCCCCCGCGAACTTCGTCTCGCTATATAATTTTATTTGCAACTATCTCCATACTAAATTTCATAATATCGAATTTTTCCGCGTAAGCATATATTTTCCCGCGGAAGCATTTAATTTTCCGCGGTAAAAAGTCTCTCGCCATATACTTTTATTTGCAACTATCTCCATACTAAATGTCATCGAAATCGAATTTTCCCGCGTAAGAATATATTTTCCCGCGGAACCATGTATTTTCCGCGGTAAAAGTCTCTCACAATATACTTTTATTTGCAACTATCTTCTGCATACAAAATTTTATCTAAATCGAATTTTCCCGCGTAAGCATATATTTTCCCGCCGAAGCATGTATTTTTTTGCGGTAAAAAGTTCTCTGTCTCAGGGTCTAAAGATTGTATGTGCCAAATTTCATCAAAATCGGTTGAGAGGTTTAAGCGGGAAAGCGTAACAGACAGACAGACAGAGTTATAAAATAAATAAAATAAAAATAAAAAAGCCTTTTATTTCTTACGAATTACAAGTTTTGTACAGTGTTATGGTTTAGTTAATTAATGTATTTGTTAGTATAACAGACAGAGTTACTTTCGCATTAATAATATTAGGTTAGGATTAGGATAATAATCTTATTGACAAGTTAAATTGTCAAACAACTTTGATCTGAATAATTTTGAACTTTATTATTGAAATGTTAAACATTATTTTCTCTAACCCGAGTCTATTCTGTAACATAGTTTCAAAAGGTAATATGTGCTCGCGATACGTTGAACGAATCAATTTGAAAATTGACGAACCTTTTCATTCCGAGACTGTACATACAATTAAATAATATTGAAAAAAGAATAAAGATATATATTGGACCAAGAGCCTGTGATGGCCAGACCTTCCTTTAATTCACAAGCGTGAAAATTCTTTCATGTGTATGTCTAACATAGGTAAGAATAACCCCCAAACATGAAACCTGGATCGCGGTTCCTTTGGGAGATAACAGGTAAAAGGTTGGTATCTCCCAAAGGAACCGCGATCCAGGTTTCATGTTTGGGGGTTATTCTTACCTATGTTAGACATACACATGAAAGAATTTTCACGCTTGTGAATTAAAGGAAGGTCTGGCCATCACGGGCTCTTAGGTTATATGCCAGCATTCTTGTCACTTTACCATGGATTAGAGTTTAAAGGTTTTTAGGAAAGTAATGTAAATACTTGTAATTATTCTTTATTCAATAAATAATTATCAGAAATATCAGTTGAAAATAATTTTAACTATTTATTGATTTATTTATATAATAAGATACTTATATATGGAAATAAAACACGTTTTCCGAAACTTCGAGAGTTTAAATAAATAAAAAATAAACTCTATTATAATTCCCGTTGTTATAAAAATGAAAATACAGAACGTTGCAGCTGTCACCAGCATAATACAATTATATTATTCGACTGAAATTTGTTAATTACTCGTAAATTTTGGGTTGAAGATATATTGTGTAGTAGGTATCTACGTACCTCCCGGAAAAGAACAAACACTACATTTCACACGGGAATCACTTATCTATCAGCGATCGATTAAATAAGTTTATTATCAATATAGAAATATTGATAAACAAATATAATAGATTTTTGCAGTTTTACACAAAAATTGTTATTATATTACTGTTATTGTATATTATACTAGCCGACCGCCAACAGCTTCGCTTGCTTTTTTTTTCATAAAATATAGCCTATAACCTTCCTCGATAAATGGACTATCCAACACTGAAATATTTTTTTTAATCGGACCAGCGGTATCTGAGATTAGCGCGTTCTAACAAACAAACAATCAAACAAACTCTTCATATTTATAATATTAAGTATAGATAAATATTTGTCCACAAAGTTATAGTAGACTATAATTTATATTTATTATAACAGACGTTAAAAAAAGAATAGGAAAGTAAGGTAAAGCCCGCCAAAGAGTCCAGAAAAAGTTCGACGATCCTCAGACAAGGTGAACAACAGGTTCGGTATAGATCGCCTTTAGTCTGGAGCACTGACACGGTCAAAGCCCCGCAAACCTCACACGATACTCACGAAATTATTCCTTCAGAGCCACGCTTCAGATCTGCCGTCGATTAATATCCCGGGCAAAGATATCTGGTTGCTTTTTCATAGTCACTCGCGCGGGAAAAGTCGGGCCTCCATGCGTGCGGCCGGCACGGAGTCTTCAGACAAACTGAGCGAATTTCTGGGTGTCCGTGATGCGTGACGGGTGCACGTGTGTGATGCGCAAGCGCATCTCTTCAGCCGAACACTAGAACTTGCTTCTCGACGTGACTGAAGTGTTGATTAACTTTGATTGTGTGCACTTTTCGTAAGCACAGACGCTAGACATACTGTTGCTATCATTCTGTAGAAATAAAGATTTTGAATTCAACGGTTTACAGTAGGTACAATATCGCAACAGTCGTTTTGTGCACTGGTTTCGCATACAAAAGACATAAACGCGCCCCCGTCCGTTTGGAAAGTTCTAAGAAAACATTTACTTTTATCTACACATCCGCTCTAAGTCGTAGTATCGTGTCGTGTGGGTCTGGTTTCAAGGGAAATAATGAAGTTAGATTTTATTAATAAGTGACTAAATATTTATGAAACCTAAGCTTTATTTATGAAAACTTTTATGAAAAATTTATGAAAAGTATCCCAGTAAAGAAAACCCTTGATGAAATAAATAGCAATTTACTCATAAAACAACATACTTGAGATGAAAAATGCAAAGGTTCACTGCGGGGTTCAAATTTACTATACAAAGATAACAAAGGTATAAATAATTCTCGTAAAGGCCTCACGCTCACGGTAAACTCCCAGCTGTGGTAACTAAGAGTGGTACCGCTTTCCCGTCACACGTCGTTGAATATCGTAACGCTTAGAGCATTTTTGATGTCTTCGTATTCGTTTGTTATGCAGTAGGTACGTACATAGGTTCCTTCTCCGTATTTGGAGATTTGGTATTTTAATTTGATAAATCCTCAGATATTTGGAATTATCATAAATTTAGACCAGATGAGGAATGAGGTTCTACTAATTTATAATAGTTTTAAAAACATTAATCGAGGAATAAAATAATTTTTAATTAGGTAGGTACAAAAAAAACTGACTGAAACTTAATAATAATAAGAACTAATATAAAAAACTAAATGAGACTGAAAACAGCTCGGCCGACGTAATGACTAAGTCTATAGAATGGTTCTTTACCAACTTTGAACACGTTTTCACTAAGGGAGAAAATTAACCACTTTCAGCTGATAAAAAGTAGGTGACCTCATTTGCTCAAGCATAGCATTGGAAAACAGTGATACATGAACATGACATCACTTTATAAGTTGCGTCTGCATTCAACTTATAAAGTGAATATCATCTTACAACGACTCACTAGCAATAACTCACTTTACTTTTATTAGCAGAAATAAAAAATAAATATTTTTGCAGAGTTTTATTGAGTCATCCATACAGGAACAAATCTTAATACAACAAATTTCATTTCTCTATAAAAATATTGGCTACTTGTACGTAAATAAAATATTTGGTACCGAACCAAGTCATATCAAATGTACTTAGGGACTTAGGTATGTTAAATGAATTAAAAAAAATGTCTTATAACATAAATATCTTAACTATCATTATTTACCTACTAATATCTAAAGCAGTAGATACAGTTACACCAAAGATTTATTACTTTTTGCTTCCGGTGTCATGTCAAGAGGGCAAAGTGTCATAATAAAATAAATTAAGTGGACCATATTCTGCAGCATGTGAATCGTGCTTACTGGATCAAAGTGCAACTACCTAGATTTGAGAATTTATTACAATAACGCAATAACAAAGAAATCTACATAGGTAGGTAAATGTCTAACGCTAATCTAACGTAGGTAACTTTAGTAAAAACGAAGCGAAGTAACAATTTATATTCAACAGTTATTTACAAAGTCCGATCTTTATACATCATTTCAGCCTTTCTTATAGTCCGATAGAGATACTTTTAAATGTTACGTATTAATCGGTATTCGCAACTGTATCGTTGGCACGTAACATTTTCTTAGGACAACCATCTTGACGAGAATATCTCTTCACTCATCACAACAGCCCTCGATCTATCCCAATTCGTTTCTGTATCCCAGTCCTATGGTAAATCGAACCCAGTCTTATCCGAAACCTTGTGAAACTCCATAACATAAGGCGAGCTAACATAAAGCGTCAAAATTTGGAACTATATCTTAGGTTTGTGTTGCGGGCGATCCTCGTCATCGCTGTGTTCCTCCTGTAGTAGCAGGCTGTCAGGCGCGCGAGGGGGCGCCCGCGAGCCCCCCGACTTACGCTGTCCCCCCCGGCTGAACATCCGAGACAGTTGTGCGAATTTTTTGCGAGAGACTGTAAATAATAGATTCTTAGTCAGTACTTGCATTAGAATAACTGTATGACTAAACAATGCATGTTTATGCATAGTTAATTAAAACTGTTTTCCGCGAGTGATACATGCGTAGAAATCATCATCATAATAACTCAATTTCCTGTCTTCAACAACGTCCCATTCCTGGGAACAGGTCTCACAAATAGAACCCATAATATCTTGGATAGGTACTTAACTTATAGAATGATGCGAAGTATGTAAGTATATTGTTCAATGTTCACAGACCATTTAGTGTATGTGTATCAACTTTTAACTGGTGGTGGCGCGAACATGTTAAAATGTAGATAAAATTAGTTTGTGTTTATTGTTTACTTAAACATTCGTGTGTATCAGCAAGTCTCAAAATAAATGAAAGGTTAGGTTAGGTAGGTGAGATAAAATTTTACTTAAACAGTTATGTAATATGCATTTTAAAATATTTAAAACTTTTACTTTAGAAGTCGTGAATATAACTACCACGGATAACTACTCACTTTTGCCCATATTTTTGAGCCGCTCCTTGAAAACTGCCTCATCATCATGACTCTTCGTCTTCTGTCCTTGTTCACTATCTAGAGCGGCCATAAACTCTTGATTCCATCGCAGTTCCGCCATGAACTCCTCGTTTTGAAGGAGAGTGGCGATTCTGTCGTCGTCCATCTCTAGACTGAGGTCTATTCTGGCGTCCGTGCCGGGGGGTATCCGCAGGAACATCGGAGGGAGTGGCCCTAAGAGCCGCGGCACCCATTTCCTTCGAATCGCCAGAGGTATAGATTCGTCGTCAGTGTCTCTGGAGAAATTTTATTTAATAAGACTTACATCTCATCATACTCTATTCACAACACCGTGCGGTGCAGGGCTGGACCACACGGCACTTTATATAAAACCTCATAATTTTCAGACAGGTAGTAAAAATGACTGATAGCTATCACAGTTTTCCTACAAAGCATCAGCCTATTTCAACAACCTAGGCATTGAGCTAGTGCCAAACAATAGCCACCATCAAGCTCTACTTGTTTTCAAGGTGCGTTGGAAGCAAACCATGACGCACGTAAACACGTAGGGCGTTAGGATTCACAACAAATAGAATTGAAATATTATGATACATTTTTCAAAATTTTTATTTTGTCTAAGGAGTTAGTTATATGTGCCTACCTACTAAGTTAAATTGTATCTCCCTATGTAGTTTTTTTTATTTTTCTATGCATAGCCATAGGTGAGGAAGTAGGTATTTGTAAATATTGTAGATAACCTATTGCTAGAATCCTTTTCGTCCTTAAACAACGAAATACGAAACTGCCGACAGCAGCTGATCAGAAAACAGAAGCAGAGAAAACTTATTCGCGTTATCATTATTCGCGCTTCTACCGCTCTACCTAGATTGATACTACCGGTAGGTGCCTACCAAAATAAAACAATCAGACATAAAGATTGCTTACTTTCTGTTTACCTCTACACTACACTCACCGTGTACATAAATCGCCACACTGTAGATACCTTAATGAAGATAATGTGTGTTTTGCAAGAATTTCTCCTAAAACATTTCCTCGTTTTTCGTGGAAGGCAGGTACAATGTTGCTATTCCATAATAACTACTTCTTGGAGTAGGTAGGTACAGGGCTTATTTATAAGCAGAACTTACACGAGTGCTGTAGTGTCGTTGTCCTCTCCATTAGTGGCCCGCGCGCGCCGGTCTTTGCGGCGCGATGGCGTGCTGTTCTCAACGCGCTCCATCTCGAGCCTGAGGCGCTCGTTCTGGTTGTCGGTGCTCATCGCCAGCAGCTGGTCGATGGTCGCGTCTACGGCGCCCTGATTGGCTCGCAGCACCGCCTCGATAACGTCGTCATCCATGTCAGGGAACATCGTCTTGAAGTCTGACATCGCCTGGGTGAACTCGAGCTGCATGGTGGAAGCCACAGAGCCCGGAGGCGCAGGGCCGTCGCCGCCGGTTCGAAGCATCGTAATAAGTTGGTACCTAGCGTCCTTGATGTCACAAATATGTCACCGGCGACACAGCTGATCTCTCGAAGGATACTGCGTTGCGTGTGTAGGTCGCTACGAAGCGGACCTGAGCCATCCTCCCGGCGCTTGGATCGCGCCGGTCATCAGTGAACTATTCTAGATGCAGCTATTTTCTTCGCACCGTGCACCGCAATACGAGCATGATGTGCAATTTTCACTTTCAAAGTTGATGCGCTTAGCGCAGGCGCGGCGGGTTGCGGGTCGGCAGTCGATATAATTAGTGAGAGGATGGGGCGAGCGGGCCGCAGCCCTCGCGATGACTGCGGGTCGCGGCGGCGGCGAGCGGCCCGCGCATGTGCGACACCATTGTTTGTAAATTGCGTAGGTCTCCGTCATGTGACCTTTTGCATTGCGATTTCGCATCCCTATTCTACTTTCACATAACAATGCTATCTCATCACTACGCCTGAGTTATGCAACTGTAATGCGATCACTACCGACCCACTCATAATATGATAGGATCATGATCAATGTCGGTCATCTGAATGACATAAGCCATTATTTTAACTAGATTCTTATTTTTTATTATAGGTAAGAGTTTGAAATGGAAATGTCTGACTCATCGACCACATGTGATAGTGGCAGATAATGATTGAAACTAAAACATTAGCTAGGTACCTATTTATTTCATTTAGATTTATATTATCATACATAGGTAAACACAAAATACTGATAGTAAAATTAACAAACCAAAAGCCATTTATATATGGTACCTAAAAAATCTATAAATACATATATTAAACTGTCAGAAGAACAGCAGTGTTAGGTTAGGCCATACCAGTTCTTAAATGGCCAATTATGCTTACTTCATTAAAATAAAAGAAACAACGCAATCACATACGCCGTTCATTAATAATATTTAGAGATAAATATTGAAACAATTAGAATTATGTAGTTAATATTCTTTAGACATTTTATTAGGAATACAATGTTACACAGACTTCACGCACAAACAAAAGGAATGAAAGCGAAATAGATTTAATTTAACTTTATGATTTTAATAATGTAAAGAGACTAACCGATTATCTCTGACATAGTACACCCAAAAATATTAAGATTCTTATAATAGTTTTTTGCATAATTTCTTTAGACATAGCTTCTAGTTCTATTCCTCTAATATTTTGCATGAGAACGATAAGCGGACGGTATTATAAAGACGAAACATACAAGGTACTTAATTATAAAAATATTTATCATCAGCTTTTCAAGGGCTACAAGGATACTTCGTGCCTTTAAATAATTAAATTAAGCTCGTTCGTATAATTTCAATTTACGAAACAGTAGGAAAGAAAATTTTATGTTTTTTTTCATGAAATATATTTGTTTGTGGTCGATATAATATTCACCAACCAACTGAAAATAAATATTTATTTTCCAAAGGAACAGACTCATAATCAACAAATTCATTTAACATAGGCAGCATGGTATTCGATGGCATTATGGCAATTTTACATAAATTTTAAAAAGGGAGTTAAAATTTCACTATGCAAAAATACTTAAGGCTACCCACAATTTAGAAATACTTTGCAATGAAGTGAAGTTTATTTATTAGCAAAAAATATATTCATGGATCTGTATTTTGTCCTTCACACCATTTATACTACACAATAATAAAATAATAATCAGTTTTGAGTATTAGGTTTATCGACACTCAAACTAAATTAGTCGATTTAGTAAAACACTGGTGAAAATGAACACTGGTCTTAGTACTCGGTCCAAATGTTAAGATCTTATACAGTTATCTTCAAAGTTATATTTATTCCACAATTAAAACATAAAATCCGACCCAGACGAATCAATTTGACCACTTAAAAAATTTAAGTTTAGTATACGTGGCTAGTGACTTTTAGTAAAAGCAATTAAAGTTGTCAAGTTAATTCATCTGAGGTATACATAATCCGATATAACTCAATATAGTGTAATATAAAGGGTGTCAAGTGAAGCTATGGTCCCGGTGCTAAGTAGAGATTCATACGATGGCCTGCGAGCCCGGCTGAGTCTGTCCGTGCTGGGTCAGGATCACCATGGTGTTGGTGGGGTGTTGCGGCTGCGAGTCGCCTGGCGGTGTGTCCGGCTATGGAAAAAATAATATACATATATAAAAAAATATATATTGTATACAAATATTGCTGAACAATCCCAAACGAGCCTATAGCCTATATTTCTGCTTCACGGCCTCCTCTTAGTCCGGAAGCAGGCTGGAGTAGTCGGGCCCTGGACGCCGGCACACTTACAATGTGGGCGAGTGTGGGGTGAGCGGCCGCCATGAGCGTGGCGGCGCGGTACGAGGGCGGCGGGGTCTGCTTCACGGCCTCCTCGTAGTCCGGCAGCAGGCTGGAGTAGTGGGGCCCTGGACGCCGGCACACTTACAATGTGGGCGAGTGTGGGGTGAGCGGCCGCCATGAGCGTGGCGGCGCGGTACGAGGGCGGCGGGGTCTGCTTCACGGCCTCCTCGTAGTCCGGCAGCAGGCTGGAGTAGTGGGGCCCTGGACGCCGGCACACTTACAATGTGGGCGAGTGTGGGGTGAGCGGCCGCCATGAGCGTGGCGGCGCGGTACGAGGGCGGCGGGGTCTGCTTCACGGCCTCCTCGTAGTCCGGCAGCAGGCTGGAGTAGTGGGGCCCTGGACGCCGGCACACTTACAATGTGGGCGAGTGTGGGGTGAGCGGCCGCCATGAGCGTGGCGGCGCGGTACGAGGGCGGCGGGGTCTGCTTCACGGCCTCCTCGTAGTCCGGCAGCAGGCTGGAGTAGTGGGGCCCTGGACGCCGGCACACTTACAATGTGGGCGAGTGTGGGGTGAGCGGCCGCCATGAGCGTGGCGGCGCGGTACGAGGGCGGCGGGGTCTGCTTCACGGCCTCCTCGTAGTCCGGCAGCAGGCTGGATTAGTGGGGCCCTGGACGCCGGCACACTTACAATGTGGGCGAGTGTGGGGTGAGCGGCCGCCATGAGCGTGGCGGCGCGGTACGAGGGCGGCGGGGTCTGCTTCACGGCCTCCTCGTAGTCCGGCAGCAGGCTGGAGTAGTGGGGCCCTGGACGCCGGCACACTTACAATGTGGGCGAGTGTGGGGTGAGCGGCCGCCATGAGCGTGGCGGCGCGGTACGAGGGCGGCGGGGTCTGCTTCACGGCCTCCTCGTAGTCCGGCAGCAGGCTGGAGTAGTCGGGCGCGGGCGCGGCGAGGTAGGGCGGCGCGGGCGCGCTCATGAGGCCGTCGCCGGAGATCACGAAGGGCGTGAGGTTGTGCATGGTGGCCGCGCGCCAGGTGCAGTACTTGTAGCAGCGCCATACTACGCTGATGCAGTAGCCCTGCAATCAAAAACAGTAAATAAACAATTTAAATGCTGATTGGAGAGACTATTTGAGACGCTGTGTCTCTGAATAGGGAGTGAAACTTAACTGAAATTAACATTGATTCGTATTTTATTTATTTTTACACTTTAGGAAAACTAAACAGCATTTTAAAATAACAATAGTCTTAATGAGCCTAGTATGTTTTCACATATAGTTCGATATTAGAAATTACATCAATCATTTAGCTCAAATCAATCTCAAAAAAAATCTACAAATATTTATCCAGCAATAAGTGTATTACTCTCGCACAGCAACGAACCTTGATAAGCACGGCTAACAAGAAGACGGAGAGGACGATCAGCGCGAGCACAGGCGGCGACAGTTGCAGCAGCTCGGTGCGCCACGGCACGCGCTTCGTCTCGGCCACCAGGCTGTGGATGGAGCGCAGGTAGCAGACGTAACCAATCGCCGTCAACCTAAAAATAGATACAAACTACTTAATCAATGTAACCATTCCATTTTAACATTTTTTTAGACATAAGAAACTTATGTAAAACTAAGATATATGTTATAACACATTAAAGAAGTTTATATATAAGGACAACTTACACAGTTATAGCAAAGTCGAAGATCTGGAGACAAAAGAATGGCAGCAGGTGAGCTGGTTTCCCACGGGCAGCTCCGTAGATCAGCATCAGGGTGATAGCCAGGGTACACACTGTAACCAGTGCACCCACATCCACATCATCTATCAGGTACACATGTATACATTACTACAACAAGCATGGATGCATGATCAAGAGTTCAATGGTCTATGGTCTACTGTCTACACAAATCTAAATAATTAAACAATAGACAAAAAATATGGCATTCCAATTGTAAAACTTCACAAAAACATATGAATAAGACAGTTTCTGTGGATGTGATTTACTACACAATGTATGTATATAAATAGTAATCATAAAATAACAGCCTGTGTGTGAGAAATGGTTACAACACATTGTTCATGATATATTAGCTACCCATAGACTAACGTTCATTCCTGCCGGAATGTACAATCCTTACGGAATGAACGCCAGTGTATGTGCAATAGCGGAAAGAATGACGGTATTATAACACCGCGACCCTTAAAGTCGTGTTTTATTTCATCCCGTCGCTTATCTGTACACGGGATAAGCCGGAAGGAATGAACGTTAGTCTATGGGTGGTTATTAGCAAGATTTTCAGTTATCTATGGTCATGCACTATGCAAATCATATCTAGCAAACAAGAAATACAATGGTTTTTATACACATGCTTTAAATATTAAATTACATTAGTGTAAGTATGGGTGAATAACATATGAATGAATAACCACAAAAATATTATTTTTCTTATTTGTCCTCCTTAAAATAAAGAATGACTGCTATATATATATGTCATTCTTTATTATGTATATATATATATAATACAATAAATACAATGCCAAAAAGAGGGTGAAGCCATGGGCAGCTAGTTATTCATATATCATATATAAATGTGGGTTTGTACAATAGTCTACTGTCAATGAAGATCACTCATGTTTATATTACCTTACCAATAATAATATCACAGGAAATAAAAGAAATGTCATCAAAATGTTAAGGAGACAAAAAAATATATTTTATGTTTTCTTGCCTGAACTCCTGTGGTAAAATTTGTAGTAGGTATGGTACATAAGTTATTGAAATACTTATTACCAAGTATAGACATAAAATAAATATATAATAAACATTGATGGACAATTTACACAACAACATCTATACCCATGGTAGGTATATGCGATTTATATTTTTACTTACGATATACTAGGGAGTGATCACGAGGCTGTCCTCCATGTGGTGGGTAGGAACTCGGAGCAAGTTCCACATTTGACATGGGTGTTGGCAAAGCATTGTTCTGGGCTATGCCACCCCAGTTTGGACCAGGCATGGACTCTCGTTCCAATTCATTCAACAGTCTTGGGTCTCGCACAATTGTAGCTAAGAATACCAGAGCCACAAGATGTAACATCTGGAGGAAAACAAGATTTATTATCCTTAAATACCTATTGATATTTTATATATAGAGTTGGGGACATTTTTCTATCCTGAAATAATGCAGTTGTTTATGATGTTAGAAGGTATTTCATGCTGAAGTAGTTTCCAGATTTATTGTTAATTTACCACCATATGGTTAATTTACTTATTAGGATTATAATTTACTTTCCTTCTAATCAAGATTTGACTAGTTAGAGATCTCACAGTACCTTATGATCTAGGATACTTACCAAGTGCCAGGACCCAATCAACATAGTCCCCGTGCGAACATGAAGGCAGAAAAGACAGCGCCACTCGCTGTCGCGCTCGCTGCCCAATTTAGGGCGAATTCTCATCATTTTTGGTCTGTCAACAAAAAAATCAGTGTATAGTGCATATGCTGCCTGCTACGTTAATAAATGCCTTATAAATTGTAAATGATTAGTAAGTTGTCTATGTCTAACTAATGCAACAGTATTGATAGGAAGGGACTACTGATCTATATCAAGGACTACAGTTAGCAAGGAACAAATTTAGAATACTTAAAACCCAATGTGTTATAGGGAAACAAAAAGAGATGACTGATCATTGATATTACAATTAGCAGCCCCATTTTGCTTCTAATTGGTTTTAACATGCATTTAGACGAAGTTTTTAAAACTTAATCTACGTAGTACCACCACTTACGAATGATTTGTAATAATAAACACCCAAATTATACCTGGAAGAATATATTTTTATACCAACCTTTACCAATTAATATAGATTTACGAACAAAACTCCTTATCCTAGAAATAAAGTGAAATTTGCACAAAAATTCTTAATTTATTTTCTGTCTATTGCAACAAAATCTAGGTACACTCATACACTGGTACACATACACACCATAAGACAAGACATCAATATGTTATGAGCCAGTGACATGACATGACATAGAAGTGTATTAGAATTCGACTGTCATTGTCAAAATATTATAGTTATAGAGTTGCCACCAAAGATGTAAAAAATGTACAGAACTGAAATACATTATGTAATTCTAATTCACAGAACTCAGAACACGAATAAACTATTCCTATTATAAAATAGTTTTATCTCTAGCCAGTGACCGTTCATCGTAATCCTAAATTGTGTACAAAAAATTCTTGCCACCAATGCCTACATTTCAATCTTTCCTAGCTTAACGATTAACGTGTTTTTGTGTGTGTATTTGTGTTGTGCAAATAAATGAATAATTACTGAATACTTTAAAAAGTTTACCTTACCGCCATCACAGAATTTTATTAAAGATTATTTAATTATCTTTTCTACAGATTTCTCCAATACTAGCCATAAGTTCATAACTTATTATTACATACAAATTATCATTTTATCAGCTGGGAACACAGCAACAACCCTGCCTTGCCTTGCCTTGTCCTGCCGATGTGAGTTTACTGTTCTTTGTTTTGTGTTATTTTAGTTCTGAAAAACTTCTGGATTGATTGCGATTATAATGGACAAAATACCAGATCAGATCGGGTACTTGGTTCTTACAGAGGATGGTGCCGTCCTTGAGTCTGGTGGGGAACTTGAAAACGACGAACGTATTGCGACGATTATAACTGATCTCATCACATTATCCAACAAGTAAGTTCCTATATATTTGGTTCGTTTTGTCTGCCAAATTTGTTAAGTTGGTAATAATTTTTCCTACTGATAATATATAAATTATATACACCCATGTTGTTCCTTGTCAGTTTATCTAAAACTACCTACCATATTTATTGTAACTGCTAAATCTAACACATGTTCAATTATTTCAGAGTTGATCCTATGGCCTTTGGCCCAAATGAACTATTCAAGAAGATATCTATAACTTATGAAGACCATTGGTTTGGAATATGTCAATCAAATAAAAAAATCTATGTTGTAAAGAGGACCATCCAACCACCTGCAGAAGAAAACAATACTGTACTTGTCTAAGTATATTAGTACAGCTAAAAATGGGTCGTAATCTTCTTATGAGCAGCCTTGAGAATGCTTCATTTAATATCTTATTCCAAATTATTTTTCGTATTATCACTTTTGTGATAAATGCATGGGTCATCAGAAATGTTGGCCATGAAGTCCTGGGAATCATGAATGTCCGGTTACTATTACTTGAAAGTACTATACTTTTCTTGAGTAGAGAACCATTTAGCAGGGCGTGTCTTGGTCAGAAGGATGAGTTTACTTGGAGCCAGCTCATCAACCAGATTTGGCTCTCTGTTCCTATAAGTAGTATACTATCCATAGTGTTTGTGTATATCTGGTTGAATTGGTTACCTCTTGGGAACCCAGAGTATACATTCCAATATACATTTGGTTGTTGGAGTGTAGCCTTCTCATGTATATTGGAACTATGTTCTGCAAATATGGCCCTTGTAGCACAATTGTTTTGTTTTGTAAAGCTTAAAGTTGCTCTTGACACTCTTCACATATTTGTAAGAACTGTGCTGTTCCTGTCCATTATAATCTATGATAGGTCTCTTGCTCTCATTGCATTTTCAGTAGCACAAGTTATTAGTATAGGTACAATAGTTGTAGCTTATTACATATTTTTCTACTGGTATATTAAAAACAAGCCATTGTTTGCTAAAGGTGCTCTCAAAAGTAGAATTGTACCTAACTTTATACTGGATAAATTATACACTAACATGGATGATTTCCAATTTAATTCCATTGGTGAATTTTTTCCTAAATATTTAGGCTCCATGCACTCAACTTTTAATAAAAAGTTAAGCACATTAACTATTAGTTTTGCTAAACAAGGTGTTGTAAAACAAATATTAACAGAAGGAGAAAAATATGTCATGTCTATTAGCCCTGTTTTAAGTTTTAGAGAGCAAGCCACTTATGACGTAGTTAACAATCTGGGAAGCTTGGCTGCCAGATTTGTTTTCAGGCCTATAGAGGATAGTAGTTATTTCTATTTTACTCAAATGGTGAGCAGGGAACTGCCTTTGCATAAACAAGACCAGAACAAAATTCAAGAGTCTTGCAATGTGCTTTCCCAAGTTTGTAAAACTGTTACTTCAATAGGCTTGATAGTGTTAGTTTTTGGGCAAAGCTATGCACATACCCTGTTGCTATTATATGGTGGTGAAGCATTCATTGCTGGGGGTTTGCCTGTGCAGTTACTGAAAAGTCATTGTTTAGCAATTGTACTTCTTGCCATAAATGGTGTCACAGAATGTTACACATTTGCCACCATGACTAGTGCACAGTTGAATAGCTACAACTACTTGATGGTGTTTTTCTCAGTGAGTTTCCTTTTTCTGTCCTATGTTTTGACTTATGTGTTTGGACCTGTTGGTTTCATTATATCAAATTGTATTAACATGTTTGCACGAATTATGCACAGTATTCACTTCATAAATGAAAAATATAAAGGTACAGGATATAAGCCTTTAGAAGGGCTTTTAGTTGGTAAAATATTTTTATTAACCTTATTTGTAGCTGGTGGCATTTGTAAAGTTTCAGAGAATAAAATATCAAAAAACTCTATACTTTTACATATAGCTATAGGAATGTTATGTCTACTAAGTGTCCTAATTGCTTGGATATATGAAAATAGAAAACTAGTGAAAAAAATATATAGGAAAATTTTCGACAAAGGTGATAAGATATCACAAGATTAGTCTAGAATAATTTAATGTAAATAATAGGCTGTTATATAAAAATGATGTATTTATGATTTAAGAAAAACATTTAAAAGACGTTAATTATTGAGTAATATATTATATTATTATTATGTACATTGTAGTTTATATGTATATTACATTATGTATAATGTTTTAAATTGGATAAAAAAAGATTCCTTTCATTTGTGCTTCACATATCCGCTTTACTTCATCTGCAAAGATAAGGTAGAATAAGGTACTAATATTAAATCTATACGCAATTGTATTTGATTGTAAATAAAACTTACCAGATATTTCTTTTAAATTTGCGTTTTTTTCTTGTATGATAACATAGAACTCCCTGTCATTGGAAGACTTTCCAGTAATCCAATATTCGTCTGGTGTTTTGATAATAATTTCTCCATAGTTTCCAAGACTATAAACATAAAACACATGAAGTAACTACTATAGTAATAGTAACTTAAACAAAATAGTAGGTATACTTGTATGTTTACCTTTTCTTATCTTGATGCATATCTGCTACAATACTCAGAACCTCTGGTTTTATAGCAGTTGATGGATTTAGATGATTCATTAGAGACTGTAAAATAATAAACAAAATTGGATGCTTTATTTTCATGTAATATTTTTTATGTTATGTAAATGCTTTCTAAAACCTATCTATCAAGTTAATTAGGTTGATACTTTGTTTTACATTGAGTTGTAAGCATAAATATATTTTTTATTAGTTACTAGTAAGTAAGGTACTCACAGATGATTTTATAGCTAGGTTCAGTCTGTTGAAGTAGACAAATCTATGTTCAGAATTGGCAAGCTGAGCATTCTGCAAAGCATGAATAGTACACTGCTCGCTGATAGAAGAAGCTATTGTTGACAGTTGAGGACCCATGAATGCATCAAGGGATTTCAGAGTCTGCAAGTCTAAGGTTTTCTTAGCTGAAATAGTTGAAGTGAGTATTAGATATTATTAATTAAATTAGATACCTATCAGAATACATTAGGAAAATAAAAATGTTTACCATCAACAGTAAAGGAGAGAGTGGCACTCAAAGTCCTATAGACAATCAGGTAATACTCCCGCATTTCCGATTCATCTTCTAGTTTTAAATGTACCTTCACTATTTTACTAAGATCTTCCTCTGTTCTGATCCCTTCCGGTGGGCTTATAAATCTGCCATGTCTTTGGGCAGATGCCACAGCACCCCCTTGGATCTCTTTTTCTACCTGCTTGGGTAGCAATGTATGAACCAAGTACTGATAAAGAGTTAACATATCCTCTGATGATAGACTATTCCTGGAAGAAATATAATGTGACTTTAGACAAAACCTAGCATGGTTATTCTAAATTTATCAAGCTTTTTAAGTGTTAGGTAGGGTAGGGTCTTTTAATACAATTGTTATGGTTTTAAACTATTGCTTACCATATAAGTTGTTCATTGTAAATAAATGAAACACACTGGAAATCTTGGTAGTTCACTTCAAGCAAATCAATGAAGCACAATACTTTGAAAAAAGAATTCTTATCCAGAGGAAGGTAATTAATTCCTTGCACTACATCTGACACATCATTACTGAAACTCCTCGATTTAATAAACTGAAACCAAAATATTGTTAGTAGTTACATAAAAGGATGAAACAATAGTTCAATTATGCTTTCGACTTTACTTACTGGCAAGAAGAACTGTTCACATTTTAGATAAATTTCCTCTGTTGGGATGTTCTTGAATGGGCCTCTGAACATATGAAACATCTTGTATGCTGATAATAGCAACTTATACATCACAGATGGGTGTACCTGTAAGTGAATGTAAATTGAATCTTACTCCTGTGTTTATACCTACTAGGAAATAGGTAGGAACGAGGCAATAACTAGGAAACATACTTACAATTTCTTGGAACTGATTTTCTCCTACTGCCGGAGTTGCTTTTGTTATGTAAGGTATTCTGACAACCTGGAAAATAAAGGTGCCAACATTTAGTAGTACAAACACAGCTCACATGTGATACAAAAAAACTGTTACTTACCAATACCATCCAATAGCCTTTCTCAGGTTGATAAAATATGTATCTTTTTGTTTGAGTCTGTAAAGCTTCACAAGGCTCCGAGGAAAAGGTACTGTAACAAATAATAGAGAATAATAGAAAAATCTAGGCAAGTGGGTACTTGCCTATGATATCACTTATTACCATTTCAATAAAACATACTTACGTCATGAATTTTACAACAGCTTCACAAAGCCCCACTTGCATTTTACGTGCATCCGGACAGATGTTACTGGGGTGATAGAATAGTATCCGATTGAGCTCCTGTAATGTATACTATACATTTAGTAAAAAGTCTGACCCATCTGACGTAGAATAAGGTTAATAAATTATGACTGTCGTACCTCGCCTTCATTTGGACCAAAGCTTGAATTAAATATAAAAAAGGCGCTTATTTTGCTCTTGATATCAATCATTTTGAAAAATAAAGTAACAAATAACAATGTATCACTCAAAACACTGATTGTAGGGGCGGTTCATACGATTTCGAAGCGACACTATCAAATATGTTTACAATCTAGACAATACCTAATACAACTAATTATTAAATATATTATTTTTGTTTTGATTTTTGATGTTACAAAACTTTTTACAAAAGAATCCCAGTCGTGCGAAATAGCAGTTTTGCTTGTGTTTTGTTTTGATTTGAAATTTACTATTTTGACATTGCTAATTTGGTTGTCAATCTTTAATTTGACAATGACTTATAGTTAGTAGTTGACGGTAAAATAGCCTGATAATTGTTTCTTTTATGGCGTTCACACGGGCTCAAAACTACTCAGAAGATTAGCAGAGTTGATGGCTGCTAATTTACGGTTGCATAGCGACAGTAAAACTCTTGCTTAGTTATTATCAAAGATTTATATTGTATTTTTGCTATTGCTATTTATGATACGAATCCTCAAAATTTTATTTATTTTATCCTAAATTATATCTTTTAATCATAGTGTGTATCTTAATTTAGTACCGTCCTACCTTCAAACATACCTTTTTGAAAATGACGTTACGCAATCCAAGACTACCATGTCTTCCTGGCTACAGTCCCAATACTATGGTAAGCAAATTTCCTTAGAACCTATCTACTTATAAATAATTTGATAAAAGGAATATAACATTAACTGTAAAGGTTGTAGGGAAATTAAACAAATAGAAGACTTTATTTGGCGCGATAATAAGAACACAATAATCTATCCATTCTGTTCTGGGTGTGTGTGATTTTATAAAAAACTAGCAGCCCCCGCGAACTTCGTCTCGCCATATACTTTTATATCCATACTAAATTTCATCCAAATCGAATTATCCTGCGTAAGCATATATTTTCCCGCGGAAGCATTTAATTTTTACGCGGTAAAAAGTCTCTCGCCATATCGACGGAAGAAAGCGGAAATGTCGTATCTTCAAAACCCAGGTTTTCAGTAGAGCCAAAAAACCTTTTTGAAAATTCATAACTTTTTTATTATAAGAGATAGAAAGGTGAAACTTGGAATGTATCTAAACTTTTTTAAAAGCTACTTAATCATTTTGCTCAAATTACCGTAAAGTTAGTGCAACATTGATTTGTGACAAGTTACGACAATTGATGTTTCAATTTCAAGCAGCAGAAATGTCGTATCTCTGAGATGAATGTATGGCCAACTGAAATTACATATATTCTTGAGTGTCAAATTTGTTGTATCTTTGTTCATTATATTAAACTATATCTATATTTTGTTTTAACTTATGAAAAGGCGATGAACGTATCAAAATAAAAAGCTTTATGTTGAATCTAAAATTTTTATTGTATTATAAGAAATGTTTTGACAGCAAAATTAAAAATATCTTATAGAATATAATAATATGAATCATGTTATAAAATACCTCAATTAAAAGAAAACTAAAGCAATTTTCTTCTTATATAAAAAAACTTGTACCTTTGCAAGGAACATAGCAAAATAAAACAATAATGTACTTCTTACGAAATTACCTAAAATAAAAATTTAGAACAATACAATTATGTACTTATTACAAAACTAAAACCTTTGCAAAGAACATAGAAAATAATAAAACAATCATTAATTACTTATTCATCATCATCATTTCACCCACTGCTGGACATAGGTCCAGCAGTGGACGTCCTACGAGTGTCCTACGACACGGTTTGACACGGTTTGAGGGAGGCATAGGCCTCCCTTAAACCGTATTTTTGCATCTGGAAGCATGGAATTTTTCATGAGCATAACATCTGGATCTGTCTTTTTAAATTAATTTTTAATCTAATTATCGAATGAATACATATATGGTTAGAGCAAGCAGATCATTTAATTATCTGTGTAAAGATCATAGTATTGATCCATATGCCAGCAGTGTGACCAAGGCTAGGCGGGTTTTGTGTGGCAGCTTTTTTGGTAGTTCTTCTCCTAAAATTTAAATTAGTATATAATATCAGGTGTTTTTTATATGGACAGTTTTATTCCTAGGTTTAGTTAGATTTAGTTTCGTTGGGTTCTGTACGGTTCCTATTTGGTATATGTATTCACACTTTTATGTATTTATACTATTTCTAATCGTGAGAACCTATTATCGGCTTTATGTTTTTTATTTTAGTTTATATCGTTGATGTTTTAGCCGTTGATTTTCCAAATATTGTTAAATAAATAAATAAATAAATGTTGCAATACACATTTTCTGGGAACGTTCGCTTATAGTCTTCTAGATGCTGGGGCTGCTCCCTAACACCACCTGAAAATTAAAAGTATGTTACTAACTAGCTAAGAAGGCACCCGCAGTGTGATGATATACCTACTCATACTGCCTCCCACAAGGTCGCTGCTGCCCATCTTTTGATGTTCTTTTAGGCACCTTTTACGACACCCACGGCCATGGCAGGAGATGGGGTGATACTATTATTAAGATGGAAGGCACTACACAATGTGCCAGAGACCAACAATTACTTTATGAAAAATTCAGACTACGAAACAAAATCCTAACTCATCTTTCTTATATGGGCTCCAGTCGGGAATCGAAACCGGGACCATCAGCACGATGGCAACGTTGTCTACCAAGGAGGTTAATAAACCTATGTTATGTATGATTTACATAAACCTAGATGTTGGTAAGTACTCATCGTTCAAAGCTAGATGTCTAGCTCTGGGAGCGTTCGCTTATGATCTTCTAAATGCTGGGGCTGCTCCCTAACACCACCTGAAAATTAAAAGTATGTTACTAACTAGCTAAAAAGTACCAATATGTACTTTTTAATTGACTATACAAAAAAAAACGTATAAAGGACAATTGTAAGCTTTTTGTTAATAATGTAAGTACCTATCTTTACAATCTTATTCTTCTTATTGTTCATTTTAAGTAAAAAGTTACAAAACGCGCGATTACGCACGAAGAGGCAAACAAATTGTGTTTCGCAGGTGTTATTTGTTTACTAACATCTCCCTGAACAAATAATTTTATTACATTAAACGTTTTTAAAAGTTATTATTTTCCAACCACAGCGCATACTAAAGGTACTTTTCTACAATATTCAAATAACTTACTAACAACGGCTTACGGTCCTGACAATTTTATAATAAAATCATTGACTCGAAACATGCAAAAAATAATTTAATTTATTATTCCAATACTTACCAGAACTCTTGGAGATGTACCTATTAATTATCCTCTTATATCATAATTAAATCATGGTATGTTACCCGTTTCTTGTTCAAATATCCTCTTATATTTTATCTTGCATTTGAAAACTTTTTCACAAGCAGCGACAAATTTGCTTTCTTACATTCGCACTCACGCATGTCTGAATCGCGGTCAAAACGTTGTATAAGGCTCGTTACTTATCTCTTCAGACAAAACATAGCTCTATTTTTTTGGTGTATAAGTACGATATTGACATAATATTGATTGTTTAAAATGTGTTAACTGTTTCATATGCCTGCATTAGTAGGGGCAGAATTGTCGTATCTCGGTCAACGTCAAATTGTTGAGCGGCAGAAATGTCGTATCTTATTCGAAGCAGTTTTAGTGATTCATAAACAAAGTAGTAACTATTTTATGTTCTTGGCGTGAGGGCGTATCTGTTTTATTTAAAAAAACAGCCGATTTTGCTCAAGTTACGACAATATTTCTTACGATCAGTACAAAAACAAGGAAAAATCTATGGTCGTATCTGTTTAAAAAATCATCGTAGGAAAACGTGACATAGACCATTCGACGCGGCTTTTTTTTCTACATCAGATAATGGCAAAAGTCAAAATGGTCAAAATGAAGTTACGACATTTCCGCTTTCCACCGTCGATATACTTTTATTTGCGACTATCTTCTGCATACTAAATTTCATCTAAATCGATTTTTTCCGCGTAAGCATATATTTTTCCGCCGAAGTATGTATTTTCCGCGGTAAAAAGTAGCCTTTGCTAGGATTAGGATATTACATATTATATTACATTACATTGACTCCCCCCCCCCCCCCCCCCCGTACCCCACTGACGCTTACATAGAGTCTACATCGCATGCTGGCTAGCTGAGCGCGGTGAGCGACAACCTCTAGACTTTTTTCTAATACTTGCATTTTAAACTCGTGATATCTTCCGAATGAAATGTCCGAATTGAATAATTCAAAAAGTTATAAAAAGGTATTAAGTCCGTCTTAAATAAAAAGTAATTTATTTTGATAAGGATTAATACCAAGGTACAAATTAAGACCCTTTCAAGAGGCGGCATATATAAATTAATATTTTAGAATAAAAAACTGCTTACTGTGACATAACTATAATATTTAGACATATGCTGTCGCGACATTTTTTGTAAATAAAGATGAGTTCTACAAAGTCGTAGTACATGATTTTGTTCTATCATCAATAGTTTTCGCAGCGCACGCGACGTAAGGAATTTTTCAGGTCATTTTTATACACCTTATGTTACATTATTGGAGTTTTAGTAAGGATCCCTAATTTTTTTTAAAATATAATATAGCCTATGTTACTCGGGGATAATGTAGCTTTCCAAAGGTGAAAGAATTTTTGAAATCGGTCCAGTAGTTTCGGAGCCTATTCGTTACAAACAAACAAACAAACAAACAAACAAACAAATCTTTCCTCTTTATAATATTAGTATAGACTAGCTGTCCCCCCCAACAGCTTCGCTTGCGTTATGCGATAAATGAACTAACCAACACTGAAAGAATTTCAAATCGGATCATCCGTTGTTGAGATTAGCGCGTTCAAAGAAACAAACAAACTCTTCAGCTTCACAATATTAATAAGTACCTATAGATATCATACTTAAGTATATATGTTATTTTAATAAGTTTAGATCAGAAATCTAGCACTACGAGGCTAGCCCCGTCAAAAGCTCGAAACTTGTCAGCAACATTTAGATATTGCTGTGTGAATTTTCCAGTATTATTTATTTATTTAATTATAAGCTGATTTGAGGTTGATGCAGTTATGAACGTAATGAATACATAGTTTCAAACGTTAGGTAGGTATTTTGCAGAACATTCTAACGAACAATCATGAATATCACTAATCAAATTAGTTGAAGCAAGCTTTTAATATTAAGTGTGTTTAACTTACATAGGTAGGTATAGTAAAACCATTCTAAAAATGAACTCCCCTCCACAAAACCGTGATGATTTCAACGTGTGAGAGGAAATACAGAAAAACAGAAAACACAGAAAAAAAAATACAGAATTCGGTAGAGGGGCGTTCATTTTTAAAATGGTTTTACTATACCTAACTACCAACGTTTTATCTGATTCTTAGATTGGCAAGAAGAGTTTTGGCGTGCGTCCTATTTTCACCACCATCAATGGAGTGAATATGCTGGTCGACAAAGAGGAGGCAGGAAATCGCGTCCCCTCACTCTACGCAAGGAAACAGGCACCAGATTTACCGTCTTGGATACTCTTTGATAAAAACGTAAGTAGGTATATAACCTGCTTCTATTCTACCTATCTTCTAGCTAGTGGGAGATGTTAGTTAGTCAACAGAATGATAACATTGGTAGAGATGAACCATTTTTAAAATGAACGCCCCTCCACCGCGGTTACACGTACATGCAATAAGGTGTAAGTATAGATACAACACACATAAATTGATCTTTGTCATTGGATGTTCATTAACATGGTATCACTTTGACAGACAGACGAGCCAATGTTACAGTAAAGTTGTAGCACGCACACAAGTATAGTGATGCAATAAGTATTTCCTCACACACGTTGAAATTTTCACGGTTTTGTGGAGGGGAGTTCATTTTTAGAATGGATTATCTCTACCACATATTTTTTTTCACTAAGATTTAGGTAATGTAATTAAGATTTTTATAAATTAAGTAGGTAAATATCATTAAAAGTGTGCGTTTGAAATTTAAACACGCGAAACTTAATTGCGATACCGAAAACAGTCAAAATCATGTTTGTATCTACTGTTTTTAGATCTTACGATTCAATGCCTACTTCCAACAATCTCTTCATGAAATGCGCTCTGGCTCATCAATCATACGGAGAGTCGACATATTCTTCTATCTGGAAGATGGAACTATAAAGGTGATGGAGGCGAGAACAGACAACAGCGGGCTTTGGCAAGGTATCTTATGCCGTTTTATTGGTTTGCCCTACACGAAGCTTCATTTCAAACAAGCTAATTCGTTTGAAATGAAGCTTCGTAGAAATCGCGCAATATTGGTAGGTACCTATTACTGAAATGTTGTGCTCTCGATTAATAAAAAATCAATAAATCACTAGATACTTATAGTGACCTAACGGGCCTAATATACCTACCAATGTTTTCTTTCTATACGCTAGAAAGTATTGATTTTAAATAATATAATGGCTACATAATCGATGTATTTGCAGGAACATTAATTACTCGTCAAAGAATTCGACTGCCGTACAGTTACGATTTGTACTTCGATGTACTTGACTTAAACATTGGCTTGGATGTCACATTTTATGGCAAAGTTTTCAAGGTTTGTCCCACTGCACTACCAGCAAGTACAATCTTCCACAAGCTTTACAAATTATACTGTAACGTAATAAATATGTCTTAATTTTTTTGCTGTCTTAGAACATTTTGCTACAACTTACCTATTTATTTACAGATTGTGAATTGTGATAATTTCACAAGAGTATTCCTGAATCGACTTGGTATCAATGTGCCCGACCCTATTAATTGGCCTGATGCTCCTGAGGTAAGCTTACACAGTATGTAATTTATCTTAATTCTTTAATGATCGTTATCTTGAATGTTGTAGATGGTAATGAATATAACGAAACCCCCCAAAGAGAGACCATTCAGACAATTTTTGGATTTTGATCGTCACGTGTTACGGTAAGTACCATGTTATGTAGGTATAATAAAAATCTATGCCTGTAACTAATTATTTAAATATATTATTTGAATAAATCTATGTGCCAATTTTTTGAGGATACCTAATGGCTGCTGTTGCTTTCACTCTTATTCATAGTAAAAAAATATCATGCACGCCCTTATTGTAAATTTCAAGCCAAGACACTACCATAACATGCTACCTTAATAGGATTATTTTACTTTTATGCTTATGATTAGTTTAATATCTGATTTTCTAGATTTTACGGATACTGGGACGATCGTGATTCAGAATCCGGCACAGTGCACAATATGGAGATACATTACTTCCTGGCCGACGATACCATCGAGATCAAGGAGACGGCGGCAAAAGAGAATTCTGGCGTGGAGTCTGGACCTATGTTTTTGAAGAGGATGCGGATGCCTCGGGTAAGACGATACTTTTAGCCTTTTTGCCTAGATATTAAAGTTTATTATTTTTACTTATGTGATGATTTTTGTATAGAAAATTCCGGGTAAGATAGAGATGTCAAGCGGTCCAAAAGTACCTTCTTACTCACCTGCAGACTTGAGCATAGGGGCTGTGCTTAACGTCTTCGGTCGGAAAGTTGTGCTCACCGATTGCGACCCGTATACCAAGGAATACTACAGGGTCACCTATGGAATGGGTAAGATATTAAGATATTAGCTGTCATACTGCATAGGTACAGAGATACATCACTGGTATTAAAAATAAATAAAATAGATAACATACCTACTAACGTTTTATCATGGGATACTATTGCCTCTATAATCGGCAGAAAAATCAGGCATTTTTATTGTTAAAATCTTTATTTTTTAAAACTTGATGCCTAGCAGAGGTTGAAAATGTTGAAATAGAGCTATCTGAATAAAGTTTTTATTATATGGAACCTATTGTAATATTCTTAATAATAAATATTTTTAAGTACTTATATCTTTTATGTAATCTTTATCTTATCTATTGAATTGTTATTATTTGATGACATTAAAAATATATTGTAGATGCGTTTACACCCCTCCCACTGCCGACGTCGGGCAGCGGTTGCGTCGACACCAGTATCGCCAAACGGGAACTGCCACCTTGGAACGGATACGGAAGCTACGACGACTCCGCTGAGAACTGTCGCACCGTCGAGCCCAAAGCACCACACGTCGACTTCATGAAGTTCCTGAAAAAGGACAGGTTGGTGAATCCTGGCGTATAAAAAACCTCCTATCCCCAACTTTTAGTGCTCAATAATAAATCAAATTACCGGATAATTCACACAGCTTAGCAACATCTAGTCCTGTGGTAAGCTCGAAGCTTGTGTTACGGGTGCTAGATTTTATCCATACATAATTCTATATTTTTTATTATACGACATCAATAAAATACGGTACTCTATTTTTCTACTCGGTTTCATGGATTCGTGTAAGCCGTCTGATTAACGTCAGAATACAAAATCAGTTTTAGACAAATTCTACAACATTTTGGTTCTACGTGTCGTTACTTCAATTTAGGTATTAAAAATTCCATGATTTCAGAGTTGGATTTGATTCACACGTGTTGCGCTTTGCTGGGAGACTAATAAACGATAATCCAATCGACAAAAACAGATATTTTATAATAAAATATTACTTATCTGATGATACAATTTCCATTTTTGAACTAGGAGAACGAAACTCTGGATTTTTGGTATGATCACTTTTATTATAAAACTTACTCACATAAAATTTTCATTTATAAGTTTTTATTGGTAGGTATTTAATGGTTTTTCTCAGGGTGGAAAATTCTTCAGGCGTAATAAAATGTATCTGCCAGATGTAAATTTCTTCGTTTCCAAAGAACCTCCAGCGTATACCGACAAAGACATGTGGGTCGGCAACGAGTTGTTCGTCAATAAGCACTGCTTCAGATTGGTGGCCGCAGACGAATATGCCTTGCGATATATGGAAGTCAATAATCAACAGGTAACAACAGACATTAATGAAACCAAATAATCTATCTAGGTACTAATATTTAAGCTAAAGAACTAGTTGCTTCTTATACTGAAATTATGATTTTGATAACCCGTTTAGTAACAAATATTATGGATGCAGTTAAGCATGGGGATATAATAGAAATATTTCCTTTGAATATCTAAAAAATTCGTAGTGAAAACCGCGTGTGTAGACGATATATAGTTTCCTCATAAATGGAGACTTCGGATTATTTATCAGCTCAACCATCACTTCAATTACTTTGGTGGTTTACCTAATTAATTATATTTCAGTATCCTGTTGCAAATATTGCGTTGATAATGGACAAAATTCGACGCGCTTTAGTCGTCATAGAGAATGGCTACAAAAACTTCGTAGCGAAGTACATGGAAGCCACACTGCCTGATAAAAAAGAACTCATGACTGTGAGATGTTTTAGGTAAGATCAAAGTGTCAAATGTATTTATTTAAATAATTGCCTCAATGATAAATTAATTAACTTAATTATTAAATGAGATGTTTATCTACAGGCAGGCAATGATAGAGATAATGTGTGAGAAAATGACGGAACACGAGTTTATAACTCTTGTTCGATTCTTCAGAGGAGACCCTGGTCAAGAAAAGAGTCCTAGAAGAGAAATGATTCGGTAAATACTTGAAATTTAACTGCATTGCTAAATTTGGCATCGTATCTACTTAGGGCACATCAATCAGCGGTGTAGTTTTCTATAGCTTTCACTCTACGCCGATTATTACACTCTACCCGTAGTTAACGAAGTAGCCGTGTAGTCTACGGCTTAGCCAATAATAGAAGGTCTCTTCAAATGAGCATAGAATACACGTGATCTACATGATCTACAGATGAGTCTGCAGCGTATTACATATTTAAGCAAGTTTAACAAACTTCTTCGTAGGACATTCTACTGTAGCAATCTACGGCGCAGAATCATAAGCGTATGTATCTAGTTTCAGTTTATTTATTGTTTATCTACTTGTGTAGAGATTCTAAAATGAACGCCCTTCCACCGCGGTTACACGTACATGCAAAAAGGTGTATAGATACAACACACATAAATTGATCTTTGTCATTGGATGTTCAATAACGTATAAGCAAACAGTATCACTATGAAAGAAAGGCTGGATCTGTCGGCCAACTAGTGCATTTATGAGCCGAACGCGCGACTGAACGGACGTGTCGCCCAAATATCACGGTTTGTGGAGGGGAGTTCATTTCAAGAATGATTTATCTCTACACTAATAAGTCTTATAATCATTATATACATATATATAAACTCAATTTATACGTTATCTCAGATCTCTAGTATTCTCTGAGATAACGCGTGGTATATGGGACGACCGCGAGCGCCTGCACGAGGGCCTGAAGCACGCGGACGAGACCAACGCCGGCGCGCTGCCGCCCGCGCGCATGCGACAACTGCTGCGGGCGCACCGCCTGCCGCTCAATGAAGACATACTGGACTGTATGTTGTCTGTGTGAGTATAACTGTTTGTAAGATAACGCGTGGTATATGGGACGACCGCGAGCGCCTGCACGAGGGCCTGAAGCACGCGGACGAGACCAACGCCGGCGCGCTGCCGCCCGCGCGCATGCGACAACTGCTGCGGGCGCACCGCCTGCCGCTCAATGAAGACATACTGGACTGTATGTTGTCTGTGTGAGTATAACTGTTTGTAAGATAACGCGTGGTATATGGGACGACCGCGAGCGCCTGCACGAGGGCCTGAAGCACGCGGACGAGACCAACGCCGGCGCGCTGCCGCCCGCGCGCATGCGACAACTGCTGCGGGCGCACCGCCTGCCGCTCAATGAAGACATACTGGACTGTATGTTGTCTGTGTAAGTATAATTATTTAAGTCTGATAAGACACTCCCTACGAATAGTCGTGTATCTGCAAAACAAAATTTGACAGGAGAACGTTTTAAAGATTTGAAAATGTTAGGAACATTATGTTATACGACCAAGAAAAACGTAGACTTTTTTTTGTAAGTTATAATAATAGACTGACATGTGTAGATGCCAAAAAAACGAACTTAGAGTAGGTAGACATTTTTTTTAACATGTGTAGATGCCAAAAATGCATCAAACGTATAAGTGTGTATCTGGCAGTTCCACTAACGTACAAGATACTTAGGGAGTAGGTATAGTATCGCCGCTCTATGAATGCGTTTAGGACACATGTCAGTTTGACACGTTAGTGATGGGCACAACATAATGAGTTCGTAAGCGTTCCTCCAAAATGAACCGCCGCGTTATTTTTAAGATTATTTTCGTTTTAAATTGGCGGAATCATTTAATATTTATATTTTAGTAATTTAAGTGGAAACCGACTGTTTTAGCGTCACAAAATGACGGCCCATAACGCCATTTGGTGTTATTATTTTAAACCTAGATATAAAAATTCTACTTTCGTTCGCGCGTTCGCGTTGGTCGTAGTTTTATTTTTATATTTAATAAAATCTTATAGGTAATTATTTTCAAATTCATAAACGTATTATTTTTTAAATATAACTGTAACAGATAACGATACTGTTGTTTCCTGTTAATTTTAGCACAGCACTACCTACAAATATAAAGCACTGACATAACCTTGTAATACCTTGTACCCTTTGACGACCTCTGTGGCGCAGCGGGCGAAGGTCCGCCTGCGACGCAAGAGGTTGCGGGTTCGATTCCCGCCTCGGAACAACAATTTGTATGATCTGCAAATATTTGTTCCGGGTGTCTGGGTGTTATTATATGTATAATAAAAAATATCTATCTATGTACTTATGTATATTATATTAAGTTTATCAGAAATCTAGCACCCGTAACACAAGCTTCGAGCTTACCACGGGGCTAGATGTCGCTGTGTAAAATTGTCCAGTAATATTTATTTATTTTTATTTATTTATTATAATAGCGCAATATAGATTTAGAAAAATATTGTTTACCAAGGTATTTTACACTCAGTTTGGCACAAAATTATTAGATTCATTGATTATTGATATAAAAATGTAGATTTAATGCTCATCAATTGTTAAAACGGTAAACAAACAGCAAAAATATTTTTATCGTAACTGCAACGCCATTACAAAGTTACGTTATCAGTTCAATCGCGATGTGTCAGGAACGCAAAGTCTCGACGGCCATGGTATATCAATATAAAAAAATTATATATCATGCCCACAAAAAAAAAATTTTTTCGGAACTCAATTATTGATAAGTTACCTACTAGCTTTCCTTCTCCTGTGGCTTTGCCTACATTATTTTCTCGTGTTAAAGAGTAGCCTATATCTTTTCCCTCTGACTTAGACTGTTTCTGAAATATATCATAATAGTTTATATCATATGTAAGTTAGATAACCACTACAGAGCACTATAAAGACTTATCAAATGAAATAAATGTAGGTACACTAGGTACGATTGAATAAAAGATTGCAATTACCGAATAGGATTCTGAATTCAATTTCAATCAACAGCCTGAAAAGAGATGACAATTGCAACATATACTGCGAGGATTTGATGTTGTTCCTGGACTTCCAAACCCGGCCCGTGTACAGCCTCGCCGAGGAGGACTATCAGAAGATCGTGCGTCACGCGCCTCCGGTCAAAGACACAGAGGTTAATGTTTTAATTGTTTCTCTTAATATAACCCTGAAGCCCTTCTTACCCCTTCTTTTGCAGCGAGTGTCGTCAAACTATACCAGAATGCTGGTAGCAGCGTCATTCAGTATTACGTAAAATTCATAAAATCTAAATACCTACTTATACAACATTTACAACCTACCTTTAACGTCATGTTTTTTCCTTTTACTGGGATCTAAGATAAAATAAATAAATATAATAATAAAAAAATAATGATTAAAGGAAAAATTACGTTTAAATCAAATATTTTTTTTCAAAAGCTATTTAATTTAACGTTGGCTATTTAATTTAATTAACGTTACTGTCTGTAAATTCTTTTACTTTTCCTTTCAGTGCAAATACTGGACGGATGCTGATACCCTGATTAAGGAAGGTTTTATTAACTGGAATAGTTTCCTCTGCCAACTAAACCTGGAGCATCTCGTGAAAGATCAAAACAAATGAACATCGATCAGAAGGAATTCAAAGTTTGTATCGATTCTTTTAAATATTTTACACCTGATCACATTATAAGTTGTGTTTAAATGAAATAACAATCTCGTTTGAATTTGTATTTTCCTAAATCACAATAAATACTCGTACAATTTGTATGTCACCTGCCTGACACAATGGGTTTCTCACTAATAAGGCCTATGTTTTTGTTCCATATACGCGCTCAGCGTGTTACCTAAGTGCCTGTAACTTTTTAACTGACCAACGCAACATTGATAATAATCCTTTAAAAATAATTGTACACGATTTGTGTAGTATAAAGCGATTTATTGTAGTGGGACTTAGTTTAAACATTTTGCTGATGGGATCAATGTTACAATGGCCATACAAATATCCAAACTCTAAAAACAGTTGTATACACACATTCACTGTTGCAAACATATTTTCACAACATTGAACATGTTTTAGGTAATAAAGTATTAACTTAATATACTGTAGTTGCATTGATATCGAACACAGCGCTTCGAACTCACAGTCTAATAATTAAAAATAAATAACTTAAATTAATGTAAAACTAAATGACTTTGTTTAAATAACAATACTTGACATACTTGAATAACAACGTACGCCTTTCTTTCAGTATTGTATGCTTTTGTCACAGATATGTCAATTTGTAAAAGCTCTTCGAGCGGTTGGCTAATGAAGTTTTCGTATACATTGAATATTCTGCATTATGAAATTATTAAATATAGCTAAAATACTCTAGGGTTGGTAAGATTATGATACAGTCAATCGACAACAACGTCAGATATCGTCTTGCTGATTAACTAATACTTTTTATCAATAATTTATCAATTGTTATTTACGTAAAATGTAACATGGCACAAGGTATTCACTTGTGAGTCGATACAATTGTTTAGTGAAATTATTTAGGAATAAATAGGTTTCACGTAGTCATAAGCTAAATTATGTTTTTGTAAGATTTTACAACACTGGACTGTTTGTTTTACATAATTATAATTATATAAGATTCCTACTTACCTACATTTACAATACCTAATGGGTAAAATTTACATATTTACAGGTTAGATATTAATTATTCATATACGTCACTTACAAAATAATTTATGCCTAGGGCAGTTGCTCATGGCTTTTAATTTAAATGTTAGTTAAATTTGGTAATATGAGTACCTAGTACCTTACGTCATAGTCAATCTGGTAGTGAGATATCATCTTTTCAATGCCATGAGTAACTGCTCTAAGTGGTTTGTAAAGTTTTCAAGTGCAAGGATTATGTAATCCCGGGAGATCATTCACTTTTTTGTTTCTAGACAAATATCCATGTCTTTGTGCGAGTTATCACCACATGTCTTTCACCCTTTCTTTAGCTGGTAATGTTGGGCGGAATCTGAAAAAAATATAATATAATTAAATGTCATAACATATGACTTAATAATAATATAATAATAATAATTAATATTTAATTGAACGGGTAAAACCTAATCGTTCATACCTATGTGGTGGAGATGTTGTTTGGCTTGAAGGTAAGGGAGACATTTTGATGCCAGAATTATTCCCGTTTATACTCGATCCTAAGCTTGATGCAGAGTCCATTCTGAAATGACAAACAATGTTTATAAAGAAATCTACGATAGGTAGTACGAAATGTTAAATCTATGGGAAGATTGTTCACCTTCCCCTGTCTGTTTTCCATAAATATGATAATTCATATTTTTACCTATCAATGGGTCTCCTGAAGAGCGGGTACCTCCACGGAGAGTTGGGCTTCCTCTGCTCGTGTTGGAACGCAGGGTTGTCCCTCCCTCTCTCGCTGATGACTGACATGGACACTTGCCCATCTGTCTCTCTTGTTTTCGACGATAATCTCCTGTAAATGCAAAATATGACTGAATACAAGAGGGGCCAGTGTATATTCAATCCGCGCCTTTAAATAATTTTTCCAAATGAAGAACGCAGAGTTCCAGCTGAAAGTGGGTTGCACTAGGTAGATTCACTTTGAAGGTTTAATCAGGTTTTATCAAATTCAAAAAACTTTATGCTCCCATGGCTATATAATTTGTGCTCTACGCATTTCCACGATCAATTTCTCTTTTTATCTTTAGTAGGGGTGTAGCGCACATCACGTTCCTCAATCATTATTAGTAAGGCACACGGCCCTTGTAGCCAAGCCAGTTCATTCGTGTTGTTACCTAAGTATCCTAGTAGGTAAAGAAGCCTGGTTCTGCGGCCTCGCTCGCTGCCGGCTGTCCACGATCAGCACGTGTCTGTCGTAAGGCGTGTCGTAGTCCACCTCCAGCACGGTGGAGAAGCGGTGCGGCCAGATCACGTCCAGCATCGCGATCAGTAGGCCGACCACCACGCACACACACCCTGACAAACAATACACATTATATTATTAAGGAGTTACCTATAAAGGCTATATTACACTGGGATAACAATGTGCGGCATTGCGGCATGCCACAAGGCCACATACTACAAAGTCAAAAATGTCGCACATTTTGGCAAGAACCGTGCGGCATTGCAGCACCTTGCGTCACGTATACCGCAAATTATTTCTATTTGTAGCATGCGGCACCTTATGGCAAACTACAAATAATAATGTGTAGCATGTGACGCTGTCTTGCCCTTTACGGGTCTATCTATGTATCAAGCTTGGATCATACACTACAAGGCCAGATGGTTGCTGTGTGGAATGTCAAGCCATAACAAACTCAACGAAGTTATGAGGATTGATAATAAACTTAACTTCTTTGAGGAAAAGGTTGTTTACGGTAATTGTAGTTAACTATTTCACGAATTCTTAGAGAGTAGAAAATCAGACACTGCACATAGAGAAAGTAAACTCAACTCACCTGCAATAAGCACGAGCCAAAAGCACCAGCCCAGCGAGAAGTAGAGCATCGCGCCGTCCAGTCGCACGACGAGCGGCGCGCGCGGCAGCGAGGCCCAGTACCCGGCGGCGGCCGCGCATAGCACCACGCCCACCGACGCCATGGCATACGCGCCGTATCGAGGGACCACCACGAGCAGGAGGTTCATTAGCAGCCACAGCGCCAGTGCTGCCCTGAAAACGTAAGAAGTAGGGAATATACGCTTATGTGGGAATTACGCTCGAAACTTAACGTTGGAATTGGAACGTTAAACTAGTACAATACAATACAAAACGCTTTATTGTAAACCCAAAACAAAACGCATGATTAAAACACAAAAAGAGACACGTACAGGCGGCCTTATCGCTAAAAAGCGATCTCTTCCAGGCAACCGTTGTGTGGAAAAGAACATAGGAGGAGTGAAAACATAGGAGGAAGTAGGGAAAATACGCTTATGTGGTCTGCTTGTCAGTGCGGAATTAAAATCTCGTAAGGATCGTGAAACTTGCTAGCATGCCTAGTAAACAACTTGGAATGTGCACGCTTGTCATACGTTTCGTAAATAGGGCAATAGAAGAGAAATTTATTTTTTATACATACGAGGAAGGCATCGATGAATATGCACTTAAAGGATATATTAAATCTATAAATATAAAAGGAGACAAGAATATTTCAGCGATTACCTCCCACGCACCAAGAGTCCATAATATTGATTTGTAAAATATATGACGTTTTATGAGCAAAGATAACCCTGGCCTGAAATCACAGGAAACCTGCAGTCATAAACCTTGTAGACGTGGTGATAAAAATGTAATAGATTGCCAGGCGCCTTGAACTTGATCACGAGAGAACACAGAACTAGTTTTACCATAACAGGGTCGATGTAGTGTAACCGGCGGCGCGGTACTTGGCGCCCCATTCGAAGCCTTCATGTTGCACTGCGAAGTGTTCAGCCACCGATAGCACTGGGTAGGGGAGGCCTCTAAGCAGGCCGGCACGGTACCAGTCTTGAATAGCCCCCGCCTCTTCCCAATGGAACTGCTCGTTGTAATCCACCCCTGGGTCAGCTATACTCGTGTTGCCCCATGATAAGGCTGGAAATATAACAGTTCTTAAATCTGCGGCGAAATGCTGATAAATGAGCGGTAAAAGGTAGGTACTCTATACAAGTCTGATAAAGGGCACTAGAAGCTTAGGATAGCTAATTTTCATATTACAGCAATTTTACGAAATCAAATCACAAAATTAATGTTTTTTTTTGTATAATTATTGCTTAGCTAGACAATTTTGCTACGTCAATTCTCGTAATAAATCTTGGTCCTATAATCGTGAGTTGGTAGCTCGGTACTGTTAAAGCAGCTAATTACACAAAGCCCTTAGTGAATTTAATTTACTAGGTACCATTTAATGTAAGAGCTCACCAGTGAGCGTTACATTGACGTGCCCGAGCCCCACGTGCACGCCCAGCCAGCAGTCCACGCGCTCCGGTGAGAACGCGCGGTAGGCCGCACGGGCGACTCGCGCTCCCGACACATGCCATGACGACCCCTGCTTACAAACTGAAATATAAATAAAAAAATATTAAGTATGAGTATGTATATATCTATGTATGAATGTATATTATGGTATATCAGAAATCTAGCACCCGTAACACAAGCTTCGAGCTTACCACGGGGCTAGATGTTGCTGTGTGAATTGTCCAGCAATATTATCTATTTATTATTATTTATTTATTTATGAGTTGGACAATGAAGAATTCTCACTAAAATCACATTATGGATTTCGAGAAAATATGTTTATTTTAAAACAAAATATATTATTTTAATTATCTTATAATTTAGTTAAGATTTAATTTATTTACGATTTGACTGCCTACGATCAATTCATAGCGAATTTAGATACGTACAAAAGAATTTCGAAAATATAATTCAACTGATTTTTTAAATATTAAATGTAACGTTGCTACTCTTAATATCTATAATTTAATATGTATAGAGACACTCCATACTCTATTCTTACATTAGATATAGACACTAAAATAATTATTTATTAGAAAACAGTTTGAAAACTTTAATTTGACTAAGTGTTTGCAAATTGAATGTCGCAATGCCATCCATTTCTCTGCTTGGTCAATCACTTGAAAACAAAACAATGGATAGCTAATTGGTTACGAAACACTTTCGCGTGGTTTTTACGAAATTTGATTTTTATTTCTTGAGGCCTGGAAATGTATACTTAATTCTGAACTTATTTGTCAGTTCGTTGTGAAGTTTTTTATTTATTCTATTTAATTCTTGTATACTCTTATTCATTATTATTATTCTATTGTCATCTGTTTCTATAGTATAGATCAATTCTACGAGTATTATTACAATAGTTTATTTAATGATTTGGTTTCGACGTTGTATTCTAATTTGCCATGTAATGAGGTGTCTTAAGTTTAAAGGTTTTTACAAAAACAAATAGTAGGTAATTAATTTGTAATCAAGGTCGTGTCGGACATTGCAAGTTCTTATTATTTAATGCGGAACATTAAAACACTGAAACTTGTTTTAAAATTATTTGTTTAAATATCTTCATCTTACCTAATATGACTGTGCCAACGAAGAGGCTGAGTGTGACTATCGTGAAGGTTGAGAATCTCTGAAAGTAAAAAAAGATAATACATTATATGCTAATGATCACGTATCCCTTTTGATAAATAACATAAATAACTCACTATAAAAACTGTCGTGGTTTGATAAATTCATATTGAAATAAACGGGCAATACACGAACCTTATTTACGTAGACTATTGATCAACCGTTTCGTCCCATAACGTGGGACATCTTCAGGATCAAGGACACTGCAAGGACACGGATCACGAACGCTCGCCGGTCCGCAGTGCATTGCGGACCGGCGAGCGTTCGTGATCCGATCAATAGTCTACGTAAATAAGGTTCGTGTATTGCCCGTTTATTTCAATATGAATAAATAACTCAATTTGCAGTTTAGATTTGTGTGAAACAAATTATGATGACCATTCCGTAATGGTCACTAATGTTAGGTATCACAATATGAAAACATCATCAACAACGAGATGAGATGGTAATTGAACCTGCTATGAAAGGCATTGCGGTTAGGAACCTCTCTATTTGCCAGAACAGTTTTGATGAAAAAATGTGATTACTTTTCTGCGGTGATCTCTGAGTTCAAACAACCTCAAAATTAAGCTATCATCGGACACCATCAAATAAAGCAAAAAAATAAGTGGCAAGCTGTTAGTCATTATAATTTTTTCTGTCTTCTAATTCGCAGATTTCAATAGTTTTCTTTATGGAACTTTTGATTGGCAATTATCGAAAAATTAAGCAATAAAATCAAAGAATATAATTATGTCCTTTAAAGGCCATGTTGAGAAAGTGAGACATCAGTTCAAAATCCTGCTGTGATGTTATTGGGTTAACACTTCAAATCATACAAGATAACTGAACGCAGCGGGAGCCAAAAACACAATTTCATTTAGTTTGAATGATGTGTTCTCAATTGCTACACGCCGTAAACTTTGCAAATATTATATCAGAAACTTCCGCCATTAAGATGGGTTATTTGTAATTAATATTAACTCTGGGTTTTCCAAATTGCATTTATGTTGTTTAATAATTGCATTAAAATTATTAATCAATTTGTGAACTTAATTTGGTCCTGGCAGGCACGTAAATGTGGCTTTAGTTATGTATGTAAAAATTTAAATAATGTACCTATGTAAGTCAGTATGATTATGTAGGACAATATTACCTCTTTTCTGATACCGGGGAAAATAGCAAGGAATGCGATATATAGGGTAAGAGCAGCGACGACCAGCGCTAGGGCCGGCACGTCGGCGGCGACGGCGGTGCGGTTGTGGTACGCGTACAGGGTCGGCCCGCCTTCCTCGCGGAAAGCGTCGAACCACCCCTTCATCGCTCAACCAGCCTGGAACAAGACAAACTACTGTTATTACATGCTTTTATAATATTTTTATAATTCGAAACAACTGTCCAAATAGAAGATTAAGAGAAAATGCAATCGTAAATTCGTAAAATAATATAAGTACTAAACTAGCTGACCGGGCCGCTGCTTCGCCCGCTTTCAATCTTACATTTTAAACCTTTCAAGACTACAGAACATTTCAAGAACAAACCCAGCTAAATTGGCCCGGCCGTCGCGAGTTTTAGCGAGACTAACGAACAGGAATTGATTTTTATATATAAGATAATTCGTAAAATAGCGTCTCTGGATTTCTGGTCCAGCACTCGAAGCGTTAAGTTACGGAGCTACTTGACCCATTACGTCCTACTAAGCACTTGAATTGCTTTGGCAGGTATATATATTATCATTAACCAAGTTAAATAAATGCATTGACATTTAAATGGATTTTGCATTGATATGACGTTTAAGCCGTAATATATTACTGAAGTTGTTCGCAGATAGCACTTTATATAATGTAATGGTAAGCTTTAGATGACATGTATAGTGTAATTACAAATTATTCAACCAGTAAGTAACGGTTTTAAAATGCTAATTAACACAGATTTGTTCTTGACACAAATAATCTTGGCTACGGATTTGTGTCCAGCTATATCGTTGTCTACCTCGTTCTATCGTTAAGGTTTGATTGGATCGATGGATTAAAGAGGTTGAATATTTCGTAGGTTTGATTAGTAGCTAACGGTACCTACTACATGTGTATGTAATATGTTATATGCGATTACAAGTTACGGTAGCTATAACATCTTTTGATAAGTCTTAACTAAAATCGAGTCTTGAAACAAAATTATTTTTTAAAGTCGAGATCAAAAGCACTGATTCTAATAAGTTTATACTTCTTGATTTAATTTTGAAATAAATAAGTAATTTTTAATTATCTACTTAATATCTATATAAATCTTAAGATAGAAACGCTTTTATGTAGATCGCTTAAAGCATTTCCATATCCTAAAATTCTTAATTTAAATTCGAAATAAATAGTGTTGTTACGGCAGAATACCTACGACTAGGCTGTATGTAAATGCACTAACGCTGACGTAGTCTCTTGTTACCTTCGGGCTACGGATATCCAGGCCAACACGCGGTCTGTGGTGCAGCCAACACCTCGACATTAAATACTAATTAAATTGTGAACGGTTCGCGAACTCGAGGAGATTGTCCACCTTGCGAAACTTTTGCTGTAAAATTAGTAAATTTTTTCGTATAATTCAGAAATGTAAAACATTTCAGATATGTGAGAGATATGGCTTCAAAGTGTAATTGGGCCGCAAAAATGTTGATGTTTGCACATGATACAAGTAAGGTAACATAACCCGTGAGTGGAGTGGGCAATGGGCATGGGAGCCGGTTGCAAAACATTTCTCAAAAGTTATGTCCGTAATGTCACAGTAACGTTCTAACGAGCTGAGAAGGAAACTCGCATCTTGTTTTATGGCGTTTTTTGTACCTCGAATACGGAAATAGCAACTTCATAAATAAGATATTAAAATTCCACAGATACTTGAGCGCACATTTGCTATTAATTAAAAAAAAACTTTGATTAGATTATTGGATTTGTGTACCCTTCTGAGGTCTATTGGGGAATGCATTATTTTAGATGACGTCTGTAGAGTTTACGCCTCGTTTAAATCATGCCGGATCCAGCATACATGCCTGAACGACGTTTTGGCATTGTAGAATCCGGTAAAAGAACCTTGAACCAATTTTTCAACTTTCTCATGACCCGGAGACCAGGATGTGTGAGCGGATGATGTGAGATCACTCGGGACTTGCTTATTTTTTGTACACATTTGAGAGAAGTGTTGTGAAGTGAGAAATAGGCCCCTACTTCTTTTATTATGTGTTACGTTTCGGCTGCTCAGCACTCCACATCGCAACTCGAAAATAACCTCAGCCCTGCCTGCTACATGAAAAAGCCTAAAAGCTGTAGGTACCTACATATAATTTTTTTTTATGTTTAATTACTTATACAGAACTCTTGTTCTAATAGGCTCCATCATCACTAAACTGATTTCATTTAAGGCTGAACCTATGCTTCAAACCACAATTCTATTGTTAAGAAAAAGAAATTCAGTAGCCCCAGATAATAAGACAAGACCGTGATCTTTATTAAATTACGCAAGAAGAAAATATTGTCCGCAATAGTTCATAGTTATTGACCTCTGTACGTTCTTGACATTATTGTACGTGAGGGGGCGTGTCGGAAGTGGTTCAGGCTATAGAAACCTCTTGGGGTTGCCATAACCGGAAGTTATACAACGCCGGAATTACGAGGCTACTTATAAGTACCCTTAGTAATGTTCGTGGTGGCTAATTGAAACTATGGTATTGTTTTATTAAGAAATATTGGCTCATACATCAAATAATTATATTTTGATTTATAATTCAAAATGAGCATTTCTTTTTACAAACAGACAGTTACGATCTATGGTAAATACTTAGTTATAGTTACTGGATGGATATACGAGTAATATGTATGTTTATTAATAAAAAAAGAGTGGATGGCGACAGTCTGTATTCATTATTACAAAGGCTTTATGATCTTTTCATTTTCCAACAACCGTGTAGTTTCCTTTAAAGCTTATCTCTTCACGTTACTGACTTTTAATTATGCATGAGTTATGTTTATGACGTGCCTACCGCAAGACAAGGACGCGCGTTAAAATCTTTGTGCTGTAGCGCAAGTTTAACAACATTTTAATGCTAATACGTCGGTTATGGTCTATAACTACTATGTTTTTGTACCTTTTTTTGCCAACAAAACGCTATTTAGCGTGTATGAAGGTAAGTAATTACATAGTTATTGAAGTTTAAAGCCTCTTAATGACTGTCCAGATTTACAAGGATATAAATTGTAAAATCATGGGTAGGTACGGTAGGTAGGCATAAGTATTAAAAGTTCTCAGTAAATATTAAACTTTATTACTCGGGGTAATTATAAGCCATAGATATAAAATGAAATTATAGTTAATTAAAACATAGATATTACCTTGTAAATAAGCGACACGTAAAACTTAGCCATCTGGTGGTTATTCAAATAGTTTTTAAAATTTTGGTTTCTTTAATTAACTTTTGTGGATAAAATTTGATTTAAAGATTATTTTGAACAACACCCCTAAATTTTTTTTAGATAAATAAAATACATTTTTTAAGGTTCTGAATATACATATTATTATATTAGTTCTTACAGAGAGTAACTATAACCTATCGTATATACTAATAACACGATTTTAATAATCATATAAAAAATCTTCAAGCAGACAATCCTTCTTGGCAACAAGATACCAGCTCAAAAATAGCAGCTATGACGACAGCAGAGTATATGTATATTAATAGGTACAGCATAATCGGAAGTTTTTGTTCGGTCATTGAGCCCATATGAGGTCAGACGGACACGACCTTGGGCACAGGTGATAACAAGGGCAGCTATAGCCTGTAAGTATTGCTTACGTGAAACATGAAGCTATAGGTTAAGTTACTGTATCAATTGAAGCGACTTCTATGTACAAAGTCAACTTTATAATATGTGTTGAGGTGTTTCAAAGGTAACTGCAATAAAAAACTTCTTTGCATAAATCGACGTTAAAATCGTCAACTGAAGTTTAAACTAAGGCCCAGTTTCCACTAAAACAGTCAATGAAAATTTATTTCCAGATCACTCGGCAATACGAAATTCGATAGGTTTATTCCCATTTGATTGTCTTCTACTTTTGCTGTTTTGATGTGAATCAAGCCTATCACTAGGTCGTTTATACAGCCTTTATTTATAAAACATACCATTCTTGAACATTTTTCTGCAATCTTATTTTAACAAAATTTCCCCAAATTCTTCAAAATCTAAGGCTTCTCACCTATATTTGTCAATGAAATCATCGTGATTGCGTTTAATTTATTTATTTAATTACTATGTCATGTGTGGCAGAGCTGAATGATAAATAAATATCGTGAAGAATTATAGTGTATTTTACTTTAGTATTGTGCTCGGATCCGGAACTTTCCGTCAGTGAACAATGGGACATCACGTCTCACATGGCGTATGTGATGGCATGCACGCAGCCCCGTCGGCTTCCAGGAAAACGACTACGTAGTCAGATAAGGCTAGTGGTCATAGAGTCATGGACCTCCAGTCATGGTCGTTCGAAGTCGGGGACGGTAGGACGAACATTCAACGAAAGGATTGCGCTTACCTGGTTAACGACGCATTCAAAACACGAAGCACGTCCTTTTAATAACAGTGGCATTCGATATTTGTAATGTTATGATATTTACGCAGACTAAGCTTCTGTTATTTATATCAATATTTAATGTAGTTGTGATATAATAAGTTGAAGTATATATATCGAATTTGTATATACTTACTTGCAACATCTGCGTACTTATCTGTAAACCATAATATGTACATGAATAAATTTTTCCTATTTTACCTCTAAAATATGAAAACTTTCTTTGTTTGAAATTTTGGGATAAACGCAACGCGCACTGCGAAACCGTGATCTGTGTCCTTCCTTACTATGTTGGTTCTGAAGAAGGCCCACGTTTATCCCCCTAATGATAATGTTGGTTTAATTTTTTAAAAGAAAACGTTATTGTACCTATTTGTAATTTTCCTGGTCCTGCCCGTAATCTTACTTCAAGGATATAAAATTAGACCAGTGCAGTTAGCTTCAAAAATGGTCAAATAAGGAAAAAAATAGTAGTAGAATGAAACCCATTAGAAAAGGAGGGGAATATGATAAAAATGAAAGGAAAAATAAATTACGGTCGATCTGAGTTCGGGAAGTGGGAGGGGGTGGGCTTTTAAGGGGAGAAAATGGTTTATCTCGATTTGCGGTGAAACTACAAGTCCTATGAAAAAAAGTTATATGGCAAAGTTGTAGGTAATATAAAGATCTACAACTTTTAATTCACAAGTTTTTTACATAACCTCAAAACTTATGTGAAAAATTCAAATAACCAAGTTTTTGGTTTTTTTTATTCATCTTTTTCAAAAATTGTTATTTTTCTACGAAATTTGGTGAAAACTTACCTATTTATGTCTCAAATACACTGTGATTTATTTGATTGAAAATATTATTGTTTTCACCTTATTTTGACTTAATTTTCAAAAATATAGACTAATTTTCAATCGAAAATTCACGTGTCAAAATATTAGCTTTTTTATAAAAATCGGTGTGCTTTATGTTCATTGAAATCTCTTTTTTCTGATAATTAAAAAAAATATATACATTACCATAGTAAATATTCTCAGAAAATGCACAAAACCGAAACAAAAATTTGTATCATTAGGTACAATTGCATCATAAAAATATGATTTTGTCTTTTCAGACTATATAATAATAATTATTATATAATAATCTGTTTGTATAATGTGCAATAAGTCGGATTATAAGCAATTATATGAAATAAAAATTGCAAAAATCACATTTTTATGATGCAATTGTACATATTGATACAAATTTTGTTTCGGTGTTTTGCATTTTCTGAGATAATTTACTATGGTAATGTATATATTTTTCTTAACCATCAAAAAATAGAGATTTCAATGAACAAACAGCATACCGATTTTTATAAAAAAGCTAATATTTTGACACGTGAATTTTCGATTGAAAATTGGTCTATTTTTTTAGTAATTAAGTTAAAATAAGGTGAAAAAATTAATATTTTTAATCAAATTAATTATAGTGGATTTGGGACATAAATAGGTAAGTTTTCACCAAATTCCGTAGTAAATAAAATGTTTTTGAAAAAGATAGAAATAAAAAACCAAAAACTTAGTTATTTGAATTTTTCACATACATTTTGAGGTTATGTAAAAAACTTGTGAATTAAAAGTTGTAGATCTTTATATTACCTACAACTTTGCCATATAACTTTTTTTCATAGGACTTGTAGTTTCACCGCAAATCGAGATAAACCATTTTCTCCCCTTAAAAGCCCACCCCCTCCCACTTCCCGAACTCAGATCGACCGTAATTTATTTTTCCTTTCATTTTTATCATATTCCCCTCCTTTTCTAATGGGTTTCATTCTACTACTATTTTTTTCCTTGAAAAAAATTAAAAACCCTGGTCTAAATTACGATTCACGTTTTTTAAATAATCGTATTTTTTGAACTATTGACAAATGACAATAAATTTAGCAAGACGCAGTCCAAGTGCTTCAAGTCTTAGGAAAGGTTTTGAAACCGTAGGCTTTTTAAAAGGCGTGAATTCATGCTCATCATTGCCAAATTATAAGATTCATTGACAGTTTTGCAATATTTTTCTATAGGCTTACTACTTTAGCTAAATTATTTATTGACTCCTTGACTAACTGAGCCGAACACGGTATAGCTATTAAAACCTAATTATGGCTTGTGTTCATCACATAAGGAACTCCACACTCTAATGTCAGGCTATGAAAAATTAGTATAAATGAGAAAATAATCGGTCTACGTTTATACTACAAATTTATTAAACAAATAATAAAGTAGTGTTTGTAATAAAGTTGATCTAGAAAACGGCCTGTCAAGTAGGTCCGATTCCGCCATTACATAACAAACATGTGGTTTGGAATGAGCCAGCTGATTTTAACTTGACCTTGCCAATGATTTTGAATATTTTTTTGCTTGTATGTTGTGATCAATAAAATAATAAGATGCAAATTGTGTCTGTACCTAATACCTATGCATCTGTTTGATTTATTTGCAGACCCTGACGACCGGAGATGGTTATTAACTTAGCGAATAGGTACCAATTAGTTTTCGCCAATCAGCACACAAAGTTTAGCGATTTGCAAAATGCTATATCCATACCTCCATATTATAATGCAGGTCGATTAATCAAAATCTGAATGAAACTATTAAAAGTTAATTGTTACCTAGAAAAGAATAATGGAAGAAAAATGTATATCAAGTAGTCAACTTAAAAACATAAATTATAAATTGTATAACGGTTGCTCAAGCCTGAGCAAAATATTTCTAGCTTAGGTAAAATGAGGCTACAGACTTTATACTTTTGTTTGATTTCCAGAGAGGCTGCAATGCAAGTTGTTGCTTCAGTTTACGCCCATAATAAATTAATAAGACGCTTACTTAAAACCAGGATGAGCTTTTGTGAATCTTTAGCTTTAGTCTGCAGAATGTCTATTACTCTTAAGCCGATTAGTTTCAAAGCATTGTCGGTAATGCCGTTCTCGGACCATTCGACATGTTTGCATTGAGTGCACGAGCACAACCTTCTCGAATGACAAGCTCTGTATAAAAACAACGGACAGTTGGTATTCGAGCCAAGGTCCTGTAATGAGATATGTTTGTTAGATAGAGAATTAAGACAATTCCGTTGGTTTAGGCAGATAAAGTCTCGAGGCAATTAAAGCTGCACGTAGTCTGTTATTACAGAGATGAAGACAACACGACCGGATTTGGGTTGGAAGCCTGAAGGTAAATCAAAGATTAATTATTGTTGGGTGTACATTGAACTTAATTTGTTTTGATATTATAATGTTCAAGTTAACTTTAAAAGTTGGTACAGTTCATTTACAGTAGGTACAAATACACTTTTTATGCTAGTATAATACAGAGCATCTATGAAGGTATAGATATTCTATTAATTAAGTTAGATATCTACATAGTACCTGTAATGTTGCTGTGTGAATTGTCCAGCAAAGTTTATTATTTATATTTATTATATTCAGTTAGGTTAGTCGTCCTGAGTTATAGCTAAATTAATATTTTTAGATTGTACCTACACAGTAGATTATTATAACTAAGCTATCCTTGGATAAAATTATTTCAGTTTCTCAAACCTTTTAACGTCTTTAGTTACCTACTTCTGTTGGTAAACGATCGTTCGCGTTTACGAAAACCATCCGATAGTAGGTAAAGATGCTTTGATATGCTCACTCAGCTAGTTTCTCGGTTTAACAATGTTACAATATGGCGACTGCACAATGAACGTGGGAATCAAATTCCGCTTATCAGCTCAGTAATCCTGTTAATCCGAGTCTAACTTTAAGACGTTTACATAATTTGCTGTCTTATACTTCTGACATTTGCTAAGATTCGGTGTTGCAAACTCATTCTAAACTTTTATGCTCATGCTCTCTGGTTGATCTTTATTAAACTACACATAGTAAAATTACAATTATTTGTCTTATTTTCTCAAGGAAATAACATGATTATAATTGAAATGATATTGTGTGACATGGGTATAAGGTTTTTTCCCTACCTTTATCTAATTCATCTCGTATCGCGTGAATCATTAACTTGACACACAATTTTAAAGAACATTTTGATAAGTATATTTACTTCACATTCCGAGGTATTAGAAAACTGACACCAGCCCATACAAAATGTCTATTACTGTGCTATTACATAATTTGTTCAAATATTGCCCATAGCTTCTTCCTTTAGTAATAAGGTACAGAATAGTTGTGACGTCGCGAGGTCGCACAAAGGCCACTTCTCGTTGTTGCACCACAAAGAAATATTTTTACATAATAAGTAATGTTTGACTCATTATAAAACATATTTTAAAGATACATATGACGCGTCTTGAAAAACCTTTTCTAAACAACCATCACAACACAAGATGAGAAAAAGCAAAAAAAAAATTTGGTCTATTTAGTAACGTGTGTAAAAATAGACCTAATTTGTGTAAAACAAAATAAAAAATATGTATAATTAAATGACAAAGAGATAAGTTTATCTTGTTAATTATCATCAACCTGTACCCTGTTAAACAAAATTCGAATTTCTATGATTATTGTTAATTAGTTCAAATTGAGATAAAACGGGCAATACACGAACCTTATTGTCCGTTTTATCCCATTATGAATTTATCAAACCACGACAGTTTTTATAGCATCCTTAGTGTCGAATTTATGTATTAATTTGTTCTACTTTTTACAACTATTAAAAAATATTTGCAGAAGTAACACACACGATAACTTTATAAAAAGTAATCACCATCACTTCAATCTGGGTTTATTGTGTTTTTTAGTACCATTTCATCATTATCTTTAAACTCATGTAATGACTGAAGTTGCTTCATATTTGGAATCAATGGCGATGACATCACTATTTGCCAGCCTCCAAATCATTGCATTGGTATTTGTGACTCGTCGGAAATCCCTTTGAATTTAAAACCTTTGCGATTTTTATACAGCTTCCTTTTCCATTGATGGAGTTGTTATTTAAACAATCACAGCAGCTGATCATCAAAAATAATGAAGGCCATTAAAAGCAGTAAAAAATCAATATGCACAAAATTTAAATAAATGGCTTTAAGTCTTAGTTAATGAACTGAATCGAAACAGTGATTTACTGTGATTGATTAATTTAATTCTTCACCACAGATCCGTCTGTCACAGACTTAGTTCAGTGACTTTAATTTAATAAAGGTGTAATGTTGGATTGATTCAATTACAACATGCTCACATCTTAATGGGACGTCCATTAGACACGGTGTCAAAAGATCCTAACGAATAGAGTTTTTGTAACAGCGGGTTCGGTGGGTTGATACATCAATGTCAAGTCTTTATGACTTGGTTCTTTGTCTCATGAACTCGTTCGCAGGTCTTTCACAGGTAAGTATCTTATAATCAAACACTATCGCGGAACAGGTTCATCCACAGTTTTTGTGAATGTAAAACCATTAACCTTTAACCTGCGCCATGCTAAAGCGGTCTACACACCAAAGCCGGCGGCCCGGCGGCACAGCCCGGCGGCTTAGTGCCGGCGGGTTAACCCGGCGGCTTCAGAATGTCCAAGCCGAACGACTTTGCCGGCGGCAATGCCGGCGGCACGACAGCCGCGGCATGTGGTGTTCTAGTAATACGTCACTACTCTAAAGCGGTCTACACACCAAAGCCGGCGGCCCGGCGGCACAGCCCGGTGGCTTAGTGCCGGCGGGTTAACCCGGCGGCTTCAGAATGTCCAAGTCGAACGACTTTGCCGGCGGCAATGCCGGCGGCACGACAGCCGCGGCTTGTGGTGTTCTAGTAATACGTCACTACTCTATGAAAGCCGGCGGGCATCTGACTGAGGGATGCCGCCGGCATCGGCATGCAGCCCCGCCGGCTTGCCCGCGCGGGCGCAAGCCGGCGGCATGATTGTACAAAATAAGGCCGGCGGGTTGGGCCGCCGGGCCGCCGGCTTTGGTGTGTAGACCGCTTATGAAAGCCGGCGGGCAACTGACTGAGGGATGCCGTCGGCATCGGCATGCAGCCCCGCCGGCTTGCCCGCGCGGGCGCAAGCCGGCGGCATGATTGTACAAAATAAGGCCGGCGGGTTGGGCCGCCGGGCTGTGCCGCCGGGCCGCCGGCTTTGGTGTGTAGACCGCTTAAGATATTAACAGATTTCTTTGGTTGTGTATGCGACTGTCATTTTACCGTAAGAATTTCTGCATTCTAAGGCGTATTAGGATTCCATTAACCAATGACAAATTTCTCATTCTAACCTTTTGAAATATCGAATGTGAAATGCTATTTATTTATTTATTTATTTAACACAAAATCCACAGCCCTTACAGATATACAATATACTTATAACAAAACTTACGGCCAAAAAACGGATAAACCTTTATAAATTACCTCTAGAAAAACTAACATTAGGTATTCAATTAGTTATTTAATTACCATCCGCAATGTACTTTTTTAGAAAATAAGTTTCAGTTAATATAATAACTGATGACGAGTGTATTATATAAGCATTTTTGCCTGTTCTCTTGAATATCAAACAACCAAAGCAACAATACAATAATTCAAATAGTAAAAACAATATTGTGTATTTTATAACATATACAGCAGACCCGGCCGCGGATTCGACCGATTTATTCGCTTTTCCGCCAGAGAAGGTTTAAAAGAGAAAACATTCCCATGACTATTTTAAAGGCATTGTAGTATCATTGATTTTATTGATATAATTTTTGTATATGTATATAGATGTCAAAGGTTTAATCTCATCAATTAGAAAATTATTACGAGTAGAAATGAAAAAGCCGACCATCATAACACATCATAGTTAGTTCATTACCTTAAGCTATATCGGTTTTTATAACATTACATCATCTTAGATGATTAGGGAAGAAAATGTTGAGTGTTAATTTTATTTCAAGTATTCTAATGATTGATTCGTGACTCGGACTTATGAAGAACATAAATTATGTTATATGTGTAATGGTGTAACAGTAGGCAAGGTATAAAGGAGCTAATTTAACGGCACTATGATTTTGATTGATACATCATAATCACCCTTATTTCCGTTCCTACTGCTGGAATACATAGAATTCTCTCTTGACGAGAGAGATTATCATACAGGGTCCTATGCTTCCCTGTATTTTCCATTTTTTTATATGATGATGAGGATTTTTCAAAGAACAATTCTGTTTTGTATTCTCCTTATTTATCAGTTTATGAATCAAAGGTTTGTAATATAAAATGCAATCATTCTTGCATTACATTTTGTCCGAAATAAATTATTTCCAATAAATAAATCAAAAATAAATAGCTATGCTAAGATTGACGAACCAATGATTGGCTCATGCATCACTTTTGTGAATAGTGCCATAAAATTTCAAGAACAAATATTTACCGGTAGTCATCAAACCTGTTATACTCAGATCCACAGAGACCACGAGAAGTTCAGGATCCTGAGATGGTAAACTGTAAAGGTCACAGTATATCCTGTTTCCATTCTAAAGCAAATGGAATTTGTTGACCCATTACTGGGATTTATAGACTGCTTAATTTCTTCACATGATAATTTCAGGACGCACATACGAACAAAGCAAGAAAAAAAATCCAGCGGTGCGCGGCCGGGTTTGAACCCACGACCGTCAGGTCGTACGGAATAAAAATCTTACGGTGTGGGCATGTTCTGAGAACTTGAAAATATTGAAGGTCATAAATGAACACACACTTGGCCAGCGTGGTGAATTACGGTCTCTCTCATGTCAAGAGAGATTTCAAGAGAGAAGTCGATGTAATACAGAATTGGAAACTTAATATGGTAGCTTGTGTTGTGTGTATTTATATATTTTATTTAAGTTTATTCGGACAACAAACAGTCCTTAAGTAACAGTATGAACAAAAATATAGCTTATGCACAGAAAATAATAAAAGACTTGATTACCATAATTAATACAGCTTATAATGTAATTAATGGATTGATAATAAACAACAAATAATCTAATTGTAACATCGCATTATTTAGTTAGATTTCAACATGCCTAAAACCTAGAACATGAGTAAACTTACAACACGGAAATCAGCTGAGATGATAATTAAATAGATTAGTCACAGAGAAAAAAAATTCAATGTTTGCTGCCGAGTCAGTCTAGTCTCGAATCTAGCCTTGCTACTTATTTATCTTAAGATTGATGTTAGTCATAATAATGTTCCTTATGTATTTCTAAGATCGTTTTTAGTTTACAATTAAGATTTATTTTACGATATTATCATTTTGGTTTCATATAATCTTAAAAATGAAACAACCTACATGTGTATATTATAATTATAACCAGTTTATAAATGTGTTCACAATCTTAGATTGAACAAGATTACAAGGGCTCATCTAATATAGATGATTCAATGTCAATGACTTATTTAAATAAAAATCATGTTATGCAACTAAATGATAGATGTGATGATGGGAACTGCGTTGATATACATAATTCTTGATAGGTACCGGTTTTATCTCGAATTCTGACATAATAATGAACCCATCAACCAATGTGTGTTGCCAGTGATGACATACGGATCCGAAACGTGGTGCTTCACTATCGGCCTCATCAACAGACTCAGAGTCGCTCAAAGGGCGATGGAGAGGGCTATGCTCGGGGTTTCCCTACGAGATCGAATCAGAAATGAGGAGATCCGTAGGAGAACGCGGGTCACCGACATAGCCCAACGGATTAGCTCTTTGAAGTGGCAATGGGCAGGCCATATAGCGAGAAGAACAGATGGCCGATGGGGCCGAAAGGTTCTCGAGTGGAGACCACGGATCGGAAAGCGCAGCGTTGGGCGTCCACCAACAAGGTGGACCGATGACTTGGTGAAGGCGGTCGGCTCACGGTGGATGCAGGCTGCGAGCGACCGCAATGACTGGAAATCATTTAGGGAGGCCTATGTCCAGCAGTGGACGTCCAACGGCTGAGATGATGATGATGAATGAACCCATACACATCGAAAACGATAGCTTGTTTCCCTCAAAGGCTTAACTCATAGTCGTAACCGTTTTATTTTATATCCAACTACCCACTTTACAATTAAACATAATATCTTGGAAGATAATCATAAATAATTTACAATACACTGGACAGATATGATTGGCACAATCTAATACTTACTACTCAGGTCAAGGTTAAAGATGATGATGAAAAGCATTTGTGGACATCTAGGTTTTGAATGAAAAAGTTTCATCGCTAGAAAACATTGCACAGGTTTGTAAGGACATTCGTTTGCGTTATCATTCAAAAGCAGGTAGTTCAAACTACACATACAAAAATATACACTGTCGTTGGGTAAAATACTTTTGGAACATAATATTCAGGCTCATAATGTTATCGGACATACAATTTACACAGATTTAACATTTACACCATGAATAGTCTAGAAATCACAGTACACCTTCGACAGAATCACGCAAAAGCTATAAAACTGAATCGAGATAAATACTAATTTAATAATAGGTACTGAATGCTTACTTTAGACGATGGCACCTGAATATATCTCCGTGTATGGCACAAGGAGTTTTGGCACAAAACATCACAATATACACTTTCTGTATACGTTCGTTGTGTCACTTCATCACTGGGATGTTGCCGGTAGCGCGTTGTGAAATATCGGTCGTGTGGAATCGTTAAAGGCTCGGACCGGACTGAGGTTGTTATTATATCGCGAGGAGGCGTGCGGTGCGCCCAAGGTTCTACCGCGGTCGCGCACGTACTGCTTATCTGAGCCCTGACTCAACGCCGACACTACTTACACTTATAAAATATACTTTATCCTATGTCTTGTAGATACTAAACATAAGAAGTTATATTTTCTATTTCTTTCAAAGCATCTTAAAATATGAGTATGACGCGCCGAAGATGGAATGACAGGCCTCCTGCGAATCAAAAATGTCCAAAAACGCCTGACTTTGTTTTGGAGACCTCTGCGTTTTATACTCAATTTTTGATACATCTTGCATAAATATTATAATCCTGGCACTGGAAATTCGGAAAAGGTTTTTGATAGTGACTTTGTTTTTACAGTTAATATGGATTAATTAAAAGATTTTGGATAAATGAATGGTATTATATTAAATTTGTTTATCTTCTCGGCTCGGCTAAGAAATATAAAAAGGAAAATGCATTTGATAGTTCAAAGAACATTAGGAGCCATACTTCCATTAATTGACTGACAGTTTTCACAGCATTGAGTAGTATAGGTAAGCGTGATTTTACATAAACATTCGATGACATGTTTTGAGTATGGAGTATGTTTAATTGAAAACAGCAGCTTGTTTGGGTATTTTGGGCACTGCAACATAACATAGCGTGAGTGCTTGCATTTGTCGTGGATCATTATATTTGTTTAGTATAGGAACCAAGGATATACAATAAACGTACTTATTACTTTAGGTCACGGTTTATATGTAAACCGTATATTGTATATAAAGGATATAAAGAATATAAAGGACTTCTACGTTTCGTTGACTGACTATTTGCTTATGGTTATATGGTATGGGTTTAACAAACCCATCAGCATATTTGAGACATATGTTCACAAATTCATTATTCAAATATTTTATACCATAATCTGCCCTGTTGTTCTTCCCGCTTAAAACCTCCGGTTAATGTTAATCTACTCTGCTATTTGGGTCGCAGACAAACACAATCAAACAACCCTGTCTAACTTTCCGTATAAGTCTTCGAACAAACCCGACTTATAATAATTAGATGATCTATAAATATTAATCAGCCGGCATATAAATCACCAGTCTACATTAAAATAACACTTGTTTTATACATATATCTAATGAATAAATTATAACGCATACTAGGACCATTCTATATTATTGTCTATAATACTGAAAAAGATAAAAATAAGATATAAACTATCAATAGACCGGTAGTAAAATACACAAGGAATGGTGTTCATATCGGAAATAGATTATCGACTAGCTGACCTTTCTATTGGGTAACCACTGAGTGCCTGCAGAAGCAGTTAAAAACAAAACATTTCGCTTCCTGCTATTACAAGGTCATCGATATTTCCTCTATGAATTTATTTTGTTAATCTTCGTTGCGTATTTTAATATAGATTTTGATTTGTTTGATTCCTAAAAGATCATAATAGTCATAATAGTCATAATAGTATTTATTGGTAATAATTATTACATGTCAAACATTTTAAATACAATGAATTGTACATTATATTAGTATACAAACATAATACTATAAAAGTATGATACAATGTTATTGTTAGGTTTATAACAAAATTACAAATTAACAACCAAATACAACAAATAATTAAATCACTTATGTCAAATAATAATCATTATAATGAAGGTGTCTTTAGAGCTATAAACTCATTATAGCTATAGAATGTTTGCTCAATAAGCCAGCGTTTTAGTTTGCGCTTAAATTGAGGTAAACTGTGGGCTTCCTTAACATCACAGGGAATTTTATTGTAGATTTGTGGTCCCATGACATGTGTTAGCTGTTTGGCAGACTTAGCCAGAGAGCGCGAAACGGACGCGAGCGCGTCGCGGCCGCGCGTGGCGTACCCGTGCGTGCTGCCACGAGTGGCGTAGTCCCCGAGGTTCTGCCGAACGTACAGAGCCACTTGGTATATGACCAGACATGGGAGTGTTAATATTCCAAGTGACTTAAAGTATGGCCTCGCCGATTGGTCGCTGGGGATCTTGGCTATTGCTCGTACGGCCCTTTTCTGCATTCGGAACGCACGCTCCCAGTCTGCAGCGCGCGCCCACAGCTCGGTGCCGTACTGCAGCAGCGACTGCACTGTAGCAAAGAAGCACGCTCTTACTACGTCAGCTGTCACAACACGCGCCATACGACTCAGCGCGTAGCATGCGCCAGCCAGCCTTCCACACAGCTTGTCGATATGAGTTCTCCACTGCAACCCTCTGTCAATCTGAAAACCTAAGAAAGAAGTGTTATTAACCTGGCCTATCGGACTCCCATTTATTAACACTGTTAATGACCTAGGAGCGCGACCTGCCAGGAAAAAGTGGATAAAGTGAGTTTTACTCAGATTGAGAGAGAGTCCATTCAGCCCGAACCATTGCGCCAGCTGTGAGGCCGTGCTGTTTAGCTTAACTTCCAGTAGGTCTACCGTAGGGGCAGTGACGACAGCAGCCACGTCGTCGGCGTACATATACACCTCCGCGCCACTGATGTATTCGGGTAAGTCATTAAGCAGTAAGGAAAACAATATATTTGACACCGATGAACCCTGTGCTACCCCCATCCTCGATGTCAATGGGTCGGATACTGCCTCCCCTCCGCTGCCCAGCACTACTTGGGAACGGTCACGCATAAGGTCACAAAGTAGATCATGAACCTTATCGGAAATCCCATAGTGCTGTAGTTTAATCGCCAGTATTTTGTGGTCGGCGACATCAAAGGCTTTGGATAGGTCGCAGCAGATCACTGCGACCTGCTGCTTCGCCTCCCGAGCGGCCATTATGCAGCGGATGACTTCCCGCGCCAGTGACGTCGTCGAGCGTCCTTCGCGATACGCATACTGCCTATCAGAAAGAGCTTCCGTAGCTGAGAGAAATGCAACAAGCCGGGAACTAAGACCATTCTCAAAAACCTTGGCTATTGCTGGTATTATTGAGACAGGTCGATACCCGTCAATGTTGCTTTTCTTTCCCTTACCTTTAAATAATGGAGACACCTTGCTTATTTTCATCGGGCAGGGATAGCAACCCTCTCTGATGCAGGTATTATAAGCATATGCAAGTATAGGCGCGAGGGGAATGATGGCGTATCTAAGTACATTTGAAGATATGCCATACACATCTTTTGACACCTTCGGTGGAATGCGGGTCATCACAATACGTACTATTTCATCAGCGCTGAACGACTGAAGTCTCAGAGAACGGTCTGAGGGCTTACGTGCCGATGTTAAGGCCCGGCACACACCGGCGACGTTGGCTGGTGGCGCTCCGCAGGTCTCCGCCGCACTCAAAAACCTAGCGTTCATCGTATTGACCAGATCTTTTTTGTTTGTAAACAAAGTTCCATCCGGTTTTAATATTACGTCCGTAAAGTCAATTCGCGGAGAGTTATTTTTCCCTCGTTCATTATTTATTATGCCCCACATGGTTTTAGAGGTATTACTCGTTGCTACTAACTTACTCTGATAAAAATCACGTTTGTTACATTTTAAAATATATTCATAATTATTTTGCATGTCAAGTATTAAAGATTGAATTGTATCATTATATGGATCTAATTTACCTAATTTAATTATGTCAAATAATAATAATTTATAATTTTTAGAGTCAGCAGCTATCCAACTTTCTTCATGTTTAATGCACGTTTTCCTAAGAGGAAAACATATTTCAAATTTATTTTTTATTACATTAATAATCGCGGTAACCATCCCAGGGGTATTCAGCCTATACTTATACAGTAATTCGTTCCAATCTACACTATCTATGGATGCAGCAAAGTTAATTTTGTTGGCGTTACTAAACTTCCTAGCATACGCATGTTTCTGCTGTGGATTCGATCTTACTCGTGTAATCACGCCCTTAATCGCGAAATGATCACTAATGTTAGTGACCACTGAGGTAACAGTGACAGCACCATCAACTAGATTGCTGTACAAGTGATCTAAGCTGGTGGAGGTGGTCGCCGTGACCCTCGTTGGGAAGTCTACCAAGTTACACAAGCCATGTACCGAAATTAAGTCTCTTAATTTAATTACGTCGTTATCTAAATTGCTTAAAAAATTGATGTTAAAGTCACCCACAATAACACACTCCTTATCCAAGTCGCTAATCTTATTGAGCAAACGATCAAAACAACTAATAAACTCATTTGTCGAAATCAGGTTTGTTCTATAAACGCAAACTACTGTCAAATTATACTCTAGTAAATCAATAGCAGATATTTCGCATTTTCTCTCTACAGATAAACTTGTCAAATCAATGTTTTCGACACATTTACATTCGTTTTTAACAAACAGGCACGAACCGCCATGCACTATTTGATTCCTACAAAAAAAGGAAGCTAGCTTGTAGTTTTGTAAATTGACACTTTTAAGTTTACATTCTGTTAACCAGTGCTCGGTTAGTGCCAGTATGTCACATTCCAGCTCACTCGATAACAACACTTCTAGTCTTTGCGATTTCCTATCTAAAGACGCTATATTTTGGTGACATATAACGATTTTACTACTGTCCGGTTGGCATACACTCGCATACGTCCGTCGTTCACTGCTGCTACTGGATACTGCGGCGGCTGCCGCTCGCTGCACTGAGCTCGGTCGCGTCGGCTGCCTGCGCGTGCGCCCCCCGCCCCTGGCGGGGGCTTCGTTGAAACCAGTCCGAGAGCTTGATTCCGTGTGGCCATGATTTCGGAGTGCATAATTTTTCATACAAAGATTCCGGAAACCCAATTACGAATGCAGCGTGTTGATCTGTTTTAATATTTCTTTTTTCAACCATGTATTTTTCGCATGTTGCAATCTTATTTATGTGTGTTTTTATATTTTCAGTTGTCGTATCGGGCCTGAAATTCCACACCTGTATATATTTTATCCGTTCGGCAGTTTGTAGCTGATCATTTTCTTCACCAGACCCTGTTAATACACGGCGGTTCTTAGTGTTATTGCGTTTGTAGGACACTTCCGTCCATTCCTCGGTTGGTTTAGATCAAAATATGTTCGGATTATTTTTGATGTTTAAATAATTAATTTCGTGTCAATTATAATCAATATTTTATTTACCTACTTGTTTCTGTGTTGCAATAGTTTATAAGGATTTTATTTTAGATATTAGATATCTTATATATCGAATGTAACCATGAACTTGTTAAATATTTCATTTAATTATAATTCAATTAATTACGTTCCACTAGGTACTCTCTGTCCTTGGTGAATTCATTGAGAATGGTAGATAGGTAATCACCAGGCTTACTGGGTAGAGATTGCAGTAAGTTGGTACTGTTTAGAGAGAGACGCTCTACCTTCTGTCTTAGTCGGTTCGACGACACGGGAAGAAATGCTTGCAACTATTCAGGCCACTACCACCTGGAGAACCTTATTAGTGATTTACAAAACTTGACACACCTCTGATGGAACATATACTAACCTTAATATTCTTACTGGTGTTAGCACACCGGCGACATTGGTGTCGCCATTCTTGCAAAAGCCAAAAGAATAGTAAAATGTCAGCTTAAGTATCGTGTTGAATACAATATGATGGTAACGATGCAATATGCATGCGATTTGTTAGCTTTTCATATGAATAAAAATCAATCACTCAATCTTGTCAACCAGCTATAGATTGTTACAATAGTTCTAAACTATTCACACAGTCTTGCATAGTAACAGTTTTATACATTGGATACTAGACGAAAAACTTACAACTCAATTAAATACATTACTTTAGACAAAACTACTGGACACACTGTAAATGTTTCGAAACAATTCGAACAAAAATAAATTAGGCTAGTCAAAAATTAAATTTAAAAATTTTTGGAATCAAATAATCATTTCCAGCACATGCTTTAATTATGCATTTTATTGTGCATTATATCCATCGTTTCAGTAATTATGCATACAGATAAAAACTGAGTCACGTTCTTTCACCGAGCAAGGCTGTCCTTACGAAACAGTCTATTATTTTATGAAGCATTCACTTAAATGATTGTTTTGTTGTTCAAGCACACGATGCTATCTTTGACGTGCTCTGTGCCACTAGTTAAAATATAACACGGTTCATACTTCACAGGTTTAGCATGTTCCTGATCTTTCTCAAAAAAAAATTCGTGTATGTTACCGTATAAAATATTTTTTGATATTATTCTGCAAAGGCTCAAAATCCAGTATCTATTTAACATCGCTCATTAAATATCAGAAATCTATTGAAGTATAACTTTATGCGCAATGGTAATAAGATAGGTTAGCATGCGTAATTATCACTTTTATAATAATACGACCTTTTGATCCTAGTAATTTTATTTAAATAGGTTATTATATTCCTATATTACATTACATATATTATAATAATAGGTTACTATATTACACTTTGCTTGATGATTTCAAGATCGACGTTTTAATGTTAAGTTTTAAACTACCAATTCAATGTCTTGCAATTGAATCGGAACAAAATACATTCCTTCCCTCCGAATTAACATTTAATATATGTTTATTAATTAGAAATGTCCTCACGTGCCTACACAGAGAGAAATACGTAACATACGCTACTTTGTAATGTACCTTATTTGACCCTGCCTCATTTCCGAACGCTTCCGACAATACCTTCATTTCCTCGTTAACAAGGCCCATACTAAAGACATCAACGCGTTTTGTGTGAGTCTGAATGATTGATGTAGTTTTAATGTATGTGGACACAACATGATTATATAAATAACATAGGTAGATATTTAATTCATCATAAATCCGTCAATTCTCTATATTTCTCTTACATAATTTGTAAAAATTTAAAGTTGATTTAACGGCTTTTGACAAACTTTACCGTACAGATAGATTCCTACTTATAAAATTAGTAAACTTAAAGGTAAGTACGCGCCTCATTTTTTATTAAAAAATACTGATGAACAAAACTGATATTTTGTATTTATTTGAGGAGTTTAATGCAATAAATACAAATTAAAGTCGAGGTGTATTGTATACCCACCCACGTGTCCCCTTGCTTAGGCCAATTACTTTGTATTGATTAATGCACCTGTTTTACTACGTGCATTGATTATGAACAGTGATTATCTGCATCCAATTAGATTGTGCTTATGAGTATGTAGGCGGATATTGCACAGGATCTATTGAGAACACTCACGTGTTGAACCAAGGTCGAGTCCCGTGTTTCCATTTATCGCACTTCATTTTAGCGTAAGCTATGGAAGATCTGCAGATGAGTTATATCCTAGTAATACTCGTATTATAAAAAAAATGGGATAGTATTTGTTATTCTTTCGCGTAAAAACTATTCAATTGGTTATAATGAAACTTTCCAAAAATGTATAATATCAGAATAACCCATAGGCATATATTTTACTAAATTTTACTTTAATTGATAGATCGGGGTTGGATTTTAGATATCAAAAATCATAGAATAAAATAGAATTTCTTAGGATTGAAAGGTATAAAATTTTGTATCATTTGATATGATTTAGGAATGTTCTTTAACTACCTTTAATGACATCCAAGAGCTTGCCTTGAGGCGAGAATTGCTGCCGTAAGGCCTCAATGACCTCATCGCCATCACAATGAACAGGAAAACAATGTACTTCCTCACCAGTAACACTTTGATTCAGTTAATCTGAGACAGATTCATAAATCTACCTAGCATTGATACGATCGGAAGTTACAACGTGTAATTTAAGAGTTCGTTAAATTTGAATTATTCAAGTTGTTTAAGGTCTTACTTAGAAACTTCAAACTTTTGAATTTCTAAGAACACGCCTGTTTTCTCACGATGTTTGCCTTCACCATTAGAGGACTTATGAGAATCAATATATCAATTTCGTCCCGCTACTAGGTACGGATCTCACCAATTTAACATTATTAATGGATACTTAGGTACAGTAATCACACAATACAACAATAAATACACCTTATAATATTTGTGTGATAGGACTAATCTCTGAGAACAAAACAAGCATGGATTTGGAAAAAGAGAAAATTCATGATAATTTCTACCAGTTTCTGAGATTAGGAGAAGCGTGTCCGTTAGTATACAATTGTTCTTAAGCGTAGTCACGATTGATGACATCACACCGGCTCTCATCTTCGAGGTTTCCCCTGCCATTATATTTGCTTATTTGCCACAACGTACTTCCTGATGTGACGATTATAATGCAAAAACAAGCGTCTAGTTCCGGAAACTGATTACGCGCATTCATCGAATTTAAATTGGTAGGTAGTGGGTAGTTATCTGGTGGATCTTGTATTGTCGGATGAGTATTTGTTACGTTTGATTGAGCGTTAATTGAATTATACATCGTTATGTGCTTCTTTAGAATATAAGTAGACACATAATGTCATTGGTAAAAGTCGTTTTTAAGGTACATAATAAATCATTTTTGAATTCATTGTTTCACTTAGTATTATAAAAACTGAACTGAAATTTACATAGGTAATTATTTTCGTAAATAATTATTTTACGAATTTGTGTTTTCTCTAATCTTATTATATTCTGCAATCCATACGGTACCATATAATCATAATCTATGTATAACATATAACTTGGAATGTAAATGCTTTTAGGCAAGGTGCCGATTAAAGTTTAATCGAAGGGAAACTTGCAACCCTAAAGGCCAAAACTGTTGGCATTTAGTTTCACTAGCGAGAGAAACAAGATTGTGAGATTCCAGTATCGCAAACAAGCTTTTAGGAATGAGGATGTCAAGAAGTTCTTATAGTCTTATTGTTGCGGTACTAAAAAAGATTTTGAAACAATTATAGAACCTTATAATCTTCTGTTATAACTTTTAGAGAAGGACTAATATAGAACGATTTATAAGGTTTTCTTAATGATTCCGTTGGGAACTTTGAAAGAATAAAGTCATAAAATTTTTTGTGCATTCAAACATCCTTTAGAATGCACAAAGTTCTGTTCAGATTTAAGGGTTCATTATTTTTAATGATGATCCTTGATGTACTTTTAAGCGTTGTCAATGTGTTTTCCAATTAATATCATTACATTACATTACTGAGAAATACTACGCAGAAGGTAATCATTGGTAGCCAAAGGCGATGTTTTATAAATTACGTATATATAAATATTTTATGTCTAAGTGGTTACGCTATAGTTGGAGGTCATATAAGTTGCGCGTGACTAGGAGTACCTAGTGACGATAGCTTCCGCGGCTGACCTTACCCAGCGGTTACTGTACATGGCTTGTAGAGTTTGAGAGGGGTTCTTTATTATTCGACCTTTGAGGTGGTACGCTCAACGCTAGAGAGTAATACTTACTATGAATATACTCCTAAGATTCACCTAATAGTTTTCAAAGGGATTGACAATATTTAAATATTTATTTATATGTAAAAAGTCAGTCGTTTTATATGTATTATTTAATGGTATTAATAGTTTTGAATACCTTTCCATCTTTGGCTTTGCACGCGGTAATAAAATAATAGGTTTATTTCGGATGACTTAAATCCATAAGGTACCTACATTTCCCGCGGTCAATAGAGTTAAGGTAAAATATGTGTTATTCGCTAGATGTATGGCTCGTACTACGTACCTACTGGACGAAATTTTATTGAATAATAATAAAAAATGATAAAAAGACAAAGAGGCAACGTCTTATTTAACTTTTAGTAAAACCTGTTCAAATTTTTATGTTTAATTTAATTATCCATAAGGTTACGCATAAATTTTAATATTTTATGTACATTACTATAGTGATTATTATTAACTTATTTTACGTCTGTAATAGTATTGCCAGAACATTTTATTACTACGTAATGGGTGTATATTACACACAGTACGCAGTAAGTAATTAAATGTCATCGGTATGAGAATACTTTGTTAACAAAATAAGTTTTAAACCAATAAGAGTTTAAAAGTATTTTTAACAGTTTGTAGGTATTCCCGAATCTCATCTGAAAAGATAAGTATAATACATATAAATATATATTATATAAAGTATCAAAAGTATTTATTTTAAGAATCAATAATCAGATGGTTGAAAATTTCATACTATTTTCCGTGAGATAATTGTTTTTACCAATACAATGTTTAAGAAATCATCTGCACGGATGTGTATTTAAAATAAATTCATAAATTATTCTTGATTGACGTCATAAAATAATCATCACATCAGTTTCTAGGAAATTTAATTTAACCACTCAATCGAATTACACCATTATGCTTTTGTTAACGGTTCAGAATAACTACCTCTTGTACAAGTATTAACATCGTTTTGTTCTTCTTCTTCTTCTTAGTTTAACATCGTTTTGTACAACAGATATAATTTATGTTATTATGCTTACAGACTTCAAAAAATGTATGAATGTCAAGATCAGCGTAAAAATCGGTAAAACTTTTATCATCTCATTCATTCGTTAAGATAATTTCATTTGCAATAACTTGCGAGTGTTCTTGCATAATAAAGGTATGTGTATGCACGTACAAATGTCTAATGCGTCCGCGCAATGTTGTCACAGGCGACGTGACTGAAGCGAGTAGGGCTCGTTAGACGCAGCTTTCTTCGCGACACCTACTCAGGCCACAGACTATAAATAATAGTCACCGTACCTCATTACATAACCTAAGTGCGCCCGCGGCTCATAATGCGATTGCTATGTATGGGAAATACCCGCCGTCATTGTATTGTAATATTTGACCAAGTTTGAGCTGTTTCAGCTAATTAGTGCCATGGGGCTGGCGGCCAGAAGAATGCTCAGCTGTCAGCCATTCATGTTTTGATAACATCTATTCTGATAATTGAATTAACTTTACTCATTATTTCATTCTTATTAATAAGTACATATTTTGACGAACTCAGTGGCGCAGCGGGCGAAGGACCTGTAATATTTTATCCGGGTGTTCTAGGTATTTACTTTTATATATTTATTATATATTTTTATAAAAATTTATCCCGTGCAATTTTTTACAATTTACAATATAAGTTTTGCATTAGATATATAGAATGTGAAATAGAAAAAAAAATTGCTCTACGGTTAGTTATCTACTTAAAATGATGCTCATTGTTATTTGATGAGCAACTGTAAACCATACATATAATATTCTCCCACACCTAAAATGTTGGTTACTGTGTCAACAATCATTTGCATTGAAATTGAAAATAGGAATAATAGCAATGCTTCATTGAACTTATGATTTCGCATAGAGAAAACAAATCATTTATACTACCAACTGTTATATTAATTTTGTTTTGTAATTCATTCATTCAGTGATAAAGTGTAGTCTTGTGACTGTTGATCGCAATAACAAGCGATGTTCCATTTCTTATAGGTGAACAAAGTTATGTTAACTTTTAAATATTAAAAAAAAATCTATAGAACCCAGGAAGCATTCTAAGTAGGTATTTACACAGTCTATCGTAAACTTTTAGCCCAAGAATCACGCCATTGCGTCCAGTCACATAGCAAATGTTGAATGGCATATTAGTATGTAAGACTTTACATTAACACATAGTAAAAGCACTACCAAAACAGAAGTTGTCTCTAGATCTTTGAAACTGTTATAATTATAATAATAACGGGGACATCGGGAACTATTTTAAATGATTTTATTTCATTAAAACACCGGGACAGAGACCGGGGACAACGGGAACTATTTTAATTTGTTTTATATAATACCCATTGTCCCATTGTCCAGGACAACGGGAAGGAACCACAAACAATTACTACATGTACCTAGGATGTTTTTACGATCAAAGACTCCTCGCATGCTAGTAATGTAAAGTCATCAAACAGATCCGCTGATTATCATGATGACTTCCTGTCACGAGCCACGCGCGGAAGATGAACATCTAGGGCGCACTGGGTCATGGACTGCGATTACACCAGAGACGATCGAGAACCTGTGTACCTAATATTGTAGAAAGGTCAGCTAATTTTAACTAGAGAGGTAGTAGTTTTAGTAGGTAGGTACTAATATTTTCCGCGGCGATACCTACTTGATCATGTACCTAGGTTGTACGTAGATAAAGTTAAGTAATTTGTCAAAACAATATACAACACGTGATGTAAAGGAATCGAATTATTAAGAGGAACGTAGCTTTTTTTAAAGAGACTAAAATAACATTGCTAAGTATTCTAGCTTTTTGGAAATACCACTTAAAAGTTTTAAAGTTTAAATTATAAAAATAACTTTATTATTACCAAATAGATACCAATATTAGATTTATTATAATACCCTTCTTTATTTTTCCAAAAGTTGTTCCAAAATTTGTTTGAAATTATGTTTGTATTTTTTTTTTCAAATCTCTTTCATTTATCGTTCATTGGACTTCAATTGATACATTCAATTCAATTACAAATGTTTTCTCTTGCGCTAATACATACTGATTTACATGGCAGAATAGGAAAAGCTAGAATACATTATTCAAATGTAAGAAAGCCTGTGCACATACAAACAAATTTGCGACTTCACTGATCTGCAGTCATGACCGTTTTGACCACGTTGCGGAACGTAGCCCCGGAATATCAATGCCATTTTAATCCGAATAACATTTGTTTTGCTAATATGAATAAAATTGTTCACACACTAACTATGAGCTAAAACCGAACCATAAACAATCGACTTAAAAGACTAAAAAATTGTAAACTACTAATATATCAACAGTTTAAGAACATCTAGCGTATACATTTATGGTTATAATCATAAAACCGTATATGGAATTTATACGAGTATACCAGAAGGCGGGCACCAGAGTCGCTCTCAGTACTGTACTAACTGAATGGGATAATTATTTTTGGTAATTATACTTAATCGCCCAATGCCTAATAGTGGTACTGAGAATATAGAGTAGATTAAACCCGTGCCTAGTGAGACATAATATTGTATGATGATGACTATGATTCTAGATTTTATATTAAAAGATGAAATGTATTTAAAAATGAGGTTAACATTTCGATATCTAATCCTGCTTGCATAGTCTTTTGTTGTGCAAGATGTTGAAAGGTTGTTCTTAAAATATGTTTTCCTTATGGCAATTTGGCAATGAAATATGAGCAATTATAATAAATTGTAGCAGCTTTATAAAGACATGAGTCAGACGTCCCAATTATACTTCCGTTCATGAAAGTAAAAGGAACCTGATTTTTGTAGTGTAAATAAATAAATATTGCTGGACAATTCACACATCTAGCACCGTAGAAAGCTCTCAGCTTGTGATACTGATGCAATATTTCTGGTACTTATATAGGTATATACTTATTTAAAAATACGACATATAAATAAATGACGACCTCTGTGGCGTAGCAGGCAAAGGTCTGCCAGGAGGTTTCGTGTTCGATTCCCTCCTCGGAATAAACATTTGTACGATCATTTGTATATCAGAAATCTAGCACCCGAATGACATTCTTCAAACTGGTTCGGACAACAAAATAACATAGCCTAATTTTTATCGAGGAAAAATCCATTAGGGAGGCCAAAACTCGGACAGAGAGCAAGTTTTTTAGGTAGAGTAGCCATTCATGCAATCGATAACTGGCTTCTAAGTGCGTTGTCAGGCCCTACTCTCGCTTCACCTCTTGACACTTTCACATATCTGAACATTACCAGAATTTACGTCATGGAGCCCGCGGCCTGCAATTATATCATCACGAGATCAGCTGCTGAATAAGTGGCACGGTGGAACATTGCTTCGTAGCCGAATAATTCTTGCGGTTGCCTCAGTTACTATAATAATGGTATTGCGTTTGATATCGGTCATTAACTAAAATTTAAGAGGCTTTGCGCAGATTTGCATTCTTGATTACTGTTACGTTTTTGTGCTTTGATGAAGAATTTACTCAATAGAAAGATTTGCACATGAGCCAGGGTTTTTTTTATTGTATTCCCGTGTTTATCATTACCATATATGTAACGTCGTAGATTTAACTAACTGTAAAGTTACCTATATATGTTTAAAATAAATAAATACTGGGCATAGACCTCCTCCAATTTGAGTCAGTCTTCGCGGTCTTGGGCGGATAGCATCCAGGTCTTATTGGCGACACTCAAAATATCGTCGACCTATTGGGCATTGTGTGTGTCTGCCAGTTCTGCGCTTAGACTTCCAAGAAGAATATATAGAAAATACAGATAAACATTGTCCTAGGTATGTTTACCTGTTTACTGATTTTAGATATATCATCTTAATCCAAGACATATCTCTAGATCTGTAGGGCTCTTCTTGAAACATAATAAGGTCTCGCATATTTTCACTGAACAGGATGAGATCATCAAAGATATTTAATATTATGTTCAAACAATTGTTAGAATATATTGCGTTATGTTAGATGGGCGCAATTTGTCGTTGTGCCTATTCTGACAAACCTAACATATAAGTCACATACTCCCAGCAGGTTGTGTAAGCCAAAACATAATTTTATCAAACGTATACATTGAAACAATGGAAAGTTTCGTAACCTATTGAATTATACGAATAGAAGATTCACAGTGTTCGAATAACATGAACTTTAATATTGTGTAGAAGAAACTACATAATAACACATATTGTTGATTAAAAAATCATAAACTAATAAAGCGTGCATTATTATGTGGGCTTAGTTATATCGACAATAAGTCAAGTTGCACCCGAGGCTATTAGGTGAGGGCTTCCACGCGATGTTTTCCTTCGCCGTTATAAAATTCATATTATAAGTGCTCAGCGATGTTCGAACCTATGACGATCTTTGGAATGTAAGTCATAAATATGTCTCCTCAACTGAGCCATTCTGGCATTTTCACCATTCATATTCAAGTATAACTCAAAATACACTATCAGGTTGAACTGAGCTGTTAATTGTTTTGTAATATTTACACTCACTTACCCGTATTCCGTGAAGAGCTTATACTTTTCTCTTTTCATTTCCACGCGTTTACAAACAAAGCGGCCGCGTTTCACTGTTCATTTCACAACACGCTGTACAATCCATTACATAAACTTATCACCCGCAAATATGCACGAAATGTCCGTCTCATCACGTCATCTGGAACAAAGAAATATATTACATTAGAAACGGAGTTTGTAATACTTACTATAGATACAAATAATAGCATAGAATAGACCATGAATATTTCTCATTTTTGCAATCTTAGTCTTTTCTTTACTAGTGTTCTACTATGATTCAAAAATTACAAGTTTCAATTATATGCCGCCTAGGCTACAGCTTGTAGCTACCTTGGTTTTTCTGAACAAAGACTCTAATATTATAATTTTGTCATTATTAAAAATAGTCGTCACAAGTTTGTTATGACCACATAACTATTATACTTCCAAGTATTTTTCCGATAAAGTTCAGGGACTAAGTACTGGCGCCTAAGGCTATAATGAGTGGCACCTACGTTATATACGAGTATCATTACGTTACAAGAGGTATCATCCGTCATTATAATCTTGTATAGACTCACGAATGTGTATATATTTTATAGACTGATGATTCTATTCAAAATCATTTTAATTATGCACGTTTGATGACGCTTCAACAAAGACCAGCAATATTTATGAGCGCTAGATGAAACCTTGGTATTAATGTATTTGCTATTTATAATTCCTTTGCTATTAATGTTGTTTTATTAGATATTATGGAATAATAAATTCTATAATTTCTGTTTACCTAACTTTATAGGTAGGTAATTATTTACTTTGACAATTTTAACAAAAAAATCCTTATACTTCCTGCTACCAATCTAAATAGGAGTAATAACTTGAATGCTCTATGTGCTCGTAAAACCATATACAGGCATCTAACCTATATATCTAGTTGTTTAGGAGAGACAATATCGGTTTTGAAAAGTGTGTTGTTCTTTTCAATTCACCAGCGCATAGACAAAAAGTGGCCATTCATAAAGAAAATGGAATGTTTGCCATTGTTCACTCACGATACATGGTACGGGTATTTCCGACAGACTTTTCCTGTTGATTTGTTTGTAAAAATAAGGAAAGTAAGACAAAGTACTGGAACCATTTCAGAGATAAATGGAGTCAAAAGTGACTAGAGTTATGACCATTTACAAACAAACAAACAAAATATTTTAGGGTTACATTAAGTTTCACAGAGATAAATTGTACAACCATACATAGGCAGCATATTTAAGGATAAGAGTAAAAAATAATCAAAATTAAACAATTTATTGGTATTTATGTCTCTATCCTAATTGAGGTATCATAAATATTCGGAAAGCCTACAAACCTAATTCTACTATTTTGTTGTGATTATAGTCATCGTTCGATTGATGACTTAAATTATGCAAGGAGGTCATTTCTGCAAGGAACTTTATGCATGGTGTCGTGAGCACGTTGTGTAAGCGCTTTCATTTTCATATGAAACTTATTCCTTTCATCGATCATTCTAGATCACAAGGAGCAAAACATCGAGCAAATGCGGCTTGAGAGTAGATCGTGGGAAACCAGAGTTCTGTCGTCAATATTTGCAATTTTATAAGTGAAAGATAATGGCAACCTGAGTTTAATGGGATAGTACTACACTCTCTTATTATTATTATGCTACAGAAGTACATAAAATTCTCTTTCTTAATTAAAAGCTTTCGATTTTTTTGTGTTAGGTGCTGTGTAAAGACATGGCGGTTTCTGTATCAATCTCCAAGCTCGTACTAGAAATCACTCCCGATTGTGGTTGCGGTTTGTTTCGCTATAATGCCAAATTACCATAAATGGTAATATACTTTGGCGTAACAACTCTCTATCTCGAGACGTAGAGTCCAAGAGACGGGTCAATCGTAGGGCAAAGTGGATTTGTTTTCTGCGCCACGGGTCATAAAACATTTTAAAAGAAAAAAATGTAAAATCGTTCAATGACGAGTTTTATATGCTCGACTCTAAATCGTTGTAGTAGTAGGTTTAAAAGGTGTGAAAACATGGGAATAAAGCGAGTGAAGCCGCCTAGTTGTTTTTCAATGATGAATATGTTATAGCGTGAAACAATTTAAACCTTAGAATTTTATTTTTAAGTGAATTTATAACGATTTAGATTGTGGTGCGAAGCTGTAGTAACTATTATTAACATTTATATATTTATATTCACGTTTTTCAAGCAACTCATTTATTCAACACATAGTGTTTGCTAGTAATATGTATGATATTAAATATCAACTACTTTAATTGATTCTATTAGCCATAAACATTCGTACCTGTGTACTGTAGATTGAATTGCAAAACAGCGGCCTTCGTATTGGAGCTGTGGACCTCAGCCTCTCGATTCAAAGTTGTAATTACTCATTACTCTAATGGATCCCCGATCGTTGTTTATGCTATTTGTCACGAAGCTATAGTTACATGATCCGGCGCACCACTGCAAACGTGATTTTTTTTCGTGTTTTTGATAGCTAAAATCAGCCTCTTTTAATTATTATTGATTCACAATAAGTGATTTTACTGAACAAACTAAGATGATGCAAAATAAATCGACATGATTAGAACAAAAAGCCAACCATAAGTTATTCTAGTCGTGCTCGGCCATAAAATGGCAAACAGCTATTCTAAAATAGTATGATTGCAAAATACTAGCTTTAAGCGAACACCTAAGTAGAGTAGGCTAAACAGTTTTTTTCAATCAGGTGTCAACAGCTCGGTCGATGGAAGGACGATAGCATTAACACGTATTTTAAGTAAACAACGAGGAAAATCAAGATGCAAATATGGCGATCGCTTCTTAGTTTACGCCGTTTGCGCAAGAGTTCGCATCGTGATCGATGCGAACTCTTGTGTCCTTGCCCGAAATTCCTTAAACAACGTCACCCCTATGTACACTTAAACAGGTAACAAATATATTGCCTTGGACTGTGTCACGCTATGTTTTACGACTAATAATCAAGACTTGTTCGCAATAGTATAAAAAGTAAAAGATTCATATTTATTTTTATCCTTAAGCTTGTTAGAAGATAATCGCTCATGACCTGCCTGATTGGATAGCTTTTGAACTAGATGGTTACAAGAGTTGCTGACATGGCGTATTTGGGAATGGTCAGTCATAGAATGGTTAGTTGCGATATTGCATGTCTTTGTGTAGTAATGTAGATTTTTCCCATGGCAGATTAATGCAACGGTCACAATTGATTTTCACCATGATACACGAAATTATTCTGAGGTTATAGACAACTAAATTTGTTAAGAACATACTATGTGTGAGAAACTATACTACATTGTGCAGTTCGTACCTACCTGACAAGACGGTGCGAGTGTGTGAATTTAACACAATAGACAGACAGACTACGTGGTTAAGCTTCTAACTATTGTTTGAGTCAAATTGACTTGAGGTCTTAATTCTTGAATGGTCAAAAACAATAACATAATCATCATTTTCGTGAGTTATACTATTCATTATTTATAACAACGTAAAGGAAACGGAGCACGGCGGGACGCTCACTCCTTCTGAAAGAGTCTGCTTTTGTTGTGGTCGAAACATTGAGAGTTGTCCTGTGTGTAATTAATTGTACGTGAGTAATTCCCGTTGTTATAAAATGAATATCATTATCATCAACCTGTGTAAGTATTGGATATGCATTGTAAGTACGTCAGTTACCGCCAGGCATGTTGTGCAATCTATAATGTTGTGCTAATGGATTTTTATCAACGCACTCTGTAGTTAGATTTAAGATAGCCGGTGTCGCGGTCGGTAGAGTCTGCAAATGTCAAGTACGCCGGGACACCACAGAGGTTTTGTAACTTGAGGACCCATTTGATAATAAACAGGTAGCAATTACTGTCATTATGACTTAACTGTTAGTAGCTTTATTGATATTGAAGTAAATTATTATCTAAGCAGAAACTACACTTTTTGTGCTGCTATGAAATTATTTTATATTCCTCGGTACACATGGTGGCAATTTATCCCAAATCCGGTTCACGATATTCATATAACTATGAGGTTCTTATTTAAACAACCAAATATCTTGATATTTATTTTTAATATCTAAAAATGGAATGGGAACCTGCGGCTGATAATATTTCAAATTTATTTATTATTATTATGGTTGTTTAACTTTAACCTTTTAGGATAATGCTTGTTTCAAATTAAGGGAAGTAGCGATAAGATCTGATAATTATATTAATGTGTGTGTAAATAGTTACGACATAGTGCGTTGCTGAAACAGATGCTGTTATCTCATTACAATTAGTGTCTCCCTTGGGCGAGTGGGGCAATAGTTCATAAGTATTATTCCTTTATGTAACGGCTTGATTAACTTCATTCTTCATGAGCATGAGAACTGACCTCTGGTTCGCTTATTGTGATGAATACACGCGATATTGTAAAGATGCACTCAAATTCTATGAGAATCTATGACCTCTTTGTTATTCGATGACATTTAAATGTTGCTCTTTAGATAATTGACCGAAATAATAAAGACTCAAAGACTCAATTTATTGGTAAAGATATTATTAATCTTTGTGGTACACACTAAATTTAATTTCTTGAAATTAAAAGTAATGTTTATGTTATTCTAATGATCAGGCTACATTATTATGTTTTATTTAAAAAAGTAGCTTTGATTCATTCTACATTCGTCCCGTGATAATGTTTGTTGGCTTGAAAGAGCAACAAACATTATCCATCCATACTCATAAACTTCGGCTTTATAAGTAACGACTCTTTTTGTATTAATTTATTAATATAATTTTGCTTTAGCATGATACCTATATTTAGGCGTAGGATTTATCAATCGCGCATTGACCTGACAAAACTTAGGTATTTCATAATTTCCATAAACCATGAATTTCTTACAAAATGCTGTGACGATGACAAGCTTGGTCACAAGACCATGCTAAATTACAATTGTTTCCTAATATAATTTTGTTTTATCATATTAGTTTCACTTGCGGTTTGGTTACCGTTTGTATTCTCAAAACTTTGAGAAAAAATTTGCTGACTGTACAGCAACTAAAATATGTAAGTTAGGAATAATAGTAATTTTATAATCAGGTACTTATCAAATAAGTTATAATGTTTTATAGTTAGGTAGTTTGTCTTGTTACTAAACCTAAGTTAAGCACAAATGTGCAAATACTAGATTAAGGAAAATACCAGAGTACTTAAAATTATGATAAGAGGATTCGCTGCCTTGACATATCAATTGTGTGGTGCTGAAAATGTTTATACCTGCATTGACTTATCTATATGTAAATTATTTAAATACAAGTATTTAATGCAAGAAAAAAAGTTTATATAAAACCTGTTAATCATTGACATATACAAAATTCACTCACACACATATATCAATATGTTAACTATATCGATATCTCGTGACTTAATCAGACCAGTTCTATAAATATCAGAATTCCAATAAATTCCTTTGCACTTGGACAATTGCAAAAATGCAGACCAGAGCTGCCGTAAATTGTTATAATTGAGGGCAAGGATTTCGGGCTGCGGCATTCGTGCGAGCGGCGCGACCGCGGGCTCGGCGCCGCCGGACCCGCTCCGACCGACTCACCCGGGCTCCGGGCTGCCTCGCCCTGCCGACAGCCAGTGCCGGACTTCCGCCGGATACAGCTCCTATCAGCTCAACACATCACTATCACTCAGATATAATGTCGCAGTTGCGAAATTCCGGAGGTCGCCGGCAGAGAGCGACGCCGCCGCGCGATCACTGAAAACTAAACCCGCGTTCACTCTCGCGCCGCCGCACCGCCGCTGCGCCTGTGCAATGAAAGCGAGTTGGAAAGGGACAAACGCATATTTTATTCTCTTTTCGCAAGGCGAAAATCTGTGACAGCTTTCCTAGCGATGACGACTCATCAATGTTCAATATGCAAGTTTGCAGTCGCGTACTCAATAGCGGTAGAGTTGCTAGTCAAGGTAACCCTCGCAAAACCTGTTTGATTAGTAGTCTAATAAAGGGTCTCCTTAATTTAAGTATTTGGCACAGAAGCTCGAACTCACATTTACATATATATTTAAATTGGAGTTTATGCTGTAAAAGTAATCAATACATACCGAACAACGCATAATATGCAACAATGCTTCCTTATAGTCAAACACATAATAAGGAAATGCGAGGATGATTGGTGCGGTGCGCGCGCGCAGCCGAATGGAACAATGCACTTCTCGCATGATTGTTACAAGTGCAGTGGTAAAACTAAGTTAAACTTATCAGACCTAAGTGCCTTCCCATTAAAGACGTTTAGTAACGTACTCTATAATTGGATGTACCTACGTAGTACTTTTAAGTAACAACTTATTCATTCCGTGGACAATAATTAAATTACAGAAATGCTTGATATCTATGAAATTCATTTGACCATGACATTAAGTTATACGTTGAGTTAAATATGCTAAGTGCTGAGTATACGATTTAGTAGGTACATGAGTTGGTTCGTTTAACTTTAAATACAATTTTCAGAATATGTAACAAAAACGTGTATTGTAGGCACAGTAAAACTCACAGGTAATAAATTATTGTTATTCATTTCCAGTTGTAAATGCAAAGTTTTATTTCATTTGTTTTGTTTGAACATCTTAAACTAGTTTAATCTTTGACCTCATCGCACAAATAAAAAATATGTAATAAATGCAAATAGATCTTCTTATATAATCCAGTTTTAAAGAAACAGAGCGTGTACGAATATGAAGATATGGTTCGCTGATTTTTTTGTTCAATAATATAATGTTATGCTTTTGGCATTTGTTTTACTAAAGCTAAATTAGTAACGATTTAAATTTAACACAATTCAGGCAATAAATATATAGTTAAATCATAATATCTATGCAGTTCAAAGCATATAGGTTAGTAACTAAAACAATCCAATAAAATATAACTATGTATAACATCCATTAACGAAAACCATTATGATTAACAAGTTAAGCTGAAACACATAATTGGAGGCCAAAGCTTATTGTTACTTAGAACCTTGTGTCTGATTATGATTAGGTACTGCAAGCTTTTGTGTGAAGCGCCCGTAGGCTGTGAAAGTGAATCAAAATTACAGTTTAATTATACGTAACATTGTTTAGATAAATTGGACGTCCTTATCTGAAGTACTTAATTACTTATTAATAGACAATCACTGCTTATCTTGGCGTGTGGCGCCGCCGAATATGATCTTATTTAATCTATGGCTATTGCAGGTTCAGGTTTAGGTGAATCGTTGACGAGTATGCAGTAAAATGCATCTTTACTACCCTAGCTACTTAAGGAGGGTAGCAGGGCTCTATTGTCCACGTATTGACTAGAAGGTTGTTAATATTGGCGTTATAATTTGAATCCTAATATAATAAAGTAAAACCTGAAAAAACTTCGTGATGATGATAAATGAATTTATTATCCTTTGTATTTTATTTTTCTTTAATTTTTTCTCTTGTTGTAATTTAATATATTTGTACAGATATGTGTTCATAGCATGGGTATCTACCAATTATATGATAAGTATCTGTTGTTCTACAACTATTAATTCAGTAGGTAGCTAAAGCGAGCGGAAACATAACAGCTATGCTTACCTCGAAAGCCGGATCTTATTTATAACTAGCTGTTTGTATTGTGTTGCAATTTTGTGCTATAATGCGGGCGGCAATCGGCGCACTATGATAGGCGGTTCTAATCACCATCATTCCAGCTACCTTCTGAATATTAGGTAACCTGACGCCTAAATATAGAGTGCATAAGACAACGAAATAGCAGCGAAACTGTGGTTATTTATATCTTAGAAATATCTATCGTTATAACTGACCTTTAGGTAGGTATATAGTCATGTATTCAAATATTTTTCAAGATTTCTTGTTAAAATTTAACAAGAAATTTAACAAGAAATCTTGAAATATATAAATGTTGAAACGATATTCGTCGATATTAAAATAAATAGCGTAGCGATTAGTAGAAAGTTTAATTAAAAAGTTATAAAACAGTGTTGTTGTGTATAACTTACTGCCATCACCAACCCACAAAGTAGCGTGCTAAATCCCTATTTGGTAAATATTGGAGAGACCCGTGCCCCATAGTAAAACGTTACATGGGTATTATGTTGATTAAAGCCTCGAGCAGACCGGATGCGTATACGTACACGTAAGCGTAGACGTGCACGTACCACTGAGTTGTAATGTATGGGAATGTATTAGACAGGACACACCGCTTGCGTAACGTGACGTGCGCGTGCAGTGTGTCCTGTCACATACATTCCCATACATTATAGGGCTGTTACACCTAACGAGTACAGTGGCGAGTCAGTAAATGGGTCGAGTACACCCAATCGGCCGAGAGAGTTGCTGAACCGAGTGGGTGTTTACACGTTGGCGAGTCAGTTCAGTTTTGATCACGACGTCTGCAATGGATCGAAAAAAAAAAGAATTTAAACGGGTTTTAAATCGGCTGTTACCAGATATTATTAACGAATTGTGGGATTTATTAGAAGAGAAAAAATACACAAACACGCACACTGCTTGATGACGAATAACGAACGAGTGGCGAGTGGCCGAGTGACAAGCGAGTGCGTGTTTATACGTGCCGAGCGGGATAGCGAGTCGCTGCGGGGGCAGAAGAATGAAGCGGGGTGATGGGTACTCGGCCTAGTAAACAAATTGGGATTCTAGTGACTCTCTCGCCTCTCTTCTCGACCGAGTACTCGGCCGAGCACTCGTTAAAGTGTTTATACCAACCGAGCACTCGGCCGAGGACACTGACTCGCCACTGTACTCGTTAGGTGTAACAGCCCTATTACAACTCAGTGGTACGTGCACGTGCACGCTTACGTGTACGTACACGCATCCGGTCTGCTCGAGGCTTTAAAATCTACTAACTTTTCACTATCATAGCTGTAACAAGGTTCTGAATTACGCATGATTACTTACATCAAATTTGGTATCCGGGACAAATGCGGCTAACAATCGTAATGCGGGACGAAAATTAACTTTATAATTATTCATGAAAAACGTCCCGAACGAATGCAGACTTAACGTAGCAGTTGTGCTCATAATTCTGTAGGTACCTGTGTCACAAGCCGGCAAGGCTACCAGTAGAACCTTTTACTTCGAATTAAGAGCGAGAAGCCTCAAATAGCGGACCATAAATAATCCAAGTACGTTAAGGTCTGGGAACATTAATGGAACTATGCTATTTAATTGCTCGAACAATAATTCATTGTTTCGCTTCAATGCTGAATGTAGAAGGCTCTTAAGATAAAGACTATAATTGATCATATATTTTATTAAGTAATTTTATTTACATTAACATTTACGAAATAAATAAAATTGATTTATTATTTCTGATAAGATCGTGACTGTTTTTGTCAAGGTTACTGATCAGTTAGAAGGTACCTACATATAAAATTTGTGCCTCCATCCTAAGTAATTTACTTACGATTAAATTGATTAATTTGTACATCATTGATTTGTACTATGGTACGCAAATAAATATTGATCTATTTTATGAAATGATTAAGTGTTCATACACATTACAATAAATTATCATAATTTAGGTAACTACTAAAAGCATCTTTCAGCTTAGCATAATTAGATAAACAACATTTCTGCCATAAAATTGCAATTTGAACACAAACATTTTCCAGATGCTTTTTTATTGCTAACATAAATAGCTAGTAGCTTTAAGGCAGTATTATAGATATTGTAAAAAGGCAGTGGTAGATTATCCAAAGTTTTCGAAGTGATGTATAAAGTACGGGAGTCGTCTTGTCCGGTTGACTTGCTCGCAGGCTGACATCACAGACTTGGTCAACGGCCGGGGCCCGCACGAGAACACACCAATCTTAGAAACCTGAGGAACAAAAGAAATATAACAGAAGACGATTCATTTATTGTTACGAAAATTAACACATATTATATTTATTGAGTCAGGACGATGAGAACTAGATTAAAGCTTGCCCAGAGCGCGTTGAAATCTTTCATCTGTGTTCACATTATGTTCTGTTGAGATAAGTCATATTTTTATCGTAATGTCTAATAAATAACAGTTTATTGTGCTTGCAATTACATATTTTGGTGTACATATATTTCATTACAGGTTCCTTAAACATACATAATAAAATTATGAAAACTCACATAGCTATGTTTCTTTTGGACGAATTTGAGGAAGGAAGACATGTCAGGTCGGCCGAAGTGGTTCACAGCCTTCAACCCGGTGAACATGGACGTTCTCGACAGCCGTTGGAAGTGGTTCTCGCAGATATACTAGAAAAAATAATATATAACTTAATATACTTACTAGCAGTTATGTATGCCAAAACGTATTTATCCTTTCATTCATGTCCTTTCAGACATGTAAAGTCAGTTCTTTTTTTCTTAAGTATTGGTAAAGACAATTCCAAAAAGTTAGCACATCATTGATGCTGTACAAAGATATTCTAAAGTATCTAGACCAAGATTATGTTGTAGTATACGTATATTAATTTTATTTAGATTGTCTACCATAAGAAGATTCAATTGAAATGGTAATTATTGTGTATGCAACTGCACTAACTATACAAAAACGTGAATGAAGTATGCTAATGGCTATTACGTATTACCAAGTGAAATTATAAAAACGTTTAGCGAGAATTACGTAGCAGTTAATCTTAGACCTGGCTGGCCCCGCGATTATGCGACTGACGATTTGTTAATAACTGCCAGACGTTCATATAATATCCCACAGGTTTCATAAAATCTTTTATTGAATGCTACATTAAGTATATATGTATATTTTTTGGCTTTCTTATAAATGAGAAGCCAGTTAATCAAGTTTACTGAAACATTATGTTTTCTCTTTTTTGACACTTCATACACTTAACTGTTTTGAAACCAAACAAATTGACGTTAACTCTAACGGGATCGAGTCCGTAAAAAAGTGGCAATGTTGACACACAGATTAGCTGTGCAAGGCTAGCGGACTAAAGAAGGTTTCTGAACATAACCATAACCCAATGTACCTTGTCTGTACAAAGTGTCGATTAGATGTGTTAGAAGAAAGATATTAAAAGTCCGCAGGTCGAGCTTGTGGAAGAACTGCGTGATGACTATGTGTATTGTTTGTGCAAATTGGTGACGTCGATGAACCACTTCTTCATCGACTTCAGTATCTAAGTGCTTCAGACCCATAAGAAATGTACATTTAATCAATTAATCAAAAACGCTTTATTAAATTAGCGTTTGTATATTCTAGTAGACAGTTACCAGCATAGTAGTCCGCAGGTCGAATTTGTGGAAGAACTGCGTGATGAAGATGTGTATCTCGAGCACGTTGGTGACGTCCTTGCGCTCCACGTCGCGCAGCACGTCGATGAACCACTCGAAGTGCTTGTGCGAGGGACAGATCCATAGGAAATATACCTGGTGACCAAATGTTTTGATTGTAGGTTAAAGTTTATAATATGGTTCGGGTAAAACGTTGTCATATACTGATCCTTGCTTTAGTCGACTATGTTTCAGGAGTCAATTTTTAATTTCTAATTTTAATTTATTTGAAGACTATTTTAGAGAGATATTATATAAGATAGAAAGATTAAATTTGTTATAAAAACCGTAGACACAAACAATAACGTGAGATTTCAGCGTAGAACAAGAGAGAAAAGTATAAGTGACAACCTTGTTGACTTAGATAGGCTAAGGGTTTACTTCACCTTTGCAGTGTGGGTTCTTACCTTCTTACAAGCCACCCCAGAGTACCTATTGGTGGATGTACCAAACACGAGGTCGTTGAGTATGGAGGCGTACGGCGTGACTCCGATGCCGCCGCCGACCATCACAGCCACCTCGAACTTGTACCAGTCTTGGTTTCCGCCGCCAAATGGACCTTGGATCCTAGATACAAAAGAAAAAGAACCAAACATAATACACTCTAGAGCGGCGCTTTACATTTGCATATGTATTAAATAAGAGGTGTTTGTCCGAGTCATAAAGTTGCTATCGTATTCGAACTTAAGGGTATATTTTGACAATGAGGATATCATCTGGGTCGCTTGGAGAAACTGTATGCAACTCGAACAGGGCAGTTTACGTAAGGCAGGAGGCCTTTACGTCAAATTTAAATGGGGGTGATATGATAATATACTTTTGTATGAAATCGAAATTAAATCGTGCCTAGTGCGAGTGAGGCCAGGTAACCTTTGCCCTGTTGCCCTCACCTGAACATAAAGATGGTCAATTGCGTCGTTTCTAGTAAGAAATGTCGCTTTGCCACTGGAATTGTAAGTGTCCTAATGCCTTTGGCAAGCAGCTTTTGAGAAATAACGGTTTACTTCTAATTGTTTTCTATAGCTTGTACCTGTTAAGTAGGTAGTTCCGAACAACTATACTTAACACTGCAAACATCGTATGAGAAACACAGTGAAGAAACGTTTTTTGTCTACACAAGTGAAATCGTGGTCATGAATTAGAAGCTACTTTATATTAAAGTGTATGAATCTTAACTATTTGATTTCCCAAATTATCAGCAATATTCTTATTGCAATCGTAATATAAGTTGTCGTGACAGATGAATATTAGTTATGATAATTCAGCCGTCCATGACACCGTAGTTATGTAAATATACGCTGGCACTTACAATGTAAGGACATAGATTTGGTGTAAATCAGGTATAAACATTTATCCATCGCAAAGACGTATTTACTTCTAATCCTATATTTATGTAACTCGTTAGAGCATTTCAAGTGTTGGGTCAATGTCACTTGAGTAATGGAGCACTATTGGAATGCGAAGCTTTAAGTGTTGCCTCAAGGTCACTTCTACAAAATTACACAGTTTTACTGTTAGAAAAACATGATCCAGTGTTTTGTCAGATTTGTTGGTTCAACTAAGTCTTCAGGTAAACAAAAGGTTTTGTAAGCCCTTTCGAGTGTTTAAACTAAGGTGTCACATTAACACTTGACCAATATTGTCATTAACAACAGAGTCGAGTAAAGAAGTAAAAATATGGAAATAAATCATCATCAACGCGGTGAAAAGCGTGGTGATTATACCAGATCTCCGAGATCTTTAAATGGGTTCTACTGGGTAGATCTGTGCGTACAGTAAGGCGTAATATGCGATTGGCCATGTGGTGGCTTAGTAAATATTCAAATGCATAATTTTTACATTTGTCATAAAGTTTAAAACTTACAATGAGTTATTATAATATTAATAAATTGAATATTTATGCTGTATCGTAAAGTTTTGTAAATGTTGATGAATGTTTACAACGCATTGTCTACAAAATTAATTTGCATAATATTTATCTGACGACCTCTGTGGCGCAGCAGGCGACGGTCCGCCTGCGACGCAAGAGGATGCGGGTTCGATTCCCGCCTCGGAACAACTATTTGTATGATCTGCAAATATTTGTTCCGGGTGTCTGGGTGTTATAATATGTATAATAAAAAGTATCTATCTATGTATGTATATTATATTGTGGGCTTATCCCACATACCTACTTACTTATACCTAGTTACACATAATTTACACATTTACAATTAAAACATTTGTTCCTAAAATTAATACTTACAATTTATACTAATACACACTATTATAAACACTAAAAGTATTTATTTATTTATAACATAATAATTATCTATTTGTAATATTCATAAATATATATACACATAAATAAATATTAATAACATACATTACATTTCATACAAAATAAATATTTGGTCAATCCTTACAAAATATTATTTAATTCTCGTTTCTAAATCCGTACCCTGTCGCGAATGACATTCCAAAGTCGCAAGCCTATTGTTCTCGGGCGGCCGCTCGCCGTGCGCGCGCGGCGCACCGCGCAGCGCCATCTCGGATGGCCAGTCTGAACCTCACTTCGAGACGCGACGCTTGTGCTTACGTAATGCTTTGTATCGCTTACGCGCTTGTAACTTGTTTTGCATCTTTCGCTAAATATTAAATCCATAATCCTTCTAAAAACTTTTTCTATTACCTCAAACTCCTAAACTGGTGACCCCCGACGTGATCGTAAGGATATTATAATGCAAAAACACAGTGAAAGTGATGCTAGTGACGATAGCCAGTGCCGTACTCAGGACAATGTGTCGAAGCGTGTTAAGAAGATGCGGAGAACCAACTCGCCCGATAAATCCTTGACCAGCACGGCTACATTCAACGTTAAGGTACCAACATTTTCCCCCGATGACCCGGAAATCTGGTTCGCGGTGTTAGAGGGCCAATTTGCGAATTACGGCATAGTTGATGATGCTATAAAGTTCAACAACGTCATCACTAAACTAGATATGTGTCATGCGAAAGCCGTGAAAGACATCATTATTAACCCGCCCGCCCGCAACCGCTACGAAAAGATCAAAGGAGAATTGATTAGGCGTCTCACTGCATCACACGAAAATAAAGTCAGGCAGCTACTTACCCACGAAGAGATTGGTGACCGAAAGGCATCCCAGTTCTTACGTCATCTTCGTGATCTGGCCGGACCGAGCATTCCTGAAGACTTCCTGAAAACAATCTGGAGCAATCGCCTGCCAAAGAGTGTCCAAACAGTTCTAGCTTCACAATCATCACAAAGTTTAGAACAACTGGCAGACCTAGCTGACCGCATCCAGGAAATCTCCGCTCCAGGAGCTCATGTCGCAGCAACGTCCAGCAGCGCAGCCTCCAGCAGTACTTCAGGGGAGATCGCAGAGCTGAGGAAGATGGTCGAACGCCTGGCAGTGAAGATCGACGAATGCACACGTGACTCTCGGACACAGCAGCGCAGTAACTACAATCACCGCCACCGCCGTCGCAGCACTACTCGCAGCAGGACTCGTTCAGCTTCGGCGTACCGACAATACCCTATTTGCTGGTACCACACCGTCCACAAGGATAAAGCACTGAATTGCCAGACACCGTGCGATTACAAGAAGACGGGAAACGCCTCCGGCAATCTGCAGTAATGGCGACCGAAGATTGCCCCGACTCTCCAGGTCGCCTCTTTATAACCGACCGTACGACGAAGACTCAGTTCCTGGTTGACACGGGAAGTGACCTCTGCGTGTTTCCACGATCGCGTATTCCAGAGCGCAGGACTTCTACGGGTTACAACCTCACCGCAGCCAACGGGACGTCCATCGACACCTACGGCTACGCGCATCTCAACCTGGACCTTGGACTTCGGCGGACCTACCCATGGCGTTTCGTGGTTGCAGACGTAACCAAACCCATCATCGGCGTAGATTTTTTGTGTTATTATGATTTGATTGTCGATTGTAAAAACAAAAAGCTTATCGATAGCACAACTAGTCTTTCTAGCCCAGCTTCACTGGCATGTAATTTACGTAAAATCTTTTCTGTAAAGGTTCAGACCGGCGATTCTCGTTTTCATGATTTGTTGTTTAAGGATTTTTCCAGTATCACACGACCAGCAGGTACACAACGCACTATCCCACACAACACACAACATCACATTCGAACTACACCCGGTCCACCAGTCTCCTGTACTCCTAGGCGCTTAGCACCCGACAAATTAAAGATTGCTAGAGCCGAATTCGACTCTATGCTAGCAAACGGGACCGCTCGGCCTTCCGAGAGTCCTTGGTCCTCCCCGTTGCACCTTGTACCTAAAAAGGAAAACGGGTGGAGACCATGCGGCGACTACCGCAAACTCAACGCACGCACAATCCCAGACATGTATCCAATACGCCACATACATGATTTTACGCACAATATCGCTGGTTGCCGAGTATTCAGCACCATCGATCTTGTCAAGGCGTATAACCAAATACCTGTTGTACCAGAAGACATTCCGAAAACTTCTATAACGACGCCATTCGGAATGTTCGAATTCCCTTACGTTAATTTCGGTCTTCGAAATGCTGGACAAACGTTTCAGCGTTTCGTGGACGAAATGACGAGAGGGCTCGATTTCGTCTACTGCTACTTAGATGACTTCCTTATCTACAGCAGAGACGAAACTGAGCACGAAATTCACCTGAAACAAGTGTTTTCCAGGCTCCGCGACTATGGCATGGTCATTAACGTATCCAAGTGTGTTTTTGGAGCTCCGTCGGTAACTTTCTTAGGTTACCACATATCGGAGAGCGGAACCAAACCACTGGACGCCAAAGTACAGGCCATACGCGAATTTCCAGCTCCAAAGGATGTGAGGTCTCTGAGACGGTTTTTGGGTATGACAAATTTCTATAGGCGTTTCCTGCCTAATGCTGCCCAAACCCAAGCACCTCTCAATACGCTCCTTACTGGTGCTGTCAAAGGCTCATCACCCATCAACTTATCCGGCGATGCTCTGAAAGCTTTCATCGACACCAAAGAAAGCTTGGCTAACGCAGCGCTCTTGGCTCATCCAAGTTGTCAAGCCAAGCTAGCGTTAGTTACAGATGCATCAGACACGGCAATGGGTGCTGTCCTTCAGCAATATAAGGACGAGACCTGGGAACCACTTGCTTTCTTCTCCAGAAGGTTTAAACCAGCCCAAACCAAGTATTCGCCGTACGATCGCGAGTTGCTCGCGATATACGAAGCGATCAAATACTTCAAGCACATGCTTGAAGCTCGACACTTTACGGTTTATACCGATCATAAGCCGATCAGTTATGCATTTCATGAGCGAAAGAATAACTGTTCGCCTAGGCAATTCCGACACCTGGACTACATAGCACAGTTCACAACCGACATAAGGCATATCTCCGGCAAGAACAACGTCGTGGCCGACACCTTATCTCGAGTTGACGAACTTGAAGCTCCGATTTGTCTCGAGGATCTCTGCAAAGCTCACGAGAATGATTCTGAGTTAGCTCAGTTCATCTCAGAGGGCTCTTCACTTCGTCTCCAGAAGATGAACTATCCTCCTGGCAGCCGAACCTTTCTGTACTGTGACACAAGCACGCAGACTGCAAGGCCATTTGTCACACAGAGTTTCAGAAAGCAGGTGTTCCACAGCCTTCACTCACTCAGCCACCCTGGACCAGTAGCAACAGCTAAATTAGTAGCAGAAAGATTCGTCTGGCCAGGAATGAGAAAAGACTGCAGAACCTGGGCACAATCTTGCTTGGCTTGTCAGCGAGCCAAAGTAAGCCGGCACGTATCTGCACCTTTAGGTACTTACGACCTACCTCGATCTCGCTTCAAACAGGTACACATAGACCTCATCGGCCCTTTACCAGTTTCTCACGGGTATAAGTACTGTTTGACAGCTATAGATCGATTCACCAGGTGGCCGGAAGTGGTGCCGATAGAGGACATGACAGCCGAGACCGTCGGTAAAGCTCTCATTTCCGGTTGGTTCGCCAGATTCGGCGTACCCACAGAAATTGTCACAGATCGCGGACGACAGTTTGAGTCCACTCTGTTTCAATACCTGTCCAGAACTGCAGGATTTCAACACAAGCGCACTACAGCATACCACCCGGCATGTAACGGACTAATAGAACGCTTTCATAGGCAACTTAAAGCTTCTATTGTCTGCCACGCCGATCACAACTGGTCAGAAGTACTTCCGTTGGTGCTTCTTGGCATCCGTAGCGCGTTTAAGGAAGATCTACAGACGTCGTCCGCAGAACTTGTGTACGGCGAACCACTGAGACTTCCAGGAGAGTTTTTCGATCCTAGTTCAGCCGCTACAACTGACCTGTCAGACTTTACAGCGCGTATGAACTCGTTCGCAGAAAAACTCAAACCAGTTCCTACTTCTCAGCATAATAGCAGGCGTAAGATATTTATTTTTAAAGAGCTCGCATCAGCAGAACACGTTTTCTTACGTGAGGATGCTGTGCGACCTCCTTTACAACCAGCTTATACCGGCCCGCATAAGGTTTTAGAAAGAGGTGATAAGGTTTTTAAGCTCTTAGTAAAAGGGAAACCTATGACAGTAACCGTGGATCGGTTAAAACCCGCATTCATACTGACAGACAGAACGGACGAAGACACTACTATAATTCCAGTCAAAGCACACGAGTATATTCAGCCGTCAGTTCCATCTCAAAGTACTGTTCCACCTAAAACTACACGTTCAGGTAGACAGGTTCGATTCCCGGACTATTATCGCCCTTAACCAGGTCTCTGGGGGGGAGTGATGTGGGCTTATCCCACATACCTACTTACTTATACCTAGTTACACATAATTTACACATTTACAATTAAAACATTTGTTCCTAAAATTAATACTTACAATTTATACTAATACACACTATTATAAACACTAAAAGTATTTATTTATTTATAACATAATAATTATCTATTTGTAATATTCATAAATATATATACACATAAATAAATATTAATAACATACATTACATTTCATACAAAATAAATATTTGGTCAATCCTTACAAAATATTATTTAATTCTCGTTTCTAAATCCGTACCCTGTCGCGAATGACATTCCAAAGTCGCAAGCCTATTGTTCTCGGGCGGCCGCTCGCCGTGCGCGCGCGGCGCACCGCGCAGCGCCATCTCGGATGGCCAGTCTGAACCTCACTTCGAGACGCGACGCTTGTGCTTACGTAATGCTTTGTATCGCTTACGCGCTTGTAACTTGTTTTGCATCTTTCGCTAAATATTAAATCCATAATCCTTCTAAAAACTTTTTCTATTACCTCAAACTCCTAAAATATTAAGTATATCAGAAATCTAGCACCCGTAACACAAGCTTTGAGCTTACCACGGGGCTAGATGTCGTTGTGTAAAATTGTCCAGCAATATTTATTTATTTATTTATTTATCTGAAAAGATGAATAAATATTAATATACTCTTGCGATTAGAAGGTATGAGTATTTTATTTTTTCTCTGAAGACGTAAAATAAAAATTTATACCAAAAACAGAAACGAATATTTTGGTCAACAATTTTTTTACAGAGTCAGTCATTTTAATAAGATTGAAAGTTGGTACCCATAATAATAATAAAAAACAGTCATGAGCATCGAGATCCTCCGAAGAGATTACTTTGTTACTAAAAGTATAGGAAAAAATCGCTTACTCCCTCGATAACGTTACTACGTTAAACTACTGTTTAGCACATCCATCGCATAAACTGGAAGGCGTTGGTCCAATTCCCACTCGAAGACTGAAATTACGTGTTTTTTTTTTCTTAAAGTCTGAACGAGTGATTACCTAATACCAAAGAATTTTACCTGATTTTAGGTCGATCCTCAGTATTGAAGTTGCAAGGATCGAAGTAGTTCCTCAGTTTCCATGTCCAGGGCCCCTGCGCCTTGATGTGGCACGAGAGGAAGTTCTCGTGCGGCGCCGAAGTCAGCGTGAACGAGTGGAACTCCTCCTTCTTGAAGGCCGTGCACGCGAGTCGCACCCATTGACCTGTACAACAGTTTTATTGAACCACAAGCTTTCCATACGTAACTTTACCCGCGTTTTAAACTCTCCCGAGTTATAAATAGTCGGGTTTTCAGCGGAAAAGTTGTCTATGTGTTATTCTGATATATAAACTATATTTAAGTATTGTTTAGTTTTACCCTTCAGTAGTTTTTACGGGTAACAGTTTATAATATTAATAGGATCCTGTTACGTCTCAAACAATTGTCCCCAATATAACTATAACAATATAACTAAATTATATAGACAATGGGTGTTACCTGATAAGTATTTTAGATTTGGCGGTCTGTAGAATTTGATCTTGATAACATCTGAAGGCAACATTTCAGTTTCCAGAACATCGAGGGCCAAGTATTTGGTTCGTAGTGACACCACCTGCAAAGTAATAGTTATTATAGAAAACATTATGGGATAAGTTAATTTAGCTTTTTAAATAACAGCGTTAGATTTTTTTTAAATACTACAATACTTATTTTATCTGCTTTCATGAGCATGCAGGAGCATCAGAATCAAGACGCGCCAGTAGTGTACTAAACACAGAGCGTAAAACGTGCATGCAGCGAATGTTTACAAATTATTTTAGGTTCTACTTACTTTATCCAATGTATAAATAATAGCAGGTCCCATGAAGAATATCCAGAACCTAGGCGCGCCAGTAAGTCTGGCCAGTCCGTGCACCAAGCACAGCGCGTAGAGCGCGACGTGCAGCGAGTGCGCGCGCCAGAACCACGGGTACGCGCGCTTGCGGATCGTCGGGTGCGCGAATATGAAGATTATGCACATTATTATGAAGAGAAGAACGCCGCTGACACCTAGGAGAGAAAATATGGTCAATATATTTGTTCCGGTCTATTATGTAGGTACAGTGAGCCAAGAAAGTGGTCCTACCAGTTGTGACAAAATTTGTGAGAGACAAGATTTTGTGAGATGTAAGGATTGCTAAGGTTGACTTTTCTAACATAATTTAACTGACTTACAAAGTAATCAGAACCGTAGGGTGGTATACCACATTTTTGGCTGACTGTACAATAAGAAATTCTATATTATGTATGATGACGATTTGACGATCAAGAAATAAATAAAGAAATAATAATTGTTATTAAGAAAAAAAGAGACCAATGACAGCCCGGAACAGGAAACAGAATAGTCCTTGTTTTTCCACGTTTAGAAGATAAACATTTACAGCGAAATAGTAGGATAGTTTAATTATTAATTTGATTAAATATACTCGTTCGTATACGAAAAATATCCTGACGCTTTGATGTCATGATACTAAACAAGGATTTTCTGTCACCAAAAAACAAAAGAACTCCGAGAGCTATAGGCAATTTTACCGCACTACATGTCATGTTAGTTACCTGTAACAGTTTGGAAGACCCAGTAAGTGATCCCTGGCCTGAAGTCGGACGTGAAGTGGACCTCCTTGGTCAAGCATCGCAGGTTCTCAACAGGCTGCGTGGACACGTGGTAGAAGTTGACCATGTGCCCCGCCGTATGCAGCAGCGAGAAGAACAGCGCAGTGCAGGCCACTATCTTGTGGAACTGGATGCTGGAGTCCAGGGGGATGTATTGTTGGATGCTGAATTCCTAAAATAATGTTAATGTTGTGAGATGGTTGAGAATAAAGAAATAATTACATTAAGAGAACCGCGTGCGCGAGATTAGTGGAGACGGAACACGGCGGAATGCTCACTCCTCGTGAGAAAGACTTTGTTGTGGTCGAAACTTCGAGAGTGTTTTAACTCCTTTGTAAATACAGGAGTATAAGTTTAAACAGTGCCTGAACAGTAATAAAAAAAATTGGTTTAACCTTCTATGTATATATGAGTTATCTTAAGAGGTAAGTATCTTAATTCAATATAGTGATAAAGTTATGGGTAACAGGAATAGTTAAAGAACCTCAATATATAATGAGGTTCTGGATTAATAACAAAGCAACACTACTCACTTTTAATTTAGTCAAGAGATTCCTTGACATAGTAAGCAGTAGTAGACTGTAGCAGAAGGACAGACTAGCAGCAGATCCTCTTGTGATGGCGATACCAACGCCCATGATATGCCGCAAGTCCAAGTGCTCAGACATGAACGAATAGTGGGCAAACCTCTCAACGAATAGACCGATTGTGACCACGTAAAATACGAACAAATAGAAAATGTTCTGTCGGTTCTCTTCGAGAAACGTTGTGAGGTAGTCCCATTTAAGAAGGCACCAGTGTCTGAAAAGATATGGTAGTAAGTACATTTTGAAGGACAAAATAAAAACTCAATAGAAATATATTTCGAAATACGCCGCTAAAACAGTCATCAATCATACTGTATGGCTAACTTTAGGAATGTGAGTTTAAAGTCTAAGGCTAAATCAATTAGGTCCAATGAAATCATGAGGGTTAGGCTGCGTAATATGAATCATTTCTACTCAAATCAATCTAATAAAATGTCATGTGAGTCAGCTTATTTACTCGTAACAAAGATCGTGCGATGACACAGCCATTTTACGCACGAAAAATTACTGCAAAGGTCAAACCTTGACTGTTGATCCATGGAAGGTTCTAGTTGGAAGCTGGTCATTCTCGCGACGTTAGTGGAGGTGTCGAGGAAGTTCTGTTTGGCTCCCTTGCAGTCTAAGCCGATGGCCACAAACTCTCCTTTGTACTCTTTCATCATTAGCTTGAAGTCGGAGTAGGTTAAATGGTCCTTGTGTTGAAGACCGGCGTCCTGAAAATAAGTTGTACTTATATTTCTCGTGAATTCTGTATTACTTTTAAGTAGGTAATTCAGTGTCTTACAATCAGAAATACAAGGAGCGAAAACACGACATTACATAAGCGACGCGATATAAAAGATATCATAATAATTTAATGATCTCTAGGTATTAACCCTAAAAGTTCCCACTTAAATTATACCCCACGATATTTGACTAGATATCTATGATTTGCGTCTTTAATATTAATCATAATCTTAGTAACCCATATCACGACTTAATACACGGCAACCCATCATAGGTATCTTATATCTAATCACCACTCTTTCCTACTGACCAATATTTTACTACTTACAGAAAACATGCCATCAATAAGCTCAGTGACATGTTCGTCCCGCAGTGACGTGGTCCGCGCGATCTCCACCAGAGAGCGCAGCATCTCGCTCAGCTCGCCCTTGTCTATGACCCCGTTGCGGTCGTTGTCGCACATATCGAAGATTATACGGAGCTTGTCGTCTGTCGCTCCGCGGGAAAAGAGTACCACTGTGTCTAAGAACTCCTGGAAATTACAAGATATCTTAGTTTGTTATTACATTACAGTACTAGCTAGTTAGGAAACTACAAGAAGCACGACATGATACAGACAAATGACTCCACCAATATGCGCTATATTAAGGATTATGTCCGGCAGGACACTATTACAAATTGTTGAAGATGATGACGATAATAAATGAAAATTTTGGTATGTAGTTTTAGATAGCGCATCACCAATGTTGGATTTTTCATATGCGATAAAAATAATTTACAAGGAAGAAAACTGTAAGTGAAGCAAAAAACTCGAAGAGAGTCCCAAAAGAAAGAAAACAAAATACCTGGAAAGATATCCTTCCATCACCATCTTTATCAACAATATTGAACATTTTCTTCACAAAAACTGCATCGCCTTTCATCCCCAACGCACTTGCAAATTCTCCTTTTGATAATGATGTCCTCATAACTATAGACTGAAAAAATTACAGTTTTTTAAATGTATGTGACGCTATCAACACTTACATTGGTAAATAAAGTGAGTTAGGAGTAGTTTTTCTGTGATCTAGTAAAATAAATTGAAACTGACCTCTGGGTCAGAGTCTTCATTTCGTCTTCTCTTCTCTCCTGGAGCTAGACCAAACGTGATAGCGTAAGCTTCTCTGAAGAAATGTTCTAATTTTCTTTGTCGACGTTCTCTTGTTTCCGCTGTGGCCAAAATTCTTTCCCTGTATTCCTGAAATGTCAATTGTTTTAAACTTTGGAACGAATAGTTTTGGAAGTTGTACAAATATGGAAACTGATTTAAATTCGTAATTATGGAAAAATAGTGTTGTCTGTAAAAGTTGTAGTATGTGATAAAAGTGTTTAAAATAAATACCTGAGTCATATTCATTGCTTTTTTATGCTGCGCCAAAAATGTATCTAGCTTGACTAGGAATTTCCTTTTCTCTGCTGCTGTATCCATTTCTAATACAAGATCATGTTCCCTTGGCGCCCGAATTAGAACAAGCGGACGTGCATTCTTGCGACCTTCCTGAACATAATTAATGATTTCTGATTAGCTTTTTTAAACAAATTGGACAGTAGGTGGTTGGCTCGCGGTGGCCGAGAGCGACCATAATGACTGGAAGTCATATAGGGAGGCCTATGTCCAGCTGTGGACGTCCAATGGCTGAGATGATGATGATGACGTAGGCTGATGAGACATAAACGTTCTCGTGACGAGACGAGACGAAATAATATAATTTGATGTCTCCTAAATGCCGCGTACACATACATATAGATAGTATTGTAGTGTGCAATTACAAATTCATATACAAGTAGTATTTCTCTTTGACGTACTTGACTCTCTATAACAGTGAGCTGATCCGTGTGATCCAAAGGCAGAGTTCTCAGCTTGTCTCCCTTTCTGTCCGTGACGTGTAAAGCCGCCTCGGGCCCCAGTCGTAGTTTTACTATACGTTTGTGTGATGCGTGGACCCATTCACGACAGACCATTTTGTCTACGGATCCTAAAAGAAAAAAACATATTTTAAGTTATATATTCGCAATGTAATAACAATCAAGAAACATAAAAATAATAATTATGTAATAGGTATCACCACACCACAGTATCGTATCAAAACACAGTAGGAATATAATAAATCTGATCAATTGTGTAGTTTTATTTACCTTTCTTATGCGAGTTCTGGAGTTGTTCTTGTTGAATTTTTAATTTTCTTCTTCGACTATTTTGCAGTTTGACAACACCGTACCCTGCGCCCGCGCAGAGGATCGGTACGAACGCCAGTGTCAAACAAATGTAGATGTATGCAAACTCATTACCCTGGAATCATAAGAAATGAAATAAATTAGTAAGATATTAATTCAATCTTCAATTATTTAATACATAATTTTGTTATTTACCCTCTTGTGCGTTATAAAAATCATTATATAGCTGGACAATTTACACATTGACATCTAGCCCCGTGGTAAGCTCGAAGCTTGTGTTACGGGTCCTAGATTTCATACATAGATAGAATCAACAACAAATCAACACAAATTGCAACATTAAAGGTGAGAACAGATGCTAACTGCATTTTATTTGAAAGGTTGACTATAGCTTAAGATTAATTATTAACACCGTCGAAATTACAATCGATATAACAAATAACTAACACAGATGTTTTGTTGAAGATAAAAAAAAAGATAGTGTATTAGCACGTTGGAAGTGTTTAACTTACCTCGAAGTAATCGTATCCAGTGAGGTATTTGCAAGGAGGCAGTTTGGAAGCATTAAGTTGGTACGGCTGAGGACACGGGTCCCCAGTCTGCCAGTGGAACACGTCTCTTTGAATGTCGCTCGGACCAACAGCAGTACTGTTCACTATTATATCCCACATTTTAATGCGGCGCAGTTCATCAATTTCTTCGATAGTGAAAATCCTGTAAATACAACAAGATATTTGTAAATAAATATTGCTGGACAATGCAAGGTGGTAAATGCGTGGTAAGCTCGAAACTTATGATAATCAAAAATGAAGCTCCCGTAGAGCTTCATTTTTGATTTACTTAATCTAAAGATAGTTATTTATTATTATACCTACTCATAATACACCCAGACACTAGACAAATATTTGATATTCGTAATTTTTTTTGTCCCGAGGCGGGAATCGAACCTACAACCACTTGCGTCGCAGGTGGACATAAAATAAATAATAATAACATAAAATTCGGCATGAATATGTTGTAGGTAAAAGGCAACTTACCCGTTTCGTTCATTTTCAAACCAAAATCGATCTGCATCTCGTATTCTTGTAAACTGATCAAGTATGATAGCTCTGAATAGTTCTCCGGGATGCCCAGTCGATTCCAGCATACCACCTATAAAATAAGAATTACTTTTGATTTTTCAATTTCAGTAAAAATAATAATAAATATAAATGAATTCACCATCAACAATAAACTATTTTAATTAAAATAGATGCGGTTACCAATATAAACGTCGATGTTGTCCAGGTGACCATTATAGATTTGGATGAGTTGTTGAAGCAAATCATGATTGTTTTCAAACAGCTCTGGGTTTATTTCATTGAATGTTTTGATTTTCGGTAATCCAAAATATTCCCTGAAAATATAATCTCTATAAGTATCACTACAAACAAAGTCGCTGCGGATTTTGATGCGGTTTTATTGAATTGATACGAGTAATTTAAAAGTAAGGGTTCATACGTATAATTAGGTACCCGAAGGAAGTTAGGGCGGATCGATATTTTTTTAAACTTTAAAATCTAGTGTAAATATAAAAGTCTTCTTAGTGTCAAATATAATTATTATGTTGTAGATTATCACAGAAAACAATTAGAAGCTTAGAGCCTTATTTTCTAACGAACAATATCTAGATATATTAGGCGATAAAGATACCGTACCTCGCAGTATTGTAGTCAGGCAAGCCATTGTCCCGTCCTCTCATGATATTTAAGGCGCCGAGGTCTCGCCTGGAGAACTCCATAGGTCCAAACAGATTGTCGCGTACATCCGAACATAAGAGTGCGTCTTCACGTTCCGACAGTTGTGAAGCCATCCCCATTAGTACCTCTTCTATTGGTACTTGAGACATTACATCCTTGAAGAAAATTTTGAGTAGCTATTACATTTATTGAGATAGGCTATATATTTCTAGTAGTATACTGACGATAACTATCGCATGTTAATGAATTCGTGTAATCGTTATCCAATTACAAATGTTTCATTTTATTTACCGTTGGTCATTATAGTATCGTATTACAACAAAAACACGAAAATCTAGGAAGTACAATTGACGATTAATGATTGTGCAAGTTGACAGAACATTAATTGCGTAGCTTGAATGAGATACAAAGGCTCAAAAGAGGTAATGAATTAGCTGACAGCCAATGAATGGAGATCTTTTATTTATCCTTTGTTTTGTACTTACGTTTCCATCCCACCAAGTCTCGCAGAGTCTGATCGCGTCGTGACCTCCGGGTGCTCTAGCGTATTTGCATTTCCTGTCTCGTAGTAATATCGCTGGTGGAACTAGTGTGTGTCCAAATCTGAAGGCAGCGGTTGCGAAGGCGTGTGTTACTCCGGGGGCGGTTTCGGCTTTGTAGCCTGTGTAAGGGGGCATCGGAACTCCCAGGAAAGCTGGCACGTATTCGTAAAGGATGACGTTCTGAAATATTATTTTTGGTCAATAAATAGTAAAACTAAACGTTTGTAAGCAATTTAGTATAAAGATATGTTACTGTGTGCATTGTCCAGAAATATTCATTTATTTATTTATTTATATTTCGGAATCATAAATATTTTATTCTTCGTCTTTGAATAAATGTAAAAAATTTGTTTGATCATGCTGACAAACTTTCAATTTGATTGGTAGTCGAATACATCATTTGGAGGAAAATACACAATATAATCTTGATTTTAACTATAAGTATTAGAACATGAAGTATGTTAACCATACCATGATTTAAATGATTTTGAGTTCCCTGTATCTCTTCGCGAAGATGGCGCTTGGAGCAGTGCCGAAATAAAGAGAAACTCAAAAATATTTAGGTAGGTATGTTACCTGTTTTTCTATCTTTATGTTACACTGCCATATTACTCTATCCTCGCTCATTTACATATTTATTACCTGCAAGCTAGCGATAACAATGCGGCGAGCTCTCTGAAACAGTTGTTCATCGCTCCAGTCCGGGTGCTGGCGATGCACGCGCGCGGCCACCACGTTGTGCCATCGCAGCAGCAGGATCCCGAACGTCACCATCGCTGGGTTTTGGTTCGTACGCGGATCTCCCAATACTGCGGTTAACATGAAAGGTGTTAAAAGATTACCAGAGATGTGAAACCTTTTCTACGTAAACAGAAAGTAGGAAAACCTTGAATTATCTTATCATACAGTTTGAATAACGTTTTTATGCAGTTTGTATGTTAAATAATATAGGAACGGAGTTAAAACATTTATTTTACCATCGGATATATAAATAACGTATAACTTCGGATATATAAATATACGAATAATACCTACAATAATAATGTGGAAATATGCTAGAATTACAAATAAATTCGTCTGACGCCGGCCTCTTAAACAGCATTATTTCACCTCCATAAATTAGTATTCATTAGTGTATTATATTATTTCTCATCTATTAATATGTATTATATTACATTTCGTATTATACTGAGTAGTACACCCGTCAATTTTTTATTTCTTTGCTCTCTTTCCATCCAAAGGTTGCCTGGAAGAGATCGCTCTTTAGCGATAAGGCCGCCCATTGTACTTGATTCTTTTTGTTGTTTTTTGTATTTTTTATTTATTTGGTGTACAATAAAGAGTTTTATTATTATTCTCTTTATTTAATTGTAAACACATCAAAATACATTTCTTACAATAGATGAAAAATTATAAAAATCTATCTACTGTAAAAAATATATAAAAACGGATAATCACCGGCCACAAAGCTAAACTCAAGCGGCCGGTGACTAGGAGTGCAGAGAGAGGAACTTTCTGACAATCCGCGCAGAGTCTAGGAGTACTGCCTTCTGGATCTGGCCCTTGATCCAGCTTCCCAGTGAGAGCCTCTGGAGATGTTGGTCGAGACTCTTCGCCATTAGGCCGTTAACAGACACAACTATCGGGACGATAGTCGCTGATTCCACATTCCACATGGTGACAATCTCCTGGGCTAAGTCATGGTATTTATTTACCTTATCCTTTTCAGCTTTCACGAGATTGACATCATGTGGGATTGTGATATCAACGAGTATCGCTGTCCGTTTTACCCGATCTATCAGTACAATATCAGGTTTATTCGCAAGAATAGTCCTGTCAGTAATGATAGATCGGTCCCAATAGAGCGTTGCATGGTCATTTTCGAGAACTGGCGGTGGTGTGTACTTATAATACGGAACTTCAGGTCCAGTAAGGCTGTATTGAAGAGCCAGTTGTTGATGGATAATCTTGGCTACTTGGTTATGTCTGTGCAAGTATTCTGTGTTGGCAAGATGCGAACAACCCGAAAGTACATGACGAAGGGATTCCCCCGGTAGATGACACGCTCGACATATGTCAATTGTGCCATCTTTCATTATGTACTTTCGGTAGTTGTTCGTCTTCACCACCTCATCCATAATTGCACAGACAAAACCTTCGGTTTCCCCAAAGAGGTCACCAAATCGTAGCCAATTTACCGAAGCGATGGGATCTACGTCAGGCCCTGTAAGGGCCTTGAAGAATCTCCCATGCAGCTCCTTGCTCTCCCATACAGCCTTTCTGTCCTGGATGCTCATCACCGTTGGTTTGCGCCAGTTCTCCTTAGCCAAGGAGAGTGGGGTAAAGCTCTTATCTACTGCCACCACAGCACGATGCATCCCGCACTCATTTTGAAGGAAATAATCCCTAAGATTGTATACCTCACGATTGTGTAGAGACTTGGCATTTAAGAAACCTCGACCTCCACATTTCCGTGGGATATACAATCTCATTACAGAAGCACGGGGATGTCGCATGCGGTGGGTGGTTAGTAATTGACGAACTTTACAGTCTAGGGCGTCTAGCTCAGTCTGAGTCCATTTAAGTATGCCAAAAGTATATGTAAGCAGTGGCATAACCCAGCCATTGTAGGCACGCACCTTATTGCCGCCTGACAAAAGGCTATTGAGCACTTTTGAAAGGCGGCAAAAGAAACGCTCTTTCACGGTCTCTTTTACACCACTGTCCACTATACCTAATGCTTCTGACATACCAAGATATTTATAGGTTTCATCTTCCGAGAGACTTTTGAGAGATATGGTGTCGGAAAGTTGTAAATTGCTAGTATTTATCACTTTCCCGCGTTGTATTTGTATGACCGCACACTTATCAACACCAAAATCCATGTTAATAGCACTGCTAAATGTCTGGGTGATATTCAGCAATGCTATTAAATCAGATTTCTTCGCTGAAAAAAGTTTGAGGTCATCCATATACAATAGGTGGGAAATAATCTCAGTATCTCTCTGAAGTTGGTAACCTAGTCCTGAATTCTTCAGTAATGTACTGAGCGGATTCAGGGCTAGGCAGAACCATAAAGGACTCAGACTGTCACCCTGAAATATACCCCTTTCAATCCTTATAAGGTCATGCGCGGTAGACGGAACCTGTCGGCTACCAGGATGACGAAGGACGGTGGTCCACTGCCTCATGCACGCGCCCAAGAATGATCTTAGAGTTGCATCTATTTTATACAACTCCAAAACCCTCTCAAGCCATGTATGAGGCACCGAATCATATGCCTTCTTATAGTCTATCCAAGCAGCCGAGAGGTTCCCTCGACCACGCTTAACCTTTTGGCTAATGGCCATGTCAATGAGGAGGAGCTCCTTAGTACCTCGAGACCCAACCCTACATCCATTCTGATTAGGTGCCAAGATATTATTCGCAACAATGTGATTGTTAATTTTAGTAGTCAGAATGGATGTAAGGAGCTTGTAGATGGTAGGTAAGCAAGTTATTGGTCTATAGTTCTTGGGTTCCGAGGCACTACCGGACTTGTGGAGCAGGAAAGTTACACCAGATGTCATAAAATTTGGAAGAAACCCGTTCGTTATAGCTTCTTGGAATTGTGCAGCAAGAACATCGTGCGAACATCGAAACCACTTCAGCCAGAAGTTATGCAATCCATCCAGTCCAGGACCTTTCCAGTTCTGGGCGGAGCGGATCGCATTAATTATTATTATTATTTCACGGAATGTAAACCTTGATTAAAGTTAACATCATGTTTAAATAACGTTTTTATAAAGTTTGTATATTAAAGAATATGAGAAAGGAGTCTCAATGTGAATCTGCTGTTTTAAATATTACACGGAATTTGTTCATAAAATACAATAACTTACAAAATAGCCTTTCCGGACTCAACATCCTCATATAGTGCGGGACTGGATTATTGAATAATGGAACTCGTTTGGTGTTCCGAAGTGGCATACCCCCTTCACTGGATAAGCTTCCATTCTGTAACACAACCTTTCATTGAAAATACATCCTCGTGAAAGGAACGAAAACGAAAGTACAAGTGAAAGTGATATTAGTGTTCGATATGAATTAAAGCAAGGTATTATTAAGTACGATTTCGGAAGAAGGTTGTCAGTAGTTTTTGTGTGGCGATTGTATAATGTGGTTTGAGTTGATGTTTAAATAAACGCATGTAGGAAGTACGTAAAGAGGCAGGCGTGGCTGCTGGTGGCACCTGAAATGACCTCATTGCATTCACCCACGCCTCGCTTGTGCTGTACACGAAGCTGCCATCTATCCATGAAGTTATCTGGTTTATCTGAAATAAAATACAACTAATTGAAATCATAAGGCTATATAATTTAATAATTTAAACATAAAACAATCATAATTTAAGTTTTAATTACGGTAGGTATCAATTTATAAAATAAATTGAATTTTAATAAGAAACTTTATGGTAGAAAGATTTTTGTTTCATTAGACAAGATTGATTCGATCCATTCAACATGCCTGAATTGATTCAACATTTCAATCGAAATCACAGCAATTATAGACCGATTAAAATTCTGATGGTACATATATTGCGGATTCTATTTATGGTAAGACTCGATTGAAGGGACATATTTGTGTGATCCGTGTGATGGGTGTATCTGGGTTATGCAGCCCACTCGCTTCTAAGTTTTATAGCCTAGAATCTGACCTTCAGCAATAGTATAGACACAAGCTAAATTCAGTTTACATTGCGTTAAGGATGCGGTCCGTAATCGAAGATGTTATGCAAATGAACGAATCGTTTGAAATACAAATATTTGCATTTCGTAATTTAAACGTTCGAATTTGGTATTAATTTGAATTCGTGTCCATCAGTAAACATATAAATCTTTTAATGAGGAAACTACGAACTGGCGGGTTTCAAAAAGAGGAATCATTTTGCAGTCTTACTTGTTCTCTAGGGCTGTTGGGACTCTGTCCAGTACTTCGATCGTAAGCTGCTCTCAGGAAAGGCATTGACTTGGTTCCTTGGCAATCTGGGTCATACATATGATCGCATTTTTCTACAGGAATCCGATGGTGTTCTATGGGACAACCTGACTCTGAGGCCATCACTATTTCCCCTGTCACCACCTGGCCTATAAACACAAAGTAATAGTGTCTTAATTGAAATAGACAACCAATTAGATTAGATAATGAGATTTTTAAATTAAGAACAAGGTGTATTTTTGAAATGAGAAATAGACAACCAATTAAATAATTAGATTTTTTAATTAAGAACAGGGTATAGTATTCAAATGATTCAGAGAGAGAAATTTAGAGTACTCACCGAAGAAAGCAAGCAGTGAAGTTCTATTTGCCAGCGAAGGTAACCCATCTTGTCCTCGCATGAATAGCTTGGAGAGTGTTCTGGCTCCAGGGCGGTCGGCACCAGCCATCATGTACACTCCATCCGCGTACGATGCTGGCGTTTTACGTGACAGCCTACTTCCTGAAACAGGAAAAAGTATTATTAAGACATTTTATATTGACACAACAACAAGCATTTAGCATCTATTTTCTTAGTTTTTAAACATTTATTTTACTCTTAAATTTTGATGCCTAATCATTAATTTTTCTGTAAATAAAGATTATACATAATCTAGAATTAGTTAGTTCGATATAATTTACATTTTCTCAACAATTTCGGTTAGTGTTAAGCAAGTAGTTATATTTAAGTTTGGAACATAAAGTAAAAGTTGTTTTTGGGTAAAGAGTAGGTGTTTTATTAAGGTTTATTTACGAGTACCTATATTTTTTTAAGTAATGAGAAAATCAATTCTAACGAGCGACATTACTTTATTCTGCGTGCATTTGATAAAAATTTATATATAATTTCATTTAAATCTAAAACTACAGCATTACCATAACAGTAGCTGGCAAAAGTCCATATATTAATTTACATAAAAACCAACATTCAACAGTACTAACGACCGATTACAGTAGTTTACATAGCAAGAATGTCTCTGGTAATGGATACTTATGCACGCAAAAACGCCGTTTTCCTTCGCTCTATCACTTTACTAAATCAAATTACCTCCATCTGTATTCGTTGCTGTAAAATTGGAAGGGATTTGATGTCATGCCAACCGTTTTCGGAATCAACCTTAAATGGCCTGAAACACATATAACCTAAGAGCCCGTGATGGCCAGACCTTCCTTTAATTCACAAGCGTGAAAATTCTTTCATGTGTATGTCTAACATAGGTAAGAATAACCCCCAAACATGAAACCTGGATCGCGGTTCCTTTGGGAGATAACAACCTTTTACCTGTTATCTCCCAAAGGAACCACGATCCAGGTTTCATGTTTGGGGGTTATTCTTACCTATGTTAGACATACACATAAAATAATTTTCACGCTTCAGAATTAAAGGAAGGTCTGGCCATCACAGGCTCTTGGTCTAATACGTCTTACCGTTTTAAGATGACTTAAAATGACTTATGACTTTTTAAGTTGATGTCAGAGCTCGCGTTCACTTTATCTTTCGACCAAAATAAAGTTGTAAAAATTTTACGTCACTTTAATTTGTTGCATAATACGTTACACGTAACAATGGTATCATTAATATTTATTTTAATTAAAACGAAATATTGGGGCATTTGTAATTCACTAAATACCAACAAACAGTATTATAAAATATGTATTTTCTATGAATTTTTAAATAATGTTTAGCGCTTATGTGACTTTAGTGGAATTAGGCCTTAAACTAATACAATACAACATGATACCATGTACATATTTGGTTTTATAAAGTCAATTTGCACACAAAGAAAACAATAAATAATGATATTTGTCAAACTAAGTATTGCTGAAATGTACCAGTGAGATATTTTCCAGGTATGGTTCTGCTTTGCTTTGACGTTTAAAGATTTATTGCCATGATACAAAGTTAAAAAGTAGTTCATGTAAGTTGATTTTACAATAAAACATGACAGGTGCAGCGGTTTCGATTAAAATTACATACGGTGGTTACAACACATGCGTAATAAATAATTTTAAATAGTTTAGTATATCAATAATTTATTCAATAAATACAAGTAAGCTGAAAATCTAGAATAAGTTCAACAAGTGTAATAGAAAATACATTTCAAATATTTAAATATAGTTTTAGTTTCATAATATAAGGCTATATTATCATTTATAATTATTGATCTCATGTACGCCTTGCTAGTTTGTATAGTCAGACACGCATTTGGCATAAGACAGTTAATATAATTCGATGGTGGTCTTTCGAGTAAATTACCTACGTGTGATCGTGAGGTTGTGGTGTAATCGCAACTTGCATGAACAACGAATTAAGGACGAGATGCTATGTTCCGCTCACGTCTTGTCACGAATAGGTTCCTAACAATCATTATCGTATTGACGATGCCCAATAATAACGGTTTGTTAGAAAGTACAAGCTGGTGCTTTATTCCCATATTATATCACCTTATAAAATACCTACTCCTAAGCTACTACTATTTTAAAAAAACTAAACTTTCTTAAATATTACTGTCGCGTGTAATAGATATCAACGCGCTTAATCGAAGCCTAAAAAATAACAAAAAAAATTATGTGAAGAGCAAAATACCTACTATTTAAATATACTAGGTAACACAATGTAATTCTTTTAAAAAATCTTTTTTTAAGTCACATGCATCGATACATTTTAAAACCGAGCAATAATAAGTTAACTGATGTGTGTTTAATTATATCTATAATTAAATTTTAATCTGCGATTTTCTTTTTTTTTTCATTCTATAAATATTTAAAATAAATATAAAAGGTACTTTTCTTACCAACTGATCCCCAGTCGGGGTAAGCTCTGTTGTTGAACCAGCCATCGTATCGCTGCTTTTCATAGTAGATCTCTGTAATAAATAATAAGTTTTTCTTTAACTCTGTTTTTATTTTAATTAAGTACAATAAAGTGTTAATTCATTCATTCAAAATCAAAAATTATTTCATTTTACTCCAAACGTTTTACAACCCGATCTTAATCACATCCTATCCTAAATCAAGAAGTTGATTGGTCTAATTAATTTAGTTAAAATACCTAATATGTTAGCCATTATTTGTGTATTCTTTAGGATAAAACATTAATGATCAATTAAATGCCTTGACCTGATTGTAATGGTATGTCTGATATATACTCGTATAAAGCATGTATTGAAACGGATATAGGTGGTCGTTGGGACACCTGCGTGTGCGCATTTCTGCTTCATGTATGTTTCATGAGCAATTCGAGTTGCAACTATGAAATTGTTATAAAATACCTAAGAATTATTATAACATGCCAATCATATTGCACTTATTCTTTTAAGCGCGTTGTAAAAATACTTAATAACATTATTGCAATGAATCATTGATATTTGATATTAATATGCTTGAATAATAAATGTTAATATATTCAACAGTGTTCTCAATTTTTTTTCGCGGTATAACAACAAGGAGCCGAATGGGTTCTGTAATTGGAACACTTTTTGATTATAACTAAAATGTTACAAGCTAAAAATAATCGAGTACCTCAGGAACAAATTAAAGTAATCATCAGTAGGTGCCAATCTCAATAATAGCCGCCATAGATTCGGCATTGATTAACCACAGAATTGTTTAAAGTCGATTTGATTGACTGCTGGAGTATTTGATTTGATACAGCATCAGATAAAGGCTTGACTGTAGGCAGATGCTGAGATAAGTCTGTCGGTTGTCAGTGTAACTCTGAAATCGAGTGGGTCGTGGGTGTAGATACGCTGTTTATGCTCTCATGGGCGCCCTAGTTTCATAATTCGAATTTGGAATTCGACGTCACGTTGACAATGTTGAAAACTTAGAGAGAGTGGGCAAGTACTAGATGAGAGAAGAACATGCATGTTACTACGTTAATGATTATGTGATGATATGTAACCAGTTTTCCGTAGGTACCTACATGCATGATGAAGGTGAATGGTCCTTTGGAAGATTTAACGTGAATTTACTTTTAAATTTATTGAAGCTTAAGACATAATTAATTCAGTTCGAAGTAGATACCAAAGAGCACACGAGAAGGTGGTAAACCTCATGCAATCTCGATAAATTTCTTCGTTGACACCCAAAAAATAATTTATCCCTAAACGAAATTCATAACATCCGAATCGCATCGATACATTATACAAAGTAATTTTTTCATAAAATTAACATGACCAAGTGAATCCTCCTACTTTAAGAGCTCTATGCAATTATTTTTTATTATAATCAAGATCGTTATTGTTTAAGGCGGATGATTGCCAGGATCTTTTTGTGGGCAAAAAACGGATCCTGTATCATCATCTCAATTCTCAAATAATAAACTTTTTGCTCTAATAAAAGCTTTTTGTAGAATGAGATCATGGTATGTCATGCGCTAATCATAATTATTTTAAAGTAATAAGACTAATTGCCTTCATAACTAATCATACGAGTAACATCGTAGTTTTTTTAGTTAAGTGATAATTGATTTAAGTAGGTATATTTAATTTTGACTTAACTTTAGGGTTAGGTTAACTTGAAAGCATTGGAAAATTCCTTAAAATACGGGCAAAGTCGTGTAGTTATATAATTGAACATAAACGTGCTTGAATGAGTAGGAAGTCTGTTTCGACTAATGTATTACGATATTAGCTTATTAACATGCTATCGTAAATAAAATACATTAAAAACATGATCATCAAAGCTTACGAGAAGCTAATTACTAAAACATATGTCGGCAGCAAATCTTATGTTAAACTCATTAAAGACGGATGAATGATTTGTTTGTTATGTTTCCATGTATAAGATAAATAGGAAAGTTAAATGTGTATGTTTCTCTGTTGCACTGGATAACATTTTAATGAGAAACTAGTGATCCACCGACAGCTTCGCTTGCGTGTTTTTACGTTGTTGTGTATGTTTATCTTCGTTGTTTATCAAAATTATTGTTTTTCAAACTTATAAAATCTTTATTATAATCTGTTTTGTGAATGTTTTCCAAAGTAGGTAACACATGTTTAGTTATATAAGTTCCCTTAGAAATATTGTAACTGTAGGTACGTAGAATAATTTAGTAGGTACTAAACTGGTTTCTCATGTAAGTGAATTTTCAATGTAAATTCTTAATGAGGAAATAAAGAATTTAAACCATTTATTATGCTATCAAATTATTGACTTTGTAGACGTCTTCGTGGACAAACCAAGCAAAAACATCGATGATAATCTTTAACTATGGAAAAGTTGTTACTTTGTTCCATATTCACCAACTAAATAACCACCTAGTATAAAATGCCAGAGTTAATTTACAAAAAAAAAAAATCAATTCCACAAGAATGTAATTTGCACTTAGTAATTGTAGGCAATTGGAGAGGATCCAATTACCTACAATTACTTAGAAAAGGTTAGCATAAAGAAGTGAAGAAGAAAATTACATAGCCGCCAACGCACGTGAGAACTGATTATCTATGTGGAGTCTGTACGAAGTCATCGTTTTGTTACAAAAGCGGCCTTCGCTTTCACTCTCGGGGCAAAGTCGCGCCGATGTCTACCGGACGTATGACACAGGCTAATGCGTGAGTATTGTCATGTACTTTAGATGTCTTATGCTATCTGGGGGTCTCAGCACCGAACTCAGACAGGTATCTGAGGTATTCTTATACATATGTTACACAAGAACCTTGTTAAATAATAAAGGAATTTAGTAATATTATAAAGAATTCAGTTTGGATGGATACGGGCCGATAATCACGGGACAAATGTGGACTAAATGAGATTTTTGTTACTCTTTCATAGCTGGACCGATTTTATTAAAACCTGATTCATAATTTATTGCGGAAATTAATTTTAATTAATGTTAGCAAATCTTCAGTGATCCATATCTATTTCTAATATTCAATTAAATAATAATTAAATAATTATTTTGATATTGAATTGGATATCGTTATTTCATTTTAATTTGGCAATTATCACGAACATATTTCATCCTTAGGAGCTATACTGCTGATTATAATAAGATTGATCTTTATTTGGTAATCAATTAGCGTCCCTGTGGGCAGAAACCATAAGTTAAATTGCTTTAGGCCCTAATAACAAAGATAAATTGCTATTCTCGCAATACAGACTTAAATGTTCATTATGTATTCTAATTATTTTTAAAATTAATCATTTTTATTTGCAAAAATTGTCGTACATTGAGGTGTCTATTTTATTAGCTTTTCGAGCAAATGGTGTCTACCGGAAACGGATGTATCCTTGAATTCAAATGACTTTTAAATGTCAAAAAGTTCCCCGGCATCAAACTACATATTTCACTAATCGGAAAGGTGTGCAAAGTTTACTAAGGAAGTGATTTAAATTAGTATAAGGTAGGTAGTCATTTCCTTAGTTCAGCGAATGTTTTAGAAAAACGATTTACGTCATCTACATAATTACAGTTTATTATAATTATAGCCTTCTTCATCGATAAACGTACCAACACTACACTAAAAGATTTTTTTTATGGACGAGCGGTTCCTGAGATTAGCGCGTTCAAATAAACAAACAAACAATTATCATCAGCTATATAATAATAAGTTTAGATTCTATCATCAACATATCTCACAGATCCATACCATTAACATGATATGTGATGCTTCGGATTCTAACAAGTTAAGAGGAACTTTTATGGTAAAGGTGACATCATTGAACTTATAACATGCAGTAACTTCGAAATAAAGCGACAGGTGATTCATCATCATCATCATCATTTCAGCCATCGGACGTCCACTGCTGGACATAGGCCTCCCTTAAACACCTCCAGTTGTTTCGGTCGGATGCAGCTTGCATCCACCGTGAACCGGCAGCTTTGATCAGATCATCTGTCCATCTTGTTGGTGGACGTCCGACGCTGCGTTTTCCGATCCGTGGTCTCCACTCGAGAACTTTTCGGCCCCATCGGCCATCTGTTCTTCTCGCTATATGGCCAGCCCATTGCCACTTCAAAGAGCTAATCCGCTGGGCTATGTCGGTGACCCGCGTTCTTCTACGTATCTCCTCATTTCTGATTCGATCGCGTAGAGAAACCCCGAGCATAGCCCTCTCCATAGCTCTTTGAGCGACTCTGAGCCTGTTCATGAGGCCGATAGTGAAGCACCACGTTTCGGATCCGTAAGTCATCACTGGCAACACACATTGATTATAGACTTTCGTCTTGAGACACTGAGGTATTTTGGACGAAAAGACGTTGCGTAACTTCCCGAACGCTGCCCATCCGAGTTGGATTCGACGAGTGACCTCCTTCTCAAAGTTGGACCTACCTAATTGGACAGTCTGTCCTAGGTATACATACGCGTCAACAACTTCGAGAGCCGAGTTCTCGACCATAACAGGGGAAGGCTCTACATGAACATTGGACATGACTTTCGTCTTATCCATGTTCATTTTGAGACCAACCCGTTGGGAGACTCGATTGAGGCCTTCGAGCATTGTGCCGAGTTCTTCCATCGAGTTTGCCATGACTACGATATCGTCTGCGAATCGAAGGTGAGTGATGTATTCGCCGTTGATATTGATGCCCAATCCTTTCCAATCCAGAAGTTTGAAGGCGTCTTCCAAAGAGGCAGTAAACAGTTTCGGAGACAGAACGTCTCCCTGTCTTACGCCCCTTTTTAAGGGAATAGCCTCCGAACTCTGTTCTTGTACTCGGACGGACATGGTGGCGTTTCTATACAAACACTTCAACACTTCGATATACCGATAGTCAATACGGCCCCGCTGGAGTGACTCAAGCACCGCCCATGTTTCGACCGAATCGAATCAAAGCGACAGGTGATTATATTAATTAAAGTGCATGCACGACTAACATATGATTTATGACGACATTGTCTCGCCTTTTACTAATAAATGGTGCAAGGCAAACGAGTCTTGATTGGAGCAAACATCGTTCTGGTATGCTGATTCATGATTGTATCATTTTTTTGTCAATTATTGATTGATGTATAAACGTTTCGAGGGCAATTCATTTGATTAGAGTATAACTTACAACAAAGATAATTTTAAAACATGATTTATTACTACTTTGAAATGTCTCCTCTACATATATTTAGTTATTATTTGCATTCTGTCGTGTCTAATGTTTACCATGAGGGTATATGACATTATCTTGACAATAAGTCAAGATAATGTCATATTCTTAAATATAGTAAGAATACCAACCTAAAGCGGGCTTATTGCTGACGGATTGTATCGAAGTAAATGAAATTTAATTAAGTCTAAATGTTGATTCTAGGTGGGTGTGTGGTTAATGAACGACCATGACCTGACGGATGTGGAAGTGCAGAGCAAGGTCGTGAAGAAAACGCGCAAAGTGCCCGGATAACGCATCCAAATGTCAACAAATCAGGTGGAAACACCTTCATTTCAATAACAACTTTATAAAGTTGCTCATTAAAATGGCAGGTATCAATAAGCAAGTTTACCAACAAGGAAATTGTTAAAATGATTTGTACCTAATCGTCGTTGCTATTACTAAATACGGGAACTTTTTACGGGAATAGGAACCTATACATGTAAAAAGTTGAACCAAATACCTTAGCATTTTTATCGTTATTTACTTCTTAAACAAATTACAAACATAATGCACCGTAGTTATCTTGCCTTTTAAACCAGTTGTTGCATTTAGATAACAGCAAGGATATTCGACTCACGAATATATAACGTACTAAAGCCTACTTGAATTTTCATTTTGTTTACATTATGCGACACAAATCGCATGCATGTAATAAATTTGTTTTTATTGCTACTCATTAAAATCAACAACGAATACGCCGTACTACAGCATTCGTGACCAAACCACACGAATAAGTACCTTAGGTACCTTAACAAGGTACATATGTCGCAAGGTACCATAGCAACCGATCTACATCCTTGATTCATGAGGTACAAACGTAAACGCAAGTTGCACTTCACTGTCTTTATAATTACATACTTATGAGTTACGGATGAAACTGTGTGGAGGATTGTACATCCGTCTGGGTATCCTAGTGTTCGTGTCGACGTGCCGTGTAGGCAAAAGATCGATGTACGCTTCTCAATGAGATCCGCGTGAGACAAAATTGACGTGACATAGAATAAGGCAAAAAACCCCATGGTCATAGTTGCTTAAGAGCGGTAGGTATTCTTGATAACGTTGCTAAGTTGCAAGTCTTACGAGTAGGTAATTATAATTAAACAAGGTGTTCATTAATTTTTTGTTTGTTCAATATCTCGTAACAAGCTATTGATTTTACAAATTGAGTAAAAATTAACGCTTGTTTGTACGTACTTTAATTACACCGAATACTTTTTAAATATTTTTTGTTTAAAATCAAATCAATTAATCTATTGTGGAATTTAATCCAGGTCAAAGGTTGATCTGTTACTGTCTAAAGGAGTAAACATGGCTTACAGTGGGTCATATAAAACTAGGAAAATATCGTAGGTAAGTACAACCTGAAGTATTGGCATGTTCATGAATGTGTTCGATTGAATTTTTTGGACCATCACTGAATAAGTGAAATCAAATGAGTTAACACCACTTACCAGGATCGCCAAAGCATCCAGAGAAGCACAGCAATAAGACTAGCCAACTGCAAACACCCTCCATCTTAAATACACCAATCTGCAACAATTTTACAATAATTATCAATTATTCACGCACAGATGAGTCGATTGTGATACAACCTTGAATAGGAGCTACCTAAAACAAAGAATGACGTGAAATTTATAAATCAAATAATTGGATACTGTTGATGTTAGACGGTTTGGATGTATCTGTATTTAAGATTCATGGTATGGACTTCATTAGTTTTTATAATAAGACATTAGAAGGACATCTAAAACGGAACGCCTAGAGTTTGACCTACATCATTACCTATACAACTTGAGCAATATACTCGTAGATTTATTCTCATTTGCTTATTTTGCTTGCTTATGTCAATAGGCTAGGCGCTCAGTCAACATGATTGACCCACAGAAAATCAGGAGAATTTGAACCTTATTATCATAAACGTTAGGTTAGTTCGTCCACCAAGAAGAACGGATTACTTGGATGTCATCTGGAAATCTACATTGGGAGCGAATCTAAGTTTCAAAACGAATATTAGTAGAATGAAGAGCTCTAAACTTGTGATTTGAAATCAGTCTTCTTTAGATACAGACAAGTAGGTAAGCAATATAAAAACCTTTCCATTAAATCACTTATCAATTGTACTTGTTGCTATAAGTACCAAGTCGTGTATAAATAATAGTATTATTATTTAAGGGTCAATTTCGATTAGAGGGTCAAGTAAAACGCAATAGGCTTCACACACCGCCAAAGTCATTCATCATGTTTTCGATACCATAATAATAATACACACCTTTTTGATTTATTCACCGTGAAATTGCATCATAACGTTACAATATAATAATTTTAAACTTTATTTTTAATACAAACATACTTACACGTTACTTTATACTACACGAATACTTTTTAACAGATTAATGATTTTTTAAAGATTTAAATTTATGCAACTATTTTTGTAAACGAGCTTACACTTTTTTTTTGCCATCCAAGAGGTTTGACTCATTTGTACCTGGTTTAGATTGTTTTGTTTTATTGTTTAAGTAGGTCTATTTAGATCTATTTATGATTAATTGATCATCATAAATAAGTTAGTATCAGACATGTTATGTTAATACCACGAAAATATTTTTGCTAACAAGATTTTGCACTGATGTAGGTACATTAAACCGAGTCTAAAATACTAAGCATTTTTTTTCATTTATTGTTTATTGGATTAACAGCTTAGTTTTAGGATACTTCATCATCATCATCAGCCATTGGACGTCCACTGCTGGACATAGGCCTCCCTATATGACTTCCAGTCATTACGGTCGCTCGCAGCCTGCATCCACCGCGAGCCGACCGTCTTCACCAAGTCATCAGTCCACCTTGTCGGTGGACGCCCAACGCTGCGTTTCCCGATCCGTGGTCTCCACTCGAGGACTTTTCGGCCCCATCGGCCATCTGTTCTCCTCGCTATATGGCCTGCCCATTGCCACTTCAAAGAGCTAATCCGTTGGGCTATGTCGGTGACCCGCGTTCTCCTACGGATCTCCTCGTTTCTGATTCGATCCCGTAGGGAAACCCCGAGCATAGCCCTCTCCATAGCCCTTTGAGCGACTCTGAGTCTGTTGATGAGGCCGATAGTGAAGCACCACGTTTCGGATCCGTATGTCATCACTGGCAACACACACTGATTGAAGACTTTTGTCTTGATGCACTGAGGTAGTTTTAGGATACTTAAAGTAAGTGAATATTTGTTATTCTTTTGAGATATATTTGTATATACATTTTTTTAATAATTTGCACCATGGACGCACTAATATAATACACAAATAACGATTCGCTAACTTTTTATTTTCACAATAGAAAATGAGCTTGTGTTATTTTTCATACCTCATTAATTATAAGAAATCTTCATGCTTTTAGTCAGTTTTACATGCACAATTAATCATAATTCTCATGATCCGCCGATAATAAAATAAAATAATGGCTAGGCATGTGTAATTGTGGTTGTGCAAGAATTGACCCATTTGCTAACAAGGTCGACTTACCAAACTGCCTCAGATGCATTGAACCTACTTTATTCTAGTATCATCACATCAGCAAACCGACCATGATTATTTCATGATAAGATTTTTTACCAGTCAAAATATTTTACAAGATTTTTTAACATGAAAGTTTTGAACCTAACATAATAAACTTAAAATTTCTCAGCCAATACTGTCTGTCAGTTTGCGAAAAACCCACGACTTATTCATGCTGTTATTTTTTGTGTGAAGGTTAGTAATACGTGGTAATACCTAGCTGTGAATAAAATATTTACTTATATAATATTATTTAATAAGTTATATTTATTGAAGAACTAGTTTTTATGGTTCATAATTGGCATACTGCACAGCAATTTTTGTATTTTTATTTACTATAAATTTTTCTCAATTATTACGGCAATATGCAAATTTCATCTGGTTTCTGTAAATCGTTGTTTTAATTAGCCGAAAATGGTCGGCACGTGGTTAGGCGGACTCAGAGCTCAACTGGTTCTATTAGAAACTTGTTATGGAGGTAGAATATGTGGAGAATAAAAATTGGTGTCTATGGAAGTTCCACAGACAATCAGACGTATGATGGCGTCGTTTATGGGAATCTCATAAAATACGGCCTGAAAATTTGCCTCAAAACGATTTTCTTTAAAATCGTTTTGAGGCAAATTTTCAGGTCCTCTTAGCTAAAGTTTATAAAAACATTACCTGTAGGTATTATTATAGTTTATTTAATACTAACCCATCAACTTGGATTCACCTAATGATGTTATCAGAAAACACTGAAACTTTAATAAAACTTCGAGGAAAACGTCACAATTATGATACCGTGAGAAATAACTGTGACATAACCGTATTATGCACAAGCGGTCTGCGAATAAACAATGTCTGTGGTCATGCAACTTCATTTGTTTAATAGGTCATTGACAGGAAGTCAATTGATACTTCTACATGTTAGTTATTGGAACAAATATAGTGTAATTACAAAAATGAAGTACCTACAATAGAACTAAGAACTCAATTGACGGTTTGACGACGTCTGTAGCGCAGCGGGCGAAGGTCCGCCTGCGACGCAGGAGATTACGCGTTCGATTCCGAGAAATATTATTTAATATTGTGTAATAAATGAATAGATTTCTACCTGCATATTCCTATCATACAGGATTTCTCCGCATCAAATCATTTTTAAACGTTCATTAAAATTTGTCCCTAAAATCTTCGTGTTTATATTATTAGTAAGCTTACTCTGGGCACGTACACAAAGGTAGAAGTTATAAAGGATGTTGATATTGAATGAGTCACAAGGATTTCCTTAGATTTGTGAATTGATATCGCGTATAATCTTTGTCGGTTCTCGTTAATTCGGACCTGCAGTGAACTCACGCTTTAAACACGCGGTGGTGGCTCAGACTCGACCCTCACGTAATAATTTACATTGCAAATCAGTTTAAGACATTTATTGGCAATTCCTGTAAAGATTCGCTTTGTTTTTTACCCAGTTAACGATAAACCTAATCCAAAATTTTAAGTCTATGATTTGAAATTCCAAACATTAAAAACCTATTAAATTAAGTAGATTTTTAACAACTTGAAACTGATACCTAATACTGTTATAAATCATCATAGTTTAAATTGTTGTATAACATACTAATAACCTAATTATTGACCAAAATTAGGATATCGCTTTAGTTATTTAAAGTAATTCAAATTATTTAAACGTTTATAAGAAAATGGCTTTGAATTTAGCGAACAAACAGCCATTTCAAACTAGTTAAATATTTACCTGTCAGTCTTACTATAAACATCATGTGTATGTATGTTGTGTGTTAACAGTTAGGTGTATACCCATTATAAGATGCCAAAACTAGGTGAATGTGCTGTAGGTACGTAGGCATACCTTCGTTTCACAGCTCACTATTGTTAAATTTTTTGCAACCGTATTCTTCTCGCAGAAACGCTGATCATCAGATTGAGATTTGCAACTTCAACTTAAATAAGGACAATGACACTTCCTACCGATCGTCCGGTAACCAAGCAACGTTTGATCGTCCTTGCGTTCACCAGCTTTAGACATATCATCGCACCCACCTTATCATAGAATGTCATCGTCTAACATCGGACATCACTAGAAAGGTAAATTGGGCTTACCTTTAGCTGCAATCGGTCATCACTCCAAGTAAACGAACATTCGTTGAATCACTTGAATTTGGAATTTGGAAAATAATTATTTGCACGTTTATAGGCGAAAGCTGGTATACGCGGAAGTGCAGAGTGCGGTGTATTCACTGGTGGAGCGAGCGTGAAGGCGGTCGACTCGCGCGCTGCGGCGTTCGCGACTCGCGAGGATCGTTTCACCAGGCGAGGTGTCGCGAGGAGAAAGTCCCGGCCGTGGAGCGCACGCTTCGCTCCGACGAAACCAGTGGAGGGGACGTGACGTCTCGCAAAACCAACAGCGTGAGCATCAACGATTGCTTCATACCACCATATTGCTCACAGGGACTGCTAAAGCATTCAAATTATTCATGGATTAAGAGATTTGTGTCTAATTAAAGTTACGACTTGTGCGGGCCTTCGAGGCGTAGATCCGCTTCGCTCTTGACCGAAATACAATAGCAGTTACCGTGGATGAGACCGGCTTTTCCACAATACTGACTTTCTCGTGTTTATTAGTTTATGAATATTTTCAAAACTCTGTAGCATGCTTTGTCAATAAGACCAATTTGTCGCGTAGCTTACTATTGTTTTTTTCATGAGAAGTTCGTTAGGCTACAAATGAATATGAATGGGCGGTTGACAAGTCGTAATTCAAGCAATTAGTGCGCTCCCACGGATATACACCAAATCAGCGATCATCCCTTGGGATGCGAATGAGGAAAGCATTTAATATTGAATTCTTTTACAGGAAATTTCGATTCGCTATCAAAATATTTACCTAGTACATTTTAAATTTATGTTATTTTTGTGTTGTCAATATAGATACTTAGATAATTTTCTAACATGCTGCATATTTAAGTTACGTATTTGTTTAAGATATTATAACTTTTTTTTAAAATAAACGATTATAATGTTAGAATTAAGTTTCGTATTTGTTTAAATATTGTTACTTTCTTTAACCTTTTTTTTAAAGATTTATTTACGATTTCTTTAAAGATTTATGGCATTTACTTCCAAATATTATATTATATTAGAGTAACTTTAACTTATAAATAATAGGTAGTATAAGTTTTATCATCATATTTTTTTTGTGTGTGTTATATGTACCTATTACTAAATATTAAGTCATTTATTTATCTCTTTTCTTGGCCAAAGAAAACGTTTCTTCTCCTAAACAATATGTAAAAGAACTCTTTATTGCGGTTCACAACACTAGTTCCAGTCTGGTTTAGATTCTTTACAAATCATCAGATCATTAAACTTATTTATTGCGGTAGTTAGCTTAAACAAACAGAGACAGTGGAGGGAGCTTCGCGCTTTACATTCCCGATGACATGAAATCCATTCGCGAGAACAGGGTCCTTGTGAGAACAAAAATACATAAGTAGAATTTGTTCATTATGACAAAAAAAAAATGATTTGAAGCATTATTTTCTAACAGGTACCCATCACCACCACCTCCAAAACAATAACTCATATTACAATCTTTACTATTATTATTAAATATATTATGAGACTTAAACTTTGTTCTGCAATAGGTATAGTAAAACCATTTCTAAAATGAACGCCCCTCCACCGAATTCTGTATTTTTTTCAGTGTATTCTGTTTTTCTGTATTTCCTCTCACACGTTGAAATCATCACGGTTTTGTGGAGGGGAGTTCATTTTTAGAATGGTTTTACTATACCTAGTTTCCTAGTTGTTTGCAATCTATGTTTTCTAAGTTTTCAGCTTTAATGTTATTGTTTGTTCAAGAAGTTCTAGGTCCATATTTTATCATGGTGTTCTCATAACACCCTGTTAGGTATAAATTCACGCACGAGTGATTTTTAGGATATTCCTACTCCATAACAATTATGTCTTACTAATCCCACAATACGTCCCTGTTACATTGAGAGCCATCTGTTTATACAATTATCGGTTAAGAGCCGAGTCAGTGGCGCGCGCTGTTCTTCCTAAATGACTCCTTCATCATACACATCCATTGGGGTCCATATTAGTGCCCCGACGAACTTCCTTGGGTTAGTACGCAACCCGCATCTAATCCGTTCTCTCAAACACTGGCCACTAAATTAAAAATAATTCGAAAACAGAATGCATTCGAAGTTATCATTCTGCTTTTAAAATATGAAAGAAACAGAAACTTTCCGCGCACAATCAAAATAGTTTTTATTTATACTAGTATACGGAACTTTTTGGTGATTATGGAGAACTTTGTAAATTACAAATCATGTGATCAGAATTGGGAGCATATTTTCACAGTGCCGTATCAGAATGGCCCTGAAGTTCCGGTCGCAAAACAGAGGTGTCAAGCTAATGCAAGAGAGAGGGACAGGACACAAAAGTTAGTATGATCTTGTTTTCAATAGTTTAAATTAACTTTAATGGACTTAATTACATTTTTAGTTCAAGGCCAAGGATATTTATTGACTGAACCCTTCATGGTTTATGTTAAAACCTAAAAAATGGCGTTTTATAATTTTAAAGTTTTTTCTAATAACTAGCAAGCTGTTAGGTAGGTTAGGTATATTTATGTATATAAGTACTGACCTAAATCAAAAACAGAGTATTAGGTTTTGTTCCTAAAAATATAAAATAGTAATACAATAATCTATCGGGCGATATGATACAGTGTTATAGTTGTAGTCAAAGATGGGCACAACGGTTTGTCTCGAAATTAATTTTATAACTGTTTATAACGTGTACCATAACTAAATTATTGAACGTTAGTTTCAATACAGCCCCAATAGAAATGTTATCAAAATCTCTGTGTGTTCTAAGCAGCGTGAATACTGCGTTCAACACACTGCGCTTGCTGATACCTACGGAGCCGGCGGACAGGAAGCTCAGCAAGATCGAGATCCTGAGGCTCGCCGGCAGCTACATCACGCACCTGGATAATCAACTCTATACCGGTAGAGGTAAGACTAATTTTTGTGTACCTAGTCTGCAACGTTGGGAGCCGTAGGCTAAATTTGTGCCCACGACTTTCATTCCTAAGGTCGTGGCTTCAAACCTCCATAGATTTCTGATTTCTGTTGGTGAAGGGAAATATCGTGAAGAAATCGACATGATCTGAAAATTCGGAGAGTTTAATCACATGTAAAATTCACCATCCACTTGACCAGCGTTGTGAATAGAGGCCTAACCTTTTCGTGAAGAAACAAATACCTGTAAATATAGATAGGTAGATATTTTGTCATTTTTATGAATTAATCCAATACCCCAAAATATTTCAATCTATTATAATCAATATAAGTAATTCAGTTATTAGTCCGGTCAAACTAGACTAAATTATATTCTTAATCTATTAATAAATAACATGATTTTCTTTTAATGTCTGTCAATCACGATTCAACTCTAATTATGTAGGTACGTAGGAACACTATGAACACGGACTGCAAATACAATTATAGTAAGGATGATTCATAAAAATATTATTCAAGTTCTAAGATTTATCTGAATGGTTACGGATTTAAATGCTTCCGGGACGATAATAACGTCCCGGAAGCATACAATACTAGCTGACCCGCCGACAGCTTCGCTTGCGCTTTTAGTAGTTTATTTTAGTTGTACCTCTTGCTCTTGCCCGTGACAATTTTAAAGTACATTGTGTTCTGAGCTAAGGAGGTCCTGCTTTTTATACTTTTTTTCTGATATTTGCATATTGTCTGTTGTTTACAGGTGAGATGGAACAACCATGTTTGCAGAAGAGTGACACTGATAGCAGTTCCACCCTTTGTACGTTCTGCTGGTCCGCTGTAAAGAAGGATGTAAGTTGTTACCCGTGCCAATATTGTTATGACATATTGTTCCATTTAATGCGTGTTAAACAATAGAAATCCATGTTGCTCGTTGCTAAGCATCTTGTTCGTTGCTGGTGCTAAATCGATCGTATGTTCAGTGCCGTCCTAAATACAGTTCGAACTTAGTACACGCTTAATGTAGGTACACTTTTTGGTGTAAACACATGCACTAACGGTAAGTGTACATCGTGAGGAAACCGCCATTTTCTGAGAACTTTGAAAAGTTTGAAGGACTTGGCCAGCGTGGTGAATTAAGGCCTATATTTCTCTCGTCAAAAGGAAAGTCCTTATGTCAGTCCTTAGTCAGTTGGGACCTAAACAGGGGTGAAGATGTACTTTTTGTGTGAGTGTGTAACTTTTATTTTTGATTTTCTCGATATCTCGGCATAGTTTCAAGCGCCAAGATCACGATGTTATTGACGACACGACAGTTATTGGCAAACAATTACCTATTCATATTATTATGATTTAATTAAACAATGATAAAATAAAAATAAAAATGTTATTTCAGAAAACGATCCAACAAGGAGGGCAGAACTTTTACAAACATTATTAGAACTAATCTAATCACTATAAGTACTAGTCCCATTTAGTTATCGAAATATTTATAAGTTTAGCATTTTGTAACCTTCTATAAAACTTATTTAAACTAACGAATATTTTTTTTCACATAAAACATTTAAAATAATGGCACAGTTTTATTTTTAACCTATTTAGGTTTATGAAAATAAAATAATCACAACCAGTGTTATCAAATTGGACATCATTTATTTTGAAAATATTAATTAGTTGTTGGCAGTGTCGGAGTAGGTAAGTACTTATTTTTTAATATTTTGATTTTAATGAGGAATATTTTTAGTAAGATAGCTTAAAATAAATAATTCTAAATTGTATGTACACAGATGATTTACCATTTACTAACAATTCTGTTTACTTTACCTACTATATTGAGGTACTTATAGATAAAAACATTATATAAAATCTACAGTATCCACCAAAAAGTCATTAAATGTTATTTCACATAAATAATTGGGCCATTTTTCAATTTTGTAACTAAGTAAAATAATATTTAATAGGTTGAACTTCGGTATGTTTTTAATACATTTTAATTTTTTACTTTGAACATATAAGTACATAAAAAAACAAATTAATAATAATAAAAAAAGACAATTTAAATGCATCTATACACTCAGACTTTCGTGACCCATTTTTTAAAATATTTATCTAATTACAGTTTGTGACTAGCAAAATCTAGTCAATTAAGTAGACCACAACGTATACGCTAAACTACTCATAAATAGGTATAGAAATATTTACAAAAATACCTAACTAAGTATATAAACAATAATGTAACATAGTCGTCATAGAAATTGTAAATGCGAAAACAATTTTAAAATAAAGGACTCGCGCTACAACAAAACAAACCATTTTAATCACACAATTTTTCTCTAAGAAGACATCACAGTCATTGATATTACTTACTAAGGATATTTTCCATTGGGATAGAAATACAATAGAAGAATGAACAACAACTAAACCGAATTTAATTGTAAAAAATATTTTGATAACAAATATTATTATTATGGCCTTATTTCAGTATATTTTATAACTATTAGCAATAACGGGCCATAAAATTCTCTCAAGTCACAAATCCCTAATATCTGTCATTCTACGCGTAAAACTATTGCTAAATGTTTAAATCAGTATTATATTCCCAATGGATTTGCCTCTTCAATTCCTTATTTACCATAAACACTTTAGTTCAGTTCACACAATTTTAAAACTGTGTCAGCTATCGCATATTTCTATCCCTACCAATGAACGGACTGGCCTCGTGATTGTTCTTCTCCAAGTTCCCGGAGAGCGTGGGGTCAGGTCGACTCCTCTTGAAGAATCCTAGTTTCCATAGGAGAAGGATGAGTAAAATTAACACTAGTAAACCTAAAATTATTGACAGTATGATCACCCATATTGGAACTTCTGTGGGCTCGCTGATCTTCAAATCTGGATAAGCGACTGTTGTGACCTGTAACGAGAGAAACTAGGTTAAAATTAAATATTATACATGACCATCGTGTGTGACAATATAATATATTTTTTATTGTAACGGCAATAACTTCGGTACGTATTTGTAGTCTAGTTACATCAAATCCAATGAGTACGTGAGTAAATACCGTTGTAGTAAAATAAAAGTATATTTATTTGTCATAATAATGACATAATGATGATTAATATGATTTCAGCCTACGGACGCTTACTTCCTTTACAATTTCTAGATCAGTCAGAAAAGCTTACCTCATCCTGATTTAGAGACACAGAAATATTAATAAAGCTTATTTGAAATATTCCTACCGTAACAGTGTCATCATAATTCTTGCTCTGATGGATATTATAATGCTCCGGCAGATATATGTACGCGGTCGAAGCGATGTTCACGTGGCTGACTCGAGGGTAGTCTTCCACCAGGGTTGCGTTCCAGAGCCGAGCCTTCACGGTGATGGTGGTGGCTTGCGCCCGGGCCAACCGGTAGATGACGCATTGGAACTTGATGCATTTCGCTGATTTCTTTTGACAGTTCTGGAATAGAAAACATAATACAAATAAACTTAATTGTACTCATACAAAATCGGTAGTTAGTAAAAACTTAAGCTGGACTTAGGCCAGTTATTTCGCTCGAGAACTACTTTGATCCACCGAAAACCAGTAGTTTAATCATAATCATTTATCTATCTCGATGATCGAAGTTCCACCGCTGCGTTTGCCAAACCGCGTCTCCATATCTGATAGAAGATCTGTGTGTGTTGCCGGTTATGAGAGATGAGATGACTTTGTTTCGATGACTTATGTAGTATAGATTTGTATAATAAAAGATTCTTTGACTTACCATATTCACAACATGTTTTCGTTGGCCATCCTTGTCAGTATACGCTTCTGCTTTAACAATATCGCTTTCTCTTTTCCTCCTGACTTTATTCTCATATGCGCTCGAATGTTCCGTCACTCTCTTCGTCTCGTTTTGCTGCTTGTGAGACGAGGACACGCTCAGTTTTCCTGATGATAAGAATGGATCCATCTCCAGATTTTCCAAGTAGGGTTCTGATAATCCCGGGCGATTGGACAAATTGAGCGGGTTGATGTCTCGTTCTGTGATGAAGCATTCACCGTTGCTTTGATCTGTGAAAGGAAAATAATGATATTTTATTTAGGAATAACAAATATTTTTAAAGCATGAAAGCTTATAATGATTCTGTTTTATTGTGTGTGATCTATGGAAACGGATACTTAAAATTGATGTTCATTATCTGCGTATTATCCCTTTTTTCGAAGACAGAACTTGGTCAAAATTGTTTGATCTGGGCATCTGTGTTATGGTTACGACCGTCTCATGACACAAAAGAGTAAATACCTGATCATACCAGTAATAGGCTATGTAAACATTACATACATATTACATTACATTTTATGAAAATATAGTTAAGATGACCAATAATATCATAAAAAGATCACCTGCTTCTCCATCTACGGTAGGGACACTTTCGGGATAAAGCAGCCATTTGCCCTGTACTCCGTCTGATGCCACTTGGTGAGGCCACATAATTATGACCTGGACTGAAGACACTTTCCATGGACCTTCGTTGAAAACCTGGAAATGAAACAAGTATTCGGTTATTAAATTCATTTGAACGTTAATAAACTATTCCGAAGGTTTTGATGGAATACTTCACACGTAAAATTTTTATTAGTTATTAACACCGTGGTATGAATCTGGAAAAAATAGTTCACGTAGTCCGATTGATCGAACTATCAGGAATCTCAAGAAGACGTGGTTCGATTAATCGAACCATCTGGAAAAAAAGTTCACGTAGTCCGATTGATCGAACCATGCAGTCGAACCACGTGACCTGGACCATTTGTAGTGGTTGTTGTGAAACAATGTGGTGGTACATATTTAAAATTTTATCAATATATAACCTTTACATCGCCATCATCATCATAATTATCTAGATACTTATAGGTCTTTGGGAATTTAAATCACCCAGCTTACCTGGCAGGTTTGTTAGTAGTAATAGTATGTTCATAGGTACAATAAATTGACCGACGCTGCTGCTTGTATTCTAGTAAATAAATTACACTCACGGAAATAAATTCTATGGGATCACGCGGCATCGATATTTATCAAAGGAACATGAGTGTAAGACATGACATACCTGATATGTATGCACAACTCTTGTACCGACATCGTCGAAGTATTTCATTGCTGACTCTCCTTTGACGTCTCCACCATAGAACACTTGCTCAGGTCTTGCAGCTCTGGAAAAGTTAATAAACTATGAGTGACAATACTGTGCTTTATACATTATTTATTATATATCGTCGTCTTAATGTAAAAACCAACTAGGTAAGTGTCATTTGTTAACTTTGGCAGTTTTCCTATTAACAAGACGATATATTATTATAATGCAAGTCTTTATTACAGCAGGAAGGAAAAGCTAAAAAGAGGTAATAAGCGGTTAAAACTTTGATTCTCCTTTTAAAAACGTTCAACCGTTTAACTCCACACCCCGAGGCATTGACAAGTTTAATTAATTTAATGAATGAATCATTTATAACATAATACAGTTTTATTTAATCCATGGGTTCCTGACTAATCCGATAATTAAATATTTGCGCGGCAATGCTAATTTTTTCAGTTGGTTTTAGGCGTGTGACAAAATTACTTACCCTTTGATTAGTAGCTCTGCATTCTTAATGACCCTGGCCTCGATCTGCACTGGTTTCTTCCCCGAGTGCAGTTCCTTTGACGTGGAGTTTGCCCACACAGTGAACAGCACTGACGGCTCGTTGTCCTCAAGAGCTCTTGTGTCAAACCTCATTGTGATCGGCGGGGTGTCCGTCGCTTGCTTCTTGAATGGATTCTCTAGCATGCATGATACGATGGTTTTATTTACACTGGTGCAGATCACATGCTTATCCTGGAAGTGGAAAATACAATGAGTTACCAGCTAGTAGGTAAGAACATTAGGTGGTGGAATTTTAAGTACTAAGGTTGTATTTTAAGTAAGGAAGTAAAGATGTCCTCTTTATTTCCTTAATATCTCAACTTTAGGAGCTTCTCCACCAGAGCTAAGATATCCTACGTTACTATGAATGATCTTAATATTCACCAATCACAGCGTTTTTGTGCTGAGCTGATTGTGTCACGCAGATAATTAGTACCTAATTGGTCAAACGTAGTCATAGCAATTTACCCATCTTTCTGGTGAAAGAGTGAGAATGATATCTCTTTCTAATAGATAGAATTGATTTTTATTAGAAATAGTATAGATTATTAGACTATTTTATAGAAATAGTAACTGATATATACGGATGTTAACACTTTACAACAGAAAATAATATTTTGTAAATACACTGCATACAATGTTTATGTAAAATAAATTATATTTTTGGCATGCATAATCAAATGGATTTCATTTTATTAACACAGATACATTTGTTAAATCGGCAAAGCAAAAATTTATAACATTTATGTTGATGATGATGGTGTTGTCTTCACATTGACTGACTCACCCTAAAGGACTGCTCCCCATCCTATAAGTTCAAAACTTTTTTAATTTTTCTGACACAACAAATTTTACTACGCATATTTTTTAATTTAGCTTGACGTTCTAGAAAGTCGTTTTCAATCATATAAACACTCATCACACACATCGGTGTCTGTTATTTTTGGAGTGTTATTTTCCCCAAACACCATCGAATCAGTTACAAGAACTGCCTCAACAGGTAAGGAAAACAACGTGAGGAAACCATTCACATGTTTAAATTATTAATTCTTCTAAGCGCGGTTGACTGTGCTAAGATGGTGGATCTCATTCATGGATCACTATGCATACCGTAGCGTGCTACGAAATGAAACCCATCAAACTAATGGATTTACAAAAAATAATGCGTAAATAATTAATTAAAATAGTAAGTATAGGTATTTATTAGAATAGTAGAAGTGATTTTTGAATAAAACTTACGCTAATATTGGCAGCGATATAATGCAGACTGGAATGATGCTGCACAAACACTTGTCCTTCGTACGCTGACTCGCCGTAATTATCTACAGATATTGATAATCTGATCTCATCCTCCTGGCCCAAAGTCAATGCATACGCGGACCCATCTTCAACTGAAAACAAAAATTAATCACTGTATACCTAGATACATAAAGTAAAGTATAGAGAAAGGTATTATTTATTTATTTATTTATTACACAAATCTAATATTATAGTCGAACTCTCTTCATAAGAGTAGATCGAATCCGAAGTCAAGTGACGTTACACAAAGGGGAGTAACCTATGAAAAGAGTTAAGAGGATACTCAGTCAAAGCTTTACTACTTGAGTTTAGGGTTTTTAGAGTAGGTACGGTACACCCCTCGTTAGTGCGAGTATTGAACATGGAACAAACAGGTGTTTTTACATTCTACATTTATATTAAACCTGAATGCACTTATGTCTTACCGATAGATTTTTAGTTGTCTCTATTGAATGATGGCTGTGTAATTACGGCTTTAATCAAGAAACTACAAGAATTTAATAAATTCTAATAGTAGTATTTTGTAAATTCTTGTAGTTTCTTATAGTAAACTTGCTTCGCATTCTGGAATACAACCTCATTAAAAAAAAATCTACAGAGTAACAGTAACCATCGCTTACTATTTTAGTGAATGGTTCCATCAGAAACTTACTCTTTGGTAGTTGCAGTACAGGATTGACCACTAGATCACTGATACAGATGCCGTCGGATCCACAGTCGTTCAGGAAGTTCGCAGAAAACATGGAGGTGGCAGTTGCATTCAAGACTGGGTAATCGTCTATTTTGGGCAATTCGCCGGTGGATAAATAACGTGGCTGAGCGTGCTCAATTCTGTATGTGAGTTGGAACTGGAAAAGAAGATTTTAACTATTAAAAACCTATACATATAACTTTCTTATAACATAATATAGAACTATATTTAAATGATTCTCAAAATTCAGAAATTACAAATATAGTTGAATTAGTAATTGATGTTTATTAAACATTTGTATGTATATTATATTAAGTATATCCGAAATCTAGCACCCGTAACACAAGCTTCGAGCTTACCACGGGGCTAGATGTCGTTGTGTAAATTGTCCAGCAATATTTATTTATTTTATTTATTTATTTATTTGTTTTTTGAAAGTTAATTTACTTACCTTTATCGGGGTCTGAATATCTCTGGTATTATTCTTCAGATAAACAATATGCTCCCTACAATCTTCCACGTCTTTACCCAGCTGAATAGTTCTATTCACAATATTACTCTTTTCGCTATCAAAGAAGACTCTAGAATATTTTCTTCCACCTGGGAAGGTTTCTGCTTCAATGACGTAGTTCAATTTATGTATGTTTGTTTGTGTAGATTTAACTAAGGACTTGATGATACAACATGCTTGGAAATGGAAGCAAGTGTAGTTCGTGCCAGGGTCTTTCTCGCAGCCTTGCTTAGCAGGGTCGATATTAATAATCGTGTTTGAGGGTTGAATCGAAGTTTTTATATCGACGATGGGTCTTGTTCGAATTAGAGCAACGCTACTCTGTAAAATATAAAATAATTTAATGTAATACATTATTTATAACAACTGTATTTTTAAGCTTTAGTTTTGTACATACATTTTCGTAAGCGCCAACCAGCAAATCAGGATAACCATTTTCATCCATATCCACACCGCCAGATAATGAGTACCCAAAAGTTCTCAATGCCACTGGCAAGGATTCCGCATTGATTATTTGATCCGGTTTAACATTCAGACCAGTCTTTCTATCTCCCATATAAATGTAAACGACACCGTTTCCTTCATATGGACTACCGATGGCTATATCTTGGCAGCCGTCTTTGTTTAAGTCTCCTGCATTGGCAATGGAAATGCCAAACTGTGATTCTTGTTTGCCGGTCAACTTTACACTATGTTGTGTCGATAGATTTCGGTTGATGTTAAGGTATAAGTAGACAGCGCCCCCAGTTTCTTTGGAGAAGTAGAACGGGGCACCAACTAGGAGATCAGGCATCCTGTAATGAAATTACAAATATTTTTGAACTGACTTTTGTGCTTGTAGGAATCGATAAAACTACAAAGCTTCTAGTTATTTACACACTAAATAATTAATGTGGGTCCAGCTAAGAATATTTGTTATACATAACTTTCCATCTGTTTCTGTTATATTATACATAACTTTCCATCTGTTTCTGTGGGAGTCGTCAAACCAACTCAAATATAACTATATTGTATTATTATTATTTATTTATTGTGTAAAATCAGCATTGTTTTATGCACAGTACTCTCACTCTTAGACCCATAATGGTTTCCATAAGGAAGATTCGTAGTGATACGTTATATGATGGGTTTATCATTATGAGGTATAAATATTAGGAATTACTATTTTCTTACCCATCGCCGTTGACATCAGCGGCAGCAACTTCATATCCGAAGCTGGAGCCAAACTGTTCTCCTTTGAGCAGTAGAGTCACGTTCAGTATGTTTAGATCCGTCCGACTCCAGTCGTCAGTCGCCTGTTTGCTGTACACCACCACCTGGCCTGTGCCTCTTGCGCGGGGCGCTCCAGCAGCGTAAGAGTTCTTTTTTTCAGCGAAGAATTCTGCTCCAGTTACTGACATACCTGAAAAATATTTATTTGGGATTTATACTTATTAACGATGTTTCTACATGATCTGCTGATTAGAGGCAACAGTTATCAGCATATCATTTGAGTTAGTGTATACTTAGGGGAAAAATCTGGTAACTTACTTAACAGCATCCATGGTCTAGGTATAGCTTATTTTTTTTAAATCTAGATTAATTTATAAAGAGATTTTTCAAAATTATTATCAAACCCTCGGAAGCTTATATTTAAAATTGCCTTAATAAAGACATATTTACCTAGATAGCTGTATTTCTCTACAGGACTAGATCTATCTTCAACGGGTCCCATGTAGACCACGTTGTCTCGCTCTAGCATGTCGTCTCGCACGTCCTGAGCGAACACCGTTCCTCTCCAAGTATACGGGCCAGGACTGCCCAGGATCAAAGTGTCATCTTCCAAAAAGGAGCTACTAGTTCCTACTTGGCAGAAACCATATTCTTCATGTTCTCTGCAAACATAAATTAACACTTGTATATCGTAATTTCTACCGATTTCCTTAAAGAGTGAAGGGAAAGTATATAATGTACCTCGTGTGTGGTCGACCTCGGCAAGGTTCCAGGACATCAAGTAATGTGAGTTCGTTGGACAGCGTGTAGCAAAGTCCTTGACCAAGCTGTAGTTCTCCGGATTTACGTATGTATCTGAAAACATTTAACACATCACATTACATTTTTAAACGATTATCAACATGGTTTAGTTTTAAGGTTTTTGTATGATATATTATGTACACAAAATATACACTTAAGATAGTTAGAGGTAATGTACCTGTGGGCGCAGACCACTGCTTTCTTCTCAGGACCTTGACTCTTCACCGAGACTCCTAGCCACTGCCCTTCTTTGATCTCATCGAAGTAAGGTCCGGACAGGTGATCAGAATCCAAGCCTAAATTATCATAGCACATGGTAATATTATTATTAGCAATATCAAAGTGTAAGCGCAAGTTGTTGAATCAGCAAACAAAAATATATTCAATGCTGAGCAAAATAATGTTATTTAATGGGGTTTCTTAGTCACTGTATATTAGACACAACAATCGAATAAATGCTGAAAACCATGGTTATTTTAAACTCAACCCAAACGTATTAAAGTTTTAACACAAATAATTATAGTGATGAATAATTGCTGAAGCAACTTGTGGGATCGCTTTTGGTAGAACAAAGTAAATCTGTTCCGTTTTTGGGACCGTGTATAATATCGGCAAATGCAAAGCATTGCAATCAGGCGTGATAATATATGCAAAAATATGTATAATAGTTGCTACTAATATAACTTAAAAATATTCATCTTGCACAATCAATACGTTAATTAGCACTCGCTAAAATACCTAGCATTTGAAGACCATGCAGCCCAAACAATAGTTTTGATATAACAAAAACGATAAAGGTGACATGGCTGCAGTTTAGTGGTTTATAGTGACAATACCGCAAAACCTGTAAGAAATCATTGTGAGGATACGGCACAAACGTGTGGTCTCAGGTTAATGAACGTTATCTAAAGAAAACCTTTTGTTATTTTGAGTTGATACTAGTAATCGGCCGATTAGTACACCAGAAGGACACCACCGTTTAGTTTGTGAGTATGGTCTACTATGACTGTGTTAACCGCGGCCCAGCATTATTTTGTCTATCAATGTTGTCTCTGCGACAAAATATTACCAGACATTCTTGGTTTTAGCTAAATTATAATAAGTAATTTGTTTTTAACCAGTCACCAGTTATGTTAAATTTGGTTTTAGTTTTTATAATTTTAGTAGGTACGTAGATGAAGTGATTGGTAACTTGTTGAAAATTTTAGTTTCATGAAGTACCTGTAACTATATATTATGGTAGCTTTTAAGTATCTTTATCTACATAGTACATACATACCTATGTTAAATAACAGGAATTCATAATCAATGTTTGCTATACATTAATAGGATACAATGGTCGATAATAATCTAAATGTGCTTTCGATAAAGCTTGTGAAACTTGGTGCTTGCAAGCTGTTAGTGCATTTTATTCTAAAAAACTACGGATACATTTTCGTGCGAATGTGATTAACTACATATTTACATATTGAGTTACTTAACAAATATAATGTCAAAAAATAAATACACTGAAAATATATCCCAAAAATTTATGAACATTACATGTAGTATAATGATGATTTGCAAATAAATTTCAAACCACAGTTAGTTTTCATGCGTTGCAGTATGTTGGTTGAGCTGGAACTTGCTTTGCTATTAGTACAATCAAGGATGACAGCGATTAGTAAAGAGAGCATAATGATTATAAAGGAGGTTGAGACCACAGCTCACTTACTTATGTCTATCTTGCCGTACATCGCTGTTTGGGGCACCACCGACAAAAGACAACACTTTAGTTATGCATATTCGTAATCCTACCCAGTTTTAGAAAAGTCTAAACTTTGGTCATTTTTACCTTTATTGCCGTCTGTAAAATTTTTATACTTCGATCACTCAGTGCGTTCTACTAGTGTATCTATTTCACTACCAAACATTTTTAATATTTTCGTGAAAATATTTACTAAATCACTACGATTTTGCGTGTTCAAATTCTAATCTCAACAAATTCTAATTTACTTACAACAATTTACAATTCGTGTCTGATGAACATGACAAGATTCCTTAAGATCGCATTCAGTATAGAAGCTTTTCCAAGCCTGAAGACGCGATGACATGAAAGATTGACCAAATGCGGAGAAAAGTGAATTTTCATGGGTAGATAGTAGGTATAGCAATGTAGATTGTATTGTAAGTAAATAGTTATGTTATTGTTAGTCATCGAACTCACTTCGTCTCCCGTCTGTTATGATCTGCAAGCAGTCTCCTGTTTGCGGGTCGAGAGGGCATTTCCACAGAGCCCCGGACTTCGTAGTGTTTGGCTGCAGGTTTTTACCGAGTGGAGCTCCTACTAGCAACCTGAAAATAAAATAAATATATTAACAACAGCCGCAAATTATGTAAATTTTACACACCATAACTATTTAAGAAAAATTAGGAGAAAAAAACCTAAAAACCAAAAACTATTAAGTGGAACGCTTATTAATTATAATAAGAATAATAATAAGCTAAAAAAGGAATCCACTGGAAATTGTCTTTCGTTGATCATTATCATTACGGTTAAGCACCATTCTTATCTTAATAAACAAGAAATTATCAACTATCAAAGTTATCTTTCCATTCACGACCCACAAAGACTACTAGCTAACGGAACTGAGACGTCATAAGGAGATGATTGCGTGGTCATTACATCATTATGGTAACAGAATAGACACCGTAATGACGATGTTGGCCTACCATGACTGAACGTAATTATCTCAATATCTGATTACAGAGATCCTTGATATGGCGCTGAGGGGGTAAATTGTCTGGTCATGTTTTGGGACCTCAAAACGCATCTATTATGTAAAATGATTTGGAATGTAATTTAAATTTACTGTGCATTTAATTTTATATTTTCTTTGGCTTCCGCGATCGATAGAAACAATACTAATTAGTAGCCTAATTAAAAATAATTGTAGATCAATATAATACAACTGAGAGAGGCTGTTTGTAATCATCAGTGGGCGTCCAATGGCAAATAACGGCGGTGAAAAATTATCTATGAATTGTATTTAACTCATTCACTCTATGCAAAAACAATTAATTTTCTAACCAGTGAAGTTAATATATAGTATAAAATATAAAGGTTCTTATGATTTGGAATAACGTTTATTGTACGAGACGCTACAGAACAGAACATATTACACAAAACAGCTTCGTCCGTCTTATTTAAATTTAAATTTTTGTTTTAAATTTTTTTCAAACAAACAAAAACTCCAGAATCGAAGCAACAATGCACTTCGAATCACCCGCGGACATCATCGCTTAATTAGAGCTGTATTGCATGGTAATGCACCTTAAACACGATTGTTCCTCGATAAGGCTCGTTACACGTGCAATGCACCGGGCCACGGGCCACGTGCACTCACGACACTATTTCTGGACTTTATTCGCGAGCTCGTGTCAAGAGACGAGGTTTATAACAGCCTGTTGTTTGTCAACACTGAAAGGAAGGATGTGAAAAATTCAGTTTGATTTAATTGATTGTTTTGAAGCGTTTCTCAATCCCATAACCCTAGTATCCGGCCGTCCCTTAGCATATTTTAAACTTGGCAATACGCGTATATTATAACAACAGCCTTTAGTTGTTTGTCCACACTGAATTGTTTCGAATTAGTTAAGAAAGTAATTAATTCCCGTAAGTGATTGCAATTCAATATTATAAAGACTTCTTTATGTTCAATAGGTGATGTTTAGTCTAACACATATCGATAATTATCTACTAGGTAAAATTCATTATAATAAAGAGTATGAACAAAATTTAATAATAATGTCTTGATTTAATCAAGATATTTAATGTTTTTGTTTTAAATCATTCGCCTTGGTGAGGATCTAGCAATCAATCATCGCGTAATAGATTAACGTCTCGTCAATCAATTGACGGTAAATAAATGTTAATACTGATATTCAATTTATAATTCGTTACGGGTTAGCGGTCTCCATGATTGATATTTTGTAACAAATTTAATGTAAAAAGTTATATAAATAATAATATTAACACAATAACACATTTTCACTTTAAAACACATTATTCTATCAGTTACAAACTGTTAGCGTAGGGGAGACCGGGGGCAATAGTAACAATTTTTGGTTTTCGGACAATTTTACTATATAAACTTGGGTATTTTACTATAATGATTATGTTTCTAGAAACCTAAATTCAATAGCTACAAACCATTTTGTTGAATTTTACGTAGGGCTTACAGAACATAGAGAAAATTAGGTAAGAATGATGACAGGGCGAGTGCTACAATTGACCCCTTCCCAGGGTCACTTGTACCAAAAATTAAAAAGGAAATAAAAAACAAACAAATTATCGAATCATAACTATAGTATCGTATATTTGTTATTTTGGCATTTATTAATCAGTCACTATAAATAAGAACGTAGGTTTCAGGAACAGCCCTACAAAATTCACAAGATAAAACTAAACAAATTTAAATTGAGTTTTCTCCACTTTAAACACAAATAACTCAAATTCTTATAGTTTGGCATAATCGTTTTGCTCTAAGCTTTGATTGAGAGTTAACAAATAGCCTATATATCTAAAACTATTGGAAATAATTGACAGATCATATTTTCTATGGAGTTACAATTGACCCTGGTACAATTGCCCCTGTTAAACTTTAAGTTATCTTTAAGTAAAATCATTATCTATCCAGTGACATTGAATGCAAAGATGGCGAAATCCACTAAATTATTTGTTAAGACGACAGAGTGTTAAAATAACAGTATGAAAGTATTTCTTAATTACTATTTCACCTACTTTGTACTCATTTTTGTAAATTATATCAGGGGTCATTTGTACCACGGGGTTAATTGTACCGTTACAATTGCTCCCAGAGAAGACGGTACAATTGACCTCAAGTATAGATTTTGGAGAAATAACTAAATATCTCGGAACATTGTTGTGCTTTAGACACGCAATATTGGGAATTCTAGAACTGGATACCTAGGTAAACGCGTGGTTAATATATAATTACATGAAACACAGTAACCACTGAGTGACAGGGCAATCAAAATAGCAAAAAAAATTACTTTGGGTGCTTGAATACAAAAAAATGCTCCTACAGACGTCCGTTTCGCAGCGAGCGCGCTGCCGACTAGTGAGCAAGTCGGGACACTTAAGGCGCGTACCCCGGCTAACGGACACACAGATAGGTCTCCTAGAAGTTGAGATATTCCCAATGGTACTATTGCCCCGTGTTACTAGTGACCCCGGTCTACCCTACTCGTAAATCACAATTAGTATTTACTCTCATCATTCGTATGACAAAGGATTCGATATTATGTCTCATTCTTTTTCTATTTTCTAGTCATTAACACCTAGATTGTAAATAAAGAGTGAAAGTGGGTAATAAGCTAAAACCTACGTTGATTACGGACCCGTATGTTTTGCCTTATTCAATCAACATAAATCATCCCGTTATAGAGCTATAACCGCACCCTTTAATTTTAAAGTGGTAAAAGTAACACGTGCCCAAATATCTAGTAATTAAACAAAACTTCACAAATAACTAACACTAGAGTGTATTGATTATGAGTAGAGTAATTTTTAATGTAGAGAGAGAGAAAAGCCGAAAGTAAACCAGCCATCATAGTCTTGGTATAACAGATCGATGTTAGAATTCTATGTCTAGACGGCTTAGGCTCAAAGCAAACCTTGGCTTTGCAATATTTCATCAAAATGATTGTCGAGTTCCAATCTATCCAGCTTAGCCCTAAGTACCTAAGGTAAGGTACCTATTATTGTAACGCCCACACTAAGGTTAACGAACTTGAAGCAAAACAAATTAAGAGTCTCATTGTTTTCTCTGTTGCGACACTTACCATATCTAAAAAATTTTAGCCCACGAGAAAGCTTGACCTAATTAAAAGTTTAAACAAAGAGGGAATAGAAACCGTAGATAATTATTTATCTATAGAAGAGTAGCAAAGATAAGAATGATTATAGTTCACTTTTGGATAGGTGTTTAATTAATTAGTAAGTAGATACGGACTCTTTGCAAAGGGTGTATTTGGTCTATTTATTAATACTAACCTAACTGTAGTTAGGTCTTAGTTTCTTAGCAGTAATGTCTGACTATATTTGTTAGTACCAACGTCATTATAAGCCTGAAATACACTGACTCATTTAGTGAAAATTTGGTAGGCACTATTCGAACATAGACATAGTCTTAATTTATAAATAAATAAATACTTTATTTACCGGGAATTTTCATGACGTGTGCTTGAAAATAGACTTAATTAAGTTTAGTGGGCGTTATTGCGTTCTTTGTCGAGTAATGAATTTGCTTTTAGACTAAAGTACGTCTTTGTTTATACATTTTACAGTGAGGAAAAGCTCTTCACTTGTTATTGACCATAATATTTTTATTTTTGTTCACAGTTTTACTGTACGGTACATCAATGTATGTATCCATAGCTGTGTATTTTAATACACGAACAACAAGATTTAACAATCAAAAAATACCACAGAATTGTCTACAAAAACCGAACCTTAAAGTTGTTTACGTGTAAGCGGATCCGTTTGTATAACCACCTTCCATTAACTGCTAAATGCAAACACCGCTTAAAAGACCGCTCCCGTATACCGTCTCTCGTATCATATCCTTGGCGCACCCTGGACGATAAATTCCCATCAGCTATCTATCCTTGACATCAGGCGATAGTGCCTTCATTGCACATTTAGATAGACACAATGGCTATACAATACAAACGCATTTCGTGGGTGGTCATCAATCTCTCGTGACTTTACGGTCTCTACTCAGGAATGCTATAATGTTTGCAGAGTGTCGACGTTTTGGAATGTGGGCATGTCGTCTTCGATTTATTGTTCTTGTTAATTGATTTTTTTATTGTGACCTTATCGTAAATCTAGAAAAATGCCAATTTCTTGTACCTATAGACCGAAAAGATTTATGAAGTAATTTACGTTTTTATTTTAATACAAAATTGTTAAATATTTATTTATTTTATCTTTATTTATTTATTAAGGCACAGCCAACAGCAATAAGTATTACAAAATGTAAAAAGAGTAAATATATTGACGGCTTATTCTATGTGCCTATAATAAATAGGCTAGCACAACACATTAATAGTTGCTTGACACGTGGTACATTCGGCGACAATTAAACTTTAACGTTATTTAAAAAAAATTGAATAATATTTTTTTAAACAAAATATACACATCAACAAACTGTGAAAACAAAACAGAGTGAGCGTAGGCGCATGAGGGCCCGATCGATGGCCAATATGTGGGCGCGCGCCGTTCACCGCAAATAGACCTTTTGTGCAGTAATTGATTATGAGGGTTTGACCGATTGCCATTTGCAGTTGTGAAAATTGATCTATTGAGAACCCTCTCACATTTATACAGTAACCGTTCAAATTTATTTACTGTGACAAAAAAGTAAATTCACAAAATAAATTACGTAAGGTATAAAGTAGATATTAATATAGTAAGAGATTCGACCCCTAATAATATTTTATATCTCGATTTTTTTTTGCTTAAAAGTTGTACCTTAAATGAATTCTTTTCATATATTGCTCAACCAAACTAACTCTGTGAAGACAATTGAATCATCAAATTAGATCTACCCTTTCAACCTACATCGTTCTCAACATTGTTTAGTATCGGCCATCTGAACTATTCTATTAAGACATTTGTTAAATCAAAGAGCGTCGGCTTTTGTAGGTACACGTAATTTGACAAGTATGGAAAAAAGAAGAAGTAAATTAATGCTTACAAAAACAAAACACTGCTGTAATTACAGAAGTCAATATGCGCTTTTCATTTCTTTATAAGTAGGGATCTGGTATAAATTATACTGTTATTAACTAAATTTAATTAGACTTAACAGTGAGAGTTAGAACCAAGATAAGCATTTATAGATGTTATATAAAAAATGTAAATAGTAAACCTTCTGAGTTTACCCACAAATGATTTTTGATGTTTTCGAAGTAATGTAACGCGATACACCTGGGAGTAACACCATTGCAGGTTATACCGATTGTAGTTGCGGTTTCTTACTTCCTCTGGTTAACAAACAGTATCTCATTAGGTACATACTAATAAATGAAAGTCGTTGAAAACTCTTCTTCCAGAAGTGGACACGGGTCTTCGTGTGTGGCAAATTGTATGGAAATTCCGCCAATTGCCTTCTGAAACGGCAGGAACAATAAAACAGGAGTCGAGTTAAACCTGAGAGTAATGGGATACTGAGACCGTTCCACTGAGCCTTGTTTTTCCGTCAAAATAAAAAGAAAGAAAACAAAAAGAAGTCACAAGATTATAATCAGCCCGCAAGCTATAGTTACTTTACTATAAGTATCAATTATGCGCATTTTTTTGTAATTAGAGGAAATATTATAATTAGCAACTCTTAAACTATGATGATCATGCAGAGCAAGTTTAAGTACCTATGTACTTATGAAAGTATTTATAACGAGCTTTCATCTAAAACTCAGGATCTAAAAAAACCTTTACTTATTTTTATCATGATTACAAAAACAATGTTAAAGTATATAAGAGTAATGATAATCATAACACGCCCAACTGGAAAGTATTTTATGTGACCGTGAAACTTCTAAAGTTAACTCGCAATTACCGCAGTCGTGACACAAACTAAGAACTCCTGTCACCGAGACTTTAGTTACAGAATGAAACAATGAAATATTCCTCTCATCTTCGCGTTAAATTATCCCTTAGGATAACCGAAGAAGGCATACTATCGTTTGCTGCCTTCATAAGCTTAAGGCTGTGAACTAATAATATATCATCATCTTCGGTGACATTTAGAATTTATTGCCGATGTCTGCATGATGAAAGAGTGCACACAATTCAATAAGAAAGCTTTAGAGGCTTTTCAATGAATTTCACGAAGAAGACGATTTTGTTATAAGATATCCTGAAAACAATGCCCCAATTTTTACAAGTAAAGAAATAAATAAAGAGATTTTAATAACGATTCTTGCAGCGGAAAGACATTTCTTGTGAGGTGATTGCGTAAGATTTAATGACTGAAAAGCTTTAGAAAACGGCGCAAAAGCGGCATCCGCACATTTTCTCTTTCTAGATAAAGAATAAATTATCAGTGCTCTCATTACCATCAATCAACAGCCAATCAACCACTTACCTATACGAATCACTCTATCAAGCTGTCTCAATAAAAGTTATAATGTTGACTCCAACTGTATGGAGATAACCAACGGTCGGTTGATCAAACAAGTTTTAGATAGCCCGATACGGTATTACCAAGTTTATTTAACTGAAGTAAATTTAAAACAACATTTCTATTTACTTACAAGACTGATCGACAGATCACGGATAAACACGGTACTAAACAGAAAATGTAATACACAGATTCGATTTAGTGCGTATTCGTCCCGTGGTACGGATTTTTTTAATGCGGGCCGCATAAAATCCGCATTCGTCCTGAATTGTTGTCCGCATTCGGCCCTATGCCAATATTAATATTTAAAGGTACCTAATTTGCATTGTCGAGACTTTTAACTGTTGTAACTGATAAACATTATATTATTTCTTCAAGAAAATCAAGTAATTATGTGTACCTATTTACTGACATGTTCATTACAAGAAACACGGCAGAGAACATGTAACACAGAACCAGTCACGGAGTTGGCGCTAATGAGTGATCACCCGATAGCTGTGGCGACACACGCGACAAAAACCAAATACTTCGCTAATTAAACAACTAGGGAATACATTCATTAAAATTATCTCTGCATCAAATACTGGAAAGGTCGATGTTTACATATCTCGCGGAGCAAGAAAAATGCTAAAGTGAAAACGCTTTGGTCATGCCAGCTGAATACTGCCATCCGTTTGTATTTGAAACAAAATATGAGTACGATAAGCTCTTACATAACAAATTGTAAAAAAAGGATATGATTAGCAATTAACTAAATGAAATACCTACTCGTACTACCTACTATATTTTAAATAAGTTTTAAAGATATCTTTCAAAGAAGTGTAAATGAAAGATAACTTGGAGAAGGAAGTCAATGAAGAGTTCTTGGTATTCACTAGAGAGCTAAAACAAAGTAAAATAAACAAGATTGCATAAGTGATGACCAGCGGCTGACTGTCGGTAAAGCGTAGTGCATAATGAATGCACTTATAATACGAGTAGAATAATAGTTTTCAGCGTAGTATTTATCAAATTATAGATGAAATATTGGTTAAGGTACCTATATGAAAATAATTTCTGCAAGCAGTTTTAAATGACTTTAAATCCATAAATCTTTTGAGTTTGAGACTATTATAAAAGTAATTAATTACGCGAACAGCGATCAACACGTTATTTCTGTTAATGCATAAGATAAATAATTAAATAATCAACTCATTGGTAAGATAATGCCATATATCTGAGTTCTTTAATGAGTCCCACATATTTACTTGGTTTAAACAGTTGGAATTATCCACCATATAAGGGTTCGTAGATTTAAACAAGGTTCCGATTACGAGTTACTTCACTCGACTATGCACAGTTCTTTGTTTAACGTATCTTAACATGAACTTTCACACGCACCATCGTCCAGCGGCTCCCGTTTGCCGTTTTATTGTTTGACCAAACATTTCTAACGTGAGTTTCTACTTGCATTACATGTGCAAACGCATCTTCACCTTATACGTACGCCATTATTGACTTGGGTGTTGCACGTTTTGTCTTTGAATAAAGAGCGGAATGTTTTTGATATATTTAGATATCATATACATTCCGAGAGGCACGTGCGCCATAGATAAAATAGTTGTCTTTTCATACTACACTAGACTGACTAACTCACTCGGGAAATTGTAGCGACGATCGAGTCCATTATATCATACTCGTAAGTGACTATCACATATATGAACGAGGTGCGTGATACATCAATTTATCTGCAATACCTATTCAGGTTCACTTGTGTATAAGAGCTAGGGTTTAGCCGGTCACCCACGCAGTCAGTATCTGACTAATGCACGCCACCGATTATTACTTACCAGGCCACAGTTCCGTAGCAGTGTCTGGATGTGGACGGAACAGGTTTGAGATAATCTGCGACTCCGGGATGCCAAAGTGTCGAGTGCAGTGGCGTTTGCGGGGAAATAAATAAAGCTGTCGACTACAGACAAAACATAACTAAGATCACTCTATATTACCTTAACGTTAACTCTATATTAACAAGCATTATATGATAACACTTTAAAATCTCTTCAAACCTTTAATTTATGACACCAATTCGTAATGGTAAAAATAATAAATACTTACAAAGTAGCTAAGGTAGGTACCTACTTATTTTCCGAGCAAAACTAGATAGTACTCGAAGCTTCGACAATTTTTAACTTCAATATTTTATAAAATACTTAGGTAGGTACTTACTTACCTATTTTTTAGTGTGATAGACATATAATTATTGTATTTTATAATGTTAATTACGATTGTGATCTTATGTTTATATCAAAGCTCTGCAACAAACTGTGGAGTTGTGCAGTATACTGCGATTAGAAACCATGTTTTAGATGCTGTGGGTGTATTCCGTTCATACTGAGTGGGAACATTTCAACAAACATTCAAATCAAATCAAAATATGCGGTTTGTTTTTTATTTCAAAACATAATAGAGTTTTACAAACTTGTATAATCTAATCTGGTGTAGGTTACGGTATACGGTGTCTTTTATGTATTTCTGCTTTTCCTTTTATCCTCACGTTGAAGGTTTTTATTCTCTAACTAGAATTTCTTTTAAAGAAAGAAGATGTTTAAGTTATAATCTATATTATTATTCTAATATAGTGTTAAGGTTAATATTTAATTATTTTTATCACTCAATTAGGCTAGACATTTCAATTAGTTCCCCTCATAGCTATTCGATAAGATAGTAGGTACTTTATTATAACCATAAATTAAAATAGTGGGTACATATTATGCGTGTACCTTTTTATTTAAAATCGGTTCAAAATATTTTAAAGTTGGAGTTAGAGACAGTGCCTTTTCCCTACAAAACTATTTTGTTTTGTACCCTAAACACTAAACTTTTACCCTAAAAAATTAGCTCTCAACAACTTCATTATAATATCTCACTAATTCATTTAACTATAAAACGTTTTCTAATAATCTATTTGAGGTACAGAGCAGCCACAAATCGAGAAAGTGGCCCTAGGCCCTCCGTTCGTAATTATAGTCGGCTGTAAAATTGTGATCATTGTCCAACGAATTGAATCGTTATTATATCGACTGTTTATTACATTGGACAAATAGAGTTCTAATTTATTTTTGGAATAAATTAAATAAGTGATCTAAATATTAATGATTAATTTACTAATCGTTTCTGAAAATAACTTTTGTTTCTGGATTTTTCAATTTATAAATGCATTATTAGATAGTATTTTTATAGATTTTTTTATATGCGAAGATAGTAGGTACATAGCCCAGTTGTACATACGTAGATCTTCTCTCTTTTTAGCTTTGGATAATTTGAACCTCTTTTATGGGTAAATAAATAAAAATCACTATCAGGTACTTCATACTAATGATAATGAAATAAAATCTTTAAAAAAACATCCATACCTTAGATTTTTTTATAGGTGTCAAACTAAAGTTCAGTTAGAAGCAAAGTTAACCTAAGGGACTCAGGAATGCCGCGGCGACTTGGGCCAATATTTGCCCAGCGCGGCCGGCGGGTTCTCACGGGCCCGACCCTGCGATCAGTAAGTGTCAATACACTGTTTATTATAACAATTTTACTTTGGAGTAGGTGTTCAGTTACTTATTAACAAGGATACGTTTGGGGTGTTGTGAGGCGCTCATTAGGGCTTTAGAGAAAACTGATCAAAGAGGTAACTGTTTGCTCTAATTATGAAAACTTAGTGACATTTTTTTATAATTAATACAGGCAGAAAGTATGTATATATGTATATGGTTCTATTTAAGACTATAAGAGTTATGGTTGTAGGTACGTATAGTTAAACATTTAATTTTTATTTACCTGTATAGTCAAACTTAATGCAAATGAATTCTCAAGCCCGTAAATATGTAATTTTTTTGCATATTTTAAACATCAACTGCATTCTTCATTTCTATTTGCAAAGTCAGAGACAAAAATATAGTCTGTAATCGTCATTCCTGCGTCAAATTTAAATATAGAACAGCGAGTGTTGGGAGTGAACTCGCGATTCGGGTCAACGCATACTACTCGTACTTGCTTACGCAGGATGCAGTCACACAAAACACAGTTAAAATTGAATAAGAAGCAAAATCTTTGATAATATTTGAAATTACACATTCATTCAAAATAGATATGATAGAATGTTGTTATGTAAAGCTGAATTACCTAGGTACCCAATTACTAAAGAAACTTATGAATATAAAAAAAATCTTAAACTCGAAAATAGAAATAGGTACAAAAAAGGCTTAATGGCCGCAGCTGACCTTGAACTGCATAAGAATTCAACGTAATCAAAATCTTTACTAAAAATATGAACTGAATATTTTCTCTACATTTAGTCATTCTAGGTTATCAAAATTTGAACAAAATATCGATAACTATCACATCTTAACCTACTGATGGTCCATTCCTACAACACGTGAATAAGTTTCAAAAATCAGCCGTTGTATTATGTACGAACGAACATGTTTAAAGTAGAGGTCCTATTTAGTGTGAAATGGATTTTAATGACGGTGTTTACAAGCACAAATATTACAATAAGTTTTTTGTGTAAATGCGTAGACAACCTGAGGCAGAACTGAAATAAACTACGACGTCTGCCCACTGCAGCGGTGCATTAGTTACGCCAGTTGCACGATATCGGCTTATCGATCGATCCACGGTGAAATATTGAATCTGGTTTACTAAGAGATATTTATTGATTTCTCATCTATTCTGAATCTACTATAATTGCTTCCAATAACAAAAACAAGCAGTTTAAACTACAATTTTGATCTAATTGTTCTTTTTTATGAGTCAACCACATTTGTCACAGTTTCACAATTAACAATATAGATTCCAGTCCCAATTAGTAAAAAACTCGGTCAAGGGCCCCCATTTATAAGTAACTCTTAACGGGATTAAAAATAACCATGGAATTTCATACAATACAATATTGTGACAGGATGCTGCAATTGCTGGAATGGCAATGTTTTGGCGCGGAAACATCGTTCGATGGACTGGTCATGAGAACTAGGCCAGTCGGACATGTCAACGACCGCCCAAGGAGGATCGTCTCAATATAGAATATCTGGTTCTACATTCCTGTGAAATATGGTATCGTGATAACTCCTCAATTGAATTTTTCTGATTTTGCGCGAACGTATTCGAGCTTTTATAAACTGTCGGATGCGAGGAGTCCAGATCTAATATAAGTTTCAATAAATGGTTGACGAGTAACAAACTTGACAGATTCTTTATAGATTTAGATTACCGCGAAAGCGTTTAATGTTTTTTAAAGATTTTAAAGAGAGATTAAAGATAAGTGAGTTTTAATTTTTGATTAAGAATAAGAGATGAAAGACGGCAAGAATATAAAAGAACGTACGACGCGTTCAGTATCCGAGATTTAAAGACACAAAATCTAAACGATTGTTACAATAATGCATAAGTAATAAATCATGCGCGGTATGACACCAGAGCCAATTAGCGAATGTTTTGCGGCTACGTAGCGCTCAATAATACAAGACTTGGCCATAAAAGGATCCACTCCATATCGAGGAAATTTAAACTGATTGGATGTAGACATGACTGAACAATGAGGCTCTTCCTGAAACCAAATAATATGGACAGTTTTCTTCGTGTAATTGGGCCCTAACTTGGATATTGTCTATCTGGAGACACTCTGCTTTGGCGCTGAGTATTCCAATAGACTATGTGACACAGTAGCTATAAACCCATAGTCAGAGAACTTCTTCAGATATTTCATTCGCAACGCCTAAAGTTGGCATTTTAACGGCTCAGCATGTCTATACTCTTGAAAGAACACATCAATCACAGTTTAGGAACAAGCATTGTCGCTTACCGAAATCTACCGCAAAGCTTTTCGGTCACGTCTTCTACTTTCCATAACAAAAGCAGGTAGGTACAAGATACACGTCCATGGTGCCATGCTCTTTAATTTATGGAAATGACCGCAAACAAAAACTTGACAAAGGTGTCTACTCGAAATTAAGTAGATGGGTTGTGTATCGTGTTCTCTATTGTTCAGCCATTGTTCTGTTGGTATGGTAATCGTAAATATCATCCCTTGCCACGATGGTGTTCTACTTTTATTGGTGTTTAAACGACTTGAATTATGAATGGGTCTAATTTTATTTCTTAAAATGTTTTTTTATTTGTGTATAGAATAAGACTTGTTTAGTCTGGATCCTTGTTTCACAATGAGCTTTTAGTTACGTTAGGTTATCGAGAAATCCCAGTTTGGTAGACGTCGCTATGCAAAGCGACCGGCTTGCTTTGTCGCCAGATAGCGCTACTAGCCGCTAATTGGACACGATTTATTGCTTTGTACACATGCAGATACTTACTAGTTTCTTTTTTACGATGTTCTATAGTAAGTGTTACTTCAGCTTCTTCTAGAAAGGTTTCCCAATTCATTAGTTTATCGCGCTAATAGTCCATAAAGGTATGTAAAGCTATCGTCTAATGGAAGTTTAGTAAAACTTTTCTTACAAGATTCCATCAGTTTTCCTTTATGCGGTTCGTTGTCGTTATCAGCTTTCTGTTTGTTACGAAAGGCTCGCCCACGTCTGAATTTCGAAAACAGTTCGCTATCGAAAAATAGAAAGTAATAAATATCCAAAGGGCCGCTCATCTATCTGGGTTAAGTATCGGGAAACTACTCGGGTCAATGGGATTCACGATTTGCTTATTTCATCTGAAACTGTTCCTTGACTTCACTTCAGCTGTGTAATCGATCTTTTTGTATTCGATATCCTATTCGGTATTGTGTTTAAAAATATGGAAATTATAGTGTAGAATAACGGCGAGCAATTCAGAAATATATATAATTTCTATCAATGAAAATAACACTATGCATAAACAATACCAAACGTTACAGCATTAATGCACTTTTGATAAAGTTATTTGCATACAATTGCTTTGAAGCATAACTTCTGAGAAATAGCACAAAGCATGCGATGGATCATTTCATGATCTGTAATGACAAAATGCATCTTTCAATGGTTTGGATCAAAATTCATGTTTCTCGATTTGTCTTTTTTTTTTAATCTGTCTTAGGATAATAGTAATTATTAGTTTACGAAATTAACTACGTAGATTTAAAAATGGTTTTCGCAAAGAAGTAAATACAAAAATATTGTTTTCTTCACACCGCTTATTTTTTACTCAAAGTTTCCTGTTTATGTTTACCATTTCCGACATCCCCTTCAAAGCTTCCTTAGAACACAATACTTAAATGTCACCCCCTGGTATTTCGGGAGTCTATGTATAAGCTTCTAAATGTCGATGACACTATGATTCACTGAGCTTTGTTGTCTTGCCAGCGTCTAGACATTGTCAGAATTGTTAAGGTCATCTAACACCAATTTAAAGATCAGATACTCAAAATATAATGCTACAGAAACGTTAAACTTTTATATTTATATCATTAATGTTTTAGCCGTTGGTTTCCCAAATATTGTTAAATAATTAAATAAATATTTAGCGCAGATATTGTCGGCGGGGCTAACGTGGTTGACTGTAACAGCACTAATCAAACAGCGTTGATGATCTCATCATTAATGGCCGCTTTATGTGGATGAGTGAAGATTATGATTCCTGTAATCGTGCTTCGGGATAGTTACTCATATGTTTGAAAGCATCGTAAATTCAAGCAGCTGCCTCGGTAAATAATTCTCTTAGTGGATCTGAGAGATCTGTTTCAAATTATAAAGTGGAATGCAGTTTCTTTATGTTTATAAACTAAATGGCTGGTTTTTACCTTCAATATTTTTATAATTGGCTTGACAATAATCATCATAGATTTATAATCCTTTTCGCTTGAAATTATTATCAATTATCGAAAACGTTTCTTATTGATTAGATTAGACGATTCGATAATATTATAATAATAGGATTGTATTTTGGCTACGGTAATTGAAATAACTATTTTTTTTTCTTTTATAAGGTGGTATTTGATTGGTATTTTAATGCGTTTTAAATTGAAATAAGTGGTTGTAAATTGATTGAACTTTTGAATCGTAAATCTGTCGGCGAAGAGGTAGAGAAGTCGAGGCTGACCTGTGACCGCGGCCTGATTCCCGCACGGGGCAAACGCGCCAGATTACGATGTTCGTGCATCTGGATCACAGATGTTAATCGCAGCCTTCTATAGCCGTCACCGGCAAACCTTTATGCCATATATAAATAGCACTATTTTCCCAGTTGCATCAAAAATATGTCAGTTCCGCGTTTGAATTCCTGCGATATGTTTACCCGTTAGTTATTTTCAGCGCGCAAAGTTGCATTCGATCGTGCGTCTCTCTTCAAATGCGTCCATCAATTCAATCAAAAAACGCATAACACAAATAAATTCAAGTGCTTCATCTCATTTCGTTAATAATGAATCACGATGTGAGAATGGAGGCAATTACCCTCATTATTACTCGCACATGACTCACGGATTCTCATGCAGCATATGGGGTGCTTGCTTAGCACCTCTTTTTATGGTAACGCATTCCATATCAAGACGAATGTTTGAGATTTATTTAGACAATCGAAAAAGACGCAGAATGTATACCTGAATACGTTAACATTAGGTATAGTAAAACCATTCTAAAAATGAACTCCCCTCCACATAACCGTGATGATTTCAACGTGTGAGAGGAAATACAGAAAAACAGAATACACAGAAAAAAAAAATACAGAATTTGGTAGAGGGGCGTTCATTTTAAAAATGGTTTTACTATACTTGACGTAAATTCATCAAGGTATTCTAAAGATTGTACGCAATATAGTGTTTTTGCTCATATCGCATAAATTTGTATAATTTATTCAGATGAAGCTATGTTTTAGTTATCTATTCTATGACTATGTAACAGTCCATAATGGATATTTATTTTATTCCATTTAATAATAGGTACAAATTACGTACTTATTTAGTTTTAAATGTCAAAGTCAGAATAGACATTTGGTTTTAGAATGAGTTCAAATAGAGAAAGAGAGAGGTGAGCCGGAAGTGTGTTGGCATTTCACCATCCGGTAGAAAAAACGGTTCTGTTGCCAGCAATTTAGAGATGGCGGGGGGTTACTTGGGCTTCAGCGGGCGTTGCAGGTGGTGGGACGGAGAATTGTGGCTGAGAGACGCCATTTTTGGTATTACTAAGTGTTGGGAGATGATGAAGAGGATTTCGGTTGAGGCTGGATTCATGAAAAGTCTGGTGAGCAGCGACTTCTTTGTTTCAGTAAGTGGCTCAGTTGTATTCCTACAAATATGGACTCGCGTTCATATTTGTGTTAGAAAGACAGAAGTTGATTAGGTAGGGTGTTTGGTTATGCGTGTAGCCAGGGTCTCATGGAAGCCTGGCTGGAGACATGAAGAAGGGCGGGAGTTGGGGCCCTTCTTATAACCAAAACAAAATATATTTTTTATGAGTCAATTTTCTACCATTCATCATGTCAGCCATTGGACGCTCACTGCTGGACATAGGTCTCCCTTTATGATTTCCATATAATGCTGTTGTACGCGACCTGCATCCACTGCGAGCTAACCACTTTCAGCAGATCATCTGTCCACCATGTTGGCGGACGTCCGACGCTGCACTTGCTGATCCGTGGTCTCCACTCAAGAACTTTATTACTCTTTAAATCACAATCTTTGTTTAACCCGGTTAGACAAAGGGAGATCTTTGCTTGTCTGTGCTGTTGTTGTGTAATTCTAACTAATAAATGTTTTCAGATAATTGAGTTCTTTATGTCTTGTTATATGTACCTAATAATCTCACTAGCATATTGAATATGAGTTCTTCAAACATAGAGTTGGTTCGATTCCGGACTAGATCATTAATATAACTCTCAATGAATCTAAGTAATGTTCTATTGACTGATGAGTATCCTTTATCATTTACAAGATGTTGGTTCGATTCCAGTCTGAGTAACTCATTGGATCTAGGTAAAGTTCTATTGACTTCAGAATGGTAAGCCTTCTTTATCATTTACAAGATGTTGGTTCGACTCCAGTATTACTGAAACATGGAAATGTGCTTTTAATCTAATTTATGATTTCAGGAAGAGTTTTAGTAAGATATTTTATTAGGGATTAGTAATAGGATATTAGGTGAAAGTAAGATATTCTTATATTATTATTAACTTATTTCTCATCATATTTTATAGGTAACTCAAGGTAAATGTTATAGGAAGTAAGCTAGATATGACCGTAGGAATTACTAAGCCAAAATGTTTCAAAAATGCCTAAAAGAATTCTGGGTTTAAACGGTTTCACTTCAAAAAGGGTCCTTATAGTTTCCACTAGATCACATCACGGCCAATCATCAAATCAACAGAAGGAGGTGGATCCAGAGACAGAGAAGGAGTTGGATCCGGAGTATATGTCCATTACATTGGTATTTATATCTTTAGGTATTCGTTGTACATACATGTTTAGGTAAGCCAAATAGGTATGTAAGTATTTAGGTAACCAAAATAGGTAGGTTAGGTATATTTAGCTCGGGGGGGTTTTTACAATTGCTGCCACGTGACCAGGATTTTAATTATCTTATAGACTAGTTTGGCTTACATCGGTCATATCTAAATGTTGACATGGGTATATTGAGTGAATCACAATTTATTAAAACATTTATCAAGTTTATATTGTATATTCACTATTTTAATATGTAGTTATAAAGTCTAAAGTGTCTTTGCATTGAAATATAGATATTAGAACACTCTGTTGAATTTTCAGCTTGGTCCAGCAATTTCATTGGTCTCATAGATTAATTTTGGAGTTGTTTATTGATTCTGTTGGCTTCAGTAATTATTTGTTACAAGTTTCATTTCAGAGTGTTGTATATTTTGTATTATTCAAAAGAATGTTCCTTGTTTGTGATTTTGATATTTTCTGGAACAAAATAGGTATAATATCAGGTTAGGATGATTATTGTCTTAGAATCAAGGTCTAGATTTGGTTAGATAAAACATTCTTTGGGTATTTTGTAATTGTTTCATTTTCATTTAGGTAAGCACTTACATGTTTTATTTTGGATCTCAATAATTTTATCTTTTCAGAAATTAGGCTTTCCACTTAATAGATACTTGAAGAAATTAATTTTATAGCAATTGGTTGGTGTTGTAGAGCTTATAAATTCTCTTTAATTAGATAAATATTTGGTTCCGAACATGCGAACTGCTTCTTCTTAGTTTATGGCTTGTTGACATTCTAATAACTAAATTCACTTTGACATCTGCTGTTTTCACGTCATCTTGACAAGATATTTTTATGGATTTAATTTTGATTAGATTCTGAATTAATAATTTTTATTAATTTATTATAGGAATTTAGATAATTAGGTTAGGGAATTGGTTCCGGAGACGATGGAGGGCGATGAAACATTTTGGCTTTAATTAATTTCTAAATAATATAATAGTAGAGAGTTTTGACATTTCAGTGAGGTGAAATAGTTACTGGTTGTTGTTGATATTTAAATTTATAAAAGGTTATAGGTTTAGTTGAAAAAAACATGGTATTGTGTTATTTGGTTAGTAGCGTCTTAATCAATTCTGTTAGGTTTATCTAGAAATATCTACGAGTTCTCTATTAAAGTTGTTTTAATTGTATAGTGAACGTTGACAAACTTTTACACACAGAAATATGGTTTTCTTCTGGTTATTTTTGAGACAACATCAATTTTAAATAGTTAAATTTCTAGTTAATTACTTTGGCTGATGTTTTATCTAAGGTTTAGTCCTGGAATTGCTAGAAATGTTGTGTATTTACAGGTTACCTACTTGAAATTCTTTTGAATAATCATGTAAGCAATATTAACACAATTAATTTTTATTTGTTTCAGAGTTTATTTTGGGGTTCTTTGCATATTTTGTTACTTACTTTACTTTAAAAATGGGTAATCTTGACTTTATTTTTGATTCTCAATACCTCAGTATTGAGAAAATAATATTTTGATTAGATAACTTCAATTTTATTAAAATTAAAATTTACAACTAATAATATCATTGAAATGTAACATGTTAACTGACAATTAATATGTATAATGTTATACTGTTACACATAATTAATTAATTATTCATAAACAATAAATGGGTATGTACTCCGAGCATCGGTCACTCATTGTTGAACATTATCTTCCTTAATGATCTTATAGTTGGTTGCAGTATTATATTCACTGTGAACGAGCAGTTTTGACAAGATTCCATGTTGTTAGTGGACATTCATCACTTGTGGTATTTACTGGAGAGATTGTTATATTGTTCTAATAGTGTTTATTTCTCATTTCAGCAGTATTAATTGGAGGCTAAAAATGAGTACAGTGATGAAGATGATCAGCTTTGTATATGAAACCAGTTGTTATTTATTTGCTGTACTAAGACTCGAGCACGGGCGGACCGATTTGGCTGGTTTTGGTTTTGAAATCTTCATAGAAGGTCAGAGATGGTTTAAGAGGTAAGAAAATTAAAATTATTATCATTACTTGTTGTAAAATTGTACAGTATCATCTTTCTTGTTGGCGCGAAGAGTGAATACTTCTCATTTTTCATTATAATATGGTATCTTTTTGTTTAAGTTTAGTGACATTTTGTCCTTCACTAGCTTTCACGGTTATAATTTTCTTGAAGTTTTAGCATATTTATCGCATAAAATCAATATAAATAATGTAATTAATTTTCCTATCTAAGCAATTTTTTTGGGTGTGATTATTAATTCTATTGGTTGTTTGAAATTCTATTTAACTTTGTTATAAATTCATTTGATTTAATTTGGGTACTTAGATTCTTTAGAATAAGATAGTTATTTCATTTTTCAAATTACATTTTTCTAAGATATGACATGTGCTGCTTTCTTGCGGACGTCTGAGGAATTTCTGACACAGCTTATCGACATTTTGCAATCGTTGAGTTAGTTCCTAGTGTTGTGGCTAGATGGCGCTGCTGAATTACGGTGGATCAACGCAGGTGTTGAATTGAATAGTTGCCGTATTAGTCCGTAACGTTTTCATAAGATGGCGTAGTTGTGTAAATATTATGTTGTTATGTTTAGGGTCAGTATTGGTTTTTTGTTTTGATTTAGTTTTGATGAATTATTATTGTCTTATACAATTATAATTAAAATAGATAACAGTGATAATTAGAATACATTTAACATTGTGTGTAGTCACTCCGTACAACTGAAACTTAATTCGTTTATTATGGATAATTAGTTATAAGTACTTCTTTGTTAGATTAAATAGGTAACTTTTCTTGATTTTACAATGTAGTCGAACCGGGTGAGATGGAAGTTAATGGTGGATAAAGTCTTCTATCGTAAATCAGGAAAATAAAATGTGTTTGTCTTTTAGCATTTTTGTTAAATTTATGTCAGCAATTTATTTAGTATTTCTGTGGAATTTGAGGTGATGTTTTCAATATAACCTGACTGGTATTTTTAATAATATGTATGTATTTTATTTTCTTGTGTTCATGTTATGTTTATTTAGATGTTTTCTTTTAAATTATTTTCTAAAGGTTTCCAGTTGATCCTGAAAATTAATTTCTTATATTATTTTAATATTATTAGTTTTGTTATGGTTGTAGGTACTTATTTATCTATTTCAACAGAGTTGGTGCAACAGCTGTGGAAATGTATTTGTCTTGTTGCAAAATAGGAATTTTTTTAAAGCTTTGAATAGATAAATGTTGGAATTATTAGATGAGTAGTTTGGAAGTAAGTCACCTGTATAATTCATTATTATTTTTGGTTGTCAGTCATTCAGAGTTCATAGGTAACATCGGTGTTTATTGGTTGGGTGAAATTATTTTCACATCATCGTTTCATGTTTTATGTTTTAGATTTATTCAGCTTTTATATATTTATTTGACAAACTTACATCAATCATTTTATTCTTGAATTACAATTTTGGTATTTCGTGGTTTACATACAATTTTGGTATTAATGGTCGCTGGTTATAAATTTGTGAATAATTGTTTATTGATAAGTTATTTTGTAGTAGATTTTCATTTCTTTTATTTTGGGAATACTTTGGATGGTTATTAGGGTTTTGTTGTCAACTATCAATGTGAAGTTTTTGTAGATATTTCATGACACATTTTACAGGTTTGTTGGTATTTTGTGATTATGATCAGTTAAAGGTTCTAGAGTTGGCATAGTTAGACGTTTTAGTACTAGGGGTCGTAGGTATTTAATTTGATTGTCTTTAGAAAAATTAAATCTAACATACAGGGTGTTAGGAAGGTTTGTTTGAAGAAATAAAAATATGTAGGTGGTGTAGGTATGTAGGCTGGAGTCGTAAAATCGCGGGGTCGCGTACCTAATAAAATTAATGAGTACCTATTAAATTCAAAAATGTTAAAATTTATATCAGACTTAAATCTTGATAAACATTTATTATTGCCTAATTAATTCGAGTTTTACAGTAATTTTTGGATGTGTATAATTTTATATTTTATCTTATTCTTTTCATCTTAAATTTAATAGTTGCATATGCTTATTGTTAGGGTTTAGATTCAACAAAACCAATTCAACTTCGCGATTAATGTTGTTTATAAGGGAAATTATGTCTGCTTTGAAAGGAGGTTCACAAACTCTAATTTATTTCGTCATACGAGCCAAATTTTGATGCAGACATGATATTATTTGTTCAATACGAATTGAGTTGGTTGGTTTTGTCGGTTCTAATATTACATATAAGTATATGTATTTCTGTTAAAAGCTCTGTCATAGATTTACGGGTGTGCTGGTTGAGTTAGTTGATTGAAATTGATGGAAAAGCTGATGTGTGATTTGATGTGATACTGAATGAAGGGTCTTAATTAATTAGCACACTCTAGAATTTGTGACTTTTTGGTGAATGTCAAGCCTTACACACACTTCAATAAAATTTATGAAGAATCATTTTGGAGTTAGGTTAGATTAGATCCTTTCAGATTAAATTGTAATCTGAGATCTAGAATGAATGCAGAAGCAACCTTCATAAATTTTATACTACACATAAAACTTGGACTAAGCACACTGAACATACACATTCTAAATTTGAAATAGGGGGTTTTCTTGGGGGTTTTGGGAAATTCAATCTTTGGTGTTTTGTATGTTACTAGTCACAGCCGGTGCTAGATGAGAGATGCAGGAAATATACTGAAATCTGTGAGATGGAGGACGGTCGTTTTTATCGTTAGGATATATATCAGTCCCACAAACTGATATACCGAAATTCGATTATCTCATCGGTTGTAACGACTAAACATTAATGATTGAATGTAATTAAATGTAAATTTAGTTTATCGTAGTTTGAAATTTCAAATTTAGTCTAAACTCACAACGTAAATTGTGCAAAGAGTTGATGTTCGTCAAAAGAGAGTTATTAACGGAGATAAAGATGGTTTTCATCTTCTTTATCTTTTATTAGTCATGGGGATAGGTATAGATGTATTTTATATGTGTATGTTTATGTATAGTTCTATGTATTTTTATATTATATGTATGTATTAAAGGGATTGTTGGGTAGTAATATTTATTTATGATTATTTATTATGTTATATATATTTGTTTATATTCATAGGAAATCTTTTACTTCGGCTACGTCCTACGTAAAAGATTGGGGTCGATTGTAACAGTCCATAATGGATATTTATTTTATTCCATTTAATAATAGGTACAAATTACGTACTTATTTAGTTTTAAATGTCAAAGTCAGAATAGACATTTGGTTTTAGAATGAGTTCAAATAGAGAAAGAGAGAGGTGAGCCGGAAGTGTGTTGGCATTTCACCATCCGGTAGAAAAAACGGTTCTGTTGCCAGCAATTTAGAGATGGCGGGGGGTTACTTGGGCTTCAGCGGGCGTTGCAGGTGGTGGGACGGAGAATTGTGGCTGAGAGACGCCATTTTTGGTATCACTAAGTGTTGGGAGATGATGAAGAGGATTTCGGTTGAGGCTGGATTCATGAAAAGTCTGGTGAGCAGCGACTTCTTTGTTTCAGTAAGTGGCTCAGTTGTATTCCTACAAATATGGACTCGCGTTCATATTTGTGTTAGAAAGACAGAAGTTGATTAGGTAGGGTGTTTGGTTATGCGTGTAGCCAGGGTATCATGGAAGCCTGGCTGGAGACATGAAGAAGGGCGGGAGTTGGGGCCCTTCTTATAACCAAAACAAAATATATTTTTTATGAGTCAATTTTCTACCATTCATCATGTCAGCCATTGGACGCTCACTGCTGGACATAGGTCTCCCTTTATGATTTCCATATAATGCTGTTGTACGCGACCTGCATCCACTGCGAGCTAACCACTTTCAGCAGATCATCTGTCCACCATGTTGGCGGACGTCCGACGCTGCACTTGCTGATCCGTGGTCTCCACTCAAGAACTTTATTACTCTTTAAATCACAATCTTTGTTTAACCCGGTTAGACAAAGGGAGATCTTTGCTTGTCTGTGCTGTTGTTGTGTAATTCTAACTAATAAATGTTTTCAGATAATTGAGTTCTTTATGTCTTGTTATATGTACCTAATAATCTCACTAGCATATTGAATATGAGTTCTTCAAACATAGAGTTGGTTCGATTCCGGACTAGATCATTAATATAACTCTCAATGAATCTAAGTAATGTTCTATTGACTGATGAGTATCCTTTATCATTTACAAGATGTTGGTTCGATTCCAGTCTGAGTAACTCATTGGATCTAGGTAAAGTTCTATTGACTTCAGAATGGTAAGCCTTCTTTATCATTTACAAGATGTTGGTTCGACTCCAGTATTACTGAAACATGGAAATGTGCTTTTAATCTAATTTATGATTTCAGGAAGAGTTTTAGTAAGATATTTTATTAGGGATTAGTAATAGGATATTAGGTGAAAGTAAGATATTCTTATATTATTATTAACTTATTTCTCATCATATTTTATAGGTAACTCAAGGTAAATGTTATAGGAAGTAAGCTAGATATGACCGTAGGAATTACTAAGCCAAAATGTTTCAAAAATGCCTAAAAGAATTCTGGGTTTAAACGGTTTCACTTCAAAAAGGGTCCTTATAGTTTCCACTAGATCACATCACGGCCAATCATCAAATCAACAGAAGGAGGTGGATCCAGAGACAGAGAAGGAGTTGGATCCGGAGTATATGTCCATTACATTGGTATTTATATCTTTAGGTATTCGTTGTACATACATGTTTAGGTAAGCCAAATAGGTATGTAAGTATTTAGGTAACCAAAATAGGTAGGTTAGGTATATTTAGCTCGGGGGGGTTTTTACAACTACCATTGTTCACTCGCCCGGATATGTATAAAGACGACCGGACAAACACACGGGTCTAATCACAACAGTATACACTGCTTTTGTTTATTTCGTTGGGAACACAGAAAATATCTCCAAACCAAAGTGGGTGGTCGATAGTACAGTTTTGGATAATCTCATTCCATTGATGTTAGCATTTAACTATGCAGATGTATGGGAGAGAAATGTACCGTGAAATTACTTGGACACTCAATTAGTAGCATGAAATTAATTTCTAAATCAATTTGATAATATTTTATACCGGAATAGTAGATGCAACCAGTATAGGTAATATCAAATACAGTTATCGTAAGAGATTAGTATTCGCGAAGCACAAGAAACTTATTTTCTTACGAATCTTAACATAAAAATTACATGATGATGGTATGGTATGGATTAGTTGGTTTATAATAATTAAATCTCAGTTTATTTTAAGATATAGTAACCAACTCAAAATCATTAATCTCTGGACCGGAAACACTTGAACTAGTAGCAGAGCACTTGCACGCTGCACTTGAGATTAGACTAACACCTCAAATAGTTCTAATCTAAGAGCTTTTAAGTTATTTGATCTGGCCACTTGAAACATCAAGTAGCCGCAGTCATGGAAGATAAGTAACCAGAGGTACAGCACCAGAGCTCGGAGGCACGAGCGGTTAATTCTATTAACGTTTTATGGCTTCAATTGCTTTCATCCACAGATCTGTTTTTATCCTTAGTTTAACAGGAATGTAGTGTTTCACTCCATCTTATTATGCAGATTTCTGTGGGTTCAACACTTTACACGGATCAATATATTTCAAGTCAGGGTGCACTAAATCCTAGACGCTGAAATTTACGACATAGTAAGTTGTATTTATAACTCTCACCATAAATTGTCGAACGCAATCCGTTTTCAGTAAACGCTCTTCAGTATTATTTACGATAGGGATTTACGAGAGGCAGGTATGTTAACTATCCAGTAACGTTATTTTATATATCTTCGTAATGCTATCTAGGGGTTTTTATGCAAAAGCATGTTTAAAAAGCTCTAAAGTTGCATACTTACATCTTTTAGCAGAACTTTATGTACCTATTCCATGTGGTTCATATGTATGCCAACACTATCAAAATCAAGATTACTTCAGTTAGAGAATAGAAATTACCTTAAAATGCGTTTTCTTAAAATTGTTCTTTCAAATAACTACTCTCGCAGCCTCGCCTCAGCCGGTCTAAATAACAAGAAGTCGTAAAAGGCCCAGGACGTTTATGAGTTCGTTCTCGCCGATCTCAGTCACGCCCGATTGCATGGAATATCAATAAGGACCTTATAAGAAACCCATTGACGGATAAAATCGCTCACATTCAACTTATGGCTGTTCAATAGAATTAAAGCCAAGGAAATAGTTGGCTAAGGTTTCATCGTTAGACAGAAAACAGTAATCTATTTCTAATGGCCTCTACACACCAAAGCCGGCGGCCCGCCGGCACAGCCCGGCGGCCTAACCCGCCGGCCTTATTTTGTACTAAATAAAGCCGGCGGCCTACAAAATAAGGCCGGCGGGTTAGGCCGCCGGGCTGTGCCGGCGGGCGGTGTGTAGAGCGCTTAACAAAGCACGACTATATAAATCGATGTTTATCTGAATCACTTTAAACGCCCATAAAATAACACCTACTATTCCCAACTCTCTCCATTGACTGATGAAATAGAAATGTAATTGAAAAGTAAATGATTTCTCGTAGTAAATTACATATATAATATCTACGTACCGAGTTCATCATTTAAACCCAAGAGACAAGAGAAAAGCCAACTCAGCATCATACGATGCTGTGACATTGTTCGCAGCGGGTACCTACTCATCTACATATCCCATTACGTTTGAGTAAGCTAGCCGACTGGAAACATGGCGCCGATGATGCAGCAAAATATGAGTTGAGTTGTACAAGCTTTACATGATATTAAACTATTTCAATCGAATGTTTTTTTACTTAACCTGCGGAAAACTTCTTAAAGAAGTAATCTATGAGTTTTCCCGATAAGGCGATGTGGTCGCTCAGCGACAAAGCCTTGTTCTTGTAATTAAAAAAAAATTATGAGTAGTTATTAAACTAGTTTTGTGAAAACTGTAACTGAAAGTGTTTTTAGGCTAAAGTAAAGTTATTCTGGAAAAAAACGACCACGCTTCTGTCTCGCAGAGTAAGCTGGTTGAAGTTTTTCTGTGACAATGTTGTCGTGGAGCTTATCTTCTAGATAATTATCCAGTTTATCAGCCTAAGGGATACAGGACATTTTCTAATGCTCTATTTGACCCTAGGCAGTGCATTTTACTAGCACATAAACATGTAGAAATGATCGCCTACGCACATTCTCTATGTAATGTCTCTGGCTCTCGCGCTCATACCTTTGACACGTGTTGAAATCTCGAACTTACCTGTAAAACAAACGATCAATTTATTACGAAGTTCAAATATCATGTGTGTTTGTTTTGACACGAAAACCCACATAAATACTAGTTTGTAACATAATATTATTGAACATGCTAGGTACTTTTATATTAACATCAAATCATTGTAAACTTTAATTTGATCAAATTTGCACTAGTTATTTTGTCTTCTTTATTATGTCTTCTTTATTCAAAATAAATTCATGTGTTATATTTACATTGCTACTCACAAAATTAAGCAACATAACGCTCTAAGTAATTTGTCTAATGATCTGTATACAACAGTAATTGAATTAGGCCTCTATTGAAAGTAGAGTTCGTTACAGTCAGTGCCTTGTTATCACATTACGCACCTATGTTCATAGAATCAAAGAATACGCCTGTTTCCGATTTTTCTAATTCTAATATCAACAAAGAAGATCCCGTTCTTAAAAGACAGACGAAGCCTATAAATGAAATTATTATAAGCATGCATAGCGTAGGCAATTTAAAGATCGATATCTTGAATATCATAATAAATTACCTTATTATTGTGTCGTAAAAACCTATAAAGTATACATTTTATCCCAAAATAATTTTATAACCAGTCCTCGGTATTTCAGTTTAGTTTGAAGAACATTTGTGGGTGTACGCACCTCGCTATTAGCCCTTCTATTTAATCTAAAGTGTTTTGCCGCATATCAAACCTATTAATTACATAAATAACCAACGCCTACGAGTATAACTAACGTTATAGCTCCACAAATATAATTATAATAATTGATTTAAATTTAATAATAATAGCTAGAGATTGGGAGATTCAATCTTGTGTGTATACTGCGTAATTGTAGCAATCATGTCTACACATACACCCATGCATTCATGTTATGGTTCATACATTTTTTTTGTTGAGATTCTGAACTATGAACACGTACTATTTTGAACAAAACTAATATCTAACCTATAATTATTTCGTATAATGTTTAAATAACGTAGACCAGGTAGTTAATTTAACATCTTAATTTCATTATCTATTGTCTTCTATGTCAATAGAGAAAACTTCATAAAAGCATTCTTCTCCATAATTACCACACGTTTGTACTTCAACTATTGTTAATAAACAAGATACCGAACAGCCTCTGGTTTCCATCATAGAAACAGATCATGTATCAAATTACAGTAGCGTCATAGTTTGCCCTCAAAACCCAGTCTCGCCTATAACATCCGCCGTCGGATTACAGTTTTTTTTACTTGAACACCCATCGCTTTATGAGAACTCCGTAATAAGGCAGGCGGGATGAAAGACACCGTTTATGACCCTCGTGTAGTGTTACCAGGATAAACATTTGTTGAGAATAAGTTAATTTAAATATTTACCCATTATTAAAATTATATGAGTGGGTTAGTATTATGTACTCGTGTGAGTATAAAAATTTATTACTTAATATTTAATTGATACAAGTCAAATATATCGATATTGCAGAAGTTTTTTTGTTAACTATTGTGATTTCACATTTCTGCCCAATTTGTAGTAGGTATGCAAGGTATTTTACATGTTTACACTGTCGACTATTATACAATGTTTAAACTTTCCTATTCTGAAGTATATTCTAAGCGGATTTATTTATAAACTTTCGAAGAAACTTACCATTGCTTGTATCCATATTTCAATTTGCGCTTTACACATACAGTAGTACTCTACTTTTACTACAGAGCCAAATCAATAAACAAATCTTCTCAAATAGAGATGTTTTTCATGACGTCAGAGGCCAATGAACCTCAAGTGGTTCAAAAACTTATGAGTGGATTGTGGATTTCGCAGTCAAAACAAACCGAAATCTTCAAAGTAAAATGGACCAAATAGACAGAGCGGAAACGTTGTTTTCCCATCGCTAGAAATGTTAAGGAACATTTTCCTGTTTCATAACTAAGTTCATTATTTAGACTTGGCAAGTTTATCTGCATCTTGGTTATTGTGCGTTGGGATGTTTTGTAATGGATTCATTCATCTCGGTGATGTATCGCCCACCACCGCACACTCATTTAGTAGCCTGTCAAAGTAAGGAACTCGTGCGGTACACTAATCGTATCATAACTCAAACGTAATGTAGAAGTAGATTCAATTTTAAAACTTTACTAGCTATTGTGGTTCCGAAAGATTTATAAAGTTTTACGTTACATATGAATTTTCATGATTTCTACAACTGTACAGAGCTTGAAAATTTACATCTTCATTAATAGATATAAGTAGGTAAATTATAATATATCTATGTATAATATTTCATAAATTTGTAAATTTAGTAGGGTAAAACATGCAAAATACTCTCATGAGTCAGTAAGACGCATGTCCATAACAGATGCAGTCCTGCAAGGCTTGGCATGTTCTGCGAATCAAAACAAATTACTCAATTACTTACGTTACACAGGGTGTTACGCTTGGCTGCGTGTTTTTACATGATTATACTACTTACAAACCAGTTATATTTGTAACAAATTAAACATTGCCATAACTACAAATTTGAAAACATCATCGGTGCAGCTCTTGCTTACATCATAGAAGTACGAGTAACTCATCGTAATAACAAAATATATAAAACATGACGTATGGACAAGTTTGGAAAATATTAAGATCAACATCTATTCAAACTGATCTATTTCAATCAATTACTAATTTATCTAACGTACTGTATGTACCCTTATAACCCTTGTTTGGCCAAAGACCTTATCAATAAACCAAAAATAAATCAATTGAATTAACCAATCTGATGTTCAATTGACTCCTAAATAGAATCGTAATGTACTATTGTTATTCAGAGATGAATGCATGCGGCGATCCTATCGTTACGATCAGATTGCTAACTTTAAGGTTTATGTGCTCTATGCTCTTTGAATCGACAATACATCCTGTTATCGGTGCCTTTATAGGTAAAAGTAGGCCGATCTATTTATATATCCGCTGTGCAGATAAGCCTTACAAGGTACATACATAAAAATAAATTTAAATAACAAAAATTACAGGTTAATTACAATTCAATTACACGTTTTGTACGTTTTGTTTTAAGGTAATAAAGCATGATCAGGATTTTAAAATTGAATTTTATTGAGAACATGATATTATCGGTAAACATCGATAATTGTGGTGACCACACAAGTGGAATAATTTCGTCTGGGCGGGCTCACAGTGCCTGAGGTCTCCGCCTAGCCGCGCCCAGCCTTACGAAGCGACGTTCTTAACTGTACTTTCGAAATTAACTTATAAAAACCCAGCCCGGAAGCAAGTAAAAGAAGAACAAAAAACGGCTATCGATCAAGCGAAATTCAAATCGCGCTAACGAACAAAAAATAAACAAGCCATCACTATCACCACATACCACAGCCTCCTCACATCCTTAATCACCATAATCGACCACCCATTTTCCCAATTTCACAGCTATTTGAAAAGCACACGCGTTTTGTGCCTATTGTGCATAATGCGTTCAGGCGGCTGCACCGTTCAGTTCATTTCGTGGATCGCTGAGTTCAATAATTACTCGTAGCTAACTATCAATGGGCCCTTTCGGTACTAACTAGGAGTGACACTGTGCTCTCCACACCTCAGGGCTTCATGGTATTGTAACTTGTCAAATTGGTGCGTGAATGCATAATTTGGGCAACGTTTTACTCAATCGGATGTCACGGAGCTGATAGGAAGTGATTCATCGATTGTAGTTTATTCAAATCTCTTTTGTAAGTTTATATAGGTGTACAGGTTGAAGGAATCTATGGAAATAAATATAAAAAAACACAATAATATGGCAAAATTTCGTCGGTTATTATGCTAGATTTTGTCGGCTGAGCAAATTTAGATTAGATTCTTAAACATATTTCAAATAGGCTATTTTAGCTCCATAATACTATTTGTTCCAGAGATTTAAATCCTAAAGTATTTTAAATCTAGAGACAGATCAAAATAACTATGAACTGAACATTATATGTACCTATAGGCTAAATATCATTTAACAGTTTTATAAAAAGGCCCCGTCTTGCCGGTTCCATTGAATTAATTACACTCTTCTATGATAGCAGAATGGAAATGTTTTGTGTATAACGTGTATGTAAGTATTAATTAGCATTTGTTGTGGGCGTATGAAAGTCGGCTTATGTGTGGGACACGTCTTTAATTAAATTAAAGTTGTTATTGTTCTAGAGAATATTTTTATCCAAATATGTGATAATGTGACGTAAGAATTTAATATCAACGTCGTCGTAACCATCGTCTTCGACTAGTTAATGTTTCAAAAAACTATGAGACAGTGAATGATTTGAGTTTAGTGTATGACGAAAAATTAAATTGTTATTTTGTAAAGCAAAGTAAAAGCTCATTACTTACAAATTATACATTAGGTACATAACAAATAAATGTTTTGATTTGATTTGATTTGATTTGAACAGAAAAGTAAGAGAAGGTATTAGAGTGCTAATGGTTATATGCCACTTTTTAATATCCGGACATGACTAATGCCAACTTGACATACTAATACTATAGGCAAATAAAAAATAAGTATATACTTACTTATGCTATTACTGATGTAGGTTAAAAAAATCAAAGAAATAATGACAGGTGGTCGATATTTTATGCTACTATTTTTAGCACTTACGTTAATGTTAGAAAGCTTAACATTTGTTAAACATCAGAGAGTCAATAAAAAGCCACCAATAATAGAGAATTCATGAACTCTACTGAAAAAAAATATTTATTTACCTAACAAGAAATCTAATCATAGGAAAACAATAAGAAGATCAATCGAGAGACGTGCACTGGATCATTCGAGGCTCATAAAAAAATCCTTCTTAATAAAATGACCTTGTAACATGCGGAAATTAAAGCCTGTTAAAATTTGCGTTCGTAGGTTAGGTAGGCAGTTTAATTTTGGAACATGTCATAAATCAGAGCACTCCTTTCGCATGTGGTCACGCTGTCCACGCCCAGCCGCCGTACCACAAACTACAGCTAACTAAAGGGTAACACGCGATAGAAACACTTTCAGCCCAGCATCGCTCATTTTGGAGGCAAATATATACTTAGATATTTTGAATGAACGAATTAATTTTAATAATGTAGCATAATTATTGTTAATCTACTCGTACTTCAAAACGGGTCATTATAGATTGTTTCATTTTGATAAGCAAGAATGAGCAAAAACATAAATAAATAACACGTTTTAAATTTTGGTACGCGTTGGTAATGAATGTCAAAAAAAGTAATAATTAAAAACTTTTTAATTATCCAAATTTTATCATTTGAGCAGTTGACACATTTTCATTTCCTACAACATTAGATATTATTTTAATATAAATTATATTATAGCGTTGGTTTATTCATGAAAAAACATAAAGGTCAACTTTAAAATCTTAGAAATGAATAAGTAGATGAAAACTCATCATGTTATGTAGAAATATAATTAAAAGGAGAATGTTTCTGTTTAGGTGTAAAATGGCCGTAAAACGCTGTCTTGGTGACCTTCGTGAAAGTGGAGTTAGATGCCTGTGGCGTATTAAGCAATTTCGTAATTACATGCGATGTAGACTATAAATTATAATTTATACACTGGTATAAATAGATAATATTCTCCAGATCTACTTGTACCTAATACACGATCCCATGCCGTAGTGTAATATTACATTGCGTGATAACAAAGAAATTTGAATTTGAAAGTGATTACAGTTATTGAATAGGTACTCTGCTTCCAGCCACAGCCATTTTGGGCTAGGATATTTTAGGCATTAATTCACCACGCTGGAAAAGTGATAGTTAGTGTTAGTTAGTGAATGGCACATGCTCTTCTTTAAAGTTCGTGCCAGTTTCCTCACGATGTTAAATTTTCTTCACCTTAGCATGTGTTTGATTGAGCACGCGCGACTCTAATCGAACCCCAGTGCGTTAGATATTAAAATTTCTCGTATTGCTCAAGTCTACAAGACGTGTTAACCTAAGTACATCTGCATTGGGGTAAAAGTTGCCTTGCATGTCAATGTAACCTTGCATATGAGTCGGGCATACAAACACGTTAATTATTAGAATTGATAATGTTACCTAATTTTGATGAATAGCACTCCATATTCTATGTCAAATATAAAAAATACTATAGTATGGCCACTTTATTAGTGCGTTTAGGACACATGTCAGTTTGACACGTTAGTGATGGGCACAACATAATGAGTTCGTAACCGTTCCTCCAAAATAAACCGCCGTGTTATTTTTAAGATTATTTTCGTTTTAAATTGGCGGAATCATTTAATATTTATATTTTAGTAATTTAAGTGGAAACCGACTGTTTTAGCGTCACAAAATGACGTCCCATAACGCCATTTGGGTTTATTATTTTAAACCTAAATATAAAAATGCTACTTTCTTTCGCGCAATCGGTTTGGTCGTAGTTTTATTTTTATATCTAATAAAATTTTATAGTCCATTATTTTCAATTTCTTAAACGTATTATTTTTTAAAAATAACTGTAACAGATAACGATACTGTTGCTGCATGTTATTTTTAGCACAGCACTACCTACAAATATAAAGCACTGACATAACCTTGTAATAGCGCAATATAGATTTAGAAAAATATTGTTTACCAAGTTATTTTACACTCAGTTTGGCACAAAATTATTAGATTCATTGATTATTGATATAATAATGTAGATTTAATGCTCATCAATTGTTAAAACGGTAAACAAACAGCAAAAATATTTTAATCGTAACTGCAACGCCATTACAAAGTTACATTGTCAGTTCAATCGCGATGTGTCAGGAACGCACTGTTATAGCGGCGGAACCATAGTGAAAGAATTACTTCGATACATCAATTAGTTTCCGATTTATAAGTAAAACAAGTTGTAACCGTACGACGCGAGCCGCCGGTTACGGTGTGACGTCATAGTGCAGCACGATCAGTCTGGTTCACTCAGTCCGCTTGCATTCGCTTGTTATTGTGACGTAACTATAATAGTTAGAAATATGCTGTCGCGACATTTTTTGTAGATATTAATGTGTTCTACAAAATTGTAGTACATTGTATATTTCTAAAATGAATACTTTTCGCAGCGCATGCGATATAAGATTTTTTTTTTACATCTTGGGTGACATATTTGGGTTTTCCGTGCGGATCCCTACTTTTTTTGAAAATCTTATACAGCTTATAACCTTCCTCGATAAATGGACTATCCAACACTGAAAGAATTTTTGAAATCGGACCAGCGGTTTCTGAGATTAGCGCGTTCAAACAAACAATGAAACTCGTCAGCTTTATAATATTAGTATAGATAATATAGATAAGTATAAGTATAGAAGCGCATAAACAAGTTATAAATCAAAATAAACGGCCTCACGCATATTGTAAGTAAAATAAATACAAATAAAAGTGGCCAAGTGCGAGTCGGACTCGCCCATGCAGGCTTCCGCAGCAATTGTTTATATGAAATAGTTTATGACGTACTATAAAAAAACTACTTCATAGATTTCGTTCAAACCAATTTTCGTTGTTAGTTTTTATGGTTATGTACAATATATATTTTTCTAGATTTATCATCTTCTTATTTTAGAAACTAGAGGGGGGGGGGGACACTATGTTTTGCACTTTGGAAGAGTCTCACGTGTAAACTATTGAGTTTAAAATTAAATGGTTTTAGAAATATTGTTATGATTTTTAAAGACCTATTCATAGATAACCCGTCGTATAGGTCCGATTAAAAAAAAGTTTTTAAGTTTCAGTCCTATGTATGGGTACCCCCAAATGTAATTTTTTTTTCAATTTTTGGCCACTTTTATTTGTACTTATTTTACTTACAATATGCGTGAGGCCATTTATTTTGATTTAAAACTTGTTTATGCGCTTCTATACTTATACCTATCTATACTATCTATACTAATATTATAAAGCTGACGAGTTTCTTTTTTTGTTTGAACGCGCTAATCTCAGAAACCGCTGGTCCGATTTCAAAAATTCTTTCAGTGTTGGATAGTCCATTTATCGAGGAAGGTTATAAGCTATATTAGATTTTCAAAAAAAGTAGAGATCCGCACGGAAAACCCAAATATGTCACCCAAGATGTAAAAAAAAATCTTATATCGCATGCGCTGCGAAAAGTATTCATTTTAGAAATATACAATGTACTACAATTTTGTAGAACACATTAATATCTACAAAAAATGTCGCGACAGCATATTTCTAACTATTATAGTTACGTCACAATAACAAGCGAATGCAAGCGGACTGAGTGAAACAGACTGATCGTGCTGCACTATGACGTCACAAGCGCTCATGTGACTGTTAGCGAGACTCGATATTTTTCGAAACTTTGAATGCCTATAAAATCAAAACTACTAGGTACTTTTTAACTAAACAAAAACTAGTGTATTTGTATACACGCAGGCTTTACTGATACAACATTTCAAGCGATTTGGCATACCTAGTAACATTACTTATTAGCTGGGTGAGCTCGGTCACATTAGCACGGTCAGTGTGTAATCCAGTAATTACCTACTGACCTGTTTAGGAAGGGCCTAATTTATAATTTAAATAGCTTCAATTGAAACTTCTAGAACTTTCTAGGATTTGCTTCGCACTGGCTTTCGTCATAAATTTTCTCTTAAAGAAAAAAGTCAATATTTTTTCAATGTCAGCTTCTGTAGCTTAAATGTTTATTTCTGGATACGTCTGAGTTGGATAATAAAATTAAACAATGTCAGCAACATTTAATCCATGCTTTAAGTACAATATTCGATAAAATAATAAATCTTCGACCAGTGAATCACCGTGTATTACTTATAATCCAATTATCACGAAGTAAGTCTTTACAATTTTTAAAGTTATGATCTCAGAGAAAAAGTGTTACCATATTTGGTAGCGATTGTGGTGTGATTGAGCGGCCATGCAAATTCTCTGGCAGAGAGATTGATATGCAGATTGTATATCCGTGTTGATAGGAGCAGGCGAGGCAAAGCTGCAAGGCTGCAAGAATGTCGTTGGAAACTTGAAAACTACTGCCATCTACATTATACAAACTGTGACTAAGCACAAAACGCCTACTGCATAATTTCAAAGTGAACAATATTTAATAACTACAGATCCTGTAGAAATTGTAACAAAACAAGTAAATTTCAATGCGAAAAAAAAATGGAAAACTAATATGAAAAAGAAGAGAAGAGAAACCGCAACTCCTCCAGCTTTTCTGGTTTGAAATACCAGAAAAGCATGTATGATCGATGTATTTCATCGTCAAATTTATTAAAATAATATTTATCAATCTTTTTATAAGATAAAACACTCAGACCACACCATATCGAAGGCAAGTTTATCGTAAAGTCATAAATAGAAAGTACCAATTCCCTATCAATCTCTTGAATTTTGACGACGATTTCGTATAGTATTTTATACAAATTATCAGTGACACTGCATACCAACACATTCTAAATAATAGATTGTTTGGATAAGAGCATTTTTGACGTTTATCGCGAATATCTATTAGTTCCATGGTAGCCGTGTCGGATATCGCCTTGTGAATGTTAATTGAATTCGGCGATTTGGATGGCATTATACACCTTTTACACGATTAGATTGGTATCACAAATTATTCTATTTGGTACGTTGACTCGGGCTTTTTATGATTAAAGACATAGTCTTCATGATAAACTTAATTTTTCTTTACGTATTAATGTTCGTATTATTTAATCAATTTTGTTAACATTCTTATTTTTTGGTGTGAATTATCTGTGGTCTTTAATACTACCACGGCTTGAATAATAGAGTTTGAACAGCTAAAAGAAAAAGCAGTAAAATATATCGCTTAGGATCTATATCCGGTTGTAAAAACTGTAATAAAATTACAGTAACCAAGCTTCATACTAAAACATACAAAAGGTGTCATATTTTATAGCGGCTTATGGAGCTTAGTTTGTAGACAGATAATTTTTATTTTCAGCGAACCTTATAGTGAACAGCTGTGGAGAATACGTCAAGAGATGTTGTAGTATTTCTTTTAAGTGATAGTTTTATTTAATATTTCAGTTGATATTTTGAAATCAAGTGCTTGAAGTGAGTACTTTTAAAGAAATATACTTATATGGTTTATTTTTGCAAAAAATTTGTAGCCCTATACATTATCTAGTAGCGACAGCGTGGCTTGTACTTTTTTTCATTATCTATATAGGTACATAATATTAGGTATAGTTAATATTATTAATAGTAGCCTTTAGCATTCCTCGATAAATGGACTATCCATTCAAAACTGAAAGAAATTTTCAAATGGACTAGCACCGGTTCCTCAGTTCAAACAACAAAAAAAAAAGTAAGTATAGATTGTCCCATGTACTGAGATAAGTTTTACAAGTTTGATTCTGACTTGTGTTGCAGTGAATTTATATCCAGCCCTCAATATCGATCGGTATTTCAATATTATGTTTATCGTCTACATAAAATACACAGGGGACTTAGCCGTTTGTGATTAAGTATCAATAAAATAGTTACAGTAAACACAAACACATAAAATTAAGGGGTGATAAAGAAAGTTTCTTAAGATAAGCAAGTAAAGATTCTTATAATAAATGTTTTCCATTTTAAAATCAGAATCTCTAATTTCAAATATTTCATCGAGACAGCTGAGAACCAACACACAAAACAAAAGAATTCAAAATTAATTAAAACAATAGGTTCGTACCTAGGTTATGGCAATAGAACACGCAATCAAATTCAAAATTTGAATCAAACACAATCAAAACAATAAATACGCCCCTACACTTGTATTCAAATTTCGAATAGAAGCCTTTCCTTTATTTTATTTTTCCATCACCTTTTGTTTTAAAACCATTTGTATTATCTCCTATCGCAGTGAAAACAAGTCTTTGTTATTTTGTAGCACTATTATGACAATACCTACGGCAAAAATCATGAGGTAGGTATATTAGTGTTAAGGAATATCCTGTTGTTAAATTATATTTCCAGCGATCGGTGATATTTCATTTTGTGTTTTAGATAAAATTAAAACGTTGTTGTAATCATTATTGCTAAAAAAACACATTTTGGTTTTATTAAAAAAAACACGTGTTTTCAAAGTGCACATTTGTTAAGAAGAAAAATCCAGAGGTTCACGGCGGGGTTAACCACGACCTTCGGAATGAAAGTCAAGTGTGTTCCCACTTAGCCCAACACGGTCTTTTTTGACTATTTTCACGGACTATTTTGGATAATTAGAAGTATTTTAAAGTCAGTTTATTTTCCTTAGTAACTTTCACGTGAGTTTTCATAGTTTAATAAAAAGAAAATTGAAATACTCAAGAGCTATTATCATGAAACGTAGATAGTGAATTCTTTACATGTGGCAAATAACCATTCTATCGCTTAGTGAATCAACGAAGAATGTTAGCCACCATTGAACACATGTTTCTATGTATACATGTGATGTGATATACTGTCTGGTTCCCTGAACGATTCGTCTGAACTCGTGAGAGTATAATTTAGCATGTAGCTGTGAGCGAGACGCATATGCAACCTATTCCGTTACAATGATAGGAGTTCTGCGTAACAATCTGTGTTGTTCCACGAAACGAAGGCCCTCTTCGTAAATAACAGAGTAGGTACTTTCGTAAAGCATACAACATATTTAGATACAAAGATAGACATAACGACTCACTTTTCATTGAAGATGATGAAATAAAAACTGTTAGAATCGTAGAATCAAAATGAACCTAAAGCTTTAATGTTAATCAAAATGTTAGCATGGCTTGTAAAGTATCATTATTAATAGCTTAATTAATGTTAGCAGACAAAGACAAAGGCGGAAGCTAGCAAAATACATTATGTATTTCTATGCTAATCAAAGAAAAGAACCATCCAACTATGAGTTGTAGCTCGGATTATGAATGAAATCCGCCTACAGACAGAATACTAGTTTGTTTTGTATAATCGCTGTTTGTGTTTAGATAATGGGCAGGGCAGCTTTCGTTTGTATCTAGGGCAGAATAACACGAGTGCGTACCGACTGCTAGTAATCTGTGGCTAAGTGAAATTAAACACAGCGAAGTGACGCGCGGAAATGCAAAGCGATACGATACGATAAAATGACTAGCAGGGCTACCGCTTCCGGATTACGGAGTAGATTCCATACTATACACGAAAAAGGTTTAATGCACTTTGCTTCCTACCAGCCAGTAATCCATTTTACGTATGTAGGTAGTTCCTTTTTTGAAATGAGGTTTTCGAAATTGAAGGTTGCAAGCTGTATTTAACACTGTAAACTAATTCTAAATTCTAAAATTTAGAACTTAGAATTTTACATTAGGTATATTGACCCTGTATAAGTAAGACTGAAATTAAAAAAGTATCAAGTTCTTAAAACTATAAACGTTCAAATGTATAAAAACAACAGCAGTATTAACGTTTTGTAATTTATTTATTTATTTATTGACTATTCCTGCACATTCACAAATATGGTAGCCTTACAAAATTTCGCGACTCCTCCTCGCAAAATATCACATCAGCCCTAGCGAAATATCGCGCGTGATAGAAAGTATGTGTAGTGCAAATTAGTGAGGTTGTCTGGGACCGTTCCTATAATTGTTTACATGCTGTTCGACCGCTCGTAGCCTTCTCAGATTTCAAATGATAACGGTATCTAGGAAACGGCGAGAACTTCTTATAAACTTACCCACAGCTTTTGTTAGTGTAAAATAACTTTATGAATATTAGTTTGAGATTGATATGACCATAATCTAGCAAACTACGATTCAAGATTTTTTTTTTAATCGTAATAAAACAAGTAACATTTTTTTTCAGTTGAAAATATTGAAACATTCAATCAAATCTAATAGGTAGAATCTATCTTCCAAAAACATTTCAACTTAAAATGGATAGTGATAGGTATAAGTGCTAATCGTATATGATGAAAGGCCAAGCATGTTTCATGTTTCAATGAACTCCGCAATATTACGACGGTTTAGCATTTTATATTAGAATTCGTTGGTGTGGGCACTGAACCAAGCACAGAACAACGTTGATAATGATAAGTGACATCACAGTTTAACACATGAATTAATTTAAAATTAATTATCATTATTTAAAAATCAATAATAAAATGAATAGCTGTTCATAAGTATCGCTTAAAATCGAGAACAGCTGAACCGATTAAGTTAATTTTGGTCTAGAATAGTATAGTAATTTGTAGCAGTCCATGGAAGGTGGAAAAGGTGAGAAAACTATAGAAAGCGTGTAAAGCTGCAAGCGGGATAATTAGTATTAAATAAAAACTTTATTATGTCTAGATTATTTTTTATAACTTAGGTACTTTTAATATGAAGTTTCAACCTTGTTTATTAATCGTTTAACTGCGGAAACCTGTTTAGTTCAATGTACAACCTCTTCGTATTTTTCTCTATTCCTCAAGTGCAAAGTTACATCAAAACTCTCGCAGTAAGTGCTAAAGCATCTTAAGCAATGTCGATTGAGGGATAAACAAACTCGGAATGGGCCAAGAAAAACGTTGCACAGTCGAATCTTGCGAAAGTCGGATGACTGACCGCGATACCTGTTTTATAAGTTTTGATAACGTTCATTGAAGAATATAAAATTATATTTAACACAGTAACGGATTCGCGTCTAATCTTTGATCAATGCAATTTCACTGTAAGGCAAGTATTTTTACAGCTTCCAAGATCTTTTAATTATATTGTACCTACTGAAATATGCGTGGTAGGTCAACAAAATTGTGTAAAGTTATTGTTGATAGCGTTGTATTTTTGTTTACGATACAATTACTAAATTAGAAAATCGTTTTCAAAATGGTTCTGTAAGTTCAATCTGACGAGCTTATTTCGGTTTATCGAAATTAAAAGTTAACCCTATATATGTCTGTGACAAAACAATCTAACTTTTTATGTTATTATCGAATTAATTGTATCTGAAGAGATAACTGTGTAAACGTGTACCTAATTTTTTGTTTTTATTTAATTCTCTGTATTTTTCTGGAGTTGACATCCTATCTAAAACTTTGCATCGCGTGATCATTACACATTATACACCAAGCAACAATAAACATAACATTAATCAAGCCAGCGTTCAGACGACCGTAGCATACTGGTATTTCCGGTACCAGATCTCTTTACAGCCGTTACTATTAACGTTCCGATTAGCAAAGTTCGCGGAACTGCTCACATTCAGGGGATTTCCTGTACTCTGGACAGATTATAGGCAAAAAATAGCATACCTGTTTAATTGGTAGAATGTAAACCGCAACGTAGATTCCATTGTGTTTATAGTTAGTTAGTTGTAATTTTCTATATTGTTATTTGATTTATATATAAGTTCATAATAATTGTAGTCCGAATCACTGGGTAATCACTAAAATGGTAACCTCTCACTGGGTTCCAAGAAATAGACTTTGCCTAGTGTGGAGTCCGCTGATAAATCTGTTGTTATTGTATATTTTTACTGAAAATGTTATTTTTTTCTTATTTTTTCCCACTGCCAAAAACTTTAGTAGATACCTACCTACATATACCTACATAATAAAACATCTTGATGATATAAGAATATATAGATAATAAGTTGTGAGTAATCGTCTCTGGTTGTAGGATTCGTTCTAAAGATTGTTTCTAAAATATATACCGCTTCTTCAAATTCATCGAGTAGTTCTGAAGTTACAATGTTTACACGAGGTCAACACATTGGAGATTGCCCATGTTTTAGTACTTTGAACATCGCTTAGAAGAGCCCAATGGCCGTAATAATAATAAAGATGAACTAATCGTATGTTTGTTCCCGATCTGAGACACGTGCGAGTAGCGGCGCTGGAGCGTGAAGTGGGCACGCGTCTTCAACCCTATTGCACAAATATAATATAATTCTGTACCATTCACATTATTTTCGTTTAGACTAGGAAAAATGTTGTAGATCTTACAAAGGAGAACATAGTTTTTCCATTTATTATATTATAATTATAATTTATGTTAGTTATTAAATGTATTTACAATCTACCTAATGATATATTAATTGCAATTAAAAATAGGTATTTTAAGTTGATTTAAAATTATTTGAATACAAAAATAATGTAATTATTATTTCTAATTCAAGATAAATCTGGTATAATTAAGCTTAAGATTAAAAAAAAAATCTGGAATTGCTTGTAATCCCAAAGTTTCGACCCGACCGCTACCTATATGTTTTCTTCCCCATTTTGGGTATAAAGTTCTCATTGTTAAGAGTACAGAAAACCAATTGGTTTTCAATTGGTTTTGTGTACAAATTAATATTGCTGGACAATTCAAACAGCAACATCTATGCCATTTAATGTTAGTTAAAGGGAAGGTACTCGAAAGAGTCCCTCGTTTAGATAATAGCTGCAAACTGATGAATTCGGATATTTGGGGTCATCAAGAGAAAGTGTCGAATTCTCCGGAACGAATGAGAAACCCACGACTTTGTTACGATGTCCATTACTTTTATGGGCCCTAATAAGATTGCCTTTCCGCGTTTATCTTGTTAGTTTCGAAGATATATATTTTCATTTCTGTGCTAAGTAACGAATCTCTTTATTTACGTCAAATTATAATTCAATTCTAACATAGCGACTATAACCATATAGCGACGAGAACAGATGGCCGATGGGACTGAAAAGTTTTCGAGTGGAGACTAGGGATCGGAAAACGCACATACATTCTGACAATAAAGATTTATTTTAAATCCAAAAGCAACAAATAATACGCTTTGTAAAAGAAAAAAATGATCAAAAAAATATATTTTTAAAATAAGATAAAGCAATGAAGTATAATTATAGTAAACTCTCTAGCCTTGTTTAGTATGCTTAAGGGCGATTTGCAAACAAATAAATTTGTTATCTACATCTAAAGTTTATGTCTCTACATAATTAAATATAGAGTCAGGTTTAAAGAAGAACGAATTCGATTTCAAGGCCCCGTTTCCGCCAGCATTCACCTTTTCACGACATCCACTATTGTAGTCTCGCGACACCACAATACTTGACAATAGTCAAGGACCGTATGCCTCTAAATTCTAAAAACCATTGTACACACCCCGGCCGTATCCATTCAATTGGATTTAATAATTCGCATTGAGCCAACAATGGCGCGTAATTTGATACAACACCTCAGCGTTCAAATCTGCGCTTTCACAAGCGTCACTTATCGGTAACATAAATAAATACAGATAAGTCTGTCAACGTGTTTACTCAACTAATTCTTCTTCCTTTCCGGCGCCAGACAGCTGCATATTGTAGATTTGTAATGCAATGCACCGTTATTTCTGTTTGTTCCATAACTGTTACTCAGAATAGAATTTAAAGTTTTTTTTCTTCGTTCTTACGGATTCCCCACGTGAAATCAACACAAATGTGGTTTTGAAATCTAATATTATAGCGCACGCTATTCGTTACCTCAGGGTTAGACAAATACAGCGCATTACTCAGGAAAACATAAAATGTGAATGTGGTTTTCAATAACCTTCACAATCACCTAAGTACCTACCTAAACCGTGAACTTTACTTCTTTTTTTTTAATTCAAGGTTTGTTATGGCTACTTCGACGCTCAATGACCCAAGAGCCAGGTGTTGGAGGTGCTTACAATCGACAAAGCCTTGCAATGTTCTGTTGGAACAAAACGAAATAAGGGCCTTGCTTGTTCCCTTTGTGTCTTGTATACTAGCGGTCAAGAACATGAAAAAACCAGGCATAGAATAATTTAATACGAGTATTACCTACTTAGGTAAGTACTTACACGCGTAATTTTTTTATTTAATCTGACATTTTTATTTGTATTGTTATTCTAACTCATCTTCTCACTCACTTTAAAGATTAAGTTTCAGCAAAATATCAATTATATAAGAAGTAAAGAAGTATTATACTGCTTCGTGATTAACAATTAATTTATTTATTATGAAGGTATAAGTTATTATAATCATAAATTATGCTTGATTTAATCCTAGCACCTTCCACTGCACCAAACCGAAGCTGGTATGTCAAGAATTGTTTGGCTGTTTACTTGCTTATTTATAGCTAGACTCTAAGTAGGTACTATAATTTATTATAAGTAATGAATATGCAGCAACTCAGGCTCGTGGGCCGATCTCAAGGATACCTACGTGGCTGACGGGTTACTCATAGCCTTCGTTACTTACCTGAAACAAAGAAAAAACAAATTAAACATACATATATATTCGATCATCACAAAGTTCACAAACTAATAGTTATAGTAGTATTAACTGTTTACCGTTTACTATTTTTTTAACTTGATTAGTATTTTAAACCTTCTTATTTCATAAAAAGAAATATTTTTGTTCTAGAAATACCAAAGTTAATTAATGTTTAGGGTGCTCGAACTTTCACTATTAATTTAAATGAGGGTAGAATGAAAAGTAATTAATGCACTCTGGCTGTCATTGTCACTGTCAGTGTCACTCCAATCAGCAATATCATGGCCACCCCGACTGGCTATTGTAGTCCACTTTATGCGAACGTGACTGGGGGAACATTAATACAATGTCCATTTTGATCGAATGCCTCTTTTGTTAGATTTTCCATGGTTTTGGAAGAATCGTTAATTTGTTTTCGTAATACAAAATTGAAATCTGAACATTCTACTAATTTATTTTTCTATCCTACATTTATTATGTCAGTTTTCAGGTACCTATTTTATTATTTATCTCTTATAAAAGAACTAAAAAAAGGCATTTAAGAGTTTTGTAAGTAAACGAGGATGTTTTTTCCATAGATATTAAAACAAACTTTAATGATAGGTACTAAAAGCGCAAAGAATGAAAAGCTTTACGTATCTAACAACATGAACCCATATAGCTAGATGTTTAAGTCCATAAAGTTTAAAGATCGTACGATTACATTGTTTAAACGAAATAGTCATTGACCGAAAAGCGAATTAGAACATTCAAGACGAGAGGGGAACAATGAAATACTCACATGTAAACTAAAAAAACAAGATGCTCTTTGAAAAAGGAATGTCTTGCGTTCAAAGGATTACAAACAGGGGAATTATGTTGTAAGAAATCTGTTTACACGAATGTTCCACTAGACGCGTAGTCTTGGACAATTAAGACTACTTTATGACTAAGTCCAAAAAAAGATTTAAATCTTAATTGTATAAATAAAAGTGCAAGGATCACTATAAAATAAATATCATAAAATTTGCATTGTGTAGGTATAATAGTCCGGGATCCGTAGAAAATGTAGATCACTTGATTACTATCAAGCTAATTTTTGGTGAGTAACGAAGCTACTTTTGGTGAGTTCAAGCCAATCAAGCTAAAATTAGCTTGATAGTAATCAAGTGATTTCCATGTTCTACGGATCTACGGACTATAAACGATTCCTTCTCTATTATTATAATGACACGTAAAGAATATTGTTGAAACTACAATGTTATTTTTTAAGAATAATTTCTGTGACTGAAATTTAAGACAATATCTTAACTATACCCGAGATGGTTGTCCTGATCCCGAACTGCTGGAATAGATCGATCTGATTTCAAGTAAAGCGATACGTATCCGACTTACGCAGCGCCTTACTTGAATGCAACCTATTTTATCTAATCTGTTTGTACCTATTGTGAGAACTAATTAGGTACCAAAAAAATGCATACTTGATAAGAGCAAATTTATTTAAATTATGTTGGTTAAGGAAAATGCAAAGAACTAATAAACTTAAATATTAAGTTAACGATAAATGTTTTGCCTGATGTTATGTGTACCTACTGGACAAATATTACTGGACCTATGTTTTATTATTGTATTATTTTTGTATTATTTTAATTTTCTTAATTATTTTTTGAAGGGTTGGCTATTAGATTGTTTGTTTTTTCAAATATTATTCTTTCATTTAGTTGTGAGAAACTTGTAATTGGCCTTTAGTTTAGTGCATAATCAATGTATTATTTGTTTGTGTTAGCCGTAAGTTTTACGAAATGTATAAAATAATAAATAAAATATTGCGAGCCCTTGCAGCCTTAATCTCATGAAAATAAGTATAAATATAATATAATATAATAAATTAATCTTAAAGGTGTTATTATCTAAGGTAATAATAGATTCCATGATTCTGAAAGTGGCTCGTAAACTTAACGACAAATTCTAATTGATAGCACATCCGCACGAATATATACTAAGAAAAAATACATCAAAGCACTATGATAATGCACCGAGAATAAAAGATGTAATAAAAACCGAATTCAGCAGTAAAAATGACGTAAAATTGGACGTTACGGTACTTCTACATCATGTTTTGATTCAAACGAGCTAAATAGAGACCATTAAAACCGATGAAGTCAAAAAGATTTGAAAATATTTAAATTATATAAGATTATTTACGGTTACTGGTACGCAGAAATGCTTCGGACATTATGGCTTTAGTTAGCGGTACCCAATACAAAGAAAATACTACTGTTATTCTGTTAATTAAGCCATTGGTTTCTTCGTGTTTCCCTTCATCCTGTCAAAGTGCGAAAAAATGTTTAAAAGATAATACGTAAAAACAATACTGGTGTACTCCCAAGCCAAAACAACATATCTTCCAAAAAACATAAAACCAGAAATCAAGACGCGCTTTCTGAAAATTTATTCCGCGGACCATTTAATAAATGATAAATTTCTGTTGGCACTTATTACAGATTGTAATTTTTCGCTGAAAGCCTTATAAGCGCATGATTAATTGCACGATATCAGATTGTGGTCGGTTCTTAGTCAATTCATTACTCGACCCACCATCCTCGTTTTGGCACGTTACAGCCGTGAATGCTACTATAAGGAAACCTGTCAATTTTTATGACGTCGTTTAATTACAAAGGAGAAGGGCAAATGAAGGCCCATCAAAGATAATGACAAACTTGGCGAAAGGTTTATTTATGTGTTCGCGTGGTGAGTTAACGGAATATGGATGTTATGTGAAGTTACTTATTTGTATGAGTTTTGTCACGTTTCCTCACTGCTCTGGATCGCAAACACCGTATATGGTCATTTTTGAAGTGAATAAGTAAGAAACAGTGCAAGCTAGATAGAACGTATCAAAAATAATGTTCAAAGTTAGGTTGATGCATTAAATGATGTATGGTAATCTTAATAATTATATATGCTTTATATAGCACATTCAATACCCAAGATCGGTGCTGCAGCCCGAGCGTGTGTCACGGGCACAGATGGTGTTAATAATTACTGTCAACAACAACACCTTAAAAGGACACATTTAGCTACTATTGTGGTTTCTAAAGGTCATATAAAATAAGTGTGTTTCAAAATCATTTTTTTGTTTACAAAAAAGCTGAGTAGCGAAGTTATTTACTGCGGTTATTGAATGATATTAAATTAAATAAATGAAAACATTGATGGGCGAACCATGCAGCATCTACCTAGCCTGCAGAATCTACCTACCCCCTAATAATTATATTGACATATTGACACCATATGCAATCCAATTTCAAAGGTTTCAAGGTGGCGAGAAAGAATAGCGCAATTTCAAACTGGTAGCGCATCTCCCACGCAAATTCCACAGAGGGCGACACTGCCACAGAACTAGCAGTTCTAGTAGTAGTACTAACTGGAGCTGCCAAGATAATCCCGAACCAGCTGCTGTCATTTATTATGCATCCAATATTACTGCGCACATCACTTACTGTTATGTATTCAGATTATCAGAATACGCATGTTTATGGTGTTAATTCTAGAGGGCTTTATATGCTAAGAATCCGCTAATCTATATTAACAATTTAAAATACCTACAGAAAGCAGCGAATAATATCTACATGCTATCTGATAAACTGTTTGTAGTTCCATCTGATCATAAAAAGGTTCCCATCTGATCATTGATCTACTGAATTGTTATCATTATTATATAGGTATTATTTAAAATGTTATTCGTAATTTCATAAATTCAAAAATTCTTAGGGTGAATATTACTTTTAGTATTAAGCCTCTGTAACGTAGGTGTCTACGCCACAGAGGCTTCGATACAAATCAACAAGTTTAATGTCAGAGCTCTACTTCAAGACAATATTCAAATGAACTTTGCGCCAACTTGACATACAGGGCCATTGAAATGTATTATGCAAGCATATTTATGCACATATTAAATAAACTGACGACTTTTTCGTGTATGTCTTTAATGTGGCTATTGGGATTACGATATCTTTTATTTTGATATCTTTGAATACAGATTTGTTCTTGTTTGTTAGACTGTTGTTCATAAAGATGTTACCGATAAACTCACATAAACTTACATCAGGTATCAGGTGAGTGGTTAAACAAAGGTCTCCTTAAAAAAACAAAATATATATGTACACTGTCGAGAATTTACGTAGTAGGTTAAAAACAGACTCTAAACAAAGTTATGAAACTATCATAAGGATATTTCCGCAATCATGAGTCACAGAGATCTTCAGCGCACTTGTTGTTCTGAGTCGGTTCTGAGTTCATCTTTAATTTCGAAGCTGTTCAAAGAACATCATCGTCATTAAGCCTAATTAATTTTAGTTGATTCATAAGCAATAACAAATCTGTATGTTGTTATTTTGCCAGTTTTGAGAAACTATAAGTACCTAAGTCAACACATTATATGAGTAACTAAGTTTTCTATCAGTTGTTTATGTAGAATAATATTCTGAAAATATATGATGACCCAACACTACCGTATTTTAATGGTTAGGTACCTATTTGTTAATTGTTTTTGATAATGCAAAGTTGCGAATCATCGCTTTGCACATAATTAGCTTGTGGTAAACCATTTTGGTTATAATTATCTTAAAATTTTAGCTCTCAAACGAGAAAAATCTAGAAAAGGGGTACTTACTTATTATTTTGAATATTCTGCGAGTAATAATAAATAAATAGTCGCTGTCTCTGTCGCTGTTTGTATGCTTTCATCTGTAAAACTACGTTACGAATTTTGAAGCGGATTTTTAAAAAGGATTTATTTATTTACTATAAAAACTGTCGTGGTTTGATAAATTCATATTGAGATAAACGGGCAATACACGTTAATAGGATTTATTTACATTAAAAATCCAGAGTTGCGCGGCGGGTTTAAAGTTTAAACCCACGACTTTCGGAATGATGGCGTGTTACTAGTACTTATTATATTCAATAAACTTATTAAAAAGAAAGTCGTGTCAGTTCACACCTTAGCCCTTGTTACGAAACTATACAGCGTGTGCTTAATTTAAATGATAGCCTTAATGGCCTATATTTCACGTGGTCATTATACAGCCATGATAAATTATATGGCCTGCTATTTCCCCCATAAACATAGGTACTATTCAGTCTGAAAGGCGCTAGCTATTGTCAATGGTATACAATTCTATATAGAATAATCTATGCTATCGTGAGATTGAGAGAAATTACTCTTATACCGGTTCAAGAAAGATAATTTCTAAATCGAAGCAATAAAGTTCATTATGCTTTGTATATTTATGGTATATCTACGAAGTGAAACTTCGGTCATGGCATTGTGCAAGAATATCCTAAATTATTATTTATATTGTGTTTTCCAAACAGAAATACATTTAAATATCTTTTACTAGCTTTCCACCCCCTTTTTAATTGACTTTCCCGCGTTATAATCTATTTCCTAAATTAAAAAGTAGACAATGTGTAATTCTGATATGTAAGCTGTAATGTGAGTCAAGTTTTGTGAAGTTTCATCAAAATGCATTTAGTGGTTTCAAATCGTCACAAACTGTCGCGATATAGTATTAGTAGGATATAACGCAATGTTATGTACAAGAAGGTTGGTTGGTAGGTACATAAGATTTATTTAATCCATATCACTGTTATTTCGTGATAAACAGTGAATTAACACAAAAACCGTTTAGAAATTCGCGAAATGATGGCCTATGCGTATGTCACCCCAGGAAACCGTTCCATACAAAAGTCGTGCGCTGTCAATATCACTCAGAATTTATGCATCATTAAGTCGAAACTCGTAAAATGATATCATACGCGCATCATTATGAATAACGAGCGCCAGCGCCACTAATGCATAGTAATCTTATGGCCGTAAGTCTTCGCAAGGAGGCGTATCAGCTGACCGTATGGATTAGCCTTAATAATAAACGCAAAAGTTTATGAACATGGATGGAAATTTGTATTTTTGGGCGCCAAGCAATACTACTTTAATTTAATACTGCAATCATACAGATTCGCGGCTGGTTTTGAACCCACGACCTTCGGAATTAAAGTCGAGTGTACGAAGCCACACTCCACAGTAAAAACTATTACTTAACTCATAAAAATTTGTGAAATCCAAGTGACGGATTGGTGGTAAGAACCTTTTAGCACAGTACAGAGAATAAAATTACGAAATTGTTGATTCGAGTAGAAAAAAATACAAGAAAATTTCTCTTTTGTTCTATATACAAAAATAATAAGGCTTTCTATAGTTTGGTCTTGTCTAAGTTACGGCTAAGAACCTTGCAGCTATGGAATGATTTATTTCATATTCAGTGTAGGTACCTACTAGCTTAACATAATACAATAACACGAGTAAGCTCACGATATATTACTAAAAATAGGATTATAACTCGCATTAGTACGTAATAATTCTTATACATACGTCAACTTTTGAATAAGAAGTGAATAATGATAAGCAAAATTACGATCCCCGCGGATTGTTTATATTAAGGCTTTTTAATAAATGAGATTTTTTTCTTTAAACAGGTAGGTTACGGATTATTCTCTGTATCATATATGTTTTAATATAATTATATCATTGAATCAATAGAGATTTAACATAAAAATATGAATTTACGTTAAACATAAATGAGTCAGAAAAATTCCAAAAAAATTGTCAGCGATAAGATCGCCCATTGACCCCATGTTATTATAATTTTTAATCTTGTTTCGTTTGTTAGTTTACTTGATGTTTAATTTACAGTATTTAAGTATTATGCGTAATGTGAGCAAGTCTTCATCCCGATAAGATGTCCTCAAAACAAGATGATAACTGAACCTATAAACCTAACATTACGGTAAAACCAGAAATCTCAGATCAATTACAGACGATCTCCATCGACAGTGGCTAGGAACGGACGTAGAACCACAGTTACGTAACGAATAGCATTGTATAAATGCGGTAAAAAGCTTGGAACTTGTCGTTACGGCCGCGAGTAACGGATCTCAGTCAATGGTATCGAAAAACTGGTCTGTGACCGGACTGCATTGATTGTTGATCGAGACCGCGAATAAAATGTGGAATGAACTAGTTATCTAATCATACACTAATCTAATAATCTAATCAACGACCTCTGTAGCGTAGCGGGCGAATGTCCGCCTGTATCGCAAGAGGTTGCGGGTTCGATTCCCGCCTCGTGTCTACTACTACTGCCGGGTCTACTGGATTCCTAAGGCAACAAACATATGGTATTGTAAATAACTATGTAATTACTCAACTTATATAACTTGGTATACATACCAATAAGTAGATAGTACCTATGTTTAAAAAATATTTTAATAAAATGTTTAGTGACATTTCTCTCACTAACTGATTTACCTTTTATATTTTAGATATATGTAGATGATTCAGTAAAAGTTCACTTCACTTTGCACGCGGTTTAATTACCGTATAAGAATATTAGAGTTATTATAATTTTGAGCCTAAATTGGTATTTCACTATCTAATTAAAAAATAATATGTACAAGTTGTTCCCAATATCATATGTTTATTGCCTTAGGAATCCAATAGATCCGGCAACAGGGGTGATGGTGATCAGATCCCTTCCAAGAACTTCGGATCCGTTAGCGCCACTATCTATGTAACTGTACTTAATGCGTCTTATTTTTTGTACTGAATACTTGTTTATTTACTATCTTTCTGCCCTTCGGCTTAACCCACGTTATAATATTTTCCCGCTGATAAAAGCCTTATATCCTTCTCCTGGTTTTAAGTAAATTTTCAGCCAAACCAGTTCAGCCGTTCTGGAGTTATAAATAGTGTAACTAACACGACTTTCTTTTATTAGTAAAATTTTATTAAATGAAGATTTACCTAAGTTTATTGTCCGAATTATCTCTCATGATAATAATAATTCCAGGTATTCCGAATTGCATCACAACTTAAGAGAAAAGTCAAGTATTTACCCAGATTATCATCGACTTGGCAAATGTAGAAACATTTTCTAAATCCCAGTTCTTATCAGTATGATATCACTCCGGTATTTATCTTCCCATGTTTACTAAGATGACGCCATATTCACTAAGCCTTATCACGAAAAACATCAAACAACTTATAACAATTAACATTAAATTATATTTACCGTTATATCTAGCATAAAAAAGTTATTTCATAACTTCTGTACAAATCTTCAACGTAATTACATTTTTTTATTTACATAGTGAACTTACCTACTAATTTTATCGCAATTAGGTGCCTATGGATAAACTTCCGCAGTGATATCATATTCTATTATATTAAACACTATTGTTCGGCCTAGCCGCCAAAATTGATTTCCAAAAAGGTTCCTCCCTTATTGGTAATCAATTCTGGCGCCTAAGCCGCCTTAAAAAAGTATGAAACAACGATTGTGTTCCAAATAGGGACATATTTTGTTGTAACAACCACTTTCTGACAACAAGTAAAAGCACGACTAATTCTTAAGTTATAAATGTAAGTAGCACAATATGCACAAAATTGGCAAAACCTAAGCTCATTAATCAGAATTTTCTTAGAATACTCCAAGGAACGAAGTAAAATACAAGATACCTTGTCCTATCCTATGAGGCTATAATATATACTATAATAAACTCATTAAAACATTGCTATGGCGATTGTAAAACCTAGCCCAAAGGCATGAATTTACTATAACAAGAAGGAACAATGACTGGTTCTGTAACAATCTGCAATATACATAATTTGATAGTGTCTATATAGAAGTAAAACTGATGCTGAATTGTACGAAAAGCACTAAGAGATGCACAATTTTCCATTTACTGCCTCTCCATTGCAAGATAATAAGCCTTTTTTGTTTAGATCATATTTGTTTCAACATTTTGGAGTGGACTGATTTTTCCAGTATTAAAATTACGATTTTATTTTATTTATTTTCATTCTGATATTCTCTACGTTAAGACCATTGAGCTTATTTACAGCGAGTTCTTAATATAATAACTTAATTTCCTACAATAGGTCAAAACTTCCTCATCACGTTTATGCCTTTCTAAAACCCACACACGTCCCTGGCTATTTTACCATAACAAAAGGGCAATAATGACTGCCCTGAGAAGCGAGCCTAACTAGGTGTAAAATAACCTGATGCATACGGACCTCTTTGTTGTAACCTCACAGAGCATCATTATCGTGGAGGATTTTCTCAACTGCTGAGAATGATGGATAAACCAGAACAAATAAAGCTTTTGTTTCAACTTCATAGGAGAACATGCGTGCGGCTGTTTTACAAAGTAAAATATTATAATTTGTATTTCGAAAATTGGTTAAAAATCAATAAAACGAGGGACATAATCTCTCTCGTTTTTTAATCATGATAGATAAGACTTAGATAATTAGTTTCTCTGATATTTTCTTCCATACAAAAGCTAGAAACTTCGTCAAAAAGGTTAAAAAGGTTACATTTCTTGTCCTCAATTTTTATTCGTGTGTTGTTGTATCCAAAAGCACGTTCGTTCGTCTACAACAGATTCTAATAATAACTTAATAGTTTCATTGAATTACCTTTGTATGTTTAGCTTCCAAAATCGAAAAGAATAATTAAAACGCGGAATGCCGTAAACTAATTTATAGTTACCGCCTTCAAAGAAATAATCCTGGACGTAGTTATGTCAGGAATTAGTAAAATATGGCTCTTTGTGTCTCCTTTTAAATCATTTGGAAATAATGTTGTTCTACGAATCGGATAAATTTCATTGAAATTATATTACATTACAAAGCGGCACGGTGGTAAATAAATCATTATACTTATTAAAGATATAAAGGACTTGTTATCGATTTAAATAACGAACTTTATCATAATATTATCAGAGACTTGAATATCAGCCCTACAATAGATCTAGTAGATATTGTTTTTCTATCCGCCATCAATGTTAAAGCAAAATAAATACGGCTCTAATATGTACAATATGGGATTTATAAAATTAATTCCATGAGTGGTATACAATATTGCAAGTTATACATAATCTGTAAGTCCAAGTCAAAAGAACTCCGCATTCCAAACTCATGTAGGAATACTTAAACCGTAAAACCATTGAAATTCTTGTAAAAGATTATCCGATGTGTGTTGTCATGAAGGTAAATGGAATATATGTAGTACCTTTTGAAAACGAATCAACACCTAAAAAGGAAAAATAAATTAGCATTCAAAGAACGAAAAATCCGTTGCATATTTGAGTTGAAACCAGAGAAACAAGGCGTAGCGAAAGTGGTCGGTGTCTGACAGAAGTCCTACCATATCGGGCGAAACCGCACAGACGTCCAATTAGAGGGAATGTCTGCCTCTGGAGCCGATACTCTTCACAGGCAGTTCCATTACACGCAATTTATAAAAATAAGCACATACGTTATTGCCGCCTCAGGCGATTTCTCTTATCAACAATCTCAGTTCCGTTTATCTTAAATCACGCATTTCATAAATTCGCATTCACAGCATGAACAGCAGACAACTCACTCACGTTCGTAATCAATAAGGACGTGAGAGCCCAAATAAATAACAGTGATAAAGCTCTCAGTACGAGAAATGAGGATTAAACGTAAGAATCTGGTTTGAGATCCGCCTGTACGTAGCCCGTCCCATATACGGCAGCCTGTCGACAATAGCCTGGGAACCCAGCTCATTTGTTGGGAAATATCATGTCGTGTCCGACGTGGCTCGCTAAATCGCGTTTTAAATGGAACTGCCTGGACAAATATGAAGACGAGAGAACCGAACACGCGCCCTTACGGAGCACCTTTTGCGTATTATCACGTAATGAACGCGCATTCTCCATATAAACTGCCAATCTACATATTTCAAGGTATTCCACGCCCATTATAGATGCATCGAAATGTGTATGTTTATGACAATTTCCACACTAAATATATACTACACCCAATATACAATGTTTTGAATTCACAGTAACTAGTACAACATTATCAGAGGGCCGATAGGGAATGTCGGACATAGCTTGGTTATTAGTTTTGCCTTGAGTTCTATGCAAACAGGGGGACGAGGCGACAGCCGTGATACGGACTACCTATCACTATTTATCGAAATCCATATGATAATGATATCAGATAAATAAATCGTTGATATCTTACTAACACGTTCTATATAGTGATGTTATTAATCGATCAAATCCAAGTAGAGTAGGTATATTACTATCTAATTCGTTCCTAAAATACATACATCATGTCCTTAAAGAATTCTATATAAAAATATTCATTGACACTTCAAAGAATCCATTGCTAGAATTTAATCATTTTATTTTACTAAACATCTTAATGTGGTTCAGGATACTTGTCACGAACGTTACAAACGAACCTATTTTACAACATCACAACAAAATGTTTTATAAACAGGAATCCACAGGATTTATAACTTTCATCCCGTCTTGTCGCACAAAAACTTCGGATGAAGCGTTGGCTTCAGACGAACCCGGCTGACCTTGCACGCGCTAACGAAGGCTGCACACCAGTGTGGCCAACAAAACGAAATAAACGTAAAGACCTGCCACAAAAAATAAACCAATAAAAGAACCGGACGGTGTTCGGAACGCGTACGGCCGAATTCTGAATTTATATTGAGGATGCTGTTTTATTTATCGCGAGTGATAACTTTCAAAGAAAACGTTACTTTTGGAGAGAATAAAGTAAAATAAAAGGATATTCGGATTTTGTCTTGTGGAAGTGGACTCTGTCTCTTGTAATATATTATCGAAATAAATATAAATGTACCTAAGTATTTTGACTTAAAATTATCGTTAGAACTTGAAACTAATTTAAACAATGTGTACATAATCGATGACCTATAAGCCTAGAATTACGATTAATTTGCTAACCATAAAAAATCTTCGAATATACATGTATAATTTAAGGTAAAATTAGCATAAAACGCATGCCTCAGTAGGTAGCAACACTAATGATTATTAAGTTAACTTTAAAACTAAGTGAAAAGCAAACAGTTCGGTCCATTAGCCACTACGAACTCAATCACCGCCCGCCGTCCTTAATAGCCGTTAAGTTAAACAGGAGCCTATCGCACTGATAAAGACCCAATAAACCTCAATACAGTCCGTTTAATTAAACTACGTTTACTTCAACTATTTATGATTACACTGTGTTTTATTGAAACCTAAATACATAGAAAATATATTTATTTGATGTCCGTAAGGGGTAATCATTTATGACTTAGGGTCGCATAGTAGTAGTCCACTAATTCATACTTACAAATATATACTTATAAATATCGGTTATATCAATACACATTTTTAATATTATTTTTAATATTTAAAGATATGTGTCTGTCAAAACTATAATAGTTATGGATCTTTACTCAGTATGTATAATATACATTCATTAGTGTATTGTGTTCTCTCTCATATAAATAATTTTATTTTCTATTTTTTTGTTCTCTTTCCATTTCCAAGGTTGCCTGGAAGAGATCGCTCTTTAGCGATACGGCCGCCCATTGTACTTGTTTCTTTTGCTGGATTATGTATTTTTTTGTTTGCTATGGTGTACAGTAAAGTGCTTTTGTATAGGTATGTTTAATCTTGAAATAATTTTAGAATTACAATAATTTGTAACGACTTCATGACAATCTGTTTACAATGAACCATCACAATGATAGCGAATAGGGGCAGATGCAAGCGAATTGGGTTACAATGATAACACTATCATAGTTTATTCATACCTCGTTTCTGGATTTTATGGTATAGTATTCAATATGATAATCAATATCCTATTGTCTATTAAAATAATACATCTACTCTACTAGGCACAGGTCTCCTCAAACTTGTCCTAGTGATCTATAGGATTCTATGGACTTTATTTTATATTTAGATATAAGCATTATAGATCTTCGAGGAATTTGTATTAACAAATATCTACAGATCTTATTTTTTTTGTTCCGAGGCGGAATGGCAACCTCTTTATCGCAAGCAGACCTTCGCCCGCTGCGCCACAGAGGTCATTAATAACAAACTTATCCTGGTTTCACTCGTAATTATTATTTTTAAATTTACACTCGAATAAATTGTTTCTTGATGTATTGCGATCTCACAAAAAGCTTAAGATAAATCAATAAATAGTCCAAGCTCGTTGCTGCGTCCGCCCACAGCATCGTAGGCGAGCCCTAGTTCAACAACTAGTCAGCCAACTGTACTTCTACAGTACAAGCATAGTTCATACTCCCAATGTTTATATCAAATTTACGATTCAATGAAAATCTGTTGATTTCTAAGATGCTTGATTTTTGATGACACGTAAAACTTAAGCTTAGGATTAGATAGTTTTCTATAAGTTCATTTCCATAGAAACACAAAAGTACAATTACATAGATATATAGAATATACGGTTATAAATTAATTTGATATCTTACTAACTAGCCAGGTATTAACATTTTATGTTACCAGTTCACAAATTATGTTAATTATCATCATTATGTTTAAATTGGAGTAGTGATGATTATAAGAAAATGTTGCAATCTTAATGACTTAAAGACTTCTTGGGGCTATAATTTTATAAAAGCTTTGGTACATCTACCTTTACTCGTAGCAGCACAGATTGGCGCTATAATTCATTCTTACGATACTTACGATTAAATTTAGGACGACATCGATACAGTTACAGAATACTAAGAGTTGCCAGTGCGCCAAAACCCTAAGATATTTCATAATGGAAGCCCTGACTGACTTATGCATTAATTTATCTGCCGTTACAGTGATAAGTACTTACTTTAATGAGTTCATTTCCTCTAAGTGAAAGAGTAATGTTCTTTGATGTTGGGATTTACAGATTAAACAGTTATTTACTTGTCTAAGTGCGTGGTTATCTGGCTCTGTGATCTTACCTTATCTGAACGAATGGAGTATTAACCTTATGACAGTTGATATTCTTCCGCTAAATTAAATTAGTTATCATATTTAGGCAAATCTTGACCTAGGTAAATGGTTTAAAAAAATCAATTGTCTCACATTGAAGGGACCACCTTTTTCTTATTTCTAAGTCAATTGTTTTTATATGGTTTCCTGTATCACAAAACGCAACGTCGAAACTCTTTACTTATTGAAGGCAATTGATATGCGGAGAGCGGTTGGTTACAATCACACGCACGCTGCCTTTATTGAATTGTTGAACCTACTAGAAATACATAGTAGATTATCTTGAGGTCGACTTGCTATTAAGTAATCTTTTCATTAATATAGTGTATAGTAGGTACGACGATAACTTGTTCATGTGTAGTTATTAGATGAGTGATTCTAAGACGGTAATAAGGTTTTTTAATTTACTTATCTTAATATACTGGAAAAACTTAGAAAACTTCATTATCTTATTGTAGGGTTTGGTATAAATTAATATTTCGTTTAATCGTTTAATTGTAAGTTTTACTAATTAATTGAAAAACATTCGTCTTTTACGTATAGATAAGGTTCCTTTCAGTAAACGGTAGCTTAAACTTATATGAAATATTTTATCAACGCCATAATTCGAACGTAATCTATACTAACCGAGCTGCGTCTCAGAATTATAAGTATTTGAATGTTATCATATAATCTGCCATAAACAATACCAATAGATTTACCGCCAAGATATCAGAAGCGAACGAACATAATACCGATACAATGCAGATTCCACAAAAGTATTTATGGTCTTATAAAACAAAGCAATATTATGTGGATATAAAAGCTAACTCAATTTAAATATTGAATATTAAAGCTTTATGTGAGAAAACGAAGAAAAGGGTTTAGTTTATATCGGTATATTTATATTATGTTTACTACTTTAGCTAGACCGATTTTGTGAACATTTTGCTTATAACCTACATTGTATAAAAAAAGTCGCTGTTGCTTTCTGACCGTCCCTATGTATGCTTCAATCTTTACAATTACGCAACAGATTTTCATGCGATTTTTTATAGGTAGAGTGATTCATGAGGAATGTCGCTAGTTTTAGAATAAATAAGAATGTAGCTAAGCTTTATTATTTAAATAATAATGTAGCTAGCTTCTTTAGTTACTAGCTTTCCGCCCTGCGGCTTCACCCGCGTTTTACACTTCCCCGCAATTTTCTTTGCTATATTATAGTCTATGTTACTCGGGGATAATGTAGCTTTCCAAATGTGAAAGAATTTTTGAAATCGGTCCAGTAGTTTCGGAGCCTATTCATTACAAACAAACAAACAAATCTTTCCTCTTTATAATATTAGTATAGATTAGTTTGTGTTACAACAGAGGCTTAAGAGAAAACATGACTGCTATTTAGAAGCTTTTGTATTGCAGTCTGTCTACACTTAGAATTATTATCAACGCTGGTCATGCCATTTACAAAATACATAATTGGCGTACAAAACCACAAATTTGCTACTTATTTAAGTGTATTCAAATAGGCTTAAATGCAAAATGAATAAATTTAGCTCCGTTCAATTATAATGTCAATGCTGGAGCTTTGTAAATTAGATTTGTTAAAGAGATACCATTAATAATGTAGACAGTTCGTGGTCAGTTAGCAGCGTCTGTTCTGTTTAGGTACTATACCATGTTACTGAGATCACCAACCCTCCTGGTAAGCATATCAAATCCTCCAAGAAATATACGGGCTCTTTGGGTATACTACCTACCTATATCGACAGACCTGTATTTTGTTGTGGGACGTTAGATACCTGTAACTAGCTAAAGTTTCACGGTTTTTAATAATATTAGTACTTACATAACATGGCAATTGATGTACCTAATATACCTACCATGATTAAATTATTTATCGTGTTTTGTTTCGAGTTCGTTATACATTGTGTTGATATGATGATGATAATGCGATTGTTGATTATCTTGCAATCAGGCAAGTACTCAATCTATTGAATAACTTTTGGGCTCTTACCGAGAATATTAAGTATATGACTTTGAATATAAGCACCTTATTGGTATCCAATACAAAACCTCTCATAAATCTCAATTGGCAGTATTATGATTCCACTAATAGATATTCGGTTCACAGAATCGAGTGGTAGGTACCCGCTGTGCACGACGTGTGAACATTTTAATTGGGGAGTAACGACGTAGGGGGCAACACTACTAGGGGACAGGACTATGTCACTATAAATAGGACTATTTAGAATGTTTAAATGTAAACAGCTAAGGTGCATGTGAAAGAGTTCGATGGTGAAAATAAAACGTACATTACGCCAAGCTGTCCCTTTTAATGAACATTCTGTTCGATTGATTGACATGTGGTGTCGAATTTAAGAAGTCAAATTATTAAACCCGTTTAGTGTTTAGTAGTAAATCCTATATAATGGATAATATTGGGTGTCCCGTGACGTCATATCATATGGTTTTGTTGAAATAATAACAGGCGATATTCTAAAGCAGATCTTGAAGAACTTGGAGTTGGAGTTCTTTAAGATACCGTAACTAATAAGTTTAATCTAATAGACACGAGTTACAAGAGAAGAATAACACCAACTAAAACACAAAATAGTGAACCTATTTATTTCGAAACGGTACTTAATTTATTTTAAAACAAAGTGTAAGATCGTGAGAAGCAAGTCGAAATGTCTTTATTTGTAAGCGAACTTCACGTTTCCTCCCACATAAGAAGATAGGAACTAATGCTAGAAACGAGTATAGAATATAGTTAAATTTTACGAGTCATAAAAGCGTATTCTTTGAAAATATCACGTCTTGCAGGTACCCAGTAATTACTTTGTGGTGTAAGCAAATAATTAAGGAGTTGGTTTAACGACATCTTTAACACACATACGGGGAATGATTGGATTTTGTTTCACAACACGGCAGGATTCTTCTTATTATCATCATCATTTCAGTCATCAGACGTCCACTACTGGACATAGGCCCCCCTAAATGATTTAAACGTATTACGGTCGGATGCGGATCTACCTTGAACTGGCAGCATTGACAAGATCATGTGTCCATCTTGTTGGTGGACGTTCTCCACTCGAGAACTTTTCGGCCCTATCGGCCATCCGTTCACTTTGCAATATGGCCAGCCCATTGCCACTTCAAAGAGCTAATCCGCTTGTCTATGTCGGTGACCCACATATGTGTGGTGGTTATATTATGTACTTATCTCCTCATTTCTGACCCGATAGAGAAACCCCGAGCATAGCCCTATCCATAGCTCTTTGAGCGACTCTGATCTTGTTCATGTGGCCGATAGTGAAGCACATGTTTCGGATCCGTAACATAAGACCTATATAATATGATCCAATATATACAGGATATATACGATATTTACGTAATATCTACCAATTAGTAATTAGCATCAGCAATTACGCAAATAATTAAGTAGGTAATAGTTTAATATTTATTTTTAAAGGGAAAAATAAATATTAAACATAATATAAACATAAAAATATTAATAGTTTTCCTCTATAATTTAATAATTTATTTTTCCTCTATACAGGAAAAATAAATATTAAAATATAAATATTAAATATTGTTCTACGAACTATTGTTAATCGGTACCTTGATTGTGGAAATCTAATGTTTAAAATTACAATATGATTAACCAGGATAAATCAGAAATTTTACCGCATGATAAATCGAATTAATTACCTACTTTTGAAATTTACAATTTTGTTTTATTAATATAAATTACCTAGTATAATTTAACTTTAGGAACATCATCATCATTGCAGCCATCGGACGTCCACTGCTGGACATAGGCCTCCTTTATTGATGTCCAGGTTCCACGGTCATATGTTCAGCAATATTTATTTATGGTTAAGTAACTCTTTTTTTGAGAAGCTAATTTATTACTAATATTGCTAGAATTTCAAAATGATAACGTGACAAATCACTCAATCATTAAACAAGTTTTAAAGTTTAAAACGAGTTCAGTTCTCCTTGAGCGGACTAACGACCTCAAAAACCTTCTTTTTATAACACGCATCTTGTAAATTAGGTAGAGCATGGTAAATTCTCTTCAAGGCTAAATAATTCGAGCTAGAAAATTTTGCACTAAACAAAAATCTAATGTTTAATTTAATATAATTTGATACTAAAGAATTTGTTTTTAATTAGGTTATCGGTTAATAATATCTATGTGATTTAGGCGAATTCCAGAAGCGCAAAATAGAGTCATTATTATCCTCCTTTGTCCTTATACATAGTTGTTTAATTTAAAAAATTGCCAGTATTATTATAAAATTTTACTTTTTGTTCTTCTTTACTTGAAAAGTTTGATACAATTCTCACGCTTTGTACTCAATACTCTTGATAAACCAAGTTAAACAATATGTACTCATTAACAATGCCTAATTTATTGTTGTGTAAGTATGTTATCATTCCTGCTAGGTACTTGATGTGTCAATAACATTTGTATTTTATGACTTAAAACCGATTTGCCTGTTCTCTGTAGATAATATTTAAATACGCAATTTTTATATTATTTTAGTGTTAACGAGCTTAGAATTCAATAGGTGAATTTCATAAATCTTCAACACATCTTTCTTCTCTTGGTTCTGATAGAGTAGGTACTCCCGTGCAAATTTTTCAGAGAATTTATAAACGCAGTTTTCGCTTATGATTTTAATTTCATTATTAAAATTCTTAATATATAAAAATAATTTATATCCGACAGAACCTTACCAAAATTTATAGAACTTATCATTCCCAACTCAAGCAAAGCTATCCTCCCAGCTAAACAGGCCGTACAAGTTTGTCAATATGTTTAATGAATAGCCAGGTCGCGCTGATTTAAAATAGATCAGTTTACTAGAGCACACACTACATAATGTTGAATGTCGTGTAATGTTGGTAAATAGGTTAAAAATGTCGCTTCTCAGTGTTGGATACTTTCCAGAGCGTTTCAACTGAAAGTCTGAAAGCATAGCATCTCACAGATCACCCGGTGACTCATTCCCGCTGCAATTGTTTACTTCAAATATCCTGAATCATGGGGACCGGAAGATTTTACTGGCGCCATGCTTAGCTCACTGCTGACTCACTTCAGTTTTCAGTTGAATATTATATTTATTGTTACAGATTAAAATAAAATTATAAGTCTAAAAGTTTATGATTCACGGTCGAATAAAGTAGGTTAATATCGACGGTGGAAAGGAAAAACCCTTGAAGCGACAATTTTCAAACTTTACAGGAGAGCCGATCAAAGTTTTTATTTTCCGAAAATAAATCATAAAAAATTTGTGTTTGCAGTTAGAGGGACAGGAAAAAAAATAGTTTCTTTATTTTTTATTTACTACCTTACTATTAAACTTCGAAAAGTATACAATCATGATTAATTGATTTAGGCGTCGCTTAATTATTTAACGGTGAATACAGCGGACGGAAAAACGCATTAAATGCAACTTGAGTATTCTGACAAACGCAAGGAAAAACACATTAAGCGACAAGCTATGTATGATTTAACTAGGAGGTAAAATAACTGAAGCGTATCGAGCATAACATACAGGGTTCCGGAAAAACCAGTTAAGTAAGAAAATCATAGTATGCTAAGTACAAGAAAAACACGTTATGCGCTAGCTATCTAATAATTTAAAGCTATGTTTTTAACTGAAGTCCCTACTTTGTTTCCCAAAGATACCAAAAAAACAAGAATATTTAATACAATAGTCTTTTATTTATTAAAAAATTTCTGGTATTAGGTTTAAAGATTAAACTTAGTAACCTATTAAATTTAATGAAGTCTAAGAACTATAAATTCTGTATCACAATATTATACTACCAATTTCAGTCTTCACCGATGAATGAAGCGCCACGTCACGAGCAATATCCTTGTATAGGTGACGCCTTTTACACAAAAGAGACCGAATTTCATTGCTTGTAGCAACAAGACTTGTTTTGAATGGTTAATTTAAATACATAGTATCGTAAATAATACTAACTTTAACCGACTATCGTCTTCATTTATGAAGTCAGCGTAATTAAATTAACCGACGATTCGGGAACAAAAGACGATGTCGGTTAATTTAAATATTTATGTGGTTTTTTTTGTCTATGTTTACTTTAACCGACACCACTGCTTTTTACAGCGATTGTCGAAATAACTGAAATCCATAATATTTTATAACAATCATGCAGGAAAAACGCATGAACTCCATGATACAGATTTATGGTAAGCAAGGAAAAACAAATGTAGCGACCGGGCACCAACGAAATAGGAGTAAGCAAAAACAACTTCAGTGTTTAAAATAGGATTTCATATGGCATAGAAAAACAATTTAAGTAACCTATAAGATTCGAAACAAAAAAGGAAAAATACATCAAATAACAATCTAACTATATAGTCGGTACTTTAAGCGGTAAATGAACCAAAATTGCTAAAATTCTTTGTCACTTCATTTAGCGTCTGAAAAAATTGAGCCTAAAAATGCCATTACTTGAAGCGACACCAAAGTGGTCAGATCGCCACGAAACCAAGACCAATCGACGCAGAAAAATTCACTGATTTCAAATATGTATAAAAGTCATTTTCGACCAAAGTGTCGCTTCAAGTGTTTTTCCTTTCCACCGTCGATATTAATATTAGAAAATCAGCTATTTATAAAGGTTTGATTCACTATATTTCTGTTTTGCTTTTTAGACATTCAATACTCTTGCTTGTATTTGTTAAATGAGTAAGATACATAATATAGGCAAATATTCTTAACTAAATACAATTACCTACATGACCCAAAAATAGCAGAGAATTAAAGGCAGGCTGATTTACAAATAAAAATTGTTATTAATAATATAATAAAATAAAATTAATAATAAAATAATGTTGGAAAGATAATACGATCCAAAGGATGATGGGTTTAACTTACCTACTGGTTAAAGTTTATCGATAGCTCTTAGCTTCGGTCATCTTCGCGAATTGTTTCGGGATTTCCGGATTTATAGATAGATACTATTTGGAATACGAAATGAAGATCAAATGCGGGTATATCAGTGACGGGGTGACGTCTCGATAAAGAAGAGGAAGTATGAATGAAGAAGTGCATTGATCCCAGGCGCCAGCCTGACTAGGTCACATCGTACAAATGTGGGGTGAAAAGTTCTAGTTACATACATTTTCAAAGATCTTCAGTTAATAAGTCTTGAGTTTTCATTATTCTTATTATGAGGGTGGATAGGTAGAGTCAGACTTATAAAAGCTTCATCTCTCCTCAAAGGTGTCAGAGTCAAATTATTTGTACTTGCAGACTGTAGATTGAATTGTATAAAGGTACTATATTTTTGTTTATATTTATAAATGTTAATTACAATAATAAATGTTATTTTTTAATAATAGAATAATCAAAACTCGTTTTTAGTTTACGTAGGGCCTGGTCAAAGACTTTTTGTCCTTTTTTCCATAAAAATAATTTAATTTTTATAATCAATCGCGATAGTTTCCACATAATTATGCATTTTTACACAGTACAATGGGCGGCCTTATCGCTGAAGAGCGATCTCTTCCAGGCAACTTAACTATCATCTCAGCCGGTATAAAACAGCAGATGCGTCCGGAAATTACCCAATTAGACAATATTTTGCAATATCCTTCACCTACAGCATGATGTAGGTTAGCTAGACATGTTAAATAAATTGATCGTAATTATTTTAAGTTTGAAATGCGGTGAAGGGATTTACGCAGTCTGAACAGGTAGACTAATCACAACACCTTTTGAAGCAATCTTAGAGCAGGTAGAGCCTCAAATATTTAAATAAAGAAACTTTTTTTGTGAGCTGGTATTACTGTTACTGACCATTTCTCTAAACCATGACTTCCAAGTGGTGGAATACACAGAAGAGAAGAGTGGATCAAAAGATAATTGTTCGAGTTACCCACCTACACGATAATAGTTTAAAATCTATGCACCCACCTATTGTTTCAGTTGACGACGCTATTGTAGAGCATTCGAGATTAAGCGCCCTGCACATTCATTTCTATTATTATCAGTTCTCCGTACTCTACTGCCAGCACCTACATTCACAATGACTTCATACTTATCATGATAAGAATAAGACACTGCGATATGAAACTACAGATACGATATTATTTTGCTTACGTTCAAAGTTAGTGTGAGTGTAGTGACTGAGCACATGTAAGGCGACCTTCACATATGACATCACTTCGAGTCATAACTTAAAGAGTTTAGTATCTAGGATTAACTTACCAGCTGGTTTTCGTGTCATCTTTATTTTTTGTGATGTGTTCTGCGACAGAAAATCCGAAATAAGAACCTGGTTCGCCGTATTTTATCACAGGGATCCGCGGTTCCAAATTAAAACTTGTTACACTGTATAAAATACACATGAAAACAGCACTTTTACACGTTTTCTTTGCAGCCATTGTGAACTGATTGTTTTATCAACTTGGTCGTAAACTTTAAGTTGAACTAATTCACCGGTTTCGTGTTATGATTTGGCACATCGCGATAGTCGGATAGTTTATTCGAACGAGCGGCGGCCCCCAGCGTGGTTGACGGTCGCCGACCGAGTAATATTTCCCGCTCGACATAACAAAACCTCCATGTCTAAAATTCCTTGCGATGACAGTAGAATTTACTACAGCGCCATCTCTGATGATCTATGGTAAACTAACTGCTGCCATCTTGCGGTTTTGTGTTAAACCAGGTATTTACCAGGCATAACTAACAAACATTAGTTCGTTTACTAGGCTTGCTTGTTTATGTTTTATATTGACTTAAATTCTAAAGATGGCGTTGCGGTCGCTTTGATACCTCTGTATCGAAGACCAGCCATAAGAAACAAGAAACACGAGATGACAAGAAATACAGTAAATGGCAAAAACAAACACTAAAGCCTAGGGCACCTAGAATAATAACCTAGGTATAATAATGATGAGGTTTGAATAGGATTTAGTCTGTCTGTATGCATACCTTAGGTATCTCGAGCCAACAAGTGTTTTGACTCCCAGGGTAGACGCCCTAATAGGGCGTAATTTGTCACCGCGCAGGCGAGATCTTAATCGACTCTTTGCCATATCGTGTCACGGCAAGAAGGCATGCACAACCCACAATTCCACCGAAAATAGGTAGTTACCTGACCTACTCTCAAAATTGGGTGTTCTTTATGGTGCTTTCACAAACATAATTCAAAGTTTTTCAAATGAAAACCCTAAAATTACCCTTGACACAAATATTTTTCTGGGATGTTCTTTGGATATCTTACAAATAAATAATTACACATATTTAAGTCATAAGAATTTATTGAATAAGTATATTATCAGAAAAAATACATAACATTCGAGATACATTGTAATAATTTTTATATATAAATTCTAGTCTTGTGATTCTACTCTCTCCGAGATAAGTGATAAAAACAATTAATTTGATGTCAAAAAATATACGTAACAAAGTCACAAAACATTTAAATAGTGAGAATACTGAATCAAAAGGACACTTCCGGTCCATTATTACAGTTGTTCGTAAGTGACTGGAAGTGATCTTTAGGTAGGTATTCCAGATCTTAAATACCAGAGTTTCATAGCAGCCATTTTGTAAGCTTTGATCTACAAGCTTCAAATTCCAATAAGGCTAGGCGGGTCTACAACCGACCACCGTCTAGTCTAAAAGTTCTTGGAACATTCTAGAGATCTCTAGAACCATCGGTTGCAAACTCGTGACCAATCGCTTGGCAATGACGGAGTCAAAGTCGCGCCTGGTAGGTTGAAGCACTACAGCACTCCTATAGGCAACAGAGTACCGTAATGCCTTTCGGAACCTGTGTGAGATTTAGGGCATTGGGTGGAAGGAGAGTTCGGTTTGAGAATAAGCGAAGAGCAGATTCAGTTGGGAGTCCAAGCCGACGTTGAAGACTTTGACGAGTTTGGCCTTGGGTTGTCCGGGGTCCTTCCTGAGCAGCGCTACGCCGGAGACCTTCATGAGATGGACCTCGGAGTCGACGGAGCCGCCGCCCGTGGTGGCCAGTTTGACGTGGCAGGTCACGTCCACGTGGACGTACTTCTGGACGGCACAGCCGCGCTTTCCTGGAACCTCCACATATTCGGTCTTCTCTTCGATTTGCGGCAGGTCGGCGCGGAACACGGAAGCTTCTCCTAGCAAACCCTGAAATAGATGTGCTTCATTTAGTGATTGATACATTACATTTTAACAATTGACGTGTCTAAGATTTGTACAATGCAAAATGTAATATGGAAATAAATAAATGTTTATGACTATGACTAATAGCGGAATATCAAACCCGTATTTTTATGTAAATGCCCATATTATTGACGTTATTTCGTATGTGTAATTTATATTTTATGTACCTACCTAGTTTCTGTTTTTCGGTTTACCTAATGTTTATCTGCATATTGAATAAATTTTGTTTAATGGTTATTTTATTATCTACTGGTTCCTACTGGCTGGAAGCCAGACTGCAGAAAGACAGAAATAGTCTGAACTCTAACATTTACAAAAATACATCGGTAAACAAATCGTGGATCTAACGCGTCGTGCATTCATTCTGGAACGTTGCCAAAACGCGCCTACTAATTTCGCATACCATTGCCTTTACACAAGGTCTCGTTTTGATTCAAAGGTAATCATGAGTTTAATCACGTCACGTTATCCTTTAAGCACTCATTGATACATTAGATTTGTTTATTGTTGATAAAGAAAATTACTTTGACTTTGTTGTTAAGTTGTTGGCATGGGTCAAGGAACGAATGTTATTTATAACTTAAGTTATTTAATTAGATTCCAGTATTTTTATGTTTAGCAAGATTCTCTGGACAGATCGTTCGATTTTATTTTGATGTTTCTAAGAGGCTAAGCATAATTTAGCACATTTTTTTACATTAAACTGGTAATAAGTAATTTGCAATTTAAAGTTTTTAAAATTAACTGACTAGTCAATTCAAGTTTCAGTCGATAAATAGAAGGATTCTTCTATACCCAAATATGTCATATCACCCTAATCTCCCCTAGTGAGCCCATTATATTTACTTAAACCATGAAACTTACCCCATTTCCAGAGATGGCGAACTTCATGCCCGGCTGGATAGCCCTGGTCTCCATACCCAGACCCTCGGGATGAGAGTCCGACCAGAAGTAATTCTCAGGTGAGTTGAGTGTGTCAGGCTTGAACGTGATTCTCTTGCCGTAGCCCATTCCGACGGACTGTAGGAGCATGCTGCGGCCTTCGAACAGATGACGGCGAGAGCCGGCCGGACGCACGCGGTACTCGAAACCGGGGACTATGCGGGGATCGATGAACGTACCTGGGGGATAAACAACTAATTAACACCTATCGACTATATCAAACCTTGAAACCAAAGATTTCTAAGATAACTATTTAGGATAAACGCTTTTAAGATAAACGCTAGTTTGTCGTATGTTACAGAATCTGAATGTTATTTCAATTTTAAAGCAGTTATTTCAACAAGATATTGTAGGTAGGTGATGTCATTGCTTCGAATGGAAAATAGGTAAAAATACAATGCATATGTAAATTGATTTTATAATGAAACTTATTACCCTATCGGGTTTCCAGAGAAGGAAAACAAGGCATAAAGGACGCTGTTGAAGACAAAACTTACCAATAACAGGCAGCTCGTATTTCTCAAGTCCAACGACGCTGTACTGGCATGGAATGTCTTTGATATCACCGCCATTGACCTTGATCCTCCTGGAAGAAGACTCAATGCCAGGCTTCAGTTCATATCCCTTCTTAAGCTGCTTAATTCCAATCGCGACGTTGATGACTCTGGTCATGGTGGCGTTTCCTCTTCCTTTCTTGAGTAAGGCGATGCCAGTGACGGGAACTAGTTTGGTAGCGCCGTCGTCTTCGTACCATTCTACTTTGCAGAGAGTGCTGATCTTGACTCTTTTGTCTATGGAACCATCTTCAGAGATCTTCTGGTCCAATTCAACTTGGTTCTTCTGTGAATTGAAATATAATTTTAGTCGTCAGATATAATTTGGATTGATCACGACTGAAAGTTGTTACCGAGTGATGACTTACGAATTATAATAAGGTGACAAATATTAATTACAACTAGATATTAATTAATCGAAGAATTTGACTAGGGCAGTGAAGTTTTTTTCATAATTTTCTCGTCATATCATTGTCATGACAATGATATGACGAGAAAATTATGCAAAGTTATGTTTTCAAAGTAAACTGCGTCTATTAAATAGGAATGAAAAGGCAAATTTAGTTCTAATAATATGTCAAAACCCACCTGTTGCTGTACAACCTCCAGTATCCCCTGAGGTTCATGGTTAGCGTCATAAATGGTGAACTTGTCGCCAATAGATACGGCCTCGATCTCAAACGCGAACCCTTCCGGCCTTGAGTCGGTCCAGAAGTAGTTGGCATTGTCATTGAGAGTAGACCCGAGGGGCTCGAAGGTCAGGCGGCGGGCGAATCCGCGCCCGATCGACTGAAGCGTCAGCGCCTTGCCTTCGAACAAGTACCTTGGCTTCACGGCCATTGAGGGAGCGTCCAATTCCTGAAATTTTCGCATTATTACTCCTCTGGTGCTGCAAGATGTTACCGGTACGAATTTAACCCATCTCCTTTTGCTACGTTACACAATTGACACAATTTAAAAATACAATAGACATTGAAGTTAAATTTCAACATGGCAATCTTTATTTTATTACAATAAAATATTTAATCTTTACTGAGTACAAAATTAGGTTATTAGAAAACGATTTATTTATAGAAATACGGTCACATCCTTTCCTGATCTGAGTATTCTTTCAGATGTAAATGTAAAGCAACCTTGGTAAATTTGCCATACATGATGAAAGAAACTGCATAAAATAATGAAGATGAATCCCAAACATTCACATGAAAAAATAATCACATCAAGATCGGATTTCGGGATAGGGAAGTTGATATGATTATCGGCATATAGCCCTTATGAATGATACTTATGGTTTACCTAGTCTGGACATTTCGGCGGCCATGTCACTTTCGACCAGTCTGGTCACTCCTCATTCTCCAAGTATTTGGGTCCGCGATTGGCGGGGGTCTGAAAAACTGGACGATCCACAAACCATCGCCTACACGACCAGTGCATACAACCAGTAGGTAACGAAAGACACGAGTAACAGTGTTGATCGTTTTTGACATTTCTGCAAATTTCATCAACGGACACTGCTACTGAAATAACCACCCCCCACTAACTATGTTCCAATCAGTCTGGACTACTGAAACTGACTAGCTCACTGGTGAATTTGGTTGCCTTTATTGACGTATTGTTCAAACATAAGCTTCAAACATTCACATTGTAAGGTTGCCATTACAAAGACCATGGAGGAAAAACATTCTCACAACTTGAACCACTATTGTTACATACCTACAAGAAAACTATTACAAATTATATCTGCCTGATTGGATCATTGGAACATTTACATAAAACTTTGTAGTACAAAATTGAGTGTAAATATGACAACCTTACTATACCCGAACTTAAAGAAAATTAAAATAGAAAATCAATACAAATGATCTCATATCGATTGTGGTTATGATATTAGGGTCTTTACGAAAAGTCTTTCTATGATGGTTAGCGTAAAATATACTTAATCTTTTAAGGTTAATATTGGCTGTTTGTTATTCAGAATTTTCGTATAGCCCATGAACACTCCTGTAAGATACTTGCGAACTCACCAATCCATGTTTCTGAAAATATTAACCTTGCAAGAATGTTCTGAATTAACCACAATCGATTTTTGATTATATCTTCAAATCTTCATTAGACTCAATTTTTAAACATAAATTGTTTTAAATTAATTTCATTACTTATTTTAAATAATTTATTATAAATGTCCTAACACAAATAGAATGTTTCAAGTTTCTGTCCAGGCTATTCAAATTCAGTTCAGACATTTAAAATGCGTAGTCGTTCCTTTCGCAGTCCAGAAAATAAAATTTTGCCCCAAAATATTTAAATGAATCTTCATCCGTATTTTCGTAGAAAAGCCCATTGATGATACTACTCAAGCGATTCGAATACGATTTCAGACAATTTTGGATGGAAAAGCAACATACAACGGAATGTGAAAAGTTGCCGTCAGATAAATGCTGTGCATTTTAAATTTACTTCAAAAGTAAAAAAAATGTGGATGATTGCTTTGTATCAGCTCGCAATTATCAACACTTATTTTTAAACGACGGTAATTCTCCACAGAGCGACGTGAAACGATTAGTTTTACAAATAAGTTTCTCATCTCACCTGCATAGGTCTGACTTTGTATCTGAATCCTGTTCTGACTCTGGGGTCAATGTACACCCCGATAACGGGCATCTGGTGGGGTCCGGGTTGCGGGACCCGGTAAACGGCTGGGACGTCGCCCAAAGTACTGGCGTCAAGCAAAACCTCCTTGTCGTGAGTGCTCTTCGACCAGAAACTCTTAAATGGCACGTCATTATGCTGCTGAAACAGACAAGAAAATCAGCACTTGCTGTCTAATTCGTCGTGACTTATTAATAAATGTATCATGAGACATGAGCGTGATGAAGCGCCGGTGTTGTCCCAAAAATAAATTAAGACCTATAGAACTCTTTACACACCGAATCCAATTCCTCTTCAATCAAAGAATTGTGCCACTCTTCCGATGCCAATATGACTTCTTCTGCTAATTTATTTTTGTCAGTGTGATCTTCCGGTTTTACTTTATATTCACAAATATCTTGGTACGCCTGAACGGACAACATTGTTTTATTAGACGGATTTATCGGAAAAATCTATAACATTGACCGTTCCGTCGGCTGTTATGAGAGAAAATGAAGGAAGACAGACAAAAGGCACATGCGTGGTAAGTACGTTCATTTGGCAGCGTAGATAAAATGTCTTCTACTTTCAAACCCTTTTCTGTTTAACTGCCAAGTAATGTGGCATTATATCACTTATAACATTATCTTCAAATGAAAAAGATAATAAGTAGCATTACCGTGTGCACGCAACCCTATGCTTCATACTTAGAACTTATGTAGGATTATATAGAAACCAGTTGATGGTCGAGCTATTAAATTTGTTATGGAACCTTCACATGTTTCGTCGCATGTCGCTTGAACAGTTGATTGATCAATAAATTACTGTTAGTGAAATTGGTTTGTTATTGCGACTTTCAGCTGTGCAAAGTCCAAGCGTGAATATGAAATCTATTTCGAGAGTGACTCTGTTATTTCTAGCAAGATTTTGTGTCTCGAATACAAGAATTTAAACTGCGGAAACAGTTTATTGAATCAAGGCTGAGCTGTGACCTCTTTTCCCCGAAGACTTACAGTGAATTAATCAGTGAAGCTTGACAAGCTCGAGATAAAACTACTCACTATGAATGAGTTATCGCTGTGTGATATTATTTGTATGTTGTCTAGACAGTTTCGGTTGTATTATGCGATGAATAAAATCATAATAAAGTAAAATAAAAAATGAATGTGTCATTCAGTTGTTCTTGTGAACAAACAATAATACTAGCGGATGATGAAACTAAATTCGTTTGGTGGTGCAATAGACGATAGTTTTAGCGTAATGTTAAAAATGAGTTATTAGAATGAAAAACAAACTACGATTTTGTAAAGAACTTCACAGTAAAAATCAAGGGCAGATTGTGATAAATATAAATACGTCAAGGAAGTAATAATTCTCAATAACAAATCAAAATAGGAAAAGCTGAAGGCAAACATATACAAATATTATCACGAAAAATTTAATTGTTAACTTAACAGTTCTGTGTAGGTACTTAAGTAGGGTTTTGGTGATTTTAACAGTTTTCCTAAAACCAATATAGTAATATGGAATGTTATGATAATGATGAAAGGTTCTGGGTGCAAACTCACATGTATCTCCAACTCAGGGAAAGCTTCTTCTCCATCACTTTCATAGTCACTCGGAATGCCAATGAAGGATTTAGGAGTGATCTCCAATTGCTGCAAATTAAACAAACATCAGTTACAGAGCAACGACCCCATGGCACAGAATATTGATCGGAATGAATCATACGTTGTATACGTATTGAGTGGGATGCTAGGAAACCTACAATGGAACTTTTCATGTTGTTAAGATAAGCTCTCCGAGGGTAATCCCTCGAGCCCTGAAATTTTCAGGCCTTTAAATGGTTGACGATTAGCCCAATTATAGCTCTAGATATAATTCATCATCAATCCTTTAATTTTGTAAATATACCTACCTACCTCTTCATTGGAAGTTATCAACGAACTACTACTGTTTCCTATAGATGTTATCAGCGAGTATAAATGGTACGACATACAAGCGCAAATCAATCAAAGCAAAGATTCCATTATACATGGACATCTTATGCAAAATAACTGATCAAGAAGTTATATATAATCAGAGTAGATAAGAAAAACAGGGTCAGATATAAACATTGTTGCTTTTTCCTTGACTTACTGGGCTAGGAGAATAAATTCTCAGAGATGTATCGATTAATTATGAAAATACTTTATTTTAAACTCGAAATATTTTTGTATTTGTTTATCCAATTGTACCTACCTCTAGATATAATTAATCACAAGAGACAAGCGACTTCTCATATTAATTGTGAATCAATCTTACCTAAGTTTTAACCATGAACAAAAATAAAACTAATCATGGGCAGATAATAAGAACCCAAAAGGTCGAATTAAGTGATAGTAATACAAAATGTAAACTGTAGGATTTAAAAGTTTATGTAGGTACAGAGAGGTAATAGCGATGTATAAAATAATGAGAAAGTCGTGTTAGAAGTCATACTTAACAATAGGTACAAAAAAAACGAATTACGTTTAAGTCCAGTGGAAAGATTTCATTCAGGTATCTACAGTAAACTTTCTGGAAGGGTACATGAAATTTAGGCCGAATGACGATTCACGAATGACATCAGTGTAAACAAGGCATTAAAGGCCTTAGCCAACTGTGAGATTCCACTCATTGGCTAATGTTACGCTCTGAGAATTAATGATTTGTTTTCGCACACAAATAGAATCACACAAAAGTATTTTTAGGGATAAAAGGCCCAAACTGAATAGTTTTCTAAAAGCAAATCGTTGGACATGAAAGTAATTTTATAGGTAATTTCTATACCAGTAGATAGTCTGCAGTGTCGTTCAATTTACAATACCAACTTACAATAGGTATACCAAATCCCTCAGACCGTGTTCTATGACACATCAGTCCCTACGTAATTACAACAAATAATATCAGGACCAAAATCTCGAGTTTTAGTAAGACTAAAGAACAGCAATTCATTTATAAATATTGCAGGACAATTCACACAGCAGCATTTAGCCCTGTGGTAAGCTCAAAGCTTGTGTAACGGTATTTATATTTATATATACATGATAGGGTGCTCACCCTAGCAGCAGGCAAGTCCTGGACGAGATCCAGCTCCTCGTCCAGCGCGGTGGAGGTGCCGGCGAGGCGCGCGCGGGTCAGGTTCCACAGCCGCTGCAGCGCCGCTGGCGTCTCCTCGCTCTGCAGGTCCATAGCGGGGCTGGCTAGCATCTTCAACTTCTACTTGTCTATGGAGAACATTGTATTTGAATAAAGGTGGTTTGTAAGGAGGTCGACTTATGTTATACCAGAATATGCGTTGATTTGATTACCAACGTGTTATTAAATCATATTGAATAGCGTAATTACGATAAGAGTTTGGAAATGTTCGTTCCGCCCAAAATATTTTAAGTTTGAAATGAAATCTAAATTGTAAACAGTGTTATTGCTGAAATAGGTATTGTAAAATTGTTGAAGTTGAGTGACCCGAGAATGCGTTATTACCTTGTCTGCCTGGAAAACCCGTTTCTCATGTAAATACAATATTATTGATTTAATTTACAAAACTCCAAACACGCTCTGTTGTAGTTAAGTCTGGTACGAAATTTTTCGATTAGAGACGGATATTTTGAGGTTTGTTACAACGCGCTTATCGCACGTTTCATAACCATTGGTAAGTATGTAGAAATAAAAATGGTTAGTTAATACCCACGGTTCTTTATGTATAGAATACATATTTTCATTATTAAGTTTACAGTTTTAATTCAAGTGATGCATGACGCATGACGTGGGATTTATATTTGAACAAGTGCAATTGAGGAAAAGGTTTCTAGCTGGTAGTTTTCCATATAAAATTGTGATATTAGATTTCCAACCAAAACTTGTGTGGTAATCAACTTTCCCCCACATTTGGTATTCAAATTGAAATGCAGGTGTTTAGTTTGCACGGTAACACTAGGCATCTCAATACCAATTCAAGGAAACCGAATATAACAAAAGCATTCAAAAATAAAAGATATAAGTCAAACAATTTTTTTAATACAATAAAAAACCAGGTAGATTTATGCGACCCTTCTGTCAACAAAAAGAAACTCGTTTTGAAGATTTAAACCAAACGTTGGGATTTAAAATAAACCTGTTTGTGACATATAAGCTAAGGCACACAATTTAGCTGACCCTAGAGACAACACTAGTGTTGTTAAACAAATAACAAAATGTGTTTTGTTTAAAAATAGTGAGCACGAGAGAAAGTTGTTGCAGTAACCTACCAATGTCGGCCATTTGCTGCAACGTACCGTTAACCACAAGACTCAGAGCCACCAGCTTAATTTCGTTCAATATTATCCTCTTCATCGATTCGACTTCCAGAACAATTTTATATCCATACCGCATGCATAGATACTAAAAGGTAAAATAATTCCATCATTCCAAAACTTACCTTAGGTACTGAAAAATGTAAACAGCTGTAGTCTCTCGACTCGACAGTCAATGATTTCAGATTGGATGTAACTAAAGAAAGTCACGAGTGAAATGTTGATATCGCAAACAGGTCGACCGTACTGAAGCGTAGCAAGAACACAACACAACTGAGGGTTGGCGCTCCGATGAAGGTATTTTAAGCTCGAACGGTTCTCCCCGGTGGAATTTGAAGCGTGCGAGGAGGATGCAGCTATACGGAGGAACGAGAGGGGCAGAGGGCACGCACCGACCGCGTGCTAGACTAGACACTCACACTACGAACATGTAACGTATGCGCCAGATACGTCTGAATACGTCACTGTTCTCTTTCCGATCGGAGTCCAGTCCAGTCCACCCTCAATATGGGCACACATACACATGTGATTAACACATCTATGAGAAATGATGATTCGATCATTTACAGATGGTATTTGTAGCTACCTTCAAACTAACGCACAAGCTGAAAGTTTTATTATTTTACCTACTTTGCTAGCCAACTCTACTCTGATAACATAAACCATAAATGTAAAGTTACCTACCTAATCTGAATTAGTTACGAAGATATTGAATTTAAAAATAGTAATTTGTCACCGAGACAACTTATTTTGTCACAAAACCTGACTCTGACTGACCAAACGTAAATCATTATTCTCTTTTGTTACCGATCGTCCTATTTTAAAATTCAAGGATAAAATAACGTATTCAAATAAGTCTGTGTACTCTCTGCTTATCAACCAACACATTCATGGTTAAGTTATTTACCACTTCGTTAATACCTCGGAGACTCAGAGACGGAAGGATGGATTAGCTAAATATCTGACCCACCCGCGGCTTCGCCTAACATTATTCCCATGTTTTCTCACCTCTTAAACCTTCCCTGGGCTACTACGACTATTTTAAATTCAAAAGGCCCCAAATCTGCACAGCCGTTCATGAGTTATAAAATTATAAAGAAAAGTGGCATTGTGGTTTTCTATTATGGATTTAGAGCATTTTTAATATCACATTATAAAATAACAAGCAAACACTATTGAACTTACCTTATAATCAATTGGGTAGGTAGGTACCTAATATTTTGCTTGTAGGTTCATTATTCCAAGATCTCTACTTACATTTAAATGCATTCAAGCAGCATACCAAGGGGTGACCAAAGGGTATAAATAGGTAATTAATATAATTATATATACTTACCTACATATTATTTAATTGTAATATCTAATTATAACTTATAAACTTAATTATATTATGTCCATATGCTTTGCTTATCAATTTATTATTAATAGTTAGGTACTTAATAAGTTTTGTCAGGAGTGTAGGAATTCCTTACACTCATAATTGAATTCGAGAAATTCCAAAATGTTATCAATTATTCAATGAGTGCTGATTCATTGTCCATTCAGAGCGCTATCTCGGGCATTAGAGGAAAAGATGCTGTTATGATAAGGTATATGCAAACTTTCTTATCAATAAATCCGTAGACACGGCAAATGATACGAACCAAAACAAATAAAAGATAGCGAGAGATTAAAAATCATTTCATACGGCTTTAAATTCACGTGGTTTTATGGTAATTGCGACTTGGTTCAAATACAATTTTAGACGAGAAATATGGGTTGGTATTGGTATGATAATGAAATTGAAATAATAATGTTGAGCTTCGAGCTTACCACGGGTCTAGATGTTGCTGTGTGAATTGTCCTGCAATATTTATTCATTTTATTCAATGATTACATTCAAATACCCTACATACCTTGCCCAGTGGATTAGCTCTTTGAAGTGGCAACGTTCACCAACAAGATGGACAGATGATCGGGTCGAAACTGCCAGTTTACGACTGAAACAACTGGAAATTTTAAGCTATGTCCAGCAGTGGACGTCCGATGGCTGATACGATGATGATAACTTAAATCTTAAACCTTTTACTTTATCCTTTTCGCGAGTAGCTGAACCAACTGAGCTCTTATATTCTAACATAAAATTAGTCACAAAAAGTAAAAGTTATCAAGGAGATAACTAAAACACTGACCTCTTAGCGAAACGTGATTTCTCGAAATGCGGACAAATTGTTGTCAGGGCGATACTGATAGGATATTTTCACACTATCTTTTATATGAAGGTAAAGTGCTATATTTACTATATACAGATACCTAAGTAGGTGTTTCGACCCAATTCTGCTTATCAATTGACAATAGATTCCATTGTTGATCACCAGTCAGATCGTATCGTGCAACACAATCCTCGACACTGGAAGCGACTGTTTATAAACACATGGTCTTTCGATGTTGGTGGCATGAAGTGTAGAGTTAGCAAAGGAAACAATTTGGCGTTTTATAATCATCATCAATTCATCATAATATTATATTATTATATTATATTATATTACTGGACAATTTTACACAGCGACATCTAGCCCCGTGGTAAGCTCGAAGCTTGTGTTACGGGTGCTAGATTTCTGATATACTTAATATAATATACATACATAGATAGATATTTTTTTATTATACATATATAACACCCAGACCCGGAACAAATATTTGCAGATCATACAAATAGTTGTTCCGAATTAATTAAATTAATTACCTACTTATTACGTTTTTAAGTATCAATATCTAGCAATAGTTTTATGTTAACTTGTTAGGATGCTTTGATTGATAAAAAAATTAAAAATATTACGTCAACCTACTGGCCTGGGGTCTCCCCAACAGAACTCATTAAACAGGTCTTGTAGGATTTGGTATAATCACCTCCAGGAGGTATAACAAGCGTAGAACCAAAATACCTAGAATACACAGAACTTCTCGTACTCTGATATATAAAATCCCTTTATCAGTATAACGACAAAATAACGACACCCAAGGACAGAAATTATATTGCTATTCTTAGCAACAAGCATTTTATAAACGTTGTTTTAATTAGCTGATAGGTATTTAATTTTTCTATCTTGAATATTATACGCATACAATATACATACCTACCTACATATATGATAGAAATCTTAAACGTGATGATAATTACATGATAAGATAGAAAGGAACTCTTGCTCTCAAAATTACCTAACTAGAACATAATAAATCTGATAATGATATCTATAGATTGGAGTCTAGACAAAGTTGTAATCTTCAGAAGCGTGTCGGGAGGGGTCAATCTTGTATTGATGTTATGATAAGTCACTCACGCAGTAAATACGTGAGAAAATAACTTGCGGTATTGAAGTAGTAATGAGTCGTATTGTCTAAGTGGGAGCACACTCGACTTCCATTCCGATGGACGTGGGTTCAAAGTTTAAACCTTGCCGTGAACCTAATCGATCAATAATTTTCACTTCAGTCTTAGTCATATAGGTTACATGCACTAGATTCTAGTTCAGTCCTAATCACTCAATGGAATAACAACATTAAAAATTGTAAGAGTCTTGCGAGTGTGAGAGTACCAGTTGACCACAATATATATTTACCTATTATCATTAAGGTGCACGTGAAGTGTGGTAACTGAAACGAATACAGGCAAGATGAGTTTATTATTAGAAACACGTCTAAAGATCATGTTTGCGGTTAACTACACGTGCAATGAAATCTAAATTAACGGAAAATAAAATTGTTAACTATTTAAGTAAAAGTTCAACTAACATCTGTCTTCTTTTGTTTAACATTTGTGTTGTTAAGTGTTTAAAATATATAAACTATAGATAACGATTATTCAACGAAGGCTTGCACGACAGCAATAATGAATACCGTAGAAGTACAAATTAAAATATCGTAGAATCTATATTGGTAAAAATTAATTGCTGTACGTTAGCTTCGCTCGTTGAACCGATAAATTTTAGTCTTTAAATATTCTTAGAAGTCCAAGGAACGTTTAAAAGATCAGAAAAATAGGACAAATTAAGGAGGAAAGTCGCGGGCATCTCCTCTAAGAATATTGAAAAAATATAAGTAGTAAGTTTTTACGCTGCTTGAGATCTTTAAAAATCTTATTAAAAAATTTCTCAATCTTCGTTTGTTTCGATTAACCTTTCAGACATGTTCAACGCGCTTAAAACAAACAACCTTTCTCACTGACTATGATTTAATCAAACCAACCAATTTCTTAATTATTTTGACTAAATAATCTATAAATAACTTGTTTACTATGCGCACACGACCAACGTGTTTTTAAATGTTTTCCTTAGATAACCCCTGTTGGCCTTTTCCCCAAAATATTCCATTCAGTTTATCTAAAGCGTGCGCAGTGTGAGTTGTTGTAATCTATCATGTTCTCGTTGTTAGGACCAATATTTTCACTTTGACATATTCTGTAGAGACCTAGATAATTTAGGCTGAAGCACACTTTTAGTTTTTAAGAATGAATTATGAAATCCATTGAGGAATCAACAGTGTTAAGCATTGTGCTAAAATCTTTCAATGCCTCATTTCTAAGAATCAATGTATTTATGAGTTGATATGGTTATGAAGGACACTTTAGAATGTGCTATAATATTAGCTAACTGGCTACTTTTAGACTAGTAACTGATAAAATTTCTATCGTGTTACCAATGTACCGAGCGATGGCATTCCACAGGTAATCTGATCCAGCACATCCTATTCGCAGAACCAAATATAATAAAGCATTTGGATTATATTAAGCAAAATAAATACTTACCTACTAAGACTGCACTGCCAGTAAAATAACTTCGTTTGTCAGCGGTTTTGGCAAACATGAGTCAAACGATCAAACATTCACTAGGCAAGTTCTTTTGTAGTACCCATAACTTTTTTGCTATTTTCGCGTGGTTCTGCCCCTAGAAATAGTATCAATGCATTTCTACCGCCGGCGTGGGTTTCATTATGGTGATAAGGAGGTTTTTTACCAGAAGAGGGGCGGCAGAATGTCTTATGTGCTTAATGATCACCAAGCCTGTTGAACGTGGTAATTATACCAATTCCCCCAAGGCCTTTCATCATAAGCAATAACCCCTATTATGGTAACTTAAAATTAGAGAGATTGGGCCTTAATTCGCCACGCTAACCATTCTTTAAACTCTTCAAAGTGCACTTAGCTGACACGGATTAAGACATTAGGTGCTTTTGCTCCGGATCTAATAGAAGAACGTTATTTCTATCAAAAAGTAATACCTTGTCAGCTAACCCCAAACTCGTGCGCATACTTACACTTTTGTTCACAAGCACTGTTATGAACCAGGCACAAACAAAGCAAGGTGATATAATATCGACCTCGTGCAGATAACCGTAATTGGGGGTATGTGCGTCATTGCCCCTGAAGTATTCTTTGCTATTTAGTTGCTCGGTGGAGCTTATCTTTGCAACTGCAAAGTTACCATGCTGACACGCGAGCTTAATTAATTTATATATTACATTGTAGCATACATATAGTACGTAGATTCAAATAAATTTCAACTGTTCGCATTTACCAGTTTTTTTTATAATAATTTTTTTTCGGACGCATCGGATCCAAATTGAAGCACACTCTTCAACATTATAATATTAATATAGATACAAGGATAATTTTACAAGTACAGGGCTATTAAATAAACATTAAACATGCTAATAAATTGTATCAAGTCTCGTGTAAGAATATGCTGCATTTAACTGGTTATAACTGGTTAAGATCACGCCCTAAACGAGAGAGTGCTATTTCAGTACCGATAGCGAGTTAACCCGGATTTTAGTGTCGTAGAAGTCACGATCTGTTTTCTCTTAAGAGTAGCTATAATTTTCAGAATTTGCCAGAATTGTCTTAAAAAACAAAATTAATAAATCTGTATATATAAATATTTATTTCATAAATAACTATGTTAATACAAAAAGGCTCTTATAACTAAGTATTCATATTGAATTATAAATAAATAAAGATTCTTAACATATTCATAAAATAAATGTATTCTGCTGTTAGCTAATTTAAATGAAAGTTATGAACATTATTGTTTTCTTATCAACGATTTAATATACACAGGCCACATACATAACACATGCTTACGAATATTTGAGTGAAAATTAATGTACCAAACAATATCTTAAACAAGTTTGTTAAATGCAAATATTTTGTATAATTACAAAAATAAGTAAAGTTTCATCAAAATAAGCCGCGCCTTGAATTCTCAGACATGATACGTTTTTTTCTTATATTATTCTTATTATAATTGTAATGTAAATTGTGAATTAGAATTTCACCACTCTGTTTATTAGTTCAACATCCCATTAAGTATATTAACAGTCCGTCAATAAACATAAACTGTCTGTCATTAAACATAACGGGATGTTAAACTAACAAACAGAGAGTGGTGAAATTAGGCCTAAGATTTCTATAATTGTAACGTAAATACTTTTATCTACAGATCCCAAATAAATATATCCTGTAACATACCAAGCGCTTGCGTCTGAGTGTCCCCGGTACTGGCCAGGTCTACCGTCACATACTTAGCCGCGCCAAGTATTCTCAAACACGATGCGTTCTCTGGCGGTAATCGACGACACACTTGTAGGAATAGGCCCTTCGCACACTCGTGGTGGAATATCAGAGGGTCCAGGATGTCGGCGAGGTCGGAGGGAGAGAGAAGGCAGCACAGGTGAGAGAGGGAGACGCACAACTGAAAGAAGAGATTAGAAGATGAAACGCCATCTTCACGGAGAGACTTTTGCGAGTAAGGCACACATTAAATTGATTTAATAAATAATGAAATTATTTACTATAGTCATTTTACATTACTTTGCTTTCTTCCCAAATTGCAATCAGAAAATTAAGACACGAAATGTAATGCCAACAGGTACTGTGTTTAATTCATAAACAAATAGCAAAAATTCCTCACCTGCTCAATAAGATTATCCTTATGCTTATACTCAGTAAAGTCATCCACATAAGCAGCATTCTCCATAGCTGTTAGGACCCCTCTCCACACCGACGTATAATGAACGCCATAGTGACTCCGTTGTGAAGGGGCCCTTAGAGCGACCGCGGCGTTGATGCGGACCTTTAGGTTCTTGCACTCTTGGGTTAGGAGACATAGGTTTTGGAATACTTGACTCTGAAAGGGGATACAATAATGTTTAATCATTATCATAAACCTAAAAGAATAATGTAAATACCGAGCTTCCCAGTCCTAAATAAAACCTAGCTCATAAATATAATAATTATATATTATATAAGTATCTACGTAATTGTATTTTAGATATGTCAAACCGGTAAGTAGATATAATATCTTCCTTAATATTTGTAGATTTGTGCTAAACATTCAAAATACCTGTACAAAAGTGTACCGTCTATTTTAAACCGATTTTAATCAAGACGACTGTATTTTTTTAAAATTTAAAGTTTTAGTTTAGTTTTAGATTAAAGTTTATTTTTTGTTTTTAGTTTTTTAGTTTTTTGTATGATTCTTTTTTTATCAATTCTGATCCTATCTAACTATGGACGCATTTGAGCCAGAGTGGTCGGAGATCTCAAAAAATCGCGAAAACTGGCGAAATCAAGGGGAGACCTTTGCCCAGCAGTGGGACAGCATAGGTTAAATAAAAAAATCTAACTATCTCTGTCAGTCTGGTCCTATTTTAATTCTTTCCAGTGCTATAATTGTACGAATGTGAAACCGTACAAGTACCTGCCATCCGTTAAAACAAGTGAACAGCTGATCGTTCTTCATAGCGGTTCCAATGGCGTAGCAGGCGTTCCAACGCACTTTCATATTAGTAACTTTGCACGCGCAATCTAAAAGCTTCCCTATCGCTGATTCACATAAGGCCTTCATTTGCGGTTTACGAGTAAGATTTTCTTTCTTGATTAGTCGTAACAGGTTGCCTAGACCTCTCGTTGCGCTCATTTTCACCTGCAATAAATATAATCCGATTATTACAAGTGATAATTCGATTATTACAAGAGATAATTCGATTATTACAAGTGATAATTTCAAAATACATATAAGTTCAAATTTCGTTTATGGGTTTGCCAAACGATTTGTAAAATAATGAAGGCATTTTGGTAAGGTATGTATACTCAGTTAAAATATATTAGAGCGTTACTAAGCCAAATCAAATTTTACATTAACCTTCACAATAAAGTTTATGCGTGTAATAAAGCTGCAATAACAATAATGATTATAATACCTAAAAAACATCTACATAAGCTGATCGCTGCCAAAAGTAGCTAATCCGCTAATGGCCTACAGAATATCAGTAACATAAATTGTCTGTAAGCTTTCTCGATAATTAGTCCGCTGGGCTTATTTCTAGAGTGTGACGTCAACGCCCACTTTTATCGTTCGAAGGCGTGTCATGTTTAGCAAACAATATATAAATTAGATGGTGTTTTGATGACGGTGCCGTTTTGTTTATCGTAGATGAATAAATTGATAGTCTTTAAATTGATAAATGGGCAATATATTCTTTGCCAATTTAACAATTTAAAGACTATCAATTTATCCAACACATCTTTGTTAGAATAGTATTTATTCTAAGACAACATGAACAAAACAAGAAAAGTACGTACTCTTGCTGTCACAGTCGATTTTAATACTATACATAGCAAACTCCCGGAGCTATATTTGCCGTACAAATGTCACGAGAAGGGAATTTAACCCGCAACCACTTGCGTCATAGGACGAACTTTGCACGCTGCGTAACAAAGGTCGTCTAAGTAGCCAATTAGAAGATTACAACTAGAAGTATGGCTGTTATTGTTATTATAACTGTATGTTATAAATAAATGAACTTGATCTTGTTATTTGTTTACGTCTACCTTGAAATAGCACACAATAAATTTCCTATAAATCATATAAGTAATATTACAAATGTGGGGCAATCTTACCTTATCATTATCTCCGGCGCACTGTGTACTGACGTCGAGCAGGCGCAGTAAGAGGTCATCGTCTATGTCGTCGCATTCTGGGTCATCCCTGTACACAAACTATATTAATATTAATCTGATAATTCCAACAATGTAAAAATCATGTAAGGTTTTCAGGAAATGGAACAAATTAAAATTAGACACACGGAAAGCATTAGGTTTCGAAATTATTATTTTTTTCATCATCCAAATTGGTTCACTACATCCAGGATCAAATGATCATCATCACTTGTCCATTTGGACATCATTACTTGTCCATTTGGACACGTGATGATGATCATTTGGACAAGTGTCCATTTGGACAAGTGATGATGATCATTTGGACAAGTGTCCATTTGGACAAGTGATGATGATCATTTGGACAAGTGTCCATTTGGACAAGTGTCCATTTGGACAAGTGATGATGATGAAGCACTTACATGTTCAATACAAGCGCATCGCTCAGATTTCCCAAGGCCCATGCAGCCTTCGTTCTGACGATGAGGGTCGGTTCTGCCAAAGCTCTTAGTATGTTTTCACCACAATCGCTTACGAATCCAATATCCTGAAATAAATATTGATTAAGTTTTTATCTATGCAAGTAGAGGAGTTTTGGCTAGGACTGGATTAATACATTGTGCGAATTACGAGACATATAGCCAAGCAAACACGTGTATGTGAACATTGCAGTATTATTCATTCATTTTATAAAACGGGAATTACTCACGTATTTACACAGGAGTTGAACAACTCTCGACGTTTCGACCACAACAAGAGCAGTCTTTATCAGGAGGAGTGAGCGTGCCGCCGTGCTCCGTCTCCTCTCTGAGGCGTCGCTGCACGACCCCACCAGCAGCGTGCAGCAGAGGACTTATACGTTACCTCTCTCAGCGTGTGGAACATAACCGCCATGGCTAGCGCCCGCACCGCGGCGGCGCGCACGCCCGCTGAGGCGTCGCTGCACGACCCCACCAGCAGCGTGCAGCAGAGGACTTATACGTTACCTCTCTCAGCGTGTGGAACATAACCGCCATGGCTAGCGCCCGCACCGCGGCGGCGCGCACGCCCGCTGAGGCGTCGCTGCACGACCCCACCAGCAGCGTGCAGCAGAGGACTTATACGTTACCTCTCTCAGCGTGTGGAACATAACCGCCATGGCTAGCGCCCGCACCGCGGCGGCGCGCACGCCCGCTGAGGCGTCGCTGCACGACCCCACCAGCAGCGTGCAGCAGAGGACTTATACGTTACCTCTCTCAGCGTGTGGAACATAACCGCCATGGCTAGCGCCCGCACCGCGGCGGCGCGCACGCCCGCTGAGGCGTCGCTGCACGACCCCACCAGCAGCGTGCAGCAGAGGACTTATACGTTACCTCTCTCAGCGTGTGGAACATAACCGCCATGGCTAGCGCCCGCACCGCGGCGGCGCGCACGCCCGCTGAGGCGTCGCTGCACGACCCCACCAGCAGCGTGCAGCAGAGGACTTATACGTTACCTCTCTCAGCGTGTGGAACATAACCGCCATGGCTAGCGCCCGCACCGCGGCGGCGCGCACGCCCGCTGAGGCGTCGCTGCACGACCCCACCAGCAGCGTGCAGCAGAGGACTTATACGTTACCTCTCTCAGCGTGTGGAACATAACCGCCATGGCTAGCGCCCGCACCGCGGCGGCGCGCACGCCCGCTGAGGCGTCGCTGCACGACCCCACCAGCAGCGTGCAGCAGAGGACTTATACGTTACCTCTCTCAGCGTGTGGAACATAACCGCCATGGCTAGCGCCCGCACCGCGGCGGCGCGCACGCCCGCTGAGGCGTCGCTGCACGACCCCACCAGCAGCGTGCAGCAGAGGACTTATACGTTACCTCTCTCAGCGTGTGGAACATAACCGCCATGGCTAGCGCCCGCACCGCGGCGGCGCGCACGCCCGCTGAGGCGTCGCTGCACGACCCCACCAGCAGCGTGCAGCAGAGGACTTATACGTTACCTCTCTCAGCGTGTGGAACATAACCGCCATGGCTAGCGCCCGCACCGCGGCGGCGCGCACGCCCGCTGAGGCGTCGCTGCACGACCCCACCAGCAGCGTGCAGCAGAGGACTTATACGTTACCTCTCTCAGCGTGTGGAACATAACCGCCATGGCTAGCGCCCGCACCGCGGCGGCGCGCACGCCCGCTGAGGCGTCGCTGCACGACCCCACCAGCAGCGTGCAGCAGAGGACTTATACGTTACCTCTCTCAGCGTGTGGAACATAACCGCCATGGCTAGCGCCCGCACCGCGGCGGCGCGCACGCCCGCTGAGGCGTCGCTGCACGACCCCACCAGCAGCGTGCAGCAGAGGACTTGTGTGCGTCGCTGAAATAATAAAAATAAAAAATAAAATAAGATTAAAACTTGTTTTTATTTATTACATTTATAGGAACTCTAGAAAACAAATTCAATTATTTCGTAAAATTACCGGTAATTCCTTAAAAGCCCTCTCGCCAACATTAGCGATACAATCGCAGACGACGGCTTTGGCAGACGAGTTGTCGTGGCACTGCAGCACGGAGGACAGGGGCGTTATCAGCTTCTCCCACATGTACACGCAGTGGTTTAGGGGCGGAGACTGCTCTGATTGTTCTGCAGAAAAACAGAAACATATGTTATTTAGACATACATAATTACTTTTTATTAAGGCCCCATATAACGTCAAATCGTTTGAAATTGCTTTTTGTTAACGAACATATCTTCCACAATAATAAAGCATTTACTTTGAGATTAATATATGTTTTAGTTCAGGATATATGCTAGGGGATTACAGTTACGAAAACACGATTACATAAAATTTTCTCGATAGAAAAATAATCCAAAGTTCGCTCTAAATTTTACAATAAATCGTCGCTATTCAATAAATACTTTAAAATAAGCCTTGATACTTTGTACAGTAAACGAACAGGTTATAGAGCAGGGGGAGAGCGTGTTAGATTGTTAAAATTTCTATTATTTTAACCGTAAAATAAGAAATCCTAAATTTGCGAAAAAATTCACGCGAAAACTGACCATTCGGGCATCTTCGTGTCACAAATTCAGTCTGGCCGCAGCCTTGACACGGGCAACATGTATCGCGTCGTTTCTTGCATTCAGATCGCTATTATAACGCACTAATTACGTAAAAAATGAATTGAAAAATTATTGTACTTGTTTGGTTTTTATTTCAAATATGCGAAATCTGTATAATAAGTGCAAGAAGCGACGGAATCGTAAAAAGATAAAGTAAGTACCTATCCTACATTCGTTACAAACGTAAACAAAACGTATAGACAGTAGAGTTCATGACACTTTTGACAACAAAACATTTTTCGCCCTTTGGATTTCAAATTTCTGTTTTGTCTGTGGCTTATTGGACAATCCACACAGCATCATAATATGAAGTATATGGCGAGACGAAGTTCGCGGTGGCACCTAGTATACATATAATAATAAAGTGTAGGTACTTAAATATTATAATAAAATACAGGAGGAGACTTCAAACAATAAATTCATAAGTAATACATGGATTAAGACTTAATAAAACTTTTTTATAGTTTTGAGATCTCAAAGAGTTTTGATTTATTTATGATAACTGTCATAAATTATGTCATGTCAATTCATGAAAAAGTAAATTTAAGATATTTCATAGAACAAACAAATCACTACGTTTTTGTGCTTCTTAACCCTACGTTGCTTTCAGTGCTCTCACACACAACCAATATAACTATGATTTTTTTAATTTAACCTGCGCGTATAAAGAATTTATCTATAAATGGCATCCGCTCGCATGCGTTCTCGCTCACTCTCTATCGCTATCTATACCTACTCACACAGTGAAGTACGCGCTACAAAAAGCTTTTTTAACTTCCGTTAAAAAAGCGTTCAAATAGAACATTTGCATACCCAAGTACGTGTTCACACTTTGGCGCTTTTAGAACGCGACGCTTTTTAGGGTTCCGTAGTCAAATGGCAAAAACGGAACCCTTATAGATTCGTCATGTCCGTCCGTCCGTCCGTCCGTCCGTCCGTCCGTATGTCCATCCGTCCGTCCGTCCGTCCGTATGTCACAGCCGTTTTACTCCGAAACTATAATAGCTATAAAGCTAAAATTTTGTAAGTAGATGTATACCGTGAACCGCACTAGGATTTCATAAAAAGTTTGAAAAAAATCATTTACATTTGGGGGTCTAAGAACCGAAACTTTAAAAATTAAATTAAAATTATTTTTTGATTTAAAAGCGTTAGTTCGTATGAATTATCACATTGAAGACGTTATAAAAGCGCCGACGCCGGGTTTATAACGCAAAGCTGTTTAAACTCTTTAGGTACTTTACTTTTTATTTAAAATAAGTATTTTTTACAAAATCTGTAGGGACCGAGATAAAAATACTATTTAAATAATAATAATACAATAATATCAAATCAAATCAAATCAAATCAAAAATACTTTATTGTACACACAATTACATTTAAAACATTTAACAAAGAAAAGAACATACACAATGGGTGTGCTTAACCCCTAAAGAGTTTTCTTACAGCAAACCTGGACATAAAGAAAAAAACATTTACAAGGTGGGGAGATAGTGTACATAACAACCTACATTAGAAAACTTAAAACAGAAAAGATAGCTAAAAATAAATAAATACTAATAATAGTAATAAATACCTACTCACATATATACTTACATATCATATATTATATATATATATATATAAATATATATATTTAAACACTACTACATACTAATAATACATATCTAATAGATAACATAAATACATAAACTACATCTGCAAGGAAAGATAGTGTTCTTTAAGTTTATTTTTAAAAATATTTAATGATGAAAAAATATTGAATAATACCATGGAAATATGCTCGAATTAAAAATAATTTTGGTATTAATATTTGTATGGGAAATTCGTCGTGACGCCGGCCTGTTTGAGAAATTGTTTTGCCAACCGTACCATACGTACCCGCCGCCATGGTCAAATATCATTTTTTATTGCGCGGGTTATACCTATCTTATAAAGTCTTTTATTATTTTAAAAAAAAATTGACCACTTTCCGCATGCCCTGCGAATGATATTTTAAAATATTGGTAGGTCACTGCATGTTTTGCCATATATTATATGGAACTAAATATAAAAACAGTTTTTCCCTAAAACTCAATTCTATTTTAAATCAATTTTAAATATTTATATCTTATTTTACTTTATTTATCTAAAAGACATAATATGACCATCACAAATTTTTCTTTAAGAAAAATAATCATGCAGTTAAGGGTTAAGGTTTAGGAACTTATTCTTTTATAAATTCACTTTTATCTAATATTGAAGTATATCAAACGGTTTGACTTTTCGTTTATAAAATCAATCAGAAATAAAAGGCAGACTATGAATTTTAACAATTCATAGTCTAGAAATCTATTTCAGAAAACTTTATTTATTTATTAATAAAAACCCCAGCCCTTTCATTTTTCTTATACCTGAGCTTACGGCCAAAAAACCTAATAAATAAAATTAAATCAATAAATATTGCTAGTTCCTAGACAATTCACAATGCAACATCTAGCCCCGTGGTAAGCTAGAATCTTGTGTTATGGGTGCTAGATTTCTGATTATGTATACTTAATATAATATACATACACATTTATGAAAGTTATTTAAAACACGGGAAAAGCCGTGTGTGGAATTTATACTTTAAACTTTAAAATACACATATCCGCTTAAGGATATATTTAGCGCAGGCGAAGCCGCGGGGCGGAACGCTAGTATTACCTTATATATCTTAGGGTCTACAAAATGAATTTCAAATTATAGAAGTAATTTGATGTGTCAGATTTTTGCGCGAAATATATACTCAGCTCGGGCTCTTGCGCGCGAAATGTTTACTTAGCGGCCCGCTCGCCCTGTCGTGGCGCTGTTAGCCGAACTTAGCCGATCGTCGAGTTTGCTCTGACCCCCCGTACATCCTTAAGACTCACTTAGGCATTCTAAATATTAGAGAATGTTATAGAAAAAACTCCAAAATTACAAAAATATTTTGACCTCGAATGGGAATTGAACCCACACCTTTCAGTATACGCCTGGTTGCGCTGACTACAACGCAATCGTGGAATAAGCGATTTAACAAAATGAAGCCGAGCATGGCTTCATCATGACTCATTGTGCGGCTTACAACTAAGGCAGTCTTTATAGCGAGCGTTCAACAAGAGATTCTAAGAGTTACCTAACTTGTGCACGGCGTCGCCGATGACGCTGACAGTCCGGGCGGCCTGCAGCACCACGTCCTGGTGCTCGTGCTGCAGCAGCTCGCTCAGCATGTCTCCCAGCAGCGTCAGGTGACACTGTAGTAGCCCCGGCAGGTGATGGAACGCGATAGCTGACAGTACTTGCAGAGATTCTAGGATAACAGGGATCAGTGATGGTTGGCAACGCTGAAACAAACATTTATTTAGAAGAACAACTAATGTGTAACCCGTATGAACTCAATTTCCTCAACTGTTTGTCTTTATCCCATATTTTAATTTCCCTAATATCTACGCGGCAGACAGAGATAGCGAATACGAAAATACTCACACTCATTTCATTCCCCCGAAACACCCATCCCATATTCTTAAAACATATATCCAGTATCCAACTTCGAAAGTGATAACAGTTTTCATTTATCTTTCTTTCAGTTGGAGCGGCTGTGAACATTTCATCATCTGAATATCCTTCTTCGAAGTCTTCACAGTCACTGTCAGCGTTGATTGTAATCTGGTTGATGTTTAGAGGAACTGAGTCTTTCTCTGTGGATGATATAACTTCGGCCTTTTTAGTGTCTACGGATAGAACACAGCCCATTGTGATGAGTGCTCCCACTTGAAGAGTATTATCTAAAAATAGCTAGTTTAAAATAAAATATGAAAAGGTAAGGAGACATTTTATATTCATATTTTGGACCTAATTCCATTTGCACCGAAGAAAATTTTTTGAGTTATATACCAATAGATAATAGAATTAAGGAAAGGATGAAATATAGAAAAAATCATTTCTTTTTAATTTTCAATTTAATAAATTTTGTATAAAAATTTTTCTTTGGCTATCTTTTTATAAGCATATCAACAATCAGCCGATATATTTTAGTTTGAAGTCGCTATTTATAATTTATACATTTACAAATATATATATATCTTAATAAGAAATTAACAGAATGAGGTGGGTAAAATATAGGCCACCTACCTCTATGGACCAAAAATTTCCTCGTAGACTTGACAAGTTCAGCCAAAAGTCCATCTCTCATCTTATGGTACGGCGTAGCTTGCACTAAGGCGGCGCAGCATTTCAACGTGACTATTATTACAGCATAACTTCTCTCGCTCTCCAATATACTGATCAGTATTTGATGCATACAAGTAATTATGTATCCGAGCGAAACTGAGAATGGGATAAATGAGGCTGTTTCTTTTTTGCTGTGGAATAAAAAAATATGATTAACAATAGTATATTATTCTTATAGTTGCAGCATACTAAACTGATGATTGTTTAGGCATGACTGGTTGACTGATAAAACTGGTATAAAAGTTTAGTCTAAAATCTGTGGATCAATCACACATTGACCATTCAAAGATATTGGAAATGCAAACATTTGGCTAAATGGCTTCATTTTAGTCTCCTAATAATTTCTCAAATTATATTCTTTGGCATAATTTGGCTAAATATAAACACTGTCTCTTAAAGCCACATTTCTTTACGTAATTTAGGCTTGACACAGATATGCTCGGTACAGGGTCAACGACTGTCGGCCGCATATGCGAGGGTTTTACCTAATTTCAGCTTGAGACAGATACATCCTGGAGCCGGACAGCAGCGCCAGTACAACGCTGAGCACGCTGGCCCTGCTGCTCGCGATGGGGTCGACGACCGCCGCATATGCGAGGGTTTTCTTAGCAGAGTCCTCGGACAACCAGTTACTGGGGTCTGGGGTGTCCGGGAGTAGAGCAAACCAGTAACCGAACATTTCTTTCTTTTCTCTGATCTGTAATAAGACAAACAGAAAAATAGCTATTTTAACAATATAGGTCTTCAAATTTTATACGACTATTATTTAAACCACTTTACAAAGCAGGCTGCACAAAAGAAAATTTAAAATCTAATCTGGCATACCTTGAGTAAAACTAGCAGAAGATTAGAAGCGCCCTGCCTGACTCTAGACCTCAAAGCAATCAGCTTAGCCTCCCCCGTCTCCACATCGGACATATCCGAGTCGCTGGTCAGCGTCCAGTTCTTGACTCTTTGTTCTAAGTAGTTGGTGCTGGCCGGTCTGTACGCTGAACTGTTCTCAAAGTTGTCAACATCTTTCATAAGGCTGCGGTCTGATACGGGGATTTCCTTTTTGAGGCTCTCTATTGCGTTGTTACGTTGCTTTCTCAGTCTTTGTTTCTGGAACATAGTATTATCAATTGAATGGAATAGAAAATAAAATAGAATAGAATAGAATATACTTTATTGTACACCACATAAACATAAACATACAATTACTTAAGACTAAAACATTTGGAGTACAATGGGCGGCCTTATCGCTGTAAGCGATTTTAGCGATAAAATATTAATCTCAAGGCTTTTTAGCTCTGTAGTTGTCACATGAAAGGGTAACAACTTTCTGTCATTGCGCAGCTGTAACATCTCCGATGCTACAGACGTCTATACTATAATAACTGTATTTCATTAGTTAGGTGGACTATTGTTTACCTAACACAACAAAAAATATAATTCTTACCTTGCCACCCTTGGTATTCTGGACTACTGGTGAAACTGCAATAGTTTGCTGAGAAGGCATAATCTTCTCTGGCTTAGCACCTATTTTCACAAGCCCAAATAGAATAAAATACTGACAAATACCAATGAGTTCCGGTAAAGGTATCTCAATGTTTTGGTCATTGAAATAGAGCTGGGATAAAACTCTCAATGCTGATATAACTACCTGTTAATAAACATACACCATAAAGTTTGATTTTTAGCTAAAATCTAATCTAATCTAAGTTTTTAAAACAGACTTTAAACTGAATTTATTTGAATATTTATTATAATTATAGTGCAATATAATGTTATCACAGTTATCTTACCTTGCAATAAATAGATTCATCATGAGAACTAGAGGATCCAGTCATCAACAAATTCACAACAGTCTCAGAGATTTTTTTCTTTACAGTTGGGTCCAAATCACTAACATTTTTAGAATCATCTACTGAGACTAAGCTTGCAATAGATTTCAGAGATAAGAGGCAGTTTTGTAAAGGATTTTTTGTGTTCAAGCTGTGCGTCTTTAAGTCTAGAAGATTTAGTAGGATTCCTTGGTTGCCCAACAATTGTTCCACAAACTGAAACATAAATTGAAGTTTAGACAGGAAAACGTATGATCATTATACAGTTGAGCCTCACAACGGAAATTAAAATAACTAAGCTTTCTGAGAATACTAGCTTTCATCAAAATGATATTCAAAATATTATCATGTTTTGTGCTTTTCAAGTTAAGTTCTTTAGATAGTAAATGGCAATGAAATTTAGAAACATTGTTAGTAAATTGAGAATTCAACTACAATACAAATTGTATTCAGCAACGTAACACAATCTTTCTTGTACTTATATGATTAGGTATGACTAATTGTGATAATTTATGAAATATGTGATATGATGAAATAGATTGGGGACACCTTTTTCCGCAATTAAACTCAAAGAAAAAAAATCCTTTGTGCATGGAATTAATACTGCTATGAACTGCTGTATATATCCAGTTGTTTCAAGTGTTTTTCTTTGTATAATAAAAACATAGGTACATATATCTATCCATTAAAATATTAGATAATTGGGGACAAAAACAACCTATGTAGCTACATAAAATCCACATAAATGGTCCAGCAATAATTATTTAAACAAACCAAAGTACAAACCAAATTGCTTGCTAAAGGATAGGAATGCAGTAAGCATTGCATATTGTGAAGGATGTCTGGCAGTATCATCTCAGAACACTTCCTAAGACATTCAATATGCCAGGATATCACTTTAGTGATTAGTTCATCTGGTAACAGGATATTCTGCTTAACTATGACACTGTTTATAAGATGAGATGTCTTTGCAGCAATGATTTCATCATCAGCATTAATGTTAAGGCACAGAGCAGTGATTAACATAGAAGCATCCTGAAACAAAAAATGTTTTTACTTTTCTGCTTGTTTATTATCCTGGTCATAAAACTAATAAGATAAGTTTAACTCACATAATAAATCACACACAGGTTTTCTTTATATTTGAATAAAATAGAAAATCATCCTTTTTAAATTTATGGTCAACAAACTAGGTTAGGAATATTTACAGAAATTATTCAAGTCTCTTTGAAATTTATCTCCTAAATTTACTATTAAATGAGAACTAAGTATAACAATTTTTACCAAACAAAGGCCAGGCAATACAATTTAAGCTTACCTGTTTCCGCACAAACAGTTCTCCTTTAAAAGGTTTTGAGTTTAGTTCATCAACCACAACATTTACTCGTGTTTTGTTGTAATCTTTCATATACAAGAGGTGGCATAGTTCTCCACAAAGTGCTGAAAACTGTTGGGGTAGACTAAAATCCATTTTATACGAAAACAGACTTGATCTTAAAATACCAGATGATCTACTTATTCATTTTTTCAGTCTACCGGTGGTGTCGGGCTTTTTACCCAGAGATATTGACCACCTTGATTAATTTCAATAGGTATTTGTATTATGTTTCTATTATTTAAAATTCACATTTCAAAGGAAATTCTAGATTTAAAACAAAACAAACAACAAAACTGTTCGTTCGTAGAGATGTGTAGGTGCCATGAGTAATGCAGTACGCGTAATATAGCACGACCGCGTACTGTAACAGTACACATAGCCCGACAAAATTTAGCATGACACATGGCATTTACCCACTCCTCCACTGCCCGTGGGTACTTTAGTACCACAACCACAAACGTAAAGAAAGACCGTTAAGACCGTCAACGTCAACTGTTCATGGTACTAGAAGGCCACAAAACGTTTCGCCCTTTTGTTTTCAAATTTCTGTTTTATCTATGCCATTATATTGTTGCCTGTCGTATTAAATGTCACTGTCAATAATTATTCTAATCTATGGTGAATTAATCTATGGTAGGTATAAAAAAATAATTATATAACAAAAAGTAAAAAAAAAATCGTACAAAAACTCAATTATTGTATTATAAATTTTTGCGGGTTCGATTCCCACCTCGGAACAACTATTTGTATGATCTGCAAATATTTGTTCCGGGTGTCTGGGTGTTATAATATGTACAATAAAAAATATCTAGGTATCTATGTATGTATATTATATTAAGTATATCAGAAATCTAGCACCCGTAACACAAGCTTCGAGCTTACCACGGGGCTAGATGTCACTGTGTAAAATTGTCCAGTAATATTTATTTATTTTATTTTTATAAAGTTGATTTTTAAATACGCCAATATTATTGGTAACACAACCATAAGCCTGGAGACCCCTTTTTATACCGTAGGTAATTATTGGGGTTAAGTATGAAGGGAAATCAACTTTGTTAAATAAAACGTCGGGTCATGTTTAGAGTACTGCGTACTGATAAAATGCTATATGACGCGGTACCAAATGTCATGCCATATGGCATGACATTAGAGAGTACTGGTTTGCGCATCTCTATTCGTTCGTATCTGAGGATTAATGTTGCTATCTCAATTAAAAATATGCTAAGTGTTACATTTATCTGGAAGATCCAAAATAATAATTTAATTTTTACGAAACTTTAATAGTGGGCTAAGAGAGAAATGAATATTGAATACAGACAGGTAACCATTACCATGTCTATTTGTATTAAAATTTTGTTTAAATGCTAGTTGGTATTCAGTATTTATTTCGGTATTGCTTCATTTTCAATAATTTATTTATGTACGGATTAAGATTAAGATTAGATGTAATTAAGATTGATAAAATAAACCTACGGTCGGCGCCTATTTTCGATGATTATTTAAAAATATAATATATTATTTTATATAAAATATTGCTATGTCTTGCAATATAGTACTTAAGTTGGAAACTCTACATTTGACATTGAAATAACTACAGCACTGACTGACACTGGCAATTAATTTAGACACTGACATGTCGTTGCAATCCACAAGCGCATACCATAAATAAATAAATAGAAATTGCCAGACAATTCACACAGCAACATCCAAAGAGATTATAATCACTACGTTATACAACATCTAGCCCAATAAGAAGAAGAAGAGTTATCTTGGTGTTCTTTGCCTTAGATTTCTTTGCTCAGAGAGGTTTCTGGCGACATAGGTACGGCAATAGACCGAAATTCAAATAATGTCCTTCCATTTACTTCTTTAGTAGTTGGAGTTGGAACCAGGGGGTCGACACTGCCTTGGAACAGAATTTGAATAGTGATAATGTAAACGATAAGTCACTTTATTTCTTTGATGTTAAGTTTTAAATTTGACAAAACAGAGATTAAATAATTGTAGAGAAATCCTTGCCAACCAACAGATGCCGAAGTTCTTACTATTCGGTTGGTACTTAGGTTAGGAGTAAAATTGGCCGATTGACGGATTGACTATCATGTCACATTGTCATTTCATTCTGATTTTTCAGTCGTACGTTTTGTTTGAAATTGAGAAAATTAAGTTTATCAAATCCAAATTTATTCCGCAATATTGTGCAAAAGTGAAGTCAAAACTAATATTAAAAATTGAACATGCAAAATACAATAGAAGATTCGGATAAAAAAAAATCATACAACAGAAGCTCCAGGAAATGTTCTATTTGTGGTAGACGAAAGATAAGCCCAATATATATTTCTTGCAAAATTTCCTTTGAACCCTAAGTGTTTAATTCAATTTAATTGTATTATTATAGTATACTCATTACCTACTTAATATTTGCACACCTGCTTGCAAGTTTGAACACATTTACTAGGTAGGTACCTACTTAGTTCTAAGAAATGTAAGGTCAACCAGTCTAAATGCGTCTATGGGGCAAATGCGTTTTTTTGAATTTATTCGAGAACTATTCAACATACGTTGACTTCTGTCATCTAGTTGCATTTGTTTGAACTAAATACAGAACATGCAGTTCGTGCGAATAGCGTGGCAGTTCAGATATTCGAGTAATTGGCCATTTTGAAAATTGCACGTTTTTAAACAAATTTTGACTGCGTGAGGCGAGTTACTAAATCCATGTTAGTCATTAGTTTTCTTCAATTAACTGATTTTATTCAATAATCATTTTAGGGAATAAACTATGGGCTACCTACCCAGACAGTTATTTTTAGTGAAATAGCTTTATTTAAAGAAATAATAATGTTTCCATTTATAAGGTTAGGGTTAATTTCTTGGGGTAAATGCGTCTGCTATTATGGGGCAATTGCGACTGTGGGACGCATTTACCCCCAAAACATATATCGTCAACCTTTTTATGTCGGCAAATTTTAATATGAATATTAAATGCAAAAAAAATCTGGTCTCATGGAAGTTTTTATATCGTTTTTGTCAAATTATTGTTTGAAAATATACAAAAGTCAGAATATACTTAACTTTAATTTTAAAAAGATGCGGTGTAGCCTTCAAATTTGTGTTTTGTTATAATCTGTATTGTTCTACGGTTCTATCAAAATCTCACGCGTAGAAATTTGTCTACTATCGTCCCATCGTCTTACTTACATTTGTTATTTTTAGACTTTTGTTGAGTTTTGATAGTTTGTCTGTACTCAAATAAAATGTTGACAACATCTGGATTTAGCAGGGGGCTAATGCGTCTATCAAAATATAGACGCATTTCCCCATTTTTTACTAAATTGTCTCTAAATGCGTCAATTATTATTTTTGACTTGTTTAACTATCATACTATTGCAAAGAAATTTGAACCAAAAAGTTATATCTAGTTATTATCACGAAAAACTTACCAATAAAGTTTTTATTCAATAAAGACGCATTTTCCCAAAGCGGGGCAAATGCATCTAAAATTCCCGTTTAAAATAAAAAGTCAATTTGAAACATCTGTAAAGCTCCAGGGAAGATATCGCTGATTGAACTTTGTGCAGAAAAAGCCATAATATTGGACTACATTTTCAAAAAGTGGATAATGCCATACATTTGATCACAATGTTACTCTAACTTGAAGTGATCGAGAAATACCACGCATTTGCCCCGGTTGACCTTACCTATTTTGTATTTTAAAATGATGTGTTTTTGCAAATAAACGATTGATTTTATTTGATTTGTATTATTTTCATGGCCTCCTTATTTTAACAAATGTATAGCAATGATTGGTGAATTGGTTAGTATAATTCTCTGCAAAATATATGAAAAATACAAGTAGCGAGGTCCTGGAGGAGCTTCCAAAAGTTAATACTGTTAGGTTGGCAGCATTGCCTGTCTGAGCGATATTGTCCTTATGTTGGTAATGTTGCGTTTACTCGAGCTCACGTCAAGTGAACTCAATCCAATGTTCTAAGTGCCGTCTCTTAAAACGTAGTGATTATATTCTCTTTGGTTGGAACCACATCTAATAAAGAAGTAAATGGAAGGACATGATCAATCCATAATAATGTTTAAAATAATAATTGCAAAGTCTATGTTTGAGCATGCCATAGACTAAATAAAATGGCGGTTTTTATTTAAAAGCAATCATCGATCAGAAAATAAGTGGAATCAAAGTGAAATCCAATTTTACCAACGAAAATCATGGCTTTATATACCCCTGGTTCACTTAAAGAGAAAGCAGAACATCCATGGGCTAGAACATTCAAAGACAGTTTATCTCACAGGATAAAATATGCCCATAATTCAATCAGAAATCCGAAATACCCTAATGAACACCAGGACCCAATTACACAGCGGGATCGATTTACGGTCATTGGTGACAGGGTGACGAAAGAATTTATTTATTGCTCAAAATTGGTCAAAGGTTTGCAGAAATATCGAAAAAAAAACTTTGATGTTCCTGTAGTCAGAGGTTAGCACCTATTCAGTCTATTTACGATTAAAACTTACTACCTACAAACAAACAGTAGATATGCCTCATTTCACCACTATGTACCTACATATCTATAACATTTTAGTAGTAGGCACATTGGCACATATTATAATACCTATCTATTCTAGCCACTAATAAGAGATACCTAGGTACCTACTAAGTACTTATATAAATCAAACTTAAAGACTAAGCTTATTTACCTATTGCTTTATGATAGGTAATTGCCTTTTAAAAAATGTGATCTTGGTAGCTTGTTTAACATGCTAACTACCTTCAGGCTAACTAACTACCAAAATTATTGCCAGTGTTACAACGATAAAGTCAACAATTACATACCTATTAACTTGATTGAATCACTAACTATGCTACCTGAAGTAGTATTAATGTCTTGGTATTCTAGGTGTCACCACGGTAGAATGGCCATACGTTTTGAAAGAACTGAAGATACGATTTGGCTCTCTAGCTTGTCTCCAAACATCAGTCGCGGTTATGTTGAATGATAAACTGATTGGTGGAGAACAAGAACTGAAGCAGCTGGTGGAATCGAAGTATTATTATCATCTGTGTTTGAATTATTGTAATGAAGGAGTGGCAGAGTTTGCTAAATTCATCCGGTCAACCGATGTAAGTTTTCAGTTTAAACTTTTATTTATTGACGTATTTTTAACAAACAAAAAGTCGTATACTAAGGTTGGCAGGCAGACATAGCCCTTCTTATTGTTTTATTATAGAGTTTAGTTTAAAATAAAATACCTAATTATTTAGAGTCCCCTATAATAGTTATGCATGTAACACTATCCAGAAAATCAGAAATTATAACTATGAATTGACGCGTTAGTAGCAGTTAAGTTACCTTCTACGAATTAGTTGTTAGTAGCGCAGACGCGCGTTGAAATCTTTTATACAAAGAACAGTTGGAGTACGAAATTTTTTTCATCTGTTATTAATTAGGCTTGGTGTTATGAGTACCTATTGTATTGTATGCTAAAAACAGATCATTTATTTAGACATAGACATATTTATATACTTTTAACATTTTAATATTACAGAGACCTTTTGCTTACCTCCATGTATCTATCGACGATGAACATATTGGAACGTTAATATTTATGGTAAGCTTAGTCCTTTCTTGCCTTTGTAAATCAGATTGTTTGGTTTCTCCAGTGCGTGTCAGCAGTACCTACCTAAGTGCTTAAAACGCGAAATATTCTTAATGTTTAAACTTATTGTGCTGACCACCATGCCAGCCATGTAAGGTCAGCACAATATGTTTCCTTATTTATTTCCCTCGATCGCATCTTGGTATTTATCAGAATATACTTTAAAAAGTTACAATAACAAGGAATTGAGGCCTAATCTTTCTCGTCAAGAGAGAAGATCCTATGTTCCAGCATGTCACCAGTAAGAACGTAAATAAGGACTTAGGTATGCTAACATGGTCATCTTTCTAGCTTTACTCGGACGTGGTACCGCTGACGTGTGATAATTTCCTTCGTCTCTGCAAGGAGAGAAGGGGCGGCTACAGCGGCACTCCGGTACATCGCATCGTCAAAGATGGATGGATTCAGTGCGGTGGATTCGCACTCAAAAATACGCCCCTGAGTTGCGAAAACTTTATCGTCTCTTTTGACAGGCGAGGAGTGCTCGCTATGGCTAATGATGGAAGGTTAAATCATTTATTACCTAATCTTATGGCCATCTCCATGTGTGATTTATGAAAAAGAAAGGATTTTATGGAAATAAATGACAAATCTAAATCTTAAAATCATGGTCTCAAAAAATACAGAGATAAAGCTAGAAAAATGTGTGAAAAACACCCCGCTGTTTTTTTAAACTACTATGTATATGTCATTAACTAATAACTAGATTAGCATAAAGAAATGCCTAGCACCTAACCGTTGCTTCAGAATAGTAAAATTATATCAAAAATTAAATTATACCTATTATATAATTTCGTAATACATAAATACATAGATTTTTGCATCATTTTAAAAACTTTCTTTCCGTTCCCTTCAGAGACGATGACTGCTCAACACAGTTCTTTGTGCTCCTGCAACCGTCGACATGGATGACACACAAATACGTAGCGTTCGGGCAACTTGTCGAAGGCGAAGGCACATTGAAGAAGATAGAGAGTGTTGCCACTTGGTACGAATCCCCGACTTCGAAGGTTATCCTCTATCGATGTGGAATACTGAATATGGACTGCAAGGATATCATCATCAATAAAGCGAATGAATATATCGATTTGCATATCGAAAATTCGGCTGAGTTTATTGATTTGATAATGGAGGTGATTTTTTAAACTATTGTAGTTTCTAGCATATTTTAAGAGTTTTCTTTTTAAGAGATAAGGAATGCTTCGTGTTTCCAAGGAGAAGAAAACTTAGTGAAAATATAATTTTATGTTTAACAAAGAATTGTAGTGTTTGAAAATCAAGACGTCTCTTCTAATCTTTCTTCCGTAGCAAAATGATAAACCCAAATATAATAAGATAAGGACCTAGGTACTGAATTTATTATTTGATTTGAATGTGTCTTTGTTACAGAGCCTTCTAGAAAGAGTTTTTCTGGAATCACAGCTAAAGGAGTTGGAAAGATTGAGAGAGCAGGCAGGAGAAGGCATTGAGGGTGTTGCTGAGGACGCGATTCGGCCAACACAGAGGTAAGTACTTAAAATATCAAATTTACACCATATCAAGTGTATTGCTATCTAGAGGTTAAAATATGACAATGTTATTTTATTAGATTCAAAAAGGAAGATATAGAGAAGCATTTCCAAATCGGCCAAGTGAACTCCGACCATACAGGCGGCAATAATGATTTCGACGTAGATGAATACGAGTATGGGACTGAAGGCTCCTCGGAGTATGTTCCATCGGAGCCCAAGAGCAGTCGTCCTGAGAAACCGAAGAGACCGTTCTATTTGCCGCTGACTGATGTGCCTTATCCCGGTGATGTGGACTCTGAATTTGATCTGAAAAGGTAGTTTTTCGATACTATTTGACCCGTCGCAGCTTCGCCTACTTTCTAAAGTTCAAGTTTCCCTTTCAAGCTTTTCCCGGAAATACAAATATTTCAAAACGAAAATCAGCCCAGTCGTTTTCAAATTTTAAAGAGACTTAGGATGAAACAAAGTTATTAAAATCCTCGAGTCTTAATCGTTTACCTACTTAGCAATTGATTCGATTAATAAATCGTTCAAGTGGGACTAAAACGAATGTTACTAATACTTCATTGCCTGTGTATTTTCAGATTACTGAAAGGAGATTACTGCCTCGAAATGGATTTAGGCAAACGCAAAGAAAAAGTTTCAAAATTGCTTTCTAAAGATCTATCTGAATTTTTGATGGAGTTTGATTCTGTAGCTAACCTCGAGCCGAGTAAGCATTTATGTCATAAATCCTCGACATTTTTGTTACGGTAAGGTGAGGTATCCTTATGAAATTGTTTATGGTTTCCAGGTTATCCCAAACCAAACCCTTACTGCCGCTGTCAAAATGACTATTTCTTTTGAGTTTTAATGGAAAGTTCTTAGTGTAAATATTAGTATAAGTACCTAGTTAATTAACATTTACTATTCATAGTTACTATTTTTATTTGTTTTTAATATTATGTATGATTTTAATATTTTAATTTAATGCTTCTTTAATTGATGTTATTTGTTTTAATCTGTGTTAATAAAATAAAATTAATAAATAGTATAGTATATTTAAATAATTTTGGAACGATCATTTTGCTGAGTTATTTATTTTGAATGAATGTTCCGTTTTGTATCCGTGAAACCGAAAAGTGGAGCCTAGTTAATGGTGAGAATTTCGTTGCCTATAAAAGATTTAAACGCGCAACGGTAGAGTAAGATGCGAAAAATCATACATACTCGCTGCATCTTAGCTACTTACCTTATTTTATTTAAATTTCTTATTTAAAAAAGGAGGTTTAAAGGGAGGCCAACAGCAACGCATGTACCACCCATTGTGTACTTTTTACCATTTACGACATCTAAATTGTTGTATAGCACATGAATTTGCCGAAAAGAGTCCTGATTGATAGATACCAAACGAAGCAAAGCATCACAGATATGGTACAAAATAAATAAATATTGTTGGGCAATTCGAACATCAATATCAATAAATAAAACAAGCTTTCAGCTCACCATGGGGTTAGTATTATGTTATCTGTGCCCCGGGGTAAGCTTGAGCTATGTAACGGGTACTTATAGAATTAAAAAAGAATATAAGAAGATAAAACTGGTAAATCTCTAACTACTGATAAAAACGCCACACAAAAAAAAATATATTAAAGGTTAATTTTCAGGTGAAAACGAGCTAGATAGTGATGATGAGAGAGAAATCCAAGAGTATTTAAAGTAAGTGACCGGGTCAAAACACCTAAAATTTCTCGAGGTTAGGTATAGAAACTGAAGCATTGAAAATAAATTCTATAAGTACTTAATTAATTGATGATTATTTTCAGAGAAAATGTCGACAGAGTGAGCTTTGCTGGGGAAATCGTAAAAAGTATAGCAAAGAAAAAAGCAAAAGTCAACCTCTTTGATGACACGGCCTCAGAGAAGATGACACGTCGAAGGTAATTCGGTCGATAACTTACCACTAAAATAGTACCACCCCAACTAACTGTAATTAAATAAAATGTCCGAAGCCCAATAGCGGGACACATATGGGTTGTAAGGATTATAAAAAGCCAGATAATCTTTAAAAAAAATATGTTTTAAAGAAATTTAGGCGTCAAACATAGGTGTTACGTTGGATACAACTTACATCCACGTCGTTTCAGCAATAGATCAGTAAATCCTTTTGGTGGACTCCCGGGTCCTCGTTTTCCTATCCACGAGCTTCATTCGAAAACGTTTCGGCCACATTTTTATCCTACGGACTAAATGTCAGTTGGTCACCGAGGTCGTCTACTTCATTTTTAATCCTCTTTTGATTCCGCAAAGAAACCGCCGAGAAACTCCTCGCATAGCTCTTATACTAGGTGCACCGTTATGGGTATATGAAGCCGAGGCGTGCGTTTTCAGCGCAGTCAACAGAATACAACGCCAAAGAAAGTTTTCAGAAAAACGTATTTTCAGATAGATTGTATAATACCTACTATATTTTTTTCAGATCGGATCATATCACCGACGAGAGGTTACGAAAAATTAGGTAAAATGATTTTATTATTTCGCGTTTTTTTTTTGTAGGTGTAGATATTATGTTGTCTTATAAAAAATGGATGTTGGATCTAAGTTGTCTGAATAGAAATAATTTATTATTTTTATTTATCGAAAGTAGTAGTAGATCTGAGATTTTATCAACTATGTTAAATGTAAAATCAAATCACAAGTCCTAAAATAGGTAATTTTATTTTTGTAGTAGAAAACAAATAATTATAAAAGCAATATTCAAAACTAACATTTATCTGATAAGGATATTTTATATTTTTAGATTAGCATCGGTTGATGTACGAGATAATGCAAAAATTGAAGAAATGTTAGTGATTTTCACATATATTTAAACCCATTAAATCCCTTTTTGTCTGAATGTAAGGCCTAATGTATCGAATAGGTATGTAGCAGATATTCGCAATTCCATATTTCTAGTTTCCTTCGCAAGTTCAAGATATAACTCATATTTAGAGCCATTTAATAAAATATTTCATTTTTTTTATTATTAACCGATTATTTCTTTAGGAAAGTCCTCATAAATGCACCAAGTCAAAACGCAAATCAAATACGTAGGGAACAAACAGGGTTCATTCATCCTGAGGATTTCAATGTACAGACAGACAAAGAAGTCTTATTTGATGATGACGGATCACGTGATTTAAGGTAGGTTCAATCAAAGTATACACTAATAAACAATTATGAGAATTTGTGAAATGTGAATTTTTGCAACGGAACAATTAATAATAAAATATGGACCTATAATATATGGAAATATTATAAAATTCATTTTAAAGTCTCGTTTAGGAGAAGTTTTTAATAATTGATAATTATTTTATTATTTCAAAACTTATTTTTTTGGTTAAAACTTTTTGTTGTTTTTTTTAATTTGTTTTATTTTTGTATGTTATTTCATAGTGATGAAGAAAAAGCCAAACAGCAGAATATGATCAGGCAGCCTTCCTATCGTCGTCCTACTGGTTTCATACGACCTCAAGATTTACCTAAATTCTGTGCTAACTATGATGACGATGATAATGATGATGATAGTGATGATGACGATGACGACGACGATGATGATGGTGACATTTATGATGCGAAGGTCAAAATATGCATAGGGAATGAAAATGATGCTATCATCATAACTGATACCGCTAATGTGGAACCTGAATATAGTGAATATCCTGATAGGAAGAAATCTCCATTAACAAAATTATACCATTCGCTCCGTTATGGTTATGATAATTCGCCTACACTGAAAGATTTTGTGTAAGTTCTTTTGTAGTAAGAAATTATGTGGCGTGTAAAACATGAAACTAAATCAGGAGAACTAAAAATAATAAAATAGAACTAATTATGGCATCAAATGTTCGTTACTAACACATTTCATAATAACTTTTTAAACTGTCATGGTTTTTAGCAATATTAGAACTAGTCACTTGGCGAAGATGGCGCTAGAAACAGTGCCGAAATATTGGGAAACGCAAATTGAAATTGAAAAACGCATTTGAATGATATTTAGGTACCCGATTTTTGTTCTAACAGTGCATAATGTTACTGAGTGTTGTATTTCTTTTTTGCAGCCCTACGTCCGAAAGAAAAGATACTAAAATGTTCCTGACTTACTCACCAATGAGACATATCAAAAGCTTTGAGAGCGCCAAACGAGCTAGATACATAAAACATTCAAATAAATCTGAAACAGAATCTCAAAAGACAGTCAAAGAACTGCTCGATTTACAGCATGGTAAGAAGATCACCCGCAAGATATCATCGGATTACGTGAAAACAATAGAGAAGGTGGAGAATAAGATCCAAAACTCGATAAGAAGCGTGGAGTTTGCGAGGAGACGCCCGACCATTACAGTGTCGGAGTACAGACTTAGGAACCTTGAGTACCAGAAGGCTAACCAGAATAGCCGTTCAGATAAAGATATAAGTAAGTTAATTTTATGTTCTAGTACCTAATATTAGGAGGAGAATCGCGAGTGCGGGATAAAAGATAGTAAATGCAATAAACTCTTAAATGGGACAGGCCATGGATATTTTGTCTATTTTGGAGTATTCTATAATAGCCAATAATCCAAGCTGGGACTATAAACACACTTTGAAGAACTTTTATTCAGTTTAATTGATGGATAGCTAGCTACATAAAGATCATGTGGTGTATTATAAAAGTTTGTGTTTGACAGAGGACAACTTGTATTATTTGAGGAGTAGCCGACCCGCTGACAGCTTCGCTTGTGGTTTTTTACGTTATCCACGTATACCTTGTTTAATAATAATAATAGTCATAATAGTATTTATTGGTAATAATTATTACATGTCAAACATTTTAAATACAATGAATTATACATTATATTAATATAAAAACATAATACCTACTATAAAAGTATGATACAATGTATTGTTAGGTTTATAACAAAATTACAAATTAACAAACAAATACAACAAATAATTAAATCACTTATGTCAAATAATAATCATTATAATGAAGGTGTCTTTAGATCTTTAAACTCATTATAGCTATAGAATGTTTGCTCAATAAGCCAGCGTTATAATAATATAGCCTATAGCTGATTAGGTCTAGAATTTTTCAGGATTCTTTGTTAGAATCGTTCAAGACTAATGAAAAAAGCCTTTGTTTACAGAAACGCAGTTTAATTCTTCTATTTCAACAAAAACAGATCAGTTGGTCAAGGGGAAAAAATCGTAAGTTATATATAATATTTTATGTAAAAAATAGAAGAGAGGACTGAAAAACATGACGAAACTGTATTTTAGGTCTCCTTGTTTGTCTACGGTACTAACTTAGCGTAAATAAATGTTTGATACACAGTCTTTTTTCAGGTAAAGGTTCCAAAAAAAAGATTTCGTAGGTGAGTTGGTTTCCAAACAAAAGTTGAACAAATATATTATGTTTATAATTGTATTTTTTTTATAAAAATAAAATTAAACAGTTCATAGGTATTGTCTAGCTCGATTGTCACTTTAGATTTAATTGTATTATGTAATTTTTTATCTCTTTTTGCTTACATAGTTAACTAATATAATAACAATTGTTTGCTCTAACTTGTCAAACGGCAAATAATTAATGTTTTAAATGATTTATTTTTCCTTTATTTGTGTAGTAGATTTGTGATTATTATTTATATATAATTAATTTAGAATATTTTACAGTGGTTTTCTATTTATTTTTCTATTTAACTGTCATTATCTTTTAGTTTTATTAAATGTTCATAAAAATAAAATCATATACTTTTATTTTAACTAATAAGAGCTTATTTTTAAAGCACATTAAATCAGTGTCCGACAGATTTGCTAAGTCGTAAGTACATTTAGTTCTGTCGTCCGGCAAAAAATGTCTACTCAGTTAATTGTGGTTCGACTATGGTGCTTATTTAATTATATTTATTAATCTAGGTAGCAAAGTTGCCAGTGTTTTACATAGAGAATACAATCACTACGTGTGTTTTATATGGTACATCCTGTAACTGTAAGCCATGCCTGCTGGCGACGTTGAACAGGCAAATAAGCGATCTACATACATTTATATGCAATGCACCACGCTGATTGATCCTAAATTTACATCGTATCGCATATAATGAATATATTCATTTTGAACCGTTTTGAAGCGCGTCCTCTGCCTTCTTGCTGTACACGTTGCGCCTAAGGAGTTTTTATATAGGTAATAATATACAGGAATAAATATACAGGGCGTCCCACGGCCATGCCACATGGAGGGAAAGTACATTAAATATTGTAGATAGAACATTTTACTGAAAGAAGACATTATTTGAATTTTAAAAACAAATTAAACTGCATTCATAGATATTTCAATAATTACATGGTTGAACCGGGAGTCGAACCCGTTTACACGAGAAAAATAATGATCCTTTAGCTTTATCATACCGATTGAAAGGTTTCATCATAAGGATTATTTTTTTCTAAATAACATAGGGTCAAAAATAAAAGGAGGACCATGAATTTTAACATTTAATGTGAAATTTAGTTCAGGAAAGCTGGCATTGCCGTAAAACAAACAACTGTTATTCACTACTTGAGAAGTACGCATCATTTCCCTATTATAATCTAAGTGCATGATAAAATGATAAAGAGATACGTAATTAGTATGTACCTGGTTGTAATGTAATTAGTATGCAACAAGTCGAGCCGTATCCTGACCCGAAAGACGCGTAAACTATTTTGTCCATGGCAATGCGGCTGGCTGATTCCTGAACTAAATTTCACATTAAATGTTAAAATTCATGGTTTTACTTTTATTTCTGACACTATGTTAGTTAGCAATAAAAAATCCTTATGATGAAGCCTTTCAATCGGTATGATAAAACTACAGGATAATTATTTTTCTCGTGTAACGGGTTCGACTCCCGGTTCAACCTTGTAATTATTTAAATATCTATAAATGCAGTTTAATTTGTTTTTAAAATTCAAATAATGTCTTCTTTCAGTAAAATGTTCTATCTACAATATTTAAGGGACTTTCCCTCCATGTGGCATGGCCGTGGGACGCCCTGTATAGAAGATAGTAACCAGAAAGACTGAACGAATCAATATTCTCTTTGGCATATAACTTAGTGATTATATTCTTTTTGCTCTTTGGAACGAATATTTTCCGACAGATGTTGGTTTTTAACAATGATATACATTATTTTAAAATTAAACCAAATTAAGATATAAATGATAGAGTTTATACTGTTTTGCCCCGTATTATTCATAATACCTTAGTGCTTATACATGAATAGGTAATAAATTCCTAATTACATCAACATTTAACAAGTTACTTCAACAGTAAGAAATGGCTATCAACAAAGAACTATATCCTGTCGAGAATCTAGCAGTAAGACCACACCCTTGGGCTAGAAGCATCAAAGATATTGTATCTCATAGGATTAAACAAGCCCACAACTCGGTCAGAAATCCTAAATATCCTACCAAACCAGTAAAAGAACCTGATGAGGATCGAGTTCAAATAACTATAGTTGGAGATAGAGTATCGAAGGAGTTTACATATTGCACTCAATTAGTCAAAGGACTGCATAAATATAGATGGAAAAAGTTCCATGTTCCGATTATTAGAGGTAAAGTTGTAATGGTTGATCCTAACAATCTTGATAGCGGGCAGTTTCCTTTAAATTTTAATCATTTTTACAGGTGTTAGTTCTGTAGCATGGCCTGATGTCCTTCGCGATTTGAAAGCCCGGTTCGTTGGCGAAGCTAATTGTATCCAGACCTCTGATAATGTAGCTGTACTTTTGGATGACACGGTTCTTGGCGGAGAACGTGAGCTCAAAACTTGGGTCGAGACACAATATGAATATCGCATATCTCCAGAATATTGTAAGGAAGGCGTATCCGAATTCGCCAAATTCCTTAGATCTAACGAGGTGAGTCTATGTTACAAATCAACACTAATTTAAAAGATCACATTACCGCAAATTAAGATGAGGCTTAAGTGGTCATGATACCAAAACATAGAAGAAGAAAGATAACCTAACCTTACCTAACTAATTAATAAGATAATTTTAACAATGTGATTTTTCTTTCTTTTCAGCGACCTTGTGCTTATATGCATGTTTCCATCAATAATGAACACATTGGAACATTTCTGTTTTTGGTATTGTGTGAATCATGTTTATTTATATTTTTTGAATAGGTAGATACACATAAGACACTATTGTCAGTCATCGCCATTTTCTAAATCATGTGGTTTCGCTTATAGGTCTAAGGCTTTTATAAAAAAATCAATTCCAACAATTGCTTGCATTTCCAGCTATACTCTGATATAGTGCCGCAAACCTGTGACAACTTCCTACGACTTTGCAAGGAGAGAAAGGGCGGCTATGGGGGTACTCCTGTGCACCGGATCGTCAAAGATGGATGGATTCAGTGCGGGGGGTTCGGCCTTAAGAACACTGCACTCTGCTGCGAAAACTTTGTAGTTCCTCTCGACAAACGAGGAGTACTCGCTATGGCTAATGATGGAAGGTGATCGAAACTTTAATTAGGATTCCACTATTGTTACTTTTCTATTGTTGGTAATCAATTTCTCATTGCACTTTAAAGCTTTTTATTAATTAACTAAGATGACGCTAAATAGAGGAAAGAATGTTGGATCAATAATATATTTAATCAAACATACAACGTAGAACATTTTATGGCTGCGGATTAGCAAAATAGCGTCAGACGTTCACCAACAAGTTAGTAGTAGTGGTTAGTAGTTAACTCTCTTTTAAAAAAATCTCATGTTTTACTGTTCAATTTTAGAGACAATGACTGTTCTACGCAATTTTTCGTTCTACTTCAACCGGCCGTATGGATGAGGCATAAATATGTAGCCTTTGGCCAGCTGATCGATGGAGAAGAGACGTTGAAGAAGATTGAAAATACCCCCACATGGTACGAGGCCCCGATCTCCAAGATCGTTTTGTACCGCTGCGGGATTCTGAACATGGAGTGCCAAGATATCATGATCAACAGGGGAGCTAACGAGTATATTGATGGCCATATTGAAGATTTGAACTTATTGTGTGAAATCTTATGGGAAGTTAGTGGAATTTATATTTCAATAATAATAATAATAAAAACAAACCATCGTTCATTTAATGTTTTAGGGATCCGTCGTGTATTTCTCTCTGAAATGATATATACCTATATTATTATTATTTATTAATATTATAATATGGATCGAACTGTCTCGAAATGTATCTGATATTACGATGATGATTTAGGTTACATGACATATCGGCAGGTTTTTATAAGAAAATAATTATGTTGTTTTGAGTTTAATATTATAATTTTTAGAGCTTATTGGAGAAAGTATTCTTGGAAGCTCGATTCAGAGAGATAGCACGAATGCAAGAGCGCGTTGGAGAGGGTGAAGGCAGCGTGATGGATGAACAGAAGTAAGTATTATTTATCGTAAAACATAGGTATAAGAAAATCAATAAAATTATATACTTACTCATACTCATAGGCCGAAATTACAATACCTACTTACATACTAAAAATAAATAAGATTCTAATGATACTTTTATTTTTAGACAAATAGACGCTGGTAAAAACGAAGAAGAGGCTCAATCAGAGGAGGATGTTATAGATTACAAGCACTTGACATACACCATTGCTAGCCCGAGTCTGGTTGTGAAACCACAGAAGCCGTTCTACATTCCGTTGACGGACGTGCCTTATCCTGGAGATGTCGATTCCGATTACGATATGAAGAAGTAAGATCAGTTTTTTTACTCTTACTTTTACTGTAAATGTTACCTTGCTCACATTACATACGATACAATTTAATATTATTATAATTTATCAATAAAACCAACCAATGCAAGTATAACAATATGGAAGTGGTTCTACCGTATTATCTACCTAGTTTAAAACTAACAACAGGCCGAGTTGTTTCCTCAACTAGGAGAGATATTGACGCGATTTACCAACTAGAGATCTACCTTCTTGACTATCCTACTAGACTCGCTCGTCTCTGATGGTGCACAGCTAGGTTCCTTCCGATATCCTTACCCTTTGTGGTGAAGATACATCTGACAAATGTGCACCAACAAGGTTGCAAAGTGCCATGCTACCTGCGGGACATTGCCATTAAGATTTCCAGATGCAAGAAAGCGATATTCATTCACCGTAATTCAGTAGCTAAATCATCCATCCATATTGTTAGTGGGTATAATGGTTAAGTTGTGTCCATTTGAGATCTTTTCGTCGGTCATTTGTTCTATCTCTATCATGTCACAATTACAACGAGCTAATCCGCTTTTATTCATTATCTATAAGTTATACTAATGACAAATTGTTTGATGGTTTTCAGTTTCCTAAAGGGTAACCATTGTCTCGAATGTGATTTGGACAAGAAAACTTATCCGAAAAAAGCTCATAAAGAAGTTATACAATTTCCATCTATACTTTTATTACCCTACGCCTCAGGGTCATCTTCTCAATCAGGTAAAAAATGTTTTTTAATAAATTAATATAACAATTTAAATGCCCCATTAGGTAGGTTTATGGGAATAGCTTACTTGGCTACCCTATGCAGAAGAGGTTTATTTTTTTTCTTTCATATCTAATAATACCTAGTTAGATAATAATATTAAAATTATTGTTATTAATATTAATTTGATAAAACTTGCAAGTAAATTAAGACTCTTTATTCATATTTATTTATTATTCAATTTTCAGATTCCTTAAATTCTGAAGAACTTCGGGAATTATCAAATTATCTCAAGTAATTTGTTTTTGTTTTACATCATTTTTATTTAATTTTTAAATAAATATAATTAAATAACAATGAATACATAAAATGAATAGGGACCTAATTTTACCATTTATTAACTTTCCAGGGACAATGTCGACAGAGTCAGTTTTGCCGGTGGAATAGTGAAAGGGATTGCTAAAGGAGACGGTACAACTAACATCTTCTCAGGCCAGGATTGGAATCGAAGACAGTAATTATTTGATTCTGTTACACTACTAAATTAACCCTTTAATTCCAAAACTCGTAAATTCACACCGCGCCACACTAGACTTCTGTTTTTGTCAAAATAATGTGCGCTTTAAAACTCTACTTAAGTACTTGGCGTGGTGAATAAAGACTCAATATTTACTGTCGATAGTCCCGATAGCAGAAGGAACGTAAAAAAGGAGCTTATGCCTAAATGATTATCATCACAGCAACCCATATTAGGTCCTACTTAATTAATCAAAATCCACGGGAATTGAAAGTTTCTAATAAGTTTTCTGCCTTTTCAGATCTATTGGGGATGAACAATTAAGGAAGCTCAGGTGAGGAATTTTGTGTTTAATCATCTTTAGTTCATAAACTTAATGAGGCATTAACTCGGTACTGTTAGACGCAAAATACACAGAAGAAGCGACAAGACGGTGAAGGCAAGACGCTGTTGACCGCTCTGACCTTTTCCCAACTGGTTTCTTGCAATATTATATCTACATATTTTCAATACGTAGGTAGGTCATATGCCATTTTTTAAGTAAGTATTTCATTATATTTGTAGTGTCACGTCAAAAAGTGACCTCAACAAGGTTAAACCTTTAGAAAAAGGCATATAGGTATGTTTTAACATGTATCCGTATCTCAACGCCAGAATTTGAACCCGCATCTCTTGAAAAATAAAAAATATTACAATATTTAAACACTACTTATGAATTCCTTTAAGGAGCGGCAAATACTCACAAATGAGCACAAAGAGTGACGTATCCAAGAAAACCGTTATATTGGAATAACATAATGCGGATTTGAATTACCTATGAATATTTTTATATATTTTTGAACTTTTTATTTACCTATTTATTTTTACACATTATTTATGTTTTCATATAATTTTATTTGTTATTATTTGTGCTTATTATTATTTGATAGTTCTATTATACAATATACAACTGGAATAAATGTCGTTTCTACATATTAACTTGTCTTTTCTTTTGTTAGGTTGGCAGAATCGGATTTGAAATGGCGCGAGGAGCATAAAACGTTAGTAGTCGTTTTAATTTATTTAAGCCATTTTAAACTAACATGATCCCTAACAATTTTGAAACGGGAACATTATCATGACTTCATTGTTTTTGAGACTGAGAATGACCCTAATGAATCAGTGCGGAAATATTGGAATACTCAATATTACGGCCATCATCATATAAAAGAGAAATACTATTCTTAAGATAATATTCAAACAATGTATAATACTTTTAAAAATTAAAACACTATTTACACTTCTTAGTTTACAACCAATAGCATCAATGAGAAAGATGTGTACCTACCTACCTACCTATAGTACTCAAGGGTCAAAAAAGGGTTTAGTCTGAAAACCAGCGTTACCCTGTATTCTTTACAGGGTAACACAATAGCTGAGACTAAACCCATTTTGGCAGCACATGCACACTGGAGTGCAAACAATTATAAAAAAAAAATGTTTTATAGGTAAAGTAATTTTTATGTTTTCTTTCATATTATTTGTACCTTTTCGTTTGTTTTTTTTTATTTATAAGTATTTTTGTGGTTTTTTTTTATTGTATTGTCCTTGTGTTTGTACTGTTAGTGTGTTATCTGTCAAAATAAACGTCTTTTTTTTTTTTTTTTTTTTTTTTAAGGGGCAAAGTTCTACTCTCTTTTATTAGATCCGTAAGAAATGTTTTTCGGCTTTCGCGTTAAGATAGAACATACAATAAAGTTAGGAGTTATCTCTTATCTATCAAATTAAAAAAATATCTTTTGGATGTATCTTGATAGGATTGTCACCACCACATTGTTATTTTAGAAACGTTTCAAACGCCGTTGATGCAATTGAACCAAAAATAGTAAAACAACGACAAACTGGTGTTCCTAAGGAAGAGGCGCTAAAGAAAGTAAATGTAGTTTCTCCGCAAATAATTAGCAAAGACACCAGCACAACAGAAAGTAGCGATGGAGAATCTTCTAATAGGTAAGTCATATTTAATCCTGCTACTGACTAAATCGAACATCAGGTAATCTAATGGCTTCTACTTAGTAACGAATATAATTTTGTCTTATGAATCAAAAAGTAGAGGTACTATAAATTGATTTGTTATACATATTATACCTACCTTTAGTTAGGATACCATATTTTCGGACGCAAAGTTCCACTGGTAGTTTAATAAATCTGACAGTTAACAAGCCTGCAAAGTATTTATTAACTGACTTATTTTCATTTTTCAGACGACCAAAACATGTTCAATTAAAACCCGGAAGTACTACCAAAATTTCACAAAAGAAAAGGCCTCGGCCGACTGGCCACGTCCGACCCCAGAATTATCAAAATGATATACTCAAGGATAAGGACGATGATGATGATGACAAAAAAAAGAAAGAAAAGCCTTCACCTGACAAAAAACAAGTCCAAAGTTGTAAAACCTCGTTTGCTTCTAGTCCCGAGTCATCAGACTCACCACCATATGAAGCTGTAAGCAAACGTCGTCCTACTGCATTTGTATGGACTAAATTTACTCCCGAAGATGACGATGATGATGATATTAAGAGTGAAGATGTGGAGGACACTGATAATACACTCGCGATAAGTGATAAAAAGCAAATTCAACAAAATAAAATCACATTTGCATCTAGTCTTAAATCTACAACCTCCACATCTAGTAGTAAAGCTTCCAAACGCAGACTTACTGCTTTTGTAAGGCCGAATACTTATGCCGTTGATAATAATGATGATGATATGTCAAAGGTTGACGAGGAACAAGAGGCTAAATCACCAATTTCCCCAAAAGACGAAGTTTCTCAAACAAATTCCTTATGTCCGAGGACATCAGTCACAATTCCAGATGAGACAGCGATGAACGTTACCGATAAGTCCACATATATCCTCAGAGAAAAAGTTAAAGAATCTCCTGGCAAAGGAATATTTTTTAACGATGTTTTTATTAATTTTGAACAATCTGCACCTACCCTAAGAGATTATAGGTAAGTGAATAATAAACTTTTATTCAAGAGTATTTTACATTTCAATAAAAATAAATAAATATTATAAAATAATTACTTAATGCAGAAAGAGGTCTTAGCTCTTCTAATGTTTAAAATTATAGAATAAGCTTTTGTTAAAAATATACCTAGTTCTAACGATCATATTTGATTTCAGACTAGCTTCCAACCAACGTGATGATCAATTTCTTATGAAAAACGAACCTTTGTCGCGCCTTGACAGAGGAAAACCTTATGCACAAAATAAAAATAACCTCAGATCGTTATTGTTTGAAGAATCTACAGATGATATGATAAGCATACGAAATACCGTCAGCTCTCATTTTGAACCGAATGCATCAGCAGAATTTATAAACACTATTGGATTCCAGAATAATCATGGCAAATCTATTAGAACGGAGCACACTAAAAGACGTCCCGCCATTTCTTTGTCGAAGTATAAGTTAATGAATAAAGAATTCCAGGGTGACATCAAAAAGCTGAAATAATATTTTATTAACGAAATAAAATAGGCTCAAGACTTTAGTCTGAGGGATATTTTATTAATTGAAACCCAAGTTGGAAATATAATTTGGAAGTGTTTTCGGAACTTGACAAGCAATACCTAAGCGGTATTAGAAAAAATAGAGTTTTTGTAAATACCTAGTCTGTATTGGTAATACAATTATGAATTGATTGATTAATTAGGTAGTTACAAAAAATACCTAGAATTTTACTAATACTAACGCAATTTTTTACATATATTTTTTATGAATGGTTTATATTATTAATGGTTTGTTTATGTTTTTATAGTCTTTTTTATTTATTATTTTTATATTTTTACTAATAGGCGTTGTTGTACAATAAAATGAATGACAAAATAAATGGTAAACAAAAGTTTTATTTCTAAGCAGCGCCCAAATTTTTAATGATTTCAGAATAGGTAAAAATATAGTTAGGTAAGGAGGTAGTTATATGGGCTTAAGTAGGTACCTATATAACTACCTTATTATAAACCTTTGGGTCAAAAGGCATTAAACTAACACAGCGCCGGGAAAGCGGCGTCACCAAATCTTGTCTGAATCCTGAATATATGTACCGAGAATTTTTCAGATTTATATTGGTAAAATATTGTTACCTCACCATAATTGTTCTAGAAAAGTTTCAATCGCCGCTCCTGGTGCGTTTGACCCCGAAATAGTAAAAGAAATAAAACGTCGACAAACAGGTTTTGTTAATGCAGAGGATCTGGAAAAAATACGCGTATTTTCTCGACAAACCATCAAAGACTCGAGCAGTGAAGGAAGCGATGATGAGTCATCTGATGTTGATGGGTAAGTACTATGAAGTAGGTATCTAATTCTGATATTTATAATGTACCTACCTAATCAAAGAACTTGAAGTAAGCAGTGCATGTGCCAAAAAGCCACTACGACGATAAATAATAAATAAATAGGTAATAATAAATACTTATTTCTGGACAATACATACAGCAACATCTAACTCCGTGATATATATAAATATATCTATTGATTTAGTAGTAATTGCTTTTTTGGCTATTTTCCATATTTCAGAAAAGGTGATGTTCGAATGAAACCCGGAACCAAATCCAAAAAAGTATACCGTAAGATACAGCGTCGCTTGACTGGATACATCCGGCCTGAAGATCTTCAAAAACTCATTGAAAAGGACGATGAGGACGATGATGATAATGATGACAATAAAAATGATGGGGAAGACAATGACACACTATCTAGTAAGAAGCATGATCTCACATCTAAAACCACATTTGCTGTTAGTCCCGAATCATCGGACGAACCACCGGATGAAGCTATATCAAAACGACGTCCTACTGCTTTTGTATGGCCTAGGTTTACTCCCAAAGACGATGATGATGATGAGGATCAGGAAGAGGAGGAAAAGAAGGATACAGAGCAAGTTCTTAACTCTAAAATAAAATTTGACCCCAGTCCTTCATTAACCACCTCGCATGATGAAGCTTTATGTAAGCGCCGGCCTACTGCTTTTGTCAGACCAGGTTCTTTCCCCATTGATGATGATGATGATGATGATGATGAAGAAGAAAGACCACTGTTCTATTCTCCATCAAAGCCTCCAGAACCAACAATACATCAAGAAATGGTTATCCCTACTTCAAACAAGCTCCCAGAAATAATAATCCCTTCTGTCAAGTCTTTAGAAATTACCCCATCTCCGTTAAAGCTTCCACAAGTTCCATTATTCAAAAGAACCCAAGAAACCAATATGCCTTCCATACTTAAGCTTCCAGAAATAAAAGATGAAAAACAAGGTACATCAATTCCAGGTGACGTAACAAAGCCCAAGTTTCAACAATCGCCAAAACTTCCTGAAGTCTCCAATAAATTAAAGGTTCAAGATAAAAATGTTATGCCCAGTATTCCTGATACTTCCTCAGAAAGTATCTTAGCGAAACGCCGGCCTTCAGGTAATAGTGATTCGGATGACTCTGATAAACCAAAGTATATAATGAAAGAAAGCGACAGAGATACTGCCTTTGGAAGATTGATGGAAGAAGTTGATAATCCCTATGGACCTCCTGCACCTACTTTAAAAGATTATAGGTAACTTCTGTTTTATTTGGTGTTATAAATTTAATTAATGGTACCTAAGTTTTGTTCATGCAATATGTATTTAGTTTCAACAAAAGTTTAAGTTGGTTTGCACGTTTAATTGTTAACTTTTACAATAATTACGAGTAGGTACCTATTATGCATATCCCTTACTGACGAGCACAGGCTCCATAATAAGTAACGGGTCGAGACGAGAGATAAGATGAAGATAGATTTTACTCTTTCTATCACATTTATTTTATTTACGAGTAAAGGGAGACTCGTAATAAAGACTGTTTGCAGCAGTACCTAATCAATTGCATTTAATTTCAGACCAATATCTGACAGACATCATATAAAACTTTTTTTAACGAAGAACGCACCTATTGATCGTACTGTTAGCGCAACAAGTCGATTAGCTGAAGAAAAAAAAGCTTTTAGATCGATGCAGTTTGATATGTCGCTAGAAGATATGCTAAACATACAGTACGGCGCGAATGTACAACAGAATTTGTCATCAGAATATGCAAACACTGTTGACGAAATAGGTTTTCAAATTGATCGCGGCCGCTCTATTAGAACAATGGAGTATGCTAGGAAACGTCCTACTATTTCCGTGTCACAATACAAATTAATGAATAGACAATACCAGGAAGAGCGCAAAAAGCCAAATATATCTAAGTGATATAGCTTGAATATGTTTTAGATTTTGGAACCTGGCCGTGTTAGATAGCACAGTTAAGAACTGTATTATATTTCGTCAAGTTTTAACTAAGTAAGTTTTTAAATAAGAATATTATTTATGTTAATGTATTTATAAGAAAATGGTAAATTTATTTTTAATATGTTGCTACATACTTAAAACTTATTAATAAATGCTTGTTAAAGAAGTTATTGGTTCCCCATTTTGAAGCTAGAGGCGCTGTTTCGAGACCGAGTTTGTGAGACTGACACAAGTAGGTACCTATTGTGGCAAAATACTCCAATCACCAATCCGCCTGGTACCTAGACTATATATGAGGGAGACCTAGTAGACCTAGCGCCTAGTTATGGGGCGTTATTATGGGTTGCGTGCGATGGCGTTTTCCATATACCTACATAAAAAACATACCGTAAAACACTCCAACATTGCCACCGAGGGTAATTTTGCCCGAAGACCAATTTTTAAGCAAAACTTTTAATAGCAAAAATATCTGAATACTATGGTGACATTTATTGACTTTGGTAGAAAATAGGTTTTGTGTTTAGCACCACTGTCTATTGGATGTAACGCTAAAGTCACTCAGTAACTTGTTGGAACTCGTCAAAGACAAAGTGTATTTTTGCGGGCAAATTTTGGTGAAAATTCAAAAGTGGATTGTGCGTAATGGAGAAAACACAGATGAGTTTATTTTATATTATGTTGTACAAAAAACTTAAGGTATTATTATAACTTTATTGTCATTGATGCAGCTCTTGTATAACTAAAGTTATAATGGTGGGCAAAGTTATCTGGTATTTTTGCGATCTACTATTGACAACATTGCCCGCAGTCAAAATAAGCTTAGGGTTGACACATCCGAGTTTTTTTTTTTTGCTAATTATTATTATCTTGATTATTTAGATAATTTATTTTTAAAAGCAAGAACAAAATCTCGAATTCGTCAAAGAAAGTCCAGACGAAAGATTGGAACCAGAATGTATTAAAAATAACACGGAATAAATGTTAATACTTGCATGTGAAATCTGTTGAATCAAACATGTTACTCAAAAGTTTTTTAAATAATTCAATAGAAGATAATCTTGTTTTTTTATTAACATAAAAAGAAATAAAAAGTCAAGAACAGTTTACTGAGATGTACCAACCCTATCACTTTACTAAAGGCGAAAAGCGAATTGTATGGAAAATGCTAACAAGGTCAGGGTAATTTTGCCCAACTAGCCTAACATGGATTTTGGTAGGAAACCTGTCATGGATTCGCTTTAGTTTTAAAGTAAAGGCCAGTTTTGGTCAGAATTCTTGTACAGGTTTTGCTGTCAGCTGATTAGAGGCCGGAGAGGAGATATTTGCGTCAAAAATCAACGCGGGCAATGTTGGCAATAAGTCGAGATAACATTGCCCGCCTTTAAAAATAATAAAATACTTGATTTAATATTGACGAATAACAAAATCTTATAAAATAATACATGCAAAATATCCTATAGTTGCAGATGCTAATAGAAAATACTTGTGTCCCCATACAAAAAAATAACAAACATTGTAATTATTCGAAAAATGTGGGCAATGTTGGAGTGTTTTACGGTAATTTATGAAATAAAATAATAAATATCTATAAAATTTTATTAACACTGAAACAGTACAACTTCCCATCACAATTACATCAAATAAATTTTAATCACAATTCATATAATGCATACAACTTTTCCTACTGGTACAAAATTTCCCGACCTAAAAACTAATAATTATGTCATGTCCATAATTATTTCTATCACACTGTATCTTCATACTGATTGACGGACACACTTGCTACCCACTAGATACTATTTTATCTCTAGTTTGAAATGATTAATTTTGCGAAGCCCTTAGGTATTATGTCAAAGAATGTATAATATTATACTTATATATAATATTATACGAGTATGTATGTATAATAAGTGCATTATCAACACAATAAGAACTAGTCCTAAACTTGTAAACAACTGGTTTGCAATAAATATTCTTGATATTTGATCGATTTGTAATTTACTACGAAAACTGACATGACAATTATGATCATGTGAATCGTAGATATATAATTCAGCCAATTATTGTATATTATTCTTTTGATTTATAGCGAACATGACTGGTTATTGTTATTTTGCCTGGGACGACATTAAAATTCGACAAGGTCTTCCGCAAAAAAAAACAATATATAAATATTTCTGGACAATTCCCATAGCAAGATCTAGAGCTCTGTGATAAGCTCGAAGCTTGTGTTACGGGTGCTAGATTTCTGATATACTTAAGTACATATTTATTCTGATATCTATGTATGCATATTCTTGTATACATCTTATGCATATTTTTTAATTCTTGTCCCGAGGCGGGAATCGAACCTCCAACTCTGTTGTGTTGCAGGCAGACTTCGCCCGCTGCGCCACAGGGGTTATCAAAATCTGCAATGGGAGTTGAGTAGGCAAGATATGTAGGTCATGTTTGGATAACTGAATAAAACTTCTTTTATTCATAATTCCAGTTGATATCTCGCGTTAATATTAGTTATGATTGCGTATTGTTCATTCATTATCTTGGTTCAATGGCCGTGACCATGTCCGTGGGAAAACGACGTCAGTGGCGTGTTGGCTGCGGGGTCCCCAGTTTGGTTCTCTTCCCCGTTGGAGCCGTTGCCATTTGTGTGCCGGTTCTCGAGCTGCTGTTGCCACATCGATGCGTACACTCCGCCTTGAGTAAGGAGGTTATCGTGACTGAAAGTGGAGAGATTTCATTTATTATTTTTATTTTACTTATTTAAAAAAAAACAAATTTTACTTCTAAAGCGTAAAGATGAAACGATGCATTTACAACGGTCATTGTACGTTGACCGCTTTGACGTCTTCCGACGATTTCTAACTTATTACAATATGAATAATAATCAAAATAATACTTAACTTCTACATAACCCAAAAAAGGTTGATATCATAAATATTGTTGAAAAATTCACACATCTAGCTCTAGCCTCGTGATAAGGTCGAAGCTTGTGTTTCTGGTACAATATATCTGTTGTACCTTAGGTATATGTAGAATACACATACATTATAGATAGATAGATATACATAAATATATTTGTGGTAGTTTTTTTTCATTATAGTATTATATTGGTGATCGAACAGACGTTTATCCGAGGCTGGCATCAAACCCGCAATCATCTACGTCAGACAGACCTGCCCCCATCGCACAAAAGTCTACAATTATACGTTTAAAATATGAATAAAGTACTCACTTTCCTCGTTCAACAATTTCTCCGTCCTTCAGAACTAAGATCTCATCTGCGTGGATGACGGTAGAGAGTCTATGCGCGATTATGAGGGTTGTTCTATTTGCGCAAACCCTACTTAACGCCGCCTGGAATATAACAAAATGGTACATTTAAAATAATTAGAAATAAAGACAAAAACCTTTCGTTTTAGGTTATCTTTTGAGTAAAATATATAAATTCATTATCATCAGAATCAGAATTGTAAAATTTTCGTCATTTTTGAACATAAAATGATTATTGACAGATATTATATGTTTTTATGCATTATCTAGGACTAGGGTAATTTTATTATATGGCAGTCTGTTACGAACAAAATAAATGTTATCTTCATATTAGTATAAAAGTAGATATATCTTGAGTAGACATATAAAATTTTATAATAGTATAAAAGTAGACTAGATAATATAATGAGGCTTTAGAAGTTTTTTCTCAGCTAACACAGTTAACCAAATTATGTCTACGCTTCAAAAACATCAATTTGATTTAATCAATTTAAATTGGTTGGATAATTATAATATTGAAATAGAAAGAGAAACTGACCTAATGGGCATTCTAATAAATTCAAAATGTACCTGTATATTTCTTTCTGTATTGGTATCTAATGCTGAAGTGGCTTCATCTAACAGTACAATCGCAGGGTCCTTGAGCAATGTTCTGGCGATGGCGATCCTCTGTTTCTCGCCCCCGCTGAGCCGAAGACCTCTTTCGCCAACCTGAAAAGTTATTTTTAAAATTATTATTACAACAAATATTTCTTATTTCACTTTAAAAAAATTACGTGAGTTACTCTGTTAAGTTGTATACTCCTTAGTAAATACCTGAGTAATTCCTGTTGTTATAAAATGAATAAAATAAATATTCCCTACGTTAGTAGGGAATATTTATTTTATTCATTCTCGGCACGGCACGGATCTCTCCAATTAGAACCCAATATATATTAATTAGAACCTATACTTGATATAACGGAGTAGGATTTTTATTGTTTTCGACATCTATTCCTGTGGTAAACTCGAAGTTTGTACTACGGGTTCAAAATACATTGACAATACTAGTGTAAGAATATATTTTTATCGTTCAACGTTGAAGTCTTGTTATACTAACCATCGTATCATAAGCATCTGGGAAGGTAAGTATCCTATCGTGAATGTCTGCATTCTTGGCGGCCGCGATGACGTCCGCCGCGGGGGCCTCCAGGCGGCCATATTGGATGTTATATCTGAAAAATAAATTAAATAAATCATCATCATAATGTAAAACCTATCGTGGTTTGTTTTTTGAGAATAAACGGGAATTCCGCGAATTTTTTTTGGATAGTAAGTCCTTGATGATGCCCCGAGTAGGTAAAACGATTGACAGTATCCAATAGATAAATTCGCGGATAAGATGGGTGAAACGATAAAAGTTCCATCACAAGGGTCTCTCCAGTTGAATCCATTATAGGGCTCGTGTCATTTGGTTTCATCACCCCGCTTACCAGGCGTTTTGACTGTCAGCCACCTGACCTGCGGGTAGAACTGTTGTGGTACTATTCATAGGCAGGCACAACAATTACCTGACAGTGTTGTTGAAGAGCACGGTGTCCTGCGGCACGACGCCGATGGTGGCGCGCAGGGAGGCCTGCGTCACGGTCCGCACGTCCTGTCCGTCCACTAGTATGGCGCCCTCGTTCACGTCGTAGAAACGGAACAGCAGCCGCATCACTGTGGATTTACCCGCGCCGCTTGGACCCACCTGGAATTAAACATATATTTTAACCAAAACGGCGTTGCGTTGTTTTGTGTCAAAAAAAATCCTCATGAAAAAGACTGCTCTTGTTGTAGTCGAAACGTTCGCCGGCGCGTCCAGCTGGTCCCGCACGTCGCGGTGACTCACCAAGGCCACAGTCCTCCCGGCGGGTATCTCGAAGCTGACGTCCTTGAGCACGAGGCGCTCGGGCCCGTAGCCGAAGGACACGTGTTGGAAGGCGACGCCGCCGCCGCGCGGCCGCAGCGCCGGCGCGTCCAGCTGGTCGCGCACGTCGCTCGTCTCACGCATCAGCTCGAACATGTTCTCCATGTCGATGAAGTTCTTTTGGATTGCTCTGGAAAGGTAATTAAATAGGTCAGTCTCGTGATCTAAACTTTGGCTTGATTTTGTGCATAGTCACCCACGATAAGATTCCTAACGCACAGTTATAGATATACAAAGACTAGTATGTAGTGGGTGCTGCAAGCAGATAAAGATAAAGAGTATGCGTGGCGTGTGTCGTCTTTTTTTCTTCTCTTTTTTAGGGTTCTGTAGTCAAATGGCAAAAACGGAAACCTAGGTTTCGAACAACATTTATTTCTAAACTAAATAGTTTGGACGAGAGACTCTTTCAAAGTGGAAAAATGAGTGTCTCCCCTTATCCCCCCCCCCCCCCTATTCAATACATTTACTAGTTGATCTTGAAATAAGTGGAAACATACACACCTGTAATAAGTCCCAAACCAATTCAAAGGCACATAGAGTTGCACGATATAGGAAGAGAAGAGCGCGTAGTCGCCCACCGTGAGCACGCGGTCGCGCACGACCATAGACACGCAGAGCAGAGACCCGGCCAGAAGGCCCGCGCAAATTATTATGTTTTGTATCGTGTTTAACATGTTCAGTGTTACTAGGGATTTGAATTCTTCAGACTGTAACAATTAAGATGAGTTTTTATGGAATAATTGTTGTTTTTTATAGTTATATTATAAAGGGGAGTTTGTTGGGTTTTTAATAGAACGAGCTTCTCTGGGTAATTTTGTTTTGATTCATAACACCCCTATTCACGTTCCCACTGCTGGGACACAGGGACTTCTCTCTTGACGAGAGAGATAAGGCCTTAATTCACCACGCTGGCCAAGTGCGGGTTGGTGAATGACACAATGTCCTTTAAACTTTTTTCAAAGTTCTCAGAACATGCCGGTTTCCTCACGATGTTTGCCTTCACCGTTAGAGCACGTGTTTATAAAGCACACATAATTTTCCAAGAAGAAAAATCAGAGGTGCGCGGCGGGGTTTGAACCCACGACCTTCGGAATGAAAGTCGAGTGTGCTCCCACTTAGCCAACACGGCTCGTTTTGATTATCACTTCTATAAGCCAAGTGGCAAGCAAGTTCAAATTTATATCAAAATTATGTAATATTGACAACACATAACAGTTAGAAACAATTAAGTAGTTAGTCCTAAACAAAAAGCGTAACAGAAAAATAGAGTTACATTTACATTTCCAATTGAAATAGACTTGAAAAATAAACAGAATAAGATCACTCATAAAAATAGCCTATGCATTTTTATTAGAAGACTTGAAAATAAAAAGTATAGTAGTAACAGAAATATATGTATCTATAAAATTACCTGATAATTTGTTATAGCTCCTTTATAATGCGAGACCTCGTAACTCTCAGCACCGTAATACTTGACAGTTTCGTAGTTCAGTAAAGAGTCGACAGAGCGCGCCTTTTGCTCGTTGTCAGCTAAGTTCATACGACGCTGGAACTTAGTACGCCATTCTGTTACGAATATTGTGGCGACTGAAAAATAAAAAAAAAATTGTTATGATATTATGTAAACATATACAAAATGTTGCATTTTCTACTAGAAACTTGTTATGAGAATTAAAGCCAATAAAATTTTTACGTTTCTTGTTGTAAATATTAACCATAATTATGTCATAATAATTATAGAGCCTCTGCTCCTCACACAGCTTCCGCTAGTCACGTTTTTACTTGAACTGTATATTTTATTGCATCAAATTTAATAAATGATTTACTAAAAATAGACAAAAAATACTTACTAATATACAGCATCATCGTAGAAAACACAATCAATCCAAACCACTTATTGAACTGAGTTATAAAGAACACAGTCGCGATGGCTATATCAATCAAAGTAGGTAAGATTGAAAACAGGATATATGACAGTAAATTGTCTATGGAATCCGTCCCTCTATCCATAACTCTTAGGACTTCGCCGGTCTTTCTCGACAAATGCCATCGTAGGGGTAAGCTATGGAGGTGATTGAATAACATAAGCTGAAAATATAAAATAATGTCTCATTGATATTATAAGACGATGGTTATAAATAAGACTATATTTTAATAAAAGTGTATTTGACAAGAAATAACGATAACGAGTTTTAACAATATTATGTACATAGTATTTTTGAGTCTAATATTATTTTGAACTATTATGAGGCAATGCCCTACTATTCTTAAATTTTCAATAACCTAATATAGGTAGGTACCTACTTCATTGTCACAAAAAATACACATTGAGGATATTATTAAACTAATATTATGTCCTTGGTCTAACTAATTAAAATGAAACCACAAACACGGAAGGTACAAGTTTTTAGATAAATATTCAATCAAACTATGTTCTACGGGAAAATAGTTTGTTCCAACGTAACACAAATAACATAATTTTTTTTTATATTGTGTGCTTTAAAAACACGTGCTCTAACGTTAAAGGCAAACATCGTGAGAAAACAGGCATGTTCCTAGAACTTGACAAAAAAAGTTTGAAGAACACGTGTTATTCTCGTTTATTGATTGTTGTGGATTTACTACTAGCTATCCGCCACGCGGCTTCGCCCGCGTTATAATATATGTTCCCTTGGTAAACCAGTATCCTTATCTTTTCCTGGTTCTCAAATACTTATCCACCAACTTTCAGCCAAATCGGTTCAGCCGTTCTTGAATTATAAATGGTGTAACCTACACGACTTTCTTTTATATATACCTATAGATGAATAAACAGGAGTGATTATGAATAGAGTGCGCGCCACACAAGTCCGTTAGACGTGGCGCTGCTTGCCTAGATTTTAACGTTTCTAATACTGTAGTTCCCGCATTAACCGTAAGACTTCAGTGATGGCGCGCATTCCGAGTGGGTACCTGTGTTTCTCTAGTGGTGTACTGTTCCACTTTGATCCAGAGGAAGGACCTGAAGTTGTTGAGGAAGCCCATCCCGCCCGTGCCGCCGCCCTGCAGGAACTTCAGCGTCACGTACGTCACCACGAAGTCCCAGCGGAATACCAACGGACTGGCCACCAGACTGTCCACTGTAGAATACAAATAAGTTTCAAGTTTATTTATTGCTTTCATACAATACGTCTTATCTGGCGACGGCAAAGTCTGCCTGCTACGCAAAAGGTTGCGGATCCGATTTCCGCCTCGAAACATAATTTGTACGATCTGCAGATATTTGTTACGGGTGTGTGGGTTAAAAATATATGTAAAAAAATCTATGTATGTATATTATATTAAGTACATCAGAAATCTAGCACCCGTAACACAAGCTTCGAGCTAACCACGGGGCTCTAGATGTTGTTGTGTGAATGGTCCGTCAATATTCATATATTTTTATTTTTATTTATCTATATAAATAATTTATCTATATAATTTATCTATATAAATAAAAATGAATCGCCGTTCGTTAGTCTTGCTAAAACTAGTCCAAGGAAGGTTTATAGGTGATAAATTTATAGAAAGCGGGCGAAGCAGGCTTGAACACTTGATCTTACAAATTTATCATGTACCTAATCACTAATCATGGCGGTAAACAGCGCTAACTTATACCATTCTAGGAAGCAGCAGTATATCTGATATACAAAATATAATATACATATGTATAGTAGTATATTTTATTACTTACCAATAAGCTTGTTGTAAATAACGACGTAAAGGTTAACAACTCGCACTGAGATCAGAGTCAGTATACTGATGAATACGTAGAACTGTAAGAGTCGACTCTTACGCGGCCATAGGAACGGCATAAGTATACGGATCTTTGTGAACGCATTTCTAAATGTTGATCTGTTTTCATCCTGTAAGCAAGAATCACATTTAAGTAAGCATTTATAATGTGTGTGATGTAATTAATGATTGTTTTAATGATAACTTTAAACTTAATTGAAAATTGATAATGAATCGAATTAAAAGCAATTTAATCTTATGTTTGAAGTCGTTAAATATCTTACACGGAATTCGTTTATTCGATCGATCGAACCTATTACATAATCGCGTGATACATTAATTAACATATCAAATCTCACAGTGTATTGTATATGTATACTCTGGATATTTGTTTAAAATTAAAATTTCTGTATGCAGTATTCATTTTATAATGAAAAAAAATAAATAAGGCGTATTTATTTAAGGATAGTTAAGTACAAATTAGGTTTAAATTTAGGATAAAACAATTTTTTTTGTTTATTCTAAAATCTAATTTGTGATTAACTCAAAAACCCTTTAAAAAATATGTTATGCATTCTTACAATATGTACGGTATATGGGTAATATTCCATGACCCCGTTTTATAACTTTTGTCAAGGACTTATTAAATTAAAACTTAGATAAATCGTTTTATTTTTTCCGTAACAAATCACTTTCTTGCGCTATTCTATCACTTCAGATTTTGGATACTTGTCAAAATAAACAGAAATCAACACGAATTACTCTTGATAGGTCATTCATATTCTATTTATATTGTAGGTTCACAATATCCTTAGCAACATATTTATTTTAACTTTACCTTTCTAATTTCGGTTAGTTTTTCCCCGTTATAACTACCGTGATTATTATATGGACATGGCATCTTAACCTAAAATAATCCTAATATATAAAGATCTAAAATGACACTGAAATTATAATTTCATGACATTTAACGACAAAGAGACAACAAACTGTATTACTTATCAATAAGGTTTTATTCACGTAATCATAAAAGTTTGTAGCAGGGGTAAGTAGTTTTAAAATCAAAAGCACGTGGTGCACTTAAAAACGGTATTTTGTCAGGAACCATATATCCTAAAGATAACCACAATAAACACTCAAAAAGGTACATTATCATCTTCATTAGCCTAGCTAGATAATATTTCATAGCAGAATATAGGCTCTAGGACATAAATTAAAATTTATTTTTAAAATGTCCGTAAAAAAATCATTTTTTCCTCTATGTTTCTCTTATCTTGCTCGCTAAAGCGTCTTATATAATCGTCATCCTTTTTCGGAGGACGGCCTACACTACGCTTACATCATCATCTGCAGTAAGTAAGAGGTACGTTTAATTGATTGATTTTATCCGTAAAATCACAAACATTTACTTCACCCCTACCACCCCCCCCCCCCCCACTTTTTTTTCTATTTCTGAATTGAACAATGAATGATAACTTACCGTTCGTGGTATAAAGGGAACGTCCCAGTTGTCCGCATTGTCCTCGGAGTACTGCACCTGGCTGGCGATGCCGGGCGCCTTCATGCCCAGCAGGAACATCATCATGCAGGACACGTAGCGACCGATGAATAGTGACATCTCTAGGCGATCTTGTAGACTGAAACATAACATATTTTTAACTTTTTCATTTGATATTTGAGCCATGGTCTTGGGACAAACATTTGTACGATATGCGAATGTTTGCACCGGGTGTTCTGGGTGTAATGTGTATAAAATATCTAGGTAACCGCGGTGGAGGGGCGTTCATTTTAGAAATGGTTTTACTATACCTATCTATGTATGTATATTCTATTAGGTAAAAATATCAGAAATCTAGCACCCGAACACTAGCTTCGTTCTTACCGCGGGGCTGGATATTGCTGTGTGAATGGTCCATCAATATGTGTAAAAGTTTCAGCATTTTTAGCCCAAGTTACTATACCTACCCCCGATACCAATAAGTCTATTGTCAATTCTGGTGTTACAAGCGCTCTGCAGTTTGTTTGCTCTGTAGCCAGGAAAGAATCCTTCACTTCAGTTTAAACCTTAACTTACTTTTTAAGATGCCACCACCACCCCTCCTTGTTGATATTGAGGAAGGATAAGTTCTCAGAAACGAATATCATCGCCCAGAACACGAGGAGCACGAAGCCGTGCCCTTGCGGAGGCATCGAGGGTAGCAGGAACCTCCTCTCTTGGATCGCCAGGAACGCCGACAGTGGGAACACTGTCAGAGTCATAACTAGGGCTACTATCTGTTAACAATAGATATTTGTTTTTATAGTGATTAACTCTCACTAAAGGTTTCTGAATTATTAGAAAAAGGTAAGAAAAAATAATTTTCCAATTATGTAAAATATATAATGTACATTATCATGTAAACTACCAACGAAAATTACTCAACTTGCTTTTTTATGTGGAAGACCTTGTCGAGTTCCAATGTCGTCCAATTACACGACATATTTTGCAGTTTGCCGCGCAAAATAGATTTTTATCAATCAGAATAACATGGAAATAAAATGGATATATTATGGACACGAGCATGCAATGACCTACAATGGAATCTATTTGATGAAGACCCATGCCTGTGCTGACCCGTGGGAAGTAATTATGGGTTTTGTGATGACTATATTATATAATTATGTAGTTAAGTGTGAAATATTCTTACCATATATCCATAGATATGTCCTCCATCAAACAAGAAACCTTGTAAGAAGAATCTTATCACAGCCAGTATTGGTATAAAAAGCGTAAAGAATATCTGCACGCCAAAAAGTTTTGACGATCTCCGGTCCGATACTTCAAGTGCATATCTGAAAACAAGACATATTTTAACTTATTTAAGTTAAACTAGCCGACCCGCCGACAGCTTCGCTTGCGTTTTTTTACGTTTTATAGGTACATATAGTTTATAAGTACTCATAACTAGACAACTAATTTATCGAGGAAGGCTACTTGAAGTGAACTGTCCAACACTGAAAGACTTTTGGAATCGAACCAGCAGCGGTTCTTCAGATTAGCAATCAATCGGATGGTAATTATATATTAAACCTCAAGCCCTTCTCGTATTATCGGTTATATTGAGACCTCCCTTGCCCGTGTAGGTACTTTGTGTTCATATGATGGATTTAAGTGTGAAGTTAATTTTATGAGTGTGACTGTACTACTCTAGGTACACTATTTTAAGACATTTATGGACTTAAGGATTGCGTCGCTGATGACCGAATAATGCGATTAGAAGATCAAAAATAAATCAACTTAAAAGATAATAAGGTGCAAGGTTTAAAATGAATGACCACTTTTACCTTCTTTTACATATTTGAAAAGAAAATATATCAACTATATGATTTTCTGTAATTTAAAATATAGTAAGATACCTATTGTGTTGAAGCAGAAAGCTATTGTGTATTATAAATCTCCGTGATTATAAATAACTAGCTTTCCGCCCTGCGGCTTCGCCCGCGTTTTACACTTTCCCGCAATTTTCTTTGCTATATTATAGCCTATGTTACTCGGGGATAATGTAGCTTTCCAAAAGTAAAAGAATTTTTGAAATCGGTCCAGTAGTTTCGGAGCCTATTCATTACAAACAAACAAACAAACAAATCTTTCCTCTTTATAATATTAGTATAGATATAGATAATATACGAACACATATGTAATGTAATTCAGTCTTTATAAAATCATTACATGGGTCATTATTCATAGTAATGAAAAAAGTAAGTACTTACAAAAGGTAGATTAAACATTAAACATTAGCATTACATTGTAAAAGGTAGGTTAGACGAGATTTTGGTTTGTTGTGCTCTTTACAAAAAACATGCTTTTCCTTTTTTATTACTTTTTATCATCACAGCCGACGTCTACTGTTGAACACAGGCCTCCCTTCAAGATTTCCAGTAATTTCTATCAGAAACTACTTGCATCCACCGTGAAACCTAGCAGATTTCAAGAGATATCTTGTTGGTGGACGTCCGACGCTGCGGTTTCTTTATGAGCGGAGATAATTCGAATGAAGCAGAGAAACCCAGAATTGCTTATTGATATAACAAACGATTAGGAAAAAGGAAATTCGATTTTACACCACTAATTGTTAACAAATTGACTTGATTTACTTAACGTCCATTAAGAAAGCTAATTAACAATTCTATATAATAAATAATTACTAATAATTATAAGTAAGTAGTAGGTAAAGCCAAAGGTTAACAAGACCGGTTAACATCGATAATATTACAACACGAGTAGGTACTTAATTGCATAGTGGTATGGTAGGTATAGTGTATAATTATATTCGTACGTGTGACATATATTCAAATTCCATTTGAATACGTAATGGATAATACGTAATGGATAACTTTGAATATTTATAAATTACATTACGTACTTTTATGTGCAGCTAGTTTCGGGTTTTAAATAATTTAATAGGTACCCCTCCAAAACTTAAATTACCTAGATATTTTGTACGGAAAAATAATACCGAATGTGTTACTATAGATAGGTATAATCAATAATTGTATAATTAAAAATTACTATAATGTAAATAATAATATTACGGGCGATAACATAGGTATATTTATATTCAATAGCATGTAATTCTTTTTTTTTTTTATTCTTATCTACTAATTACTATTAAACATTGTATGCGGGGATGGATAATTATGTTTAACACATATTTTATTATAATACACTCACCGGCATATTTAGAGGAACAAAAAAAAATGTCCATAATTTGAAAAATATGGTTTTAATTTAAAATCTACTTACTACATTTCATTTATTATTTCAAGTTTAATTCGATTTAATTAAAATTAGACCACATTAAGACCAAAATTTGCGAGTAAAGGCTTTTTGTAAAAAGTGGTACTTTTTTTAACTTTTCACGTAACCGGGAAAATGGCAAATTAATAATAAAATAACAATAAATTAAATAAGAAAACTGGTGATTAATATTGCTTAATTCCTCCACGTGCTCTTATTAAAGTTTCTACTCGTCTAGGCATACTGAGAATGATGTTATCGATGGTCTCCTGAGATAGTCTCAACTGCGGCGATTCGCAGTTTATCCACGTTGGCAGGAGCTGAAATCCTGGACTTAACCTTGCTTATAAGCAAGTCACAAACGTGCTCTATTGGGTTCATATCCGGTGATCTCGCCGGGCACTCCATATCAGTGATATTCATATCATTAAGATATGCCGAGCGGTATGCGGCCGAGCATTATCCTGCATAAAACCAAAATCGTCTCCGATATATGGGACAAACGGTACGACATTTTCTTCTAAAACTTCTCTGCTAAAGCGGTCTGCAGTCAGACTCCTTCTGTCAATAACTACCAAGTCTGTGCGAGCTCCCAAACAAATGCCCGCCCAAACCATTTTTGATCCACCACTGTTTGCATCTGTATTTTCCAAATTTGTCTGAATGTATCGTTCTTTTTCGACGTCTGTATATTCTTTATATACCGTTAAATGGATTTAAGAGAATTCTGCACTCATCACTAAACAATACTTACTCCATTGGTCCGCGTTCCAACAACAATGTTCCTGAGCAAAAGTTAACCTGTTTCTACGATGATTTACCTCTATCCTTGGAGCCTTGGCGGGCACAAATGAACCCAAACCAGCTTCTTCGAACATTATTCGTACCCTACGCTCACTTACGGTTACACCCCGCACTACTTCTAACTCACGTTGGGCTTGGACGGCCGTTAAACGGGGATTCCTACGTACACGACGCCGAATGAAACGATCGTCCCTACTCGAAGTGCGTATTTTTCTGCTGTTTTCACATAAGTACCGGTCTCCCTGAACCGTTACATATTGCGATGGATCGTTGAAACTGGTCAACGAAGATCTCTCACCGTAGCTGAGGAACGGCGGTGGCTGTCCTAGGAAACCATCGATAGCATCATTCTCAGTATGCCTAGACGAGTAGAAACATTAAATAGTGCACGTAGATGAAATACGCAATATTAATTACCATTTTTCTTCCTTAATTACTTGTTATTTTATTATTAATTTTCCCTTTTCCCGGTTACATGAAAAGTTAAAAAAGTACCATTTTTTACAAATAGCCTTTACTCGCAAATTTTGGTCTGAATGTGGTCTAATTTTAATTAAAACGAATGAAACTTGAAATAATAAATGAAATGTAGTAAGTAGATTTTAAATTAAAACCATATTTTTCAAATTATGGACATTTTTTTTGTGTTCCGCTAAATATGCCGGTGTGTTTATTATAATAACACGAAAACTACTGGAATTATTTTAATTAATTTGAGAATAACACCTATTATAAGCTACTAAAGCCACGGAGGTTAAAATAATCCATTTATGCAATAGCTTGTAAATCATTCATATTTGAATTAAACCGTACAATTATAATACGTTAGTTAAGTACCTAGAAATAATTAATTAAGGTATCTGTTCTAAGAATGTTAACGTAAGCGATCTTATCTACCTTATGCAATTATCAATTATCTATAGTTTATCAACCTGATATTATTTATTGTAGGTAAGTAGATAGGTATTATCACATTATACTATAGCTATTTAACACGTTCTCGGCATGTAGGCCTCAGAATCTAATCAACATAACTCATTATTACGTCCCACTACTGGACACAAATCTGCCCAATAGAACCCATTCTAATTATAATTTGTTGTGGGGCAACTAGGATCTGCACTGACGTCTCGCTATGGAGCGTATTGTGCAATAGAACCCATAGGTCTTAGAAGATTTGGGATATCATCAGGCGGATAGGTGATCGCAGTAAATTGGTTCATTACCTACACACTGGTCTCTTATTTCTATTATCTTATTTGGTTTGTTGTAACCCACGGAAAAATATGCGATGGTATTATGTACGCTGGCTTAGGACAGTAGCTACCAAGCTTTTTATCAACGAATGAATGGATAACTTGGCCTATCACCATTATCAAGACAAGCTCTGTGTGGACGATAAGAACAAACAACGCTTATACTGAATCTGTTATCTCTACGTGACTAGATGATGTTTACAAACCTGTAAAAATGGATATTGGGAGATAAATTGCTCATAATCATAGGTCATGGCTCCTAAAATTATTACGTAAAATTGTATTTATCGGTCATAACAGTTATTATAATGTGGTATACAGACTTCCCTAAAGATATTCAGTTGGAGAACTAACGAAAGTGTTATGTTCAGCTCGCACTCACGATGTTTTTTTCCTTATTTTGAAAAATAATTATAAAATGTTGAAAATTTATAACTGTTGTTTTATGATTACAGTCTACGAATTGGCAAGGGCAGACAGTTGAATTAGGTAGGTCCAACTTTTAAAAAGAGCTTAATCTTCATATCCAGTTAGGATGCGATGTAACACTGCTTTACTACAGAACTTATGAATAAAAGCAGTATCACTCAAACAAATAATTAGGAGACTATGCTTTAGTTAGGTATTTCTAAGGGAATGAACTGATATGGCTAAGCAGATTAACTTGTTAAAGCGGCAGTGCGCAGGCGCAGGCCATGTCATACCTTGCTAATAATAGAACTAACTTCTCCCCCTATTGGGTATTAAATAACCTACTATTGGATTTATAAATGTATATACATAATTGTATCAGAAAACAGATAGCAGTGTTATTCTGGATTGTTCCAAGTTACCGCCAGCCTTATGTTATACATATAAAAACATTTTTTTTTAATATCTCCACAGCTAGTTTGACATAATAATATGAATAGTTTAAGCATATGGGTTTGACCAAATAATATGGATTTTCCTCAAGAATTAGTAGGACCGATATAACATAATTTCCTGCAGTAATGTAGTAGCTGTTTATAATAGAGTCCAACATGTTTTCATGCAGGCAAATAAACAATTATGTACTTTGTTAATATAATTTTTTAACCATTCAGTCTGCAAGCAGGTAGGTACATGCCTTAACTAATAATAAGTATGAGTCTGCCTTTTTCAGGCTTGAGAGGTTATTTAAATGGTGAACCACTGGCACATTTGTCCCACTTCGTAACCAACTAGGTAATTCACATAATTATTTATACTGCAAAAAAGATTTTCTTATAACTCTTACCTTTTGTAAATGATTATCTGCATAGCACCAAATATTAACATAAATCCTCCAATGAGGATAGTTGAAAATGTTTCCATAAAACATTGTGAGATGCCATGATCGACCCATACTTCCCACAAAGTCACATTTGGTGGGCAATAACTTATCATTGTCACTGAAACAAGATGTTTATTTTGAGGTAAGTATTATAATACTTTACATATTTAACTAGGTGAAGATGTGAAAATGATAATGCATAGGATATTAAACGGCAGTAGGTATTTGGCGGGAGTACCTACCATTAGCACAAGGATAAATAATTGTGTATGTTTAAAAGAATATTTTATACGGCATACTTTAGAAGTTATTTATTAACAAATTATTATTTATAATGATCGACTAAAACTATTCATTATTAATTAACAATTAGCATTGGAATAAATAAAATGTACTTACTAATTAATATATTGTTTTTTCACGTTAATTAATAGACCGGCAATTCATAATATAATTGCAAAGGCATTGGCCAATTTTTAATTTGTATTTACGTGACTTTCCGTTCTGCGACTTTGGATTGTTGACTTTTCACAGATCATACATAACCGTACATAAAGTACAGAACAGACAGAGAAAGAAAAGTCTAGCTAGTGGTTCATAAAAGACATCGTACTCGTCAAGCATCGATAAAACACACATTTAAATAAAATCGATGTATTAACTTCATAACGAAAATTTCCCAATATAGAGTAGGACTGAATCTGAATGTGTTTTTTCTCTGATTACCTATAATATTAATTCAATTTAATTCTAAAACAGAAATAAAATGATTATTTATGTACTTATAATATCTTTAGTAATCTAGGCATGGGTTATAAAACTTTTTTTCTTTTCTTCTTAAAACTATGACGCAATTTTGGCGGTAAAAATGATAATAGTGGAACTAATCTAACAAATACCTATCGTATTCATTAGGTACATTAATTCAAAATATTTATAATTTTTGTATAATTTTATGATTTTTTTTTTAAATAAAATAATTTATATAAATATGCTGTCTAAAAATTCTAAAAACTTACAAGAAATAAATTTTTCTTTGTTGTATTTAGTTAATCATCATCGATGTAATATTTTTCATCATCGATGTAATATTTTACAATAATTATATGTTTCGATTTCACGTCCCTATTTCTCTGGACTTGTAATGATTGATTGGTGATTTGACTGACGTTATCCAGACATCACTTGCAGCTTTGACAGTGACACAGTATGTGGTTAATGTAAGCGAAATCACCAACTTGTTGGTTAAAAATTAAAATTAAATAAAAGAAAAGTTTTTATAACACGATATTTTGAGAAGTGAGAGGTAAAATATCTTGTCAAATATTTTAACCGGACAATAAGGTGCCGGCTTTAAAAAGCCGAAAAAGATGCAAATGGTCGTCTCTAGTGTATGTGAATATGGCATACGCACACATATTCAACTGACACAATTTACATGTGTGCGTGAATTCGCAGTCTTGCTTGCGCGGTGAGACGGGTGTTTGGCAAATAATTGCCATTTTTGCAAATTCCTCATTTATTTCGTAGTAAAAATTGTGTGCCCTTATAAATTTCAAACTAAACTTCTCTGATTATGAGCCCGCAGTGTCTAATATGTGTTAACGTGCGTTTATGATTGTGGAGGAATTGAGTGTGAATGACCAGCATGTGTCACCATTCATCAACAAATTCTGTGAAACGGTGAACACTCGTCATGTGAGGAGAGTTAAGACTAGTTGATAATCGACTCTCCATACTAAGTGTTTGTGTTGTGCAGAAGTGTTATTTATTTTTTGTCTGGTGAAGGTGATAAATTCTCTATCAAAATGGCGGACCTCGAGGCTGTTCTGGCAGATGTCAGCTACCTGATGGCTATGGAGAAGTCGAAATGTACTCCTGCTGCAAGGGCCAGTAAAAAAATAATACTACCAGACCCAAGGTAATGAATGACCCCATGGGGTGCCCTCTTTGTATGACCATACAGAATTGTATTTATGTAAGGAAACTTGTTTTGGAAACTTGTTTACAATAGTATTTGTAACTACAATCAAAAATCAAAATATAAATTATGTAGGTATCAGAATCTTGTTAGAATATTAGATTTTGTGTTAAATCTTCAAATGCTTATAGCATTTTATAGACTCATAAAATAATTTGCACCTATTATTTTACTATTCTGCTTATAATAAGTTTTTAGCTGTTCCTTTTAGCTTCACCTACATCTTAATCTGATGAAATGGATACTTTCATATATCCATACCAAATCTAACCACCTATACATATAATTGGTCTAATTGCTTTAAGTTTGAAAAAAATATAAATAACAACACAGTGAGCCAAGATTTATAATAATGAACTAACACAAAATATTGAATAAAATCTATTGAGACTTATACTTATACTTATCTATTAAGTGTTTCATTTCATACCATTAACATGTTGGTTACCTAAAGATAAGCTGTTTTGAACAAAGTCTGATTTCAATTTTAAGATTTTTATTTATAAGTATGTAAATTGAAGACTTATTACATTATATTACATTCTTAAGTTTATGTTTGCTTCAGGGATGCTCAGCTAGTAGCCACGGCCAAGCATAGCATAGACTGATTATCCAATTAACTAAAATTACACTAAATGGCAAAATCTCTATCGGCTTTTATCTAAATTATGAGTAGCAGCCAATTTATTTACATGATACCACTTTTCATTAGACTTGCCCAACATATTCATCAAACAGAGTAGGTACCTGTTAAGTATTAAGATATCTAGCATATATTACTCTGAGTAATTGCCCACTGAGTCATATGGGTCTTACCTACAGTATCTATTCATCATAGTAATTCAAAGTTGCTCCTTCGAAGTACTTTCAACTAGTATCTACCTATTACCTGTAGTTTAGAATATTTAACAGATCTTTTTTTGTCTGTGTTGTTATTTCATCATCATTGACCCATGATGTACTATCATAATCATAATTATTGTACTACCAAACCATTTAAGCTAAGAGGTTACCATTTTGTGTTTAGTATTTTATTCAATGATATTAGCAATAATTAAGAATTATAGTAAATAAATATTATTTTTTATTCATATTAGAACATAGAGTTTTGAAATCAAATTCTCCAGTGCTAGGAACTCTGAACTCCGTAATTTATGATACCTCTCCATTAAAGTCTTATGTGAAGCTGACTCACTTGGAAAGGGATTGACTACTTGATAAGTGATGTAGGATGCCTTGCTTAATATGTATATATTATATGACTATATTTATATTGGTGTGTAAAAAAAAACCACAGTCATGACTTGGTGACGGGACATCTACACACACACAGTTCCAATGGTCTTTTCGTAACTGGAAAATCCATTTAACGTAGGCAAAGCCACACATCAAGCTCGTTTATCACTATCAGCGCCCATGACGCATGCACGTATCTACGATGTGGTGACGGCCCAGCTCTAAAGGCTACACTGCCTAGGCAGTGTAGTTCATTTCTTATTGAATACTCTGTTTACCGTTTAACACGACAGTTATTTTGAGTTATTATTCTATCACAGCTAAACAGCTAAGACATGATGCCAACTGTACTTTAAACAATAGATTTGAGGTTAAAATTACGAGTGGTCCCACTCGCCCAAAGAAATAAACAAGAAAAGACTAATCAGGCGACTGGGACCGCGGTCCCAGCTTTGTAGTGGGACCAGTCGCCTGTATCCTCAATAATAAACCCAGAAATAAAACAAAAGGCTACGTTTGCCGCGGGAAAATCACAGTAAGTCAGCGGGCGCTATCTTACAATACAAATAATGTTGAACCTACATCAGATAACAACATTCAGTGTCTCTGAGACATATAAAGTTCAAGTTCAACAATAAAATACTGGCCATGCTCACAGTAAACAAAACTATAAAAATAACTTATCCATTCCAGGATTCAGTGACATTGTTAGAATGTATTTCGTTATACCTATAGTAGTATATTATCTGTGACTGTTGAGCTAAGCTATTCTGTTATTTCTATTCTGATTATTTTACATTTGGCAGAGATCTTACTGAGGCACTGAACTTAGACGAGACGTAAGGCCCTAGATCCGAGTTAGGTGTTAAGTGTTTATTATATCAAGTTTATAAATTAGCTAGGACATAGTTTATCACTACTAAAATTGTATTCTTGTTTTGTTTCAGTGTTCGAAGTGTGATGCACAAATATATGGAAAAGAAGAATGAAGTAAATTTTGATAAAATTTTCAATCAAGTATTAGGTAAGCAGATCTTCTCTTTGTATCTTCGTAGTGAGTACTGTTATAACAGAAGTTTTACAAAACATCAACGTAAACTAAAACCCATTATTAAAGTACTATACACTTCCTTTTTTGAAGTCTGTTAAAAACAGAACGTGCCTGTTATATAAACACGAATCCCGCCGATCGTTTCATCTCAAACGATTTACGCCAAAGCTTGTACAATTTGTTCACCGATTGAACAAGCATTTTCCGCTCACACGAGATGTTTGCAATTAGGCTGTGAAATTCTCCCCTTTCGACTTACACTTTCCGTTTTAGTTTTTTGGACTGATTATTTGATCAAGTTAATATTTTATCAAATTCTATAAAATTTGATTCAGTAGTAAACCTAGTTTAAATACATAGGAAATTACTCGCATGATATATTTAAAAACGCAAACATAATTTTAAACAAAAGTTTACTAAAACATACATAACAACTTTTTCTAGCGGTAGGGATGTTATTCAGAATTGATGTTGGCACCCCTCAGCATCTCAGAACCACTCAATTCCGGAGATTACCTAATATACGCACAATCATTTTACTGTATTGTGTAAGCGTACTTCGTGGGGGGGTGAATCAATTTTTGACTTCAACATATAAGGTTAGCAAAGTAACCCAAGTGATTTGCTCAAGGGGAAGGCAGATGTTTGCTGGGATTTGTATCGTAAACAAGATTAGCGTGAGCAATACCGGAGATGCCCAGCCAAGCACGCCCTGGATTAAATGGCTTCTACTTACAATTATCTATGTAATGAAGTTAGAACAACTTCAGCAATTGAAACAAGCCTTGACGTACCTTACGGACCTTACGGTTTCTTGCTTTCCTTCTTTTGTGTTCTACGAAACCCAAACAAGTCTGTTAATTCATGTACCATTCGGGCTGTGCCAATTTGCATGTTAGGTATATGTTCAGTCAAATAAGTGAAGTAAAATATGTAAATAGCTTTGCATGCTAGGGCACTTTTCATCGAGTACCCGTGCCTTTACAACCTGATATCTCATTTCTATGCAGTGATGACATCAAGTCTGTAAGTAAATTTATTTCACGTCAATCAATGAAATTGTTTGTTTCTCAACCAGGAAGTACTCAATCAGATCAAAAAGCTTTAAACATGATAGTTTCGTCCATTTTCTTAGTTCTATTTCCTTGTATATCCTTCGGTATTTTATAATTAACTTGTTGAATACGTTGAGATTATATCGCAAGTTTATACCATAGTATGTTACAAGAATTTAAATTACCTACACCTAAGTACTTAGTCGTCCACAAAGTTAATGTAATTGATATTTTTATTACTTGGGTAAATAATATTATATTTACTCCATGTTGCACCAATGCCCAGTTACAGTTAAGCATAAAGACGAAGTACCTACGTTTAAAATTTATAGCTATCATTTGAATCCCCATACACACGAATCGTCTAAATAGATTTCCAAGTGTACATATTGTATCTTTATGGAATAAATAAATTACAATTACAATCCAAAATCATGATGATGGTGATTTATATGAAATTTTGTATGGAGATTTAAATGGCGCGAAAGAACTACTACTAGTTACTTAAATCGCGGAAAAAAATGCGACGAGACCGCATTGTGGAAACCTATTATAAAGATAAATTTAAAACAGATTCGTGCCTTAAACATTGAACGTGTGTGCAACTTAAGTACAAACAAGTAATGATAGTTACTCCAAGTACCTACTCAAATTTGATACGGTGTTATCATCACCTCAAAACCTATTTAATCCCCAAGACAATAGACAATAATGCAACCGGTTTTCAAATCGTTTTAGCGTCAAGAAATGGCTTAGTTAAGCTTGTTAATCCTGCTTACTAGGTCAGCTGCTCATTGCATTACTGAAGATATTGTAAACAATACCGCTACCTACGCCAAGATGGATGAAAGCTTATTTTGATGCAATTTCTCTTGAGCACAGACTGCTCTTGACTGACTCAGACTTGCCTTACTTACTAATATTTTCCTTTAGCATAGGTATCCCATGATGTCTCTGATTTGATTTGATTACACTGTTTTCTAAGGTACCCACATATACTTCCTTCCATCGTGTTTCTTAGAGCGATGAATGGTTTGTTAGTTATAGATCAGTAGTATCAGTACATACATGTTATTTCATTCTGTATTCACTCTGGGCTTAATATTCGTGAACATTAGGCTTACCTTCAAAAATATTAACTGCGAGATATGGCTATGGTTTTGAGATAGCAGGATTGGCCAGGTTTAATACGTTTGGTCAATCTATTAACACTTACTTATCTAGCTGCGTCAGTGGGCTTTGTTAATCTTCTACCGGAATTCTAATTGAATTAGATGCAGATACGAACTGACTCGATCTGTTACGTTTATACTTAGAGACCGCATTAGAGTTTGAGTATAATCATCCTAGTTATTGAACTACCTCTACACACTATAATATGCACATAGTTTTTTAAAACGTTTCGAAAAGTCATAAAAATGTAACTTTACATCACTAAAATATTGAATTTAACCTCTATATAGAGAAACTATTTTTGAAAATAAACCTTTCCCCTTTCCGCCCACGGCTTTTCCCGGGTTATAATGGATTTTCCCTTGGTAAGTCTACGCGTTACTCTGATGTATGATCTAAAATTATTGTAAAATTTCGTTGACTTTGTGTGAACGATTAAAAACCTCAATACATTCATCTGCACAACCATCGGGTTTATAATATTAGTAAGGATAGTAAGGATGATGTTTTTATTCTGAATTCAAACGTTGACGAGAACGCAATACTGAACAGGAATACTTATCCCTTTAAACATATTTGAACCCTTTCTTCAAAACCGGCTGACACGTTAATTAAATCCCCGGGATTTAAAATCAAGTATATTGTTATCGCAGAAACAATTTAGACTGTCGGAATTACTGTCGTAAAAACCGCGCGGTGGTTGGCTGACGACGTGAAAAGAGCCTTGTCAAGTACACAAGATAGGGCACGATGAATACAGTGTCCTTATCTGACCCATATATCGTCCCGCACCCTGTTGAAGTTAACAATACTGTTTATACATCTAGTATGGCTATCGAACCATTAGGAGGGAAACTCCATAATCAACTGGCTGCCTTAATTCGATATCGATATCTAGAGCAAATTTCAATCTAATCTGCTACTGATACTCGTATAACTTTTGTACTAGTATAAGTGTAAAGTTGAGCTTACGGAAGCTTGCCAGCAGAATCAATATGCTACTGAGCTGTTTTTTAAATTGTTTTAGGTATTGTTTTATTCAAAAGCACCTACAGTGTCGCCCATAAGTCCGCTTGCGGCGCTTGGGGTGTCGAGTTCAATTCTCGCTGAGGAACCAGTTTTCTCTTAATATGACAGTTGATAAGTTGAATTAAATATAAAAATGAAACTCCTGCAAATAACTTTGTAACATATTCGATTTGACGTCCACACGACTAACTTCCTAGCGACACATTTATATTTAGCGACAATAGAAAATATTTTTGAGCCCCAATTATTTCTGTATTCACATTATTGGCATCAAACTGATTCGAAAGATAATATTTGATTGTCCATTCAGCTCTACGTTATTTTCGTCATAATGTTAATTCACGTACAGCCGACCATAACCGGCATAGAATCATGACCGGGTCGGATAAATTGCTCGAAACAAGTGTGGCTGAACAAACTAAGTAATACTTAACTTTTTAAACTATCATGGTTTTTAACTATACGAACATGAAACGGGTAACATACCATGATTTGATGATGATAATCATGGTATGTTACCCGTTTCATGTTCAAATATAAGTAATACTTGTATAAAAAATGCGTAGTTTTTAAATCCACAAACCATTAACGTCCCGGACATTTATTGTGATATGAACTAAGTGAATAGATGACGGGCGTACAAGTCAACGACTGTCTTACTTAGTAAGGGTCAGAACACACCGAGACGCGACGAGACGATATTTAAAGAGACTCTCTTTCCATAATCGGAAAAGCGCCAAATAACCGTCTAGTGTTTTGTCATCGGTATGGATATGTCAAATCTCTAGATCGAAACTTAGACGGAACTCTAATAGAAACAGAACTACAGTGGCGGCTTATACATTGCTCTGCAATACAACGCATCTGGAGTCGTTTTGTGTAGTAAATAAAGTTGTATGTTGAATCGCTTAATGTGCACGTCGCCTCCCGTCTCGTCTTAATGTGAACTGACTCTTATGTCAAGTTTATCTCAGTTAGCGGATGAAACGCGCTATAATTTGTCAATGTGTCCATTTACTCCCCATCTCGGGCACTTTTCTAGGGCAGTTTTTTCAGAGGCGTCAATGAAGCGCTCGTGGAGATCGGTTTTGATTTATGATGTCGGTTCGTTCATGACCGGAATTAATGTTATGACGCTGTATCTCTCCGGAACAGTTGTGGAATGATTAGGTTACTTGTTTAGGTTAATTAATTTAATTTTTAACTCCTTTTATAACCTTAATTTTAGTAATATAATAATTTAAATACTTTAGGTAGCTTTAGTACCTAACTACTACTACACGTTCTTGAGTTTATTATTTATGTTCGTACAATTTTCATCTGTGATAACTGTGACGATTCCTAATTCATAGTAAATTCAAATTATCAGTCTACCTAAGCTAAATATAAAACCTGTGTTATAAGATAGGTCTACATAATACTTACAACCATTTAAGTACAGTCCGGTACGAAGCTCTATTTCTGAAGCGATATTTGCCGTCGAGCTTGATATTGCCGCTAAGCCCTCGGGAGGGAGTTACAAACGCAATTTACGATGCTCCTACTTGCACAGTAAATAACTTTATCGGGTGCAATGGTCGCTGCAGGGCCCACCCTATTCCATCCAACAACGGTACAAACTACAACCTCCGAACGCAATTACGGCCTAAGCTCCATTATTGCAAATCCTTACTTCCGCACTCAACGAAATAGAAAAATTCACCCCCTAGTCTCTACTACCGTAAATTTCAATAGGTATTTATCGTGATCGCCTGTTAGCAATTTGGATCCACACTACCTACTTTAAAATTGCCATTCGATTGGATCTCCCATCCGTTATGCTGGTGTTATTCGATCAACGCGGCCACGTAGTTAAACTCACGAGGTTCTGATCTAAATCAAACAAAATGCGTGCTATGTACGTCAATTCTCAAGTTTACTACTGACGGGTCCAATTGTGAAATCCCGGAGATGTCAATATTTGCCCACTATGTGCGTAATTTAAACTGAACGAATATAAACATTTGCTCAAAATATTTAAAAAAATCTATTCAAATATTGACTTGACACCCAAATACTTTTCAACCTCGTCATACGCAATTCAATACACAACTCCGAAAAGTTTGTCTAGTGAAAAATTCCGAAGCCCTGCCAAGTAAAGTTTTATAAGCTGGGACTGCGCCTTGAGTGAAATAACGTCGAAGTAGGTACTCTTAATCCGAGCTTATCTGAACTAGGACGTTGGGCGACACTACACCCCCACCACGCCAATCTTTCTCTACTTATTACCTTCTTACACAAGGATCCGCCATTTTCATCTTAAACTTTGAAACCAATTTTAATCAAAGAACGTGTGATTATAAAGTTCAAGATTCCAAATTCCAGCAAATATAAACTGAACTAGCAGATGATAATCTAACTTCGTATTTTCATTGAGGAAATTAAATTGCCTTTGAGAATTTTTCCTCGGCATCTCAGCCACGTTGTTTCTGATTTTAATTTCTGCGAAGTCAATTTTGTACATTCATTCAATAAAATTTCCCGAAAAATTACAGACATTGTTTCTTGGTATTTCTCCTTGTATTTTCTTAGGAGAGTCTAAAATAAATAGAAAATTTATAGTCTCATAACATTACTCTAAATTACTGATTCACTAACCTTGTAGGAAGAAAACTAGTAGGTATAATTTAAATAGGCACGTCACTTATTATTTTGTGGGGAGTGACTGACGCATAATCTGATTACAAACCCAATTTACTGACATAAATCTTTTTTTTAAATAATATAGCTACGTAGAATCGTGGTTGCGTTTCTACGAGTAAAATAAGTAAGCTAAGCGTAGCTGAGCAGTAAATTTCTGACTTGGGGCACTAACAAATAAATGGACGACTCGAATACTGTACAATAATCTTACATCGCTCTCTGTTATTATTTGGCGAATACATGTTAAACAGATGGTGTTACCAACTCGCTTAGTATAAATATTATTTATATGATCTCACCTAACTACACTGTAGTAAAAACAACATTTGTTTCAGGTTATTTATTATTTAAGGAATTTTGTGAACAAACGTCTGACGAACCTGTGCCACAATTAAAATTTTATGAAGAGGTAAGTAAGTTAACAATGGATTGTGTCGTCCTTTAACTTTGGAAGTCAAAGGGCATCGAGTTAATTTAAATTCTGTTTTGCAGATTAAATTATATGAAAAACAAGAATGTAAAGAAGAGAGGCAGCGAATCGCGAGGGAAATTTATGACAATTTTATCATGAAAGAACTTTTAGCACATTCTCACGTGAGTATAATATAAACTTTGAACGTTTGTAGAGTAACGCGAGCATTGAATTGAATTGCTAAATCGACGTGCATGCCTCGACTAGGGTAATGTAATAAGATTCTAGCGCATTGAGATTTTACAACCAACCATCAGAAGATAGCAAAATTTTTATCTCGGGTTCCCCAACCACTTACAAGGGAGCACTAATATAAAATGTGCTCGTTATTGAGATTGGTTTATAAGTTTTTAGTAAGTAAACTAAAGTTACTATCCAGACATGCATCTTGCATCTCCTTAAAACACTTACGCTACGCTTTACCTAATCATCCTCATGTTCTGAAAACAAGTTAAAGTTCATAGATTTGGAAAAATGTGACATGTTTTACATGAGACATACCTAAATGGCCACGTGAATAACCTGTACGTAGAGTTGACCTGACGCAAAGGCTCCAGTTGCGGTCGTGGTCAGAACTCTGCTTACTGTGTAGTTCGCGGATTATCCCAGATACGGTACCGGTGCAAATCTCGTTATGTAGGATTGAGGTCGAAGAATGGTCAGTTACTGCGATCTAGCTGTAATCAGGGCATGGTTTACTGTACTGTAGTTCTATTCCTCCGTCTCTAACCTACCGTAAAAAAGACGAACTGCAGTTGTTTACTACTTGCTAACTACTACTCTAAGAAAGACTTGACGGTTGATAATCTATTGCCATTGTGGCGATCATGAAAATAAAGCAGGAGACTGATTAAGGAAATAGTAAAGATTTCGGGGGAATTTTTCGTAAGCGCATTCTCTTTATTTCTCTTTCTCAAGATTACAAACATTATTTGGTCCCAAAAGCTTTACGTTTGAAACTGGCGTTGTGGTACAAGTAAATTAGAAACAGTGAGCTGAGAGGGTCGTGAGCGGTGGCATCCGGCGGAGCGATGCTTGTACGTATAATGACCCTCGTTAGTAGACTGTTGGCGGGCCCCGAACCTTCCAGCAGATTATTCGGGTCGAGCGAATTATCCTTTTCATTTCTTGTATTGTGGGTTATTGTATTGAAAACAAGTGAAGAGTTTGATGATATCTTTTAGATATAGATTGTTAAGTTTTGTAGTTGTTTTATTTTAGTTACCTACTAGGAACTTTAGTTACTCATTACTTAAAATTAATTTAGAATAAATATTGTTCTAAGTATTATGTTTATGAATTAGCGTCATTAACTTTGCGTTGCGCAGCTTTAATCGCCAAAATGCATTATGCATTTTACCTCGGATTAAGATGTTTTCCCACTCAGAAAACTAATATAATGTGTATTCCATTTTTTGTCAAAAGTATTCAGCTATTTTCAGCGAGAAGAAGAAACAAACTACAAATTAAAGAAAATTGGTGTGTTCAATAACAATACTTAAATATTATAATCGTACATAAGAAATAGATACCAACCACTAAAACCTCATTTTAATAAAAAACAAGACATTTTAATAACGGAAAACTTGGAATAATATCTGCATAAAAGCTAAAAAAGTAGCCCAACAAATAAAACTCCACAAAGGCGAACTCTACACCGCCCGTTCCTATAAAGCCATTTTCCTCTGAGACGAAGTTAGGCTAATGCGTTCCTGTACCCTCGCCAGGCAAAGTTTCTTGCCTGTAAGTAACTGTATCGACTTGCCTTCCGTACTGGATTCACGCGACTTGGAATTAATTACCAGGACCTAGAAAAAGCCACATTCCTACATTTACTAACACTGGACTGTTTAAACTAAGTGGTTTAACGAAACAAAAAAATATGGATAGCCCGCTTCATTCCCATTTTTTTTCTAACTTTCTCTGGGCTACTACGATTATTACGTAGCTAGTAGAGTAGTAAAGCTAGTAGAGACATACTAATTTAATTATTTTAAAACAAAAACCACCTAAATTGGCCCATTCGTCCTCGATTTATATACTACCATAGGTACAGAAAAGTGGCAATGATTTTTCATCTAATCATGATGATCAGAAGTTTTTTGATTTATGAGCAATTTGTTCTAATTTCATAGTGATTTGGAAAATAAACGAGAATTTTACTCACTATTATTTGTTTTTTAAGATTTGGGAAATGTTTGGAAGATAGGATACAGCGCGTTCGAAAATATATTTGCTATGCTTTTTCATAACTAATTTACGCCATTTCCTTTGGTTTAGTTATTGAGTACGTATATGTAAATACTTAGGAATGGTTAAAGAGCAGAAATAACAATGGATGGCGGTAATGATTATTCCACTAGTGTATGTCGTACGCGGTAGGTCACAGAAAATGAGGATGCATTGTATGATAATAAAATTTATGCAGGAGAAACGAGAAATATAGCAGACGAATAAAAAATCGCTTTAAATGCACTTTTTAATTGGCATATTCAATATTAAGCGCTAATTCAATAGATGTTTACTCACTACTAATATTAGTTTTCGAATATAAAATATTGATCTGAAAATGCTTATTGCGATGTCTACCAAAATAATGACTGTCAATATTATTTGTGTAAATAAAACAAATTTTATTAAATTGAAATGGAAACTGCTGGCAACCAAAACAACTAAAGATGATAAAATAAGACAAAACTGCATGTCCAAATTATACGCCTGATGATAATCATTCTCTCACCATATAATGAGATCTCTCAAACTTCTCACTTCCATAACATGAAGCCCACTTTGTTTATAAATTAGTAATATAACCATGCCTTTCCCCGTGCAGCGTTACGACTTCCGTCTCCTGTATGGAATACGTAATTGGCATTTCGAAATTTTATAACCCACTCACCTAACTCTATCATTTTGTTGCAGGATTATTCGAAGGAATGTGTAGCGCACGTACAAAAATATCTAATGAAACATGAGGTTCCACCGAATCTCTTCGAGGTAAATATGTATCTAGATTTCCTGTTAGAACAGATCCAAGTCTTAAATTTAACGAATTGCCTTGTTTAGCTCAAGGTCAGAAAATTAAGAACAACAGCAGATATATTCACGTTATTATCCTAATGACCCACTTAAAAGTCTTCGAGCGTATTACCTACTGTTTGGTTAAAAATGGACCAATGTTTATTTTTATTACGTTTCAGCCATACATCGAGGAGATATTTCTACAACTAAGAGGGGAACCGTTCAGAATGTTTCTAGAAAGGTAAGAAGTCTGACTGCAGGCAAATTTAATAAATAATTATAAATAAATATTGCTGGACAATTGACATAGTAACATCTAGCCCCGTGGTAAGCTCAAAGCTTGTATTATTTGTACTAGATTTCTGATATAGAATTTACATACATAGATATTTTTTATACCTAAATATTATATACCTTGACTTGACCCACGGAACAAATTTCTGCAATTTTTGTCCCGGGTCGGGATTCTAACCCACAACCTCTTGCGTCGCAAGCGGACCTTCGCCCGCTGCGCCCCAGAGGTCGTTAAAATATGTTTGATGATATTGATTTTTCTCATGTGGGTTTTGTTACAGTGACAAATACACAAGGTTCTGCCAATGGAAAAACTTAGAGTTGAACATTCAGCTCACTATGAACGACTTCAGTGTCCATCGCATTATAGGACGAGGGGGCTTTGGTGAGGTCAGTCCATTGAATCTAAAGGCCAATTTGTTCTATTCCAACCAGACCCAGATAACCAGTTTTACCCGAACCTATTTTCTTTTTCCGTACACGTTACTGAAATGAAAGTATTCAAAGCTTAGTACGATTCAATTTAAACACAAAACCTATTAGGGTTAGAGCTCGGCTCAGCATTGATAAATTGTAGGTCAGATAGAAAATGTTTTTAATCAGCGCGGCGTGAAATGAAATATGTCAGTTCACATTCATGTGGACAACATTCTGGATCTAAATTAGAATTCCATTTGAGGCAGTGCAGTTCATTCATTATCCATTTATACAGAGTGGATTTGAAGTCTCCCAGGAAGTTACTATCCTTAGTCCACGTAATACGTACTTTTTCGTACTAATAAATTTAATTATGATTAATAAATTCATCGAATATGGTATATATTATATATTTTTTTTATTTAGTTTGTGAAGATAACACATTTGTTTTACGTTTCTATGTTATTGATACAGTGTGATATCATTATAATTGACATCATCGAATGTTCGGTCTGTTTTACGATTTTATGTACGCCCCCTTCCATCGATTAATTGTTTTGAAAACATAATGCTTATTCTCACACGAACGTATTTTGCGTTTACAGAAGTTTTCTTTAAGAGAAGAAAAGGTCTAAGAAATACATTTTGGTAATTTGTAGAATCACAATCACTTTCAAAAGCACATTTGAATCATGAAGTACTAGAAGAAAGAATGTTAAATATAATTTTGAACGACATTTGAGCGTGTAATAAGTGATTATATCAGTTACAGGGCATGGTTTTTGCCTCGTAATTTTGTAACTATTAGAATTCTTCTACTATTTGCCAGTCCTTATAAAATGTTAACACGCAAAAAAATCCGAAGCAAATTACAATTTGTCACAGAATTTATCGTGTCAGAACCTAGGCCTGAAACTCAACACTTCCTCGCGTAAATATACGACTCTCAATAGATTTTTGGTGTCTAGCGCACAAATGAATTTGAACCTTCTTCTCATAGACGTAAAGATGTCCCTATTTCCGAGAATCCGCTGTAAATAGCACTGGAAGTTCCATGTTTATGTAAGGAAATAAAATAGTTTGGCTTTTGATTCTTTCTCCGCGTAGCCTTGATAGCAACTACAGTTATGAATATACATGAATTGCCATAGCTGTAATACAGAAGGGATCAATACCCCAAAAATAGTGTCGTAAAATTCCCATATACAGCGCTTAAGGAATAAAATATTCATTATTCAGTGAGTAATATCGATTTGTATTATGCAGGTGTATGGATGTCGGAAGGCGGATACTGGGAAGATGTACGCTATGAAGTGTCTCGACAAGAAACGTATCAAGATGAAACAAGGGGAGACGCTGGCCCTTAACGAGAGGATCATGCTATCGCTAGTCAGTACCGGGGTAAGTGTTCGATTATATAATTTGCTCTGAGTAAAGTAACAGAAATAAATAAAATTCGCAACATTGATCGGTTCAACTAAAATATATCTACATAATCGATACTAGCATCCAGCGTTATTCTGTGTACTGTCACATAACGACACTGGTTGTTTCCCATCTTTTCGTATATAAATGCTTAAGATGGTTAAATACAGCGTTGTATTTTTATATATTATCACTGTCATCATACACTATTTTAGCAAAATCATAAACTCTATACCCTCCCCATAACGTCACATTCTTCGATAAAAGCTATAAAAATCCGTTCGTGTTTTCAAACAAACATAGTCACGTACTTACTTCATACATTCAGTCGGATAGTTATATTCAATACCTTTGACTATTCTCTTGCTATTCTTTTGATCTTGACTCGTTCTCAGCTTACGATTTCCCTTGACTAGATCTCACGGAAGTGATACGTCTAAATCTGTTTTCCAAGTAAAACAATAGGTAATTGTAACTCTTTTTAGTTCAATGACCAATTAGAGATAACTACATATGACGCAAAGACAAAATAATGAATACTTTGATGTAGAACTTAATTGAATGCAAAAACGTTGAAGACTATTTAATGGAGTCATATTTAATCCAGCATATCTATGCTATCTAGATAATAAATAACTTGGATGGTGATGAAATATCATCATGATAATCAATCAGTATGTCAGATATCCGTTACACAAGCATCGAGTTTCCAATTTTGCTGAGTATGATTTGTCAATATACGTAATATAGTCAGAATTTTTTACATAATTTTATTTTATGATTACTTTAAATAAATATCCATATAAATAAATAGAAAATCAGGAAAAACATTTTGATTGGCACAGGGTATAGGTAGTTATAGATAAAATAACAAATAACGACAATGAAGTAGCGAGTATACTGTGGAATGGTCTACTTATATTTAATTTTGTGTATGAGATATTTTTTTGTAAGGCTAAAATAATATAACACGAAAGTTAAAAATATTACAAACAATAATTGTATTCTCTCCTCTCTCATCAGAATACCTCTTAGGTATTAACTATTATAAAGTATCTACAACTAGCAGCCCCCGCGAACTTCGTCTCGCCATATACTTTTATTTGCAACTATATCCATACTAAATTTCATCCAAATCGAATTATCCTGCGTAAGCATATATTTTCCCGCGGAAGCATTTAATTTTTACGCGGTAAAAAGTCTCTCGCCATATACATACTATAAACAATTGCTGCGGAAGACTACATGAGCGAGTCCGATTCGCACTTAGCCACTTTTTGTTTTACTATCATAAAAGTGAATCAATCTTAAACCATAGCCATATACCTACTTTCGTTAAAAGACTTTATTTTAGTAGGTACTAACTGAGTCCCCGTACCAAAGCATGATGCCTTACCGAACGGGCTGGTTTATTTCGGTACTTACATTTTTAAACTCTGATATCTTTCGAATCGAATGTCCGAATTGAATAATTCAAAAAGTTTTATAGAGATATTGAAATATTCGTAATTACGATGTAATTTATTTTGATAATGTTTTATTTGAAAATACAAATATAGAGCTTTTCCTTGCGGCGGCATATAAATTAATTATATTGAAAATTAAAACACTTATTGTGACATAACTATAATAGTTAGATATATGCTGTCGCGACATTTTTTGTAGATATTATTGTGTTCTACAAAATTTCAGTACATTGTGTATTTCTAAAATGAATACTTTTCGCAGCGCATGCGATATAAGGATTTTTTTTTACATCTTGGGTTACATATTTGGGTTTTCCGTACGGATCCCTACTTTTTTTGAAATGTAATATAGCCTATAACCTTCCTCGATAAATGTACTATCCAACACTGAAAGAATTTTTTAAATCTGACCAGCGGTTCCTGAGATTAGCGCGTTCAAACAAACAAACAAACAAACAAACAATCAAACAAACAATCAAACTCTTCCGCTTTATAATATTAGTATAGATTTTACATATTATAATATTTATCTAAGTATAACTAGCTTTCCAGTTTCAATTAAAACATAACATTCACAAACATAATTATAAAATTATGGTTCAATAGAACTAAGCAATGAAGTAAATAATTTTGTAGCTTAAATTCGTGAGCCGAGACGGGCGCGTATCGATTGATTTTTCGACTGAATAATTTACATAGATAATGCACGATTATTCCAAATACGTAAACAACGCGCAAACAATATTTCATCTTATGAATCATAAGCTTTGCTATGTATAAAGGTGAATGTTGCGTGTCATGATGCTTCCTGTAATTTTCTTTGCCTTATAATTCTACTTTGTAATCTTATGGGTACGAGATTCTTACATGTTTTAGCTATTCATGAGTTCCTTCAAGCCTGAAAGTTTGGTATTTTCATCATAATTGGCTTTCTTCATCGTCTCTGTTATCTCATATTCATCTTACAAAGTAACGACGTGATTTTTTCGAAAAAACTCTTATTAATAGGCAAAGATATGTACTTAATATTTATATTTTATTATTATAGCTTAGCGCCGCAGCAATGGTGAGTTGTTTGAGTGTTTGTGCGGATTTTTTTAAATTCCTTCGAAACTAATTTTGAATTGTGCGTTCAAAACCTAACTTTATTAATATAATGTTACCTTGAACAGTTTTTTTGTGTGATTTGACAAAAAAATCTCATACATAATAATATACCTACATCACTTATTCATCTTGCCGTAGGAAAATAAGAGAATAATATAATCTTCAATTATATCAGTATCTAGTAACTCTTACACTATTCTGTTTGTGATATTGACAGGACACGAAAGTTGGGTTTACGACCCTTCATGATAAAATCAGGGACCTCTCATTGGAGCAAAAGCTATACCTACTTTATTTTCTTTAGTAAAGGTAGCGGTCAACATGTAGCATATCCCAGCCAGATTAAGATAAATTAAGCCGTAACTATTGATTTACTGGTCTAATTTAGTTATGATATCGGGCTTTTGCGCTACGAGTTAATGCCAGATTGATAACGTGCTTGATAATATTCATAACTCTATACGCGTATACCAGAGATTAATCATTTTTATCCAAAACAACTAACAGCGTAGATCTGGCTGGTATTTTTAGTTTTTTATGAAATATCTATCAATCTAATAACGATTTAACAAATAAACTTATTTAAAAGCGTGTAATTATCGCTTTTAGCGTCACTGTTAAAAACTCATTTGCCAAATGATTCATTGAAACAAACTGAAAATCTGTATTTTTAGTGAGAGTTGAATATTTCATAACGCCGCTGATGATGTCAGTCATAGCATAGAGCGTTTTCTTCGTTAAAAATATCCACAGCAGGTGAAGTAAGGCAACTTGTTTATATCAATAAATCGGAAACATCTGCCTCGATTGCACCATCGTTGAACCAACATTTTTGTCCATATTTTTTTAATCGAACCATACACAGGGGTAACAAAACAATCGCGTAAAAATAACAAAAGAATGAACAAGCATAAACATAATTTAAACGTAATTTTTGCCGCATTTTACGATCTGCTTTTTTATTGGCGGGCGATATGTGTTTTATATGACGGCCCTTTGCATACAAAAAGGTATAACCAGTAATTGAATGTGCAAAAGCCAACAAGTTGACGTTTTAAATGTTTACCGAAGGAATATTGTCGTAAAAGTCAACCAGCCGTAATTGAAGACTCGGTTCAAGAAAGAATATTTGCACTCAGTACACAGTGTACAAAAGCTAAGACTTTAAAAGCTTTTCGGGGAATTTCTTACTATGTATTATAGTCTCGTTTAGAGCTTTGCGTAATTATTGGCTGGAATACGTTTTGATTTAACTATGAGTACTTTTTACTGCCAAAACTAGAAGAAAATATCCCTGTTTTATAAAAACTTGAAATTTCAATTACCTCGCAGGTTTCATCGTAATATTCAACCCCGGACGTCAATATGTAATCGTTGGTGAGAGGCTAGGGAGGGAGTAACGTCCTGAATCGAGTCTCAAATAAGTAGGTTACGGAAGGCGCCACAGTGCGCAAACTCCACAAGCAAAAGGCTACTTTGTCGGCCGTTACTAGCATTTTCGGCTGTAATAGTAGGGGAGCCGAAGAGGGGATTTCGGGATTTACTCGAGCGCGTCAGATTAAGATACTGGAGATAGCTAGTACCCAGATAAGTACCTCCACCAAATATAAAAAATCTATCTATGTTCGAACGTGAATTATAGAGGAACAAAATTTACTTTTGTCAGATTAGGCGAATCACTTTATATAATCGTCAGATTAAGATATGGTAGAATCAGAACATAAAGATGAACCATATACATCTAAATCTGACGCTCTAACACCTTTGGAAATGCCGATTTTTTTGTTCATATTTTTGAAAATGAGTCAAAAAAAATGAGTCGCGATTTTTATTTTTTTAACGTTTACGTACACTCACCCCAATCGTGTAAACAATCAGATTTACAAACATATATTATCAATCATATTTCCTAAATTATTTTTAAGTATGTGAGTATGTTAAGCTGATTTTCAATTTATTGAATCTGATTTATATAATCTATCACTAACTGACGCGCTTAAGTACGTCCATACAACAGTATTTTTTTAAATAAGTTTTTAATTATCTATGGTCGCTTCCCCCACTGATGAAACACATCGGTCTCATACAATTTTTTTCTTCTTATCATCTACCAAATGCAACCCAATAGGTCTCTTTGACGCTCGAGTAAATCCCCATTTAGCATCGTCGCCTCCCGTACTATAATTTACCCTTATAATCTTATTTACATCTGGCTCACGTGCTTTGTGCGGCATTAGTCTCTGAGTGGACCTATTCAGGCTTGTTTATATGACTGTTTCTTCCCTGTGGAAGTTACTTTCTCCTAGACTAGTAGAGATAAACTGTCAAGTGGGAGTTGAACTGTTTCAATTTTCATAATTGAGTAACTTAAATACGACAGATATAGATTTTCATTGACTAAAGAACCAAAGTCTGTATTTTTATTAAATTGACCCAGTAGGTTCGGATTTCGGATATGATGATGAATATCATGTGTCAAATAATTAGTGTAAGAACCTAAGGGTAAAGTCCTATCATTGGATTGAATATAATCTACTAAGTCCTTACAAATTGACAAAATTAAGTGCCCTACGCTATTCATAATCAAAAACTCCGCAATCCTATCAGTTGTTGTAGCTTCTTAATGCCCATTCGGTATCATATCAGATTACCTATCGATCATCGGGCGATTTGATTCACTTGATACAATACAATAGACTAGATACTAGCACATATATTTATAAGCGATTTGGTATCGGGGACATAAACGATATCCAGCCAATTGGACTGAAACGAATTGGATCGCCCTCAATTTGTAGTAGAACAATTCGCTTCCGCTGCATTTTGTTTTACCATTCCGAACATCATCTCAATTCATTTTTATTTCGAAATTTTACACAGTTGAGTTTCTAGGTCGCGTTTTGGGTCAGCGAAAGAGGAAAGAGATTTATGAAATATTCTACTAAGTGCCGGGAAAATTTACTCGCTTGTAAACTTTCGTTCTACATTACACGACGTTTATGCTGATTTCCGTCAATATATGTATTTACGTACAGTATTACAAACAACCAATTATTTAATGTGTGTATATTATACAGCATCTAATAATCCAAAAAGTAACTCTGTTGTCTTAATTTCAGTAAATAGTATTTAATTCCACGTGACCAAAAGTAAATTTCCCTGGAAGTTTCACAAGGCCGTGGGTTTCCGTCCGCGGCAGTTTATAAAACGAAACTGTCAGTCTTTTAGTAATAGGTATATGTGTATGTGTATGTGATACCTATCTACTATATGGAAGTTAAAGTCAACTTTCGGCATGAAATTTCTTTCACTGTGACCTTGTTTTAAAAACTTTATGGTGTGCGGTAATAAACCGCTTTTATTTTATGTTTACGAGAAGCCAAACTCCGTTTTACGGCGGCAATGCGAATGACAAATTTTATCTCTTCGATCATATGTGTCTATCATGAGTTGATATGATTTACTTGATCAATGAAATTGATATATTGCAGCGCATTCATCCCTTATCGACCGTGAAATGTAACGTGTGATTTATGAACCTTAGAAAGTTAACGTCACGTGCCATGAGTTTTTTGGGCTAAAAGCCAAACTAACATTATTGTTTACACTTGAGTCGTCTTTGTACCCCATGTTGGGTATTTTCTGCTAGGTATTATTATTGTTCAACGTTTTGAAAAAAAGGATCTATATTTTATTGTTCTTTAATTTTAGAAATAAAATCAGCTTTATCTTATTTTACTTAACAGAATTTAAGTATTCATTCAAGGTAGAATTCACTTAAATGGAATCGGATGCTATCGTTTCGTTTCCAATAAAAAGACGTTGAAAAATGTCTGCTATCTAACGTCGGACTCGATTCACAGAAACGCTCCTAAATACGGACGTTTCAAATTAAATGCACTTTGATTATTTCTTTGAAGAGTTCTTTTACGAGTATCGTCTGGCAGAGGTCGGCGCCGCTTAGTCTGATTGTAACGAAACCCGCAAACCCTGCAGGGAATAGTCAGCCCCGAAGTCTCGCCTCGCCTAAACTTGTAGGAATAGCAAACTCTTCACTTATTGTTAGACACGTTGCAAGCTGTATCTGGAGGATACACGGGACTAAGAAGCTTCTCGCTATTCTGCTGTAACTTACGATGATATTGGGACTTGGGACATTAGAACTTGCGGTAATGTTGCCAAGTTTTGTCGTAATGAAATCTTGCAGATGTCTAATGAAATTTCTTAAAGCCTTGTTTATGTTTGTACTTCTCCATGTTTGTTATTGAATATTCTTAAGTAATTTACGGAAAGTGTTGTATGTTTTTGTTTGTTGATATTGTATTATACATTAATCATGCTTCGATAACAATAAATAATCAGGTGTATTTACAAACAACAACGTGACTTCGAAACCGCAGTAAAGTATTTCCGTTAGTCATTATTCCGTATTTCCTACGTTTATTGCTTTGATATTTTCGTATTATGCTTGGCTATTTTGCCACTAGGCTGTGTTCCTAAGATTGAAATTTGCACGTCGCTTTATGCAGCAATTATTATAACAGCATTCTTTGGAATATATCGCGTATTGTCACAACTTAAGTGAACAGGCCTAATTAAATGACCATATAAAATAAATACCTACTATGATTATACAGTATTTTAGGGAAAGATTAAACTAAAATCATCATCATGTAAGTACGAAACTATTTATTTGTTTTAGAATTTAAATACTTTTTTTTTATATAGGTACATGATTTTGCATACATCTATTTTCGAACATGTACTGGCCTGTTACCGAACCAATTATTCAAATGCATGTATTGTCAATCAATATCACTTGAAACGCCCCTATAACACACATCGTGAATCATTACGTTGAGAACATGAAGACCCACTACCGGTTGCTATTTGCGTCTCCATCCTGCAGATTGATTTACGATACGCTACAGGTCTACTGTGACATGCTAATTAAAATTTATCGAAGCACAATGCAAAACTAACATTTAGTTTTTTTTTATGTGTCAACATGTTATGCACTATTACAAGAATAAAATTACTTAAAAATAGACTAAATATAACATGATTATATAGACAAGACACATACAACATGCACTTAGACGATAGACTACAAAATTAAATAAAAAATTACATAATACATTATTGGAAAATAAAGAAAGTGGATTTGATGTTATAGACCAAGAGCCTGTGATGGCCAGACCTTCCTTTAATTCACAAGCGTGAAAATTCTTTCATGTGTATGTCTAACATAGGTAAGAATAACCCCCAAACATGAAACCTGGATCGCGGTTCCTTTGGGAGATAACAGGTAAAAGGTTGTTATCTCCCAAAGGAACCGCGATCCAGGTTTCATGTTTGGGGGTTATTCTTACCTATGTTAGACATACACATGAAAGAATTTTCACGCTTGTGAATTAAAGGAAGGTCTGGCCATCACGGGCTCTTAGGTTATTAATATTGTGATTTTGAAACCATCGAGAAAACGACGAAAATCTCGAGTAGAGTAAAATCAGAAAGCTCGCAAATAATAGTGACTCGTTTTTAAACCAAACCTACTTTTCAAAGTTCGTTTCTATATCTGTCTATCTGCATAGGATATCTACCTACCTGTGTATTCGATCTATTTCGGGAGAACTCTGCATCTGAACTTTGTTGACCTGATTTGGAAAAGGATTTTTCATTTTAAGAGCGAGTATGCAGTGAAAATCGCGGCTGAAACGACTACGACAGTTGACAACAGCGACCGCGTGCCCCGCGTGGCGCTGGCGTATCGAAAATATTACGCGCAGCGCTAACCAGAATTAGTTGTGTAGCCTACAATCATAGATAAACCCCACTAGATACCGCATGACAAGCGACGACCGCGCGCCAAACATAATGGTTAAATCAACCATTATGTAAAGCCCCGCCTCGAAACACGGCTTTCATCTTCCTCCAATTTAGGTGCGTTTTTTTTAATAAGTAATAAAAAATAATTTATTTCACTTTTAAGTTTACATAAATACATTCGATACCTACATAGCTAATTTGTTAGATTTAGATTATAAATTATGAGTTATTTAGTAAATGGTATCGAAGCCGAGCTCTGTCCCTTGCACTAGGTCTCTATAGAGCCTGTGTTGCGAGGTTACAGTGGATTCGCTTTCGATTTACACAGACCAAGATTTTAAATTTTAAGCTATATCATTGTTATAGGGAACAATACTGTTAGTTAATGTACTGTTTTTTAAGACTTAAGCTGATTCATTTATTTTATATTTTTGAATCGGAACAAAAGTATTCTAATGCGGTATCTAGTTTGGGTGATCTGTGCATACAATAGACACTATTATTGTAATCTGAAGCAATGCGTCAAATTTTTACACGTCAAATAATTATATACAAAATTGAAATGCGAAAGTAACTCTGTCTGTCTGTCTGTCTGTTACGCTTTCACGCACCTCTCAACCTTTGATTTTGATGAAATTTGGCACATACAATCCTTAGACCCTGAGAAAGAACATACTTTTTACCGCGGAAAAATACATGTTTCCGCGGGAAAATTTGATTTAGATGAAATTTAGTATGGAGATAGTTGCAAATAAATGTATATGGCGAGAGACTATTTACCGCGGATAAATACATGCTTCCGCGGGAAAATATATGCTTACGCGGAAAAATTCGATTTGGATGAAATTTAGTATTGAGATAGTTGCAAATAAAAGTATATGGCGAGAGACTTTCTACCGCGGAAAAATACATGCTTCCGCAGGAAAAGGTAATAATGCTTACGCAAGAAAATTTGATTTGGATGAAATTTAGTATGGATATACATAGTTGCAAATAAAAGTATACGGCGAGCAGAAGTCGCGCGGGGGCAGCTAGTTATAAATGACAAATTACTTATAAAATTGGTTCCGCCACAGAATATTATTAGTTAGTACAGGGCACGGAGAAAATTGTCATAGGTCCGTTCAGCACAACGTCTCGCCCCGCACTGAATTGAAGGGCCCGCGAAGGGGAAGATCGCGCATTGCGTGTGTCGTTTTACGTAAAAAATTCGTTAAAAATCGCTGAGATTTTTTTTCGAAAAAGTAAGCTCAGGAGATGATTGGTATTCTTTTAATCTATATGGTGATGAAAATTAAAAAATCTTATGATTAATAGATTAGGAATTAAACGGTTCTTGCTGAAAAAGTAGACGGTATTTTACACTATTATTTCAGGTACTTAAAATAAAAAAAATAAAATTTCGGCCTCAGGAGATGATGCCTTATATGGCATAGATTATTGTGTAATTTTTTCAAAGCAATTCCGTTAAAGAACAAGGAAATAAATGGTTTCTGCTGAACCCAAATTTACCAAATTCACGCATATCTACGCCTTAACGGATCAAACGTGCCATACTTCGGAAAGAACGCGATTTGAAATTCCACGTCTTGAAATTAAACTGGACTTCTCTGGTCGCATTTATTATTTTGAAAGTAATATAACAAGAATTTACTTAATGTTTCCGTTGTCAAATGACAGTGAATTATTGCTATCAGACTTGTTAGTGAAATGAATGAAATTCAGGCGGATTTGCTTAGGATTTCTTCAAGGAAATAAAATGAGCCCATTAAAACGTTGTGCAAGGAGAACTTTCCTCAAGGATAATTGCACCTGGATTAAGCGACTCGTATTCTCTCGGTTATTGTCCTAGATATTTCTGTAGAGTAGTTGAGCGAGGCCGGGAACCAGAACTTGAACACGTTTCCAACCACATTCTTACTCCACGTCTAATAACGCCCTTTACTTGCATTGGTTGAAGATTTATACAGAGTCAGCACTGGTGTGTAATGAACTCTACGAATGCCCGAGGCGTTCAGATGGACATGGCTAGCCGGGCTCAATCTTATCCACAGAGGATGTTTTTTTTCTTCTTTAGCTACGACAGTAACTTATAAAGTAGAGATAATAGTCTCTTTCCCACCCTTAAGCGATATAACTATCTACTACCTAACCGTATTGACACAACCGATTTTGAGAGTTTTTTTTTTAATGACACTGTTGGCCACCAGTCCTCCCAGAAGTCGAGTAGGTAGGTCGTCTCGCTAGCTCTTTTGGCCGACATCTTCGTATTTTATTCAAATAAAATTGTACACATGTTTTCACCACCGATTTTTTTCATAATTTGAAGAACAATTAAGGTTTATTATTAAGCTTGTCTAATGTAGTTAATTTTCATTCCAGGTGGATTGCCCCTTCATCGTATGCATGACCTACGCGTTCCACACGCCAGACAAGCTCTGTTTCATCCTGGATCTCATGAACGGAGGCGATCTGCACTACCACCTGTCCCAGCATGGTGTTTTTAATGAGGCTGAAATGAAGTTCTATGCGGCAGAGGTTATATTAGGTAAGTTATTATAATTGCTTCATTCTAAATCTAATGTAATGTATATTCCATAAAAACTACCCGAAACTAAAATATTTTTAATTCTATTTATTTCTATTAATAGCACAGAATTTTATAATAGACGACCGGTTACCACAGTCCTCTATGTAACAAAATGAATACCTATCCATACTAAACATTATACATGACATACCTAACTATATCTTTGTTTGGACTTGGTATAATGATTGTGTCAAAGCCGCAAAGTTGTTGACGAGGGAATGCAAATAATACGACGGCATACGATATGTACTGTGGTTTTAGTGTCCCAATGACGAGCATTGTGTTTCGATTCTAATTGACAACTTATGAATGTGTGTGTAATCGACTTGAGAATAGGTAAGCACTCAATCAATCAAAAGCAAAATTCACACAGCAACATCTAGCCCCGTGGTAATCTCGGAGCTTATGTTACGGGTATGTAATTAGAAACAAGTCTGTGTACAAAAAACATTGCTTACATATCTTACACTTAGCGAGGATTGAAGTAGAGATGTTACTTAGTGTTCTCCACCAAATGTGTGCCCAGGGACCTCTTACTAAGCTTACACCTTCTGTGTTTCTGTATGACCATCCCGTCCGTTATTCTTGTACATATTGGAGGTACTTATGTATAAAAATAAAATAACTAACTAAAGTATTGTATATAATAGCTGACCTTTATCGCAGTAAAATGTATTGTAATTCGGGTAAAGCCGTCGGCGGAAAGTATGTATATAATATATTAGCGACCTCAATTTACCTATATAAAAACTGAATCTAAATCCTTTGTGTTATTTTAAAGAATGAAGCCTACGTAGGACACGGACAGACGACAGCGGTATTTTTTTAGACTAATAATAAGTCCGTTAATTTAAAATTACATAAACATTTTAGACTAGCTTTACCTTAAAGATCTGAACTGATTGGTGATCGCAACAAAATGGCACTGTACACAGTAAGACGCTACTACCCATCTTCTGTAAAAAAATCATTGATTTACGGGAAGAGATAGTGTGGTACTATTTCTAAGACATCGACTCGATTTATAAACCGAACAAGGTGATTCTAATTCTGGTCTATTTATTTCTAGGTCTAGAGCACATGCACAAACGGCACATAGTGTATAGGGATTTGAAGCCGGCGAACATTCTCCTCGACGAGCACGGCCACGTCAGAATATCCGATCTCGGTCTGGCTTGCGACTTCTCCAAGAAGAAGCCTCATGCTAGTGTGTAAGTATACTTTTTTTTATTATATATGTAGTATATGTAGTATTTTCAGATGATCGATGACACCGAAAAAGACTGACGGACAAAGAATAAGTTGTAGAATTTCAAACGACGGATTAGTCTTAAAAATATGTGAAAAAATATTATAGGCAGTATTCAGTTTATTTATTGCATACATATTTAATTTTGTGATTCTTTCGGTGGGGCTTGAAATAGATTCTTGTTTACATAACTATGATTATGGACATGCCGATTAAGATAACACTAGTTTTATAAATCCAAAAAGGACAACTTTATGTACCGTATGCATTATTATTATGAAGTGTATATCCTATCTACCTTATCTACATTTATCGCACACATCGGAATCGTATGATTACTCAGTTTATTTATATTAAAATGCGCATTTCAATTTGAATAGCAATTACAGATGTTTGTTTGAATCTTGTTTTGACAATAAGTAGGTCATTCATGAAGGCTACTGAACTTTAAAACAGGTTTGAACAAAGACCTTAGCGGTTACCTTTAAACTGGATTTTAGCCTTAAGACACTTGGTACCTTAAGGAAAACATGAACTCTGTATGTCGATTGTACCGTAAAGGGATTTCTTATGTGTCAAAAGATGTAATTATGCAAGATAAGTTCGAAATGCCGTGACACTGCAAAAATAATAATTTTTAAAATAACAAATTAAGATAATGTTATTTTCCTGTAACCATTTTATTATTTGTAATTTAAAATATGTAAGAGGCAGACACTGAATTGGCAGTCACCCTCAGTTCAATGAAAATCGGGAGTTCGGTGTCGGTTCTCTAAAACAATATAATTAAATTAAACTATATTTTAAGAAACATATAAGATAACTATGTTAACATGATTTTTTCTGGTAACTGTTAAGACCCTGCTTGTCGCCCGATTTTGTCTCGACGTCGACTTATGGAACTCCCTGTATATGAACGCATGGATAATTAACGTATTGTAATAAATAGTCTCGTGTTACAGCGGCACACACGGCTACATGGCGCCCGAGGTCCTCTCAAAAGGCACGGGCTACGACTCCTCCGCGGACTGGTTCAGCTTCGGCTGCATGCTCTACAAACTGCTCAAAGGACACTCCCCCTTCCGCCAGCACAAGACCAAAGACAAACACGAGATTGACAGGATGACGCTGACTATGGTAAATGTTATTCATGTATGTATCAGCCGGTGGACTTGGGTGCTTGTGGTTATGACGGAACAGATGGCGCTGTTATCAATTTTGTGATTTTAAGCTCGTTAATATAAAGTTATAAGGGTCGCATTGTTGTCTCAACCGAGGCGATTTTTAACCCATTGTATTTTGTGATCGTCTTTCATGTTTATGTTTAGAAGCCACATGTGTTTTATATAAATAATGTTCTTTTGAAGACATCAAGAAATGGTAGTGACCAGTATTTTGGGTGAAACCATTGCTGAATGTAATAAGCATTGTATTTAGTGCTTTGGGTTGACGTTGACGCTTGTTGAACGTAAAATGAAAAAAAAAACAATTATAATAAAAATAAAGAATTTGATGTTGAAGTAATTTGCATCTATTATGGGCCACAAGTGCACATAAAATTCTGCGTAGGTAAGAAGAAGTTTGTTTCGTTTTATTACATTCTATCGCCAACTCATTTTGGAAAAGTCAAAACTCATTGTAAGCGTAAGTACTTAGTCATATTTTATTGTTCGATGAATCAACATTAGATAAGGATGTACTGATTGATAGCATTACTCGTATAGCTTGCTTATTATCACTTTTTATTGCGCTTTATTGATGTTCGCCAGATTTATAAATTTTTATATAAGCACTTATTGGCTGTTCTGTCGTACCATTAAGCACTTTATTGGTCTACCTGTAAAGCTTATTTCAAATTTTTAGCATTTATTTTGTGTTTATTTATAAGCCATATGTTTTTAATAAGCATGAATTCTGTCGCAGAAATATATCGCTGGATGTGTTGACTTATTTATGAGCTTTAATGTTTTTCCACTTTAAAAGCAGACATTCCGTAAACAAAGTATTATCTCAAACTGTATCAGAATATCAAACACCCATAATAAGTAATAAATATTTATTCTCGGCAAACCATGCTCATTTGAAATGTACGTGACCAGTTAACATCGTTCGAGTTTATAATCTTTTGTTTGTCTTCCATTTTGATGGGCGCTTGTATATCAAAGGATAAACTTTTTGAAGTACGCCCTTCCAAGTTTTCATTCAAAGCATTTAGAGCTTTTATTTATTACACTTATATAGGTAATTGACATTCTCATGTTATTGTAGAGGCCTATATTCGGTTGTGGACGCAATTAGTTGATGACAACATAATGTAATCTTGGTCTGATGATCTTGGTAATTGTATAATATAGCACGGGACAAAAAATTGCGGAGAAATGAGAGATTATAATCTGTACTGTATAATTATATCAATGGCTTAGCGTGAGCAAACAACTACTTGTATAATTTAATGCATTATATTATCGTCTTCGGTGGGACTCAAGAAACCACGCAGTTTGAGTTGAAATCCATTGCATTTTTGTCTTATTTTGACAACAAATAATTCTTCTATATATCTTAAATATTCTATTGTATTCAACTGGAATTAAGTTCGCATGAAACTATAATTATGCACCAATTTATTTTATAGACCTAACAGTGCGTCTTATATGAGATTGTAAAGCTTCGCAATCGCGTCGCTCACTCAAAGCTGCCTTTATTATCTTCTACCTACTATTTTGTATTAACAAATCCTCGGTTACATTTCGCATCAATGATCTGTGCTGAGGGCGGATCATTTTCGCAATAGTATTTGGAAATGTTGCAGAATGTGGAGCTGCCAGAGAGCTTCAGTCCCAGCCTGAAGAGTTTGCTCGAAGGGCTGCTGCAGAGAGATATCAACAAACGCCTCGGATGCAAGGGGAGAGGGTGAGTTCTATATATACATTTTATAATACAGGACTTTTCAACAGGATTTTAAGTTAACTTTGATTTATTTTTTATATCTATAGACCACATTAGACGTCGTCTATTCTTTAGCCTTCTAAAGAATAGACGGCCCAGTGGCCGTGAGATCTCTTCTTTTGCGATAAAGTGCGATTCTCCTACTTTCATTGTATATATGTACCTACTTTGAACCACATCGGCTGCACTGTATATAATTATATAAGGCGTTGAGGAACTGTATTTGACCACATCTATTTTTGGTCACAGTTCATATTATTTACGCGACCTCTTTGACAAGAGGCAAATAATCTCACCTTATGATAAGAACATCAGCAGAGTCTATACTTTATCCTCTGATGTAAAAGTTTTTATTCAAATCCATCCAGTAGATTTCTCTTTCAAAAAATATCATGAATATTTTTATTTATGTCCTAAATGTTTTCTAATAAGTCAAGAGATAAACATTAGTAAGGATACAAAGATGTTATTATTATTTACTATACAATCCACAAGACTACTTGACATACAAACAAATGACTACATGACCCTCTATATTTACGAGCATCGATGCCGACAATACGCATTTGAATCCATTGCGATAGTTAACATCTATTAACCCGCAAAGTATGACGTGATATTACTATTATTAGATGCAATTTTTGCTTCGTTAAAAGGTCAGGGCATCTACGCACTGTGCATATTGAATATGTTATTAGTATTTATTCCTATTGGACGCTATATCCCCTGCTATATACATGATATGTTTAGAAATATACATCGTAGGCAAAAGATTCATCTATTATTTGTTATCTAATTGCTGGGTAAAGTTTATAACGATAAATATCTAATTCACGCTTATGCACATAGATAATGGTGCAATAAATAAAGATTAGGGTATGGTATTAACACTACAAGTGCCCAATTATTTGCTAAACTTATGTCTTAGATTTACGTTTATACTCGTATTTACTTCCACCGTCCAGTTACATTCTGCATTTTTTCTTTACATCCTCAGGTTGTCTGGAAGAAATTGATTTAAGCAATAAGACCACCCATTACGCATACGTTTTTGTACATTATATGTTCTTATGTAAATATTTATTATTGGTGTGTGTAATAAAGAATTATCTTATCTTATTTCCAGCGCTGACGAGCTGAAAGAACACATGTTCTTCGCCGGCATCGATTGGCAGCAAGTGTACCACCAGAAGTACACCCCGCCGCTGATCCCGCCGCGGGGCGAGGTCAACGCGGCCGATGCATTCGACATTGGCAGCTTCGATGAAGAGGACACCAAAGGAATCAAGGTAAGAGGACATAAAGGGTGAATAAATGGCAGGAAGTGTACCATTAGAGTGCACTCCACCGCTCATTATACGCATTGATGCTTTTGAAATCGGCAGCTTTGATGAAGAGGACACTAAAGGAATCAAGGTAGGAGGAGATAAAGCAATGGTAAATGGCAGGAAGTGTACCATTAGAGTACACTCCACCGCTCTATCTACGCATTGATGCTTTCGAAATCGGCAACTTCGATGATAAGACCCTTGCCTAGATATTAAAATTTCTGATACTTACTGTAGTTCCCGCATTAACCGTAATAAGACTACATTGGTGGCGCGCACTCTACCTTGTCATTTGTACAAAACAAAACAGCCAAGGCGGGTAGTTCCAATTATTTTATTTTCATTCCTCAGTTGATGGATGGAGATCAGAAGCAGTACATGGACTTCCCGCTGGTGATCTCTGAGCGGTGGCAGTCGGAGGTGGCGGAGACGGTGTTCGAGACGATCAACCAGGAGGCCGACAAGAACGAGATGAAGAAGAAATCTAAGCAGAAGCAGAAGTTTGATGCTGACGAAAAAGGTTGGTTATACATGCTTCTTGACTTACTAATGTGACGCGTAAGTATGGATGTGGATAAACCCATTATAGGTGTTGGGAATCTGATATAATTTTACAGTTTAGACAGTTTATGTTAGGGCTTCTGGTATAACTACCAGGATTACGAGAAAGGTTGGTGATCGCAGTAAGTTGCTACAGAAATACAGATCACAGAAATACGCTGCTGGGCTGCTTTCTAGTATATAAGAATAATAATTTCTTTATTTGACTACCAAAAATGTCGTGGTTCATTAAATTCATATTTATCACCTGTTTGAAGTTAGATTAGTCTGACATTTCTTATGATATGCCAAACTATTGTATAACCGTAAACTCTCATTTCAGAATCCGATTGCATCCTACACGGCTACATAAAGAAACTGGGCGGACCGTTCTCGAGCGCCTGGCAGTCCCGCTACGCCAAGCTGTACCCGAACCGACTGGAGCTGCACCTCGAGAACAGCGCCAAGCCGGAGATGATCCTGCTGGACACCGTGGAGGAGGTCTCCTCCGACTTCGTGTCCGTGAAGGGCGAGCAGTGCATCGTGCTGCGTACTAGGAACGATACGAAGGTGGTGCTCACTAATGCTGTAAGTATACATTTTTATTACTTAGCCTGTATTTTCCCACTGCTGGGCAATGGCCTCTCCTAACACTGCCTGACAGTCCCGATCCTGAGCAGTTTGCCACCAGTCTTCCCAGAAGTCGATGATTTCGTCCCGCCACGCTTTTGTAGCCGACCTCTTCCTCAACTTCCTATCGGGCTCCAGGCTGTAGTGGCAAATGCCCACCTTTCTACATTCTAATGCATACGATGGACGTGGCCAGCCCATCGCCACTTGAGGATAGCTGTTGATAGTCCAACATCATTATGCGCGTGTCCAACATCATAATATATCGCGTGAAAGCAATTTTTTTCTTATTACCAGGACGAGATCGGCCTAAAAGAATGGGCGCTGTCCCTACGCTCCGCTCACAAGAACTCACAAGACCTGCTCGCCTCCATGGCCAAGAAGGCCGGTAAGATCTACGGCACGGACGGCGCCAAGGAGCCGGGCGGGCTCGCGCGGGTGCCGCCGGCGCCGCCCGCGCCCAACGGGAACAACTAGCATGAGCTTCCCGCGCCCAACAAGGGCGCGAAGATGTTCCGTCGCTCAAAGAGCGCCGCCCAACTCATCAAGTGAAGGGCGAACCGCACGGTTGGAACATGCTACTGAACCAACGGAACTTACGTGGAACGTAACCCAGTGAGCGACGGAACTGTTAATGTGAAAGTGATAGTGAGCTCTCCCATAGACTCAGTGAGTTAGGAATGCCAATTACATTATGATTATCGACTTGCGCTGGCTATAACGGAAAAAGCGTGAGCCTACCGCGGTCAAAAGGGGTGGAAGGATATTCCAACACTCCCACGCCACTCGGCTTATCATGAGTGAACCGCTTAGCGGACTGTTACACCGGTTGCGGTTAAAGGAACTTTGAACAGTGACGGTTATCCACAGTAGTGAGCGTTTACCGCTGAAGACTTCATAGTGACTCTTAGGACTGCCAATTAATAGTGAATGCTGTTCGCATTTTTATTGTACGAATTAATGTGATAGGTCCGGTCGATGTAATTATATCTCCTTCCTACGATTATTTTATGTGAACTTTTGTAATCATTTGCACCGATTGAATTTTTTGTAATTATCGACGTAACCTTCTGGATGTTGTATTTAACTTAGTAGAATATTGTAAAAATTTAATAACTTATAATAAAATTCGAGTAGATAAGCATAGTGACTACTATATGTGTTTGTGCAATAGAAAGTAAAATGTAACTAATATTGGTCGATTAATGATAGAGAATTATAGATTGTCTTGGCAATTTTAACGCAATTGGATTGTTCGTTGTGCGTTTAAATTATAGAAGCTTCAAATAATCAATTTGTAATGTAATTAGGATTTGTAGCACTTGGTTACCTCGGGACGTGGCGCACGAGTGGATCAACCGCACTGATAGCTCAGTATTTACTTGCGGACTAGATTGTGTTGTGTCCGGTTTATCTTTTACGCGATACATGGTAAATTAATAGTTCCTTTATAAATTATTAGGCCGGGATCCGTAGTACATGGAAATCAAGTGATTACTAACAAGCTAATTTTTGGTGAGTAGCTTCGTTTCGATGAGACGTCCAAAGATATCCTATACCCAACTCTCGATTGTGGTAGCTAACAGAGATATCAAGGATTAAAAAATTCAAGGATGTAAAACCGGGATAACGGACCACGAAATTTGTCGGACAATATGTCCGTTAGATTTTATAAATATTAATTAAGTATACAACAAAAAATCAGCTGGTTAGTAATCATAGTAATCATTTAAATTGACCTCGTTTTCGACACATTTTGGAAATGGCGGACTCTTTGATCAAACCATAGGTTTTGTAGGACAAACATGTTTTTATATAATTTAGATAATTATCTTGAGATATAACATATTGTCCTACAAATTTCGTGGTCCGTTATCCCGGTTTTACTTCTTTGAATTTTTTAATCCTTGATATCTCTGTTAGCTACCACAATCGAGAGTTGGGTATAGGATATCTTTGGACGTCTCATCGAAACGAAGCTACTCACCAAAAATTAGCTTGTTAGTAATCACTTGATTTCCATGTACTACGGATCCCTGACTATATAGAAAGTACGCGGAACAATTACTTTTATTTATTCAATGGTACTTAACAATAAACATTATGCTGTTGTGTTCTGAAGCAACTCTTTAATAAGTTAAATGTTATTTATACTTAGATACAATATAAGTAGATCTAAATCTCTTTTCATATAATATTTAGAGGCAATACTTTTCTAACAACATTTTAGGTGTGGTTAATAATAACAATAGTTGTACCTCATTTAAATATTTAGAGAAGTTTTAAATCAATTGAATGTTTAAGATATTGTTTTACTTTATTATCGTTTTATATATTAAACACTGATATTTACTCTGGCATAGCCATTATGAAACTTATTCCCAGTACATTGTATTTCAATATTGAAGTCAAAGCTATGTGTTTTAATATGTCTGATGCAGAAATAGTTCACATATACAGGGTAGACATTTTTGCCTTTACGACTATCATATTACAAAATAATGTAATGTGATCTTGGCAAAAATTACCCCACAGCAGCAATGTTGCCATAATTAATTTTATGACATAATATAATATTAAGACATACATTTTCTCTACACAATATCACATTTATGTAATTAAAATTTACTGAGTACAGGTGTTAAACTTTCGTCATATTCTTTTAAGATAAATTTAGATGCTAGTCAAATTATTTGTATATCACTGATACAATGATTTAATAAAAATTACGTAAATTATAAAATAGCTGTTACTGTTTCAACAGTATTATTATAGGTTAATTATTATTATTTGTTTGTTGGTAAAATTTATCTTGTGATATTTTAACTTTACATAGGATAATTGTATCAGACACATTCTAAAGATTTCTTCACACATGCTATAATTTTTTATAAATTATTTATGCACTCAATAGAAATATGTATATACCATGTTAAGTGTAGATTGTTTTATAATTTTAACGTTTTTTTGTTAATGTTATTTGTTACACAGACATTTCGAGATTTTAATTTATACATAATAGACAACTTAAAAAGCAGATTTCGTATGCACAGTATCCAGAAGAATATTCTCTTTCAACCAATCATGATTGATACAGAATATTCTTCTCGTGGACAATAAATACCATAGAATTCCCTTGCGAATTCGATAGCATTTGTATAGCTTTACATTCTACTCGTAAATTTTTTGCAAATTCCAAATCGACTATGGCGGCCAAAATAGATAGAGAATATTTACATTCCGGTATGCCAAATTAGAGACAATGTCGATTATAGTAATAGCATTTACTTTTTTACTATCAAATTTAATCTACCAAATATTTTATACAATTAACTCAGGTCACAAACCGTGCTTTATTATAACCTGTATTATACAAAATGAAACAATAAATTTTAATATAATTTATATACTATTATGGAGCGCTTAAATAATGAATTAATTATTCTCACATTGTGTAAAATATGTAGAAAAATAGGATAGTAGGTTTGACACGTAGCTAAATGAATACCTTCTGCATCAGACAGCCTCGTTGTCATACTTCTGTTAGAGATATTTTTATTGTGAACCTACATTATGTGTAGTAAATTGTTTATTTAATCAATTGGTTGTTTGAATTATTAGTAATTCCCTATTTACGCTATACCTACATGCCTAATGCCTAGGTTTGAAAGTAAGAAAGTATTTTCTAGAAATTTTAAGATAACGACAAGAAGCACTTAGCATTATTATGATTTTGTAGATACATGTATAATGTCGCTCTTCAGATTTGACTGTTAGACGTTCGTTTCCCGCATACTCAAGGTATTTTCTCGCTGATCATTTTTTTGATATATTTCGCGTATCCTTTCCTCTATGGTGTCCAAAAATACCAATTAAGTAGGTTGTTCCCATATAGAGGTATTAAACGTAGTGATTATATTCTCTTTGGTATTATGACATAGGTACGTCAAGTCATAAATAATGCGCCATTATTTATTTACAAAATTCAAAAACAAATATACTTATGTTGGACGATTTAATTTTCTATTCATCGCTAATTCTTAACATAACTTTAGCGTGCTACTACAAAAGGAATGATGGCTTGTTACAAAAAAAGAATTATGGCGCGGGTCTTGGTCTAATGATTGCGTGTCTGATTTGCAGAAGGCAGGTTATTCCGTTGGTGTTCATGGTGTTTGGCAATGTCGTTATTATAAAATGCAGCGATGTACGGTTAGTAAATTTTGTAGGTATCCTAGGTACCTACTTGTTAGTCTTAGAACGTCTCTGGTCTCAGACTAAATGACTAAGGGCTCGCGCACACGAGCCACCGGCCACACGCCGCCACTGGCATATTTCCTGTAATTTTCATACATTTTATATGGACTCGCCGCACACGGTTGGCGCCGGTGGCGGCCACACGCTTCACGCTTCTAGCTTCTCGTGGCGGCGTTTGTGGCTGTGGCGAGTGGCTCGTGTGCGCCGACGGCACAGATCCCCCCAACGGTAAGACAAAATGAGAGCTGTTTGGCTTATGAATTTATTAAGCTTTATGCGATTACAGTGACCATATACATACCTAATAGGTGCGCGGTTAATGTGTGTCTTCCCTTTTAGAATACTTACTTTACCTACTAAATTTTGATCTTTATTCGAGATGTTTCGTTCTCAGAGGCCCCTTGGCGAACAAATTAACATCAATACACTTATAGACCACAGAAAACCCTTGGTAGGTAGGTACCAACTTACCAACAAATGTTTCAACGAGTTCAGCATAGGTACAACCAAGTTGTACTGCGTTAAAATCTTCATCAAACCTCCTTTCTTATTTCCAGTTATATCCATCAAATGACCCTATTCTGGACATGGCTACACCTGCTCTACACTCACATAAATCATGTAAATGAAACCTATATCATATGGTTAAACCAAACAGTAGCTCTCAGAATTGTGGGCTTGGCGTTCGAGATTCACATGGCCGATAAGGCTAACAATGCCATTACTGAAGGTATTAAACTGATCATTGGAGACTCGGACCAGAAGTTCACAGAGCCTTCTGTGCATGTTATTGTTTCGTATACGTTTTTCTTCATTGGGATTCAAAAAGGTATTTAACGGATTTTGTTAAAACTATTGCATATAGGTACCGATATACCTAGTTGATATAGAGTTAGAGCGTAGAAATAATACACGCTATTCCGGATTTGTTAGGTTATGAAAAGTGTTTTGCACTCACAGTTAGGTTTAAAACTTTAAAGACATTTATTTCTCATAAGAACTACAAATGTTCACTTAAAATGAGATTAAAATTAACTTACATACTAAAATTGTTAAAGTATTTGCACCTCAGTTGTGATATAGATTGCATGAGCATGGCAAGGTTCCTTTTTCAACATCTCCGGGTTTCGTACCCGAACTTAAATAAAATACTTACTGTCTTAGGTATATATTATGCGCCGACCAACATAAAGCAGTTGGTTTTCCTTACCTATAAAATTATTATTAATTTTCAGGACCATACTTCAAATGGAAAATATATAATGATCATTTGAGCGGTTCTTTTGGAGATTTAGGAGATTGCAGAACTATTACGGAACAGAAATTGAAGAAAATGTTATTATGCCTGCTAGGCTTTATTGTTTTGCGAGCTAGATATTCTCCCCTGGTAAGGATACCAGTCTTGTTTCTAGTTGACTTTTGGGCTACTTATACATTTTCCTGATGTTGAGATGAGACAAATAAAATTAATAACATTAAATGCGATTCGAACCCTTTCTACCTATACCTACACATAACTATCTATATTAAAATAATTATGACATTTATTTCCACGAAAATTTTAAGTTTAACTGCCTACCTACCGAAGCTCTCAAATTTATGAATGCAATACCTACCTAAATATATATATATATCTACGTACGAAAACTAAATATAGGTATGTAGATACTAGATAACGAATACATACCAGCCTTATATTTTTCCAGATATACGACAAAAAAGTATTCTACGACCACTACGATATGGATGCCCGGTTCATCTACAACGTCCCATTACTAACGCAGTTCTTCCTCAAGCATCAGATCATAATGCTGCTGGCCACGAGCGCCTGCACCGAGGCCGGCTTCGGCGTGTACCCGGCCGAGTGTAACGCGCTGCCGGGACACGGGCCCTCTACGCGGCTTAGCCTGCTGAAACTTGCGTAAGAATTGCTAGTATTCATTTAGGTATAACATGGGTGACATTTATTAGAAAATGGTATGGAAAAAATAGAGACTGGAAGAGATCGCTCTTTAGCGGTAAGGCTGCCCATTTTACGTGCCTCTTTTTGTGGTTTATTCGTGTGTTTTGTTTTTGGTGTACAATAAAGTGTTTTTGTATTGTATTGGTATGGGAAAAATTACAAGATCACTACGTAACCTTGGTCCTCGTGTGGGAGTCGAACCCACGCCACCCAGTTTAGCCCTGTTTGCGCTTATTACTACGCTATCGAGGAGTTACGTAAGAGCTTGAATTTATCTCACAGCACACATCACACAACAAAGCTAAATTAAGAGCATGTGAACCTACCGGGTTGACTTGTCTGGTCTCTATGCGACTAAACATTCTGAAACTAGCGTTAGAATTTACCTAAATAGGTACTTTTATTCTATTTGGGTTTGGGTGGATTATCACTTAATTATCTTAGGAAGCGGTAGTCTAAAAACATAAAAACTTGCAGTGCAACTCCCGAAAAAGCGCTAGACATGGAATACAACTTTGCAATGTTGAAGTGCTTTGACAACGACGGTCTGTTGATCGGACCGCGCATGAGGGACACCATGAGGAGCTGGAACATATCCACTCGCTACTGGTTCTGGGCGTATCTTTACAAAAACTTGCTGGACGCTGATAAACACGTAAGGTTAGTCAGATTTAAGAGTAAGTATCTGCTAGTGTTTACAACTTTACATCGTAACATATTAGGTAGGTACCTACCTACGTCACACTACTGGGCATACACAGCACAGGTTTACCAAATAAAGTCGTCAAAAGTCTTGGTAATTTGGTATAATAAGGTACCAAGTAACTATAGTTTGTCTAACGAAAGGTGGCCCTGAAAAACCCCGGCAAATTCAAAAAAATTTAGTATGGCAATACATTAAATAATGTGATAACTTGGAATAACATAATTTGATACTTTTCTATTATTCTAAATAAATATCCTTACTTACATATTTTTTTTACTCCGATATAAACAAGTAATATTCTTCAGATTACCTACACGCCTAGGGTGCATCTTAGAAATATCTTAGTGTAAGTAATAAATAAAAGTCTCAATTATTGAAGTTTTTTTTTATTCATCGTAATCAAAATCAGAATTTTGAATCATAATTCATAAATTTACTTCAATAAAATGTTTCTTTTTCCAAATATGTAGTAATGCTATTTAGCTATCATAAAAGAAGGCAACAGTATTATAAAAAGAAAATAAAAGTCGAGAACCACAAAAATGGGATCAAAGTATCAAAATGTTTGTGCACTACAAACTTAGGAAATCAACCACATTATGTAAACAATCCTGTTTCTGCAGAAATTCAGCTTCTTTTTCCTGCTGCTTCTCCTGATACTTAGACATCATACAGAATAACAGCCTTCGCTCGCTACCGTTGATTGTTTGAGGCATTTTAACACGCAAAATTCTCAAAATGTATTTTTAATATCCACCAAAACATCAAGGAATAGTATTGCCACACACCGAGACCAATTTTCCCTAATCTTTTAAAGTCAAATTTTTATGGATGTACCACACGTAATTGTATATTTATCCGATTTATGATTTATAAAAAATTAAAGAATTACTTCTTGTGTTCATTAAAGTGAACTATAATTCGTTAGCAAGTATTATTATTTTTTATCACCCTGACTTTACCCCGTTATAGAGCATAATGTCCGTAGGTGGAAACACATGATGTATTGCCATGTGAAAAGTTTCGCAAAAATGCCCAGTGCCAGCTTTCGTTAGACAGACTCTACCACGCCAATCAGGCTGGTGGTTTAAATTAAATGCAGTAAGCTGGTACAGTACACAAAACGACACTGCTGCCCGTCGTCGTCTGGTTTGTTACTCTATACATAGAGTTTCTATAGATAGCTAGAGTCTAATTATTACCGTTACAATTCCGGGAGAGCTGCCCGCCCCTTATAGAAAAAAGTTTAATCTAAGTAGGTAAGTACTTATATTGTCCCTTCCCATGTAATTTGTGTGCGCAAATTTTTTGAGATTATGTTTCATTAGATATGATATTATGTACTTATGAGTTTCTCTTCATTATTCTTTGCCTGAGATATATGTACATCCGTTCTCAGGGACGCCTGTTCCTACTTAGCGTGGACATTGTACGTGGGGCCCTCGCTGCAGCAGATCCTGATATCGGCCACGCTGTGGGTGTACGTGCACTTGGAGTCGGAGTACAGCCACTTCTACAAGACTAGCAGCCCGTCGGTTAGTTTACCTTGCCAAGTTTGAGATGAAAAGTCATCGCAATGACTTTCTCTGACTAAAAGACGAGTCATCATAACAAACCATATTTATATCTTATTATAGATAATATTTACCTACCTACTATGAAAAAGTTTTCGTCGTAGTTGAGTTTATAAAATGAGCGTGACCTTTTAATAGGTACAATTCTCCAAATAGGTCTCCTACTTGAGAAAATTTTAATTTTTGTTGATGAAAATAAGATAAGATTTACTTACTTACCTATTTATATTTATAAAATAAACTATTATATTTTGTATATGAGCCTAATAAGGCTCTCCAAAAGAGAACCCATTGCAGGTTTTGAGGGATTTGGTATTGGTAGGTAATCAACACGCTCACCAGGCGGATCTACTGTGATCACAATATGTTGGTACAGTACCTACTTACATAGAATTAGGTACGCTGCTTCTTCCACCTTCCGAATAGTATTCCATACTCGGTTTGACGAACCCTGGTAAAAGTGGTACTTTTTACGACCTTAGAAGCCTTACAAGCTATATTTTCAGATGAAAGTGCCATGGGACATAGGCTTCTCCATCATGCGGATGTTCTGCCTGATCTACCTGACGCCGTGCTTCGTGGCGCGCGAGGCGGCCGTCGTCCTCATGTACTACAACTCTATGTTCTGGATCTACCACGTAATACTCATTGTTATGATCGTGGGCGCTATCATTATTAACATGAATAGAATAAGAGGAGCAAATTCGCTATAAATATTGGTATAAGTTAAAAAACATTGTAAATAAATTGACGGAAATGTTAGTGGATTGTTTTTATTTAGACGATTTTAGAATTTTCAGTGTCGAATTATGTTTTGTATAAGTACCTATGAGTGTACTTTTTACCGCAGGAAATTAATTAAACTAAAACTTGAATAAAAGAAAAATTTTAACGTGCTAATCTCAGAATTATTACGTAGGAAAATATGTTTATATCAAGCTAAGGTATTTGTAATAAAACAAAAAAATCTTGAATAACATAAATATATTTTCGGGCCATAGTTCAAAATATTCATTACATTTTTGGAGTTCTTAGAGAACTAGTCATTATGCAAACATAATATCATCTACTTATATAAATGCATAAATGATATAATTATCTTATGATTATCACAGACCTACATAGACCTAGATAACATTGGTATTGGAAGACAAATATTGGTCGTTGTATCTGCACATAATTATAACCTGTTCCAGAATCGAAGACAATTTTTGTAATCAAAACAATTCAATAAAATTATTGTGCTATTACTTCAGATTTTAATAAGAATTTATGTTTATTGAAAGAAATTTGCCAGTATCAAGTGTTTCATAAAATCACAAATCAAGAAGATGCTTGTGTGGACGCCATTTTAATAATTACTTTGTGTAACGTTTTATTTCCAAAAAAATATCTTCGATTCTAAAAATAGTTTAGAAACTAAAGTTGCTTAGCAATACTGTTATGCCTATATAACTCGTCAAATTTAAACTGCGTGGTTTGTAGTATAATAATAAAATTAATAAAAAAATCAGTAGGTACCTATAACATACTTACGTCATAAAATTCCAAACATAATAATTATTACAATAGGTACCTCTATTAAAAATTACTATAAACAGGAAACAGTACATAATAATATTCTCACTAGTTATTACATAATTCTCACAAGACTATCACTAACCTAAAATAAATTTAGCTAAATTCAATAACCTGAAACATAAGAAATTATGTTCAATTTCTTTTAACTATGTAACAGCAAAACGCATCTTATATATCTACGTATATAGAAATAGTAATTTAATTAGTCACTCAATAATCTATGAATAGTTAGTAAATATTTATATGAATACATAATAATGTACAGTCACCAGCATTAATATCTGACACTGAACAGCGCCGCAAAAATATGTGACACAGATTGCCAGCAAAAACATGTGATAAGGTAACGTGCATAATAATCTGATGCTTTCGCGGCGGTATAAATATATGACATAGTCAACAGCATTAACATCTGACAACAGATGAGCGCGTAATTATCTGACATGCCCCGAAAGCAAAATTATGTGACGATACATTAACCCCCCATAGACTAACGTTCATTCCTTCCGGCTTATCCCGTGTACAGATCAGCGACGGGATGAAATAAAACACGACTTGAAGGGTCGCGGTGTTATAATACCGTCATTCTTTCCGCTATTGCACATGCACTGGCGTTCATTCCGTAAGGATTGTACATTCCGGCAGGAATTAACGTTAGTCTATGGGTAGCTAATGTCATCAGATCGTCATTTGATCCGTCTCTTAATTTCACACACTTTGTCAGTTACCTCGTGGTTTAATGGCTATAGTAGGCGCTTCGTAATCCGAAGTCCGCGAGTTCGAGTTTCACCGGGTGCCTTCTTTTTTTAAAAGTTTTATTTAAAATGATTTAATGTTAGAGTATATACTTCTCAGGCAGGTATTATATTATAGATAAAACATTCCTAAAATTTCATTAAAATTCCTTGAAGAATTGGTGAAATTCATATTCAGATTCTTTTTGTAAAAAGATTCTTAACATTACGATATTGAATCTATGAGCGACATAGATCGGAGGGCAGTAGTCAAAGTTAAAGTGTATTTAAAACTTTTTCATGGTTTTGAGATCTTAAAGAGTTTTGATTTATTTATGAAAACTGTCATAAATTATGTCATGTCAATTCATGAAAAGTAAATTTAAGATATTTCATAGAACAAACGAATCACTTCGTTTTTATGCTTCTAACCCTACGTTGCTCTCAGTGCTATATAACAACCAATATAATTTTTTTTAATATCTCTTCAGTCTTCTTATTATTTAAAAAAAAATTGACCATCATATTCTGCATGCCCTGCGAATGATATTTTAAAATATAGGTATTTCATTGCATGTTTTGCCATACCTACATAATATATATGGAACTAAATATAAAAGCAGTTTTTCCCTTAAACTTAATATATGAAATTTTTGAATCAATTTTAAATATTTCTTCTTTATTTTACTTTATTTATCTAGAACACAAATATGACCATCACAAATTTTTTTTAAGAAAAATAATCATGCAGTTTAGGGTTAAGGTTTAGGAACTTATTCTTTCATAAATTCACTATTATCTAATATTAAAGTAGGTATATCATACGGTTTGACTTTTCATTTATAAAATCAATCAGAAATAAAAGGCAGACTATGAATTTTAACATTTCATGTGAAATTTAGTTCAGAAAACTTGGCATTTATTTATTTATGAATAAAATCCCCAGCCCTTTCATTTTTCTTATACCTGAGCTTACGGCCAAAAAACATAATAAATAAAATAAAATCAATAAATATTGCTAATTGCTAGACAATTCACAAAGCAACATCTAGCCTCGTGGTAAGCTAGAATCTTGTGTTACGGGTGCTAGATTTCTGATAATACCTAATAATATACACATACACATTTAAGAAAGTTACTTAAAACACAGGAAAAGCTGTGTTTGGAAATTATACTTTTAATATCAAAATAACACTGAGGCTACTCTTTACATAACACCCCTAAGGCTACTCTTTACCGCAGAAAAATACAAATATCCGCATTAAGATATACTTTAGCACAAGCAAAGCTGCGGGGCGGAACGCTAGTATTACCTATATCTTAGGGTCTACAAAATGAATTTCAATTTATAGAAGTAATTTGATGTGTCAGATGTTTATGCGTTCATTCTATTGTCAAATCATTTTGCAGTAACAGTGTCACATAATATTGCTTTTGGGCATGTCAGATAATTACGCGCTCATCTGTTGTCAGATGTTAATGCTGTTGACTATGTCATATATTTATACCGCCGCGAAAGCATCAGATTATTATGCACGTTACCTTATCACATGTTTTTGCTGGCAATCTGTGTCACATATTTTTGCGGCGCTGTTCAGTGTCAGATATTAATGCTGGTGACTGTACCACAATAATAATCTAGATAGTTCATATTTTTTATTGTCATACTAGGTACTATAATTCATTTAAAATTTGAACTGATTCAACATACAATTATTACAATAAAAATAATATCACAAAAATATTAAAAATCATGATAAGTATTACATTTAAAACAATTATTATATTTTTTATTGTACAATGTATGTTGGAAAAATTGGTAGTTTGTTTTTAAAACAAACACGTTACGTAAAGAAAGTGGCAACAATAAATTACAAAATTCACTTACTCGCTTGTTTAAGTCCCATAAAATGCCAGCCATAAATGCGTATAGTAAAACCATTTCTAAAATGAACGCCCCTCTACCGAATTCTGTATTTTTTTTTCTGTGTATTCTGTTTTTCTGTATTTCCTCTCACACGTTGAAATCATCACGGTTTTGTGGAGGGGAGTTCATTTTTAGAATGGTTTTACTATACCTATGTATAATATTATATTGTATAATATATTTTAATTCAACCTCCGTTTTTACTTGCTATCGGGACACTCGCATATTTGTTCAGCAAAATGCACGATCTTTGGGTTTTCTATAATGAATTTATTCTGGATCAATCTCAACTCCATTAGCTTGGACGGAAGTTTTCCAGTTGGCTGATTATCTGAAAAAAATAAACAGTTCTAAGTCATATCATCATCACAACACAACCATATTAGTTCCCACTATTGGGCACGGATCAATTCAGCATCAATTCATTACCATATCTATGGGGATTTGGTATAGATATATGTTACGGCTAATACCCGAAGTGCGGCTACACCTAGTTTTAGCCGGTTAGAACTAGGTGTAGCCACTTACTCTTGGTTAAAACTAGTAATAGCCGATTGTTTTCGGGTAAAACTAGGTGTAGCCTTCATCATGCGGGCTACAACTAGGTCCAGCCATTCCCTGTTGGATAAAACTAGGTCTATCCGATATCATTCCGGCTAGAACTAGGTCCAGCCATTCCCTGTTGGATAAAACTAGGTCTATCCGATATCACTCCGGCTAGAACTAGGTCCAGACAATCCCTGTTGGATAAAATTTAGATGCGTGTCCCGCCAAGCCTTCCGCCCCGCGTCACATACTGACTCACAGCGTCTGCAGCAGCGGCGCGAGGTGGGGGGCATAGCGAGACACGTGCCTCTGCAGGTTGTGAGCGCCAGGTGCTGCTGATCTACTGCAGGTCTACTAGCGAGTGTGACTCACAACGTAGTTTTATCTAGCAGGGATTGGCTGTACATAGTTGTAGCCGGCATGCTATCGGCAGAGCTTTTTTAGATATTAAGAAAACATCCAATAAAAAGAAATATATGGAGTTTTTTTATTTTTTTTAAATCACATTGTTATAGTTAACACAAATTATTAGGAGTGGAATTTTTAACTTTCTAGATATTAAAAAGACATCCAATAAAAAGAAACGTATAGTTTTTTTATTCTTTTAAATCACATTGTTATAGTTAACATAAATTATTAGGAGTGTAATTTAATTAATTAATTTAATATAATAGGAACAATCAGGAACAGGCGGGACACGCATCTAATTTTAATCCAACAGGGATTGTCTGGACCTAGTTCTAGCCGGAATGATATCGGATAGACCTAGTTTTATCCAACAGGGAATGGCTGGACCTAGTTGTAGCCCGCATGATGAAGGCTACACCTAGTTTTACCCGAAAACAATCGGCTAAAACTAAGTTTAACCAAGAGTAAGTGGCTACACCTAGTTCTAACCGGCTAAAACTAGGTGTAGCCGCACTTCGGGTATTAGCCGTAACATATATAGTAAACAAGGTTACCAGGGTGCTTAGCGATCGCAGTAATTAGGCACAGTACAAATAATATTTTTACGAAAATACCCGACTTCAAACTGCCTCTATTAAAAAACTTAACAAACTAGTCGCCCGTACCATTTTTTAAATTTCCCCTCGATTCGTGCGGTCTGCCATCATCAAACCCTGATTTCCTTATAATGGGACGGACCACTGTGAAAAACTTTGAAATGAATCAACAAAATGGTTTTTATAAACAACAAAGTTATCTGTGAACAAACATGCATATACCGTCGTGTTAATAGGAAAACCAACTAAGTGTCAATTGTTTACTTTGCATTTAGTTGGTTTTCCCATTAACACGACGATATACGGTCGAATTGACTCCTCGACCTTCTCGTTGTGAATAAAACAAAAGCCCAAAATTTTCAGCAGGCATTGTCGATCTTACCTCTAGCTTTTTGATGTGTGTCAATAGCAATAGCTTGTAAAGTAGCTATGGTCTTCTCAAAGGTCAGTTTCAAGTCGTTATTCGTCTTGTGCCACCAAGCGAGGAATAATGACGCGAATAGATCGCCAGTCCCCGTGTATGTCGCTTGTATCTTTGGAAAGCGGATTTGGTAACGCAACCCTGGCACAAAAAAAAAATCAATACAGTGCAAAGTCAATATCAGATATCTAGTACCCGTTAGATAAGCCTCGGATTTAACAAGACTAGACGTTGAATTGAGATAGAAAAGTCGCGTTGGCTATGTGAGCGCACACTCGAATAAATATGTTCTAAGAACTTTAAGGAGTTTCTAGGACATGTGAAACTCATCAACCCGCACTGGACCAGCGTGTTAAGGTCTTATCTCTCTCGACAAAAGAGAAGTCTCTGTGTCCCAGCAGTGGGAACGTAAATAAGAGTGCTTGTTATTGCTAATATACCAAACTTACATAAATTAGTTAACTAACCTCCACAGCTAGCCAAACTAATCATCGTCTGACTATCCCCTAGATCCGAACTAGACAGAACCACAGTCTTAACCCCCTTCTCATGTAAAGCGTCCATCACATTCAGAGCGCCTCTAATGTCCGTCACTTTGAGCCCCGTCAGAAGTTCCGCTTCATACTGGTTTGGTGTGATGATGTCCGCTAGTGGGATCACTATGTCCCGATACACCGGGAGAATGTTGGCTGGGACGTACATGGCCCCGTTGTCACCCATTACTGGATCGCACACTGGAAGATAAATAAAATTCCATTATTATATTTATATACAAACACATCAATATAGGCAATTTATATTAGGAATTTTAGGAAGATCTTTGTCCAGCAGTGGACGTCTAACGGCTGAAATGATTGTGAAATAAAACAAAATTAGATTTTCTAAGAACAGCAGTAGATTTTTACAATTTAATTGACGAACATCTTTGCCATAAGAATATTTTGTTCTGCGATTGTAATTACTGTTTGGTCAACTATGAAATTGTTCTGTGACGAAATTGAAATTAATTTTTATGGGGCCTTTGCCTTTAACGTAGGTACACAATTTTTAATAGGCACTTGACATCATTTCAAAATTACCAACAAATAAGTTAGCCACTTAAACGTCTTGAAGTTTGGAATCCAAAGTTAAACATGTAACAATATTACATCATCTTCTATCTACGATTACAAAGCAAATAATTCCTTACGTGGAAACATAGTCTATTTTTATAAAGATCTAGATAAAGATGATAATTTAAATCCAATGACATCATGTTTATCAAAATGCACACTGAACTAGGTTCAATGTGGCTGGAGGTGTGCAACAAAGTAAATTATTACTATTAGATAGGTAGGTAGAGTTCTTATCTCGTCGTAAATAGGCAAAGTAAATATTGTCGAGACAATAACTGCTCATTACTTTTTACGACTGTTATCTAAGTAGGTGGGAAATAAATATTTTTCTCGTGTATTAAATGATATCCACATATAAGGTCAAGAATATTACTACACCTTCTTTTTCGACACTTCGTCGTCGAGTGACAAGAAGATGAGCTACAGCGTTGTTTGATATGTACCAATATCACCAACAGAGAAGTGTGATTATTATACCAAATACGCCAAGATCAATGAGGGATTTTATTGAGCAGAACCATGCCCAGTAGTAGAAATCCCTTAGCCATGTGGGTTGGGGTTGTACTATTCTTAGATTCTTCTAGGGTAGGTGGGTACCAATTTATAAAAGATATATGTCTACATACTTCTGTGTTAGAAAGATACAAAATTATTTTAAGAAAGCAATGAAACACAAACTTACCATAAATCAAATTAGGATTCTTCTGTCTCAATTTCTTAATAATCTCTGCAATCATCCCCAGAGAGTCGGGATTCCTGGAGTAGCCGGTCAGGAAATGTGTGTAGTAGTCAACATCATTCAACATGAGGCCTTCAATCAGTTCATTTAATTGAGAATTTTCTAGACAATTCCCTTTGAGATGAGCATATTGTGTGTGAGTTGAAAACTGAACAGTGTTAATGAAGTCTACTTCAAATCCGAGCAGCTGAAAAGAAAAATAGTTGATAATTGTTTGGTATGCTGGTGGAAGATACTAGAAAAATATTGATGTTAAATAATAAAACAATATACCAACATTATGCATATATTTATGTTAAAACTAGCATGCTCTTGTGTTTTGCCTACAATACAATGGAGTTTTTTAAAGTAAAATGTAGCCATTGTGCTATGTTATTCTGATAAGAAGTTACCTACTATTATATGAGTAACTTTTACTATTGTAAACTTGCATTGAAATCTATTCAATTGTTTTTGCATGAAAGAGCAAACAATAACCTATTTAAATTATTAAAACTTCAACTTCTTATTAATTTTAATGTTGTATAGAAAATTATGGTCGGTAAAAAGACAATAGGCACTAATGCAAAAATGATACTAGATAGATATAAAAATATTTTAAAAATCAGTGTGCAGTATGCTTTATTGTTATCAAATGAAAATTTATATTTGAGTTCTATGATAGTAATAAGAAACTCAATTTACTACAATGTTTCTTCATTGGTGACCTTGTACTGAATTTTAATCATTTGAGTCTCAGTCATCAGTCACAGTTATTAAGTACCTACCTAATTATAAATCAACTAGTTTTTAAGTAAACTCACTACATTTTAAGGTCAATAATATTATGTTGTATTTAACAGATTCCCTGTCCAATGAATCTTACTTACATGGTATTAATTTTAGTGTAATTTTATTATAGTACCTATTAAGTTTATCTTTAACTCTGTTTTTATTTTAATTGAGTACAATAAAGTGTTATTTTAATAAATAAAAGCTGTATCATCTAAATGCAGTTTTCATTTATAATCTTCCATTTATAAAAACTAAAATAAACATAATCTTAAATCAAAAAGTTTACAACCGTTCCATTCAATCTAACCAGTTTGTTACAGACATAAAAGTTTCATTTAATAAAAGGTTGGTATCAAGTACCTACCTACTGATTAAGAATTTAAATGAATACCTGAAGTGGGAAGACTGCACTCTTATTGCCAACATAACCATGTACCACATGGCTTTGGATTGACAGCACTCTGGGAGACTCAGGTGAAGACAGTGGTACGACATTCATTTTCCTCAAGCAACCGAGACGTCTTGACAATGCTGCGATCAACAGAAAACTGACGTTAAATAATCGTAGGAATTTACACTGGCTGTTTCTATGTTTTGAAATGCTACTGAGTCTTATCTATTAGATAATGTACGTAGTAGATTCACGTATCTTAACTTACAGGAGGAATTCAAAATGATTTTCATTCAAATACGGGCCTACTTATTTTAATAATGAATCCAATCTATATAGCGTGCGTATTCACCACTTATTAAAAAAATAAATTGAGGCTTATTATTGAATGTTACACAAGTGCAGCCCGACAACGCTAAGAACACGCTCTTAAAGTGATGATTCAATTATATTTAATGTAGGTATTTATTTCTTTGCTGTTTCAACAAAATTAAAATCGTGCAATTGTTACTGTTTTGATTTTTGTTTTTTGATGGGAATTGGGAGGGGACGGGACTGGCTGATCAGCTGACTGGATGACGTTGAAGTTGACACTTACTAGCTTGTGATTGAAATTACGTTATCTGACCATGACCACAGACAAAATAAACCTGAAATGACCAAATAAGTGAGGATAGAGGATAGAGTTGGGATAGAGATGGTAAAAACTTAACTTTAAAACAAACAGTGTTTCAAAAAACTGAGAATAATCATAAGTTGTTAAGAGCTTAGCGACAATAACTTAAATTTTTTTAGAAATGTTTTACATTACTACTCACATCCAAAAAAGTTAAGTTTTCTCTATGTTGGATATCTATTATTAAATAAATAATTTTAATCAATTCCTTTGCATCACTCTTGGCTTTTAGAACTCAAGATTTACAATACTGGGTATTAGGATTGGATATTAGATGTCATGCAATTTTCTGGGTTGAACCAGTTAGAATTCTGTAAATTAACAGTATTTGTTTACCTATTAATCAGAATTGTAAGTGTGTTGTTAGTTACATACCAGACTCTTTTACTTAAGAGCCTTGTGACGTTACGAAGTTTTGCGAAATTGGATATTTTATGCACCACGTGACCGGCGCGTCACGCGAATTCTATGAAAAATACTAAATGATCTTGATACTTCGTCGATCTAAAACATACAAATATACTAATAATTATTTTAGATCTGTAGAAAATGGCATCGAATAAATTCCATTTTATTGAGTGGATTTTTTTTCAGTTTCATTCCGAAATAATTATTATATTAATGTTTTTATTTAATTGATAGGAGTTTATATATTTTCCTAAATTCAAAATGGTGGATATTTTTATTTCAATATTTGAATCAATTATGTTTTATCTTAATAATATCAATATTTATTTTAAATCTGATTGATTATTTGAAATCAATTAAGTAGGTACATAATTTTAAATTAAAACATTCATGATTAATAATTATATATATAAGAATAAAACTGAAAATAGTCTTATTGAAGTTAAATGTCCTCATTCATCTCATCTTATGGGCTCATTTTTAAACCGATTCTTCTGAAATTTGGTGTGTAGGTTTGTAATTAAATGTTTTTTTTTTGTCGAATGTTGGGACTTTATGTAAGTTCGAAAGTCTAAATTGAACGGACTAAATACAAATTCTAATTATAACAAAACAAATAAATTATATTACCTATATTTAAGTTGCTTGTTTTGTTAGATGGTATATTTGTGTTTGAATAAATAAAAGTTTCGTTAATGAAGGTTTTAATTATGTTTAGGTATTATTTTTGTAGTTTCGAACTTTATATTTATTTTTATATTTATTGGTATCCATTTATCTACATATGTCATACACAGATGTAGAATATCCATTTATCTACATATGTCATCTTGAATAATTCCCATTATATTTTTATTTTGATAAACTATTTATTTTTATTTTATTACGAACTTATTTGAAAATATTTCATTTATATATTAAAAAAAAAACCAACCCGCACTTGGCCAGCGTGGTGAATTAAGGCCTAATCTATCTCGTCAAGAGAGAAGTCCCTATCCCAGCAGTGGGAACGTGAATAGGGGTGTTATTTTATATACAGGGCGTTCCAAAATTATGGGCCATGAAGGGGAAGTACCATATATATCGTTGATAGTGAATTTTGCTCAAAGAAGACTTCATTTTATTTAAAAAAAAGTAAGTAATTTAATTAATTAATTTACAAAAAAAATGTTTCATGTTTTTTATTTGATTAAAATAATTAATTTCACGTTGTTCCTTTCTTTTAAAATACTATGTTACTTAAGCAGAGTTATTATTTTTTAGCTATTCTTTCGATTGGTATCATAAAAATAGAGTTTTTTTTTCTACATGTAAGTCGGTTCGATTCCCAGACAAAGCAAGTAATTTTTAGAAAATCTATGAATCCAGAATTACTAACTTTTAAAAATAAAATGAAGTCTTCTTTGAGCAAAATTCACTATCTACGATATTTAAGGTACTTCCCCTCCATGGCCCATAACTTTGGGACGCCCTGTATTTATTAGAAAGGTACAATTATTTAATGTTTACAATAAATAATATATTTATTAGAAAGGTACATTATTTATTGTTTACATATTGGATACTCGGTAAAAATAAGAACAAAAAATTACGGAATATTTTCTTTGTAATAAATATTATGGAAATGTATACTACAATTATCAAGCTGAGGAGATTGCTTGTTTATTTGTTTGAACGTGCTACTCAGGAACCGCGGGTCCGATTTAAAATATGATTTCAGTATTGGATAGTAAAATGATCGAAAAAGGCTATAAAACATAAACTAGTAAATAACGTAAAAACGCAAGCGCAGCTGTCGGCGGGTCGGCAAGTTAGTCATAATCTAAAAAAATCATAGGCATAATTACATTTAGTCGTTGGACGGTTTCACCAAAAAAAGTTGCCTTGTTGTTTTTTAATTAGGATAGATAACTTTAGATATGCAATCCACATCCTACAGCATAACCTCCAAATAAATAAGGTAAAACAAGATGACAATGATGTGGTACAATTCTTAGGCCAGCAACATTTGGTACAATTCTTAGGCCAGCAACAACAACAATTGACCGTTATCAATAAAAATAACAATTGATCGTTATCAACGGATCAACTTATGTCGGTCGTAGTATCGCAATAACACATACACGCACACTAACAGCGTTTTTACAGCAATTGACAGTCCCACACACTGACATTTTACGAAATATTTCTATATTTTATTCAAGAACAACCGACATAGGTCCGACCTCGACAAGCGCTCGCGCGGTACTAAATGGAAAAAGCCGGCTGAATGAAAAAACTACTAAATTATGGTAGTTTTATTTTATTCATAAAAAATTACCAAAACCGTTCTACAAATTAAAATTAATATCATAGTTTAAGCAAATGTTGATAAATATTTTGATATAAATATGACGTCCCATTGATTTAGAACTTCGGAGTTATTGAGGTTTGTTTCGAAGCATTTTCGGTCGATATTAAATTCGGTATATCTTTAGAATAAAAGCATTTAACGAAAATGTACTCTACTCTAAATGAAGAATAGGATATACGTAACATAATAAAAAATAGTTTGATCGCCCATATTCATTAGAATCTACAAATTAGAGCTGAGAAAACAGGTCTTCGAGCGTTTTTTACGAAACATGTATCCGGAGAATGATTATTACTCAATATATAAACAAGTTATCTAAAATGTTTCTTACTACTTTTGTAGAGGAGAAAACGAACTATTATAAAGATGTAATTGTAATATCAAACAACTAACGCAAACCATAGAATTAGGACGAGAAAACCGAACAATTTCGCGATTTCACGTAATAGGCCTCTTAAGAGGAACATAATCGGATTATCGGATAATTTTCGAGCAAGCAGGTTTTTATGTGTGCCGTGAAGTTTTGGTACCTTTTAGCTTAGATTTGTTAAAAAAATTACTTCTTAATGTAGATAATTCAAAAGCAAAATTTTTACTGTTTATATCTTTATTGACTGCTACTAGCTTGCTCTCTAGTAGTTTCATATGCTTTCTCTAAAGTGTCCATTACAATCTTCATATCATTTTCAATACTCCGAGCCCAGTTTTCAACATCCCCTATTTCTTTTAAAGAACTACTAAAGTTTTCCACTAATGCCAGCCATTGTTGAGTTTGTTTTGCAAAGTTTATTGCACCCTGGTGTAGTAATTTTGCTTCAGCATCTAGTTTTTTTTGGTTTAAATAAGCTTGGGCAACCCTGGAAATAACAAGTTTATTAAATATTTACATAAATTATAAGTAAAATATGTCTACATAACATAGTCCTGGAATGTGAGGGAGTTACAGAGCAACAAATTCAAATTCTCCAACTGCTGAGATCACTCTGTGAAGCCTGTGACAATGACAACCCTAAGTCGATTCTGAGCTTCTGGTCAGAGTGAGGCTGGTTACACTCATGGACCGACCACACACAAATGACCAACATTGAGTCTAACTGTGGTAAAAGGATTCCCCAAAGTAACTAACTATGTATAGGTAATAAGAAATTTGTCTGGGACAAATAAACTGACCCAACATTTAGGTGATCCACAAGTGCTTGTGTCAAATCATTTGCTGCAGCAATACATTCCTTCCGTTTCTGTTCTGAAATATAATAATGTATGTAGCCAGTAGGTAAATAGAAACTTACAATTATAAATGATTCTGTCAATTATTAAGTACAAAATTAAAATACTTTAGGGGTGTTGTAGTGGCACAGTGAGACAAACAGTGGTTGGGAGACAATAGACAGTAGTTGTTTCAACAAAGGTATACAATGACCATTTACCTTGGACAACCCTTTTAGCTGCTTGTTTGTTCTGATGTTCTTTAATTAGGGATGATAACATCTTGTGTCGAACTCCCACTGATTTAGACAAATAATGAGTAAGAACTTCAGTAAATAATTGCCTGAATCAGATAAGCATAGTGTTTTGATGATCTTATTCAGATAATTATTCAAATTTTGACAAAATTACGAAGATTATCCGATAGATAATTGAAATTCGATAAACAAGAGCAATCAGAACAATGTACGTACGTAAACACATCAAACGTCAAAACGTATTTTATGACAGTAACAGAAAAATGACATTGAGTGCTGACATAAGGTAATATGACATAAATTTTTGCCCCGAGCTGTACGCAAAAAAAAGAAAAAATATATTTAATGACGTGAAAAAAAAGTTATGACGTGAAGGACTTGTACATTTGTATCGTCTATGGTATTTTGATATTTACTCTACATTGTTATTTGTACAACCATTGGTCAAAGAGAATATAATCGATACGTCCATTGGTGAATTGATGATTGTATAGAGGTGAATTCTCTTTACCTACTATTTCATTTTACCATTATGGTCTTGGGCAATGCTTAGCCATTTATTAATGTCCCAGGCATCCTTGGCCCCTTGGCAGATGAGATCGCGCAAGCGAAGTTTACACGCAACCTTAATATTTCACATGCTTTGAAGGATACCTACATAGTCGCCGAAAAACTTGGACATGGACTATGGTTAGGTACCTACTAAGTTTGTTTAGATGTTACCTATATAATTATGTAACTAAGGCCTAACCAGTATGTTCTAGTTAGGCCTTAAACACCATGTGCTTAAGCATGTGCTAAACGTAAGCGTTATAAACGTAAAACGCTAGTAGCCTACCCTGGGTAGCTAACGCTAGTGGCTAACCTAACTTACATACTTCATTATAATTAGGTAAGTACCCACTTTGACTTAGTGGATACCTCCTTACGTAGGTTATTGTCTTCCTTGCTAAATCCAACCATCAACTGACAAAGCTTAGCTTAAGTATAAGGGCACTCCCTATTTACCTGCCCTGCACATCACGAAATTATGCAATAATTACTTGAAGGCAGAAATAACGTAGGTACCTACCTACTAATGGAAGAGATCGCTATTGATTTTCACTTATCGTTTTATGGCGGTAGCAGCTGCGATTGAACAGGGATTACCTTTGTTTGTTAAATTGATTGCAAAAACAAGAAGCAAGAGCCTTTTAAATTGATGATTAATAACTGCTATGCTGTGAAAGTAGGTAATTTGCAAACCGTAAATTTAATCTAGTTTACCTACATTGAAAATAAGTTCACGTTACACATTGGTTATTTAATAGGTAATTTATTGTTTTGTTTTGTCTACTTGCTTAAATTATCAACAATTAGATAGGTAGGTATAATAAGTATTTAGGTAGGTACAGTCAAATATAAATTAGATTAATCAACTAAGTATATAGAATACTAAACATTAGTAGGTAAGTAGGTACAATGTAAATTTTATAACATAAAATGAATTAATTTAAGGTTTAGTTGCTGACTTTTCCAAATTTTTCCTTGAGTTTCTCATTGAACTCAGGGTCGTCCCAGCCCCAAAGGTGGTGTGTTCCGTCACCAGTGCGGTGTGTGCGCTGCTTTATGATCTCAGGAGTCACGGTCTTGAGGTCATACGCCTGTCCGATCTGTCACAGAAAATAACCATTAGGTTCCATTATCGTTCAGCTGCAATAAATTTCTTAAATCAGTTATCAGCCTAATAACTTTTTAGATAGAACTAGGTACCGTCAGCCAAAAATGTGGTCTACCACCATACGGTTGAGAGTCGTTTGTACGTCAGTTAAATTATGTTTGAGAAGTCCACCATATCGATCATTACATCACACAGAAACTTTTGTCGAAACTAGACCACGTTCTTGGCCGACTGTACAAGAACTTTGAAGAGTTTTAAGGACATGGTGATATTCACCATCCGCGATTGATAGTGTGGTGAAACTCTAAATCTCTCTCGTCAAGACATAATTCTCTGCGTTCCAACTGTGGCAACGTAAATGCGTGATGATATGCTTACTAAAGCCATAGCATCAATGAACATGATGGTCGGAGTGAGCATGTTGAAGAGCCAGTTCTCGGTGGCGCGGTAGTCCCACGGGAACGTGTGGTGGTAGTTGTGGAAGCCTTCCACGCAGATCATCCAGACGCCGATGTTTTCCCGCGGGTTTAGCGACCTGGAAAGCCATCAACAGTATAATAAGAAGGAAGGTTTATTGGTATTTTATAAAGTAGGTTTAATACAATGCCATAGTCTAGGCCGCATTAAGAAAGATTTACCCATGGAACTAGAGTGGAACTCGTAAGAGGAAGTATAGTGACTGTTGCGAATATCACAGATTAGTAGATCATTTGATTTTTAGGATATTCTGATTCAAGTGATTTATAAAACTCTTATGTATCAGGCAAGCAACGTAAAACCATATACGTATTACACAACTATAATTAGATACTCCACAATATTTGGGTAGACAATGACTAATTAATAATGCAATCATTTGTGGATCGGATGGACAAGATGCATATTCATGAGCAGGTTAGTAGAGCCGATTGAATTATTTACTGTAGGTACGAGTATGTTTGGTGAAATATTTCATTTATTTTGGCAGAATGATTGGCGTTTTGTTGCTCAAATAATAAAAATGTTGTTATAGCGTAGTCGTGAAGCTCTACGACGGGTCTACGCCGTAGCAATTTGCTACGAAGCGACGAGATTTTTAAAAACCAGTTGGTTAATCCATTTTAATGTAACACTTTTATTGATTAAACCTTGTATAAAATTATCTTGTGTTTTATGATTATTACGTTTCCTCTGTAAAGCTTTGATAGCATAAAATCAACATAATAGTTCAGGTGTACACAAAGGTATTGTTTTTCAACTACGAATTCACCGAATAAATGGAACCGATACCTGCCTACTCTTTGAACCTTACACCGGGAATTAATACGATTGACTGAATTAATAAATGAATACTTACACAAACGATATCGTATGTATGTACAATAACAAGTACCTACCATGAGCATTGTACCGTTTTGTTGAAAAATATATTTTCAACAAAACAATCCGTTGAATATTAAATTGAAAGCAATGTTCGGTTTTCGTTTTAAACTTTGAAATGAATAAAAACCAAACTTTTACTACATTTCCATGATTTTGGTTCGTTTTTCATCATCTCACTTCTGCCCATATCAATTACTAGCCAACCCGCCTTGAAATCAATAAAGTTTATGGGGTGTATAATATACTTACATAAAACGCTAAACAAATGCTGAACAAATCCCACAGCAAAATCTTGCCCTAAGGTAAGCTCACTTGTTTTAGCCCTCATTGGAACGAAAACTTTTTTCGTTCCAATTTCAACCAGTTTATATTACACAGTGCATGATCCGTGTCCCGTCCGGGCCGGTGTAATATAAACTGGTTCATATAAAATGTATGTATCGTTTCAAATCCGTGCCCCGTCCGGGCCACATACACGGCACGCCCCGGACACGGACCGGTCTTATATAATTCATCCCTTATAGTTGATACGGTAAAGTTTTTAAATCACGACGCACACAAGCGCACATTGCACATAACAAATGTTGTTTTAACCCATCGCTATAACACTCGTCAGAATGAGGGCTTACGCTTTACGGTCATATCCACTTGCATAGTGTTATTGGTGGTACCGTTCTGATTTAATTAATAAATTGAAATTTGATGACCTCTGTGGCGCAACAGGCGAAGGTCCGCCTGCGACGCAAGAGGTGGCGGGTTTGATTCCCGCCTCGGGATAACTATTTGTATGACCTGCAAATATTTTTTCCGTATGCCTGGGTGTTATATATGTATACTAAAAATATCTATCTATGTATGTATATTCTATTAGGTAAGTATATCAGAAATCTAGCACCCGTAACACAAGCTACGAGCTTACAACGGGGCCAGATGTTGCAGTGTGAATTGTGAATTGAATTGTTCAGCAATATTTTAATTCATAAATAAAATAACTTGTTCAACATTTTACTGACTTGTCATAAGGCCTGTATCCGAAGTGATGCGCGAAGCTGTTGACGCTCCAGACGACGTTGATGCCACAGGTGTACCGCAGGATGGTGGGGATGAAGAAGGCGTTGGTCCAAGTCTCGCCCCAGAGGTACACCGGCAGCACCGTGGGCAGCACGAAGCAGAGGAGAGGCATCATTGTCATGTAGTGTCTAGAAATTGTAACATTAAGGCATATAATTTTTAAACTATAATGGTTTTTAACACGACCGGTAAGTACCTACATTCATAACAACAATCAATGTAGAAAACATGAAATAAATGAAACCAACAAAGCAGGATTCATTTAACTTAAAGGCTTTATTCAGAAAACTATTGGTTCGAATTAAGAACATATTTCAGTGTTTAAAGGTCGACTCACGCTACACCGTGTCGGGTCCGAGCCGAGTGTCGGCCGTAGCACGGTCAACTAATATTTCATACATTTTGTATGAACCCACTCACGCTATACCGAGCGGCAACCGAGTGACGCCCGAGCAACGGGCATCGCTCGGAAACAACTCGGTCCCGCTTCGGCTCGGCCACGGCCCGTTGCATGAATGCAGCGCCGCCGAGCTGCGCCCGAGCAGTCGGTAGTGATGCTATACAGTGCTCATGCAGTTTAGACACGGAACCGGCTCGGTGACCGTGCTACGACCGACACTCGGCTCGGACCCGACTCGTCGCGGGCCGTCTTTGTAATTTTAGACACGAAACCGGCTCGGTGACCATGCTACGGCCGACACTCGGCTCGGACCCGACACGGTGTAGCGTGAGTCGACCTTTAGTCCATTTAGTATCACAATAGCCCATTTATCGAGGAAAGCTATACTTACGAATTTTTCGTGAAAGAACACCAAACAACTTTATTATTTCAGTGTAAGTAAAGTGCTAGTCTCTACAAAATCTTAACCATATGATACTCACTTCCTCTGGAACATAACAACAGGATCCTCATACAGGTCTTTGAGGTCAATCCGCTTGCCGCCCTCAATGACCTCCGGGCTCTTCTTGCAGCAGAGCCAGCCCATGTGCGAGTAGAACAGGCCTCGCTCGGCGTTGTGCGGGTCGGCGTCAGTGTCCGCGTATTTGTGGTGCGTGCGGTGGTCGCGGGCCCATTCGAAGATACAATCCTAAGATAGTTTTAAAAATAGAAAACGGCAGGCCAACTGGCTGATTGTCTTTGAAATTTATTCCTGTCATAAAAGGAAAAGGGAAAGAGAAGACTAAGAACGAAAAAACTACACGAGCTTGTAGATAGTAACTACCTTTTATAAAATAATCTTTATTAGCTGCTTTCTACTTGTGGAATTAATGCTTATGTTATGTCTATCGAATACAAAAATGTGTATACCTTGTATAACTTAAATTTTGTTACCAAACGCCATTATTCAGGTCAAGATATTACATAAAACTTTCGAGACAATAACCCTAATTTTCTTAACCAGAATCTCCCTTAATTCATGATAATAATTTAAGCAGAGACCCCGCTGTTGCTTGACATCCCAATAGATAAATTAGCAAAGTTAATTTATGATTCCACAAAGGATTCGATACAAAAATGTAACAAAAGCGTGATAAATAAAGAATGAAAGCGGAGCGATGATTGATGAAAATATCTAACCACAGCTGCCAAGAAAATTAATTTTCCTTGAGAAAATTGCTATTTGAAAGATGCCGTCTAGCAATGAAATGTCGCTAGTAGGTACCTAACAATCAAGTTTTCAGCAATTTAATTTAAATATTTCACTCGTATTTTCATTGAGAAATTATTTTTCGGACAAATTGTTTTAGATGAAGTAAGGATAGTAGGTTCTAAGGTAAATAATGTAAGAATATCTAAATATCTTAAATCTCTAAATTTCTTTCTAGTATCCCTGCTACATCAGTCAACATTTCAGTACATCAACTTTACCGAAATTAAATCATCTAAATACCTGGAATCCCATAGTTTGCCAGATCATGAGGAGTGTTCTGAGAGGTGTCTTCGCCTTGAAGCATCTGTGGGTCCAAAGGCGGTGTGAACCGGCTCCGATGCCGATGGCACACATCAGATGAACAGCGAACGCTGGAATAGAATATGGTAAAACTTATTTTTCGAAGAGAAACTAGCTTCCCATTTCCGTGTTATGCGGAGACATTATATGTCATTTTCATTCAATGCGGTGTAAAACTACGGAGTAGTATTTTGCGTTTTTATAAGTTTAGGCACAATAAGTACTTTTATGTAAGATTTCGTATCCCACTGCTAATAGCGACATTAACTAGTAATAATAGTAGGAAATGGAACAAGAAAACACTCCACGCAAGACAGCGCAAACATCAAAAATATCTCCGACTTTTGCAACATTGAATTGAAACTCCGTAAATCGTTCTACTTCAAAACTCACCAAAAACATTAGTTTCCCATTTCGCAGAAGTAAATACCAGGTACAGTCCATACACAGATCCAATATGCAGGGACAGGAACCAGATAATGTTTCCCCAGATCAACTCGTGTTTCCTGGGGGCTGCTTTCTTCAGGACGGAGACATCTCGATCTAAGCCGAGGTCAGACGTCTGGCCGTCGGTTTCGAAGAGCACGCCGCTCACAACCGGGTCCACTTGTGGAGGCATCTGTAGAAACGAGGCGAGTGATAACTATTCTGTTATTTTTGACCTGTGCTGTATTTTGTTGTAACGTTTGATATCAACCAATGAAGACGCTACTGTTGTAACAAAGTGTCCTGCATGTCTTTCAATTTCAATTATAGAATTAACAAACGTATGTTGTGTACCTACCTACTCTGCGTATATTATGACAAAATGTTATGTACTCTGCGAAAGATATCCTAAGAATAGAGCTACTTAGAGGTCTCATGCAGAAAATACTAAATGGAAAAAATGTAAGGGTCAAATCTATTCACTTCAATGGGCAAAAGTATAATTATAAAATGAATCTAACATCGAATAGAAAATAATTTAATCAGAAGTTTTTGATTATGTGCAAAAGAAAGCGCTCTCTAATACAATTTGATACTTACCACTTCTGGATACCACGCGCTCCTACTTTATACAAACTAAACAGTTTTCTTATCACCTTCTATTTATAAAGACGGACACAATGGAATTTTAAATTTAAATTACAAAGAAGTGGACCAAATACTCATGTTTTAACTACCAACACTAACAACAGAATTTTATTTAGTCATTGTATTTAAAACACGGGTTTGTCACGATTTAAAATCAAATAAATTCACGAAGTTCTAAGGCTTGACCTACCTCGTAATAAATTAAGCTAATATATTCTATCTTGTCGTTCAAAATACTCGTAGTTATTAGGTATACCAACTTTGACTATAATACAACATATTGTAATAAACGAAATACTCTTGCTATTATTGGTTATTTATAATATTTCAACGCAAAATCTTTTAAATATTTACTATAGGTAGGTACCTACATCATAATTTAGATACTTACATACTTTTACAGCGCTAAAATTCACTAAGGGAAAGGTAGTAGGTAACTTTGTGATTCATTTTTTTCGAATATATGTATACTTATCTAGTTATTCTCTAAAAAATAAAATGAGGAATGAAACAGAAGATGAAACGTGATGAAACTAAAAGTTTTTCCTTGTTTGACTACGAAATTTAAAAAATATATCGAAATGCAATCATAAAATTTGGACAAGTAAGTTACACTAAGAAAAACAAAACTGTAACATCGAAAACTAGGTACTATTTTACATACATATATGGTTGTTTCCTCTGTATCGAATGCAAAGCTGCCAGAGGTCGATGGGCCGGAAATTAATCGTAGGATATCGCATTCCGCAACCCTAGCGGGTAACACCGTACCGTGCTCGGTAAATATTGCAACTTGCCATCCTCAATTTTGTTAAACAATTTATTTATGGGGGGTTACAGCATAACTTGAATTTTTTGACATTATTTATAACCTGCAAGCGGTTTCTAAAACATTTACCAAAACAAAAGTAGGTTCAGGCTAGTTTAATTACTTAGGCACTACATTTTAAGTTAAGTACAATAAACCAGAATATTTTAAGAAGTAAAGTAAGTAAGGTCACATGATTTTGATAAATCGAACAAATTTTTATTTTCGTTATAAGATTTTTAACCGATCTGATCAATCCCTATTCTTAATAATTTCAAACTGCATTACCTAATTGCCACCATGTCTAACAATGTGAATTTTAATCTCCACCGATCCTCGTCAAAACAGAAATACCCACCGATCTAGAAATACCGATAATTTCGAAGTTGATACACACAAATGACATCAAAGTATTCATCCACCCCAGTAGGTAGACTTGCAAGTGAACGTAATGAGGAACGAACGAGGGGTTTTAATAATAATGGGGTTGGGTGATGCTGAAAAGTTCGCTCACCTCTGCACACTTGATTAAATAACTTCGCAATTAGTTGTTTAATATTTTATACCTCTAGGGACTTAATGGAATTTAATCATTTTAGGCTGGTATTTTGGTTCAAAATATATTGTGGAAATAAGACACCTTATTTTTTAGGGTTCAGTCAATTATTTCAGTATAGTGTAACGTGTAGAACGGCTTGTAACTATAATTAATGGTCAATTATCATAGTAATAAATAAATAAATTAGGTAGATACCCATCTTTTAATTACTCTCTCAGACACATGGGTAATGCTTTGAAAATTAATACGTACATGTTGTTCCTACTCTACATAATGTGGGGATAGGGATACGTAATTCTAATGCTAGTTTTGACCCATTGCCCCCTTAGGAGTCCTGAGTCCTGCCCTCACACATGAGCTGAATGAATGGCGGATCTTCCTGTGGAGTAACTGGGGCGAAAAGCGGAGATTTTATTCAGAGCTTCTGCTGAGACCACTCGGAAGTTTCCATTTCGATGGATATGTTAATGTGTTTGCATTGAACTTGCAGTTTGCAAATACTGGTAATATGTTATTTTGTAGAACTAGTTATTCGCCCCTCGGGTTGTATTTTTCAGAAACATTATACATTTCTGCGGTGTATTGTTTTTTAAATCCGGGGGCTTGGATTTGGCGGCTTTCTAGTCAACCTGCCTGAAGTTCTATTCCCACTTTTGTAAGGATGTCATCAAACCGATTAATTCTATATTACCAGCAGCGTATGTGTATAATATAGACCACATAAGATAAATCGATAAACTTCCATCCAAATCTCATCCCAAAACAATACTAAATGAATGATTCGGGTATCAATGACCCGATCAACTTTTTGGTGAATGCTGTCAATATACCAAACCGTTCGGATAAAACGATTTCATTCTTCACTCAAATGCTCACATTTTTCATCCAAGCATTGTTTTCGTAAGTATTTCACGGAAACTCAAACGCTATGATTTTCTGGATTTATTTAAATAAATTAAGAGAACTAACTTACTATCGGTATCAAAGCTGAATATTTTACGCGAACAATGATTTTGATTTAAATAAATCAGAGGGCAGAATGGGTAACAAGGTAGCTGAATCAGTACGCAAGTACCTAACTAATCTAAACGGTTCCATTCATTAGGTGATTTGTAGTGTTAGTGTATGTTGTAGTTAAAGAAAATTTAAGGTTGAAGCTACATCTATAGATAATAAAATAATCGCCATATAAAGTAGTGTGGATGTTACTCTTCTAAACCTCACACAACACGTGTTTAGTTAAAATGTCGTTAAATATTTACACTACAAGTTCCAAAGATTTTCAATTATGAGATTCCACATTATACCCACTTATGTAATTTAATCCAACCGGGTTGGCAATATGTTCGCTTTCAATGTCGTAGATAAACGCTTTTGTGGACGAATGGGCTCCCATTCTTGAAAAGCGATTGGTCCTTCGCAACTTGTGTAAGTACAGTCAAATGAAAAATCGCTTCTGCAGAAAGTTATTTTTACAAAAAAATTGTGATCGCCAATCCGACTAGTAGACGTGATTATACCAAATCCCCAAGACTTACAATGGTTTTATCGAAGAGACAGTGACCGATAGTAGGACGTTATATGGGTTGTTGAGGAATTCATTAGGTAAGATCCAAAACATTTACTAAACCTATCTAAATTTCAATTACAGCATGCTTCATAAACCTAGATTGAATATAAGCTAGAATAGAGTTTGATCTGGTTATATCCAGATTATGCATTGTCCTATCGCGCGCTCTATTACGCCGATAACAAAGAGGGGTCCAGGCACGAAATCAATTTAGAAGCGTTGCTAGGGATTATAGTAAATTCTCGAGAGAAGCGCATTATTCATGTAATTGATTTATAATACTAGCTTTCTGCCCGCGGCTTTGCTTACGATAGGTACATTAGAATATAAAATAATATAAATGTTGTTCTGGTGAAATAGCCCATAGCAGGTAACTATTAAGCATAAGTTATTCTGCGTTTCTACTACTGAAATACAGCGACTTCTCTCTTGACGAGAGAGAAAAGGCCTTTATTTACCATGCTAACCTGTGCGGATCGGTGAATGACACGTGCCTTTCAAACTTTTCAAAGTTCTTAGAACATGCTGGTTTCTTCACGATGTTTTCCATCACCGTTAAATAGGTAAGTGTTTTTAAAGTAAGTACACATAATTCAAGAAGAAACATCAGAGTAGGGTTTGAACTCGCGAGCTTCGGAATGAATGCAGCTTAGCCTTATTACGAAATGTGTTGTTTTCCCTCTGTTTAGGGTTTACAATGCGCCGCTCTATCGGCATTTCACAACTATTACTAGTTCCGCTCTAACCTGATTTGGATTAAACTGATAAAGGCGCGTCTATTAGATCCGGGAAGTGTTGGCTCTTAGAAATCGAGTGTCTGGAGAGTCCATCGTTTTCAGAGACAACTAGAGGGCAATGTAAATATACTTCTTGGAACTCGTTTGGGAATTATGCAGTTTTGTTCTTTTTTCAATTTTTTTGTGTTAGTAGCGAATACCTAGAAACAAAAGTAGGTATGGTTTAAAAATTAGGTAATAATGTGAAATTAACTATAGCAATTTCACATTTTACACAGTTTTTGCATGTAGTCGTTTCTGGTCTTATAATATTTTTTAATTTTTAAAACTTTTTTTTAATTACATCAATGAATAACTACATACAATGACATGTCATACATACAAGCTTTCAGCTTAGCATGGGGTCTGATATTGCTTCGTAAGCGTATCCAGAGATATTAAAAGTCTATTATATAGGTATGAACGAGCGAGTGTATAGATACTTCACTTTCAACATTTTCGTGAGTTACACTCTTGTCGCGGTCGAAACGTCGAGGGTATTTACGCTCCTTAGTTAATACGTGAGTAATTCCCGTTTTTTAAATGTATAGATACTTAACGATAAATTGGAGCAAACTTAACATCTTAACTTCCTACTAACTTACTGCATGAGTTGCATCAAAGTTTATTTACTAAGTGTCTTCCTGATGTGCGCTGCGGAAGCTGCCACGTTATGCAAGTGTACCGGTAACCGCAATAGCTGCTCCAGCTTGAAACTTCGCTATAATCTTGCAAACTAACAAAATGCTCTAGCAATAGCAATAAAAGCAGATTGGTCCTCTTAGAACCTAACTACATGCACGGAAAAACACATGCGAATATTCTACTAACATTTTGAGTGCAAAAGTTTGTGAGTTTGTGTGTGCTCTTTCATGCAAAAACTATTGAATGTATCTCAATAATATCAAAATAACACATACTAGGCTACTTTTTCATCACCGTTCATAGTTTTCAGTCCGTATCGGTATACATTCGTATTTCAACTTATTTTTGGCTAGGTACGTAGATACCATAAAGGGTATATCGATGTCCATTCGAAGTTGCGACGCGTTCAAAGTTTAAGTTTATTTAGGTTGGCATTCATAAAGGAGCTCAATATTGATAAACTATGCTTTAAGTTTCAATTTAGTATCAAACAAACAACTAACTTATCCTATAAACAAAACTTTGGAGAGCTATGTACATTCTACCTCTAGAACAAAGTAGCTTGAAGCTGCTCAAAACGCTGTCGTTAAGTATTACTGATGTTGGAATCTAAGAGGGTGAATGGTATTACCATATTTTATGTTGTACTAGCCTTAAGCTCCGCAGTTTTGCCCTCATTATAATACAATTTTCCCGCGGTACCTACGTTGGGCCTATATATGTACATGCCCTTTATACAAATAAGGAATCTTTAACTTTTCTAGAATATCCTATCTTCATAAAAATTTGTGTCCATGTAAATCTTTGTATTTCTATGGAAATTATATTCTTTATATTATACACATTTAACATTTTGACTTTATTCTAGTTTTCATAAACATTTACGAATTCTAGTTTTCAGTGGATTCCGTTTTGGAATGATGGAGTAACGGACGTATGTTGTTTTGTAGCTACACTGAAAACTTTTGCATTTATAACAGAATTGTGATTGTAGTTTCTACCATTCGCTCTACCTGGTAGATCAGAAATGAATTTTATGGAATTGTAATACCGTGACAGCAAAAATGGTTTGGTTGGCCACGTTCTTTTATTATAAACCTAACCAATATCCAACTCACAAAGAACCACCTTCTTAAATTGTAAAACATACTTTAAGGTTTATACAATTTTGGCAAAATAGAAGAATTTTATCATCAACTTTAACATTTATTTTTTATCGACATCATTGTTTCAATAATATACCTACCGAGGATAAACCTATGTATGTTGTTTACTTGGTTGTTTATTATAAACACAACTGTTTTGTACGCTCTGAATTTTCTATTTTTTCATCAGACATTAAAAAGTGATTTTATTAGCGTTTCATCTTAGGTACCTACCATTGTTGGTACGGAACGTAATCTATCTCTATCTCTATCTCTGGCAAAAGCGTGTTCTGTGCTTCAATAAAGTCCTAAAATTCAGGTCCAATTTTATTCTGCTCTTGCCTGGAAAAATAAATCATACAAAGTAAAAGGAAAACCATCACACCACACTGTTCTCACGTCGTCAAGCCGTCGGGATGATCAATCATAACATGCCGGGAAATATGTAAATTTGTTTTGAAAAAGTTACCGAGGCAATCTAGGAAATCCTTCGTTCCATGGATTAGGGAAGGAGATTTACCGGAGTGATTTTCGTGAAGTTTGGCGAAAATACACGTAGGTAGGTGGAAATAATGCCGCCCTTTCTGTATAACACAATAATGGATGTGAAAAAGTCTGTAAATAACCATAATAGGAGTTCTCTACGTTTTTTTTTATCTCAGTAGGTAAAAATGAATTTGAAAATTCTAAAGGATGTAGCTACCTAGTCATTGTCTACAAATAAAGTAGTAACAACAGTTTCTTCGGTTGAGTATTGTACACAACAATGTTACTAAAATGTTCTTGTTTGTGACTAAATTTGATTGTATTTTAATTAATGAGCAACGATACGGCTTTTTGTTCAGAATGAAATTAAGGCTTGACGTATAACCCAGTTATGCAGCACAAGAATAATGAAATAAAGCTTCAAAGACAGGAGACGGGTGTTTTTACGCCATTTTGCCACGAGGAATGGAATCGACAGATTATATTGTAGAATTGTGTGCATGGGCGGGGTTTTATTAAATTAGACAAGATCTATTGCGTTGGGGGAAATTCGCAATTCGATGTCTTTCTTTATTTAAGTAAGAGTTATAAATGATTTCCATTTAAAAATTGAAGTTTTCAAAACAATATAATAAGTACCTAGTCCTGTAAGAAGTAAGTATTGTATTACCTAAATAATATAGGTATCTATGTATCTACTATTGTTAGAAGTATTGATTTTATCGAAATTGTAGTAGTTAATTTGTAAGCTTCTTTGAAAGACAATTAGTTTTAATTAGTTTTTACGTATTACTTTTGTTTAGTATTTTATTCCCCACTGTTCTATTAATGTAGTTTATTTACCTATATAAAATTTACGAAACTTTTACTTTAATTAAACACCCTACGTCTCATTCTTCTAGTTCCCTAGTATATATAAATGCAACTCAGTAAGTAGGTACACCCACAGGGGTATTAGCTCTATAAATCTCTGCCGCAAATTGTTATCGAATGAGACAATTCACGGCCCCTCTCACTCGGACGGGATATTGAAGTTTTTGTCGATACAGTGTTCCAGTTTTTGAATCGCATGCAAATCTGTGGAAGTAGATTTATTGGGAATTGATTTAGAGAAACCCCATTCATACTGAGAAATTTATATTCACACTTGAACCGCAGCAATATTTATTTAGTTTTATTTATTTATTAGGAAGTCAAATTGTCTGATACCACCGAACACCACGCTAGACAATATCGTTTTGTCTTCTCGAACTAATTATGAACGCGTATGGATGATTCGTGTAGTAGTAACATTTCTATAAAGTCCTACGTCAGCATTCGATATTCGAACGCCAATAACTTTGTTCTACTTGTTCCTTGAGCACCGTAATTGGTGCTCGGAGGTCGGCGATAGATCTTCATTATTCGCGTATAGGGCCCGGCTTGTGCCATTCCGATAAGCTTGTTAGTTTAAAATGACCTTTAATACTACGTGTTACGGTGCTAGACAACATTCACTTAAATACATAGTTTTATATCTACTAATGGAATTGAACGAGAAAACATCAAAATAATGCATTAAATATTGTATGGATCTAATAAATTCGCCATAAGAGAATCCATTTATTATAAGACTGTCTTTTTATTGACTAAATTTTTGTAACAACTATTTATTATTAATAGTGCGCTATGCGCTATTCATGATTTAATAAAAAAACAAATATGCGGAAAAATTGCATACTTTTATGCAGCATTGGGTCGGAATATAATAAAACGCTGCTAAAAATTCTGAATATTTGAAACGAAAAATATTAATAAATGTAATAAAATATTAAGATAACATGTGGTTGTGAACGCAGGTACGACTGGTAAGCGTGGTGTTTATACCAAACCCGAAGACCAATGAGTAGAAAAACACAAAACTTTCTAAAATATAAATATTTACTATTTTTCTACTATTGTCATCTTATTAATAGTTGGAGTAGGTGGGTATATCTAACAAGCACCAGAATAAATATCTACTGTTTATATTTTATACTAGTATTATCATCGCCCGGACAATAGCTAAATGGAGTGAATTATTCAACAAAAGAAACAGTTTATTCTGTACGACTGTCATGTCTTAAACTAGCCACGTACTCTAGTATAACATACAGAGGTCAGTTGATTTCATTATCGTGTGGCATAGGGCACATTCGGCACGTATTTCCGTGGAAATAAAGAAAGGTGGAATATAAATATAAACTGTGGGCTATGAAATGAGGGAAATAATGTGACGTGACTTGGCGGACGGATGGACAGGGGTTAAACCGACGGGATAAATTCAATTCACGATTGGTTTTCATTTTTAGTACTTATTTTGATGATGGGATTTGTATTGTTTGGGTGTAGTTTGCACAAGAAACAACTTTGGTGGTAGCAACAAAAAAGAGCATTGTATTATCACTATAATAGTATAAAACAAAGTCGCTGTCGCTGTCTGTATGCTTTAATGCTACGGATTTTTATGCAGTTTTTTGAAATAGGTGGAGTGATTCAAGAGGAAACTTTATAGTTTTATTTAGGTAACCGAGGCGAAACGAGAGCAGGTAGCTTGTAAAATATAACATAATGTACCGAATCGTTTTAAGAGGCAGGATCCGACCGAATACATTAAGTATTCGCCAGTTCGCCAGCAACAACATAAGCCAACAGTGGCAATAAAATATGAATAAAGACAAAAATCTATTTAGTTGAACTTTCAACAAAATACTAAATATTTTTCAACATCGAAAACATTATACAACTCCTATTTTTTGTTAACATTAATATTCTATCTAGGTCACAGCAGTAGATAGTAATAAACTAACCCAAAGCGATAATAAATAAAATGGTGCTGTGGTAGTGTTCTGTGGAATGGACGTCCATAATTGATTGATTCGTTTCAGACATGCGAGCTCGATGCAACCCGATATTATCATCAATATTTCACACGAAGTTAAGGTCTCTTGTTTATGTTAAATACTGGATATAATATGATTTATTGTTTACAAAAGTTGCAACACCTTTTCATATACAGGGTTTTTTGAGAGGGTCGGTGATTGTCACGCCTATCCATGGTTTTCATTCGACTTTTCAGCCCTGTCGGTCATCTATTCTTCGCGCTAAATGGCCTGCTCATTGTTACTTCTATGAACTGATTCTAAATACGATTTGGGTCGTCGTTCTTCTTTGTATCTCCTAATTTCAGAATTTATCCCGAAGAGAATCCATGGATATTATTAATAATATCGATGTGGTATTTTCTGTTTACAGTGTTATTGTTTTAATTGAGGTCTATGTAGAATGGTAATATTTACATTAATGCATAAAATCGGCTTAACAGCTTAAAAGGTCGACAATTCAACGTTTTAAGCAAGAATACAATGACAATAGTCGTTTTAATATTTCAAAAGCTGACACACAAAAGATACAAAGGGTGAGTGAGCTACGATAATAATCGTAAATTGACGGTTAGCTGACAAATGACGAATGGTTACAAACTTTACAGTTTATAAAATAGGGTACATGAAAGGACCCACGTTGGTATTATTTTGAATAAAAAACATTATGAATGAAATTATTTTTATATTTGCTTATTTACAAGTGACTTAAGTGTGGTAAGTTCTAAGATTGTGTTACGGGTACCTGAATATCTGATATTATTATACTAGATTCTGAATTTACTACACTAAAATATTTTTTCTTATTCCTACATTAAAAATTGCCCGAACATCTGGAACCTGTAGATCGTAAAAATATTTGTCCCGAAGCGAGAATCAAACCCGCCACATGCTACGGAGAAGCATTCGCTCGCCGGGCCACATCTTCAAATAATTTTACCACTGTTTCGTTATCATTAACCACGTCCCTGGTAGATTGTTCTTATCGTGATTATTCGTGATGCTGGCAATGCACTCTTGCGTCGGTTGACACAATACGCTCAGTGACGAAGCTGTTTAGTTAGGGTCGGGACTATCACGCGATCACCGGAGCATTTCTGTTAATAGCTCCCAATCTGAGACTTGTTCCAAGGGAGAGGAGAAGACGATAGATGCGGAGTCACTTTAAAATTGTTTTTTGTTCTGATTATACCTTAATTTTCGCTCTAGTTTCTATTTATACAAGCGATAAAATACAATGTAGAATACATTAGGTAAGTACAATGGATGTGTTTTATAAGCGTATTCATGCATTTACTTACCTACATTATAAATTACCGATATAATAGCTATATTATATAGGTTACATAACAATTCTCGGTTAATATACGGGCCACAACATACAACTAAATATTCGCTTTGCCTCCGAGTGGTCTGATTGCACGCGCTCTGTGCGCCTAAACTTTTTATCTAAATTTAAAACTTTGACAAAGCTATTTAACATCAAACTCTTGTAACTTGAGCCCCTCGCCCCCTCACAGAGGGTCAGTGTAACAGCGGGGGTCCGATGACAACCCCAAATAGAAAGGGCTCGGAAACCTCCCTTCATATGAGCTCCATAGAATTCCGCCTTGCCGCGTCTCGTGTGATATTGTGTTGCGATTTTCTTTATTTTGATTCTCAAAGGAGATTGGCTATTGAGGAAGTAGATTCGTAGTTTATGTTTCTGTGCTTTGTGCTCCTATGTCTTGATAAAATATTGGGACTATTTGAAATAATATTATGCAAATATTTTACCTGCACGATAAAGACAAGTGTGTACTGTAATATTAAATTAATATGGTAATTTGAAGAAAAATCACGCCGGTTTTTGATAAGTGACTCATCAGATATATTGATATTGATCAAAACGAAGGCCTTCACTATAAACAAAAACTGTTTCTAGACTTTTGACACATATCGAAGTGATTATGTATGGAAACGTCATCAACAGTTAGTTATGTTGCTCAGATAACTACTGTCTACCAACGAGATCTAGAGATGATTTGCCTAGCCATTTCTTTGTGGTAAAAAGTAATTATTCCTGGCAATTCAAGTAACGTTCGTTCAAGAAACGTAATTGTTTACCTTTATGCTCTCACACAGGAACTTCTACGACGGTTTTATTCGCAGCAGTTAAACTAAAGACACACTACCAAAGGTACTATGGCTTATTCATCTGTTTTATGACTGTTTGGTTACGTCTGTAAATAATAATTGAAAATAAAGGTACCTTTCTAGCAGCAAGGTTTCTTCACAAAAAAACTCAATCTCAGAGCCAGCGAATAAACATTACCAATTAAGTCTCCTTCTTTATCCAGTTCTAAATTCAGCCATTTATTTTCCGTACCTGTGCATTCAGTATTTACCTGAGCCGGCGAGTTGATCTACGACAACGTCCGGACAGGCGCGTGACGTCACTCGCGCCTGCGCACAGGACGCTCCTTTTGTGCAGAGTAGTCGCGGAATGCAGAACTTGTAATTACTTTTGTTTATTTAATATTTTAGTGTAAAAATTGTCTATAAAATATATGTTTTTAGAATGGTCTGTGAATATTCTTCTTTTTTATGATTGTAAATAATAATTTAAATTAACGATAAAGCCTTTTATTGACTTCATGGATTTAATTTATTGGGTCTCGTGGATTGACGTTTTGACGTGATATTTTAAATTTATTTTGAAAAAGAATTGATGAGTTAATATTTAAATGAATTGTAAAAATCTCGGGCTAAATGCAAAACACCTGAACTATTAACTCATTGCTAAAAATGTGACCTTTCTAACCACTAGGTTTTCTTTCAATACGAATTGCTACGCTTTAAATTTTATCATCCGAGCACCAAAAAAGATCTACTTACTTTCCTAAAACCTAGACAACCAAGGTTTTGTTAGTAATTAAAATGTTTGAATCATTAATGAATCAAGAATGACTAATAAATGATTAATTGCATTGATTATTGTGGTTATTAATAATTATACCCGGATGCAAAACGAACAAAGAAAAAAATATTATAGCTTCCGAAACAATGTAAAACATTACTTGAGCTTTATTCTTCAACAATAAATTTAAAAAAGTTTTTTATGACAATGATCCTTAAACTACGCAGCGGTAATGCATCAAAGTGATTTATCTCTAAACTTTCACTACACTGCGCTCCGTCCGCGCCGCGTTGCAAAAGACAGTCGTCCCGCGCGCGCTACGAACGTGCTACGCGCCGTAGTACTACGCGCTACGTACCGCTACGAAACAGTCTCTGTAATTACACTGGGATTTCTATGTGAGTGTGTTGTGGCTTATGGCATTACTGTGAGGAGATACGTCAAGGTAAGATGGGCTAAGTGTCTACAGTTTTCCGAAGAATTTAATGTCAAGGACGCAGTTTGGTTATCGATCATGAATGAAATATTGCTTTTTATTGTTTACTGACACAATAGTAGACCCTGAATCTTAAATATCTCCTACCAATTTCAAGTGTAATCCGTCATAAGGTAAACCTCTCAATACAACACGCTAAGCATTCCGTTAAATAAGTGTGTTTATTCATGTACCGAGAGGCGTTTAAGCATTTTTAATAAGAGTAGGGAAAAAGCGTACCTTTGAGGAAACTCCTGTGAAAATACAAAGGTTTGAAATACACCGCTGAAAGTAATACGCAACAAAGGGACGCCCCGAGTGGTTGCGAATAATTTATAAGGTACACGTTACCGACTCCCGGTGCTAATATTAAAGGTAATTGTGTAATTAGGGTAATTCCGATTTCCAATTCCGTTGAAGATAGAATGTTTGAGTTTCCTCGTGTAGATAGATGCTCTATTAGAGGGATTATACTCGGGAAGGCACTTTCAGGTGGGTAAGTCTATTTTTGGATCCGCATTTACTGAAGTGTACTGGGGGTTCATGTGGTTGAAAATGAAGTGTGGCTGTACTGGAATTTATCAGGACATTGGTGCCAGTACCAACTCATACGTATTATTATTTGTTTTTTAATTTGACTTCATGGGTCTTATTCTTTCAAATTCCGTTTAAGGCAGTGAGGTTAGTTAGTTTTATGCCGAATCATTTATGGCCAAATTGCTAATTTTAGAATTTCCTTATTTTACACATTCTACTACTAATACACATTCTACTTCTTTTTCATTTATAGATTTTACATAAATTAGACACATTTATTTTATTATTGTCTATTGAGTAATATTTTATTAAACCACCTAGTATCTAAAAAAAATGCTCATTTTAGCTTAAAGCTTCTGAAATGATTATTTTCGAACTTCAAAGTTTGTACAAAAATACTGTTCGTATGAATGCCAAGCAATAACAGTTTTGTTATTCAATGGTAGAGACAACTTTGGTAAACCCCTATTTATTTAGTAAAAATATTGTGAAACCCTCGTCTTCGTTTGACGGGAGCCTGCTATGTTTCCTGATACTTATGTCTTGAGAGATGACCCTTTTCATAAACGATGTTTCGGTATTTTTTATAAATACAGGTTTTATACTTTAGAAATCATACATACATACATCGTTTTTAATTATCAACTAGCATTTTTTCTGCGGCGAAAATAACCCATTGTATTAAACAATATATTTCATAAAATATATCTGAAATCCGATTTATAACTTTCCACTAAATATTAAGTTGATACAAAGGTAAACTAAAATGTTGGTTTGAATAATATCTGTATTGAAATTCCCACAATAGAAACCGAAGAAAATGCATACAATTTCATTGATTTTCCCCAACAATACCAGGGCACCATCGTCGTAAAGATTGAATTTGCGCGCGGCAACACTCGCGATGCAATAAGAATACGCCCCTTGTGGCAGTAATGCCCTGTCTTCCTCTTTGAATACAATTTCGAGCATAGACTAAAAATGTTGCCTCTATGGTTTCGAGTAAGCTTTTACGAAATTCAAAATTGGAACTGGCAGCCGACCGGCGTTGAGTGGTTCATGCTTTTCCACAGAATTTCGAGCATGTAGAAGGATGTTTGAAGTTCAATTTTTATTACTTTAAACGTTTATTTTTCATTATGCTCGTGTGGAAATTTAGAAGTTTCTGTTCTTAACTTAAGAAAGGGTATTTTTATACTTAAATAAGTATTTCCTCTTAAGGAGTTACAAATCAATTACAGTAATTCTTTTAGTTTGTTTTGTTTTGTAAGTTTACCTTGTAATATTTAAAAGTAAAAAAAAATTATTTAATTTTGGCAATCGCCATTACATTAAAGGGTAGAAAAACCATTTTCATCAACATAATAAACCGTTATTAATTTCCACAGGTGTATCATCATAACACCCCTTATACACGTTCCCTCTGCTAGGACACAGGACCTTCTCTCTTGGCGAGAGAGATTAGGCCTTAATTCACCACGTTGGCCAAGTGCGGGTTGGTAAATGACACATGTCCTTCAAACTTTACAAAGTTCTCAGAACATGCCGGTTTCCTCACGATGTTTGCCTTCACCGTTAGAGCACGGCATTTTAAAGCACACGGCGGGGTTTGAACCCACGACCTTCGGAATGAAAGTCGAGTGTGCTCCCACTTAGCCAACACGGCACAGGTGTATAGAACCCATTAAAAGAAAGCGTTGGTAAACGCTGAATATTGGAAAGGGAATCCTAATTAACATGGAAAAAAATATTTAGGTCACTACATTTTGAACGATTCTTTATCAAAATTATCAAAATGTAGCAGAAAATCCCGTAGAAATTGTCACATTTTTCGCCTCTATTAAACAGGCGGCACAAAATGAGGATTCCGGAAAACAATAGGCAACAATATCGATAACCATTAAATAAAAGCAGTACAATATTCGTAATGGAAATGTTCCGAAGTAAGTGTTTGGCGTTTAGGTTTAATGACTTTAAAGATTTATATCGGGCCTTCAATTGATTTTAAAGTAATTTTTGATGTAAGTATTCAATTAATTCCTTATTTCAGTGGCCCTTAGACAACCATAACAATTAGACAAAATTTTTAACTACAATAAGTATATTGAAGTATAATTGTAGTGTTGGACAGCATATTATTATTATTAACTCATTACTAAGCAGTCTCCATAGGCGAAATCGTGTAAGGTAACGTCATTATCAACATACTCGTATTAACAGAGAAATAACAAATATAGAAACAGCTATTCTGTTACTACTAGTTAAATAGTCACTCGACTTGCTACCAGTTGCTTATCATAATAACCCCTAATTATGTTCCCGTACTTGGACTCAGGGACTTACTCTAGACGAGAGAAATTAGGCCCTAATTCACCACACTGGCCAAGTGCGGGATGACACACATGTCCTACACCTACAACATTTTCAAAGTTCTCAGAATATGCCGCTTTCCTTACGATGTTTCCCTTCACCGTTGGAGGACTTATTTTTAAAGCACACATCATTTAAATAATAAACACTAAGAAAAATCTGTTCTAGGTTTGGTTTCATTGAACCCACGACCTTCCGAATAAAAGTCGAGTGTGCTCCCACTTTGCCAATACGGCTCTCTTGTTTTTTATAAGGACATAATAATAGTTGTTAATAAGGCCACATAATATTGTTTTGATAACATGGAAACATTATAATGAGTACTTCCAACTCAAATGGACATACCGTTTAAGCGGAAAATTCATATCCTTTTCCCCAGCAAAGAGAGAACTCTTTCAATGAATTGAAACCCGATTGAAATCCTCTTATCTCGCACAGAGATGTTTATCAGTGGCGTCTTCGTAACCAAATATATTTCGTGCGTGAAACTTACATCAATCTTGTATAAGATTTCATGATCAATCATACTGAAAAGATTTTTTTTACCGGTTTGTGGAAAGATAGTAGTAGTAATAGTTGAGCCCAACTTCTCTTGTCTATGATAATGGTGATAGGGCTAGACAAGGCAATATATTAATGAAGATACAACTTTTGCAAGACCGTGTTTCTGCCAATTAAAAAAAGTATCCTTCCAGGGAAGAGTCTCTCTGAGAAAACTACAAAACTCGAAGTCCTGTGCTGATTAACTGAAGTTCTGTAGAAAAAACAACACAGACAAGCTATTTTACATAGAGTTCGCAGTACCTTCAGCAATAGGCTGAATTTATTACTAGTGCTCGTGGGGCGCGGCGTCGGTCTGTCACGCGCGGTTGTGCAAATAAAGGGTGTGCACTGCTCCTCAGAGGGACATTTGATTCTTAGCGATGACGAACTTTAAGGTATGAACTTCGATTATTGATACATAGCTGAATATGATCAAGAGCGCTGTTCTTATTTTATAGAACCGAAAATTTGACTATTTTTTCCTTAACTTTTGCGGTAGATTCTGTATGAAAGTTTGGTTTATATTTCATACAAAAGTTACTAAATAAAACTTAGAAAAAATAGTTTTCATTAATGGGTAGTAGCCCATATTATAATAACAATTATAATGCGGGAACACAAGCGGTATTACGGATCATTTTTTTACAGACTGTGTGAACGTATGTTGTAGTTAGGGTAGTAAATGTTTACCTCGTCAAAATTTATACTCTGTGGCATGCACCCCGCCTATGCTAATATTATATCTGGCATTTGAGCGCCTGATTGTATTATTTTTCCAAACTCCACCGCACCGGATGAAATGCATTTCGGTTTTCACGCTGTCTATGCTTCGTGAGATTATACACGAAATACAATACTAACCGCAATTTTTCTTGCAAATAAAACTTATTATGATCCAAATAACAAAAGTACAAGTATTTACACTATTTACCTACATACATTATTATTATCATCTTACCAAATAAGAAGATCTCTTTGTGCTACGCGGTAAATTCTTGAATTTAAAAACACAAATTAAATGAATAAGACCTATCCCTATTCTTGTTTGAAATAACGAATTAATAATATATTGTTTAGAACACCATAATTGGAAAATAATCTTGTTTGTGTTCCGTTCTATAATATTTTTTATACGAACAATTTTTTACATGAATACTAAAAGCCATTTCCTCCTAACAAGTTTAAAATTCTTTCATTGAAATTTTTCAGTGAATAAATCATTATACTTAAGAAAAACAAAATGAGTTTAACATTCCTTGTAATGTAAAACCGATGTTGAAAATACCAACGGGATCCGACCCTTTTGTTACCCAACAGATGTTAGGCACAGACGGATTTTTCCAACGATCCCTTTCGAATTAGGTTTTTAAAAATTAATCGAATGTGTGTCCTTCGCCAAACGATCCCTCCGTTTAAGAGATTTTCACATTGGTTCCCCTCCCACTCTTTCATTCGTTTCTTATAGGACAAAGAGGGAGATAAATGGATTTTTACGAGCTCTGCAAATCGAGAGACACTTTGTTGCTCAGTGCACTTGAGGGCCATGATGCCCATTGGGAATTCCAAATGCTTCAGAGCTGGCGATCCGATATAAAAAATATATTTTCTTTTCATGGCTGCTCTTGCTTATGTAAAGGAGCTTTTATTTACCTTTAGCGAGAGTAAAACAAATTGTTTAAGTACATTAGTTTTCCAACAGTAAGTAGCCGTCACTCTGTGTGCAAAGCTTATTTGCCTTGTCTAGTTCAAATAGTGCTTTTTCCAGAACTCAGACACTTCCCGCTGCCAATCTGCTGAAAGTTTTGGTTGCGCGTCCGAAGTTTTAGGGCGTTTGCACATTAAACTGTAGGTAGTTAGAAAAATATGGAGGGATAAAGGTTAGTTACCAACATTATGGATGTTGGTAACTAACCTTTATCCAACCATATTTTTACGCCAACGCCAAGTTCTGAATTTGAAATGGAAATTGAAAAAGTTTTTGCCATTTCTAACCACCTTTAAAGGGTTTCAGACCCGTATTGTTGTTAGAAACTTATAAAAATATTAAATGGATGCTGAGGTTTATTACAAGAACGGGTAAAACTTTCGCAATGTGAATGTAAATTTGCTGACATGATATATTCATATAGATCAGATAAGTTAAATCATCATCGTAATTATTCAAGTAATTAAACATATCGACGGTGGAAAGGAAAAACCCTTGAAGCGACAATTTTCAAACTTTACAGGAGAGCCGATCAAAGTTTTTATTTTCCGAAAATAAATCATAAAAAATTTGAGTTTGAAGTTAGAGCGACAGGAAAAAAAATAGTTTCTTTATTTTTTATTTACTACCTTACTATTAAACTTCGAAAAATATACAACCATGATTAATTGATTTAGGCGTCGCTTAATTATTTAACGGTGAATACAGCGGACGGAAAAACGCATTAAATGCAACTTGAGTATTCTGACAAACGCAAGGAAAAACACATTAAGTGACAAGCTATGTATTATTTAACTAGGAGGTAAAATAACTGAAGCGTATCGAGCATAACATACAGGGTTCCGGAAAAACCAGTTAAGTAAGAAAATCATAGTATGCTAAGTACAAGAAAAACATGTTATGCGCTAGCTATGTAATAATTTAAAGCTATGTTTTTAACTGAAGTCCCTACTTTGTTTCCCAAAGATACCAAAAAAACAAGACTATTGAGATACAACAGTCTTTTATTTATTAAAAACTTCTGGTATTTTAACATTTTGCCTTTAAAAAACCATTTCAAGCGAAGCATAGATACCTAAATCACTATTTTGAGTGATCTGATCAAATCATACAAAAGCGTCATTAAGTCATAAGAATAGGAAACGATTCGTAATAATTGTGATACAGAATTTATAGTTCTTAAAGTCTTCATAAAATTTAATAGGTTTATAAGTTTAATGTACAAACGTACATTAAACTTATAAACATTGCAAACAGAATACAAAAGCGCTACGTTGTGTTGTAAACGACCAACTTTATCAACATTGTTAACAACATCACTATCTTTATGATTCATCATCATCATCATCATCTCAGCCATTGGACGTCCACTGCTGGACATAGACCTCCCTATATGACTTCCAGCTATTGCGGTCGCTCGCAGCCTGCATCCACCGCGAGCCGACCGCCTTCACCAAATCATCAGTCCACCTTGTTGGTGGACGCCCAACGTTGCGTTTACCGATTCGTGGTCTCCACTCGAGGACAGAGACATCTGTTCTCCTCGCTATATGGCCTGCCCATTGCCACTTCAAAGAGCTAATCCGTTGGGCTATGTCGGTGACCCGCGTTCTCCTACGGATCTCCTCATTTCTGATTCGATCTCGTAGGGAAACCTCGAGCATAGCCCTCTCCATAGCCCATTGAGCGACTCTGAGTCTGTTGATGAGGCCGATAGTGAAGCACGGACGTTTCGGATCCGTATGTCATCACTGGCAACACACAAAACCTTTATGAGTGATCTGATCAGATCATTTACAAAAGTGCTACATTGTGTTGGTAATTTATAACACAACATAGCTCTTTTGTATAGCAAACCTACATAAAACTTATAAACCTACTAACTTTTGCTAAGACTTTTCAAAAACTTTAAATTCTGTATTACACGTATTATTAGTATTCTGTATTGACGTGCCTCAACGGCGGTTCACCGATGACTGAAGCGCCACGTCACGTGCAATATCCTTATATAGGTGACGCCATTTACACAAAAGAGACCGAATTTCATTGCTTGTAGCGACAAGACTTGTTTTGAATGGTTAATTTAAATACACAGTATCGTAAATAATACTTACTTTAACCGACTATCGTCTTCATTTATGAAGTCAGCGTAATTAAATTAACCGACGATTCGGGAATAAAAGACGATGTCGGTTAATTTAAATATTTATGTGGTATTTTTGTCTATGTTTACTTTAACCGACACCACTGCTTTTTACAGCGATTGTCGAAATAACTGAAATCCATAATATTTTATAACAATCATGCAGGAAAAACGCATGAACTCCATGATACAGATATAAGGTAAGCAAGGAAAAACAAATGTAGCGACCGGGCACCAACGCAATAGGAGTAAGCAAAAACAACTTCAGTGTTTAAAATAGGATTTCGTATGGCGAAGAAAAACAAATTAAGTAACCTATAAGATTCGAAACAAAAAAGGAAAAATACATCAAATAACAATCTAACTATATGGTCGGTACTTCAAGTGGTAAATGAACCAAAATTGCTAAAATTCTTTGTCACTTCATTTAGCGTCTGAAAAAATTGAGCCTTAAAGTGCCATTACTTGAAGCGACACCAAAGTGGTCAGATCGCCACGAAACCAAGACCAATCGACGCAGAAAAATTCACTGATTTCAAATATGTAAAAAAGTCATTTTCGACCAAAGTGTCGCTTCAAGTGTTTTTCCTTTCCACCGTCGATATGCTAATAGATAGAACATAAACGTAACTACCATTTTCTTCTGAATATGCCATGACCCAAATTACATGCAGTAAATTACGAAACAGAATAAAAAATGTATTCCGCATAATTTATGTCATTCGTACCGCAACTGCGTCGCAAATAAAAGCCGGTCTGTGAGGTGCGGAACGCGACAAAATGTATTATGGGACCTTTTCCACGTCGATAAGTAAATGTTACCCTTGTCCTACGAGTTATGAACCTCCACTGGAGGGTACACAGGCGTATTTTTCCCTCAGAGCCTTCGCAATAGACCGGAAGACAGCGGCTATTTTAATGCTCGTGTTCTTGGTTTTATTGTAGAGTACATGCAACCCAGTATTATGGAGTTGCTGTTGTGTGCACCTTTTCTGCATTATAATTTTCCACCGTTTAAATCTGAAAAAGAGAAAGAAAAAGAAACGACAATATATACTATAATAAAGTTCCATTTTTAGAAATGAATGAACTACCAGTCTCTTTCTAGAACCAGTAGTTTTGAGTTTGCATCGTCTTTTGGTGATAACGGAACGAAGGCTGTTGTACATATAAATATAAGTATACTTACTACAAATCAACGCAAACAGTTATAAAGTTGCAATAAAGTAAGAAAAATAGCTCAGGCTTCCAATCCATCTCTGAAACCGCATAAAAGAGGACAGATTTAGAAACTTCAAGAGGCTATTAGCGTAATAGCAACGAATCACATTGTGTAGCTCACATTATTCGCTAAAAGAACATGTTTGTATCAGCTAAGGAACTTAACTTGTCGGAGTCTTTTGTGACTGACTGCGGAAAAGATTTTGCAAAATTAATTAACACTATCTGTGCTCATGAAACACTATCGTATCTACGGCACCGTGTGGCGTATTCGTTCCAATGTTTTATAAATCATTATTTTTGAACACATTGGTATTATACGCGGTGGGAGGTAAATATAAAAGATAGTTTGTAGATGTTTGTTAATACATAATAATTATATAAATTCTGTTTGGTAGCATTTTATTGTCCAAAATGTTTACTGTTTGTAGTAAGATTACATGAATAGGTTAAGGTTAAATAAGTACGTAATTGTTAATGGTATTACTAAAACTATTTATTGCAAAGTATAATAATAAGCAAGTATAATATCTTGTTATAATGTGGAGCTTATACTTGAATGCCAGTTCTAAAATTTCCTCATAACTCTACATCTCCCTCGGGAGCGTGGGTAGGCTGGAATATCGATTGTACCTGTTGTTCAGAACGACTCACCATCACTCAGAATATTCTACTTATTATTTAATTGAACTCCATTTGAGAGGTTGAATTTCAATTTCGGGGAAAGATTTCGTTCCCAATACGAGTATGGTAATTGAATAATTAGAACAAGACCCAATAGGGTTGCCTTGACTTTTGAATTGGATTTGTCTTAGTTTTATTCAGGTATAAATGCAAAAATAACTGAATAATATTGTATGGTTTCAATGGATTTTAATGACACTTTGGAATAATGTAGCTCATATCCAGCTTAGTTTACTGCGGGAAATTCCATTATAACACGGGTTATGCGGGTAAACGGTTAGAAACGTGTTTTTTTTTGCTGAAAATGACCGATCGTTAGTTGTTGATCGTTGGACTGTGGTCTGCGGAATAGGTCACTTAGGACTCAATTGAAGATTAAAATGCCCGCACGTCCGGACAAACACTCTTATTCTATCTATAAATCATTTGTAGTAAGAAGATTATGTACGTGTGGTTATATTTAAAATAATATAGCTCATTGGAATATTTTTCCCGCTTTTGTAACTTATGATAATAAACATAGAATTCAACAATAAAAATAAGCTTCATAAAATGCAGAATGTTAATTTCAATTTAAAAACTTTCATGAACGTTACATACAGAAAAAGATGAACAATTTGGGATGACAATCCTATTCACAAATGGCATTTGAAATTGCCCCAATGATGACGAAATTCCTGGAGTTTCACGCTGCGACGAACAACAAGCAATCATGACATCTAATAGGGCTGTCAAACGATGGAAGAATGCTTTGAAAATGTTAAAACAATACTGAGAACCGGCAACAGGAAATATCTTCGAAGATATCGTAAGATGTGCTAGATATCGTTTCTTTTTCATCTATCTCCTTGCGCTGCTGAAAACTTGGCCAGGAAATTGTTTTGGCTTAAACTTTCATAGGCATTGTTGGTTTAGATCTTTGAAATATAATCCTACAGATCATTATTTGGTTTTGAAGTTAGTGAGATAATTACGAGTAGGTATAACATCCAAGAAAAGTTGAATACAATTAAAATTAGTAATTTTGAAAGTAGACTATTAAGTTTTTTGTATAATCTGAGAGCCCTCTTTAAATGCCTTAAACCTTGTCATTATTCTTTTCAATAACAACACGGAATGTGATATTGGTAAAATAAATATTTTCACAAACAAACCGAGAAAATATTCTAAAACAATAGATCGGCAAGTAAACTATGCAAGTGTAACAAAAGGGTGTATTTCCGAGTGAATTGAACAGTGACGTATTGAGGAAATACTTTTGGGAGATAACAATTTATTAAAATATATATTATGTAGTATAGCTGTACAATATTTCAATCTATCAAGATTACACAGTGAGAAGTTAAGACGAGGTTTGTCACAAAATCTCTGGCGTAGCAATCTTCATGATGGCGTCAGGCAATCCCTTTCAGAGCTGTGGGCCAACAAAGTGTTTCCCACAGGGATTGAGTGCGTCATTTGCTTAGCAATAGGAAATTTAAGACTTAACAATATCTTTATCTTCCTTATACATAAAACGATGCAAGATTTACCGTGAATCTTGATTTTTAAATACGCTCTTAAATATATATAACTTAATCTAACACATAAATATGAATACATCAAAAACATTAACTTTCGGATAATAACATAAAACTAAACTTTGACACACAAAAAACAGTTTAAATATTGTTTTCATTTTATTTATATTTATATTATTACATCTAACTCTCTCCCAGTGAAAAAAACCCTTGTTCTTGGACTATATAATTTTAATATTGGTAAACCCTTACCCTTAGTCCGGCTCTGCAATCACCCTTAGCTACGTAGCTTGAGAGTAGTGCCGTTACGAAGAGGGGGCGCAATCGATACGCACCCTAATGCCCCACACCCCAGTGCATGTACCCAATTGCAATCCTGGGTCATTATTCAATACCATGTTGTTTTATCTTATTAAAATGTAGTTTTCTTTTACCTTTACTTGTGACTTAAGTGTGTATATACGTAAGTTGGCTTTGAAGGTATTTTATGAACACACAAAGGCGGGAATCGAACCCCCAAGCTCTTGCGTCGCAGGCGGACTATCGCCAGCTACATCACAGAGCAAAGTAAACGCATTTAAGCAACTAATTTTTCTGATGTTATAAAATATACGGACAACTGTAAACAAAATGCCACAAGAGCAATATAGACGTTATAAATTTTAAATGGATTCTTAAAAGCGTTTTCCGATGCTTTGAATGCAAAATAAGTCGCTTTTGCATTGGAGACGTCCCAGAGCGACCTGAAGTCCTTGACACGAGCCTTGAACTATTGAGTATTTGTTTTAAAATGTAAGAATTCATGTTCATATTTCACGAAATTTCGGGATAACTTATCTTGAATTATACTTTATGTAATACTTTTTCAGTAAACATGTGCACAATTTTTCTTTTTGATTCAATCTTAGGTTATCCATAAATTTAAATTTGGAACTCCTGTTTCTAGTGGATGTTATTTACAGTTTTTTTAACTACTGCGTGTATTATCGTTGCATGTTTATAAGTTCACCAAGTTGTTTATATCATTTTTTATTATTTAATAACATCTCTGGCACGACTCTTACCAACAGAACCCATTCTAGGTCTTAGGAGATTTGGTATAATCATCACGCTTACCAGACGGCTTAGCAAACGCGCGATCGCATAAGGTTGGTACTTGGTACAGAAAAAAAAAGAAAAAACCTATAAGTCAAAGTAGTTTGATGAGACCAAAGCGAAGAGAGGTTCCAATTCCTATTCATGGACCGGCATCCAATTTTGATGTTTGTGGATAAGCCTTGAGAACAGTGTGTATATATTAAATCCAGCAGGCACCAAAGCGCTTGTGTCATCTACGTTGTGATTAGTCAAATGTACCTATCTGAAGCAATATAACAGAGGTCTCGTGTAAATAACACCCTTCTAGCTATTGCAGTAAATGGAGCTATGATTTTAATGTCAGAGGTTAAGTAGGTACAAGAACAAAACAATTATTAGAAGATCTTTTGAAATTCCTCATAAAAAGGCAACAATTTCCGTTTGTTGCCAACTTTTCATTCTCATTAAACGATAACTTTTTTAGGAAGATAAACGGCTAACAGGCTTATTAAAGAATTCTCATTTTCTTTGAGGATTCTTCTTTCGAAATTTTTCAGTCGTCAGTCGGTATTTCATTTGCGTTTAACAATGCGTCCAGAAATTCTTTAACCTATTTGTGACCCTCCTTTGTGTTTATTTCAACAGTTTAAAATACCTGCGTTCACCACGTTATCTAGATGTTGCTGTATGAATTGTCATATCACACAGCAACAAAACCATATTTATTTATTTCGTATATTATCACACTGAAATAAACTCATTCCTATCATTTATCTTATTTTTTGAAGTGTAGAAAAGCATTAATTGCACACCAGAAGTCCATTAAGCATATATTTGTAAAAAAATCTTCAAAACCTCCATTGACAATCAGACTAAAATTTGAAGTTGGTTGCACAAAGGAATTTTGTTCTTTGTTGTGTTCTGATTGACTTCGCACTATTGGGTAAGGAATTGGGTCTTTGAGGCTGGCGATTTGAATCAAAACGATGAACCAAATGTTACAGGATTTTCATTACATATCTTTATTGGCATTTAAGGTAAAAGAGTAGTTTCAAGTTATATCTATACTACTGTACCTACGTTGACTGCACTTAATAATTAATTCCAATCTTATTCGAGTAAAATGATTTACGGCAGTTTGGTATTAGTCATCATAATCACCCTTATTTACGTTCCCACTGCTGGGACACAGGGATCTCTCTCTAGACGAGATAGATTAGTCCTTAATTCACCACGCTGGCCAATTGCCGGTTGGTGTCCCTTTATCTTTAAAGTTTTGTTTGCTTTCACCGTTAAAGCACGTGTCTACAATCAAAAATTAACAAAAATATATTTAAATTAAAATTACAGATACTTCATTTTTTTATACAAAACTCAATTTTATTTATGGCGAATAATAATTACATAATTATGTTTCCACAAGGCTTCCACACACAGTTTATTCCAAACAACATTGAAAATGCAATTTGTTTGAAACTGTTGAAACTTGCGCAGCGTGGGGCCCCATTAATCATCTCTCGATGGAACATTTTACGAGCCTGTCCTAAGTTGCTTCTGCTATAGTCACTCCGACATGCTCCAACTTAGTTCGGTGCTCCCCAATTTTATTAATATGGAATATGGTGAAATAGTTTTTACGTTTACCATCCTTAATGGTAGGTACTACGAGTATACCAACAGATGCAAACACGGGCAGCATCGTCGATCTGTGTACCATCTTACAGCGGATCGGTGTTCTATGTACCATTTTACTGAGTCACTTAACCGTGGTAAAATGGTACACAGAACGACGATATCTACCATTAAAGAATGGTAACCCGCTTAAAAAGCAAAAGTAATCTGGTAAATTACTAAATCAGAAGTTATATTGAGGAGTATAACAATGGAAATTCCCGAAATGACTATACTAAACGATATTAGGTACAACCGTTAAAAAAGCTATTTTCCTACACCATAAGAAAGCACGTGATCGTATAGTTACGAGATGAGAGAAGAGGTCATAACTTGTAAGCTGCAATAAAGTTTGATTCTCACGTGTTAGCACGTGTTCGCGAACTTACCATGAAGTTTAATATAAAGTTGTGATACTGTTACTATATTCTAGTTGTAAAAGGTTATGTACGAGAATTTTGTTCTCTCAGCTATATAACGTTTGCATGGATGAAATTATTTTATACTTATTTCATTTTGACCAAACAACACATCTATGCACGTTTATTTTCTAGTGATCGAAAGAGATTCTCGTGATAAATGCCAGTAAATATTTAAGGTTAACATTTTTAATTAAAAAAGTTTATAATATATATGTAGGATGTTCAATTGAAGATTCTAGGGAATTTCTTTTTGCTGCGAGTGTAGAATCAAATAAACGTCAAAATGTAACGAGCCGTCAAAACAGCGCGCTCAAAAATGATTTCCGGATGTCTAGACAGTTTCCCTTCTCTTCCAATCAGGTTGGGAAACCCCTGCACGGTTGGTCTAGCTTTTGAGTGTTTTTACGAATATAATTCAATTGGACATTGATAATATTTTGTGTATCTACCCGCTCCAAATCATATATTTTTTGTTGTATTTTGTTTTAAGTAAAAGTTTGTTCCGACACCAGTTGAAGAGTTCAATGTTCAAGCGTATTTCTGAAACATTAATAATACGCTTTATTTTATGATTTTCTTCCCTGCATTTTTATTAGTAAATTGTCAGAATTATTTATCAGAGCGACACTCTAAGGGGACGCGACCCTCCATTTAAAAAACACAACCTTTGAGACACTTGACTGGCACTGCTCAATAACTAAATTTGTTGATACCCGTTAGACAATTTATAAAACCTTGTATATGCGAGAAAATCAATATCACCTGTCTGTGAAACGACCAATGAACCAAGCACAAAGTAATTCCATGGCATGCCATTAATATATAATTCAACTGGCCGAAGGCTAGCGACGCGGCAGTGACCGAAAAACAAATAGTTGAATCGTTGTTTACGAGTGTGTTATATACACGGCTCACTCCGATTGCAACATGTAGATAAGTTGCGATGTGTTATTTGTATTCAGCGTATATTTGTTTTCAGAGTTGTTCCTAAATTATTATATCTGGTGCAGATTTAAATGATGCATCAATTAATTTTTATTTTAAGCATTGATTATAATTAATATATACTCGGCTTGATAAAAACTCATATTAGTTTATTAGTGTGAGTATTCAACTTTAAAACCTCAATCTAGCTGAGGAAATAAGATAGTTATAACTGTCGGAGACAAGGAGCCTCCCCCCGCGCGCCCCCGCACCGCAGCCGCCGGGCCCCCGCACCGCAGCCGCCGCGCCGCCTGCCCCGCCGCCGCCGCCGTCAAGCATATATAAGACGGACACGCGCCCCGCGCCGCTCTTTTTCACCTATTACAATTTGCTCTGTATACTCCTATGAAACACGTCGCGAAGCCATTGTACTACTTTGTCAGCACGAATACAGCACCTTACAAGTCCAACGTCTTTCAATTATAATACAGTCCACTACCTATCGAAGATTCACTTCACATATGGTCCTTCAACCTCAAGAAAAGGACGAAGACGTATAATGGCCTAATGGCGTCGCAATATTTGACGCAGTGACCGGACGAGGTCAAGTGAAGGACGGACCACGTCACCTGAACCTGTGGTTTAAAGGATCGGCAATCTTGTGAGTCCATTCCAATTTATTCCTTCCCCCCGTCTCTTGAGACAGTCAAATATTTATTTCATTTTTTCCCCCTATTTTTTCTAGCTACAACTTGAAAGAAAGAAAGAAAGAAAGAAAGAAAGAAAATACTTTTATTTGGGATACAAAACAATAAAATAAAACATACAAAATAACTTAAAATAAAAATCACGAGTAATTGTATTGTATCTCAAAAAGGTTCCCTACTCAGCATGTGTTGTCTTGCGTTAAGCAAAACAACGCTGATCTTCCGTAGGAAACCTTCCGAGCCACAGATAACAAAGAATACAAAATACAAACTAAATATATAAACAAACACAAAGTAAGAACTAGCTTAAGAAAATAATAATAATAAATAACTATACAGCAGGAAAGAAAATATATAAGTAGGTCTTGAGGTTTTGAGTCTTAATTGTATGCTTAAATCTTTCTAAAATCATTCCATCATTATAAATCGTTATCAGTTCCAAAGAGCCTATTGTATATATTATAATAAAATTATAACGCTATTAGTCATACGCATCTACGCAGTTAGCTAGGCATCCATATTGCCACGCTTGCGCTGCACTGCGCTTACGCAATTACTTTCTTATCTTTTTCTTTATGCTATTTTATTTGCTTTTGCATTTTAGTGAATAGATTTAATTACAACATTTTTATTTTTTTCGTTTATTAATACTACGCAGTTACGAAAAAATGTCAGAACTTAGAACATTAATTAAAAAACGTTCTGCCATTAAATGCAAGCTTACAATCTTTAATAATTATTTAAAAAATCTAGGTTCTAAGCCTTTAGCAGCAATTCAAGTTACTGACTTGGAATACCGCTTACAAAAATTTGAGCCCTTATACGATGAATTTGATACTTTGCAGATCGACATTGAAATTCTTTCCGACGAGTCACAAACCGATGAAACGACAATTTCCGCGGAACGACAGCAGTTCGAGAATGACTTCTTTTCAATGGTGTCTACAGCCAAGAGTCTACTTGCTGAGCAGGCGATAAATACTGTCCGTGAGGGATCTGTGGCGAGTTTCAGTGACAGCAAATCTAATAGGCAAGTAAGAAATTTAGTCCGGTTACCTAAAATTGACCTTCCTCATTTCAGCGGTGGCTATCAAAACTGGCTAGAATTTAAAGATACTTTCTTGTCCCTTATTCATAACAGTGATGACATTGATGATATAAATAAATTTCACTACTTGCGAGCTTCACTCCAAGGAAGTGCAGCACAGATTATAAAAAACATCGATTTTAATGGTATTAATTATTCACTTGCTTGGAATTTATTGTGTGATAGGTACGATAATAGTCGTTTATTAGTTAATAACCACCTACAGGCATTATTTAGCGTGGATCCTATTCGCACGGAATCATGTAAGTCAATTCGCTTTATTATTGATGCAACAAACAAAAACTTACGCGCTCTTAAGTCTTTGAATGAACCTACCGAGCACTGGGACACAATTATAATTTATTTCATGTCCTCAAAGTTAGACAGTGTTACGGGTCGTCAGTGGGAGGAACATAGGAATAATTTTGAATCCTCACCAACCCTTAAACAATTTTTAACATTTTTGAACAATCGAGCTGACTTACTAGAAACAATTGAAGAACAAAAACTCAAAAATAACAAATATAAACATGAGTTTAAAGACAATGCAAAGAGTTTAATTTTAAATAAAGGTTCTGATAACAATTTTGATTCAAAATCAAGGCACAGGTCGTGCCCTTTGTGTAACAATGAGTCACACTATCTATTTCAATGTGAATCATTTAGAAGCTTACCTACTGAGTCTCGTATGGCCAAGGTAAAGGAATTAAAGGTATGCGAAAACTGTTTACGTCTAGGTCATTCTGCAAATAAGTGTTTTCTTTCTCACTGCAAATATTGCACTAAAAAACACAACACTCTTCTACACTGTGAAAAACCTTCGACAACGGAAGGCATTGTTCTAAAAACTGATAGCATACAGCATACTACTCCGTCGCGTGTTCTCTTATCCACAGCGCTGGTGACAGTAACTGACTGCCGCGGCCGGCGGCATACTGCGCGGGCGGTATTGGATAATGGGAGCGGCATTAACATCGTGTCGGACAACTTCTGTAGTAAGCTGGGTTTGCCGAGGAGGAACGTCAGCTCCACAGTGGCAGGTTTCAATAATCACTTTTCCAATAGTACACAATCTTGCACACTACAAATTCAATCGCTTAATAGTAATTATAGTTCGAGTTTAGATTGTCACATATTTCAAAATGTAACTACAGCCGTTCCAATAACATTCATAAATACAAAACACATACACATTCCACAAGGCTTGAGCTTATCTGACCCATCTTACAACATGCCATCTAAAGTGGATCTACTTATTGGGGCAGATACCTTCTGGGACATTTTAGGTAATCAAAAAATCAGTCTAGGCAAAAATCTTCCAGAATTACGTAATTCCGAGTTAGGCTGGATAGTAACCGGTCGCGTACTCAACCCTAAAGACAAGTTAGGTCAATGTTTTCACACACAAAATAACATTGACCAAGGCCTTACGCGATTTCGGTAACTAGATACAATTTCATCTAAGCACTCACTTTCAAAGCGTCGTTTCTTATCGCTTGAGCGCAAATTTGAACGTGAGTCAGCATTTAGAGAAAAATATTTAGCATTCATGAAGGAATACGAACAGTTAGGTCACATGACACAAAATCAAACTCTTTTTTCTTACAGTGATAGTGTAAGCTATTTTCTGCCACACCATGGTGTACTTCGGGAGTCCAGTACAACTACCAAGTTGCGTACAGTCTTCGACGCTTCAGCCGTCACCTCTACAGGAATTTCCTTCAATGAAATTCAAAGGGTCGGCCCTATAGTCCAAGATGATATCTTATCGATCCTCCTCAGATTCCGCCAGCATAGGTATGTGGTTACAGCAGATATCGAAAAAATGTATAGATCCGTAGAAATCGTTCCTTCACAACGGTCTTTGCAGCAAATTGTATTTAGGTACGATCCTTCAGAGCGCCTAAATACCTACACACTTAACACGGTTTGTCAAGGTACAGCTTCGGCTCCCTACCTAGCAACTAAATGTCTTGTTAGTTTAGCGTCTTCAGTTAATGCAGATATCTTGAGAAATACCTTAAGCGAAGTCAGTGAATCTACACTGCACGCTATACGGTATAGTATCTCGCATGATTTTTATTGTGATGACTTACTTAGTGGGTCGTCATCAGAAAGCGATGCGATTAACCTTTGTAAAGGTGTCGCACACGTCTTGAGCACAGCAAAATTTCATTTACGAAAATGGAAATCGAATAGCACTCATATTTTGAACGAATTGTTCTCAGGTGTCAATATCGAAACTAACACAAAATTAGATTTATCAGATAATACTAACTCGTCATCAAAAACACTAGGATTGCATTGGATATGTAATTCGGACACGTTATCCTATTCTATCGACATCGAACTTCATAAAAAGGTAACAAAGCGACACATACTTTCTGTTATCAGTCAGATCTTCGACCCTCTAGGGCTAGTAGGTCCATGCGTCGTCGAAGCTAAAATAATTATGCAGAAGTTGTGGGTGAATAGATGTTCTTGGGATGAAGAGGTGACGTCAGAAATTCAGCAAGCTTGGTCTTCATTTGCAAACACTTTACACTACCTAAATGAATTACAGATACCTCGTTGGATTCTAAGTGACCTTTGCGATAGGGTCGAAATTCACACATTTTCAGATGCATCAGAACGCGCGTACGGCGCGTGTGTTTACATCCGTTCTATAAGTCACTCAGGTATTGTTTGCGTTAGACTCTTAATTTCTAAAAACAAAGTCGCTCCAATCAAATCTTGTACTATACCACGTTTAGAACTATCAGCTAGCTTACTAGGTGCAAGATTATGTACTAAGGTACAAAACTCAATAACACACAAAATAGATTCATGTTATTTTTGGTGCGATTCAACTATCGTACTATGGTGGTATGGGTGGTTGTCCACCCCGTCTAATCAACTCAAACAGTTTGTACGTAATCGTGTCAATGAGATCCAGGAAAGTACCGCCGGTCACATGTGGAGCTACGTACCGTCTAAGGAGAACCCGGCAGATCTTGTTTCCCGCGGGGTGAAGGCTGATTCCATCAGCGGGGCCTCTTTATGGTGGTGCGGGCCGCCCTTCTTACGTGACTCAGTAGAACACTGGCCTAAAATGCCTAACGATACGCAGAAACACGACCTACCGGATCTCAATTCATGTTTACTTATAAATGATGATGACTCGCGTAATAAAGATGACAATCTATTTACAAACATTTTATCTAAATATTCGAAATTTACACATTTACAAAGAATAATAGCGTACATACACAGATTCATTAATAATTGTAAAAATAAATCAAATAAATTTACTGGTCATCTTTCTTACGATGAGTTAAATAAATCGTATAATTTTACTATTCATTCTGCTCAATTAGAAATGTTTCCAAATGAATATCATATTTTAAAGTCAGGAAACTCTTTGTCTAAGAAAAATAGATTAATATCATTGACCCCATTTCTAGATAACAATGATATCTTGAGAGTAGGTGGCAGGCTGGATAACTCAGCATATAGCTACGATATAAAACATCCTATCTTACTTTGTAGCAAACATCACATTACAAAAATCATATTTCACATGTTTCACTTCAAACTTTTACATGCAGGACCGCAGTTATTGCTGTCCAATATTCGTCAAACTTATTGGCCTTTAGGAGGTAGGAATTTAGCTAAGTCTACTGTTAAAGGTTGCATAAAATGTTTCAGGTTCAAAGCCAGTAACATACAGCCCATTATGGGTCAATTAATAGAATCACGAACCAATCTAGAATTCCCCTTTTTACATTGTTGTGTAGACTATTCAGGCAGTATTTTGATAGCCAACCGCAAAGGTCGAGGTTGCCAGCTAATTAAATCTTACTTGTGTATTTTTGTCTGCTTGTCTATAAAAGCTGTACACTTAGAACTCGTTACAGATCTCACCACGGATGGTTTTATGGCTGCCTTAAACCGGTTTGTTGCTCGTCGCGGTAAGCCCCAAAGTATCACTTCAGATAACGGCACAAATTTTGTAGGCGCTTGCAACGAGCTGCATCACTTTTTGCAATCATCACATGATCAAATCAGTTCTGAAGCTGCTCAACAGGGAATCAAATTTAAATTTGTTCCTAGCTATACCACACTTCAACGGTATGGCTGAAGCAGCTGTCCGTTCCACTAAATTTCATCTTCATAGGCTCCTACAACTTACTCACTTCACATATGAAGAACTTCATACATGCTTGACTCAAGTTGAAGCCGTACTCAACTCCCGTCCTATCACTGCCTTAAATTCTGACCCTTTAGATTTCACACCCCTCACGCCCGCACATTTCCTCATAGGACGACCTCTTTTGTCCGTTCCGCAACCGCAGGTGTCAGAGTCGAAAATCACTTCATTAGAAAGATACAAGAGAATAGAATACATCAAACAACATTACTGGGTCCGATTCTCCACAGAGTATATATCCACTTTACAACAAAAAACGAAATGGCAATTTTCCACTAGTGAGCTCAAATTGGGTTCTCTAGTACTAATCAAAGACAAAGCATCACCACCACTTCGCTGGTTAATGGGACGCGTGGAAAAGGTTTACCCAGGACACAAGGACCAGGTCGCCAGGGTCGCCGACCTACGAATAAAGGGAGGCGCCATCATTCGAAGGGCATATAACAACATTTGTCCCCTTCCAGAACTCAATTGAACCTGCAGAACCTGCTTCAACCCGGGGAGTATGTCGGAGACAAGGAGCCTCCCCCCGCGCGCCCCCGCACCGCAGCCGCCGGGCCCCCGCACCGCAGCCGCCGCGCCGCCTGCCCCGCCGCCGCCGCCGTCAAGCATATATAAGACGGACACGCGCCCCGCGCCGCTCTTTTTCACCTATTACAATTTGCTCTGTATACTCCTATGAAACACGTCGCGAAGCCATTGTACTACTTTGTCAGCACGAATACAGCACCTTACAAGTCCAACGTCTTTCAATTATAATACAGTCCACTACCTATCGAAGATTACACGAACAATAACAAAGGACGTGTCCACTGACAATAATGTTTTGTGGCTAGAAGCGCAGAATCAGGACAGAGCTTTTTCAAAAATCAAAGCTCGGTCAAATACAATGCATCTCTACATTGGTATAGTAAAACCATTCTAAAAATGAACTCCCCTCCATAAAACCGTGATGATTTCAACGTGTGAGAGGAAATACAGAAAAACAGAATACACAGAAAAAAAAATACAGAATTCGGTGGAGGGGCGTTCATTTTAGAAATGGTTTTACTATACCTATATTCGAATACATACGAAATAGCTTTCAGTAAAAAAAATGCTTTGACACTTATAAATCATCTACACGATGAAAAGGCCAAGGGTCAAATAAGTTTGGGTTCGGCCAATTTCAACATCGTATTTATTTAGCGCCACCCTTGACGTTTGGCGAATAGAATGAATTATTTATGCTGAAAGCTGAAATACATCAAACTATCCATGTACTGCGTGGGTTTTACTCTACCAAACCATTACGGAGCCGTATATTTCGCACTTCGAAACTTTATATAGCTCAACTTCGATTGAATTTCAGGCTTTCAGCTATATGTAGTTATTTATAGAACTTATTATTTACGTACCTACTTCACAACGTGTGAATCAACACTATGTCATAAGAATATTTTGTAGATCCCAATAATGGTGACGGATAAATGTCTTTGGGAAAATGGTATAACCATAGCTTCACCATATAACTATGACTTGATGATCGCAGTGAGTTGATACCAACTCTGAAACACGTCACACCACACCTCTACTCGACCCTTTGCATAAAACTTCTACGGTCTAAATTCAGAGCTGGAACAAAATCGATTATTTAGACGTTCCGTTCTCATGCTAATTTTAGTGCACGTTGGTTTTACAGCTTCAATTGTGGGTCCAATCTGAGCTCGTTTAGAATGATCGTTGAATAGCCCGCTGACCCGTCCGGCATAACAATAGCGGCAATGCGGCTGCAAGACCTGCTATAGTTTGTACGGAAACGGTACTGTCGTGAAGAATGCGTGGTCAAAAAATGAATTACAGATGTCACACAATATTATAAATAAAGGTTTCAGTAGATTTGCATTATTTTAAGAATTTTCTGGTTTCAATTTTTTATCAAGAAATCTTATGTTCTATAATTTATTTAGGAATATTTTAATATAATTTTATATCATAGCTTGACTAAATATGGGTTCATTCAAGGAGTCGTCATTTACGATATTACCTAAATTATTGGCTGGTTAAACTGACACCTGGTTAAAATGAGGAACAAGTAAAACACGGTCCTAAATATCATTTTCTTTCCCCCAGTACCACACTCGCAGGACAGCTATTGAGTGACATAACAATAGGCATTGTGCTAAGGACTGGTTTATCGTACGTCTATCGCGCTGTTCCCGCCTCTGTACTGTTCCGTGCTGATAACGTCAGTACTTGTATGTAGGTTGCATTGCAGGGTGTATGAAGTCTTCATTCACTCAGGCATTTCTAGATGTGTTACTCTATGGTATTGTCGTTGATTCTGGCTTTATTGAATGCTTTTTCAAAGGATATTCTCTGTTATGGTACAGTTAAAAATGTATGTATGTTCTCGGCGACATAACAAAATTTGCACTTTTACCAACAATTAAAACAGATGGTATTATTAGCAAGGTTACAGTTGGTATATTATGTCATTACTTTTTTTTTTTTTTTTTTTTTTTTTATACCACTGAGATGGCAGACAAGCATGCGGCCCACCTGATGTTAAGTGGCTTCCGCAGCCTATGGACGCCTGTAACATCAGAGCTGTTACCTGCGCGCTGCCCTACTTGATACCTACTTGATTTTTTAGCACTCTTGCTAAAATTATATTTCAAATAATAATTGATTTCCAGAATTTCACCATAATTTAGTTTGAAATTTGCCTTATTCTCGTTTATTTACAATTTGTAAAATTAACGTCATAACGAATATTTTTCCTTCCATAAGGAAAAATAAAATGCGTTAGCACATATTCTACTCGCTGCCTCTATTTATTTATTTAAAAACTTCTAAACTTTCCTTTTGAGTAGGGTCGTTGAAAGTTAGCGTGTTTTATTGCTTTTGGGACAAAGGCCGTAACATCTGATTCTATTGAGTAGGTATACGAAGCGAAAAATCTGGAAAACTTACTTTCTGAACATATTGTTTTTGATACGGGGTTTTCACGTCTTATCTTCGTTGCTCTGCTGATAAGTAATTTAGATTTCTTGAGATACTTGTAGTAGGTGGTTCCCAAGATAATGAATATTTAGTGATTTACTTCTATAATATTTTTAGATGTCGTTGTGTAAATTGTCCAGCAATATTTATTATTATTTTTAGATAACACAAGCCCAACATTGGAAGACACTTGTCCTATTATTGGAACGTAAAATGGGTTGTTATGATGATTATAAAGACTATCATGACTAACTGAATAAAGCTAGCGCATACAAATCTATTATAATAAGGGGCTATTATCTATTATATCAGTACAGACTCAGAGTCGCTCAAAGGGCTATGGGAACGAATCAGAAATGAGGAGATCCGTAGGAGAACGCGGGTCACCGACATAGCCCAACGGATTAGCTCTTTGAAGTGGCAATGGGCAGGCCATATAGCGAGGAGAACAGATGGCCGATGGGGCCGAAAAGTCCTCGAGTGGAGACCACGGATCGGGAAACGCAGCGTTGGGCGTCCACCAACAAGGTGGACTGATGATTTGGTTATGACGGTCGGCTCGCGGTGGATGCAGGCTGCGAGCGACCGTAATGACTGGAAGTCATATAGGGAGGCCTATGTCCAGCAGTGGACGTCCAATGGCTGATATGATGATGATGATGATGATGATCTATTATAATAACTGCGAGCCGAAACCAATTTTGTTATAAAATTATATCCTGGAACTTTAATGATATTTGTGTGATTCTGATTTCACCAAGGGCTCCATTACGTTCTACTTTAAAAGAGCAACTTGTTAACCCATTTCTACAGAATTACGGCTGCTTAATGAGATACGAGAAAATATATTACTGGACGTAGCAAAATGTACGGGAATGTAATTTAAGTGTGGTCTGATAAAATGCTGCTCTAACCGAAGGCTAACCGCGTCGGAAAGTCGCTGGTTGCTAAGCTACATTTTATCTAGACTTGAATTATTTCATTAATTTAAAAGAGGTTTAACCATACCATGCATTTTAACTCTTTGGCGCTGCTTTCTTCCTGTGAGAAAAATCATCAATATTTATTTATTAAATCGTCAAGTACACAGAAAAGTTTACGATACGACAAAGGCTGTTGAATGCCTTATTTTGTTTATGTAAATACAAAATGGAGGTAGGTGACACTAAAACACAGCATGCAGGGAATTAAATATCGAGTTTTACAAGCATGGTTTGCAAAACGCTCTACCAAACGTTTCAACTTGAGTAAAAACATCGTCATGCTTTCATTGTGGTGTTGTCGAGGCGTTTTAATGAAAAATATGGTTTTCCATGAAACGGTCGTCGCGACGAACGAATTAATTCCTCGTAGCTGCTTTTAATTGTCTGTAACAAAGCTTTTTCTTTGAATCTCGGAAAGGATGAACATATTTGTTGGACTGCTAATAATGGCTAAGAGCGGCACACTCATTTTACAGTTTCTTCTTTGTTTCAATTTCAATTTATTAATGGAAATATAATCAGGTCTTTATGTTTATTTATGATGGACGAAAATGGCTTTTAATGAAACTTAACAATAATTATGTTATTTAAGTTTTATATAAATTTTACATAACTTTATTCGCTTTGTGGAACCCTAAAGCGAATGAAGCTGACAAACTCAAAATAAATGAATACGTGGAAATCGTGAAACATTTTGAACTAATATTAAACAAACCCGGGGCTTTTAGTTTCAAAACTAGATTTTGTTTTGTAATAGACAGTGCTTAGTAGAATTCGAAATTAATTTGGAACTTGCAATACCAACCGTATTGCAGTTTATTAGCATAACTAGCTTTCCGCCCCGCGGCTTCGCCCGCGTTGTAATATTTTCCCGCTGTAAAAGTATCCTGTCTCTCTCTTGCTAATCTATCTCATATCTTGCAGCCCATCGATTCGACCGTTCTTGAGTTATAAATGGTGTAACTAACATGAATTTCATAAATAATAATATATGCGTCAGCAAATCGTTTGAGCTAAAGCTTATCTTCGCTTTGATACGTCAGTTATTTGAATCCCATACGATACATAATACATCGCACCCAAATTAAGATCCCGTCAGGCTGTAGCAATCAAACTAGATTACACGAACAGTGTTTCATTAGCAAAACCCATTGATTGGGTTTGCGGTTGGGTTATATCCGTTATTTATGTAGATGTACATAATACAAGTGAAACTTAAATTACAGAAGGAATAAATGACATAAATTTTGGTCAACGAATTAGCAATTAGCAACATTGAACGTGGCAATGCCGCTAGCATTCTGGGCACATTACTGTGCACATTATCTGGTGAACGTTAGAATTTTAAGATTTTATAAATATAATATAAATACTTTCTGTAAAATTAAATACTTACTTAATTAATAGCAAAACTTTTGAATAGATGTAATCCTTAGTAGGTATTCCCAAATTTTCAAGGAATCCTTTGATTCCACGAAAGCGCAAGTCTCCAGAAGTACAAAAGTTTCCGCCACCACGACAGACAAATAGCGTAATTCACAATCGCCGGAGACTAATCGTCCGTCACACCGTCTGTCGCCTCGCGCCAATTGACCCGCGAAATGAAAATCCACCGCCTAATCCTTCCCGGCCTTTCCTTACAAGGCGTTAGGCTGTTTAATTTCGACAACTACGGTACAGTGGGGAAAATATTGGCTATATCATTCAAGTTAGGCTGTGAGGTGCTGGCCTAAGAACGTTACTAAGTCTAAGAGCCACATGTAAGAGAGTGCATGAGAAGATAAGCAGCGTCGTTCTGTGAACTTTGCACCAAACCTGGAAAGCGTGGTGATTTTAATCATAGGTTCAAATTTCCCCATGACCTTTAGATTCTATAAGGTCGTTACCAGTGGTGGGATAAAGGTTCATAACGAAGGTGATGATTACTCAACTACAGCCTTATAATAAAGTTTTTGCGTAGGCTAAGCGATGCTATCGCGCAACGTCTACGGTCGCCGTAAACAGTGGTAATTCATATTATTAACACATTCAATGCCTACGCTAGGCACCTACTTGTATATACGTGAGTTATGGGCACTGAAAGTTTTAACTGTTTCAAAATTCCAAATCAATACAGATTTTACAAAAGTTTTTTCTTTTTATAATGATCTGGATATTTAAAGACCACTGTGCTCCAATTCTCACTTCAGCCTCAACCAAATTCATTCTGGATTAATTCAGGGGCTTTAAACATGGCGTATCTCTGGCTTATTAACATAATTAAGGTCACATACAAGTTCAAGGCACGCGCTGGAACGAGCTGTGAATACAGCGCGGTTATTGTTTGAATTCAAGTGAGGTTAATCTAGTTTGCGTTTAGCTTGTTCAGATGGAATGTTTACTTAAACAACATTGAAAATCATGGAATATTCTTGACAAATGGTTTTAGAAAAGTGTGCTTAGGACTAGCCTTAACTATTTGTATGATCGAGTTGTAAACATTTTACGATTTGAAAGGTGCACTTAAAAGTACATTAGATATGCTTCCAGTAATTTGAAAACTTTATATCTAAAATTGAAAACGGATGGTTTCAAATGTGTGAAATTAAGTAAGTAAAGTTAGTAAAAAGTAGTTATAGTTATAATATAAAACTTTGGTCCTATTAGGTCCAATGGATTATTTAATCATTAGCTAATTAATCATCAATCCTTTTTTATTTAATTTTGCCCAAAACACTACATAACAGTTGTTGATTAAATATAGAGTAAGCCATTAAAAATAGACGCGTGATAAGTGATAAAAACTTTTTGAGTACCTACATAATCCATTATGAATCATCTAGCCTTGCTTATCGCAACTGATGCGATTTTAATCAAACCTTATGCGGCAAGAGAAGAGCCATCATAAATAGGGTTGATTATTATATTATGTCAACATTCCATTTAAAAATTTAAACTTTATTGTTTGTTCCAATACATTCCACTTAAATATAGAAATAGGTGTTAAGTGTATAAAGTAGTAAAATACTGTTTATGAACACATGCACGGGCTAAGTGGTCTACGCCTAAGTGACGCCATGCTCGAGTTAATCCTTTCAGAGATAGAACAAAGGGTAGGTGTAAACACGGCGCAACCCGCTCTCACCCGTGAAACCCGTTATTGCGTAAATGTTAATTTCCCCCTAAATTGTTTTCTTTGCACCCGAAAATTTTAATTATGCAGTCCCTCGGGGACTTCGTAAAATAAATTGCATTCTGTGCTGAAAAATTGAGTGTTTTTTTACGCGGCTGAGCAAAAAGCTTGAAAGCGGACTACAAATAACGCTAGTTTGCATACAAAAGTTATGATAAAAATGTTTGCGAAAACATGTAGGTACGTTACCTGTTTATGTAAATATGTTTTAATTAAAGTGAGCATTATGCAAGTTTTGTGCCATATGGTGCTGGCCTAAAACATTTCCATCCCACCATTAATCCGTTGTTATCGTCTTCTGTACTATGAAATTTATATATCAAAAGTCATGTAGTTTGTGATTGATTCATAAGTATTAATAACTAGCTAACCGGCCCTTGGTTCTGCACATCTAAAAGTAGGTAATTTCATCTTTTAAACCTTTCCAAATTATCTAACTTTGTCCAAGCGATCTCGAGTTTTAGCGAGACTAACGAACAGCAATTATTATTCATTTAGATTAAAGGAATGCTATAAGTACAAAAAAAGTTATCATAACATGGTGGAGATATTCGACTCTATTATAGCTTTAATTCGTCGTAGTCCTGTTTCAGCCGCCTTTCCTCAAAAGCCTAGCTTTCTGAACGTTGAAATCTCTGGACGGTGTCGGGGCTAAATCTAATTTTCCTTTGCTAATGTCTGACCTCACTCAAGGTTTAGTGAATGAGAAAATTGAAACCGGAATTTAAAGAAAAATTGCAAAAATGACTCTGATATTTTGACTTTTGAACTTAATATGAGTATATTACATTACATTTTCGAAGTCAAGAATTTTTAAAGACGAAGGTTTGTAAATGTAAGAAGGCACCCGCCCTTGCTTATACCATGCCACCCGGCTAGCAGAATATAAAGATGTACATTACATAATAGTATTTACAACATTTTACCAGGATATTTAAGAAAAGCCTTATAAATGTAGAGTCCCGGAAATCTTATAACACCGTATCAAGAGGAGATTAGTTATTAATAAAAAGTCGAGACTCTCAGTTAAGCCAAGACAGGTTACCTCTTTAATGTATAAATTACGTCTACAACGGCAGTGAGAAGAATAAAAAAAAAAATGTTGATAGCATCAGAAAATACAAAGCCTCGTTTTACTGCAGTCGTTAAAATTATATTTTCACTTCAGTTGGCGTTTTCAGAATAAAAGAGCGGTTTATATATTTTATGCAAACATTTAATTTCTCCGCATAACATAAAGAATTCGTTTCAGTTTTTTTAAATCAAAGAATAAAGCGACGAAGCCGCGGGCGGTTAAATGTTATTATAGCCTTTCAAAATAATTTATTGATATTTTTTTACTCGGATCAGCGCAGTTCTTGAAATTAGAGCGTTCAATCTAACTCTTCAGTTTGTAACAATAGTATTTATTACCTTATGTGGGTAATTGATTCAATTAGTATCAGTAAATTTTATTAATGAACCAAAAATGACGCACCCGAGTTATCCACATTAGGGATAATCGCAGAGGTCAACCCAACCGCAGTGCAATGGAAGGGCCTCGCTCTGGGGGAACCGCCTTTGTGATCACGGTGTCCCCTGTGCCAGGTAAGTATGATTCTACAGCGTTCGTAGGGTGTACTCATCCGAACCCGCGCGTTTTCGTCAGCGCGATCTAGAGCTCGCACGTTTTTAGTCGCGACATCTAGTTAAGAACAGAGCAAACTAAATACTCCCCCCCCCCTCCCGCAATGTCCCCTCGACAAAGTAGCATCGGTGACGTCACAAAATGTGAGAGACATGACTGTCATTTTAAGTACCTAGGTTATATCTTTCTGCCCTCTGTGTTCACAGTTCTGTGGTACCATGTAGTTGGAAGAAGCAATGTTTTTAGATATTTATGTATATAGATCAGGATTTTGATCTAAATACATAGTATATCACCAAACTGTTAGGAAGAATGGCCTTTATTGATCAAAAACTAATTTTTGGTCAATAAAGGCCATTCTTCCTTTTTACTATGGGTATATATGTATATATATAAGGTTTTTTACCAATTACCATCACATATAAATGTATACAACTATATAAAAGTATAAGTTTTTGTCAAAAGTTTTATGTTTGTTAACATAATTAAAAGACATAATGGTAAACAAAAATGAATTAAGATTTCATTTTAAGATTTAAATTATAATTATTTTTGAAATATAAATTATAGTTTCGTATCATTAAGCTTTTCAGTCACATTAGTAACTTATGTGAATTTTTGTTATTACGAGTAGTAAGAGAATTTGGAAACTTAGCAGACGAATAACTTTAGACTGAGACACTAGAGCGCTTAAAGCGCAGATTTACAGCCATTATTCTTAAACTAAGAACTAATGTAATAAGTTTTCTGTGTAAAATAATGCTTTAGCATATTTTAAGGCATTCAATTCTTTGAATCTTTCAATCTGCATATTATTATGTTGGTATGAAGTGGAAATATTTGATAGTTAGCTTGAAACGAGTGGTTCTGTAAGATATTTAGGGATCAGAGCAAGTTAAACAACCACTGGTAGTTATACACTGATTTATTGAGACAGCGGAAGGGAGGGGGGTCGCGGCACGCACACAGGCGTAATTGCACATTACACATACACAACACCCCTCTCCCTAGTACATTATTACTATAATACATTATTACAAAATTAAAAGAACTTCTTATATGAGATAGGTGAACGATCACGTAACACTCTATTTATAAGAGATGGACTCCTTTCACTCTGGCTACCATCTGAGGCTCTTGCCTCGTGAAATTCATCATCTGTCTCTGTAGGCTGGTACAGCTCCTCTCTCCTCTCTCTCCTTTCTGGAGTCCCTGGTGAGCACGGCGGTGACTGCGCTGGCGGCGCTGGCGGTGACGGCGGTGACGGCGGCGCCGACGGTGACGAAGGCGGTGTGGGTTGGGGAGACAGCGACGCATTAGAGGAGGGCTCCAGCAGTGATGATGATTGCGACGCTGGTAGCAACAGATCATCTTCTATACTTTCATCTGTGTGATTGTGAGAGTTCCCTTTGTAAAGTACTAATTGATTAAAATGTCTTTTAAATATTTCGGAGCTTTCTAAGTCTTTTACGAGGTACACAACTTTGCCTAACTTTTTAATAATAATTCCTTTACACCAAGTATAATTACTTTTGTTCACAAATTTTTTATATAACACTGTTTCATTAGTTTGCAATTTTTCCAATTTATTACTGACATGTTGTTTAATTTGTGAAAACTGTGGAATTTTAGGTAGCACAGGTGACGAGGGTGACGATGGTGACGAAGATTTAGAGTTAATAATGTCTAAACGCGATCTTAGCTTGTGACCATATACCATTTCCGCGGGGGACAACCCTGTGGTAGTGTGAACGGAGTTACGATAATCCATAAGATACTTCAGCAGTTGTAAATTATTGCATTTAACCGTTAGAGAAGACGCTGACAGACTAGACTTTATTCCTCTTTTGACAATTTTGACGAAACTTTCAGCCTGACCGTTACTAGGCGGGTGGTAGACTGGCGAAGTAATGTGTCTGATTCCATTAGACGCGCAAAACATTTCAAAGTCTCGTGAACAGAAAGCTGTGCCGTTATCACTTACTATCGTTTTCGGTAATCCAAATCTTGAAAAAAAATCACACAGTTTTGCAATAACCGCAGCTGAAGACGTTGCGGTATTCATCGTATACACTTCTGGCCACTTAGTGTAAGCATCAACTATTACTAAATACATACAACCCTTGAGTGGCCCTAAGAAATCTATGTGTATTCTGTCGAATGCAATTTGCGGAAAGTCCCAGCGCGCGGGCGGCGCGCGCGGGGGGGAGGGGCGCAGCTGGATGCAGACGTCACACGAGCCTATCATTGTTTCTATTGCCTGGTCAATACCGGGAAACCAAAATCTTGAGCGCGCCTCGGCCTTAGTCTTAACGATTCCTAAATGCGATTGATGTAATTCCTTTAAAACAGTTTTATATAGACTGCTAGGTATAACAACTTTATGTCCCCTCATAATACACCCATTCTCCACAGATAACTGGGTTCTACATAAATAAAATACCTTTAATCTTACATCGGACAATTTAGGCGGCCATCCCTTTAAAATATACTTTTTTACTGATTTTAATATGTTGTCTGTGTCTGTTTCTACGCGTAGTTTATCTATTGTGAGCGGCATCGAACCGTCCATCACAAAACATACATAAGTAGCCCGATCATATGCTACCTCGCAATCGCAGCACTGACAGCGCTCGGTGCACGCGCACTCGTGCTTGGCGCGCTGCAGGCTAGAGCGGGACAGGAAATCCGCGCTGTTATCAGCGCTACGTACATACTCAATTGTATAGTTATAGCTGCTTAGAAATAACGCGTATCGTTGAAGCCTATTTGCCGACATCTCTGGTACTCCTTTATTAGGTCCGAATATAGATAAAAGCGGTTTGTGATCAGTTCTTAAAACAAACGGTACTGACCTACCATACAAATATTGATGAAAACGGCGAATACCATAAATAATAGCTGTCGCTTCTTTTTGTATTTGCGAGTAATTCTTTTCCGCGCTGTTAAGTGTACGCGAAACAAAAGAGATCGGCCTTTCTATTCCCTCCTGTCCCACCTGGGAAAGAATCGCACCTAGCCCGTTAGGCCCGGCATCCACTGTCAAAATAATTTTTGCATTAGGGTTGAAATGTGCAAGTACTTGCTCTGACGTCATTAATGCTTTAATCTTTGTGAACGCTTGTTGATGTGTATTTGTCCAGTTCCATTTACAACCTTTTTTTAGTAGCTCGTACAACGGACTAAGTATAATAGAAGCATTAGGAATAAAGTTCCTATAATAGTTGATGAGACCTAAAAATGATTGAAGCTGGGTAATGTTGGTCGGGGTTGGAGCTCCTATCATGGCCTTAACCTTATCTTGTGATTTTTTTAACCCGTCTTTTGTTATATTATACCCGAGATAACTAACTTCATCTTGGAAAAAACTACACTTCTCCTTTTTCAGTGTTAGGCCTGCATCCTGCAAACGCTGCAGTACTAAATTTAAACGCTCGGTGTGTTCTTTTTCATCCTTCCCGGTGATCAATATATCATCCAGGAGACACAACACCCCGTCTATCCCTGACAGTACCCCTTCGATAGCGCGCTGGAAAACAGACGGCCCACAAGCTAGACCAAACACTAGGCGAGTAAACCTTAGCAAGCCACGGTTTGTGTTTATACAGGTGAGATTTTTAGATTCATCATCTAGCTGGAACTGGTTGTAGGCCATCGATAGGTCAAGCTTGGTAAACTGCTGACCACCACTTATTTTAGAAAATAATTCGCTAGTCGTTGGTAACGGATACTGTTCTACTAACAGCTGTTTATTTATACTAACTGAATAATCAGCGCATAGCCTAACTGACCCGTCTCTTTTTAGTACGGGAACTATAGGTGACGCATAGGGTGAATATTCTATTGGCTCAAGAATACCTAACTCGATTAATCTATCTATTTCTTTATCAACTTTATCCCGTAAAGAAAAAGCTACCGGCCGCGCTTTGCAAAAAATCGGTTTAGCATTTTCTTTCAAACGTAATTTAACTTTGTACTTATTAAATGTACCTAACTTGTCCGAAAACAAATCGTTATAGCGTTCCTGTAATTCCCTAGTAGGGTAATCAGAATGTATGTTATTAATTGGTACTAGATGTAGATTAAATAAAGAAATAAAATCTCTGCCTAATAGTGGAGGCCCCCCGTCTCGAATAACATAGAAGCTAATATGACGTGTCTGTCCTGCGTAGTGTACCGGCAATAACGCTGTCCCTAAACAAACAATCTTTTTACCGTTATACGTAATCAGCTGTTTATGTGTTCGTGATAAGGGCACATCACTGAATGTTCTATTATAAAAAATCTCAGAAATTACGGTTACTGCCGATCCGCTATCAATTTCAAAACTAAAAGGCCTATTGTTTACCAATATCCGTTCTACCATAGGTTGTCCATTAAAAGATCGGATATAATACAACTCACCATCATCGCCGGACTCATCCTCACCCTTGTCACTGCAATCCAACTTAACGTAATTAACTTTTTTTGTACACATTCTACGTAAGTGGCCTTTCTCGTGACACTTTTTGCAAGTATAACTCGCGAACCGGCACTCAGATGATTTGTGATTCGTATAACCACACACACTACATTTATCTTTCCCGACATAAGCACTTTTGTCACTTTTAGTGATTTTGAAGAGCTGATTCTGCATTGTTTCGGCCGCGGGCGCGCCGGCACTGGCCGCGGCGGCGGCCGCGCGCGCGCAGCTCATGTTTTCCGCCATCTTGACGACTTCGGCTAGGCTAAGTTCAGCCAAGTCTTTTGTATACAACTTCTCTTTTTCTTGTCCCGGTAACATCCCCATCAAGAATCTATCACGCAGCGCTTCTTCTACATTTAAAAAGGCACATTTTTCCGTGAGCCCTCGTAAGCGCGCCGCCCATTGTGAATGTGTTTCACCGGCTTGTTGAACTGCTGCGTAGAAACAATGGCGGTCAGCAAATCCAACGCGTTTCGGGGTGAAATGCGTATCCAATTCTTGTAGGAGGTCAGCATAGGGAACGTCTTCCAAACTCTTAGGAAGCACCAAGTCCGAGGCCAGATTGTAGGTACCCTCGGTGAGTGCACTCAGCAGGATAGCTTTTCGCTTGCAGCCCGAAGCATCCGTCCTTGCGGTGATGTCGTTAGCCAGAAAATATTGAAATATCCGACCTTTATACGTTTTCCACGTCTGTATATTGTGGTCAAAAGTATTTAAAACACCGAACAAAGACATTTTATGTTTATCTCGTCGCCACTGTAAGATATTTAGGGATCAGAGCAAGTTAAACAACCACTGGTAGTTATACACTGATTTATTGAGACAGCGGAAGGGAGGGGGGTCGCGGCACGCACACAGGCGTAATTGCACATTACACATACACAACAGGTTCCAAAGCTACTAATCCAATTAAATAAAATAAGTTCTTCACCACTTCTTTAGAGTCTAATAAAAGGGTGATAATGATGACTTTATACACAGATAAAGCAGCGGACGATTAATAAAAATATTTGTCCTTGAAAACATTATCCATGTCTTTATAGACATTTTGAGATTATTCTCAAACCCTTATTTCTATTCACATTGGCCAAAGGCATTTTTATAAAACCAGCATTAGAATCCTTACGATTTGGTACTACCCAATCTCGGCAAGGAAATGAAATAAAAACAAAGTATCATGCTACAACATAAATATCTGCTTGAACATCGCCTGTCGAAGGCTTGTCGTAAAATCACAAAGTATATTTTACCTTGAGGGGTCTGGACCGTAATTATTTAGGAAGGTTGCACCTACAGCGCGCCCGCAGACATTAGTATCTCGACCTTGTTCAGGAAAAGCATTACGTTCCTTTTCTCATTTTCTCGGGAAATTTATAGACTGAAAAACTGGTGCCAACGAGCGACGAAGCGTTTTTTTTGTGTGCTGGTAATTGGTGAAAAACTATGAGAGATCGAGTTGCAATTGAGTCATGGACTGTGAATTGTTAGCTTTTCCCGCTAGCATTTCTGAGAGCTCGGTAGCAAATATTTTTTGGGAAGATTTAGTGCTTATTTACAAAGGTATTACTATTTCGATTACATCCGTGAAAGAGATGGCGTCAAACTATTCTTAGGTCGGCAACACACAGCATTGCCAAATACGTCTAGGTACTCAAAAATGAAGCCAGCTCTCGAACTCCTGTGTACTTATATGTGGACGTTAAGATGTACGGTTAGGTATATTGTCTTCATCGTTATTTCGCCGCACGTACAGCCATATTGATTCTGGGACTCTGGTCAATTAAACGTCTTTGTCTTTGCCGTTTGCTATGGGATCAGTATTTATCTGTGAAATCTATTTGAGACGTGATTGAATGGAACTTTTATATTGGAATTAGATGTTAGTGATTTTATTTATCTTATATTTTATTCTTATAAACGTTAGATGTATACTTACTTACTAAGTCCTGCAAATAATTATTACAACCTCTTTGATCTTTTGCTAACTCATCCAATTAAATCGACGTTTCAACTACAAACTCAAGAGCCGTTCTCACTGTGATAACCGCGCGCACAAGCAGCTAGGAGACGAAGCACGGCGGCGCACTCACTCCTCTTGGAATTAACTTCTGATTTTGAGGTAGAAACGTCATGAGTTTATGATCTCCTTTATAAATACGTAAATAATTCCCGTTGTTATAAAATAAGACGTTAATTAAACAAATTATCCACGAACGTTTTATTTATTTATCTGTTTAGCATCAAGTTTCAAATTAAATTTATCCTCCTTTTATCTTCTTGTGTCATGTTTTCAGATGTTTGCATTTACAAAGCAAGAATTCAATTTATTTTCCCCCATTGACAAACATGAATTAAGAGGACGTCTGTATCAGGCAAGCTAAGCACATTTTAAGAGTTGCTCTTATTTTCAATTATTTTTTGATAAGTAGGTACTTTGTTGTATTTCTTAAGTGTAAGCGTTTGATATACAAATGTATTATAATGAACCTTAGCAACACCACTTGGACTTCTTAACACTGTATAATTTCTTAAGCTTAAGTTAATTGTATTTGAATCAGATAGATAAAGTACCATGAGAATACAACTATAATGTTTATAAATATCGAGAATATGATTTTAAATTAAAATAAATAATTAGGTAAGTAGATCAAGAAACTTGAGAAAAACACTTTATGGCTCCGATTTTTTTGTTTATTGCCTAAAATATAAGAAGTCATTAAGATAATAGTATTATTCGAACTTTATTTAAATTTTTTCACTTTATTGTTCAGAATTACCTACTGATGAAGCCGTCAAAGAAAAAATCAAAATGACAAAAATGTTTTGAGTGACACCGTAATTCGGAAATTTCCGTTGATAATATTTTATATTCTATTTGGCAATATATTTCGGTAACTTACGGCCAGCAAAAAAGATATGAGGTTGGTAATAGTGGGGGTATATATTCCCTCGGGCAGTAACTTTGCTAAGGCGGGTAAGTCGGCGAAACCCAAGAAATGTATTTAGGTTAATTACAATTCCAAATGTACTTGTACATGGATGGCCTAAGATGACTTTTATTTGCGTCCGATTTCAGAACGAATGGCAAATGGAAGAACCCAATAACATAGTTAATGTAAAAATTTAATCGAGTTATCGTGCTACACGAATTATTTGTGTTATATTATTTTAACAAAATTAATGATTTTAAAATTTTAAACCTGTTTAAATAATTCTTTTAGATCTTTAAGGTTTGGAAATCAGGCAAATCAAATTTCCATATTATTCCTTCAATAAAATGTTTTGTTTTTTGTTTCAGGTATGTGTTTACCAGAATTTTTAATTGAAAACAGCTCTTTCATAAAGGTAAAAGTATTATTATATATTAAACTCCGCAAATGTGTTATGAAGGAACATTCTATATACAGAAAAATATCTAAAAGTCGTCAAATTAGTTTCAGTATCATATATTGATATTGACCCTATAAAAACAATATATCTGAAAACAAACTATCTTACTCCATGACCGTCCTGTACATGTACAGATTTATTCTTAGTATAGATTAAAAACGAGTGATCTTATATCATACAAAAGGCTAATGAGAACTCAGTTATAATTGAGTTGTGGTTTAATCTCAGCTAGCAAACATCGTACCAGTGAGATAAACTAGTCACAATCCGGTTACGTACTGTTCTGTTTGCTAACTTTAGGATTATCTTCAGGTAATTGCTCAGTAACAAGGGTAAATTGCATGATACCTGTTCAGAACATTCAGGTAACGTTTTGGTTTTAGGGATCAATTAAACATTTGTTTTGAAAATGCAAGGGTCACAACCTTGTCATTCATTATTTAAATTTAAATAAAGTAATTGTTTTTATATTCATTTTCGTTATTATTTTTAGGTATTTTTTTATATGTTTTGGCTATATTGTTCTTTCTCTCTTTATGTCTTTTTCGTAAAAAAAAACATTTATTTTACCATACCTCAGTTTCGCTCGAACTTTGCTCGAGCGAAACTGAGAGCACTTGTGCTTAGAGAGATCAAAGATTTAATTTTAATTATGAAAACACTCAGCTTTTATGAAAGCTATTTTTCCTTACGCTTATTGCATTAAATTATAGTGGTTGTCCTTTCGCTCGGTTCACCGCGCCCTACCCTTGTTTAGACACCAGGCTCGTTCATAATCTAATTATCGTAAAGTGCTTCCTTAAGTAAATAAACTCTTTTGTTATGCGAAATGAGGCTTAGCTGCGCAGATTTTTCTGTTAGCCGAAATGAGAATGGAAGGGCTTTTATTTCCTGCGGTTCTAAGGACGAAGGGTTTTGCGCTTAAATAAATTGATTTTAAGATTAAAATTTAGGTGAGGATACTCTTAAGCCTCCCTTTTCGTTGCAGATTAAATTATTTGCGAAATTAGTAGGTAAATAATATTTAATTAAAACGCTACGTCGTTAATCATTATTAGGAAAAGTTTGATGGTTTCTCAGCTGGAACCGTTGGTTTCCGTAAAACAATTTCCCCTCTTATAATTTAATGTTAATGCGCGGACAGACGAGAAATCCATAAAATGAAATGGGAAAATTCCAGAATGCGATGAGCTCTCCAAGATTTATATCGTCGCGTTAAACGATTGCGGCTGGGTGAGCCTTATTACGTTTGACGAAATAGATTTTTTATTTGCTCTTAGCCGAAACCCTATCCGGAGTTATTCGTTATCGAGATCACGTGATCACGTGCGGCGCTGAGTGCGATTCGGTAACCTTTGAGTTATTTTACCAAGATCAATCTTGCGATAGGCCAAGGTAACAGAAACTAGAAACAGGTCTTTTTGCTAGTTAAATAAACGCTTGAAAATACTTGGGTCTTATTGAGTACTAAAATCTGTGTGGGGTATAAAGCATGTGGGGCATAATCGCTTACAATAAAAACAGCTGACGCCTAAATTACAATCAAATTAAATTATAATTAAATAATCAACTTAATAATCATTATTATCTTTATTACCTACATTAAGTATTACGTCCCACACTGGTCTCCCCATTAATTATATCTTCTAATATAAAAGAAAGTCGTGTTAGTTACACTAACTATTTGATCACTGCGGACGACTTAACGTTGTAAGGAGGTAAATGTTTGATAGATTGCAGCCCTTACAATGTTACAGCGCCCGTGCACGTTGCTCTTTGATGGCGCAGTAAAATTTAACGTGACTTTAGATCGGCACCCGTCGACTTCTCTTCTCCCTATAACCCGAGAGCTGGTACCGATTTTTGGGAAGATATTTGAGCAAGCTGGAAATTTGTACCAACGCTCTCCTAGTATACCCCAACACGAAAATTCTGATCTGCAGCTGAATACCGGAACATAATAGTTTGGTTCATATGGGACATCAAAAACAATAGTTGCTGACCCGCCGCGGCTTCGCCCACTTTATTCCCATGCTTTGTCACCCTTAAACCTTCCCTGGGCTACTACTATTTTAAAACCACCTAAATCACCTAAAATGTACCTAAATCGGCTTTCACACCTAAATTAATATTATAAAATTTTTATTGGAATTTTTCACCTGGTAATCTTAAAAAAAATGTCCCGCTACTCATAAATCAGGTTTTTATTTTCGAAATAATTAAAGAGGTTATATTTACTACAAGAGGGACGGGATAAATTTTTAACTTGCCTCAAATGACTTCCCAAAATGTATGCCAGCTCTCGGAATACTCCCTTCGAGCCCTGATCGTGATCATTAGCGAAGCGGGTATTTCAATAACCGAGGATCTAGGTGAGGATCGTTGGAAATACTCGTGACTTCAAGAAACCACTTGGTGTTCGAGTTTTAAAAATAATATTTTCTTGAAGTCACGATCGAATGAATGAAGTCGAGATGTTATTGAACAAAGTTTTTTAATTTACATTCTTCCCTATTTTCTTCAATTTATTTTAAAATTAAGTTTTCCATCAAAGAAACCTATATAAATTCATATATGAATATATAATAAACAGACTTTAACAAATCCTGCTTCGCGTAAACCAACACTGGCTTCGGTTTTGAGAGGAATCTGGCTGAAGGTGGATGTTGCGGCAGTCTAAATACCTTCAATTAATATGTAGAGAATAATATTAAGACAGCCGCTTTGCTAAGCCGCCTTTGATAAATATAATGGATATGTATATGTACTAATTGAGGAGTATTTTGCCGTGGATATGTCGCGTAATACACGTTGTTACAGTGTAATAAAAGTTTGTCGATGTCTATATACCTACACATTATTCACCTACCTTTATTAGTACTTATTTGTATTTACACATAATTGTGCAGAATCGAAGAAATAATTTTCGCTCTAAGCCCTTCAACATCGATAAACTACAGAATCAAACCCCGAGGTCACTTTCCAAACATCGGTAGGGACCTAATTGGTGATTTCTAAATCAGAAGGAAGTCAGGATACGTGTAAGACCTTTGCCGATGGGGTGAACCCGTAATGGACGTGTTGTGGTGCCAATGAGCCTTCCAAACGATAATTGGTAACATTGAAAAGGAATTTTTATGGTGTAGAAAACTTGGAGCTTTTTACGCGTTTGCTTTAATGTTATCGGAGATATCTTTCTGATATAAAATATATTTAGACTAGGTAGGTTAAATAACGTGTTTGTATTCTAGAAATATTAAGATAGGTGCATAATGCATAATTCATATAGCATGCATCCAAATTACATATTGTTAGAAAAAAAAATGATAAAAAAACTACGTTTAAATTAAATTTTGCAGTTATATCTTCGTCGTCTTCTAACTTACGTTTGATTATTTAAATTTTAAGATAAAAAGCACCTAAATCGGACCAGCCTGTCCAGTTCTGGAATGTAAAATTACAACGAAAAGTACCATACATTTTTATAGAAGATTTGTCTTATATAAATATCAATAAAAAATGCTCGCTTTTTAACTAAACAAAAGAAAATTTGGTATACGAGTATTTTATATTTTGATCTTCAAAGTCACAGTAATTTATTTTGACCTCGAAGTAAGAACAATTGAATAAAAGCCTGTCAGTGAAGTTTAGAATAAACAAAACAATGTCTCCTTTCAAGGTGTCAAGTTCATTTCTTATTATTTGGGTACCATCATAAACATAATTTATGGAATTGAAAATTTATTGAAATCCATAAATAAAAATCTAAAATTTTCTAACTCAAGAAACGCTTTAGGTGTATAGACGTAGCTCAGAGAAGGTTTTTATGGTGAGAGAATATGAAAATAAATCGGACAAAGCCGCAGGCGGGTCAGCTAGTAATCTATAAAATCTGCAATGGAAAACTTGGTCTACTGTTAACAAGTTTTCTCTAATTTTCCAATTTCAGTTTGAAAAATTAAAGTAACAGCGAACAAAACGTATTTAAAAAATATTATGCATATAACTATGTTTTGCTTGGGCTATTGAAGAAACAGCATGTAAGACAATGCAGTGTACACCTACATAATGTATGTTGCATTCTCAAGCGGCCCATATCTCGCTTGGTTAATGTTACACTAGGAGTGTACACTTTGTAAGCACAGCTCAGAAATTAAAGTTGGATCATTTGGTATCTTAACATCTTCCATATAGGTACATCACAACAAAGTAATTAAAATGATAAAAGTACTACGTTATCTTTGCACCTACTTACTGTTTTTATGAACTCTCAACAGTGCATATGGATAATGGATGGGGTTTTGTTAAGTTTTAACACAAAAAAACGGAAACAAAGTTAATAAGTACCCAAGCTTTTGACATTAATAGTTCAACTTTAAATTGTTTACTACCAATTGTATGAGAAATTAACAATCATAAGCGCTTTATTTACTCAAATTAATTATTGTTCTACTAGTTTAAATAATAGCAAGCCAAAAATTATCATTGTAAAATAAATATGTGCCTTCCATAGAACATGTTTTTATATTTATTAAAACCTCATTGATGTAGCAAACATAGTGCAAACTTAAATATATTACAGCGGGAAATATAAAATCAGAATGTAAATTTCCATTTCAAAATCTCTTCCATTTCGAAATGATGGGCAACTACGAATTTTGCAGAATTCGGCTAAAGCGCTTACCACACGTGCATGCTTGACCACAGTTTTATTTGCACATGCTTGTCGCATGAAAAGACTGAACACGGACGTGTCTACCACACGGCACAGTTAAGTAGGCGCAAGCCACATTCTTGTCGACATCGTCGGCGTGGAAACAATGTTTCCCAATGAAGAGATAGGTATTTCTTCTGCTATTATTTTTCAAGTGTTTGCTAGTGAAAAAAAAAACAAAAAACAAAAGTATAAAAAAAATAAAAATAGTACGCATACAAAAATTATCATTTGTTCGTATGCGTCATTCTTTTTATTCCTGTCAGAATAATCCTTGGATTTGATCTTCCCCAGTGCGGGCAGAGATTTATATAACCCAATGAATTCAGTAGCGAACTGTCGATTTTATGTACGTAAATCCGCCATTTTTACGACCGTGCGCCTACAGTTACTCCACTCGACTGAACTGAGAGCGGCTTGAACACTGAACTACCAACTACACGCGCAGACAAGTTTGTACAAGTATAGCTTGCGCATGCCAGAATTTCAAGTAAGTTTAAAAACCATCAAGCCAAGCTTTGGGGTTTGCGCATACTACCGTTTTACCAACTACACGCACAGTGTTCAGTGTACAAGCTGACATGCGCAAGTAAAACTGTGGTCAAGCATGCACGTGTGGTGGGCCCATTATACTCGTAATTTTCCGAGTCTGTAGGTATTTCTGAATCAGCATTATAAATTGCCTCTCGACGCATCAGCCGTCAAGCTTCCAATAAAAGTATGACAGGCCGATTGAGATGATCCGATATTGAATAGTTGTCTGAGTGGGTTCAACGAGCCGCTCTTTGGGCAAATTTAATAGTGGTTGGACATGAAATAATTACCTATCCATATCAAACTTGTTCTAAATCGGATGCACTTTGAAATTTCATAGCAAAAAATATTTGTAACTCGAAATAAAATGGTGGTTGTTAAGGTTTGTCAGTTTTATAAAAAAATATAGGTATATAATTTATAGCCTTGAATAACATATAGGTTATAAAATTTTACCAACTAAAAACACAGCAGGAAAATCCTTACAACGTCGGCTGTATTGAAAGTTACTTGAAGATAAAGAGTTTTGTCGAGCAAATCTAGTAACCCTGAGCTTCTATTTCCGTCGGTTATAAGCTCTCACACATTTGCAACGCACAAACGGAGAGTCTTTCAATATTTGCAGAAAAGTTTTAAGATAATTTCTTGTTGTACTGAAATAAATCGATGCTTGGGCATGCATTCACATATATAATATTCTGCAACATGGATGAAAATATGTTTATAGTTTATTGCTGGAAAACAGAAACAATGTTAGAGATAAGGTTTTCAAACTTCCGTGTCGTGAAAATGGCTGGTGTACCTGGGCTGATGGCCTGTGTAGTGTGTAAGCAACCTGTATTCGTGGCTCATGGTATTATCAATACAATAAATACGTCAATCTTGTGGGACACATAAAGGTGTATTAAAATTATAATTCTTATTTAATGTTTACTTTTTCAATTACCTACATAAAATGTATTATTTAACTAAATTACCTATTATTCCCTAAAGAAAAATCACACAGACAGGCACTGTGGTTCATATGCGTGCTCGTATTGTCGGTATGTTACAATGTTTGAGTGCAAGATGGTACCTTAGTACACCTTGGTACAATACACCATTAACATATAAAATACCATGATCGCCTAAGTGAGTTAGCATTGGTGTGACTTAAAAAAGCTCACTATCCCATATAGCACAAGAACTCACGTCACGGGCATTGATAGTGTTAATAAGACGAAACAAAGAGGCCATAATACACGTGTTCTGATAAGTTAGAACTAGACTTGAATATTGACGTTTTTGAAGACAAAGAAGGTATCAATTATAAACTTTTCACTTAAACAAAGAACAAACAAGTATACCAAACAAGAGTTCAAAAGGTATTTTATTTAAAACAACCGTAAAACTCGCTCGTTCAACAGAAGTTAAGACTGTAATCGTTTTATTAGGTACACATTAACATACTCCAACATAATATTAAACAGTTTGGTTGAAAACTTTATTGGCAGATTGATTAAATCTATTTTTTGTTATAACTCACATAAAAACAACATAAATAATCAAAATAATTGTATGGTCACTAAAAGTAGTTTTTAGGTTTTGTTAAAAACGATTTCTCTGTTATTAAATTATTTTCCGTCAGAAAAAGCAGAAAAGAACGTAGCGAAACTTCAAAGTAAAGTTTGGTTTCAATCACGAAAGTTTAAAATAATGAACTTCGTAAAAACTCACTGCAGTAGGTAAGTACTTATGAAATTTTTAATGGTTTTCAAAAAGTTTGAGTTTGTAACTATCTTGTAGATTCTAAATTTATTTGATTTTTTTCGAGGGAGGAATGGATACAACAACAGATCGAGATGTACCTAGTATCGGTCGTCCACAAACAAGATTGACGAACAATCTTGTATAGGCTGTTGGTTCGAATAATAACTGAAAATCATTTAGGGAGACCTATTAATGAATATACGAGAAATATTATGGTTCTTTATCACAATAAAACACTTACCCCCTTTCATAAAATTCCACAACATTTCAAGTCAGACAAAGCATTACATGCAGAATTGTGACCCAGTAACCAACGCGACCGTGACGTATCAGAATTAGGGTTCCTCTTGGAATATAACTTTAGAATCGATCGGAAACCTCCGTTTGCCTACGTGAGGTGAGTAACTTTCGACGTTGGAGATTAATTTACGACTTGAGAGCTTAGGCTTTACATGTTCGATTTTACGACGGCAGTTTAATGTTGCAGGAAAAAATGAATCTGAGAATTTCTTTTATACTAGAAACTAGAAACGGGGTGGTATAGGTAAAAGGCTTGAGCAAAATTCTACGTTTATACGATCATTTTAGTATTAAGCTCTGATGTTAAAAATGACTCTGTTCAGTGTAATTTTTTTAAGAACGTCTGGGCCGATGTAAATCCTTCGATTGATTTTAAAATAGAAGTGGCCCAGGGAATGTTTAAAGGGTGAGAAATCATGAGAGATGTAGTCGCTGTCATCTAGTTGTTATAATAACCTTATAAACCCCTATAAGCCTTCCTCGATAAACCTAGTTTTATATTAATCTAAAATGAAATACATGAGTAACGGATCATTACTGTCACACAAATATTTGATCAATTTTGCCTCAAGTAATATATGATAATAACTTCCAGCTGTAATTTATGATGTCATCTATCGCCTTCAGGAAACTTGCAAGTTTTTACGATCTTTTCCAGTCTCTCGTGACGTCATCCACTTCCAATCTTGTTCGATGGATCAGACGTACTCAATATCCACCTGTATCGACTACTCGTAGCTAGAAGGGAAATCAATCTCATCACTATGGTACGAGTACTTACATTCATTTCACATTGTAATTTATTGATGATAAATTATGGTTGAATATATATTTTTGATATGTGATTATGATAACATTAGGATAAGAAAATGTCATTTTTCTACAACTTTTCTGATGTCTTATTGCTTACACACCACATCAATTATTTTCCCTGATCAATTCCTATTAATGTACCTTATTAGATGAACTATTCTGTAGTAATTAGATTTGTTGGATTGCCAGTTTCCCATCTGCTAGTAATTTGCTACTTCATTGCTTGTCTCAGATCTCATTTGGCATTCTCTACTCGAATGGAATATTGATGTTTCGAGTATTCTGGATTCCTCCTTGGTTTAATCCCGGTTTAATTATGAGTCTTTCTCTGTTTGAAGATCCATTTAAATTGAGTACTAAATGTAACTTTAGGTTGATGAAAGTTTATTGAAATCGCGAGGTTTGCTGAAGTTTTAATTAAACCATAATAGAAATGGTAATAGAAAGAGATATAATTAGAGAGTTTAAAACTATTTACAGCTACATCATAGATAGTTAAGGCATCATCATCACCCCTATTTACCTATTTAAGTTTATTTGCTGGTATATTAAGTTGGTTCGAAGTCACCCAAGGGATGAGAGTGTACTATTCTTTGGCTGGCACCATACGATCACGGACAGATTTTTGTATCAACGATTAAAAATTAAGATCAGTAAGTAATATTCCAATAGAAAAAATAATGCGCACTCATAAATTTTATTTTATGGCGCATAATAGAGAAACAATCCAAATCAAACAGGGTTTATCATTGCCGAGGGATATTTCATATTCAAATATAGGCTTCGTATTTTTACGAAATTGTGTGTTGGTTGCCCTTTGAGAACGTTATTTACATCCATACGATAGCTTTTGACCGGCGTAATCCCTTGAGAACCGAGTTATTACTGCGTAAATTGCTTTGTTACCCTTCCAGTACAAAATAGCGTGGGTAGGTTAGATACCTTTAGACTCTGGTATGTTCTTCCGTATTTAAGCTTTTTCTTGAATTTTAGGCTTTATCATTGCTACCTTGACTGTTATATGTGGCATAGTAATAGACTTTAGGTGTATTGATATATCCGATGAAAGAACCAAAGTCAAAACTATCTCTTGTACTTGATAGACTAAGAGCCTGTGATGGCCAGACCTTCCTTTAATCCTTCCTTTTTTATTTCCTTTTTGAAGGTCTGGCCATCACGGGCTCTTAGGTTATGAGTGTAGTTTATTAAGATCTACAACTACTTAAAGCAAAAATGCAAAATACGAAAATTTGATTGCTTTTAGTGATAAGGCCGTCCGTTATGTCACTGTTATGTATGAGTTTCTTTCTTGTATTCTCCTGTATGTTAGTGTTACAATAAATCTTTATGTATTGTTTAAAGTGAGCAATATTTAATTAAATATTATAGAGCAATGAAAACTTAGGCATCATGACTGTAGAACTGTAGCCGTGGCTGAATAATTATAAAAGGGGTAAAATAAGAAAACAAAAGGAAAATAAAAACTCTAAGACAAAGAGATGCTCGTTTTGATTGATAAAACTTCTTGCATGTGTTGCCATCTTTGAAGTTTTCTGAACTCAATAAAAACAACGCATGATAAAAGTTTAGGTCCACAAAATGTTCGCACTTTGCCAAAGTTTTATTCGTCATCTATTTCTCACGTAGAGTGTTCTGAGTAGGGTAACAATATCACATATTTCCTTTGTTCGTTTGTCTTATGCCTAAAAAGGTCGAGTGTTTCGAAAATAAGTAAGTACCTACGGCATTTCTATACCACAAAATAATACCTACAATATCAAAACAAGTACAAGAATGAAAATATTATATTATAACCAACCAAATAACAAAGTTGCATTTTTCTTCTTAGAACTTATCTATTAAAATATTATCTACAAATGCTAAATTAGGAAGCTTACTCAAATGTCTCTATTTATACACGGACAGTTTGTATAGAGTAAGGTTCACAGGGATTTCAGCGCAGAAGTTTCACAACAAAGTTGAAATCGGATTTTCTCCAACTTTATCTGTTAGTGTTGGCGTTCCTCCCAATTGGCGGCAGATGGTGATGAAGCCTACAGGACCAAACTTTACTGAGTACAACTCTTCATGACATGGTTTCAGTTTATCGCAAGTAGCAGATAAATTCTGGGGCAGCTTCTTTTCAGTAATCAGTTGTTACCGATTTATAGAGAGCATCGTACACGTGCACACACACAAGTAATCTTTATATATAAAAGAAAGTCGTGTTAGTTACTTCACTTATAACTCGAGAACGGCCGAACCGATTTGGCTGAAAATAGGTGGGCAGGCAGCTTAGAACCAGGAGAAGGACATAGGGTACTTTTTATCGCGGGAAAATCAACATAATGCGGGCGAAGCCGCGGGCGGAAAGCTAGTCTTATATATAAAAGAAAGCCGTGTTAGTTACTTCACTTATAACTCGAGAACGGCTGAATAGATTTTGCTGAAAATTGGCAGGGAGGTAGCTTAGAACCGGGAGAAGGACATAGGGTACTTTTTACTCTAATATAATGCGGGCAAAGCCGCGGGCGGAAAGCTAGTATTAATTTAAAATCACTTAAATTATTATACGAACTGTTTGTGATTGTATCAAAAACGACATTTTAATTTAACTGGTAAAATAATGAAACCTATTTTTTATATTAATTATTCCCAACCCATAAAATCTTCATAAAATGGTTAACACTACTCTTTATCTTAAAATCTCTTTAAAAATCTAGAAGGGTTTTCTAAAAACAGTATCCTCACATCTTGTCAAAAATTTATCTTATTGTTTTTTCATATATTTTTAGGTGCCAACTTTTTGATTGAACTTTGAAATTACCTATGTTAAAGCTGTTTGCGACAGTACATTTTCAGTCTGTGTAACCTAATTCATGTTTCTGTATTTGAACCAAATTGGGAGCATTATCTGTTTTAATCCTTCCCTGATAGCTTCAGAAAATTATCGTTTCTAATTACAAAACAGTTCAGTTTAATCACAAAAGTATTAGGCACGGTTTTAGAAACCCATCAAGTTCTATTTTTAAATGTCCCTAAAGGATGTCAGGACTAATCCAATCGAAGGAAACTTAAACTCTTGATCCATCAGGGACTTAGTTTAATGTAGCCAGCGTTTATCTTACGGCGGACAGGGTGGGACCATTCGGACTATCACGATTAATGAATTTGTGAGGCTGGATGTTAAACAATCTGCTTAGGGAACTTTTAGTTGGGATGAGGATGAATATATGCGACACAGTAGTGCTCTCCTTGTGTTGACGTTTATTTGATTGAGATTCATTGTGACTTGCCAACAGTCACTTATAAAGACAAAATTACAAGTTTAAAAGTAAAAGTGTAATGAACTTATATAAAAATACATATGAAATGAACTACAAAAACATTTTAAACACACCTTTCAAAGTTCTGATGTAAATGTTGAGGACGCTTTAGTTAATACGACAAAACAATAAACTTTTAAATATCTTGTTTGACATGACAATAAAAACGTACAATAATTGAAATTATTTATTCAAATGGCTTCATCGTTTTATCATTTAAGATGTTAAAAGTACATTCTATTTAAAAACTATCACCACCTTAATAATATAACTTAAAGTACCTAATAAAATATTAACTTAAGCTTTTGGATAAAAAATGCTCGCTTATGAGATTACATAAATAAAAACCATACTAGTACCCGTAGTAACAAATCTTAGACGATTAAAATTAGTGTGGCGCTAGTGCGAGCCATTAGACCGACATAAAGTGTAATGAATTGTTTTGGGTATCTCAACTCATAAATAATTTTATAGTTCGCGGTACCCCGGAATGTACGAGCTAAGTGCTTAGATTGGATGTTGTTAGTTTATATTTTGAAACTTTAATATGTATGAATATTCAGTTAGTTGGAGACTTTGAACTGGGAATTGGAATAAACTAGTTTCCAATTATGTTCTCTAGAGTAATTCATGTGTAGAGTTTAGTTTACAAATGAAGGAGGTCTCTAAAATGATAAGTCCTGATTTGATTTTAATTTAATTCCTGTATGGTAGAAGACTCTTTGTTTTTGGGTTCCTCACACCATTTGTTTTACGAGTACATAAAAAAAACAATCTTCGTGCACGTTTTGCTCATCTTGATAAAATTTAGATACTCTTTAAATTAAGTGTCATTTTATATATATTTTTTTATGAAAATTTGGAGTAGCCAAAAGTTAAATTAGAAACTTAAATAAAGTTATATTAGATACAAAGCGGCAAGCGAGTCCTAAATATCAAATTCACTGTCAGCGCACTCCTGGGCAAACAGCTCTGAATGAAGTGGGAGGCCTCAGCTTATCTTATCGCCGTAAACTTTACTGGCGACCGGAAACTAAGCTGCTGTGGCTAAAGCTTTGTCTATTCTACGCTGAAAACTTGAACACTTGCGAGTATTTTAATAAGCATTATAAAATTGAACATGAGATCATGTTAAGCTTTTCACCCACAGTTTTAATCGCGGTAAAAAGCAGCAGTGTTATTCTGATCTTAGAGATTGCACAGGAAGGATCTGCCAAAATGAGGTCACGAGATCTGCTCTAGGTTTCCGTGTCAACAGATCTCTTATTCGCAGCCACTTGGGGTTCCACACGTGTTCTGCAAGCTTAGCAACTTCGACAGTTTAGAACCAAGTCAGAGCGTGGCTTGCTTCAGCTAGTATATTACAATTCTCTATGGAAATAATACCTTCATCAACATTATCAATTTACGCCCAATGAATCTGTCCGGGTTTCTCAAATATAATCTTGTTATATGTTTTGAAGGATTTAGTGTACGTAACCACCACGCTTAAAAGTAAGTTTAAATGCTTTGCAAATTATACATTAGTACAAACAGTATTAAATGAATAACACATTGTTTTTCAGGAATTAATATAGCAGCGTATTGTATCCCATTCAGTGTATGTGTGCTTTGAGCGTAATGTCCAATATAAAACGCTATTAGGTAGATATACTCCAGGAACAATGCGTTTCTAGCACGTATATTTGTGTTAAATAAAACATTTATCGTGCTTGTGGTTCAAAGTTGCTTGTTCAAAACTTTGCAACTTCATAGGTAAAAACAATCTTTGAATTACATGCCGGTAAATTACTCCAACTTTCTGGCAGTTCCCCAAACCAACACACAGAATCACTGTATAATATTATTACAAAACCAATAATGTTCTACTTATTTGCAAGTAACCCTCTTCTTGTTAATTGAAAAAGACAATGTAACCCCGTTTTCATTGCAACTAAGTAATTTCAATTTATTTATACAGAAGTAGATTTGTAATTATCCTCCGGCACTTATTATCAATGTTTAGAGACAGTTTAATTAAATCCCGGGGAGGGTGGTGCCAAGACATTTGGAAGTGAGGCAAACAGCAATATTGAGATTGTCTCCATGATTAAAACATTTCGAGTAGGTAAGTTGAAAATATTTTGATATAATTTTCATTTTGTACTTTGTTCATAGAGAAATCTTCTAATGAATATTCGAAAATTATTGCTTTAATTTAAATTAATTAGTCTTGAACGTTGATCTTAGTGTTGGTTAGGAACTGAGGATGCAGAATGAGACAACAATATTTCCACCTTTACATGCGCCAAAGAAGTGAGAAATCCGTTATTACATTTTATTAAAGTTCATTTGTTTCATTAAAATCTATATCGTATATGATGCGAGCAACAAAACAATTCATCTATCCAAGTTTACTTTCGCGTTTTAATATTACGAGTGTGTGATTTGAACACAGATTTATGCGTATAAATCTTCGTTAAAATCACACTATACCTAGGTATTTAATATACATTTGGGAACTTATGAGTACCCGTACATATGTACTTATGACTCTTTACCGCAACATATAAGGTCATTATTTCAATTGAATGGAAAAACGTAATCTGTTTTAATTCCAGAGTCGTGTCACGTAAAAATCCTAAAAACAAATGCTGCTCGTCGTGTTTAGCTGTGTGTCGTTACACACATTCATAAACGCAGATTTTATTTATTTCCCGAGGTCGGGTTTCACCATAACCCGAGCTTTCATAAGCTTTCCTTTTTACGGGCACAAAGAATCTTTGAACAGAAGGTATACAGTTGCTTGGAGGTGCTAAAAGCTCTATTGTGTAAAATGTTCGTATCACGGTTTCTATTCAGTTGAGGAATATGGAAAAATAAAATTTATTATGCGTGAACTTGATCGTTGGACTGTATCAGTTTGCATTGGCATTTGTGTTAAGATAATGATGAGTTTAAAAAATGTTTAGTATACAAGTTATGAAGCCTTTATTTGACGACCTCTGTAGCGCAGCAGATGAAAGTTCGCTTGCAACGTATCTATATTAAAAAAAAAAAATTAAAAAAAAAATTATAAAAAAAAAAAAAAAAAATTATAACCATTTTAAAAATCTATATCTTTCATTGTAATCCGTTTTTTATCTTTTGACTCTTGGACTAAATGGGTAGGTACGATCGGGAAATAAAAATTTTCGTTCATCAACACTGTGAACGAGTGCATTGACGACAGGGTGTTACCGAGCGGGAATGACTCCTAAGAGGTTGTTGGGTTCGCTTCTAGACAAAAATTTGTACGATCTGCAAATATTTGTTCTGAGTGTTTATTCATATGTATGTGTATGTTCAGTAGATCCGAAATCATTTTTATCGTACGTTTAAATTCGTAATTAAACGTACGTTAAAGAGATTTTCTGTATAAATTGCATTAACTTAAATGATGAGTTTCAATTTTTTTATTTATTTATTCCACAAAATCCACTGCCCTTAAAATATAAATATAATATAGTTACTTATAACAGAACTTACGGCCATACATTACTTACATTTATTAACATTAATTTCCTACATTATATATATACGATGATACATTTTTGCTATAGAAATAGATATAGAAATAACGTTAGCTAAATACATCATTAAATTAAAGCAAAATAATAGTTTTAAATCTAATAAACACCACTGTGTTAATGCTACATTTAATTACCATTTGAAGACTTTGAAGCATTCCCAGAGTTCGTAGCTCTCCGTATTTCCGTAGAACTTCGTAGCATCGTAGCATCTCTACGTTTGCGTTACCGCTTTTACGCCCTCAAGCAAAGCCGCTCTTGCTCAATTAGTACTGTAACACGAAAAGAACATTATCAATTTTGCAAAATGTCAATCGTTATTATGTAATAATATTTCTTATAAAATAAAACATAAATAAAAATAATATTAATATTTTTTATTTTATATTATAACATAAATTTCTACCAATTATAATTTTAAATTATTACGCGAACTTTATACAAATGTGTGACTTTGATAATCATAGTGCCTTTGTGGTTAAGTGTACTAGCATAGAGAGGCTTAATAGGCCCGGTCTGGTACAGGCATGTACAGTACAGTAAAAGTAGGTACAGCTATGGTTTTAATTAAACTGAGAAGGGCCGACGCTGTAATTTTTGGATGTACGTATGAGTGAACACGAATGGATTACCTTCAAAGGGTTGTTTGTGTTTTTGTTTCTTTGAATCGAGTCTTTTAGTTACATGTGTTATTTAGTCTAAATCATGACGTCACAGCTTTAAAATAGTAAATTAAATCTATCACTTTCAGTCATACCAGACGGTCAGCAGTATTATTCAAAACCAATAAGCTCTTTATAAAATAAAATAAATTTATGAGTAAACCAAATCCCTTTAAGAACTATAGTAGTTACTGCTTGGAAGCTGCGTGTCCACTATTTTTTTTATAATATGGCTTATAACGTAGATTAGAGGTTATGGGTTTTTATGTGGCACTATTATGATCAGCTGCGGTTTAAGCTCTAAAATAAACATGTATTTTCTACCGTTAAAACACGTAGCAGGTATACCGCAGTACTAAATTGCTCCACATAAGCAAACATTTTGCTACCAATCGGTTACCATGGTTTATTCAACGCAAAGCCGCAGAGAACAAAGTGCAGCTTACACTCGTTTTCCTTTTATCTTCGAGACTCGCTCAAGTTTTTCATATACTTTTATGGTCTCCCTCGTAACCCTTGCCCTATATTTTTAGTTCAAACTTTAACATTCTTCGTACATATGTTTATAGCTATAGTTTTGTCACGCGCCATTTATCTACTATATGCCGGATCTTATGAAATGCCGGTTCTATGTTTTGGTATTTTTGTCGGATTCTTATTCATGGCATATAGCATGGTTCAATTAATTGATAATCGGTCTATAAATAATATCTGTATACAAAGAAAGTCGTGTTAGATACACTAAATAGTGTATCTAACACGACTTTCTTTGGGCTCAAGAACAACTTTACTGTTTTGGCTGAAAATCGGTGGGAAGGTAGTTTAGAACCAGGAGATGGACATTATTTCATCATTCTAGATGTACCTTGTAACATAACCTTGTACTTACATAACTAGAACAAAACTTATTTTAGTCGATGTTACTTTTTCGATTCTTACTCGATACTTTCATTATTTATGGTATGACTTATGTTTATTTCAATTTCCCAATATTTTTAAATTGAAAAACATTGAAATTACGTGGCTGATTATGTTAAATATTCCTTTGTTTTTGAGAAACAAACCTTCTTAATTTTCTACTCTCCGTGAAGATGTTATCTCCTCTGCAAGCCTATACTCCGTTATATGTACGTGAAAAACCCTGTTATTTATTTGCCCCATTATTTTTCCTGTGTGTGTTGAAATTGTTTTCCGATCCTCTCTTGTTAGCACGATCGGTTTACACAGTAACGAGTGACAATATAACATACCTTCGGAACTCATGCTAGCCTGGTACATGTGTTGTTATTTCATAGCAAAATAATAATGTGCTTCTTTTCTTGTTTATTTCATGTTCAAGCAATTCGTAATGTACTTCTTTTACCAATGTATGTATGTTATTGTTTTGATATAAATATTTTTTTACTATTATAAAAAAATTATACACATACTTAAGAAATATGTACTACAAGTACTTGATTCAACTTATTTATTATTTAGTATAAAAAAATCAAGAACATAACATTACAGTTTATCCAATGTAGATACCTAAATTTGATTTACATTGTAAGTGAATTTAATGTTTATATACTGCTGTAAAAAGTAAGACTATAATAAAACAATGAGGTTTTATTTTTGTAACATAAATAAAACCTCATTGTTTTATTATAGTCTTTTTGTATACTTTAAGAACTTCTTTTAACTTTGGAAATGTTTTATATTTAACTGGCTGTACTTTGGATAAAATAACAATAAAATAAATTATTGCTCGCCTGTTAAAGAATACTTCCATAACTTTTTTACAACCCATTACGCCCCACTATTACTGGGCACTGTTCTCCCAAGTGTGACCCATTATTGTAGGTCATGGGGGATTTGGTATAATCATCACACTCTTAGGTCGGTACCAAAGCTAGGTAGGCAAACTCGGTGGTTTGGTACCTTTCTTTAATTTTTTTTTGTTATGTTATGTATATTTAATAAATAAAATCCATACTCATAACCGCAGTTCGTTGAGGTAATAGATAGGTAGGTACATAAAAACATAGCGCCTAAGCCCAATAGATATAGATACATAGAGAGTTCAAGCACCCCAGGTCATGAACTTAGACCGCGGTGAATTTACATTTACAATTAGCGTTTCGAATGCAGCTGGAACTGACTACCTCTTTACTTTGGTAATGGAAAGCTTAAAAGCTGACAGATTTAGAAGTCTTTTATTAGAATATATATTATCGTAATTCTTGCATGTAAAAAAAATTAGGGGCGAATGTTCTGAATGCATTTAAAAGTTTGAAGGGAATTCAACATTTACAAATCCGTACTTAGTGACTTAGCCATGTGACTGTATTATGTACCAATTGGACTGTAACTAGGGATGCTTATACCTTGTAGGTACACAACTGTAAATATTCTGATTAGTAGCAAATATACTATTATGAATGTATGAGGCCTTACCTAAACCAGATGAAATAGTTACCTATCACACAAACAATTCAGTTGATTAATGATAAAATAGATTGCTCAATAAATTCGCGAAACTACATAAAATAATTTCTACATCCAGTCTCATGTGCGTTCACATGGGATTAATACATCAAAAAGTTAGCTAATGTCGTAAGTTTGTCACTCAACATCAATTATCGTGATTTCAGACCTTGTTAAGTGTTAAAGTTTATCGTAACATCCCATGTAAAATCATTAACACATTCTGAGCCATTAGATTTGAACTTTTCACAAGTTGTGCCAATCCTATGATATGTTAGGTAGATTAAAGTATTGGTGGAGTTTAGGTATCGAAATTAAATTTATTAGGTACTTTTAGGGATGAATTATATTAAACCGGGCCGTGTCCGGGGCGTGCCGTGTACGTGGCCCGGAATTTATCCCTTACAGTTTTCCAGTCCGTGTTTTAGTGGACTTTAATGAAAGTTATTTGATAAAACTTGGCTGAAATTTTGGTCCCAAAAGGTTTCAAGAACTTGTCCAAAATAGATTAATAAAAGTAGTCTATTTACTAACCGACCCGCCGACAGCTTCGCTTACGTTTACATTACCTACATATACCTATATACTAAGAGCCCGTGATGGCCAGACCTTCCTTTAATTCACAAGCGTGAAAATTCTTTCATGTGTATGTCTAACATAGGTAAGAATAACCCCCAAACATGAAACCTGGATCGTGGTTCCTTTGGGAGATAACAGGTAAAAGGTTGTTATCTCCCAAAGGAACCGCGATCCAGGTTTCATGTTTGGGGGTTATTCTTACCTATGTTAGACATACACATGAAAGAATTTTCACGCTTCAGAATTAAAGGAAGGTCTGGCCATCACAGGCTATTAGTCTATACTAAGAGCCCTGTCTGGCTAGACCTTCCTTTAATTCTGAAGCGTGAAAATTATTTCATGTGTATGTCTAACACAGGTAAGAATAACTCCCAAACATGAAACCTGGATCGTGGTTCCTTTGGGAGATAACAGGTAAAAGGTTGTTATCTCCCAAAGGAACCGCGATCCAGGTTTCATGTTTGGGGGTTATTCTTACCTATGTTAGACATACCCTCCTGAGACCCAGACTATCAAATTTTGTCCGATTGATTTGATTTTTTGTACAAACTCATAAAATAGTATGATAATACCAAAATTGTCTGAAAAAAAATTCCTAGCCCCCCTCGAAGCCTAAAAAGGGAGGTATCACCTGTGATACCTTGGGTCTGAATCGAACAAAATGTTGCTATTTATTACGTTATTTTCATTGATAAGGAAATTGTGAAATTAGTATTTTTTATAAATGTTAAGATATAAAATCTATTACAGAATGAATATATTCGATTCCTACTGACATTTGATGGCTTTACTTGCATTTACATTTAGTATCTGGAAGATTTATTTGATAGTTGTTGGTGAAAATTGTCAGCTTTTTGGTTTTTATAATTGCGAGGAACTGCAGTCACATGTCGTTGCTTCATCAGTCTTAAAATATTTCTAGCAAGACATCGTCTGTTTTAGAATTAATTGTGTGGTGATGAGTGTTGCGATTTATGGAAGGACTGGAACATGTCAGAACAGCTGGCAATTTTGGGCCAAAATTTTAATGTTTAGCCAAACCATTGTAAATTTAAGTTATTGCATTGTTTTTTTTCTTGGCAGCTTACACCTTACAGTACCCTACCGATAATCTATCCAGGTGACAGCTGCACTAGCATAGAAGCAGAGACAAATGGGTCTTACTGCACTCTTGCCTGTTCTTCCGCGCGTTGGTTACTTTGTTAGTAATTGATCATCTATAGATCAATTTCACCCATTATATTAAAATATTTTACAGTATGTGGCTACGGAATATCATGGTCTGTGGTAGACCACCTTCAGCAGGCCTAGGTCAAACAGCATTCTTAGTTGATGACGTTGGAAAAATGACTTGGATTTCTATCTAACCACTTCATTAGTGCAAGATTCTTATCCTGTTGCTCATCGCAACCCTTGCTAATCTTGGCTATTTTTATCTTTTAAGATATTCCAGGCTGCTGTAGTTGATTATGTAGTATCTTTATACTCGAAAAATGGATGAAATATTGATATAAACAGACATTATTGCAAGAAAACTGACTTCACTGTATTTCCAAAAACATTGGAGCTTCCATTGCATGAAGCTCCTCTCCTGGAAAGCCTGGAGAGGGTATTTGTATAACTCAGTATCATTTAAAACATACAAATAAAATGATCATGTTAAGGGGCAAATGTTGGATCACTGAAAGTAAGATTGAAAAATGGCTGCAGGAGGCTCATCGTCAGAGGAATCCATTTGAATTTTCATGGTTCCAGTTCCTCTAAGACCGTCATTTTCCACCTAAGGGTTTTCAAAGGTCTACTAAGCAACTTCCTCACAAATTAATACGTCTTAATTAACTCGAAACTTATATTGCATGATTCCGTAAATCTGTAAAAATGTGTAATTTTTATGTCTTGGGTGCCCAAGGTATCACCTGTGATACCGCAATAAAAAACGCGAAAATAACTATATTTTTTTGCAAATTACTGTAGAATTTTAACTAAAATGTAAATATGATTATATTTATTCTTAAATTCAAACAAAAAAATACGGACTATTCAATAAAAATTTTGAATAACCTGTCCTTGAAAATGCCATGTCGAAGGTCACAAAAAACAGAAATTTTAAATGACAATAAACAATGCATTTTCTAATTTATTCGGCAATAAAGTGCTATAATACGATTAACACATTCAAAAGGTTTAAGAAAAGCCCAAAATTTTTTAAAAAGGCCTGCTAGATTTCAAAAAAAATATTTTTTTGTAAAGGTATCACCTGTGATACCGTGGGTCTCAGGAGGATATACATGAAAGAATTTTCACGCTTGTGAATTAAAGGAAGGTCTGGCCATCACAGGCTCTTTAACTAGTTTATGTAATATAGCCTTTTAGCCTTCATCGATAAATGTACTATCCAACACTGAAATCATTATCACTAATCTAACAAAGACTAAATTAATAGTTAATAAACAATAGTAATTTTTACTTTACAGAAGAATCACAAAATGTCTAGCACTTTTCAAGATAAACACTAATAAACGTTCAAACAAAGATCTAATTCCCCAAAAGCTTTTACCAAAACCGATATAATTAAGTAAAAACCCAGGGGCAGCTTGGAATGACTTATAATCCCTGATCCTAATTGTTTTCTTTCGTGACACTGGTGTCACGGTACCTAAATCAGGATAAGCGGCACGAAATTAAGCTTTTTAAAACTTTTTAATCATTTTTCAAATATTTTGACGTCTGATTTTATCATATGATTTATTTTCATCGCAAATTATGATGTTAGAATTGAACTGAATTGCAACACAATTTGTTATTTAGTTAAACCTATTTGATTAAATTTTTGCAAACAAAATATTTACTACATTGTTACATTATATAAATACAGTTTAAAATATGTTCAGAACTAAAATATCAACGGCAAAATTAAAAGTTTCTACGAAAAGGTGAAACTAAAGTTGTAAAAACTACATTTCTAGGTACGACCTCATGTAACCTAGGTTCACCAGCTGCTATAATAACGTCTAATTATCCAGCAGAAGTTAGCGATCTAGTTAGTGAGTTTGTATCGCGAATGGTGCGCTGGCAGAGTAAGAAAAATGAAGCTACGAATCAATTATATCATTGCTGGACAATGCACTCAGCTATATGTAAGTAGGTAAATACAAAGCTTGCGTTACTTGTACTAGATATCTAATACATAATCGATGGTACACTACACCAATCACAGTACAATAATAAAATAATGAACAGTACAAACAATTAAAAAGTACAGTACAATGGGCGGCCTTATCGCAGAAGAACAATCTCTTCCTGGCATCCATTAGATGTGTTCGTCAGCACTGTAAAATAAATAGTGCAGAAAATGTAGGTACTCAGTAACTTCTAGTCCTGTGGTAAGCCTGTGGCCCTGTGGTTTATTATATTACGCGAAATAGAGTTTATTTGTAAAACAGATAACATTATGACATCTCCATACTCCAAGAAATATGTATAAATGAAACATTCGGCATTGAATAGCGCTATTCAATAGGTATCTAATAAGATCTATCATCCATTGAGCAAACCCCCTTTGGGGTCCTTTCTGTCCCTTTCATTTGTGACATTCGCGTGACAAGCTGAATATCATTGAACGGGTGTTTCTGTTTTGTACCCAATGTGGAACCAACATTTCCTTAGACGTATAATTAGTAGGACAAACTGAGGGCGGATGTTTTATGTTAAATTATATTGATAAAGGTTTAGTGGAAATATTTCAACAACTACCAAGATTATGATGCTTATACATATATTAGTTCCTTTCGATTAATTAATTAATGTATTTATATAGGTATATAAACTTCTCTATTTAATCAAACTAGGTAAGAACTACACTGATTAATATCAAACGATATTACATATTCTCTGAGTCCATATTTATTACTCCAAGGGTTTGAGCATGTTGGCACGTCGCTCGCTCGTGCAGCTTGTTTGAAACTTCGAACAACTTTTAGTTGGCGTTGCTGTACCATAGACTACAGATAAATCCTCCAAAGATGGTTTCAAGTGCGCCTGACATACCTTCAATGTCTAATATCCGCTAAGTGAAAAAAATATCAACCTGTATATTATAATCTAACGTTACCTTTAGTAGTAAAACTACATACGCCAAGATTAATCAAAAGACTGCAAATCCGAACGTCGATAGAATTTAATGAGCTTAAACTATTTGAAAAAAAGGGGTTAAAACTACCAGAATCCGGTAACAACAACGTACAAATAAAAGTAATTTAAAATACATTATGTATGTAATTAACATAATTATCAGCAAACAACTAATTTTACCGGAGAGTTATCATTCTCTACTAAGAAATTGCATTGAATGTTACATAGATATTATATTCACTGCAATTTCTAAATTACATCACAACATCTACCTTGTACCCAAACGTAGCGTGCCTACAACACATACTGTAATTATGTTAAGTACCTGCTACCCAAATGCCGGGTACAGCCAATTCCTCTTGCCATAGACTGTACGTAAAGGGCTGACCGCAAGCACACTGCGCTTGAGACATTTGTAGAGCTCTTGCTTTATGCTAATTCAGAGTATACATAGAAGCCAAGGTCTTAGTTTACCGACTGTCTGGCTTTGCAGTCTCTTGATCAATCTTCGCGTATAGTTCTAATCCTATATTCAGACGATCCTAGCATCTGCGAGAAGTTGTTATAATTACAATCATTGTTGTTATAATTTACATTTAATAACATTCAAATATAAAAAGAAGTAATTTAATAAAACGAAGTAAAACACTGCTTAATTTTAATTGTTCAAACAAAATTTTAAACACTGTGTTTATTGTAAATTTATTTATTGTCTTATAATTTTTTATGTTGATTATTTTTCTATCCATCATAATGTAATATTCGAAGGATTAATTTTAAAACAAAGATTAAACAAAGATTTTATAACATAAATTAAACACTCTTAAAACATACTTATACATCATAATACCTAAATTTTCTTTTCTGACATCACTACCATAAGCTACGAGAACTTACTTACGCTTCTTATGCCTATATTCTACCGGTTAAAACTTCGACCGTTTAGTTCATAATAAATGGACCAACTGCAAGGCTCACAAGTTTCATCGTAAATATGGACCGAAATGGTCCCGGGATGATTCTTGTCACCTGGGCCCGCCTCATCTGCTACTGACGTCTATTTATTAGCCTAAACATTATTTATCTTGGCTTATATAAGCCGAAATATAGCATGAGATACTAATGATAAATTTTAGAGAGTAGGTTAGGGTCTATTGAGAGATTTGATTAAGGAACCGGAAGTTAATTAAATTTTCTGACCTCAATTAACAGTAAGTATAAAATATTAATGAATTAAGGAGGATGTGCTTCCGCTAGCACATAGGGACAATCTGACAATTGCCGTGAATGGACCAAATAATTAACAATAGAAGTGCTCATCTTCCTAGAACATCAAATATTCAATTAAAAAAATCATCGTAGAACAAAAACTACTATTTACTTTTCTTGATAGCGTCTTCTCCGTTAAGTAAGTTTATATGTGTATATTTTAGATATCAAATACAAAGTCGTGCAGTTTTACTAGTGTTCACCAATTAAATGAGATAAATCCCTAATTGCATGTCACCAGCGCAGTATTACCAGTTTAAAATACTTGTGACGTTTTAATTAAAACATGAAGTATTCAAAGACCGTAATAACGAGCCACGAGCGGGAGTAAAGTTACGGCCAATATCAGTTCCATAAATTCGCGGTTCTGTTGATGCATAAGTGAATCTTTACGTAATAATAATAAATATTCTTTAGTCAAGATATAAAATCATCATTATTATAAAAAAAAATGATTGTTTTAGAGGCGGCTGTACTGTTTTACGCCTGGAATGTTCCATCTTATTTATCAAACAAGATTCATAAAGGAACATAGTGCTTGGAATTATCGAAAAACCATAAGACATTTAAATTATGGTTACACGTTTTAAGTTTTAATAATAAATAAATAAATATTGCTGGACAATTTACACGTATACCTACTAATTATGTAGGTACTGAATTTTTCTTATTTATATTACCAGTATCAGTAGCTTATACCTATGAGCCGTTGAGCTAATGTTAAATCATTATGGGAGCGTGGTAGATACATTATATCCAGTTCAACATAATAAACCTATCATTTTACGAGTACTGCCATGATACCGTGCGTCATATGCCGTGCCGTTGTCAAATTTCCTATCAAATGATAATGACTCATTGGATGGAGTGTTTTACATTACCTATCATCATCATCATCATTTATAGACGTCCATTACATTTATGTTCACACTGACATCCCCATCTGACATAAACAACTCGTCACAATAAATGTTGCATGAATCTACCCTTCAAGCCATCAATCTATTTCACCAACAAAGTGACTTCAATCTGCATCAATCGCATATCGAACTAGTAGAACACCATTAAGCTTAAAAACAGCTTAAGTTCAGTCCTTTTCATCAAGCCTTTCCAAAGTTTGTTCAAACGTAACACTTTAAAGAAGTTACGGAGACATTTAAAAATTGGTTCAGTGTAAGCCCGAGCGGGGGAAGGTTCTAGACCTTTTTATGCAAATCTTGAAGGATGTGCTCGGGTTTTTAATGAAACTAAGATTACTTTGATGAATGCTGTAGTCGTGACGCGCCGACCCTTGAAGGGAGGCTTGAAACAAATTAAATGTCAGATACTTATATTGATTTAAATTAGAAAGTGTAATCTAATTATGGCAGGTATTTAAGATGTTTATATTAATTATATTAATAATAATTCTGTTGTAGATAGATATAATTATTCCTACTTATTCCAAGATAAACTGTGACGTTATTTGTCTTTATTGGCTCTCCTTAAAAGTATTGAACAAACATCAAAGTTACTCAGAGAATCAAACGAAAAAGTAAAATAAAAACAGAGTTGCCTGAATAGAAATCAAACGAAACTCTTCATTGATACGAAATCTAATAAAAAGGAGATGAGACTCCCTTACGCAGCTGGAATTTTAATCAATTTTGCGGCCAATAAGTAAGAACGGCATACCCGGCTTAACGAAGTACACTTCGCAAATTACTGCCTTTAAAATTCCTCGTGTCACTTATCAGAGTTACTCTAGATAATTCAAATCATAATCTTAATCTTAAAACCTGATGAGAGAGAATATATATCTGAACAAAAAAATAATTTTGCAAATCGGTCAAGGCGTCTTTGAGTTCTTTTATGTTATCCTTTCGTTAACACCACTGTCATTATCTGTTCAGTCCATCCATACATAGGTTGTCTCTGAATGTTTTATTAATTTTGTATTATTTGTTACTGCTTTGTGTACAATAAAGTATTTTCCATTCTATTCTATTTTGATTCTAGACGTACCCTAGGGCGTTAACTAGTTAGACAGGAGGTAAGTATTGAAAACAAGAGTCTCGCCCGAACCCCCAGGGTACTGAGTAATGAGTTTCTGCAAGTTTTCACAAGGAACTTTATTACGGGTGCTTTTTAGCAGCTAATTATGAAGCTTCATGTTTTTCTTTGTATGCCACTTCGGGTTCTTTGCTGGGGTTTTGAGAGAAAGTTTTAATGAGTGAACAATTTGTAAAGACATAATGCTAATAAGCTTGCGATTCGGATCTCACCGCATAACACAATGATATTCATAAAATTAATGAGTTGGATGGTATTATGGCAAATTTTTATAAGTTAATTTTTCTTGAGCCTAATTTAATATATATTTTCATAATCAACCCTTTTTACGTTTCCATTGCTGGGACACCTTGACGAGAAAGAAAGCTGTAACTCACCACGCTCTGGTCAAGTGGGTTGGTGAATATGTCTATTAAAATTTTTAAACACAAAACTATTTAGCCAGCTCATTGTTTATTTTAATGCCTATTTAGGCTTTTGCGTGGATTACAAATGTACGTTTAAATATATATAAATTCCAGTCATAATGGAGTTTTAATCAGAGTTAATGAGCTTATGAAACAGACTGTTTTTAAATGTTAAATTGCGTGATATATTTAAATTATTCTGGTGGTTCCGGCTAAAGAATACTCACACTCCATCACTAATCACCTTCATCGTTTCACTTTGTTTATTTATTTCAATATTGTAATAAGATACATATTTAGGAAATTAAAACTGTTAATTCCTCTCCAATTAATATGCAAATTATAATTGTTTCAGATTAAACCCACCACCGCAAGCGCACAGTGCCACAGTGTAATAGAGTGTAAAAAAAGTTTCTTTAAAGCATCTTCAAAAATATAAATTTTGTTGTAAAGCGGCTTCAATTATTGAAAGTTTTTTGTGAAGCGGCTTAAATAATTGAAAGTTTGTTGTGAAGTGGCTTCAATAATTGAAAGTTTGTTGTGTTGGTCGGTGTCGGGATGCGGGGCGCGGGGGGCTAGCATGACAGCGCCTGCCACGGCGGCCTAATGGCGCTAGTGCGCCGGATATTAGGCGACGCCCAGGTAATTTACATACAACATAGTTTAGTTAGCTTAGTTTATTTAGTATACGTCTAGATATAAGTTTAGTATTTATAAGATCAGGCCTGCTACCATTAAAATAAAATGCGCTCACGTCTCTTTTTAATATTATACCTATATTTAACCATTTCGTTATATCACATAACATTAGATTCAGTTAGAATCACTTTCAAAGTGAAAGTTACCTTTACACTCTGTAGATACCATTAAGATAATAATAGTACTTATTCACTTCAAATAATCTCCTCTTTTGCGAATACAAAAATACAACTACTCATAGATCACGTTACGATCTTTGATCGATGATTTAAATTCAAAATTATCGACATTCTTTATTTGAAAGTCATCATTATTCTCCGTTGAGTACAACACTTCGTCAGCCCTAAATGCAACCGCTCCAAGCTAATACCTACCTCGCGTGTAGACAGACGGGTATACGCATAAACTAATAGCTTTTTTATAACCCTACTTTATGCAGCTTTAACCTTATTAAACAAGACACTGTCCGTTCTTTTCAACGTTAATAAGCTATAATGAAGATACGGTGAGCAGGGTTATAATTTTTATTTATTTATTTTATTTTATTTGGAGAACAAACAGTTATAAAATCTTATAAACTAATCTTCTTAAAAAACTACTAACCAATTAAATGCTCTCACATATTGCAACTAATTAACACACGAATATTAGACAAAAATAATTAAGAGATTTTCAGGGTAGATGTACTTATTAGTATTTTTTCTAACAAGATATTGATTTTGTTGTAATAATTATGTTCTTAGAAATTTTCATGACTGAAAAACTGTCACAGGCTATATTTGTTTGAATTGTAGTGAAATAAAAAAAACATTAATAAATATAACTAAATTAAGATCTGTTTAGACCTAGATAGACAAATTGTTATCAAATCAAGTTAATGAACGAAGTTATACCTTTAAAACGCCTAAGATTAATGATACCAGATAAGGTACGGGTGGCCAAATAGCTTTGTTATCGCGAAAGCAGGCTAGTAAGCTCTGTATTTTCGGCTATTAGAGTAAAACAACCATGCATATTACTCAAAACTAGCTTACCGCCTTAACTTATATCGACTGTCCCTTAGTACAGTATCGAATCTGAAAATGACCACTTTTCAGGACGGCTTTTTGTAATATCTTTTTATTTGAAAGCGCCAGTTCAATAACTTTTTAAAAATAGCGGCTTCAATTTAACCTTAAACATTGGATATTAACGGCAATAGGAAATTCTCAACAAACTTTTGTTTTTTTTAGTTTCGATAACTTACATCGACAAACTAGCCCTTATGCTATTGAATGTGGCAATTTCGATAAGAAAATATTTTGAAATTGCAATGTAAACTGACGAAACTGCCACATTCAATGCAAAATTATCTTAATGTCTCGACGTAAAATATCGAAACCGTCAGTATCAATACTTTACGCGGGCACCACTCAGTAGGTTTTTATAAATATTTAAAGATGTTTGATAAACTAGGATTACATTACATTAAAATTACCGTTAATTATTTCCGTAGAACATTTTATTCATCGAGCGACACGACGTATATCGAATGCGGTAGTTTCGTCTCGCTCGCATAGTGATTAGCGCAGCGTATACGCACGAAACGTTAATTTTCGATACCTTACGCCCGAACAAATTGTTACATTCGAGTGTATACGTTCAGCTAGAGGAGAAAATAATGAAAAATATTTGTTTTTCTTTTGATCCAATTAAAGAACACATAAAAATAATTTCGCTAGTGTACTTAGGGACAGTCGATATTATAAGTTAAACTTAACTATAAGATTAGCGATTTTAGAACGATAACACGAATTTAAGATAGAACTGATATATCTACTTCAATTTTCTTCTAAACTTAACTTTCCAGCTGCCGTTGTTTTCAAAGAACAGAGTTATTAAACTTTCTCATTATGTCTCAATTAATTGGTAGAGCGATATTGGAGTTTTGAAGGATGTTCAGACGTTATTTTGTTAAGAAATATCGACATAATAACATCGTAGAATCCTTATTATTGATTTATTTCGCCGAATTTAAAGTAATATCAATATTATTTTTTGTATTTTAACTCCTGCATTTTCCAGAAAACTTAATATTACTAAATATTTGGACATGTTTATATTCGTTATAACCAATGCAAACATACTCTTAAAACGATAAAATAATAATTTTAACGAGTAGTTCACTACCTTGCAATGATTCTATATTTTACATCTATATTAATAATTTCGTGCAGGGGTACGGTAGACCCGATCGAAACCCTATTTAAATAACGAAACATAAAAAAATATTGATTCTGAGTCGACAACATATGTCCGGAAAATTCGTATTATGGAGAATTTCGTTAAATTCCGACTGTAAAAAATCAAATGATAAACAAAGCGCTGTCGCCATTTTTGGTGTAAACAAGCACGTTCCGTTTCCTTGGATACGCCTCGCCAATCAACACCTTGCGTTCGTCGCCCCAAAATGAATCCATCACAAAGAACTGAGAATATGTAAAACGAAACGGAAATGTGTTTAATCTTTAACCTGATATTGGCCGATTCAACCACAGAAAAATAATATTAGTTTCCTTTTTATGGCTCGATGATATTGTTAAGGCTGCTGGTTCACGGTGGATGCAGGCTGCATCCGACCGTAATACCTGGAGGTCGTTAAGGGAAGGGAGGCCTATGTCCAGCAGTGGACGTCCAACGGCTGACATGATGATGACGAAGTATGTATTTTGTTCTCATAGTCAACATAAGGTATTAAATGGTTATCCTTGAAACAGTTTAACTTATAAACTGATAGGTGTCTAGATGACATTTGTCAAAATGACAGCTATCAAACTTTAAACTGCCACAACTCTGAAACGGCTTGGCCTAGAGATGCCGTACTTTTTCAACATTTACGTTGACAGCTGTCAAACTTTAAACTGCCATAACTCTGAAACGGCTAGACCTAGAGATGCCCTACTAAACTCAATCGACCGGTGTTAGAGAGGGCAACATTTCTGATGACAGCTGTCAAACTTTAAAATGCCATAACTCTGAAACGGCTTGGCCTAGAGATGCCGTACAAAGCTCAATCGACAGGTGTTAGAGAGAGCAACATTTTCGATGACAGCTGTCAAACTTTAAACTGCCATAACTCTGAAACGGCTTGGCCTAGCGATCCCGTACAAAGCTCATTCGACAGGTGTTAGAGAGAGCAACGTTTTCAATGACAGCTGTCAAACTTTAAAAGGCCATAACTCTGAAACGGCTTGGCCTAGAGATGCCGTACAAAGCTCAATCGACAGGTGTTAGAGAGAGCAACGTTTTCAATGACAGCTGTCAAACTTTAAAAGGCCATAACTCTGAAACGGCTTGGCCTAGAGATGCCGTACAAAGCTCAATCGACAGGTGTTAGAGAGAGCAACGTTTTCAATGACAGCTGTCAAATTTTAAACTGCCATAACTCTGAAAAGTTGTCTGCTGGCAACACTCGAGTTGTTTACATCTTTTTTGAGTAACTGCTAAAGAAATCTAAGTAATACTTACAAAGAATCCTAATATATACATTTGAAGCTGGGATTGGCATTGGGATTGTATAAATAGGTCTATTCCAAAAGGAATAGATTGTAAAATCCACCAAGGTAAAAACATAACCTCAAAGGAAGATAACCACAAGTGAATACAAAACAGTTACCTACTGTATGGAAGCTGTGTCGTTGTGAAACTTACGTTTTTTCTGCAAACGTTGTGAGAAGAGGTGAAAAGCATCACAGTAAACAAAACAGAAGTACCTACAGCATAGACTGCCCTGTCTAAGCGCCTTGAAGGCATATTGAAGTAAGGGGTGTATGTGCATGTCTTTTGGACGTTCGATTTTGTGAAGCTGCAAAGAGTGTTCCTGCCAAGTATTATTATAAGTTAGTCCTCAAGTATCACATAGCTGAGTTCCTGCCTACCTACTTATTTAATTTAACTGAAGCTGCTCAATTGGAAGAACTTTAAGAAGATAATTAAGATCAATTAAGTTTGTTTTCACTTATTTATGTTATAGGTAACCTACCTATGTTTGTTACAACTTTTTGCAACTTGTGAATTTTATTAAAATCTGTGCAAGTCAATATAAAAATAAATAAATTATACTAGAGGATAAGGTATTTTGATATTAATGAAAGTTTATTATGTTATTTTAATTAATTATATTTATTTGAGTGTGTAGGTTTATAAGTGGGCTAGGTAGGAGGTCATATTTTAAATTGAAAATGTCTTATAGGACTAGAGCTATCCCATCCTTTAAGGGTAAGGGTCGTTCAGCAAATAGTAGAGTGGATAGTGTCCAGCAGACTCAGGGAATGCCTGGTTCATCACCATCGCAGGTTTTAGGGCAGCGGCCGCGGTTGACTCGAAGCCCTATTGTGACCACTCCTGTGCTTTCGGGTGATGTTTCACATGTACCAATGCAGGGACTGACAAATACTCAGCCGGAGACTGGGCCCTCTGAAGGTGGGGTACTGGAGCCAGGTAAGTTCGCTGATGGTCTTGTGATTGAGGACACTATGCTGCAACTGGCGCAAACTTTGCAACCAAAGCAGTTGACTGGTCCCGCTGGAGATAGCACCAATGGAGGTGAGCTGCATGCCGGTGTCTATGGCGACAGTGAAGGCTCGCCTGACAGTATGGGTCGGCTCTTGGAGTTGTCTGTCATGTCTATGGGGGATGGTGGCCCGGTAGAGGAAGCCTCGCGTTTTGCAAATCGCCTCTTGAGATCCACTGTGGCGGAACTGGAGAAGTCCAAAAACTTGAACCGGGACATAAGGGATGCAGTCATGGCGGGACTCAATGGTTTGTACGGAGTTGTATTGAGACTTGCGGAATCGCGCAACCGTCATATTCAGGACAAGGAGCGAGGCCGTGTGCAAGCTGAGAGACAACATGCCCTGCAACAAAAAGCGTACGCTGAAAAAATTGAGCCCATATTGAAAGTCAATATGGGCGAGTTGCAGAAAACAGCGGAGACCACGCGTCAACTCATTGAAGAGGTGCGAAGTCAGGTAATTGAGAACCGGGCCGTGACGCCTGACTTGGAGGGGTTACGGGTCGTGAACCAGCTCCTGGACGAGGCACGGGCTATACGCGAGGACTGCCGTGCGCCGCCGCTAGTTGCTGAACCGCGTGCGCTTGTAACTGAGTCGCGTGCTTCGGTTGTTGAAGGGCTGCGGGAAGGTGTTGCGGCGGTGCCCGTTCGCTCTTCCTACGCCCACGTCGCCCGTTATCCGATATTAGTCAGATCTAAAAATCCAACCCACACAGGGGATGACATATTGAAGCAGATCAAAACAGGTATTGATGTGGTTGGCATGGGAGTAGGCGTGAATGGGGTAAGGAAATGTAGGAATGCTACTTTGGCTATATCCCTGGAGAGCTCTCGCGGGAAGGAGGCGATGGGGTCTGCGATACGAGCGCTCGGGGACTCCCTGGAGGTTTCGGAGCCGCATGGCCGGGACCCGCTGCTGCGGCTAACGGGAGTGCTGGCGGACACGTCGGATGCGACTCTACAGGAGGCTCTGCTCAGACAGAACTTGTCAACAATCGCCAACGTCCCGGAGGATCAGCGAAAGGTCAAAGTACTGCGCCGCATCCGAGGGCGGACTACGAATCTGCAGAACATCGTGCTGCAAGTCAGCCCCGCGTTATGGGATGCGTTTGTGGACCGGCGTCTGAGGCTCGGCTACCAGATGGTAATAGCTTCCGACCAGTCGCCGATTCTCCAGTGCTACCGTTGCCTCGGTTTTGCGCACCGCGCCGCAGAATGTCGTGCGCCGGCGCGCCGCTGCGGGCACTGCGCTGAGGAACACGACACACGCGACTGTCCTGCGCGAGCTGATGCCCCGCGCTGTGTGAACTGCTGCGCCGCCGGCCAGCGGGATGTGGAGCACCCCGCGTACAGCACAGTTTGTCCGGAGTGGCGCCGCTGGGACAGGCTGGCGCGCCTGCGCACCCGATACTGCTGAGGATGTAGAAGGCTCGCTCTTGCTGCAGTATAACCTCGGTCGTGGGCGCGCCGCCACGCACGAGTGTTTCCGTGCGGCGGCGGCTCAGGGAGCCCGGGTGTTGTTGCTGCAGGAGCCCTACGTTGGCGCCGGGGCCGTGTGCAGTATCGCGCCACGGCACGTGCGCCTCGTGCAGTGTGCCGCCGCTCACCCTTCCCGTCCGGTCCGCGCAGCCGTGGCCGTGCTTGATCCTGCGATTAAATTTAATGTTAGCAGTTGTCTTATAACGGAGGATATCGCGGGGGTTATTCTTGAAATTGATGGGATTAAACTGGGAATTATAAGTGTCTATTTTGATGTCAATAAAAGTTTGGATGAATATTTAAATAGAGTTAGGGATATGAAACGGTCGATGGGTGTTAGTAGGCTGGTCCTCGGCGGTGATGTAAATGCTCGGAGTCACTGGTGGGGTTCTGAGACGGAAGACTCGCGCGGACGCGCAGTCGCCGATGTGCTCGCAGAGTTAGAACTCGAAGTGCTTAATCGTGGGAGTGCACCTACCTTTTATGCTAACCGTGCTGGTCGTGAATGTGTCAGCATTATCGATGTGACGGCGTGCTCCGCGGCGTTGCTCCCGCTTATAAGCGGGTGGTGTGTCGATGAGCGCTTCAGTGATCTCTCTGATCATCGTGCCATTAGATTTAAACTGTTTTTAGCGGGCGGCGGCGGGACTGGTGGTGGAGAGCCGCGCTCCACACGAATATACAGGACGGAGAAGGCCAATTGGACTTTATTCGAGAAGGAGTTTCTGTCTCTGTGCGCTGAGGGTCATTTAGATGTGGATTCTGTAGAGGAGGTTGCTGACGGAATTGAGCTAAATCGCCTTGTTGAACTTTACACGGCTTATGTGATTGCTGCTGCTGACTGCGCAATACTGCGTTGTGTTCTCGTCCCTGGAAAGAAACCATGTCGATGGTGGAATTCTGAGCTGAAACGACTTAGGGCGGAGGTGATAAGGTGTAGGAGAAGGATTGCAAAGTCTAGCCCTGTTAGGAGGCAATTTGTAGTTGATGCGTATCTCTCAGTTAGGGCTCAATATAGGCAGGCTATCGACTCCGCTATTACTGATAGCTGGCGTCGTTTTTGTACTGGGGAGAAGGAGGAAACAATGTGGCAGCGTTCGTACCGCATTATGAAGGCTTGTTCGCTGTCTAGCTCTGGTGACTGCCTGTTGAAGGATGAGAGCGGCGCCGAGCTCGATGCGCCTGCCTCCGCTGCGCTGCTAGCGGATTCCTTCTTCCAGTGCGATGACCCGTCCTCTGATAACGCTGATCAATCTGTCCTGAGAGAAAGTATTTGTGAGTTGAAAGAGTTATTGCGGGCGGATGATAGTATAGAGAGGAATTCTGTACCGTTTACCGACGTGGAGCTAGACGCTGTGCTAAGCACAATGCATCCTAAAAAGGCGCCGGGTGGTGATGGTTTATCGCTTGATATATGTCTCCGTGCGTATAGAGCTGACAAAAAATTACTTTTAACCCTGTATTCTCGCTGTCTAGGATTAGGATTTTTTCCAAGAATCTGGAAGGAAGCCGTTATTAAAGTTATTCCCAAGCCGGGGAAGAACAGCTACGTAACACCGAAATCCTACAGGCCTATAGGTTTGCTCCCAGTGCTAGGGAAAATACTGGAGAAACTTTTCGTTAATAGGCTTCAGTGGCAACTTGGGAGAAACACTCAAATCAGTCCATATCAGTACGGGTTTACGAAGGGGCGCAGTACTGAAGATGCATTGTTTGATGCACTAGCTGAGGTGCGGCGGCATAGGGCGGCGCGACGCCTGGTGGCAGTTGTGTCGCTCGATATAGCTGGTGCATTTGATCATGCGTGGTGGCCCGCCATCCTGGGCCAGCTGCATGTCAAGGGGGTGGACATTGCAATACAGCGGTTAGTAATGGACTACTTATCTGACAGAGAAGTTGTGCTGCGATACGCTGGCGAGTCAGTAAGGAGGCCAACAAGTATGGGCTGCATTCAGGGATCCACATGCGGGCCCATTTTATGGAACATTTTGCTTGATCCATTGCTTGAGCCAAGCCAGTATGAGGGTGTGCGGGTTCAGGCATTTGCTGATGATATCCTTTTGATAGCGGGGGCATCAGATGGCGGGGATCTGGAAAGAATGATGAATAAGGCGTTGGACATCATTGTTCAGTGGGGTAATAAATTGCGTTTCGAACTATCAGCTCAGAAGACACAGGCCTTGCTGGTTTGCAGGAGTACTAGGTACTATTTACCTGAGCTTAATATTAATAATGTTAGGTTGGAGTTTGGGCAAAGTTTGAAGGTTTTAGGATTAACAATTGATAGGCTACTGAATTTCCGCATACATCTAGAATTAGTTAAAAAAAAGGCAATTGATTTCTATAAAATCGTTTCAAGAGCAGCTGGTGCACAGTGGGGATTGAATTCGGAAATTTTAAGGATTATATATGAAGCTGTGGTTGAGCCCACTGTGCTTTATGCTGGTAGCTGTTGGGTTAATGTGGCTGATAAGGCGTATGCGCGTAAAGTCCTAGATAGTCTTTGTAGGTCTTTTGCTGTAAAAGTTTGTAAGGCACATCATACAGTTTCTTTTGAGTCTGCTCTTCTTTTAGCCAGAATATTCCCACTTTCATTGCGGCTAAAGGAGTTGGGATACATTTACTCAGTTAAAAGCGGTAAATCTGTTTTATCTCTACCTGAAGCTGGAATTGAATTGAGAGAGAGTTGGTACAATTTACCTCATCCAGCTGAAAGGTTCAGACTCCAGTTTGGTGTACTCTCCTCGCAGAATGATGTTGACTCACTTAGGGCTGATTCTTCAGTTTTATTCACTGATGGCAGCAAGCTTGAAGGTAAGGTTGGAGGATCAGTCTCATGTTGGGTTGGTACTTCGGAAGTCACATACATGGGTTTTCGGTTGGAGAGTTTCTGTAGTGTCTTTCAAGCTGAACTTTCTGCCATGTTGAAGGCAGTGCAGTGGATACAAACTCAGCCTTCCCCAGGTTTCTATTACATAGCAAGTGACTGTAGATCTGGATTGGAGTCTATTTGTGATCCGAACACACTGCACCCAATTTCACTACATGTTCGCACCATTATTAGAGATCTAAAACTTAAAGACACTACAGTTAACCTTTGCTGGGTTAAAGCCCATATAGGTATAGATGGTAATGAGAGGGCTGATTTTCTTGCTAAGCAAGCCTCTTTGTATAACCAGCAGACCTCAACTTACAACAGGTTTCCTTTATCCTATGCTAAGAGAGTGGTAAGGGCTAAAACTATTGAGTTGTGGCAGGAGAGATATTTATCTTCGTCTACTGGCAGTATCACAAAGTTGTTTTTTAATGATGTTGTTGTGGCCTATCGAATGCTTAGCAAATTCAGGATAGATAACTTTCTGACACAAATTTTAACAGGCCATGGAGGTTTCAGGTCTTATCTACACAGGTTTAAACTTACAGGGAGTCCTTTATGTACTTGTGATTGTGACGAGCCCCAAACAGTTCAACATGTTCTTATTAGCTGTCCTAAATTTAGTGTTTTGCGCTATAACACTGAGTGTTTATTGGACTCTTTAATCATAGAACAGAATTTTTGTGTTTTTATGGCTGATGATATACTTAGGGAAACGTTTCTAGTATTTGCAAGGAAGGTTCTTCGAAGAATTGGTCGAGAGAATGGCTCTGTTATTGAGCCTGGTTAGTTAGTTAGTTTGTATTATTTTCTGTTTGTTGTTTACATTAAATTTTTCTTCTTCTTCTTTTGTAACCTAAACTAAACTTTCCTCAAATTTTTGTTTAGTTGTTAGATACTTTAATTTTCTCAAAATTTATGTTTATTATTTTATTGTTCTGTATTTTATATTTGTTTTGTTATTTATATTATAGGGAAATTATAATTAAATATTATGTTAGGTTTATTTGTAATATTTATTGTTGACTGTTATTAATTGTGATTTCATAAATTTATATTATTTTATTTGATTAATTTAATGATTTAATTTAATTTAATGCTTACATTAATTTTGCAGCAAAATTTTTGTTTAAGCATAATTTCGAATTTATTTAATTTTCTATGTATTGTTGTTGTGTTGTGTTACCCTACTCTACTCCTTCTTCTTTTTTCCGTTCTTACAATAAAATTTAGGTGTTCTCTTTTTATTTTATATACCTTTAGTTTATGTATTATATTGTATTAAATGTTGTCGCAAGTATAGCGACAGTTGATTTAGTTAAGTAGTCATAGCCGACGGTCACTATGTGGCAATAGGTAGGCCTACTAGGTATTAAAAAAAAAAAAAAAAAAAAAAAAAACTCTGAAACGGCTTGGCCTAGAGATACCCCACTAAGCTCAATCGACAGGTGTTAGAGAGAGCAACATTTTCGATGACAGCTGTCAAACTTTAAACTGCCATAACTCTGAAACGGCTTGGCCTAGAGATGCCGTACAGAGCTCAATCGACAGGTGTAAGAGAGAGCAACATTTTCAATGACAGCTGTCAAACTTTAAAAGGCCATAACTCTGAAACGGCTTGGCCTAGAGATGCCGTACAAAGCTCAATCGACAGGTGTTAGAGAGAGCAACGTTTTCAATGACAGCTGTCAAACTTTAAACTGCCATAACTCTGAAACGGCTTGGCCTAGAGATACCCCGCTAAGCTCAATCGACAGGTGTTAGAGAGAGCAACATTTTCGATGACAGCTGTCAAACTTTAAAAGGCCATAACTCTGAAACGGCTTGGCCTAGAGATGCCGTACAAAGCTCAATCGACAGGTGTTAGAGAGAGCAACGTTTTCAATGACAGCTGTCAAACTTTAAAAGGCCATAACTCTGAAACGGCTTGGCCTAGAGATGCCGTACAAAGCTCAATCGACAGGTGTTAGAGAGAGCAACGTTTTCAATGACAGCTGTCAAACTTTAAACTGCCATAACTCTGAAACGGCTTGGCCTAGAGATACCCCACTAAGCTCAATCGACAGGTGTTAGAGAGAGCAACGTTTTCAATGACAGCTGTCAAACTTTAAAAGGCCATAACTCTGAAACGGCTTGGCCTAGAGATCCCGTACAAAGCTCAATCGACAGGTGTTAGAGGGAGCAACGTTTTCAATGACAGCTGTCAAATTTTAAACTGCCATAACTCTGAAACGGCTTGGCCTAGAGATGCCGTACAAAGCTCAATCGACAGGTGTTAGAGGGAGCAACGTTTTCAATGACAGCTGTCAAACTTTAAACTGCCATAACTCTGAAACGGCTTGGCCTAGAGATGCCGTACAGAGCTCAATCGACAGGTGTTAGAGAGAGCAACATCATAATTAAAACACGGTTTTTCAGTTTTTCTTATCAAAAAACCTATTTATTATTGTACAGTACAGCTACACTATTATTGATAATCATTGAATTCCATAATGATTTATGTTAAAATAAACATAGCTTAATTATTCTTTTGTCCTTGGAGAAGTCCCTGTGTCCCAGCTGTGGAAACTAATAGTACCAGTTTGAGTTAGTACCTATTAATTAGCGGCTCATCCACTAACGTTCATTCCTTCCGACTTACCCCGTCGTGCAAACTGAATAGAAAAGCGACGGGATAAAATAAAACACGACGGGAAGGGATCGCGACGCGAGGTTTTAATACCGTCATTCTTTCTCGCTCTTGCATATGTATCCACTAGCGTTTATTCCGTAAGGATTGTAGATTCCCGCAGGAATGAACGTCAAAATATCATGTCATATCTGCAAAATTCGGATTATGGAGAATTTCGTCAAATTTCACCCGAGCGTAGCCGGGTTTTCATCTAGTATAAAATATTGCTTCAAAAACATCCACACACATTTTGCATACCTATTTTCAAATTATAAAAGCATCCTTATCTCAAAAACCTTATAATAGTATATTGAACATACTTTCTAACAGGCGAAACTACGGAAGATGGTGGACGAACAAGTATCAGTGGGTACTCGAGTCGAGGACGCCGACTCAGAGGCCGCCGACCCCCTGATCACACCAGCCACCTCCATCCTCGAGCGACCAGACTTCGACCCTCGACCGGTGCCTCCGGAACGACACCGTCTCATCGGCACTTTGGACAAGAGGAATGGATCACTGAATGGTGATAAAGAGGGTACTTTGAATCGCACCGCGAGGCTTTCGATCCGGAATGGGAAGGATAACCCTTTTATAGGTAGGTAGCTTGTTAAGTGTTAGGTGTTTAGTAGGGAAACAAAGACATCTCAGTAGAACACATTGGCCGATATTGGGTTTTGATTTGGAATTGCAGTAAGTTGGTTTCAGAACACGCTACGACACGGAACACTAAACGACACTACTGACTGTGTTCAGTTTAATTATGTAAAAGGTAAAACGAAAATATTATTTACTCCTTATCTTTTTTAGTCTTAAAGTAAGCTTCACTTCTTCGTTATTATTTCAATACATTTAAAACATTCATTCAAATATAAAGAAAATCATAGGTTACCTACATTCGGCTATAACGGGTTGACATCACAAAATACTCGACATTCTTTTGTGATGCTAAACCTCTAGGGCTTTGGAATACACGTAAGTTCTCTATTGTCATTTTTTACAGATGACGACAATAAAGAAAATCAGGCGAACGGGAAGCTGGAATCCCCAGTGAAATGGAATCAAAATGGCAGCGATAGTGGTACATACGCGGAGATCGGTACTGCGGGGAATAGCCACAGTGAGAGGAATATACTCGATCCTGGGGACAGTTCTGAAGAGGAGGTGCCACTGCCTGATGCCACTTCCCCGGGGCGGAGTAGCGATGGACCTGAGCCTAGGGCGGATATCACAGCTTCACTTGATGGAGGTAAGACTGCATTTTAATTGTTATAGGAAAATATATTTAGGTGCCCATATTCAGCGCAAACTATAAAAAATGTGAACTATTTCTGTGAATTGACGCATGAACATCTACTATCTTCTTATCTTCTGTCTTGTGATTAGCGCACATTTTGGTGACCATACAAAAATATGTAGCAAAGACGTAATTGAACCTGCCAACTCCTGTGATGCAATCAGACTATTTGCCGCCGCGCCAAAAAGGTCGTATTTTTCTAATTTCAAAATTACAATGTTTGTTTGCACGTGTTATTTCTACAGAAAAAAACTGTTTTAAAACCAATAATAATAATTCACGGTGTAATGGACATTTGTCAGAAAGTTTACTTTCCGTATTGTTTGTACAAATCCTTTAAGTATTAATGGAGTGATAAAACAAAGACAAAACAGAATAGACCGTGAAAATATAATAAGCGCCTGTCCCGCAATAAACGATAAAAGTTTCTAACAAAGACAGCGACAAATTCATCAAGATCAATAAAACAGACGTATATACCCATTCTAACTTTGCTTTGTTTAAGTTGATCTTAAGAGACTGTAATCCAGGAGATAATAGTTCGCAACTAGTAGAGACGGCATGTTTGTGTTACTGATGAAGTAAGTTCCCCTACCTACTTGAAGATTCTTCTTAGATATTTCTACTTGAACGCTACAAGAGTCTCCGTCAGTTTGTTAAGTTTCGAGAAGCGATCTTGCTTGTTTCACAGTGACTTTCAGAGTCGCAAAAATACAAGAGTTCTAAGATATTTGTATGATTTAGAATCCTACCAACTGGACTGGGCCTAAATCCATACATAAAAAATAAAAATATACATGAAAATAAACCTACACTCTCATATTAGGTATATACCTACAAAACTCTAAAAGTAATGTATCTGCTGCTCTTCCTGTGAAATATTATGCCGTATTATAACTAGCTTCATAAATTGAACTAACTCAGTCATAAATTAGCCTTTTTTATCAGCGTAATGCAACATAATGTAGCATTGAGAGACTTTCCTGAGCTCATAGCTCAGTTCAGAGGAATATCCTCTTCGCTAATGAGCTAGCAGCCTTGGGGAATAAGCTCATTTGTCGAGTAACTGCACAACCCACTTCCAAAGATACTAACTTTCCATCTGACGTTGCAATTTAACACTTAATCCTCTAATGAGGGCTAGTTATAAAATTCAAAGTTCACTTTTTAGTTTCTACTGACATAATTCAAACGAATTCCAGAGCATTAGATGTTTAACTTCTCAGAAAATAGCTCTCAAAAGCAAGCATGTTTCATCTTGGTGACTTATCAGAGCTAGCTGAATAATAGAATCACAACGTTGTATGGAGTCGCATAACTTATTTTCGCTATTATTTTCAGCCAGAGAAAGGACTTTCGTAACATGCCAAATGCGGTTGGCTCATTTGTAACTAATCATTTAGCTTATTGTTTCTGGAACTCATTGCCTAAGATTTATTTGCAAATACCGATATAGGAATTCGCACCGAATTTATCAGAAACCGTTCCGGAGAATGATGGCTGTCTGGAAACAATTACATTGAAGAGGCTTTGTACAGCAGTTAATACGTCTCGTGTACGATGGCATAATAAAGCAAACGTCGCACACACCTGGGGTGGCCTGACGCGTGTTACTTTTGAGTAATCGATTTGTCTGGACCGGGCACAGCGGTTCCGTGACTCGGCCAACTTTTGCGTTATAACACCGTTTACATCGCCATAACCGATTCCATTTATTCGGCCGCGCCGGTACCGCACTTTACTCAACTTTTCATATTATAGGACAGCTAATAATGAGGGTTGACGTGAGCCCTTGAATACCAACAAGGACAAACTTCGCGGAAGTGAAGCTATTAACAAGACAATGGTGGGAAGTAAACAAATTGTGAATTAGGTTGCTGAGTTGAAATGAATTTATGGGCGTGCTCCCGCATTTTGATGGTTATTTTTGTTGACTTTTAAGACAAATTGCTTCAGGGAGTTTTAAGATGTGGCGTTAAACCGATTGTGCTCACACGATTTAACCAGCCATGAACCTTAGAATGAGGTTTTAGCAAAACCCCCATCTGTTTTCATGAAGATGTATTATTAGTATATTGTACATAATTTTCTATACCGGTTTGCATTTCGCATTTAACCCTCTATTGCATGAATTATTAAAAATGTGATAAAAAAAATATTTGTTGAATATAATGTGTTTTATTAGGGCTTAATAGACAAAATATAAAATAAAATAATTAAATAATCTTCTTATTTAGAAAATAAAATCAAAAGCCATTTTTGGCTTCCTATGCATTTACGGTGAATACGCTTACGCCATATTTGGCTTCCTATGCACAACAAGTACCAACACTCATACAAGGTTAAATTCTCTAAAACAGTTTCTTTTCCCATTCAAGCAAAGAAAAACGTCACATTCCTCAAATTTGATATGAGAACGAACAAACAACAGTAATTTTGGCATAATTGACGATTAACTGGTACCGATTTACCAAAAAAAATTCAATTATGCCTGATGCCAATTATACATGACCACACTGAATTTAGAAGTTGCGCTTTTATCGTGATCTTATGTGCCCCTTGCCGACGTGTATGAGATCGTACGCGTACCAATTTATCTTGAGGTAGGTGTACCATCTCTTGACGAGGTATGTTCGGCACTATGTGTACCAAGACTCTTGCCAGCTTTGCAATAATGTTTGGTAATGACGAGCTTGAAATCAAATAGTGACATGTATACGTCGCCACAAAAACGTCTTCATCGGATTCGGATAATGAAATATCGTTACTAAGGGATCTAACGCCAGGAAAAGAATTAGTGGATTTAGCAGTGTCATAAAAGCCTAAATAAAGCATTATGAAGATATAGAAAAAAATAACTCTAAATGCATACTAAGCCATATTTGGCGTAAGCGTATTTACCGTAAATGCATAAGAAGCCAAAAATGGCTTCTATATAAAATGGTGAAAATAATAAACAAAAAACATATATTTAAAAAAATCTTCAACAGGGAATAATAGAAGAAGCTCTATGGAACATTATTAATATTTTTTAAAAGCAATTTTCTTACAATTTCCATTTTAATTTCAACAACAAAACTACAGTAAAATTAACTTGACACAAGTTTGCGTACGCGTCGGAGAAAAATGAAGGTATACTGACAGGTTACATTTGCTTTAGACAATAAAAATTGCTTTCCGTTTCAGTTTGATGTACTTAACATTATTACAATAAAAGTTGAAATTTTTTGTTTTTAATTAGGGTAGAAAAAAATTACTAAAGTTAAAAAGCCAAATATGGCTCTGTATGCAATAGAGGGTTAAATTCTGCTACAAATAGAAATAATTTGCGTTATACGTGACGCAAGGTGTTGCCATGCCGCGCGGTTCTTGGCGTAATGTGCGACATTTTTGACTTTGTAGCCGCACAGTGTTGCCCCTATGTAATATAGCCTTTACAGTATTAAATGTGATGTGTATTTGTTTCAGAAGCAGCGTCCCCGGGCGCGCGGTCGGACCGCTCCCGCGCGGAGGAGGTGCCGGCGTCTCCCGGGATGCTGTCGGCGACGCAGCTCGCGCGCAGGTTGAGGATGGAGAATGAACGACTGCAGGTGAGTAACGGCCATCTATGTCTATGCCATGTCATATGCCAAAAAATACAAATACACATAATAGTACAGTGAAACAATGGGCGACCTTATCGCTAAGAGCGATTTCTTCCAGGCATTAGTATTATATCTTCATTAGTGTTATTTGTACGTGTCTGTCCGTGAACATGGCGCTTGCAACAGTGTCGAAATATCGGAAAACTCAAAAACATTTAAAGCATGGTATGTTACCCGTTTCATGTTCAAATATAGTTAAAAACCATCATAGTTTAAAAAGTTCATTAGTGTTGTTAAACCGTCGGAGGAATTTGTACTTCAGCAGATGGGCAGGGTCGTTCTGTGTTCTGAACAAAACTTATTTCGTGCTCCAACCAGCCTGGTAAATATGGTGATTATACTGAATCCTCCTTTAACCAATAGTATATATAATAGATACACAATTTCAATATTATATATACTTATAGTGTCGTGAAACCGTCGACGGAATTTGAACTTTAGAAGATGGGCAGGGTTGTACTGAGTTCTGTACAAACTTACTGCGATTACCAAACAACCTGGTAAATGTGGTGATTATACTGAATCCTCCATTAACCAATTAACGAATACCACATTATTAACATGAAATCATTCACGAGGAAATGCGGACAATAATTGACTTTTGTGACTGTGTCATAAAGACACGCGTATTTTGTGTAACACATCTTTATCGTAGAATAAGTAGAAAAGTACTACAAACATTATCCCGGGAATTATTGAAGAAAACAACGTCTGGTAGTAGGTTAGCTCAAAAGAGAATTTTCTTGTGTCATGAAACTGTACATTTAGCAATTAAAACTGGATTGGATGCACCCCCCATCAGCGCAAACTCGACGATCGGCTAAGTTCGGCTAAATAAGTAGGAGAGGCGCGTGAGCCCGAGCTGAGTATGTATTTCGCGCAAAAATCTGACACATCAAATTACTTCTATAATTTGAAATTCATTTTGTAGACCCTACGATATACAAGGTAATACTAGCGTTCCGCCCCGCGGCTTCGCCTGCGCTAAAATATATCTTTAAGCGGATATGTGTATTTTTAAAGTTTAAAGTATAAATTCCACACACGGCTTTTCCCGTGTTTTAAATAACTTTCATAAATGTGTATGTATATTATATTAAGTATATATATCAGAAATCTAGCACCCGTAACACAAGATTCTAGCTTACCACGGGGCTAGATGTTGCTTTGTGAATTGTCTAGGAACTAGCAATATTTATTGGTTCAATTTTATTTATTAGGTTTTTTGGTCGTAAGCTCAGTTATTAAGAAAAATGAAAGGGCTGGGGATTTTATTAATAAATAAATAAAGTTTTCTGAACTAAATTTGACATGAAATGTTAAAATTCATAGTCTGCCTTTTATTTCTGATTAATTTTATAAACGAAAAGTCAAACCGTATGATATACTTCAATATTAGATAAAAGTGAATTTATAAAAGAATAAGTTCCTAAACCTTAACCCTTAACTGCATGATTATTTTTCTTAAAATTTGTGATGGTCATATTATGTCTTTTAGATAAATAAAGTAAAATAAGTTATAAATATTTAAAATTGATTTAAAAATTTCATATGAATTGAGTTTAAGGGAAAAACTGTTTTTATATTTAGTTCCATATAATATATGGCAAAACATGCAGTCACCTACCTATATTTTAAAATATCATTCGCAGGGCATGCGGAAAGTGGTCAATTTTTTTTTAAGTAATAAAAGACTTTATAAGATATAGACCAGTGCAGTTAGCTTCAAAAATGGTCAAAAAAGGAAAAAAATAGTAGTAGAATGAAACCCATTAGAAAAGGAGAGGAATATGATAAAAATGAAAGGAAAAATAAAATACGGTCGATCTGAGTTCGGGAAGTGGGAGGGGGTGGGCTTTTAAGGGGAGAAAATGGTTTATCTCGATTTGCGGTGAAACTACAAGTCCTATGAAAAAAAGTTATATGGCAAAGTTGTAGGTAATAAAAAGATCTACAACTTTTAATTCACAAGTTTTTTACATAACCTCAAAACTTATGTGAAAAATTAAAATAACCAAGTTTTTCGTTTTTTTTATTTATCTTTTTCAAAAATAATTATTTTTCTACGAAATTTGGTGAAAACTTGCCTATTTATGTCCTTAATGCACTGTGATTTACTTGATTGAAAATATTATTGTTTTCACCTTATTTTGACTTAATTTAATAAAAAATAGACTATTTTTCAATCGAAAATTCACGTGTCAAAATATTAGTTTTTTTATAAAAGTCGGTGTGTTTTTTGTTTGTCGAAATCTCTATTTTCTGATAGTTTAAAAAAATATATACATTACGGTAGTAAATATTCTCAGAAAATGCACAAAACCGAAACAAAAATTTGTATCATTAGGTACAACTGCATCATAAAAATGTGATTTTGTCTTTTCAGACTATATAATAATAATAATAATATAATAATCTGTTTGTATAATGTGCAATAAGTCGGATTATAAGCAATTATATGAAATAAAAATTGCAAAAATCACATTTTTATGATGCAATTGTACATAATAATACAAATTTTGTTTCGGTGTTTTGCATTTTCTGAGAAAATTTACTAAAGTAATGTATATATTTTTCTTAACCATCAGAAAATAAAGATTTCAATGAACAAAAGGCACACCGATTTTTATAAAAAAGCTAATATTTTGACACGTGAATTTTCGATTGTAAATTAGTCTATTTTTTTAGTAATTAAGTCAAAATAAGGTGAAAAAATTAATATTTTTAATCAAATAAATTATAGTGTGTTTGGGGCATAAAAAGGTAAGTTTTCACCAAATTTCGTAGAAAATAAAATGTTTTTGAAAAAGATAGAAATTAAAAACCAAAAACTTAGTTATTTGAATTTTTCACATACATTTTGACTTTATGTAAAAAAGTTGTAAATTAAAAGTTGTAGATCGTTTTATTACCTACAACTTTGCCATATAACTTTTTTTCATAGGACTTGTAGTTTCACCGCAAATCGAGATAAACCATTTTCTCCCCTTAAAAGCCCACCCCCTCCCACTTCCCGAACTCAGATCGACCGTAATTTATTTTTCCTTTCATTTTTATCATATTCCCCTCCTTTTCTAATGGGTTTCATTCTACTACTATTTTTTTCCTTGTAAAAAATTAAAAACCCTGGTCTAATAGGTATAACCCGCGCAATAAAAAATGATATTTGACCATGGCGGCGGGTACGTATGGTACGGTTGGCAAAACAATTTCTCAAACAGGCGTCACGACGAATTTCCCATATAAACGTAATACCAAAATTATTTTTAATTCGAGCATATTTCCATGGTATTATTGTAGTATTATTATTATTTAAATAGTATTTTTATCTCGGTCCCTACAGAGTATTTTTTACAAAATACTTATTTTAAATAAAAAGTAAAGTACCTAAAGAGTTTAAACAGCTTTGCGTTATAAACCCGGCGTCGGCGCTTTTATAACGTCTTCAATGTGATAATTCATACGAACGCTTTTAAATCAAAAAATAATTTTAATTTAATTTTTAAAGTTTCGGTTCTATGTATGGGGACCCCCAAATGCAAATGATTTTTTTAAAACTTTTCCTAGTGCGGTTCACGGAATACATCTACTTACAAAATTTCAGCTTTATAGCTATTATAGTTTCGGAGTAAAACGGCTGTGACATACGGACGGACGGACGGACGGACGGTTTAGTTTGGGGACTCCTTTTTCCGCAATTGGACTCAAATTTGGTCCTTTGTGCGTGGTTAGACGGACGGACGGTCGGACATGACGAATCTATAAGGGTTCCGTTTTTTCCATTTGACTACGGAACCCTAAAAAGCGTCACGTTCTAAAAGCGCCAAAGTGTGAACACGTACTTGGGTATGCAAATGTTCTATTTGAACGCTTTTTTAACGGACGTTAAAAAAGCTTTTTGTAGCGCGTACTTCACTGTGTGAGTATAGATAGCGATAGAGAGTGAGCGAGAACGCATGCGAGCGGACGCCATTTATAGATAAATTCTTTATACGCGCAGGTTATATTAAAAAAATCATAGTTATATTGGTTGTGTGTGATATAGCAACGTAGGGTTAAGAAGCACAAAAACGTAGTGATTTGTTTGTTCTATGAAATATCTTAAATTTACTTTTCATGAATTGACATGACATAATTTATGACAGTTATCATAAATAAATCAAAACTCTTTGAGATCTCAAAACTATAAAAAAGTTTTATTAAGTCATAATCCATGTATTACTTATGAATTTATTGTTTGAAGTCTCCTCCTGTATTTTATTATAATATATAAGTACCTACCTACACTTTATTATTATATGTATACTAGCTGCCCCCGCGAACTTCGTCTCGCCATATACTTTATAAGCTCTGTTATGATGCTGTGTGGATTGTCCAATAAGCCACAGACAAAACAGAAATTTGAAATCCAAAGGGCGAAAAATGCTTTGGTGTCAAAAATGTCATGAAAGCTTTACTGTCTATACGTTTTGTTTACGTTTGTAACGAATGTAGGTTACTTTATCTTTTTACGATTTCGTCGCTTCTTGCACTTATTATACAGATTTCGCATATTTGAAATAAAAACCAAACAAGTACAATAATTTTTCAATTCATTTTTTACGTAATTAGTGCGTTATATAGCGATCTGAATGCAAGAAGCGACGCGATACATGTTACCAGTTTCAAAGCCGCGGCTAGACTGAATTTGAGGCACGAAGATGCCCGAATGGTCAGTTTTCGCGTGAATTTTTCCGCAAGTTTAGTTATTCTTATTTTACGGTTAAAATCATAAAAATTTTAACAATCTAACACGCTCTACCCCTGCTCTATAACCTGTTTGTTTACTGTACAAAGTATCAAGGCTTATTTTAAAGTATTTATTGAATAGCGACGATTTATTGTAAAATTTAGAGCGAACTTTGGATTATTTTTCTATCGAGAAAATTTTATGTAATCGTGTTTTTGTAACTGTAATCCCCTAGCATATATCCTGAACTATAACATATATTAATCTCAAAGTAAATGCTTTATTATTGTGGAAGATATGTTTGTTAACAAAAAGCAATTTCAAGCGATTTGACGTAATATGGCCCCTATAAGCTCGTTAGTATTCAAATATTTCTAAGAAAGACATGGTTCTATCTCTCCGGGGCAAAACAAACCTTTTCAAGGTAATGTGGTAAATTTAAGAGCAATGAATGTTTTGTTTTAATTAGATTACGGTTTAAATGGTAAGTAGGCTGGAATTTGCATAGGTAATGTTAAAATATTTTCATACAAAAGGAGGCTATAAAATGCGTGGGTTTATTAAGAACGGTATTATACAGTCTTAAATAATATTCTTTTGGTATTTTCTTGCCGTTTTTTAATATAATGAAAATAAGAAAATAAAATAAGGAGTATGCAATACCCATGCTTACAACACAATAAACAGGTTTGTATTAAAAGTATTCTGTACTCGGTAATAAGATAATTTCCTATTTGACTTTTATCTGGAAGTGAACGCTACGGATCAACCGGTTAGTTCCATCAACAGTGCTTCTATTCCATTCACAATTTAGTTTTGGTTCCGTCTAACATCTAACAAGCCTCTCAAGCAACAAACAGCAATTGACATTTGAATACAAAATTATATAAATTTAATTTTAATTGCGTTTCTAAGTTCAAAGCACTGAACGTAATTAACTATCTAGCCTAGAGGTTCCCAAGCAAGGCTTTATTTGAATAATTAGCTAAAATTCATATAAAATTTAATAAACTCTGCTGGGAGATAATCATATTACGAGGCAAACCTAACAGACCGCTTCATAGTGAATAAACTCTTCTAACCGAACATAATTTTTCCTTCATATTTTCCACTTAGCTGAGCTCCAAATTTAAGCTAACATCCAACCGAAAACCGCATTTGGAATGTGGAAAACAAAAGAACCAAAAGTGCCTGAACTGTTCAGGATTTGAAGAAATCTTTCATGCATAGGTGCTTTTGATTTTATCGTGTAAACGAATTGAATGTTTGTTTACACTTAAATTCTAATAATATACATAGTTTTATTTTGCATCTTTAAATTGTCTCAACTTTTACAGATTCTATGTGTTCGTTGAGTATATATATATAGGTAATATAAAATAACTTCTATCTTTTAGAAGTAGAACAGTAATCAAGTGAAACATAAGAATAATGTATGTTTATTCTATATCAGATTTAATCTAGTACACCCGTAACAAAAGTAAATAAATAAAAAGTAACACAAGCTTCAAGCTTACTACGGGGCTACATTTTATTGCTGTTTAAATTGACCAGAAATATTTATTATTTTTTTATTTTCTGTGCGTAGATAATGTAGCGGAATCAAAAATTTTACTTATAACAACCTTTTACGACCTATGTTTTGTGTAGGATGGTTGGTTCTTACTCTTACTTAGCTTAGAAAATTAGCAAACGAATATAACCTCCGTATTTCAGTTCCGCTCGAATACGCTTAACTACCTTTAATAAATGATCGTAAAGATATTTCGATGGCTTTTATAAAATTGGGTCCGTAAAGTACTTACTGGGTCATTCGTAACCAATATGCCTTTTAGGGGATATGGGTGTAATCATTTGATGGCTTATAACGACCTATATGTTCCGGTGCTATTATATTCGGTTTTAACATTACCTGAAAGAAAAATCACTATAATGGCGATTGTGAGCTAGATTAGAAATAGAATAGTGGGTCAGCTTATTGCGACCTTAGTTATTATAATAATTTATAGTTATCTAAGTGACTTCAATTTGATTATGAAAGTGGAATTATAAACAGATCTTTACAATTCGACATCGCTTCTTTAGCTCTAGGCTGAATGAAAAAAGTTAGTAATTATTCATTGCACACACACGAACTTCTACATTTCTCATACATCTCTTCTCTTAAGTTTATTTCAAATAAAAAAATAAATAAACATAAAGATGCTAACAAAATAAGACTTAGAATATATCAACTTATACATATAAATTAGCGATACGATACAATATTTATCTAATAACTCTTTGCAGGCGGAATTGACTCGTGTCCGGCGGCTTTTAGTAGCGGCGGCAGAACGGGGAGAGGCTGGGACCACTCTCCTGGAACGAGCTAAAGGAGATGAAGAGGAAACCACACCTTTAGACCCTCAACAGCTGGAAAAAGAACTTCTATTGGCAAGAGAAGCTGTCAACTGTAAGTAAAGTTTTCAGAACATATACTAAAGCTACAGTCTTGCTTGTTATTTAAATAAAGGCGGTAGTGCTTGGAACTAATTTCATAGTTCAATAATCATATTATTATAAACCGAATTTAGTAATTACTATAATAAGAACTATAGTCATTACTATCTTAAGGTTCTTATTACAGAGGATAACGTCAATCAATAACATATACTTATAGCGATAACCATATCAGATATGGTTTATTTATGTGTACTCTAAGAATCTAAGAGTACACGTAGATAAACCCGTATTAGTTAAATGTATATTATAAATATCTTAAGTCTTCTCTGAGAAGCTATCAAATGCAAAAGTGCTCAGAAATACTAACAGTAATAAGATAAGATAAGATAAGATAAGATAACTCTTTATTACAAAATTCTTAAGATAAGCTGGCACGTACAAACATATAGATTATCGAACCTTATCGAAAATAGCAAAGCAAGCAAAATATATTAAAACAAAATAATAACCGTTATTTCAGCATCGATGGATGAACATTTTAAATATTTTAATATCTGATACATAAGATGTGTGTAAAATTCATAAATATCCTCTGAAATTTTTGTATCTCACTCACTTAATAATAAGAGCTTTTGTAATAAAATGATAAGAATTTTCAACGATATCCAACAAGCTTTTCTCGAAGGACCTTGCAGATAATAAACTCTCAGAGGATGACCTCAAATCACAATTTATGTCTTTCGCTTCCTTTACAAAATAATCCGAGTGATCCCGCGAAAGTGGCCAATTTGTAGAGTGCCCGTGATATGGAGCTGGCGTGCACTAAGCCGACGTTTTGATATACTATTCTCATAATACTCAGCAGTACCTGGCACAGAACGAAGCTGAAATATCAACTATGCAAGCTCATGACTATGGGATGCAAATACTTTTTGAGAGATTTTGTTATCTTTGTTATTTGTTAATTGAAGAGTATGTGATAGTTCTGTATTTCGGGTACGTATAATGTTTTATATTGAATCAGTTTTTTCGCGTATTTTTCATAGAAAATCAACAATAGGCAAACTCGATAGACTTAATATAATACATACCTAGATCCTAGGGTCCACTTTGTATCAAATAATAAAACTACCTAATCAATAGTTCTATTCAAAAAGTGATCACAAAATCGACTTAAATTCAGGAACACGTTATTAAAGATCAGAATAACTAGAAACCAGAAACTCACGTCAATGAGTACACCTAACGTTACCTACCAATTTTGAGATATCCATTCCCATTTTGCTGTGTAATCCGCAAAGTCTATCTACAAACAGGTCACGTTTTCCAGGGCGCAGAACTGAAGCTTTCCTGCCATTTCAGCTAATGTCATTACTCTGACGAACGCAGACATCATTTTAGCATATGGGGTGGCTTTTAACGTGTATTGCCTCTTTAACTTTATGTACGAAATAAAACAGTTTTAATATCTTGCTCATGCTAAATGCATGATGATATCAAAATATAATTTGCACCTGAACGAAAAATGGTAGAGTCTGAATGTGCGTCACAGTTCTGTGGTATAAGTATATAATATTATGTAGGTACGTTGATTTAGCATGGAACGCTTTGAAAGTTAAATATTCGAGCAAAACATCCCAGTTTACCTAATTAATTTGTTGAAGGGAGACTCGTAAATGGACGGTTTATTTATCGCAGACAGTATATTTTTTACTTTTTCTTTGAGTAGGTACTTCTCTTTCCTTGCTTGTTGTATACAAAACAGTAATACAGAACAAACATACTTGAGTTGAAAAAGTGTAGGTGGTTTTGTGAACACGGATATAATAACTCAATATTATTGTAGTACAACTATTTCAAAGGTATTTCATCCATCTAATAATAATAGTAATGCAATACCTATCCGTAATATCAAACCGAATCGAACAATGCACGCAGATCTGAGTATTAGCCACACGCTCAATTAACAATTTAACATCGATCACGAACTAGTGCCTGGATGCAAGCGTTTGATCGATGTTGGCCAACACGCCTTGCATTACACTAATGGCTGCTTCGACAGTCAGCAAGTAAACTAGGAATGTGAACTTTAATATTCACTAGCATACACGCTTTTTTTAAACCTAGCAGTTGATAGTCTGTTGCCCCTAGGTAATTACAATTTTAAAGTTAGATATGATTGTCGAGGGAAAACTTGAATCTAACTCACAAAGTGTCAGAAAAAGTAATCCTCATACAAAAAAAGCTGTGAAAAAGTGTTAAAAGCTCTTCAGTAACTATGTTTAGATGACTAATGAGCTATGTTACTACATAGGTACATGTAGTACTGTAAAACATATTAGGTACGTGCTGGGGAGATTATTCGATGGATAAAGATTCCCCAAGACTAAATTCATCTTCTTAGCATAATCGAAGTCCTAAAGTATTTTATTTATCTAAACACGAATTAGAATCTAACACAACATACAATACGAATATACAAACATAGATACAAGCATGTACGTTAAAATGCCTTTTTAGATACCTAGTCCAATTTTCTGTATCACTAAGCTCTAAAGCAAAGTTTGATTTAGGTTGGCGGGATTGCGTGGGTAACATTTTCGCAAGCTCATAATGTAATTCCGGCTTGAAACATTCAGATTGGGTTGTTCCAAATCGATCTCTGCCAACACAGGAAAACGTTCCCAAAAGCGGCATCATTTTATTTCCCTATCAAACGATTCAAATGCACATTTGTCCGAATCGAAAATATCTGCATAGAAAGTGGGGTTACAAAGGAAACAAGACCTCCAAAGCGAGAAACGTATGCTCAAAGCTAGAATCACCAGAGACTGAACCAGTTTACGTTCTTCAAACTTGTAGATGCACTTTGAATCGTTTGGGAAGCTATCCCTTTAAACATCATATTTCATGCACCAACAACTGGGTTGCTCTGAATGCGAAGTTGTATTGCGAGCTCAGTAGTTATTTTGTTGCAGCTTTGAAAGCGGACAAGAAGAGGTTGAAAGCCGAGAAATTTGATTTACTCAACCAGATGAAACAGCTGTACGCGACACTTGAGGATAAAGAAAAGGAGCTGCGGGATTTCATTAGAAATTATGAACAGGTACGTGCCACTCGTCTTGCCTACAAATCGAATGAATCCAGAGCGGTTTTCTTTATTAAAAATGTGCAAGTAATCGTACATTTCTCAGGTTCCTTTCATCGGAAATAGACAATCAGGAACGTGGTTCCACAAGTTTTATTTTAATAAAATAAATCCTCAACTAAGTTCAGCCATAAATTTTCTGGAATTCATTTCATAAATTTTTGCCTGTGAGTAATAGACGCAGGTAATTAGAAATGTGTTGACAAAGGAACTAGGTTATAGCGAATTCCGAAATTTCGTTCTGAGGAAAATGATTTTACGAGCCACGAGCTCATAAAGTTACTATTTTTATCACACCCAGAGTTACAGTCTATAATTCTTTGTATCGGTGACAGGGAATGACTCAGTGGAGCCCATATGGAGAGCAGTAAATAAGCTTTTAGTAGAGTAAGTAGATTTCTGTAAGTTGGTAAAATGTACTTCATATTATCAGACTTATTATGAAATATTTTTATTACATGAACATATATATTTTTATTATATAAATGATGCTGTCCACTTTTAATATTTTAATTTAATTGACAACGTTAATAAAAAATTTTTAGGATACAATTTTAATTATTCGATAGAGGGTTTAGGAGGCTTAAACTTAATCAACTCAAGTGGTTTGGTTAGAAATGCCGATGCTGACACTCACCTGCTAGTTTTAATGAGTTCGTTAGCGCCGTGGAAACGAGCCATTAGGGTGTTATACAGCCTCATTTATTAACGAAACTTCCAAAGTGGCAAGAAACTAGCATGTAGGTCAAACTTATAACAGATATTTTATTTTGTACGGAAAATTCAAACGCTCATACTAAAACTTTATGGCACTGATTCATTATTCAACAAACGTCTATTTGGAGTTTAGTGCTGTAGTTTTGAAGCCGAATTACCCATTTTCTCGTTACAGTTGTTCTTTGAGAGAACCTATAACTTTTACGATACTCTAGAGTCGTAGATCGTCTAGATGTACGTGACAAATTAAACAGGAATACTGAAAGCGACAAATCAAACCTCTTTGCACGCTCCACATGAGCTAGGTAGGTTTGTATCTAATCGATAGCCATCGATTAGATACAAACCTACCTAGCTGTCGACTGGTACTTGATCTGTCGATATATCTAAATGTGATATTGCAAAGCCATCTATTGATCAATCCACCAATAGATTTTATAATTATTTTATTATTTTATTTTAGATGCGTTCAAGAGGGGGTGCATCGTCAGCTCTAGGAGCTGAAAGGGCCGAGCGTGAAAGAGAGAGAGCTGCATTACTCCGTCACGCGAGAGACGAGGCTGAGAGATCTCTCCAGCTAGCCGCAGCTTTGAGCGCCAGGGATACGCAGCTGAGACATGCTAGGGAACAACTGTTTGAGGTAAACATATACAAACAAATATAAATCATAGACAAAACAGAACAAAATGCCCTTTTCGTATAAAACTATCAACATCATTAGTCCATTAAATGTTATTTCCATCACAATGCCCACAAATCAAGACCGCGATGAGGGAGACAGATGGTTTCCCATCAAAATAACTCATTACTCATTAGACTTGTTGATCGGAATAGACGTATCAACGCGGCAAATGAAACCATTAACATCAAAGAAGGAATCGATCAAGCGAATAATGTATGTTGTAGCTTAGAAACAGTTACGAATATCAGTAATATGTTTGTAAGCAACAAAGGCGTATTAGTTTAGTACTAGGTATGAATGAATGTATCAAAATGATTAATATAACAGACATATGATATGATTAAGTTATGTTGACTTCGTGTAGTTGTAAGATATTTACTATGTTAAATTAATTGGCTACTTTAACAATGAATAAAAAATAAATGATGAAACTGAATATTAAATTACCCAGCTGAAAGTTTCATCTCCAGCATTTCAGCCGATTAACCAGTAAAACCCGACTGTACCGCAAATGTACGGAAACACATTTTTAATCAGTAGGAATCATTTCGACGTTGGAACCGATCTCATTATGCCGCTGAAACGCACGTCATTCGAGAGGTCAAACCCTGTTCAAATTAAATCACCAATCGAAATTAATTGAGGCATAAAACTGGGGTGGATTGTGGCTGAACATGTAACCGGTTGTAATGTCGAGTGCGTCTGACCGCTTGAATTATTAAGGGATGGACATTTTGTACTTGAATCAGATCTTGCTCATACAAGGTCAATTGCTTTGAAGGTCAGCGATTACTCGAGTTCAGATATTCCCTTATTGGCTTTGGAAATTGGCCCAAGCTACATTTGACATTACTATTACGTCGAACAGTTTGAAACGATTAGGCAGGAAGATTGGTTTGGGCACATGAAAGACTTGGAGTGTGTTTGGGTTTCTCTAAATACGTTCATGTCCAGACGTCCAGCCCTTGTCAAGAGTCTAACCTCCGTCTACTAACCTGTCAGATACTCGTTTCCGACCTTTCGTTAATTGGAAATGGGAAATGCAAAATAGAGGCATAAGTTTTGGATACCTTAATTTTTTCACCGGACAGTGCATAATTTATATTATAGTTATTGTTCGCTTTTTACTATCAACCTATAAAAACAGAATTCGGTACTGAGGGACGAAACTGAAATTGAATTACTTTCCGTTCCAAACGACGCAGAGGTTTGTGGACAATACGATTCAATTTGTTCAATCAGTCCATTGAGTTTATTTGAAATAACGACCGATAAACATATTAGGCTTAGTGACAGCAAACCGATTGTGGTAAGCCTAAATCCATAATAACTAGATAGATTATTTAAGCATCTCGATGATGTCAAATTTATGTATTGGCGACTCTCTGGAGACACAGTAAAAACTACCCAATCGCTATTCGATGTTACCTATAACGATGATTGATTTGTCTTTGTTACTTGTTTAACTCACAAATGTACTTTTCATGTGCGTATGTGGTGTCTAGGTGTCTACATGGCACTATACTTAGGTTATTGGATTTATTCAGTCATTTCTCATTCGTGTCCATTTATCAAGTATGAAAGTGACAATTTAAATGTATCTTTAAAAGCAGTACCATACCTATACATGGACTTATAGGTATTTAAAAATATGTGGAAGACTACTCATTCAAATCATTTATTTTATTAATTGTTAGAAAATCAACGCCTGATTAAGTAGGTAGGTACATTTTAGCTACTAATGGGTTCTATAAGTTATTTAAATAGTCATGCTCGTGTCCTGATAAACTTTCTTACTTTCTTGTGTTTGGATCAATAAATAATCTTGTTTCCTAATGAATATGTGCATTCTCAGGCAAGACGTCAGTTGCAAGCAGCCGGATGCCTCTCAGAAGGTGAGAGCGTTGCTTCCCTCGGCCTGGGCCCGCCCATGTTGGGGCTCGGCCCCTCGGGGCTCATCGGGGACAGGGGCAGCTGCAGCGCAGACTCCGGAGTGCGAGGTATCATCACACGATTACTATTTGCTTGATGCAGACCGGCTTGATGCAGAGGAGTCTGTGGGCTTATTGGTAATGTCTCTAGGTAATCAAAGGCATAGACAAAAGCATAAACAAAAGCATAGACAAAAGCATAGACAAATGCATAGACAAAGTCATAGACAAAGGCATAGACATAGGCATAGACAAATTCTGACCCGACGTAAGCTTATGTTTCCATCTAGATTAAACCATGCATATCTCGGAATAAATGAATAAATTTAAATATTACTGGTCAATTCACACAACACCATCTACCCCAAATCGTAGTGGCCCGATGCCGGCGTCATGTTCGATTTTATTCTAGGTAGATAGTTAACACATTTATTCTAAGATTTCTAAGCCACTTTCTGTTATAGCACCGATCAGCGCTTTGGGGCCATTCCGAGAGACTGGTTCGAATCCTGCAATGGTTTGCAAAATTTTTAGTGAGTGAACTTTGAAAAGTTGAGGAAATGTTAACTATAATAGTTGTCGAAGCAATCATAAACATAGTGAGGGTCTCTAATTTAATCTAAGAAAATTTCCCGGAAATTCTATAAAGAATTTCTTATTACAAAGTCTTTGAGATGAAAATTGACTTCATTTTATGTAATTTAAAAATAAAGCTAGTTGCGAGAAAAGTCCAATTCAGAAAGTTAGGTATCAAATGAAATTTTCTCAAAGGGAAAGATCATAATACTCAACAGTGGATGCTACAGGTTTTCATTCCGTGTTTGGCTTCACCGTAGGAAAAAAAGTAGGAACCTATTATATTTGTGAACAAAATTTAACTAATAAATTAATCAACTCTACGCTATGTTATAAAGAACAGACTCAGTAAATTAGAATTAAAAAGAACAGACTGAAAAATTCAAAATAACTAACCATAAACAACTTTCATTTCTGTATGCCGTAAAAAAGTTCATAAAAAAGGTTTATTATAATCTAGGGAGCAGCGACGGTGGGGCTACCTCGGTGTGTGGGGGCAACCTGTCGGACTCCACGGCTGAGGGTATTCCTCCGACCATGGACGCCTATGATACAGATGCGATCAGTCTTGTGTCTTCTGCTCATCATATTTATCAATGTGAGTGCTACATTTATGATTGGTATTAAATTTTAGGTAAATGGCTACTGAACCAGGTTGAAATAAAAAGTGCATTTTTGTATCAAACCCCTACAAAAATATTGAGTAAACTACATTTGAGTAAACTATATAAATGTGAACCTAAACTTTTTCCAGTCAATGCTTTTAATCAAGCATATTGCATGTTGCGGATATGCCCATTTTGGTCAATATTTACATGTTTGAGTTCAAACATGTTTGATGTTATAAACATCACAAAATGCCATGAAATTTGGGTTTATTAAATGAAGCCCAGGTCATATGATAATGGCACGCTTATCTATCGTAGTTTGGAGACTAAATTAGTATAATTTTAGTATTTTAGATTAGATAATAGTTACAAAACCGAGCATTCTAAGATGCAAATAAATAACGCCCTAATATTTATGGGTACACAAATATAAACAGAATATGTCGTGTGTGTAAATAACTGTGAAAGTAAGTGTTAAAAAGGTACGTTATGATTTAAATGAAATGTAAATCTGGATAATATAACACAAACTTGAGTTTTATTTTAAGATATAAAGTTGTGCTTCCCGCCTATTTACATAAAAAAAACTCGAGAAAAACTGATTGCAAATCGCTCGTGTTGAAAACAACTTTATAATACCATCCAGTGTAGCGGAAAATATCATTCTAGTAATTTACTTTCCAACTACCACCCTGACAAATGAGCTTACTTGCTCGAATAAACTTCGACTGAATTGCTTGGGAGTTATGCTTTTGATGTTACAAATGATATTTACGGAAATATCAAACTTTTCAAAGAAACTGTTTTTATGATAGAAACAAATTTAATGAAGCTTTCGTTTTTTGTTTTATTAAGAATATTAACATAGACAAAATGGGAAAACGAGTATTCCCGTGGTGAAAATGTCCTGAAAGTGATGATGAGAATCATCATTATCATTATTTTCTATGATCTGAAGTTAAATAAAAATATTTTATATATTAAAAGTCTTGGTGGTGTAGTAATAAACTATGTGTTTAATTAATTACTTTTTTTAAATCCCAGTGAGCACTCCGAGGGATTGCAGCCCGCCGACGCTGTCGCCGCACAACAGCGCCTCTCCCTTCACTCGATCTATTGATGCTGGATCCCTTTCGAGGTAACGTACTATCCTTTGCGTTCTGTTAGGCCCTCACATGATGGTGTCTTGGTTACCTATGTTTATCAAACTCGTTTATTTTATTGATCTACTTATTATTTACTACTATTCGTCATGAATACTTTCATATAAAGCAATTTTGATTTTAATTATAAAATAGTGTTATGCAAGTTCTTGACATAGGTATCTTTAATACGCTGGAGAACAATGCCTTAGTTATAAATGAAATTTGCGTCGCTGGCAGATCTTTTCCCACCCCTCAAAGAAATCATTAGAGTAGGATATATAGAACACATAGCTTTATTCAGCGTTATAGAAGTTCAAGAACACACAGCTTTATTCCGCGTTAAATAAGTTCAATTCTCCCCAGATCCGTAGAACAGCTATCCAGCCCCGGGGAGTGTGAAGCGGCATTAGTGGCCGGGCTCCGTGGCCGGGGCAGCGGGGGCAAGGGCGCTCGCGGCCGCGGCTCCGCCTGGGGCTCCATATCACGCGTGTTCGCTCGCTCGCGCCACCGCACCAAGTCCGGCAGCGCCACCGTTAGCGGACATGAGAGCGGTGAGGATCATAACTTCATTAATTTCTGGTATCCTGGTACATTTTTTATATTAGCGTGAAAGAGTTTTATTTGCCGTATCCCTTTTCACGTAGGTACCGTTTAACTAGCAGTATTTATACGTATATTAGAAGTCAATCAGCTGGCAGTCGTTCTGTCTAACAAATGTACCAACTCGCCTTGTTAAATATATTTCAAATCCCCCGAGAACTATAATGAGAACGGTGTGTTTAAACATAATGAGTTGTATTCGGGAAACCCGTGCCTATTAGTGCGACGTTATACAGAGTGTAGGTATGTGTATTTTATGATAAAAACTATTTCTGTTAAAATTCTATGTAACATTATGGAAGTAACATTAATAAAACTTCTCTGCCAATATTTCCGTGTCGACTCTGTGATATATTATTGAATGCAACGGTTTTCCCCGTTAGCATCTGTTTGCGATAATCGATATCCGATAAATTTATCAGCCTCTCTTACTAGGGATGCGAGCAGTTTGGTATTAATAACTCTCTTTCTTAACATGAATGTTTTGTGACTACTTCATTTTTTTTTTTTTTTTTTTTTTTTATACCACTGAGATGGCAGACAAGCATGCGGCCCACCTGATGTTAAGTGGCTACCGCAGCCTATGGACGCCTGTAACATCAGAGCTGTTACCTGCGCGCTGCCGACCCCGTAAATGCTTCAGAATACCCTTTTTGAAAAGACCCATACTATAGTCTTTCGGAAAAACCGCGGTAGGGAGATCATTCCACAACCTGAGTGTTCAACAAATTTATTGTGTCCACCACCACCTATTATACAAAACACAATCTAACCCTTCTAAGTTCAAGAAATTTCAATCAATTTTCATAATCAATATATATTTTTGAATTATCTAAATCGGACCATTATTTACGATGATATTAAGTAATACACCTAGACCGTTCCTGTCGGTAATCGCAATTAAAATAACATATTGATCGTTTCCCATATATATAGAAACACAATTAAAGCTTATTTTTAAATTGATATGTATGTGTACAGAGCCAATCTACGCCGGCACCGGTTCGACCCGCGCTTGGTCACCGCTCGGCAGCGAGGCAGCTCTGCGTGAGGCAGCGTCACTGCCTCTCGCTCGATGGAGGACGCCCGCCATCATCGCCTGGCTGGAGCTGGCTCTGGGCATGCCGCAGTATGCTGCTGCGGTGGCCGACAACGTCAAGAGTGGCAAGGTACATTCTGTACAGTCAGCAAAAAATGTGTTCTACCAGCTACCACCACGGTTGAGATTCGTTCGTGCGTCATTTAAATTATGTTAGAAAAGTCAACCATATCGATCATTACATAGCACAGAAACTTTTTTCAAAGAAGACCACTTTCTTTGCCGACTGTACATCATGGGTTCTACATGGACTTCAAATGATTAAAAGTTCTAGTGGAACTTGGTCTTTAAGTCCTCATAAATATGTTATGTTTTCTACGCCAAATAAATGTAAATGAACAAAAGTATTTGAACGTGAAACGGGTAAAATGATTTAAAAGTGATTTTAATGTTCAAAGATAGCAAGCTCTCTTTAGTCGCAAGTTTTCTTTTAGTCGAAGCCATCAAAAGTCTCATATAAAAATTTACAAAACCATAATAGTTTAAAGAGTAAAGAGTATCTACTTGTAAAAGTACGGATATTTATGGTATTATGGTATTCTAGTTCCCAATTAAGCTGCATTTAGCTAGTTCAATATCGTCTAGTTTCATTACCTTGATCGAAGTTGGCACTGTAAATGTCGCAGTATGTCTCAGGGGTACCTATGAGAAGCGTACAGTCTAAACCTAAATACCCAAGAGATAGAAAATCAAATAATTTTTCTAGTACGTGATATTCTTCATCCTAGTATTCTTTCTTCTTGATTCAGAATTTGCCAATCTGTGCGATTCTTTTACGATTTAGATTACTTAAAATCTTTGAATTAGAACTTTTATGTTTATTTGAACCCGCAATAAAACCAAGTTAGAGTATTAGACCTCTGACTTTGATTTTCAAAAATAGTTTTAAATAAAGCCACTAAGATCAGTCAACGTGGCAACATTAACTATCATTATGGTTATTTTCATTACTTCTTTCTCGAAAAATACCGCAATACTTTTGTATTTACTTACCTAGATAAAATCAGTCATCTAATTTCCCGTAGTCCTAAATAAAGAGAACAACAGGTAATTAATATTCATTTACGATCGTAATATTCGCACGTAGGTTTTAATGAAGAACCTTTTCGACGCTGTTTATTTGCAAACAAATATACAGAATAGGAACATTTTAACGCTCATAATTCCAACGATTCAATGTTTTATTATTTTCGAATAAAACGGACAGCACTGAAACCCATTTTCATTACCTCATATCCATTTATTATTCAGGATTCGGGCATTTTATTACATTTGTATGGAAATTGAGGTCCAATATAGGTACAATTCCTTTGTATATTAATTTCGGCATGTCTTTTTATTTACTTCCCTTTGCAAATATGGTCAGAGCAATTTAATTCAATTCAATAAATTTCCACGTAATTGCTATTTCAACGATAATTCATTTTTATGGATTATGCATAATGCTGTTTATATTGTATGTTTTTTTCTGGAAAAGAACGAAAAAGATCGTAAGCCTACGTGAAAACTCATTGGCAAAACAGGATTGGAAAAAAAGTTTTAAGTTTGCATCACCATCACATCCACTGTTGGATAAAGGTCACTCTCGAAGATAACATTCGCTTACCAGACACAAATCACAGTCTCAAAGCACTGACGCAACAAAAGCGTCAAATATTGTGTTCTGGTTGGTTCTAGATCCGTGCTTTGAATGGGCAGGTTCTGCTCGAGCTGAGCGACGCGGAGCTGGAGGTGGGGTTGGGCGTGACGCAGCCGATGCACCGCAAGAAGCTGCGGCTGGCCATCGAGGAGCGGCGGCGCCCTGACCTGGTGCGGAACCCCACCATCGGTCAGCTGACGCACGCCTGGGTCGCGGCCGAGTGGCTGCCGGATCTTGGACTATCTCAGGTACAGGTTTTAGTTTTTGTTCTGATAATAACATAAATAAATATTGATGGACAATTAACACAGCAATATCTAGCCTCGGCACGGGAATTAAACCCTCAACCTTCTGCGTCGTGGGCAGACTTTCGCCCGCTGAATTGGCTTAATTAATTGGCGACAACCATTGTATAGATGTTAATATTTTTGTTGCAGTATGCGGAGTCCTTCCTAGCCAATTTGGTGGACGCTCGGATGCTCGATACAATCAGCAAGAAAGAATTGGAGAAGTATCTAGGAGTCACTCGGAAGTTCCACCAGGCGTCCATCGTTCACGGGATACACTTGCTGAGAATCATGAAGTACGATAGACAAGTAAGTAATCCAAAACAATAATACCTAAACCTAAATAACGCTAAAAAGCTAGTGAGAGCTAAAATTTTCGTCGCAAGCTTTCTTTTAATCGAAGCCATTAAAGTCTCATAAAAAAATTAACAACCCTACATAAAAGTCCTCAAACAAAGCTTATATGTATTCTGTTCCGTGAAAAAAATCCTTGAATGTTATTTCGTTTCTCCGACCTCTGAGTGATAAAACGATATCGGATAATAATCTGTATTTGTTTTGTTCCGATAAACATTTCTCTTAGCAAAATAAGGAAATTTTCCGCTTCATATCGTAACTGAAATATGGACGTTAACGAAATCCTTTTCGTCCCTCCGATAAGGATGAAAGATAAGAACGCAAGCAAATGAGCGATTATTCCAGTACGAAGCTTAACTCTGAATCGTGAACCCTATAATGCTTGCTCATTAATCATCCCTGTTTTTCCTTCCGACCTGTTACATCGTCTTTATATCTTTCGCCATTCTATTACAATTTGCATTGCGTGATCGATCAAGGTTGTAACAAAAGCGTTGTTTATTGTAGGCTTTAGCGGTGAGACGGCATCAGTGCGAGAACGTAGATGCCGATCCATTAGTTTGGACCAACCAGAGATTTATGCGATGGGCTCATAACATCGACTTAGGAGAGTTTGCTGATAATCTCAAAGGTGAGTTCTTTTGTTTCTACTGGCAGACGCAACAATGGAATGTTTTCTTCCCTTTGTTACGAAATCCAAGCAACTTATAGTACAACAAAGGGTAGAATACAGTTCTTCAATTCAGAGGTTCTTTGAAGACCTTTCTTAACGAACTTTGTTTAAGTTGATTGGTAAATGGACGAGGCTCGCACCTGCTGTCTTTTGAACGTAGTGGGTGCTTTTAATCAATTAATTTAACAAAACTTGGTCCAACACGTCTGGATGAAGTTTTTTTTGAGTAGTTTTCTAAAAAGTATTTAAGAACTAATGTGTGAAGAAAATCTAGAAATCAACTCAATATAATTTTCATTATTTATTCCTAGTTCCTAATCCCTTTAGATTACGATAGGAACGATAGCTAAGAAATGCATGTTCTAATCTAATATTTTTGTCACTAAACTGTAATTTTTTATTTTTTTTATATTTCATTAGTTATAGTTTTTAGTTTTAAGTTTGTATTAATTTAACCATATTTTGTAATTCTTTTCCTTAACTGTTCCTTGTTTATTTAGCTATATTTTGTAACCTTGCCTTAATAAATAAATAAAACAAATAAATAATATTAATAACACTGAAGCAATATTAACCCTAAACTATTATTATTATAGACTCTTTGTACACCATGATTCAGTTGCCCAGGCTCTTAAGAGTCTGGTGTCTCCAGGATCTGGTCTTATTGATCTCATTTATTGTGTTCATATAGTTTAGTTTAAAAACCTAACTTTAAGATTTGCCATATACCATTTACTTGTTAAGATAATTTCATAATGTGATGTTAATATTAATAACACTGAAGCAATACCTATTAACCTAAAACTATTTATTATATTAGACTCTTCACACACCATGTTTCAGTTGCCCAGGCTCTTAAGAGCCTGGTGTCTCCAGGATCTGGTCTTATTGATCCCACTTATTATGTTTATATAGTTTAATTTATCAACAAGGTTCATAAATGTACTGTTTTTTTGTAAAATATATCTGAGAGTGTTGTGCAAATAAATGAATACTGAATACTGGCTTCATCATAAGGATTATATTTTTTGCTTTTTTAGTTATATTTTGTAAATTTTTATATTTTTTGCTTATTTAGTTATATTTTGTAAATTTTTTTCTTTCTTATCTGTGCTTATCCTACTGTATAATTTTTTATTTTTGCCTGTTGTTTGTGTCATTCCTATAAGTGTTGTGCTGGCCTATAATAGGCACACGTTTCATGTTTTATGTCTGATAATAAGATTTTGTAAACAATTTTTGTTATGTGTGCTGTTGGCCTTGCCTTAATAAATAAATAATAAAAAATGTTTTATTAGTTTTTATGTTACAGTTCATATAACATCTTATGTTAAAATATTAACAGATAGTGGAGTACACGGAGGCCTGGTAGTTCTGGAACCTTCGTTCACGGGCGAGACCATGGCCACGGCCCTCGGCATCCCTCCCTCCAAGAGCATCATCAGAAGACACCTCGTCGCTGAGTTCGACGCCCTCATCATACCAGCAAGGTGAGTCTCACCTCCAACCCTTCACTTATAAATGTTATATTTGCTTGACACATTCTCAAAGGGAATTTACATGCATTTATTTAATACAATTTGTAAGAACGGTGACAATGCACATCGCCCATATTAACCCAGTTGTCTGAATGAGAGGCGCACTGCATGCCATAGTCACCAGTCACGTCCCATAGGTCAGCAAGCTGTAGTTGATTATAATGTGAGGTGCAATCCTGCAGGTATACGATATTTTGCCAGGTGGAAGAACTGCAAGTGGAGGCTGCCCGAGCATCCATGTTGTCCACAAAACAAAGATAAACCAACAAAAGTTAAAAAACTCTCCTTCAAAAAGTAAACGCTGCGAAATAAGTTCAAAGCCTTTGTATCTAATGTAAAGTTTCCTGTATGAAATGTTTGTAAAGCTATTTTTACGAAAAACTTTAATTTGCTATGAAAGTCGTTTTGTACCTATCTGCCGTCGGAAGTCGCTCATTTGCGAAACTTTTTGATCGAAAACTTTACGAGCGGTGAAGACTGATAAGATATAGTAGGGATCGTGGTTTGTTAGCGAAAGATTCTCGAAAGTTGGACCGATCGGAAACGTTCATTGTGTTTTGTACTTCGCCTTCGTCAGTGTTAGATTCGATGTTCGACATATTGTGCCCTCTAGAATCCCCGATCTTGCCGTAGATTAGTATTGTCACGTTAATGTTTGTTCCAAATCAATGATTCATTAGTAAATGTATACAACTTAGTTGATATTGAGAAGTGGCATTAAATGCTTCTTCATAATAATAGGGGATTACTTAACTCCCGTTACATGTTTATCTATTTCTTCAAGATAATAAATAGCTACCTTAATTTGAATAAATGGATGTTTTAAATAAATACTAACGACAGATTCGAATGGTATTGTTAATAAAATGAATTTAATATTCTTAAAACAGAACCATCACGATATAGCTTTAGAATTATAACAATAATAGCTAATTAAAACCTATCAATATTGTAAGATAACTATGTTTTTGACTTGTATACATTCGTAATGTAAAATTTGACACCATTGTATATTAGGTACACCTGTAATAATATCGATTGATCTATAAATGTGAATAAATCCAGATAAAGATTTAAAATTAAAGTATTCGAGTCAGTTTTCTTTACGAACCATCACCCAATATCTTGGCGATCCTTCCATCGAGAGTGAACGGTAAAGACCATTTTATACATCGATAATCATGAATGCCTCTCTGTCATCATCATTAGATCGCACTTTTATCGATCTCTCCACCCTTTTTCTTCTGTAAAACATAACATTTTGTTTTGTGACAATATTTCAGATAACATTCCGCGCTTTTCTAGTTAATTCCATATTTAATAATCATGCCTAATTATAATCGTTTTATCAGAGAAAAGTACCAACATAGAACATTTTAAGCCGGTACTTTTTTTCGTCATTATTTTTTTCAATGTATCCATATTAACCTTTTTTGATATTCATATTTTACACAGCATGATTCGTTTTCAGCCAAATACATCATGCTTTTGATGTCTATGCAAATGTAATTAAAATTCCAGGCACCATGTCTTTTGTAGTTAACAGTTTGTTCTCTGAACACCCGACCAGCATTACTATTAACGAGGAAAACTGGATAAACAAACAATAATCCAAATTCTCATAAATACAAAACAATAAATGCAGAAACTGCATGTAAGCTTTCTGTGTTAGCAAATAACGTGAAGTTTAATTTAATTTTCGTGCAAATTTGAGAATATAAATAACAAGTTAAAGGCAAACGCTCTGCTTGGCTTTAGTCGGATCTCAAATTTGTACGAAAGCAACTGAGTAGTGACTTTAGAGTTTGTTAACTTTCAGGAATATGTTTGGGCACCAGATCAGAATGTTGGGAAGGCCTTTCTCGAGGTCGGTAGCTACTGGCTTGCCAGGGATTGACCTCAGCGGGGATTCCAGAAGACATAGTTTACGGGTAAGTTGATACCATATCTAGCAGTTAGTAGTTTTTATTCATGTTCCACTTTTAAAATTTATGATTTTCACTATTATTTTGAATCATACTTTCAACTACACGTCTCGTTCGGTTCGTAAATACAAAGCCATTGTGTAATACTTTATGTTGATCCAATGAAATAAAAAAGTTAGAAGAACATTTACTATAAAAACAAATCAACGCGATTTTTATCGAAATAAATCAGAAACTATTTCCAATTCGTGCACCTAGTTTTCAATTGCACCCATAAAACTCCAACATGTATCGCGTTTTACAGAAGCACGTATTTACGCCTAAACACAGGTTTCATTGATACCCCAGTAAACAAAACAGTTGAAGCGGGCAGTAAAAACAAAATCTGATAAGAATTTAACGACAGCTATAAAATGACCCTCCATTATCTGCAGGGGTCGATAAATAAGGGCGTTGGAGGTCGCAAAGAACGGACGTCCTCTTCTAGTTCAAAATATAAAATTTTGACGAAAGTTTGAGTGAAAGCAATGTAAAATTAAAAGAAGTTTCAATGGTATGCCTTAGGAGCGTAATTAATTATTGCAAATTAATAAACTTCAAAGACGTTTTTATAACCCTACTAACTTGTCGCCCTGCGGTTTCGCTCGCTATATAATGTTCTCCTGCTGTAAAAAGTATCCTCTTTAGTTATAAGTGGTGTAACTAACATAACTTTCTTTTATAATTATATATGGATTAACACGTATATTATTTGTGCAGGGGTCGATCACCAGGGCTTTAGGGGCTTTGAAGCCCAAAGAGCGGACGTCTCCCTCGAGCTCCAGTGAGAGTTCCAGCGTCATGAGCCTCACTACTCCCTACCAGCTGTCTTACTCACCTCCCATTGCTGTCAGGTATACATTTTTCTTTTACTTCTTTATTAACAATGAGCTACCCTAAAACTAACCTTTTTTTCTACTTTTTTTAAAAATCTAGATTTGGCTGTGTAAAGTAATCACCTCTCTGATTGACTCACTAAGGCTATTTTCTTATTAGAAAATGATATAGAAAAGTTAAAATAAACAACGTAATCATATCATTATGGCTGGTATAAACTTGCTAGGAATAAACTAAAAGGTTTGGGTAATCTTCTTATTTTTTCTATACCATTTCCAAATACATATTTCATTCATCCTAATATTGATCATCAGTTTCCCGCGATACGGGTTTATTCTAAGTGCGGGGACCACAAGTAACCAAAAATTGTAAAAGTAAATAAAGTTATTTGTATTAATTACGTTATACTCTTCGAAATAAAGCTTATCATAGAATTTCAAACAAATGTTTCGTTCCTTAGGACACTATCCCAACTGAGCATGACATACGCACCACCGCCGACACTACAAGAGTATGAGCCAATCTACACTCCGCTCAGTCTGTACTCGCAGTCCAGCGTCTCCACCAGAGACAGCATGACTCGCCTCAATGACATCAAAGAGAACAACGGGATCACACACAGGTAATAATGTACAATACAATATAAATAATAATATACAATAATAATATACAATAATAATATACAATAATAATACCACATTTGCTCCGTGGGTAATACCAACCACCACTAAGAGGCACCCTTGTAGCTATATGGCCATAGTGTATAATGACACTATCCATGTAAAATCGTTTCAACGGTTTAAACCGGGAATCGAACCCGCAACCTCTGCGACGCATGAGGGTTCGATTCCCGCCTCGGGACAACAATTTGTATAATGTATGTATTCTATCTATTAGATCTATATTCTATTAAGTTCGTCAGAAATCTAGCACACAAGCATAGAGCTTATCACGGGGCTAGATGTTGATGTGTGAATTGTTCAGCAATATTTATTATAAAATATATTCTTAACTTAGGTACCTAACCACCTTATACCATAGTAGATACTTTTAACTACTTCTACTTTATCTTTACAACTTCTACTTTATCCCTGGGATTAAAGACGGAAAAGTTAGTATTCCATAACAGCTTAAGTCAACTTGGCTGTTTGAATATTCTACTCGTGTCACGGTTCGCTTAGCAAGCCGCATACGATATGCACCGTAATGCAATTGATGCGTCGTTGAAACTTGAAATTGAGTCGCTTTATCTCAATTTTACTATTTCACTGTTAGAGTAGGAAAACGTGATGCATTTCAATTGAGTTTTTCCACGTTTTTGATATTCATACCACAATTTCAAAGAGTATAAAACTTTCAACTGAGTTTTTTAACGTTAATATACAGGGTGTCCCAAAGTTATGGGCCATGAAGGGGAAGTACCTTAAATATCGTAGATAGAGAATTTTGCTTAAAGAAGACTTCATTTTATTTTTAAAAGTAAGTAATTCTACATTCATAGATTTTCTAAAAATTACTTGCTTTGTCTGGGAATCGAACAGACTTACATGTGGAAAAAAAATTACTCTACTTTTATGATACCAATCGAAGGAATAGCTAAAAATTAATAACTTTGCTTAAGTAACATAGTATTTTAAAAGAAAGGAACAACATAAAATAATTGAGTCAAGGTCAAATGATCGAGTTGCAAACAGAATTGTGCCATATCACATCGAGTGTTCACCATAAAATGATTGAAAAATCAATAGGCAGCCGGGTCACAAGAAGATTGGCGAAGATGCTTAAGACAAGAGGGATCACATTTTGAGCATTTAATTAATTAATTTACAAAAAAAAAATGTTTCATGTTTTTTATTTGATTAAAATAATTAATTTCACGTTGTTCCTTTGTTTTAAAATACTATGTTACTTAAGCAGAGTTATTATTTTTTAGCTATTATTTCGATTGGTATCATAAAAGTAGAGTAATTTTTTTTCCACATGTAAGTCGGTTTGATTCCCAGACAAAGCAAGTAATTTTTAGAAAATCTATGAATGTAGAATTACTTACTTTTAAAAATAAAATGAAGTCTTCTTTAAGCAAAATTCTCTATCTACGATATTTAAGGTACTTCCCCTTCATGGCCCATAACTTTGGGACACCCTGTATATACAGATTATTTGTACACACCAATTTTTTATAAGTGAAATGTTTTTTTTTATTAAGAACCACGACATTCTGAATGAAAGTTAACCACCCTTCCTACTAAGCCAACACTTTCAGTACTCTACAATACTAAAGTGGCATTATATTTCTACTAAATCAAATATTTGGTCAATACTGAACGAAAAGCTAGAAAGGTAATTAAATATTCATCGCTGAAAATTAATGAAAATGGTTAGTTGCGGCAAACAGGCAATATTGTTAACTCGCCGGCTCGCTTGGTACTCCATTACATTTTCAACAGAAACAAAGCTTGTGAAGTTTGATTAAAATTATGATATTCATTTAAAACGTTTTAAATACTTTTTCTTTGTTCTTGTTTTAAATATACCGTGATTAAATTTTATATTTGGCACTTAACTGTCTCCATGTTCAACAAAATTTAAATCGGTTCTGTAGTTTTAGCGAAAAGAGAAATATCCAATATAATATTAGTTAATATGTAAATATATTACACCTTAATATCGTCGGCATTGGTGAAAATAAAGAACGTATAACGTGATCTTATAACGTGATCGTGAGTCGGTAGCGGTTAATAATATTTATATAAAAAAATTAATATAAGATTTCTTGTAGTAACACTCGAGGTTACTACGGACGGTGTTTAAATGTTACTTTATTTCATTTTATTTTATGTTATTTTGAAATCACATAGTTATAATGATTTAGAAACTAATCTTGTTTAAAAAAAACTAATTAAATGTTTTCATGTGAAGTTCCAAGTTATTTATTTCACAAAATGAATTTCTTTTGTTTTTTTTTTATTTCTAAAAGCTGGATAAATTTATTGCTAAACTCAGATGCATACTACCAATATTATTTAGCTAGAAGCTAAAACAAAGCCATTGTTCATTATCCATGATTAATTAACAGTTCAATTAACTATGCGCAGTCGTTGATTTCATTAATTGATTAGTCAAACCTTGTTGACAATGGCGGATAATACTCGGTGCATAAGCAAAATAATTATTGGAAATAATGGCAAATACTAATTAGTAACCAGCAGATCTGTGCCGCTATTAATTGATGTCGTCATCATCATCATCAAATGATAGGAATACTGCTGAACAATAAAAACTATGCAATATACTTTTTTTCACACCAGAAAAACAAAAATACACTATAGGAATGAAACATACATAATAAAAGTATTACAATCTTCTTAATAGACCCACAGTATTTCCTTTAAGGCGCAGACAAAGTTCAAATTGATCGAAAACAGAAGTTTTAAATAGTCTTGGAGGCTTTAGATCAAAGGGGTGTGAAAGTTACAAGAACTAAATTTATTGCTCGAAGTTTAAGGTATTTGTTGACTTGAACCTTGAACAGTCGAACCTTTTAAACTGAATTAAATGTCTAAACTTTTGTACGGCAGAACAAATCTCGTGAGGAAATGTACCTATAAATTGTGGAATCACTATGTTAGTTTAGTTATATATTATATACCCGAAAAAAAACCGCCTTACTATGAACTAGTTATAATATGCAATACCAGTAGTTGTTAGATGAGTTCTCTAATAAAAATCTCTTTTATAAAAACTCTTTCGCAGGTACGGACAAAGAGCAGACCACGCACACAGGGTAAGCTCGCCTCTTCCAGCCAAGTCCGTGGACGACACTTCGATCAAACAGAAACGACATCGTCGAGTAAAGAGCATCGGCGACATAAACGCTTGTAGCAAAACTTCCGTTTAAATTTACTAGATATATTGTGTCGTATCGTATCGTTTAATGAGGAATGTATAATTTTATGAATTCTTGTTTATTTGCACAAATAATACAGAAGGCATACGGCGTGATGTCTACATACTGCATTGAAACAAATGAAGGGAATTAATGAATGGCATGCGCAGTCAACTGCATCTTGTTACTGTTGCCTTTTCTGTGTATTTCACGGCTTACTGAGATTGACAGTAAGGTATGAAGAGTACAGTCCCGTGCGCTATTTCTTACATATTTGCTTGAACATAAAATAATAAATACGTGTTTAGAAGTTCTTAACAAACTTGGCAGTTCCTCATTAATGATGCGGCGATGGTAACCGATATCATTGAACATGTAATCCTGTGAATTTATAGGTATTGCTAAGTTGTTTTATCTTACTAGCTCGGCTCAATTATGACCTAATACGGCTAGAATTTCTTAGTATAGAGGGTGACTCTTGAGTTATGTATTTCATGACCAAAAAACTATGACACATGGCAACATATACTTCTGATAATACTCGTATACAGAAGAATATGTAGCTCGATGTGCTTGTGTGTTTTGATATCATAAACAGAAAATACTCATAAATTAGAATTATAAAGAAAGTCAATGGAAAAGACGTTTTCCAAAACCTTAGAACAATAACTTAGGAAATACTAAAGTAAAATAATTTTTTGATGATTTATTGGTTTTTGTATTAATAGATGTAAGTTATGACAGATTTAAACTTAATATTCGGTAATAATTCGGTTTTGATTGTTCGTTTCACAGTTTAAACTATAAACATAAATCCTAGCTGATTTCGAATGAATTAATTAGCAAGCCTAATGTTTTTGGCCAAATACGTTGGCAACAACACAATTACTATTATTAATATAATTAAATTATTTACTATAGAATATTTTAATTAACATATCTATACTAGTAACAGTTATTTCTGAATATCAATTGAACGATTTACACATGAGCTAGATATTAAAATAATAGCATCGTAAATATTGTCAAGTATCTCACTGAATTTGAATTGAGTCCACCGGTGATAAGAAGGTTTATTCGCGGAGTGCCGACATTCGTAGTTTGCCAACTTTTGTGATATTCAATGTAAATATTAGCGGAGTGCCGACTTTTAAAAAATTCGGTGCAACTAATCGCTTATCGACGACTTTTTATAAATTTACTTATTTTATGAGTAATTTGCCTACTATTATAAACTTAGATACTTAGGAAAGCACAATGCCGACTAAAGTACAATTAAGTTAAAAAATGTTAAGGGCTATTTCATGTTAGCGTCAGGGACGCAGGACCATGAATTTGAAATCAGATGTGTGAAGTTACAATATAACTATTATTTTACAGAGATTAAGTACCAACCTTTACAATAGGTAAATTATATATTTTTTAATTGTATTAATATAGGTACATAAAAATTCTGAGATTATTGAAAATTATCAAAATAAGATCGTTGGCACTAGAAAACCTAATCTTTTCTCAATTATTAAAGTCCTGAAAGATGAAAGTTTTCATTGTGATTACAATGTAAGAATGAATAACATGCATTTACCAATTTCCAAAAAGCAATTAAACAAGTTTAAATTAATCACCATCCCTCCCATCTTGCCAGTATACCCAGGACACTTATAAACAGAGCTTTGAAGCTATGCGACCACCAATACCTGGATACGGAACTCTCGCATGTAAGAATGTTTTAAGTGCAAATGGCTATGGATGGAAACAAAGTTTTCGCATAGCGCAGCCGTCTTCAAGGAAACGCCCGGTTACAGCAGAGAGAGCTGTGGCGTATCTACCATTTGTCAAGGGAGTGACGGATAAAATTGGTCATTTGTTGCGCAGACGCCTGGATATAAACACCATTTTCCGTCCTCTCACAAAGATAAGAGATCTACTACGCTCCCCGAAGGATAGAGATCCTTTGTCTACACCGGGTGTTTACGAAATTCCATGTGATTGTGGTAGTTCATATGTGGGCGAAACTAAGCGAAACATCTCCACCAGACTGACAGAGCACATACGTGCTATGAAGAATGCGGATGTAGATAAGTCAGCCATAGCAGAGCATGCGCTGACAGCTGGTACATCACATTACATTCGCTTCGACAAGGCTCGTGTGTTGGCCAGGGAAAGGTTCTTCGTGCCCCGAAAAATCCGCGAAGCTATTGAAATCAACCGGACTCGGAATTTTAATAGGGACAAGGGCTGGGCTGTACCACCTGCCTGGCTTCCGTGTCTTCATGGTCTTCGCGTCAACAAAGGGCCGTTGCCTTCGTCTGGTGACACTATCAGTGCAGTGTGTTACGCTACACAAGGTGGAGAAGATGACAGTTGTGACGAGGAGGCGAACATTAATTCAGTACCAGCAACTACATCTGTTGGTACCGCGCACCAAAACGCACCGCCTTTACCCCCACCACCGCCCCTGAGCAGCCGCGCGCTGCGGTACCTCGCCCGCAGTGAGAACCGCGCGCGCGACCTGAGAGGAGACGGGGCACGGCGGGACGCTCACTCCTCCTGATAAAGACTGCTCTTGTTGTGGTCGAAACGTCGAGAGTTGTTTAACTCCTACACAAAATTGTATATTAATTTAAGTTAAAGAAATAAAATATTTTGATTTTCTGTTTTTTTTATATCTTCTTGACTGTACATAAATTTGGCAGAGTGCGAAAATATAGACGGCAAAATGTAATAGTCTACAGAACGCTACTAATTGCTTGAACATTATTAAAGGTCGGCACAATGCGAAAGTCGTCGATATGCGATTAGTTGCACCGAATTTTTAAAAAGTCGGCACTCCGCTAATACCTACATTGAATATCACAAAAGTTGGCAAACTACGAAAGTCGGCACTCCGCGAATAAACCGAGCTAAGAATGCTGGCTTCTATTTTGGCCAACGAATTAGCATTGCAATTTAACGTAGCAATGCCGCCAGCATCCTTTACTTGACTATCTGGTGACCGATTATATATTTAAGATTTTATAAATGTAATGTAAATACTCTCACTGAACCTACAGTTCAATTACCGCAGTTTGAGTATTCTCACACTATTGAATATATTTATCATGACCTTATTTCTTATTTTATTTGAGCTGAGAAACGAACATTCGATCTATGATGCGAAAGTTGTACAAAATCGCATATCATTCCATACCGATCAGGTATTGTGAAAACAATAGACTGAATACTTTTTTACTACCTTCGATTTAAATTGATGTAATTTATATCCGAACGTCTGGTACCTACTCACATGCAAATGATGACCTTTAGATTAAAATGTTCGCTGTATTTGCAACTGACCTAAACATATTGGTTAGATATGTCATCTTAAGACCTAATTTCACCACTTTCAGTTTGTTAGTTTTAATCCCATTAAGTATATTAACAGTCCATCAATATACTTACATAAACTGTCTATCATTAAACATAACGGGATGTTAAACTAACAAACGTAGAGTGGTTAAATTAGGTTGAACATTTACTTACTTTGTTTTTTAAGGCTGTAGGGGAAGTGGGGTAAAGGCGAACGTGAAAGCAAAGTAACCGTGCTAATAATTTGTGATTATTGATAAACCGATATTATTATGATACAAGATGGGATTTACCACGATTCGTTGGTTTTTGAGTTTCTCGATATTTCAGGACAGTTTCATGCTCCATTACACTAAGTAACTGAATATTCCATAACCATATAATTTGGTAATCATCCGTGATAGTTTGAAAAATGACTTAAACTGATTTAATTAATAAACAGACTTCAGTTTCAGACAGAAATCAGAACAACTTAACAAATTATACGAGTCAACAAACTGTTGTGATTTACGTTTTAATTGTAATTGTTACACTATTATCAGAGTTGTCTGATTTAAACTGTATTTTGTTCAACATTACCCCACTTAACCCTCCTACAATATCCTTTTCAAGGAAAGGAATACCTCTCTATATTCACTGAATAAAAATAGAACATAATAATAAATACTGATATTTCCGAGTAAGTTACTACTACCTACTAGGTACTAATTGCATAAAGACATTTATATTCATTAGACAAAAATACATTACATTATAACGTAGATTGTACTTTCCATAAAACCCATTGCTGTATTTTCTTACCCACATTGTGATATATATAATTATATTCTCACGCTTACCAAAAATAAGAGCTTCAAATATATTATTTTATATTCATAACTTAATTTAAATGTTTCCCAAAACTTACTCCCATCGAGCTTGGAATATTATAATTTATTGATACTTATTATTTTATTTGTTGACTTTTTAAGAATTTTTGTTGTGATATTTTTGAGTTACCAATACTTTTTATTAAGTACATTTTCGTAAATAAATGTTTTAATATCAATGGTTCTTTCATTTAGACCTAATTTCACTCTAAGAAACAGAGAGTGATGAAATTAGGCCTCTATAGTTCCTTTGTTAAATGATCCAACAACGCCATTATCTGATAGTTTTTAGTAAAATGACGTCATCATGGTAGTAGATGCCGCAATATCCTTAAAAATATTACGGAACACAAAATCCCCCCGTAAATTTGTTTTTTAAGAGTTGTTTGTAAATATGTGTTGTTCATTCCATAAAATGAATAAAGATAAACAACTCGAAATTAATTTACAGCTGAGTAAAGTTAATGTTTCCTTTAGCCCTTGTTCGACAACGAGCTCAATAGAGAGATCGTTCATCCATTGCGGCCACTAGCTATTTATTTAAAAGCTCATTCGAAGGGCCACAAAGCACTCGTGATAAAAGAAATTGAGCTTACAACTCTGGGAATATCAATTGAGGAAACAGAAATTACTTTGATGTTTCAAACGTAAATATTTTAGTTGAACGAGAGGGCTAGCAAGATTTGAAGTGTTTTTGCTCTTTTTTCGAAATTCAAAACGAGGGGAGTTCTTTTGATCGTTACGTAATCCTTTTGATTTACAGAGTTTATGAACAAAAAAGTTGTTTAATGACTAGAGACCCGACGCAGACGAAAGCAGTGCGAATATACAGCGTGTTAAACGAACCTGAACACCTGTGGTTTTAATACAAGTCTGCGTTCAAACCACAGTGAATAACGCTGGTACAAGGATTTAGTAGTAAAATATTATTGTTACTCAAGAAATTTGTTGCTATCGCATTACAAATATTTCTTTATATTTTGCCATTTTTATTGATTTAGATAAGTCAGAGAAACAAAGATAAAATGACTTATTAAAAAATCTTGGAAAATGAATTCGAAAATACAGTCATTTTTCAGATCTGTTGAAGTTGCTGTTGCTGCTTCAAGACAAAAAAAAACAAATCTATGATACGGTACTCGATTTTGTGTCATAGAATTAGATACAGTCCATGCTAAATTAAATCTTGGCAAACCTAATTGTGCAATAGATATAACAATTCCGAATTATTTGGGTGACCTCAAAGTTTCCTCTGTGGTAGCTAAGCTAAAAAGGCATCTGACCTACATTCGCAATTTCAATGAGCAATGAACAGATTCGTCTCATTTTCAGGAGCCGATCATAAATTACACATTTACTGCAGAAAAAGTTCAAGAAATATGAACAACCGGCACGGGACCAGTGATTTATGAATGTATGATCTGCACACAGTGGAATTGGCGAAATCGTACGAGAATGAGCATATAAAAGGATTGGAACCGTTCCAATACGAGGTTAATCGATTAAAGAGGTCATTTATTAATTAAGGAAACTGAGCTAAGATACGTATACGAGTACATTCACTATTAGTGAAAACAGTTTATTTTCTATTGCTTTTTGGGTTTTGCATTTATTTGGATTAAACTAAAATATGGTTTGTTATTTTGTAATCTACAATAAACGATTATTTTTATTGCCTGGAAAAATGCTATCCATTAAGTGCATTGGTACATTTTTTTCATAATCTACATGAAAAACACAAATATGCGAGGATAGTATTTCACAGTATGCACGGATAAAAGCCATACAGCAGATTATAAAGGCTATGAAAATCCTGGAACTAAATGGATTTTTTATTATATAAAATGTTCTGGCAAATAAAACGCGGGAGTTTAGTCGAGGAAGATTTCATTATCGGTTAGCCGGAAGGCTTGCCATGCCGACGTTCGGGCTAGTAGTCTGAGCTCTAGACCATAATTGAAAAACTTTGTTCGATCATATTCCTATCTTGGAGTAATTGAGGTTTATTGTCGAACGGGCTGAATCTATTATAAACCCAAGGAATATAGGTACTCCTGAAATCGATCGATTTTTCTAATATTTTACAAGAAAATATAAAATTTAGTCATTATTTTTCTATCATTGAAAATGAATTTGCAGAGAATATTATTATCTTATATATAGTTAATAATGTTACCAGATAAGGATTTTCCCCTGATAAGGTATATAATGCTATAGTCGTAGTTAAAATGACAATATCTCTGCCATTTTCGCCCAACAGAGCTATAAAACAGTAGGATAATAGCAAGTCCGGCTTATCGAGTCCCATCACGCACATAGCCAGTCACAATGAACCACAAACTGATATACAACTGGACAACACGGACCATACTAGGTATTTGTCGTTCTACCATTACTATTAACTACTCCGTATGCCTATAACTTAGGAGTAATAGAGATAAGGCTGCCTTAAAGCTGGGTATTGGCTGACTTTTCAAGTTGAAATTATTTGTCACTACAGGAGCTTTTTTGTAGTATAGTAGTGTTAAGGGGAAACCAGCAAACAAAGACAAACAAACAAAGAAAAATATTTTATTTTTCCAACTTAAAAATAGGTACAAAACAAATACAAATTTAAATTAAGAGGTGTTTGATGGTTGCTATGAGTGCTCCCGTTCAACCCTGTAACTTGGTTCAGAAACTAGCGTAAGTTCTACTCTCATATGAAAACGAGCTTTTCCGAATTGAATTGTATTTGATGACTGCACTCTGACATGCAAATATTAAGTAAATTGTATTATTTAATGGACGAAACTCTGGCTGATTCTTTATCAGCAATTCCAATGTTCTTTTTTCAGAAACATTTCAAAAACACCACTTCGTGAAGTTATGAAAGTGCCATGTCGATGTGTCACTTAGTTTACACAGACGCCTTTATTGTTTTTGTCTGGAAGATACGTGACGTCTACCTCTGTTCTACCTCTGTTCTGTAATATTATACAGGGTGTAATCGTTAAGTGTGCACAGGCGATTATTCCGTAACTATTGCAGATATCAAAAAACTTTAAACTGATATCGAAAGTACTTTACCTAATGAGTAAAATGACATTAATAACTTTTTAAAAATAAAACGAGAAATATCCAAAAAAAATACATTAATCACTCCCATACATTTAGTATGAGATAGTAGAAAGGTTTTAGTTTCCTTATTTTAAGTGGAATAGTACCTACTCATTTTACCCTTGTCATTTTATAATTTATGTACGATATGAAGGTATTAATGAATTTCAAGTAGATGCACGTGTAGATTAATTATCTTACCACTTCAAATTTATAATAAACCTTGTTTCAATATTGTATTGATTTGAACTAGCTGAAAAGCAACATACTAAATAAAAACAAAAAGAAAGATACTCTTTGGTGTTCGTTCTAAATTCAAATTCTTTATCGCGGGTTCTCGTTCCCGCCAATTTATTGTATTTTTCAATTTGCGTTAATAATCGTGATTGTTGCATTTATTGATTGAAAAATGGCATATTCCAATACAGAAAAGAGGGACATGTTAAAAATGTACTACAAACATGATTGTAACAATAGGGCGGCCATTATCGCCTACAGAAGAGAGTACCCAGATAGAGAAGTTCCTTCTGGTACGTATTTACGTAAGTTGGATAACAATTTGATAAATTATGGATCTTTTAACAGAAAAAAAGGTTCGAGAACAAGAGCTCCGGAATTTGATAATGGCTTAGATAACAATATTATTAACTACGTAGTAGATAATCCACAAGAATCAACGCGTTCAGTGGCCCGATCATTTCCAGTGTCCCACAATTATGTACACAAGTTATTAAAAAAACACAACTTCAAAGCATTTAAGATAAAACCTACTCAAACGCTGCACAATGATGATCCTGCTCGTCGGCTGGTCTATTGCAATTGGCTAGTCAATAATTATGTCAATGTAAGGTCAATTTTATGGACCGATGAAAGTAATGTTTCAAACTGCGGCATTTACAATAGAAAAAACTCGCATTATTGGTCAATTGACAATCCTCGCTTAACTACTGAAGTTAGAGCTCAGGTGCGATTCTCAATTAATGTGTGGTGTGGTATTCTTGGAGATCGGATCATTGTGCCATATTTTTACAGTGGAACCTTAAATGGACAGAGATATTTCTCCTTTGTACAAAACGATATGCCAAGTCTCTTAGAACCAATTCCAGACGATGAAAGAAGGTCGATAATTTTTCAACAAGATGGAGCACCTGCACATAATACAAATGTTGTAATGAATTTCTTACGAAACAATTATAATGGCTTAATAGCCAATAATAGTGCAACCCCTTGGCCTGCCAGATCCCCGGATCTCACGCCTTGTGATTTCTTCCTATGGGGATTTGTCAAAGACCACGTGTACGCTGAGAGAGTACACAGCCTAGAAGAGTTACAGAATCGTGTACGTCGTGCAATTGCTTTAATTACTCCGCAAATGTTAAGGAAAGTTCATTTAGAAACTGTAAATAGAGCTCGTCATTGTATTGCACAAGGAGGACGTCACTTCGAACATATGCTTTGAACACAAAATTTTGTACTTACTAAGAAATAAAATGTATGGGAGTGATTAATGTAATTTTTTTGGATATTTCTCGTTTTATTTTTAAAAAGTTATTAATGTCATTTTACTCATTAGGTAAAGTACTTTCGATATCAGTTTAAAGTTTTTTGATATCTGCAATAGTTACGGAATAATCGCCTGTGCACACTTAACGATTACACCCTGTATAGGTGTATTACAAAACCAAAGATACAAAAGCTATCGAAAAATCCTGGAAAAAGAGTTTTTACTTTCTCCTGACATCCTCTGGCTTGCCAAATGAATAATTTATTTTTATATATATAGATTAAAATCGATGTAATATTGTATATACACTATAAGATTATCTATTGTCATATCTATTAAATAGAAAAGGGAAATAATTGATAAAGCTAAAATAAAAAGGGGGTGTCGTGAACTTGACAGACTTAACTTTTTGTAATATTTATATACCTTATTCACGCATCCATAACTTGTACGTCAATGATAAACCACGCTGTTATTATGAGCAACAGAATGATGGCGTGAACCGAATGATTTGCACAGTATTTTCAATAAAGCTTCTGAGGGATAAAATATTTTTACGATAATGGAAAATTCCATGAAAACGAGCAGAGAAAATGGACAGTAATCAAGATCTGGCAACAGCGAAACGTACTGAAAGAAGAATTTAGATAAAAAGTTGATAAAATGTAACTTAACAGTCCGATTACAAAGCTAAATCCAGAATTTATATACCATAACTATAGTATAACTTTTTCGCTTTTTGTCTCACATGCACGATAGAACGTGTAGGCCTACCATGTCATTTTAAATCTGAACATTTAGACTCCTACGATGAATCTGGGGGTTGAACATTTAAACTGATTATTATTTCCTACCAGAATTAAGTTTCACAGAATTGCAGAAATGCACCATTGGGACCTGCATACGAGAGTTCTAAGAGTCTCGATTATTTGCCAGAACAAAGTTCGTTCTAATTCCTTACATTTCACAAGTTCTCACCACATTTCTGGAATCCTAACGTGCCTTAAAATAGAAGTGGAGGGTTTCAACCCGAGGCAGCTTTTAGCAAAAGTTCGCGCAATAAGGTGTCGTTAGCCCGTCTCAGGCCAACTTGCGTCGCTTAGTTAGTTAGTGAACTATTCTTTTCAATTCCACAGATAGGGAGTTTAGAGAGTAATGTTGAATTCATTTTTTTACCGCTTTTTAGTTTCTGAAAGCTGTGTGGTGCAGAACATAGAATAGTACCACACGGTCTATACTATAACCTCTGGTGTCGTGTGTCCGACTAAGGGCAACTTCATTTATAACAAATCCCCCAATACCTAAAATGGGTTTCTATTGCGATTTGGTTATCGGGGGTTTTAGCTATTGTGATTTGTGATGTAGTATTAGTTGTTATTATGGAAAAATCTCAAAGTGTTTTTACGTTAATAAAGTAAATCTTCCGAAAACTGAAAAAAAAACCTGAACCCTGCAAAGGATTTTATCTAAAATTCTGCTAAAAAAAAATGGGAATGTAGTTACGTTGTCAGCAGAAATTCAACAGCAAATTCGAGAAAATCGAGAAGTGAAGAGATAGAATCATGCAAATGTATTCCGGACTAGTAACCGTGTAACATACTTGAAGATTTATTTCTCGAGGACACGTTTTCAGAGATCTGAGTTTAGAATTTAAAATAAATTTGGTTAAAGCACTATACAGACTAAACCAGCAGGGCACAAGCATACAGCTTACAAAGTTATTTTTTTTAAAACAGCGATCTTCAATTCATAAACCGCACATTCAATTCATATTTCGAACAGCATCCACGTAAGCATACAAACGAGTTACATGACTGAAGTGCCGCTCTACGCATATTCCTGGCCTAGGTAGATATGAAGCGGGAACAGTATTTGTGTTGAAGTTGTAGGTACAGTTTGCCTCGCCCGTGCGTCCCGCAAACAATACCCAGCGCTTACGTGTTCTATCAGTTTACCGGGCTCTCAAAACTCTGGAACGAGGGGGAATTTGTTATTTGTCTAGCTTGCGTTGTGAATTAGAAAAATAAGTGAATATAGCTCACTTTCTCGCTAGTTTATCAGTATGGGAAATGGGTTAAAACGTGAGATAGCAGCCTTGAATAGAACAATGGGTGACGTCAAACTGACTAAGGGATTTATACATCAGAAACCAGCAGCGTCATTCTGTGTACCTACAGTCCAAACTTCTTCAGTGAAGTCATCATCACCCCTTTTCTTACATTCCCACTGATGGACTTCTCTATTGACGAGTGGATTAGGCCTTAATTCTCCATGCTGGCAAGTGCGGGTTGGTGTCAGTGTAATGATTGTTCTAAATTCCCCAAAAACTGGTGGAATAGTGCCCAGTAATATTAGTTGTAATAATAGTTGTTATCATAATGATGATGGCATATGAAATTAATAGGTAGTCAAGTTAATGGGCTGTTGGCAAAGTTGCTGTTTTAATCTTCCTCGTGTTGTTTACGTAGCGTAAACTCATAACGGGTGTGATTTCCCAGGGTGATGATATCGTCATGGAATAGTTTGCCACCTGTTACGGCTCTTGGATATCCTATGGAGTGCATAAAAGTTCATACATAGAAGCCGGAATCAGTATATGCCCAAAAAAGTTGTTATACAGTTAATGCACAAACCAAAATAAATGCCAATTCTAAGACTGTTTAAAATCTATTTGATTTTTTACAACAATCTTTCATTGCCTATGCGATATCATATCTAAGAAATAATGTATGGAAAGCTCTTAACCTTGGAGAACCCAGACCCAAAATAAATACACTCGCTCGAGCCATGAAGACTATAAAACGTGCCATGAAAGTAAATATAGGCTTCGAAATTCCACTAACAAAGTCTCGAAATAACTTACTGCAAAGTTTAATAACTGAAACTAAGCTAGTTACTGGTTACATTTATTTATTCTAGACATATATACCACAACTTTAGTTCATTACGATTCTGAGCATACCTCTGAAGTCCACATGTAAACTTATTTCCCGTCAACTTTGCTTAACAAACTACTCAACTTGTTAGCAGACCGACAACCTCCTTACTAATATTATAAGGGTAAAAGTTTGAAGGTATGGATGCACGGATTATTTATCATCATCACCCCTATTTACGTTCGCACTGCTAGGATACCATGCCGTAAGGTTTCCACACGATGTTTATCTTTGCCGTTAGAACATGTGTTTTCAAAGCGCACATACATTTTTAAAAGGAATAAATTCAGTTCAGCCCAGTCATTGTTAAGTTATAAAATTAAACTTCTCCAAAATTGATTTTAATTATAACAACAGACAAAAATATCGAATATGTTTATTGCAGTCGAATCCACGTACCTAAATGGTTTTCAAAGAGCAATATCGGGAACTTAGTGCTCAATCGGCCGTGTACGTACAAACCTACCATTTGCATAGCAATTAGAGCTGAGACGTGGCCGCATTACCATTTCAATTGTAGACAATGAACCAGAGAGGATTTCTGAGAGAAAATAAAAGCTATAAGCTTACTGAGCTTGAACAGCTCTCGGTTACATGTTTTTGTTTATTATTTTCCAGCTGAATAATAAAACTTATGTTACACGGCTTACATGGTCAGTCGTGTCACGAAGGTAAAACAAATTTACTTCTTCTCAACATAAAAATAAATAAAAATAATTGAAATAGTGAGATGTAATAAAGTGAACCTAATAAAATATATTTATAATTTATCAGTTACATACATATTTTTATGATATTAATATTCAATTGTATGAAAACATTATAACAAAATCGTAAAATGGTATGTATACTATGGGCTGTGGATTATATTTATTAAATAAATGAACAAAAATTTTCACTAGTTGTTATGATGATAATTTAGTTTTGTATTTGGATTATGCAATACTGCCCTTTTAGAAGTTTTGGTTGTCGGAAAATTGGTTCTCCAGGCACTACTGTAACACTTCAAAGAAAACTTTTGCTTACGATGAAGTTGTTCGCGTTAAAATGTAGATTTGAGTTAGATATTGTTCGAAATAAATTTCCATGATGACGAGTTATACTTTTGATGTTGTAACAATTTAAGTATTAAAAGAATATTTTGTCAAATAATGTTCCATTTATTATTGCTTAATATTGTTATTAAAATTTAATGCTGGCAGATTGAGTCGTTCGTCAACTCGCATTCTAAATTTAACAACACTTTTTCTGTAATAATGAGAAGAAACTAAACCATTTTTCTCTGGAAAACTAAACGGGTTCTACAAACACGTAACCTAGCAGTAAAAATCAATTGGATTCAAACCTCGTATAGGCAAATGTTTGCAATCCGTGAAATCGATTGAAACAAATTGTACATAATGTGTTGGATACCACTGCAACGCAATGCCCCGAGGTATTATGAATGTGTGCTATTATGAATTCACAGAGCTTCGTCAATTGTGTTATAAGTAGCTAATATTAACACGATATATTAGTAATGAAAACAATTACATGTCAGTTTTGTTTTTATATCAATGTGATAAAAAAATAAATTTCCACAAATTATAAAAATATTTTCCGCTTTTTAAAGTAAAAGTCACTGTGGGTTTGTCTGAATTTTCGGATCTCATTATTGTTATCACATTATTTACTTATTAAAATGAATTGGCTTTATCGAATCCCCAAATCGCCCGATCGATAATAAAGATGTATTCTTAGGAAAATGCAATTTGTCGACCCCACGCGGACATAATATATTCATAAGATTGTGATAAAGCACTGCGTGGTCACCGCGTTTCGAGGGCCTGAGGTCCATCCATTATAATATTCATGGGCTGCCTCTTAATAAAGGGGTTATTTTTAAAATCAATATTTTTATGCAAACGCCCGTGTAGTTACATAAATTTAACAATTTCTGTAATAAATAGATTCCAATATATAACCAAAATATAAAAGAAAACTAATACCCACGTTATTTCCACTAAATTTTACAACATAGGCACAACCCGGCTTTAGAATCAAATATTTATAAAACACATTTGGATGTATTCATGCATATCTATTACTCGTTAACGGTAAAACGGTACAGTAACGGAAATGGACATAGGCCACTTTTACACACACATTTTGCCATTGTATAATTTCCCAGGGAAATCTATTATAAAACGGTAAATTCAAAATTGCCCCTGAATATGTATTTTTTCGTCTGATAGGTATTCCAATATTCGAAGTATGTTGAAAGTTCTCGACCTACATCCAACAAGAGTTATTATAATCCCGAAAGCACAAAAAGGCAATGCAAACTTTGAGCCCGGACCCGATTCACCCTTTTCCAACTTATGAAATAGCTGCGAACCTTTTCTGTTGATGAGTAAACAAACATCAAAATTTATTTATGATGATGTGAATTGAAACAAAGGGAAGATAAATTGGTAACCGAAAGGCCGACAGCTTAATAAGATTCACACGTTGGGGGTAAGTGGCACTTACTACCCAGCTCGAGAGGGCGGACGGAACGCTTTACGAGACGAACATACAAACTGTTTTAAACTTCGCGGCTTATTTTCACTAAGTTATCAATCAGGATTACATTGACACTAGTTTTCAAACGTGGCTTCTTTACCGTTTTAATTAATTTTCCAGTGTAATTGTAGAGGTGTACCGGCAGAAATACGGAAGTTGTTCCAGTATTGGTACGGCAATCAAACCAACTTTGTGAGATGGGCAAATTCACTTTCTGGTGCATACAAGCTGGATAACGGAGTAAGACAGGGCGGGTTAAGTTCACCAAACCTTTTCAACATTTATGTGAATGATCTCATCGTGGGGTTGAGTAGCATGCGTGTCGGCTGTAGTATAGATGGTGTTAGTACCAATAACTTAAGTTACGCGTGTGAAATGTACGCTACTGAGCACGGCCTCTTGTATAATGTGAAAAAAACGGAGTGCATGGTCTTTGGGGCTGTCGGTAATTGTACCATTAACACTCATCATATTGCTCTAAATGGATTGAATATTAAAAGAGTGTCTAAATTCAAATACTTGGGGCATATAATTACCGACAACCTCAAAGACGATGCAGACATTGAGAGGGAGCGTAGAGCTCTTGCAGTAAGAGGTAATATGGTGGCTCGCAGATTTTCCCGTTGTACCGAGGACGTAAAACTCACGCTGTTTAAAGCGTACTGTCAAAATATGTACACGGGAAGTCTGTGGGTCAACCATACAAAAAAGTCTGCAGATACTCTACGCATCCAATATAATAATGTTTTCAGGATGATGTTGCGGCTTCCTCGTTTCTGTAGCGCGTCGGGGATGTTTGCGGAATATCAAACTGACGGGTTTGAAGCAATAATCCGCAAAAAGACCGCTTCCCTGATCCGCAGAATACGGGACAGTCGTAACAGCATCCTGAAAACATTATCCAATAGATGTTCCTCTTCATTCTGGGTCAAATTGATCCAGAATGCAATATAGAGAGGACGGATGTTTGATTTTATTATTTTAAAGTGTGCCTCTTGTATTCCTACTAACTCTACTTGTATTTTTGTGTGCTACTAACATCATATGGATAACTTATATCTGAAATAAACAAATTTTATTTTTATTTATTTATTTATTTAATTGTGAATTTTCCCGGCGTGTAGCCTAGGTTTTCTGAAACCTGCATTATTGTGCAGTTGGAAAGCCGACTAAGGGGTTTATAAGACGGGCAGCACTGTCGTAACTAATTGCAATTACAACATGTCTGGTAATCGTGGTGGTTATATTTAATTTTAAAAAATCTCATAAGACCTGTTAAGGCTGTCTTAATAGTTCTGGCCTGGTTTTAACTATGTAAACAACAAGTATCTGATTTTTTATCCTGTTTTTCTATTTCCTTTATCATCTGCATTTGATCGTGAATAGAGCCCCGCTATAGCATTCAATACAACGCCACTCTAAACCTGTAATCTATAAGTCGTTCGGGGTAGGGTTGTGAAAACTCGAAACCAAAAACCGACTGAAAAATCGGGCAGACAAGTTAGAACCTTATGGTAAGTGGGTTTTCGTCGTTTCTTGTATCTGATAAGGACTCGAATTGGCTTAAACCTTTCTATTAATGAACTTCATTAACGTCCTACTATTGCCCGGTCTACAAAGTATTACTCCATTTATATTATATTATTTCATAGACCTTCTTGTATCTTAGGGACCCACCTGGTGAGCGTGGTAATTTCCAAAGTGAGATAAAATACTACCAAGTTCCTCAAGGGTTCTATGAATGGTTCGGGGAGACCCTTGTCCAATAGAGAACGTAATATGGGTTCATTTTATAAAAACGGGTATTACTCACATATTTACAAAGAAGTTAAACCACTTTCTACGTTTCGACTTCAAAACAGCCTAGGTACTCGTTCCGACTTACTTCGCAGTTTGTAAAGTCACCCCTAGCTCTCAATAGTGGACGGAGCTTATCGGCTTTGCGTCGACACACGAGTATAACTACATAACAGTACATGTCCGTAATATACTTCAAGCTTTTACAAACTTAAGCTTATGCTGCGGACAGATTAGTTATGCGTTTGGAGCGAAGCTTAGGTGAACGTTTGAGAATAACTCTATAAACTATATTTATTTAAGAGCGAGTATGCAGTGAAAATCGCGGCAGAAACGACTACGAGAGTTGACAACAGCGACCGCGTGCCCCGCGTGGCGCTGGCGTATCGAAAATATTACGCCCAGCGCTAACCAGAATTAGTTGTGTAGCCTACAATCATAGATAAACCCCACTAGATACCGCATGACAAGCGACGACCGCGCGCCAAACATATGGTTAAATCAACCATTATGAAAAGCCCCGCCTCGAAACACGGCTTTAGTTGCGACCAAGTGTCAGACCCGTGAACTTCATATACGTTTCTATAGTCTAACGCAAGTGAAGAGGTCAGCATATATAATGGCTACTCGTACAAAGGATGTTCACTTGTCTCTTTTCCGCATTGCGCTTATTGCACTCGTTGTCCTTCTCGGCGAAAGCACGTGTAACGTTAGTGATGTAAATTCTAATCGATATCGTTAAAAATGATAGACGACGTATATAAGCGGGTCTCTCGGTATTATTGTATGTAAAAATAAATAAGTTATCCATAAACCGTTTAAATATGTTTATTACTTACTCACTCAGTCAAATGAATTATCTTTATAAAAAAAAAAAAATGAATCGCCGTTCGTTAGTCTCGCTAAATCTCGGGAACGGCCGGGCCGATTTTGTTGGTTTTGGTCTTGAAATGTTCTTAGTAGCCCAGGGAAGGTTTAAAAGGTGAGAAAACTATAGGAAGCGGGCGAAGCCGCGGGCGGGTCAACTAGTTTGTGATAAATTTTTCTAATATTATTTTTAAATTTTTAAGTTCTACAGGTTTTGTGTATACCAAAAATAAATACATTATCTACCTACCTACATGATGCTATTTGCTACAACGCCTTTGTTCCAGTCCCCGCAATCCGCATCTTCCTCCAATTTAGGTACGTTTGAATCGGAACAAAAGTATTCTGTTTTTTAATGTAATCTAGTTTGGGTGATCTGTGCATACAATAGACACTATTATTGTAATCTGAAGCAATGCGTCAAATTTTTACACGTCAAATAATATATACAAAATTGAAATGCGAAAGTAACTCGGTCTGTCTGTCTGTTACGCTTTCCCGCACCGATTTTGATGAAATTTTGCACATACAATCTTTAGACCCTGAGAAAGAACAGACTTTTTACCGCTGAAAAATACATGTTTCCGCGGGAAAATATATGCTTACGCGGGAAAATTCGATTTGGATGAAATTTAGTATTGAGATAGTTGCAAATAAAAGTATATGGCGAGAGACTTTCTACCGCGGAAAAATACATGCTTCCGCGGGAAAAGATAATAATACTTACGCGGGAAAATTCGATTTGGATGAAATTTAGTATTGAGATAGTTGCAAATAAAAGTATATGGCGAGAGACTTTCTACCGCGGAAAAATACATGCTTCCTCAGGAAAAGATAATAATGCTTACGCGGGAAAATTTGATTTTGATGAAATTTAGTATACTTACATACATAGTTGCAAATAAAAGTATACGGCGAGCAGAAGTCGCGCGGGGGCAGCTAGTTATAAATGACAAACTATAATAAAATTGGTTCCGCCACAGAATATTATTAGTTAGTACGGCGCACGGAGAAAATTGTCATAGGTCCGTTCAGCACAACGTCTCGCCCCGCACTGAATTGAAGGGCCCGCGAAGGGGAAGATCGCGCATTGCGTGTGTCGTTTTACGTAAAAAATTCGTTAAAAATCGCTGGGATTTTTTTTCGAAAAAGTAAGCTCAGGAGATGATTGGTATTCTTTTATTCTATATGGTGATGAAAATTAAAAAATCTTATGATTAATAGATTAGGATTAAAACGGTTCTTCCTGAAAAAGTAGACGGTATTTTACACTATTATTTCAGGTACTTAAAATAAAAAAAATGAAATTTCGGCCTCAGGGGATAATGCCTTATATGGCATAGATTATTGTGTAATTTTTTCAAAGCAATTCCGTTAAAGAACAAGGAAATAAATGGTTTCTGCTGAACCCAAATTTACCAAATTCACATATATCTACGCCTTAAATAAAAATCAATGCCACTTTACGTTGTACTGCCACTTTTTGTTATACCTAGACAGACCTAAAAGGTTTTTTTCAAATGCCGTTCATACGAGTACATACCTATTGTTATGAACCTTACATCATCAAAATATCCAAGCTAACATACACACCACGATTATATTTATCTACCGACTAAGCCATTGTGAACATAATCATGGCAAAATTATGTCGTACCTACGACTAAGCCTGGCCATTATGTCCACAAGAGCCTTAATAAACTAGCCCATAGAGCATAACTAGTTAACGGCAGCTTATTTTAACTGATATGGTATGGCCGTAAAGGAAATAGACTGTCCCTTTACAGATTTTCTTGGGATTGACGAACTCTGTGGGGCAGCGGGCGAAGGTCCGCCTGCGACGCAAGAGGTTGCGGGTTCGATTCCCGCCTCGGAACAACAATTTGTATGATCTGCAAATATTTGTTCCGAGTGAGTATGTATAATAAAAAATATCGATGGATGTACACATGTATGTACTATTCAGTATATCAGACATCCAGCACCTTTAAAATATTTTAAACTACGCAGACCTATCAGAAAATTAACCGCAATTAATAGAAAATAATTAAAAATCTAACAATGCCCAGACACACTCGTATATCAAAGTCAAAGTCCACAGTCGTTTACAATGGCCACGGCAATGATTTATTACATTCTAGTTAGGTCTCTTCAGAACTGTGACTAAAATTACGAATGGAATAAATATTCTCCCAAATTCGTGAATTTATGACACTAATTAATTAGATCGAGAGCTTACTCGAATATTTCAAACTACCCGACTAACCAATTAAATATAAGCTATTGATAAATAATATAATTACAGTAAATAAGAATATTGACATCTATTTTGGTTAACGAATTAGATATCATTCAGCGTGACATTGCCGCCAGCATTCTGGGCACTTTACCTTCTGGTAATAGATTGGAATCTTAAGATTTTTGTAAATGAAGTGTAAATGTTTGTAAAATAAGTAAGTACCTTAAATTAATAAAACTTTAATTTATAAACTTCTTAAAGTCCGAGGGCTATTTATATAATTAATTAAAAGTTTAAGAATGTCCAAAGATACGTTCGCTGTTTTCCTCAGAAGTGTGGAATGTTCCTCCACACTTCTGAGAAAAACAGCCAAAATAGTAATTTGCGCCCAATTCTAATTACTTCCAGGTCGGCGCGGTACATCAAAGTTGGGATAAGTTCTTTCATTTAATTGACCGTAAACTGAAGCGACACGGATAACTTCATCTAGAAGAGGCTGCTCTGATTAACGTCCTGAATCTTTTCTGTTTATCTTCGGATTGAGTTCTTTGATTTATTTTGTTTGAGCAATTGCCTTTGTATCTTGAGTTGAGACTATAGGATAGGGAGTGAAATCTTTACGTTAAACTTTTTCTATTGACTCAAGTGAACAGGGAAATAATTATAAATTGTCTTCTAATCACTACATAGTATAAAACAAAGTCCATGTAGCTGTCTGTATAATTCAATCTGTTAAACTACGCAACGATTTTGCCGCTATTTAGAAATATACGATTGAATGTGATGATGAAAACGACATATCGAATCAACTTTCGTTTATTTCTCAGAGTTTCACAATTCCTTCCAGATAACAGTTTACCTAGATCAGCTTGCAGACCCCTCTACGAATACTTAAACTAAATGAGGTTGCAAATTCCTCACTACAGATTGTTCCACAAAAACTGAGCGAAATAGTGCCACGTTCTCAAATGTTTTATGTGAAACCCGGGCTTTTATTGCTAAGCTGTAATGAAATTCAGCTAATTACGAAATCGCACTTCAGAAGTAGGAGTCATCCAAAATCTTATATATTCTAACATCAATCAATTATGGAATAGTCTCCCATTAGACATTATATTATTTGAAGTGGCACTGGGCAGGCCATATAGCGAAGAGAATAGATGGTCGATGGGGCTGAAAAGTTCTCAAGTGCAGACCATGGATCTGAAAACGTAGTGTCGGACGTCCACCAACAAGGTGGACAGATGATCTGGTGAAAGCAATGGATGCAGGCTGCGTCCGACCGTAATAACTGGAAATCATATAGGAGATCAATTACCAGCGGTGGTAATATGTGGCATACGTCCAATGGTCTGAAATGGTGATGATAAAACAAGACCATGAATCCCAAGAAATAAACGTGAAAACTGCTGCTAGTTGTTCCCTCCCCTGACGGAACAGGTACCTACGAATTAAACAGGGAACACCTGGCTTCCAACTAAGTTTATTACTCGTCTGAGACGAGATATATTTTTCCATATAAAATGACGGGTAGTCAGACAGGCGTGTCGTAAACCCGGACATTTATTACTTTTGATACCGTCTGTGAGGCGTCTTTATAAAGCCAGATACTAACGTGGCAACAAGTTGTCATATGTTCGTCTTTTCTCGGTACATATTACCTAATTGCTTTAAAATGTAATCCTCTTAAAAAATAATAGTTTATATCATACTAGCTGACACGCCTTTTGGCGCGACTTTGTTCGTTTTATTCTAATGTTCTTTCAACTTTATAAACCATCCCTGGACTAACACGACTATATTAAAACCAAAAGCACCTAAATCAGCGCATCCGTTCATTTATAAAATTAAAACGAAAAGTTTTCTATCAAAAGAAAACCATCATCAGTTAAACGCTAAAGCCTCTGTTTTAAAGGACACTAATTTGACTACAAAAATGTTAAACTTATACCGTCGTTTTCGGAGGTTAAAGACAAAGAATCAAACAAACTCGATCTAATATTTTCTCGACCGACCCGTCCTTTGAAGGAAAGCTTACGTAAGAAAACAAAATTCCCAGGATTTTATGTAAGTCACGTCGCAAATTTTTTCGTCGCAGCGAAATAAGTTCAGCCCGACAAGCATATTGCCATGGATCCAATCAAAACGACAGCAACAGATGTAAATTTTATAACATTAGGCGCAACCTTCATCTATCTATACTATAATATTATAATATTATAAAGAGGAAAGATTTGTTTGTTTGTTTGTTTGTTTGTAACGAATAGGCTCCGAAACTACTGGACCGATTTCAAAAATTCTTTCACCTTTGTAAAGCTACATTATCCCCGAGTAACATAGGCTATATTATATTTTAAAAAAAATTAGGGATCCTTACTAAAACTCCATTAATGTAACATAAGGTGTAAAAAATGACCTGAAAAATTCCTTACGTCGCGTGCGCTGCGAAAACGATTGATGATAGAACAAAATCATGTACTACGACTTTGCAGAACTCATCATTATCTACAAAAAATGTCGCGACAGCATATGTCTAAATATTATAGTTATGTCACAGTAAGCAGTTTTTTATTCTAAAATATTAATTTATATATGCCGCCTCTTGAAAGGGTCTTCATTTGTACCTTGGTATTAATCCTTATCAAAATAAATTACTTTATATTCAAGACGGCTTTAATACCTTTTTATAACTTTTTGAATTATTCAATTCGGACATTTCATTCGGAAGATATCACGAGTTTAAAAATGCAAGTATTAGAAAAAAGTCTAGAGGTTGTCGCTCACCGCGCTCAGCTAGCCAGCATGCGATGTAGACTCCATGTAAGCGTCACTGGGGTACGGGGGGGTCAATGTAATGTAATATAATATGTAATATCCTAATCCTAACATAGGCTACTTTTTACCGCGGAAAAATACATACTTCGGCGGAAAAATATATGCTTACGCGGAAAAAATCGATTTAGATAAAATTCAGTATGCAGAAGATAGTTGCAAATAAAAGTATGTGGCGAGAGACTTTTCACCGCGGAAAATACATGCTTCCACGGGAAAATATATGCTTACGTGGGAAAATTCGATTTCGATGAAATTTAGTATGTAGATAGTTGCAAATAAAAGTATATGGCGAGAGACTTTTTACCGCGTAAAAATTAAATGCTTCCGCGGGAAAATATATGCTTACGCAGGATAATTCGATTTGGATGAAATTTAGTATGGATATAGTTGCAAATAAAAGTATATGGCGAGACGAAGTTCGCGGGGGCTGCTAGTATTTTTATAAAAACGAAAATATTAAATAATAATATAAGCATAAATATAAGAGAAATATTAAGTTCTCGATAAGAACCTGTATAAAGTACGGATAAAATGTGTCTTCTATTATAAATATCAAGCGAAATGCATAACTCTGCTTTTCCAGGAATCTCATAATAACATTTTATGCAGAGCGTGCGTGATACACATTCTCCACTGTACCTAATAGTGGAAGCGTCCTCTTTGTACGAAACTTCAGTTTATTGCGCTCAAACATGACATAAATAGACTTTGGAAATCATTATTGTATTTTTATTTACATTAAATTTTTATCAGTCAATTGGGCATCATTTTCAATCATCTGCTATAAAATAAAAAATAATGATCTGAGTTGGAAAAATATCTACCTTTGTTTACTTTAAACAAGTTACTCCATTCTACGTATTTTATTCTGAATTCTGTTTTAAAGCGACTCTACTCTAACATTTTAAATTTCCGTTCGTAAAATTTGTGTCTACGTCTGAGTGACTCAAGCCGTTCCTACCTACGACTAAACTGTCTAGACAGAAACCTACTGGTAGTTAGGATGTTTGATTGGTAGCTTTGGAAATGAGGGCTTAATTGCCGAATATTCCAGAATGTACCTGCGGTTAACATCATGTACGTCTACAAGCTGTACAGTTCGCAGCGTAAGATATCACGATCAATCAATATAACGCTCAACTGGTAACTATTTACTGTCTATGAGCTTATTTCATCATCATAACAGCCTTTGAGTTTGAGTTGATCACCACCCTACCTGGGAAGTGTGGTGATTACACTGATTCCCTAAAAACCTTTAAAATTATTTCTATTCGAGAGAATTATCCTTAATTTGAACTTAAGAATATATCATCATTGTATTGTATTGATGCACGAGAAAGGCAGCCATCAGAGAGGAGTGGCGGCGTGTTGTGAAGCTTGCCACCAAAACACAACTTTATGATGACCACGACCACTCTGCCAAGAGTGACACCGAAAAAGAAGAATTGATACATAATTACGTTCTGAATGTACCAAATGCCTCCATGATTTTATCCCATTTCCAAACCCTGTGAACGTGATTCCTAGGCTCAGCGTAGCTCGCTTCCAGCAAATAGGCCGACATTTACCTACCGGGTACTTCGTAAACAGTTTGAAATTGATTTGGAAGCTTATCGAACAGCCCGTAGCTTGCGTTGGGTGAATTTTGAAATAGCGCTGAGCAGGATCCAATACTTGGTAAACCACAGATACTTACCGCTAGATAATTTATGCAGCAAGAAAGCATATAGTATTTCTACTGATTAATACGATCAGTGATTACAATAAGCGTAAGTCTCAAGTGTAAATATATTATAACCTTAGTTATCTAGATAAAAATAAGCTTTATGTAATTTTGGAAAGTTTTTTTATTGTTAAATGATCTACTTCATTAGTACGTCCGAAATAAATAAATCTTAGGAAGCGGTAGGTAGGTCCCTCTAAACGAACCCAGGAAAGCCACTGTTGAATATTATAAAATAATTTAATAAGAATTAGCTTATTTAGTAACTATACAAAAACCCTTATAAGGTCATAGGAAAGCCCTTCATTAATTCGTTCAAGGAATCTTTAATTCTAAAAATTTATTCGTTAAGCACCCTTTATGGGATTCAGTTGAAAATTCTCTTTCAATCGGAGCGGAGACGGTAATTCTCGGCAAGTTTTATGGGATGTTCGTCAGTTCGCGGCAAAATTGAACTTGCTTCTTAAATGCTCCCTAACAAGCTCTAGGATTTGCCATAGTGACCAACAAACCGTTGGTGTAACGCTATGTTGTTGGTTCGTTAGTGTAACCTTAGTAGAACTTGATTGCTATTATAAACTAATAAAAAACTTGTTAGAAAAATGATTCAAAATCAAAGATTTAGAAGAAAATAATTTAGTTATAGATGTTGTTATAAGACTAGGGCAAGATATAATAGTACCTAGTTGATTAAAATAAGCAATATTTTCTATTACATTAGGTAGGTACCTGTCTCTAAGCTTCTGGTGGTTACAATTCGTGTGTGCTTTACACAACTCCACTGTGAAACCCGCTGAAAACTCGACTATGCTATGCTATCATTTTCAATTATTAAAGAACACCATTCAGAGCGTTTTATAATGAGTTATCCCTAAAACCAGCTATCCTAATATAGCTATGACTTCACGAGCCATTTAACAGGGGATTAGTTCCCGACTGCCAGAAATAAAAAGAGGTGTAATAGGTGCAAGATTAAGGTGAGTTTGCTAACTACGCTAACTGAGTCCGGCTATTTGCGAGCGCCGTTCGACGTAAGGTTGTATAACTTGTGAAAGGAGTTTGAGTGCCTGCAACCTTACGTCTCTCGTTGGGATTAAATCATTAAAAGCATTGGCTTTGCTCACGTTAAATGTTTGCGATTTCTAATTAACTCATGATCACTTCATCTAGCTAGGTACCTTGTAAAGATATTTAAGATAATCGTTTAATTTAAAATTTCTAAAAATAGTCTAATAATAATACTTGGCCAGCCTTAATTCAGGCTTCTTATAATGAGAGAAGTTCCTGTGTCTCAGTATTGGGAACGTAAATTAGGGTGAAAATGATGTTGATTAACATTCGAATCGTCGAAGTCGAAATTTCTAGATATGTAATCAGGACAATTACGAGTAGGTACAGTATGTAGATACACATATCGCGTCTCATAATGAACATCATGTTATGTCATAATTAACCCTAGCTACAATAGCAATTTACCGAAACTATGGCTGTCATTACAATCGGGTAAATAGCGCGCGGATTCCTGTGAATCTGGAGCGGCGACCTCAATCCGAGGATGCTTGACATCCCTCACTGCTTTATGAATCAACTGTTTGTAATGACGGCATCTGATATTTCACAGGATTTTCACGGCTGGCTGGGATAGGATAGACTGATGTTGGAGTACTAGAAATATAAGATTGCAAATAACGTTTTATGTTTATAAAATTCTTCACATTTTCTGATATTGATATGTTGTTGGTTTCTCTTGACGACAAAGATTAGGCCTTCATTGCCTTTGGCACGCTGGCCAAGTGCGGCTTGGTATAGGTACATATCACACATCATATCCTTCAAACTTTTCAATGGTTAAGAACATGCCGGTTTCCTCACGATGTTTGCCTTCGCCGTAAGAGCACGTGTTACAAAGCGCACATAATTTTTTCAAGACGAAAAATCCAGAGGTGCGGCTCGAGGTTGAAAGTCGAGTGTGCTCCCTGTACTTAGCCAACACGGCTCTCACACATTTCTATTTAGTACGGTAGAAAATTTATTTTTGTATAATGTTTTGAACATTTTGAAGTTTGACTATTTACCGAAACATATGGAAAAAGATTACAGAAATTTCCAAAATTGTTTGTTCCTAAACCGCAATCGGTTCCATAAAAATGTTTGATGCTTGTTGGAAATAGTATCGAATAACAAGAAAAAAACTTGGTAAAATGACCAATTGTCTGTTGAATTTTCAAATAAGTAATTAAAAAATTCGTAATTAAAGGTAAAAAGATGTTTTTAGAAATATGATTTCACTTTGTTGTTTTAAAAACCAATATGAAAAATGCAAGTAATGGGATCTTTTCAGCAGCGAATAAAATTCTTCAGCAATTTTCTCTTTAAGTTTTATTGGTTTCGGAATGGTGTATTTTGGGGTTATATCTGGTTTTCTTTTACGACATGAGTTATCGCCACTATAACAATAATGTTAAATGCACTCGTAAAACTTCTGTTTCTATGAGCTTAAATGCTTTTTAAATAAAGACGGCTTAAGCCTTTTGTTTAGTTTGAATATTTGTTATTTATATTATGACTTATATGAAAATTTATCAAGCTTGTTTATCATTCAACGTAGCAAAATTTCATCATTCTGGGCGCTCTGCATTCTGCTGACAGATTCGAATTTAAAGATTGTATATAGGTGCATATTATAATTTTAATACCTCCTGTCTGATAATATTCGTAATTTTATGAATAAATATTTTACTGATAGATATTATCCGCTCTAGTTAGCTTGTGTTACCAGTTATCTAGGGAGAGGGGTCTCGGTTGCATTCAATTAAAGAGACAAAAGCACAATCGCGTCTGGCATTCGGCCATGGAAATCTAATCTCTTGACTAGTGACACAATTCATTCATTGATTTTAGAGGATAGGCGTGCCTAAATCGGAAACTTTGAACTTGCCTTTTGACTTGCACATTAAATAATATGACATTGTTTATTAGGGAGTTGTATTGTTGTTTTGTTTAGCTCTAAGTTTTCTTGAAATTGCATAAGTATTATGAGTTGCGTGATCGTACGTTTCCAACGTTCTAATCATGTATAACGTCTTTGATCTATTCATATTATTCAAGTGGTAAGTAGTACCTATCTACACTTCATTTTTCTGTACTGACTTAAGTATTTATAAGTTTTAGAAAAAATGTGTATAAGATTTATTTTAAATTATTTAAAAAATATAAGAAATTATATCGGAACATATTTAAAGGTCCGTTCATCAGCTTAATTCCACATACCACCACCTTCTAGCTATAAACAACATTTTGAAACTTTCAAATGCAACTTACATTTCAAACTCTGAAACTACACAGCATAAACAAGCAATATGCTATGATTTCCGTTCGAACTTAACGCAAAGCATCTCTAAACCGCAAACACAGAAATTCTCTTTGCCGATATGTGATCTACGGGAACCGTGGGGAAGACGCGTTCGATTATATTAGCATAACTTCAACGCTATCTATGTCTACGCTATGTAGTGATATATTACACTGTATTCGCATTTCATGTTTTGGGAAGGTTCTCTTGTGTATATAGATAGATGTGGTTTATACCTATTGCTGAGCCTACGATTACGATCAGTACCTAATAAATAAAAAAATATTGTCAAACAAATCACACAGCAATATCAAATACCGTGGAAATCTCTTATAATGATTATTGTTTATATCTTACAATACAATGAAAATCCATGAAATGCAGGGTATGCCCTGCATTGGCCTATGGGCCACTCCTATACGCACACATATAAAATGTAGAGTGTAGATACATGAAAACATATTTTTGCTACGAAAGCTACTTACATAATTTCTTATACTTTACGATATCAAATAAGTCGTATAAATAGGTCATACTCTATTTCACCGTACTTCACAGTAAGTGGAGGAGCTCTCACGAAAACATATGCTGATTTTATCACTGTCAGCCTCTGTGCGAATTCAGTCTGAAGAATGCCTACGCCTTACGCCTACAAGATCACATAGTAAAACAACAAATAGTATATCAATAACAGTTTTTATGTTCCCACATATATAAGATACGATCTAACCCGTAGTTTCTAAGATTTGCACATACCAGAAAAAAACATTTCTTCCTTATACTCTAAGAATACCTCTAGGGATCTAGATATTAATGCTGGTGAGCTATTTTTATTCTATCAAATAATTATTTTTCTAATACCTAACATCACAGATCAACTGCAGTCGTTTCTTAAGTCAATCTATTGATAATAATCACAAGACCTGTAGGTGGGCTACTGTTTTTATTATACTACCTGGCTATACGACACGTAAAGCTTGTCCTACTTTTGCCTATCTTAATCCCTATAACACCTGCTCAAATGATCTTCACTTCCGCGTTCAAGCAAAGCTTCTTCTTCTAGAGCTTCGTAAACGAAAAGGTTTCTAGGTCGGGATGTAAATTATATTATCGTGTTTCAATGAGGCCACACTGCAAGCGGGCTGGAAACAATAGAAAACAAAAGTCTACACAGGCGTTTAAATATAAGCTACACAAAAGTTGGCCTACCCGCTTGCATTGTCACCAGCGCTTAAAATGAGTAATATGCCTCGTGATACACTTATTGAAAAACAAAAGCCGAGTCTAAAAGTTTCTGGAAATTCATACGTGTTGGGTAAAAATATATCCATCTATGTATGTAGGTATATTATATTAAGTATATCAGAAATCTAGCACCCGTAACACAGGCTTCCAGCTTACAACGGGGCTAGATGTTGCTGTGTGAATTAACAAGAGAACTCTCCACCATCTATTTACCAGTCCGAGTGTCTGGTTCCGAGAATTAGGTCTTCCCAGCAGCTGTGACACCGAAAACCCGAATGGTTCATGAATTATTAAATGTGTAATAGCGCCTCCTTCAGACATTCAAATTATTTGGAGCACTTACTTGTGCATAATTAAAAGTTCTATCTAGACTTTTTAGTGAGAGTAAATCGAACCCGCACATACATTTTGTTTATTTTACATTTATAGCACCCAGGTGCTGGAAATATCTGCAGATCGTACAAATTTTTGTTCCGAGGCGGGAATCGAACCCGCAACCTCCTGCGTCGTAGGCAGAGCTTCGCCCGTTGCGCCACGTAGGTCGCCATTATTAGATAGGAATAGCATATAAATATGGAAACTAAAAGCTAGATAGAACCTACTATACAGTTTTAATGAAAGTTTTAATTATATCATACAAAATGGTGGTATGGCAAGAGGAAATCCGGTTTTTAGGGTGAATAACTTCAGGAAACCTTTTTTCTAGTTACCTCGCTTGGGAAATTAACCTGTAGGTAAACCGCATTTACAGCAGCTGTGTATTTTTCATCGCTGTCCGTAGAAGAAAATTTGCCATGTAAAGAAAGTCTTGGCCATTTATATTTAGATTTTTCTGTTGAGGTTGTAGAAAATTTATAAACATATTTATCTGTATATTTAGGCAGACATCATGAGTAAGCTGTGAATTATTATAAAATAGATTTTGTTCTGTGTTCATTATTATAAAATTTTTATAAAATACTTTAGTTACTGTGAAACTTAAAAAAAAACAGCCGCCAGGTATTACAGTTCCTTCATTTTAACGGCGAAGTGTCTATTGTACAACGAATCCTCAGCAAAACTAGCTTAGCCAGAATTATTAAATGTATATTTCTCAACGTACCTATATTTTAATTGCAACCCTGCATTATAACAGTTTTTCTTTATGAAAACATAGTCACGTCCTTACATTCAGTTTGCAATTCAATTTAAAGCTGCTAAAGAAACCCGCCGAACTACAAATCGTTTGGCTAAATGAAACTGGTCCATTCTGGCCATGCCGATTGATCCACGACTCAATGGAAGGATTTGTTGCTGTTGGGGGATTACAGATGAAAAATAAATCGAAAAATGCAGTGTACCTATTATTTTATTTGTTTCAATAGGCGGATAGTCAATCTATCTACGCGGTGTTTGATAGTAAGTTTTAAATAACCACTCTGGCCAAGTGCGGGTTGACACAATTTCCTTCAATCTTTTCAAAATTAGAGAGAGCGTTTTTTTTTTTAAAGCACAGATAATTTTTCAAGAATAAAAATCAGAGGTGCTCGGCGGGTGACCCTCGACTTTTGGTTTTGATATAAATTTTCCATAGTCTTAATTTTATAGCATTTTTAACTCCTTGATTACCTTTGGTGTAATCAATCTTCATTATAGAAATCGCAACTTATTGGTATCACAAGTAATTATCATCATATAAAATCCTATTATCAGATCTCAGAGAAATTATTTTGTTGGTGCAATTCAAACGGGTGGTAGAGGTATTCCTTACAACAACATGAAATCACAAGTCGGCTCCGGCGGGAAATTACTGCTTTAATTAAAACAAAATTATCACGTCTTCCATTTCCAGTTCTACTTCGCGCTTTTGTTGCAGAGCAAATAATAAAACAGTTTCAAAAAGCACTCAACTTTTCTTGTTTATATGAATGCCTTTTGGGGACGGAAATGTATCGAGCTTGTCAAAGACTTGTTTTACTTTTTACCCTTCCTAGACAATTTTATAGCGCGATGTGTTGAAACATATTTTAGTACTGGTGGGTCAAATTAGTGGGACCACGAGTCACGACCCCTATTTTCTTTTCTAGAAAGTACCATTAGGTAGCCAATCAGTCATCCCTCATTCATTCAGGTTTACATAACGTAATATAAATTATTATTGGATGCGCTTACATACGACTAACAAAGACTAAAAATTCACAATAACTTATTGTTGGATTTTCTAATACGATTCAAAAGTTTTTAAAAGTTACATTAGAATATCCCGCTTTTAAGTTATAAATAGTGTAATTAACACTAATTTATTTTATATTGTGTATACAAATATAAATTCTAAAAGTATATACAGCGCCATCTGTTTGAAATACTTTAAAGTACATTTAATGACAACATGGCTTGAAAGAGGACTCGTCGAAGCAGAGCTTGCACATTGCAAATTTTTACATGAGCTTTGCAGCTTTTATCATAGATGGCGTGCCAAAAAGCTATGAGAAATTCGCAAGATTTATAACTACCATAATATTATTACCTAAACCTTTACAAACCCTAACTCTTAAAAAGGTAATAATGGAATACCAAAGTGGATTTTTTGCGGATTTTGTGATTGAGATAATTTTATACAAAGATTAAATATTTATCCTAAGTTTGCGCCTAAAAAGGAGATGTAAATTAAAAGGTAGTAAATATGTAGATACTATATTTTGTACTTTTATTTTGGGCTAAGAATTAAATAAAAACCTTAAACGAATTATTAAAGTCGCTTTAACACGTATAAATCAAATTAAGTAGGTACCTATTTAATATCCAGCCAATTCTAGCGTTAAAACAAAGCACAGGTACTAAACATGATGGGCCTTCCAAGTGTCCGAAACGTCAAATTATAATATAAGCTTGTTGTACTACGCCCCAGGTCATATCTAGTTAAATGTGCGAATAATCTTCTTGATCCGACAGCATCTCTTTGATTACGGATGAAAGGCATAGGCTTCACCTGAGAGCGTTTTCACATTATCCGATCCGATAACAATGTCGCCGAGCCAAAACCTGAGTGGGTAAAATGTTAGAAATACCACCTGCGTTCTTATGTCTTTCATATTGTCCGGTCTGATATCGGATGTATAAGTCATAGCCCGAGAGCCATCGAATGATAATGTCTATACTTAGATACCTATGTGCTCGCCTCGAATGTGATACAGGAAATAAAAGGTTTAACTGTCTGCGACGATGACCTGCCCGTGGCCCGTAGCAATAAATACAAAAAGATTCAAAAATTAATTTATTTAGCCTTATTATAACAAAGGTTGCTAATGCTATACTGGGCAAGTACAATACATATTGCTGAAAAAATCACACAGTAACATATGCCCCATGGAAAGCTCGAAGCTAGGCTAGAGTTTAATATACCTAGCTACTTTAGCTTTATTGAGCTAATGCCCGTATCGGAATGAGTTTGACCGAAGATTGTGAATATATAAAAGTCGTCCGACATCGTCGTAGGATTCGGATGTTGTGAAAACCTAAAAAGTAAGAAAGGATACCGTGAGTGGTTCTTTCAAATAATAAATGTTATTTACCATCGCTTTTGTAGGAAATTCTCTGCGTCATTCTGTGCGGAAGATAAAACGCTCGAATGCCCTTTGACGGCTGTATAGCTTGAATAAAGGTAATCTTGAGTTGCTTTACGTTGAATACGTTAAAGGTATTTATTACGAAGGTATTGAATTGATGTTCCGTTCTAACATCTTGAGCCAGTCAAAGAGACGGTAAATAAATATAAATAATATATTGAAGTATTGTTTTTTTTTATTTAGATGATGGAGAGTGATAACCATTATGTTCTCGCTTGTGCGAACACAACATAGAAAGCACAGATAACCCCCACTAGATGGTCCATTATAATACTTTTGTTCCGATTCAAACGCACCGAAATTGGAGGAAGGCGCGGGTTGCGGGGACTGGAACAAAGGCGTTGTGATTGGCTATTTCAAGGTCGCACTTAGGTCGCGGGTTGGGAACATTGAACGAATTTGTCGATAATTAATTTCGATGATTCGTTTTAAAATTTCATATTAAAATGAAAATAGCATCATGTAGGTAGGTAGATATGTATTTATTTTTGGAATACACAAATCTGTAGAACTTAAAAATTAAAAAATGATATTAGAAAAATTTATCACTAATAATTCATTTTACTGAGTAAGTACTCTATAAACATATTTAAACGGTTTATGGATTACTTATTTATTTTTACATACAATAATACCGAGAGACCCGCTAATATACGTCGTCTATTATTTTTAACGATATCGATTAGAATTTACAACACTAACGTTACACGTGCTTTCGCCGAGAAGGACAACGAATGCAATAAGCGCAATGCGGAAAAGAGACAAGTGAACGTCCTTCGTACGAGTAGCCATTATAAGCTGACCTCTTCACTTGCGTTAGACTATAGAAACGTATATGAAGTTCACGGGTCACACTTGGTCGCAACTAAAGCCGTGTTTCGAGGCGGGGCTTTACATATGGTTGGTTTAACCATATGTTTGGCGCGCGGTCCTCGCCTGTTATGAGGTATCTGGTTGGTTATTAATCTGTGATAGAAAGTGTCACACAATCATCAACCTTCTATCACTTTTTGTGTGCGTTGAAAATAACACTAGTATTTCTTCTCACCATTTTCACTATCGTAACATTTAAGGTCAAAACCTCTTCAGTACAATACTCCACGATAAATTCTACGAACACAAATCCTTATAAATACCGCTCACCAATATCATAAAATACAGAATATGAATGTTTTATTCGCCATATTACGAATTGTTGAAGCATCCTTCTTTATGCAAAAGATTTAAACCTCGTAAGCTATTACTGAATTTATGATACCAGCAGATCGTTTGTGCATAATTTTAATAACCAATCCACGCCGACATGTTGAAGCTAAAATACTACCTGAAATGTTCAACACGATATTATTTATGCTGCAAAAAATATGAAATCTATTGAATTATTCATTCTCATCATACTTCACTGCATCGATAAAATGATATAAAATGCACGTTTACCTAATCGGTATAAATAAACGATTAAATAAACTTCGTAGTAAAGTAAGAGTGGTAAAATTACCTTCCGTGATTCAATAATCGCTTATAATTTTAGTAAATAACATTCTTACAAATAAACAATTAAGTAAATTAAATTTATTTTTTATTTAATTTTTACTTTTATAACAAGGTTCTTAAAAGTAATCTCTAATAAGTAATAAAAATACTACTTTTATATGATATTACAATATGTACCTACCTATTTAGATTTTTTCAATTGGTAAGATAGGAAATTCTTAATATATTATATTTTAATTTCAATACCTACTTACAAACGACGAGTAAATAAGGCATGTAATGTGTGAATAGTCCAGCAATATTAATTATATTTATTTAGTATATACTGTATATAGTATATATCATTCAAATTATATTAATTAACATTTATGATACTTATCGAAAAAGCAGGAAAATAATAAAAAATAAAACAAGCTCTTCGATGTTGTATACTTCAACACAGCTATAAATTCTTAATAACGCATCAAGAAATCAACATAATTTTCTTGATCGATAAAATGTTCCCACGGAACGACAAAATGAAGAAGATTTTATACATTTTATATGAATATCTCGGGTCATTCATTAGTTATCGTTAAACGAGTTTACATTCATCTTGTCCTGACACATTTTGAATTTATTATGAGCAAAGTCCAACAAAAACAGTCAGACAAGCCGTCCAGGCGGTATGACGCCTGTCAGGAAGAAGCCTCGAGAACTTTAAGCCACGGATACACTGGGGGACAAATTGTACTACAACATGACGCGAAGACGCTGAAACGTTGCATAGTGTCGGGACACGCGACTTTACTCGCAACAAATGGCGCTACAATGACGCGGAAGCAGGCGACGTGTTGCGGGCAACATGTTGCTTGCGTCATTGTCGCGCCATTTGTTGCGTGTAAAGTCGTGTGCTCAACCTGCCTTCATGGGCTTGATTTCAATAAATACTGACTAGTGTGGCGAGTTGGCGACATTTACCTCGGCACATCCTACGGGTTGTTCGCAAACAAGTTTCGCAATATGTTGCTCCATTTGTCCCCTAATATATCCGTGGCTTTATGCTAATGTACAGAAAAATAATTTAATAACGAAGCTAATTTAAATTTAAGGATCATGAATAACAAGCTCGGTTTTGCTATTTGTTTGCCGCTTTTTATTGTTATATTTTGTTGGTAGATAAACTAGGTACTTTTTATAGGTATACACTTCGGCATGTTCTGTTAATAGTTTGTGGGACATTAGTAATTACTAATCTCTCTCGTCGAGAGAGAAGTGCCTGAGTCCCAGCAGTGAGAACGTAAATAATGATGATGATGCCTCTTATGTATACAAATGATCGCTAGATAGCCAAACTGGACCACGTTTTATAAACAGTCAGTCTATCAGTCCAATTAGGCAGATGACCGCTTTACATTCGATTCGATTGTCCGAACAGTTCAAACCGATAATTCTTCCCTTCAAGTATCAATCACGGTACAGAATACCTGCGTTTTGCATAGGACGCAAACGTTGTTTCACTCCGCTTCACTTATGTACTTGAAAAATATTTACATACTGTTGATACATAGAGACGTGTTAGCTATGTGGCAGCATATTCGACTTTCATTCCGAAGGTCATGGGTTCAAACCCTAACGGTTACCTGAATAGTTTTCTTTTTAAAATGAATCTTTTCTTTATGTTCGACAATATAATAAATTAAATAGTTTTATTTAAATTGCTGATAGCTGAAAAAACGTATGCTATAGTACCAGGTCTATAATCAGTGTATAAAAGTATCTAGATATTTCTCATAACAATACCTTATCATAATTGTGTAGGTACATTAAATCTCAGTTCAGTCAATTAAAACTTAGTGTAAAAACATTAATTTTTTTTGTCAATTCAATGTTATTCAATTTAAATCATAATTTCTTGTAGGAAAGAATCAGAGACTTCTCTAGGTAAGTAGCCCCTAACGAAATATTCAAGGTCTGAAAATAATCTTTACGTACAATTCATATCAAAAATCATAAGTCTATAGCAATTGGTCATCCTCCCAAAATAACCCTTTTCGCACAAATCCCCACAGTGATACGGTGGTGACGCGGTGACTGGTCGCCTTTGTGCGCGCCGCGCTGGGTGGTACGCTAATATTTATTCAGTGGACGCACAATGGCAACGTATTTCAATGACGAGAAACGCGCGGACGTAGCCCGCAGCGTATGCGCACGGGATTGGCCACACAACACTGAAACTCCGATATTGAACACGAAATCAAAGGCTTCGAAAATATCTCGTATATGAGTATGTTACCCATTGTTGTGATACAAATACAATCAATCAATCAACCAAAAATAATAGTACACCAAAAAATACAAACAATACACTAAAATAAATTACAGTAACCTTTGGATGATAGAGAAATACAAGACAATTTATGTTTATTTCATTTTATTTTATTATTAATTACTTAATCTAAGCAATTTCGGGGTGTGACTCTCTTTTAAGAATATTGTACCTCTTCTTCACAGCTCATAAGCTCATATACCTACATTATATTAAGTAAAATATAATGTACTCTTCAAAAATATTGAATAAAACCAGAGTTATATTTCTAAAGTATCATTATTATTCAATGCTAAGAGCCAGATCGAATTGTAATATCGCATCATACTACCTATTTCTAAGAAACATGTGTCCCGAGGCAGTGTGTGGAAAAAAACTCGGATGGTGGCTTCGATGTCGATAGAATAGAATCTGCAAAGGAAATCTGCATAATTGACGCCTTCTATCTCAGTTGCAATAAATTTTAATCGTGTTGAATAGTGTATGCTTATTAGTCAGGGATCCGTAGTACATGGAAATCAAGTGATTACTAACAAGCTAATTTTTGGTGAGTAGCTTCGTTTCGATGAGACGTCCAAAGATATCCTATACCCAACTCTCGATTGTGGTAGCTAACAGAGATATCAAGGCTTAAAAAAATCAAGGATGTAAAACCGGGATAACGGACCACGAAATTTGTAGGACAATTCATCATTTCATTTACAAATCATTCATAACTCATAATTTAGTTCTTCGTAGTGCAAAACATAAAATGAAGTAAAAGTATTAATTTTAATTATGTCACATTTTCGTTTTCCATAATATTATATATCTAATATAAGTATACTACTCAAAACAAAATAAATTAACTTCCAATTAAATTGTATTTTGTAGTAAACTTTGTTTTGAGTAGGTACTTTTACACACCACACACCTCCAAAAATAAATGGAATCGAATCAAACAAATAACTTTAAAAGCTTCATCTTTAAGCTTTTATTAACAATAGATGATTTAGGTTACATCAGGTTTCACATGTCCAGCCTTCTTTAATCTTAGTGAATCAATTTTTGAACTTACAATACAACGACAAAAAATGTAATTAATATATCTCTAGATTCTCTAGCTAGTAAGTAATATATTAAGTACTAACGACGTTGAAGCACCTAACGAATGCAGGCTATGTTTAGATTCCTTACGACCACAATTTTTCTATCACTTTTTACACGTCAAGGCCGCATTTATACAGAAAACATGTTATTGTTATAATCTACACAAGATATAGTTACCACATTAATGTACGAGTAGGTATGTCAACAAACTAGAACATATATTTTGTTTGTTATATGTAACATTAATCTTTCTCGTCAAGAGAGAAGCCCAGTAGGTATCCTAGCAGTGCGAACGTAAACAAGGGTGGTGATGAAAGAAATACATTACAAGTACTTATTACAAACAACTACCTACATAGGCGACCTATGAGATGTTTGACATTTTAATATAAATCTTTAAATGAATCAATAATAAGTATATTTTTTTCTATAGTATCGCCGCTCTATGAATGCGTTTAGGACACATGTCAGTTTGACACGTTAGTGATGGGCACAACATAATGAGTTCGTAACCGTTCCTCCAAAATGAACCGCCGCGTTATTTTTAAGATTATTTTCGTTTTAAATTGGCGGAATCATTTGATATTTATATTTTAGTAATTTAAGTGGAAACCGACTGTTTTAGCGTCACAAAATGACGGCCCATAACGCCATTTGGGGTTATTATTTTAAACCTAAATATAAAAATTCTACTTTCTTTCGCGCGTTCGGTTTGGTCGTAGTTTTATTTTTATATTTAATAAAATCTTATAGTCCATTATTTTCAAATTCTTAAACGTATTATTTTTTAAATATAACTGTAACAGATAACGATACTGTTGTTTCCTGTTAATTTTAGCACAGCACTACCTACAAATATAAAGCACTGACATAACCTTGTAATAGCGCAATATAGATTTAGAAAAATATTGTTTACCAAGGTATTTTACACTCAGTTTGGCACAAAATTATTAGATTCATTGATTATTAACATAATAATGTAGATTTAATGCTCATCAATTTTGTTAAAACGGTAAACAAACAGCAAAAATATTTTTATCGTAACTGCAACGCCATTACAAAGTTACGTTGTCAGTTCAATCGCGATGTGTCAGGAACGCAAAGTCTCGACGGCGAAGGTATAAGCTGGCCAGCTTATGTCATATTAATACATTCAAGACTTTCTCAGTAGGTATCTAACATACATATGTACATTTAGAATTTCTTTTTAAAAACTAAAGAGTTTCCTTTTCTTACAACGTAAACATTATAAGCCGCACCTCATCATCCAAATCGCTAGTTTTTCATGCTTTAGCCGCATATGGTACTATGACGGGGGCATACTAATCATCCATCACTAGGTTGTCAGACCTAAGTGGGCTTTAACCTTTATTACCAGGGCATACAGCACACCAGGGACCCTATCCCGTAATTTATGTAACTAGGAACCTGTTTACAAAGGACACAAACACAAAAACTGGCATCTTAGACGAGTTACGCAAGGCCTGCAAAAAGTTTTCGCTTTCATAGGAAGTTCATCCACCCATACCTTTTAGATTTGTCGCTACAAATGGGCATAATGTGACAGGAATAGATGTTATATTGTTTCAGAGTGCCTAGTTTGAACTTGAGTGGCAATTTACTGTCTCAATCATGAATCAGGCACATTTTGGTAATAGCTAAGGGTTCTGACTGTCATATCAATGTCTAAACAAGTTCCCTCTGTATGCGTAAAGAACATACCTATCCTATTTAATTATATAACTTACTTTCCGCCCCGCGGCTTCACCCGCATCTTACCTTCTCCTGGTTCTAAGCTACCTCCACAATAATAATCCATAGGTATCTTATTCATCATTTAAGTTATGGACGCCCTTTTTGAATAACGCGGGAGAATAAATTTAAAATATTTGTAAATATAGGTAATATCAGTTGTTGATAAGGATCAAAGAGATCACAACAATACAATCTCGTCCATAAATGGATTTAATAAAGACAATGCTAGTTTTGTTTTTTAATTCTTTTATATGCCTTTTATATGCTAATCGAGGACAATTTATCATGGCGCGACGTATGAATGGGCGAGATTGGGCTGGACTAGGTAAAATAATGGTATGTCTTCTTCTTCTTTTGTTTGTGAATGCTCTGATTGCATCTCACTGTGACAAGGAATGAGCTGGAACATCACAAGACAATTAATGTTGATTCGTCGTTTATGTTGTCAAGTGCAAGTTAAACTGGAGTTAAGTAGGTTCCTACAATTATAAAATTTTACTAGTGTTGTTCAGTGACATGGTAACAATTATCATAACATCATCATCGCCCCTATTTACGTTTCCACTGCTGGAACACAGGGACTTCTCTATTCCCGAGGAAGAGCTTGATTCACCACGCTGGCTAAGTGCGGGTTGGTAAATGACACATTTCATGCCCTTCAAAATTCCCAGAACATGCCGGTTTTCTCACGATGTTTACGAGCACCGTTAGTGGAAGTGTTTTCAAAGCGCACATATGTTTTTCAATAAGAAAAAGAAGGTGCGCGGCTGGGTTTGAACCCACGACCTGCAGAATGAAAGTCGAGTAGCCTTTAGACCCCTCGCAAACTGCAGACTTTCGATCGGCCGATAGTTTGGTCGGGCTTATAATCAGTATGAAGATGTATGCAAGTCCGCATACTACAACGATTTGGTATCGGCCGATAAATAAGTTTGATAGGCTTCTCAACTGCGTTCAAACTGAAAGATGATCAAACTATCGGCCGACTGCTATATTAGTATGGAGCTCCTTGCAAGCGCGCACACTGACCGATTGTTTAGTCGGCCGATGGTTCACTTCGCTCCGAGTTTTGGAGCCGGAAGGTCGTGCATTCTTTCATTATGTCCAATTCTACTCAATCGCTCGTTGTAGAAACGTAATCTTATTTTAATTTTCGGGTAATCTAGTAATTTTGAATGCATCGTGTAAAATTTTCCATTTAATAATCTAGTACTGTAGATGGGATGCACACAATACTCTCAGACTCTCTTCTTGATTTTTCTCCTCCGTTGTATGAGAGCAATTATAATATTTCTGGACAATATTTTACTACGAGAAACTTCCATTATGAGACAGCTCTCTTCAACAGGTAGTTTAAAAACTGAATATTAGGGCGTGCAAAACCGGAAGGTTGTCAAAACCGGTTTTTAATTTCGGTTTTGAGGTCCCAAGATGTTATCCAAATTCTGGAAAAAGTAGTAACCTGTAGCCGCATGGTCTGGTGAGTAAGACGAAAGACGGAAGGTTACCCCAGTTCTTGCAACTTGGAGACCGTCTGCTGTGCAGTATGAGGTCGTGCGTTGACGTTTAGAAGCCGCAGAGACGAGCGATTGGCCAATGCTGGTTGGTGATGTGCCAGTTTCCCCGTCATTGTGTTCAGTTATTCACAGTACAGTACAGTTATTCACACTAGAGGCGTTCGGCGGAAAATGAAGGTACACCTTGTGCGTGCACTGGTTTATTCCATGTATATATACGAAGCTGAAACATGGACAGTTAGATCCCGTGACAGCAGCAAGATAGCCTTTGAAATGTGGTGCTGGTGTAAACTGCTGCGTATACCATGGCCGGCCATGAGAACCAATGATTCGATCCTAGAAGAGCTCATAACCACCACACGGCTCTACAACATGCTGAAAAAGAGCTCTTAGCTTCTTCGGGCACATTATGCGGTTCTGGGCATTGTCTGGAGAAGCAGATCATCATGGGAAAGATGGAAGGAAAACATGCACAGGGCAGGGCTCCTACGAGATGGTCTGATACCATCAAACAGGCCGGTGAAGGCAGCTTGCACCGCGCTCTACACTCTGCATATGACCGTACACAGTGGGGGCTGATTGTACGTGGTCACGATCCTCAGCAGTGAGGAACCGAGGAAGAAGAAGAATTCTCAGTACACATAATTGCAGTAATACTCAACTCGTTTGATAAGAAGCTGTGATGAATCACACCGGCGCTACTAGTTAGTAGTAGTAGTAGGTAGTAGCGGCCAAACAGTAATAATCAGTGATTTTTATAGGGGTATATGGTTACGTTTAGGGCATTGTTTAGGTGTTGAACCAGGATCCAGCCAACTTGGTATTCAAATTTCCTTCATTTGTGTGTCTGTTGAGCAGTGCAAGGCACGTGTCGACGCCTATTTCACGCTGGCAATTATTCAATTTGTTGGGCACATATTTGTCAACCTCTCTTACCTTGCTGATTTGACGCAAATTAACCACTATTGTTTCGAGGCTAACGTCAAGAGTTGCAGCTAATTCAGCCGTAGATTGTGATCAGCTTCCATAATCGTCTTGAATTTATCATCGCAAACAAAGGTCTTCGGACGACCGCGAGGAGACCATTTTTGAGGTGGAAATTTTCAGAACGGAAGCAAGCAAACCAATGGGAGGTGGTTTGTTGGTTTGTAATGTTAACTGCGTAAACGTTGTTGATGTTATGTGCCGCTTGTGCCACGTTGCAGTCACGACAGTACTCAAATTCCGTAATTACTCGAATTTTTTACGTATCCATGATGACGAAAAAGATTGAAATTCGATGAAAATTTACCATTAATCAAAAAGCAAATGACTGCTTTTGGAAAAAGAATGCCATTATTTATAGAATTATGAGCCAAAAAATAATTATTATGATTTAAAAAACCAGTACTGCAAAACAGCAATTTTATAGGTAAAAACCTATTTATTATCTGTTTTAATCAACCTATGCCTATTAAGTAGATCAAATTAATTGTTTAGTTAACATGAACTTATAATATAAACTTTAAATTACTCGATCAAATCAAAAATAATATTTTTGATCATCGTGTGCGTCATTCTAATTGCAATTTTATGTCTTTTCCTTGTTCCTTTAAAGACATAATAGCCACAACATAGTCCTGCGGAAGTATGTCTTTAAAGGAACACAGAAAAAACATAAAATTCATCAGCTTTTAGGGGAGATTTCCTTGAAGATTTTACCAATTTCGAACTTTTGTGATTATCTCCATGTATAATTCGTTACATAATATTTCTTAAGTTCGAAAAATTGGATTTAAATCCAAATTTAATTCATTGACGGGAAAACCGAAATCAACTTCGGTTTTGTCTCCCAAAACCGGTTTTGAAAAATGGTAAATTTTCGTCCGGTATTCCGGTTTTTCTGAAAACCGGAAACCGGTTTTGCACGCCCTACTGAATATCGTCGGCCGACTGTTGCCTAGTTTGCGCACTCACCACCAACCCAACTGTTTAGTTGGAGTAGTGTGCGCGCTAACAGCCCAACCCGACCAAAATATCGGCCGATCGAAAGTCTGCAGTTTGCGAGGGGTCTTAAATTATCATAACAACCCATATAATATCCTACTACATGCCTATCATTGGCATTGAGGGATTTAGTACAATCACCCCTTGAAAAAGAAAAAAACAGAGGCAACATTTTGTCTTCTGTCTGCTAATAACTTTTTTATTATTCTCTTGTCTCATTAAATTACCGCATTTCTAGAATATTAATACAGTGTGTACTAGTTTTAAGCCTTTCTAGCCTTTTATTTTTTTCTGTTTTAATTATTATTACAATTATTAATTCATATTTCAATAAATAAATTATACATTTTACGGCAGAATTCACCCAGTAACATTTAGCCCTATATAGCTCTATCTATAAAGTATGTTTTCTATACCTACGAGAACATTGTATTCAAAACTCTAAAAAGGTAAACCCATAAACATACTGAGCTCATTTAAATAGATTCTGAAGTTTAAATACCCATTAATGCGACTGCAAATAAAGATTCATACCATATTCGTAACACAAAGGCAAAAAAGCATTTTAATTTATGAAGGTGTTTTTAATTAAAATAGTAAATTAAGAAAAGCATTGTTCATACTCGCGCGAGAAATTGAAAACAATAAACTGTAGTGTGGTCGGATATGGGCTTGGGCACTAAAGATCAAGACACATTGAGCACACGACGGGCTATTTCGAAAGCTAAGCCTTAAGAAATGTGGTGCTAAAGAATAATATCTTCATGTCTCTTTATGTTCATACACTAGAAGAGTTAACAATGTCGTTCTGTTAATATATGTTATTGTTAATATTATAAGTGTTTAATCAGTGCGTCTTACCTGTAATGACCTACACTGCTGAGACGTGGACACTCACAGTACGGCTGGTCCACCAATTTAAGGTCGCTCAACGAGCTATGGAAAGAGCTATGCTCGGAGTTTCTCTGAGGGATAGGCTCCGGAACGAGTATATCCGTCACAGAACTAAAGTCGCTGACATAGCTCAAAGGATTAGCAAGTTGAAGTGGCAGTGGGCCGGCCATATCTGCAGAAGAACCGATAACCGTTGGGGTAAACGGGTTCTTGAGTGGAGACCGCGACTGGGTAAGCGTAGTATAGGACGTCCTCCAACCAGGTGGGACGACGATCTGCGCAAGTTTGCTGGGAGATGCTGGATGAGACAAGCCGAAGATAGGGCGCATTGGCGCTCATTAGGGGAGGCCTATATCCAACAGTGGACTATTACGGGCTGATGATGATGATGATGATGGTGATTGTTAATATTATACTCAATAAGAAAGAATAAGGTGTACCTACTTGTAAAAATGTTGCAAACCAAAAAACTAACCATTTTTAACATGTTGGAATCCATGCAATTAAACATAGGATTGTAGTAGATAGCACTGCAATTTCGTTTCAACATTATTACTTTATCATCGATATAATATTATATGATATTTATTTAAAAATTTGCATCAGGTGTATCTTAAACCTTAACACACCTGCTAATCAGCTACATATTTTCAACAGTCATTTTGTTAAATCATGTTGAAGTGTGTTTTGTTTAATTGAACCAAAGACCACACGCGAAACATTACATTTATTTTCTTAACCTTCTATAGATGGAATATAAATAAAGCTCTCCTATACCTATGTACCATACATAGGTATTTTATAAATTTGTTATAATTAGGTAATATAAAATAAGTAACGCGGTTATTTAATAGTTCCTAGCAGTATTTATTTGTCTGGTTCTATTGGGGAGACCCTGCACTGTGCACTGTGGAAGAAAGTGAAGTATATTTAAAGTGATGATGATAAATGTTCTATTTGTTAGTTTTACGCAGTCAACAATTCATCATCAGCAACTTATGCCTGGTATTAAGAGAATAGTAAAATATAAAACTGTTGTCGGCCTCATTCGCTGCCCACCGCCTTAAGTAGTAAAAACGTCTTTCCAATTAGCAACTCCATTTGTTTACAGCTACTAAAACATGAAATGACTATTACGGAGCCTTTATTGCTCTTTCTTCGGAAATGCCATTTCGTAGTTTATTTCTACAACTAGCTGTGCCCGCGACTCCGTTCGCGTTAAATTATGTCAAAGCTAATCAAAGCTTTAGATACATTATCCATGTAAGTGACTAAGACTAAGAAGAAAACATTACCCACATACCTTGTACCAAAATATAATCGAGGTAGCCTAATCAGAACACGAATCACATCCAAAACCTATCATACTAATGTGCTCTAAGCACACTTATCATTGTACGATTCGACAGGATGATTACCCACAGCGAAAGAAAAAATATGATTACCTTACCTACAGCTAATACATCAAATCTATTGACAGACAGTCAGACAGGGACAGGTGCACGAAATTAGCTGATCCAATTTCCTGTTGGATCAATAACCGCGAAATGATGAGCATGCTACCAGTTTTTACATTACGAACCTAGTTTTTACAGATGAACCAGTTCTTACACCATCCATCAAGATCATGTCTAATTACGATAACTTATTTCAAATTAACGTATTTTTTCTTGCTGTTCTACCTCGTGTATAGTAAAAATAAACATAAAGCTTCATTCACACCTAGAAGTTTATACAGAGTTAATGTAAAAAGTCAACTCGTATTATTAGCAAAAGAAAGTAGGTAGATATTGTGTATAGCTTTCCACCCCACAACAAATATTTGACTCCCAACTTTCGGCTGGCCTTGGGTTATATAACTTACATAGTTTCTACAAATTAGACAATTTGTGTATTTCATTTATAGATACTTAACAAAATTATTAATTCAATACTTTACGGAAATCACTTGAAAAAATATTTTAATAGTATCGCATGTGTAAGCCAACCTTTATATTTGTTTGCTAACATGGCTACGCTTTGAAAGTTTTTATAAAGGCTTAATTGTTTCATTCCACTTAATCACTTGGATATCGTAATATGTCCAATATCATATTAATTAAGTATCAGTTGGCTTTAGCAACTATAATTGATAATTATAATGCTTATATTTGAACACGATCAAGATTGTAATAAAAACGCTTGTGCTTGTGTCCATTTTTAGGATTACATCAAAGTACTATTACCTTATTTCCCTTGTATTGAATAAAATGCGCGCGCGTGCGCGTTGGGGATTGACCTACGACCTTCAGAATGAACTTAGCCAACACGGCTCTACTTAATTTATTGTATCAACGAATAATAGTATATTAACAAAGTAATGTATACTAGAAACCCTTTACACTTAACCGTGTAAACGTACACAAAAGATAGCAATATACGGCGATCAAATCGATGTCGCCTAATCAGCGCCATCCTTTATCGACTGGAAACGAAAGATTCCGCCTGATATGGACTAAAGTGTAAAGAATTCCAATGAGATTCCCGATTCCCCACTTAATAGCTTTTCTGTGTTAGGTAGGTACTTTAGCTAGCTAACCTACCATACAAAGTAAATAGAGCCGTGCGAATTCGTGGGACCTTAACTGTGTTTATTGTCTGAGATTGTAGGTTATCCAGCACAATTGCATCGTCAAGATATTTCACGCTCTACAGTTTGTATAAAAAGACTATATTCGCACTTAGCAATTACAAGTTACAATTCTATGGTATCCTATGTATGCGAGAGAATATTTTTTCATGTCATATATTAGTAATCACGCAGGCGGAACTTCTTTGCGTGACATGGTTTCACAGCTTTTGCTGGTATAATTGATAGATAAACAGGAAAATATCATCATCGTCCGTAGAAGACCACTGCAAGACAATAGCCTCTCTTAATGACATCCAGATGTTTCGGGCGGATGCAACTTCAATTCAAAGTGAAGCTAATTTTACCACCAAATCTGTCCACATACTAAGCTTGAATATTACGAGAATAAAAATATAAAAACGTGTATAAATTGTGAATAAGATTGATATAAATGGAGTTATAATTTAATGCCCGAGATATTAATTACAATGATTGTAATCATTAACTCCGTTTATGATGTACAGGTGCTTGTAGATCATAAATAAACTTAAAAGTGTGAAGACTGTTGTTATTTTTATACCGAACCCACCGAAGCTATACGAAATGTTTCGAGCAAATAAAATGGAGTTTAATTAACTACAGAATCCGACGTAAATAAGAGGTTTGATAGCTGTATCAAATTGGTTAATAGAGATGCAGTGCACAGCCCACTACACGTACCCGTCCGGTGTCGCCCTTGAAAACACAATCAAGGGATTGGTGCGAGACTAATCGTATTCCTGAGACTTGATGTTTGAAATTCGTGTGACGAGAGAGTCTACTGGATTAACACGCAATGGGGACTAACAATACAATAGTGTTAGCTTATGAAACAATTTTCTTAGAAATATTTTTAAATGTTAATAAATAAATTTAACTGGACAATTCACACAGAAACATCTAACCCCGTGATAAGCCCTAAGCTTGTGTTACGGGTGCTAGATATCTGATTTACTTAATAGAATATCAAAGTTCAAAGAGTTAATTCTTATGATAATCTCTAAATTTTCACCTGATTTTATCTAAATCACAACCTTTTATTTATTAGATATATTTCACATTATTACCTGATTCATAATTTTTGTTTAAAAACATACAAACATTCTATGCCTATTTTCCTATCCTAGGTACATTATAAATGTTCCAACTATATAAAATATTAGTTTCAATTGCAGAATTTGTATTACCCATCTATAAAGGCAAAGTAAAATGGAACGACAAAATAGAAAAAGGCAATCCCTTGGATTTACAGCGGTCCATATTGTGCAATACATCGCACGGAACGATTTGTGGTTTAAGATATTACGTTTTATATCTTCTTTGATATTCCTACATTATTATCGAATAAATTCTCTGCACAATATCTTTAGGTCAGTTTCTTAAAAGTAATTCATTAAGTGAGTCTTCGCCCCCACATTTCACTCGGATCGTTCGCCACATTGTGGTATCAATTTATTTTGACCACAGGGCATTTTCTTCACACCATCGGCTGGTTTGCTCTTTGTTTTTTGCCCATCATTTTCAATGTCAAGTGATCAAGCAATGATCCATCAACTTTATGTTTCAGGTTGTTTTATTTTGTAGTGAAGCTCAGCAGCTGCATTTTCGAATATCGAGCTTTTACTTACGTTCTATAGTTACTGTGATATATAACCCTATTTTAACAAAATCTAAATATTCTCGAAATATAATTTAAATTAATCTGTTTTAAGATAATTATTTAGTATAAATAATAATAAACGTATGATAATCAATCTTTGGGAAATATTAGTGGGTAGGTAACTTTTTTTTTCTTGCAAGGAAAAATACACCCTACTCTTTGGTAGCTTTGGGTCTAAAGTCTATATATTCCTATATCTAGGTGTGTTCGAAAAGCTTTAAGCAAAGGTGCTAACTAAAGAGACACAGTTTACAAAAAGACAACAACGAGAAAACATTTTGAGGTGAGACTCCAGCGTTAGCTTGCTCGTTTATTTAAATCAAATATTTGTACACGGTTAAATAATTTCTAACGGGTCTGAAACAGTTTCAATAACATTATAACACTTGTCCAAGATTTGTACAATGCAAACTAAGGAAATAAATGTTTATGACTATGACTATGACTATGACTATGACTTGCTTATCACACTTCTATTATGGAAATGTGCGACTGAAATCTACATAATTAAATTTATATTAATAGGTGCATTTATATTTCCCTGAACAAATATGGAAAATAATGAGCTATAAAATATACCGATGGCAACAGCAGATGTTTGAGAAAAACTGGAATCCCGTTAGTTTATATTGACTACAATAGCGGAAGGAGCCGATATAAATGGGCTGTGACCTTTACCCAGACATAATAAACTCTATCCCGCCGTCGTGCACAAAACAAACGCAGGAATTAGAAGTTCGTGAGTCGGCATTCTCGAGCGACTATTCAGACAACAGCCAATTAAAGCACCCTACACCAAACACTATTCGTGGTTTGTTTAAATCTAATTACTTTGAATTATGGTCCTGGATAATAGAAGTTCTACGTTTCAAGCCAAAGAAGAGGAGAAGTATTTAAAGTCTACCATGATTGTTGATTACCTTCATTAGTTTAAAATATCTCGTGTCAGTTTTAAATAACAGAGTTTAATTAACATTTAAGATTTTCTCACACACCCAACGAAACAAATTAAAGATTTAATATATTTTCAAGAAGACATTAAATTTTGGTTAGCCATTATAGGTACATTAATATATGATCGCACGTGTTTCATACATGTAAATTCCACAGAAGATTGATGAGAGTTGTCCAAATATAAATTCCATGCTAGTGGAAACAACACCATATTAATAATTTTCCATCGTTTGCTATGTGCTATCTGTTTGTGCTGAAATAACAGTTCGTCAGTATGAGGAAAACTAGCTATAACCAATTACAACGATTCTCTTTGATGTCTCTTAGTAAATGAACAAACAATATTCTACTGAGAAAACATCATAAATGTGGCTAGTACTCGCAATCAATCGGCACTTTAAAGCACCATTCTGAATTCCATACAAGATACCAGTTGAAAACATAGGACCTGTCAACAGCACTTATTGGCCCCTAATCCTTACAAAATAAGGTTTAATTGCACGCGAGAAATAAAAGCATAAACAGGAACACCTTGGCTATTGCCTCTCTAATGCCGATAGCGAGTTCAATACTCCAAGACTGAATTTGCATGGAAAAATGGTTTCCTGATTATAAAAACAGGTGAGCCTGGATGTGGCTTTTGTTATGTATCTTTATACAATTATAACAAATTTTATCTCGCCGACATTTCGGACGATTTTTTTAACCGATTTTCGTCCGAAACACAATTTGATAGCTGTTGTACGCTTTGTATTTTGTCTACGTCAATTCATTTTTCTTCCGCATTTTCAGATTTCCTTTCTTATAAATTAAGGCCCACAAATACTATTATGAGATTTAGTCCGTATTCGTCCCGCATTCCAATTGTCAGCCGCAATCGTCCTGATGAAGTCGGCAGTTTCTTCAAAAATTTAAGGACATGACATGTGGCATTCACCAACGCGTACTTGACCAGCGGTTGTGGTGAATTAAGGCCTAAGCTCTAGGCAAGAGATAAGTCTCTATGGCCCAGCAGTAGAAACGTAAATATTAATAACGATTATAATAACGATTGAGAAATTTCAGATCATCTTAATACATTTTAAGCTCTAGTTATTGGTCTTTGTATTTTAGGTAAGTACTTAGTAAAAACCAAAGGCTGTATTCGATCCTAGGACACTCAATCAACCTTATAATATAACTAGATAAATAATTTAAAGCTGGCTTCTGTTTACTGTGTGACCGTGGTCCAGGACCAGAGCGTGCGCCTAACGAACTAGATGCGCCGGCGCCGATAAAGTCTGCATTTCAATAGTGCATGCCGTACTTGATGCGCACACTTCCAGCGATATGTAAAATTGTCCGTTCTTTTTGTACAACGATTATTTACAACAAACATTATCAGCACTTGAGGCTAAGTGCAAATCAACTTGCTCTATTTAATTGAATGTGAATAAGGGGATGGAGTATTAACCTTTATGTGTGAAGTCATCACAAAGTATGATTCTATTATAATGTTAAATATTTTAATTAGATCTTATCGACGGTCTAACGATAAACAATAACCTATATAAATATTAATGTAGGTACCAGTGTAAATCCGCAACGAAGAAAAACTAAAAATAATCTAATGAAATTCAATCACCGCTTCTATCTAAGAATTAATTAAATTGACTCAGTGCAAAACAAGTCTCAGAGAGCGACGTTTTTACATTCTATAGATTGCCTGAGAATGTCCACCGCGCAGGAAATCATTTTACGCCTCACTTGTTTACGCCAGGGGCGATAGATGCTCTATCGGAAACGCGCTGTTTTAATCTAAGCCTGCGCCATTTTAACCTGGCAACTATATATAGGCCTCCCTATATGAATATAGTTAGTTATAAATGACTTATTAAGTTTTTACTAGAAGTAATATTTTTTAGTTTTAGTTTTGAATAACTTATTCTATGTCCTTAACCGGTAAAACGTATTGTACATATAATACAAATAATTATGTAACAAACAACTCTTTGTAAACAATTTAACAATAAAGTTTTCTTTATTTCAATCTTTGAAAGGATGATGATGAACTACATATAACTTTATTACACTTGTGACGAGCAGTTTCAAGTCAATTTTTACAAGAAAATTTAATCAATCTCCTCGGTTTTAAAAATCAAAGCAACATTTGAAAATCTAAAAATAAATTCAAAAGATAAACCAGCAGGTGAAGTTTCTCAGGCTATTAAAACTTTATTCGACCCACCGCAATAACCATAACCGAATTGTTATACTGCGGGCAATTTAGCAGAACAATAGTTTATAGTTTGCTAATTGTACATTCAAGTCCGACTCCAAGACGCAAGTTCCCGCACCTACAATTACTGAGAACACTGGTAGCCAAGACATGTCAAATTAATACTCTAGATGCAATCAAAAGCTATTGAAAAAGCGTTTAAACCATGATGTGTTTATTAAATTGTCCAAGTTATTTACGAGGGAGCGACGAATAGGGTTTAATCGCCAGGCGCGATTGTAACTTGAGACCAATAGTAAGTACTTAATGATTGGGGGTTGTTCTTGAATTGCCACTCATGATGTTACCTATGTGTTAATCTTTGTAAAGTTAATTGAGGCAAATCGAAGTATACTAATTTATTGAGCTTTTTTATCCATTTGCAGCAACTATTTAAAAACCCATTAAACTGGTTATAAAATATTATGATTGAAAAGTATTTTAGTTACCTGCCTTCCTATATAAAGAGAGCAAGAAACCTAAACCAACTAGTAATCTATAAGCTTGCTTTTAATTGCTAAAGCTTACCCATAATACCCATGTCTAATAGATCCGGTGCAATCAGCAAACAGAGCCCAAGATCCGTCCATTCCCGGTGCTGCGTGTGATTACTGTAATCACTGATTTCTTTCGTATAGAACATGTTTAGTCAGTCTTATAGGATCTAAGGTCTCAAAACTGGTACCTATAGAACTAGACGTTTAGAGCGATTAGCCGTGCATTGTTGATACAGTATCAGCTGATAGCTCAGTCTGGCATGGCAGCGCGCTCGGTGCGGTCACACCGCACCGGGGAATCGGGTGAAAAAAAATGACCGGGAAATCGAGGAAACTTGTCCGTGTATATAAGTTGTTGATCGCCGCTGTTAGTTTGTTCTGCGTGAGTTGGATCGTGAGTGTGAATGAGTGGCATACGGGCGGCTTGGGTCGACGGGAGACTCGCCCTCGCGGGGTTACTATGAGGACCATCGTGGGGTACTCGGAGGGCAAGCTGGCGGAGATGGAGCGACCCTCGCCCCTTACATGCGACCGCCTGCCAACATTCCCGGAAGTACCAACAATAGTTAGTTTGTTTCTTTTATCAACTTTCTGAGCATGTGTAATAATTTGATCAGTATTTTGAAACTTTTATGACGGTTATTTTTTTAATTATAAAAGTAAATACAAAAATACTGTAAAATAAAATACAGCACGCTAATGGCTTATGCCACTTAACCCCAAAAAAACTTCCACTTCAACCCCAAAACGTTTTTAAAAATCATTTTTTTCTGCAGGTCTCTTTACACATTAATAATGAGTATACATAATGAGTTTAAAGTGATGTTAGGTATATCATCTACATTATAAAAATCAGCTGAACTACATTGATAAGGCCCACATATATAACTAGTAGAACTTAAGGCACCATTTATGCAGATAATATACTCAAGAACCATAAATTATGTCTTAATTCAATATTGAAAAACATCACCAATTTTATGGCGAAATCCTGTTAAAGTACTTAACTACTTATAGTCTTACGTATCATTTTAGTAGATAGGACTTAATTTAATAACCTCATAAATAATCTGAAACAAGTTTAGTAACCGTATAATACATATTGAACTGACGCTCCCTGTATAATTTTAATATGTTATTTAAATAATCATAAAAATAAAAAAGTCACTAAACTAATAAAAATGGCAACGAGTGAATAAACTCAGCCCTAGGTATAACTGGGCAAGTATAATTTAAGTGATTTGGGTTCCGTAAGATTATTATTATCGTATGATAAAACGTAAGAAACGTAAATAGGGATGATGATGATGATGGTTATTTTTAAATTTGGTCTATCACGTAGGGTACTTACGTGATACTTATTACCGCCTAACACCAATCTTAAAATATTTAACATATTTAATATTCATTTCTTTCTTTTCTACACCCGAGACTGCAAGAATTTGGCTGAAAATTTTAACATATCGATCTTCATAAAACGAAACATAACCAATACTCTCGTCAAAAGAGAAGTCCCTGTGTCCCAGCGAGAACGTAAATAGGGGTGGGTATAACCTTTTTACAATGACATACTTTATAAGCATTATTATTCTATAAATAATAGGTCGATAAATCGAGTAATTTATAATCAAAGAATATCCGATCAATATGCAAATCAGCAGACTTCCTGGCAAATCACTGGAAGATTCAAATGGACACCAGAATAGATAAATTGAAGTCATAATTACTTGCATAAGGTGTGCGGTAAACATGCAAGAAACATAAAGAGTCATCCATAGATGAAATCCTTCAAGTTTGTGAACTATTTAATTTAAATTTTTAATCGAAAAAACGTTTGTTACCTCAGAACTCTTTTTTATTTAAAAGCTAGTTGAAAAACCTTCAAACTTTCTTTACAGTTGTAAGTCGATTATTTTCGTAGAAATATTATTTTATATGTAGCTCAGTATGAAAATATTTAGTTATCTCAACTTTATATTAATAAGCATAAATTCTCAATTAAACAGTTATTTATCATTTGTTTTTAGTGTGTCGCGTTTTTATGACCTACATAATACCTATAATAAAATTTTATAATACCCTAAAAAATAATATAAGAGTATTTTTTAAGTTTTATTGTCACTGTGTGATTGCACCTTTACTTTCAAGAGGGTAATGATGATTAAAACACTCCCAAGAATCATAATTTACATATTTCCCTGTATATATTTACAGAAAGTGCTTAACATAAAATGTTTTATCGTCTAAGTCTAGATTCTTCCAGATTTATAATGTAATAAAAGATTAAGTTTTATGACACATAATTATCTTACTTACTTTGTTTTTATACACTCAGTGTTTTACACTGACTGCTTTCGTACAAGTTAGATTTAATTTGGTTTGACAATAGTTTTAGTTTTACTGTGGGAAAATCTTTTAGAAGTGCAAAAACCACACAGTGCTTGTATAAATATTATTTAGTATTTGTTTACTTATCAGCCATGCATAGTAGAAAATAGTATTTCTTGTAACAACAAAGAATTAGACAAAAAGCTTTGCAATTTGCATCGTATGTGATTTATGCAAACACCTCGCTCGAGAATGGATGGGAAAAGATCCTCGTAAAATACGGCCTATTGTGTCTTGTGGCTTCATACTTCCTGTTGTAGATAATTTTTACACTATTATTATTCTGGGAATTGCAAAGGCAAATATGTAGTTTTGAACTGTAGACATTCTTATTCTAGATCTTTTTAGGTTTTATTATAACAACATATTTAACGTACCACTACTAGGCACTGATATCCGCCATAGAAATACATAAAACATATCTATCTATATGTAAGTATATCTATATTAATATTTAAAAAAAAGCCATTGTAATTCCACTATTGGATAAAAACCTCCATTTAAGAGAACCAGTTATTTTTAAAAAGCGAATAGAGTTCACATAGATACCATGCAGATTTGATGGATAGAGCATTACATGGGAAACCACTGCGAGATGTTTGAGATTCCTAGTCTAAGTCCTCATTACCATCGCTGTCATGAAGCCATATCATACACGTTTATGATGGGTACTAACGTGACGTAAATAGAAAACATGTGTTTTTACTTGCACGGTTAACAACAAACTTGTTAGATACGGTTTAAGTGGCCGGTTCTGTACCGAGTAGTGAGCCGTTTTGATTTATTATAGAAATATTATTGGATAATGCACAGATGTTAGTCAGTTAATCTACGTAAAGCTTAAAGTTCCAACGATTCTAAAAATAGCAGAATTATTTTCGCGATTCAAGCACACAGTCGGCAAAGTAATGATTAGGTAATGATCGCGAAATGATGAAATTTGATTGTATATCATTACTGGAGTATTATCCGCACACCTCTGTACGTGACTGATATTTCGGAACATAATCTTTTGATGTTGATTCCTAAAACTAAAACCACAGATAAAATAATAGTTGGACTCTTTATTGATGGATCGGATTTGTGAATTTGTTGTTATGAAACTCACTATGAATTCTAATTTTTTCATTGCATATTCTCGAAAAAAAATAAAAGCTATATTGATCCAGGGTGGCATAATGGAAAGCGCCTTGAAAAATGATCCTTGGTATATACGAGTATAATATTTTAAAATCATAATTATCACCTAATAAAATTCCTTATTATAAAGTTCCCATTGTTCAATAATTATTTTGAGCTCTAACATATCCCAACAATTTGTATTTTATTTAATATAAAAAATGTAATACCATTGTGAGTTGTGAAATTATTTTCAACACCCTGTGGTTATCATAAAAACGTGCTAATAAGTATCTGGAATCGAAATGTGGACGAGAAAAAAAATGCCTCACACGCAATCACAATCAGGGCACTTTGAAACATACGTGACTATAACCGACAAAAAAGTCACAGTCTGACTTCCAAATCGACCTCGTAGAGTATTTTTTATGCATATTGTGATCAATTTCAGCACAATTGCTCTATGCAGTAAGTTTTCCAGTCACATCTTTATTTTATTATTATCTGAAAGTTTTCAATTCAATTCCATTTATTTATACTGTTGGATCACAAAGAACACTAACGTCATTATACAAAAATAACAATATGAAAAATTATAAAATTAGGAAAAATAACAATATTAAAAACACATTGTAGCTGCACGTTAATAGGCAAAGCAATTGCAATAGCAAAGTTAAAGATTTAAATTACATTTTTATATATTTTTTATAAAATAAAATTGTGTAGGTATATTTGTTCAAGAAAACTCCTTGCTTGAATTTACTAGGGTTTTTTTTGGATTTACATGTAATCCAGAAATCCATCCATTTTATTTACAAATAGTAGAGATGGTTTGCATTAGCCTTGATCCCAGCATTCACACATACCCGCAAAACTCTTATCGGTCTATCTATTCAGTTTATCTCTCCTCCCACGCTAGAATCACGAGTGCAATGTTACCTTTTTTGGAAGACACGTCTAACCCTAGACACGATACTCCCGATAAATCTAGAGACCGGTCGTAAAAAGGTAACGTAGGTTAAAACCTTTTTCATCATAAATTCAACTATCAATTTTTACAATGTATCTTTAATGGTCAGCAGTTTTTTTTTTACTTTTCTGACTGACTCTATTTTGGATGTGGATTTGAATTAAAATTTAACAAAATAACAGACGAAGCTAGACAGAAGCATCTAGTCTAGATGTTAAATTATAAAAATAACTAGGTCTGCATAATTTATATAGTTTTTGTTGCCAAAAGTAAATCAATAATGTAATCATAGGGACATAAAAAGGTAATATGTATACCTAATTGACATTACTAAATAATTTATCCCATAGGTGCGAAGCCAAAATCTGTTCTGTACTTTGAAATATAATCTCATTTTCATCAATACAATAATTTTATTAAATACAAATCAGCCACCACTCAGCATATGCTCCAGAAGCTACAGTAGCAAGTCCAGCGCTGGTTTTCTGTGATGACGTGAAACGAGACACGAAGTCTTGTCTTAAATTATGGGATTAGTTTATGTAGTTTATCGACTTAGCTTTTATTCTTTATAGAACAAGTCCAAACTTGAAACCAGAAGACATTATGCAACCATGATGTATAGATAGGTACCTAATGTTTATTATGCAAGCTCCTTACTATCTTCCTTTTAAGGAGCGATTGACACCGAGCACAGATAACCAAATACTTCTCCAAATGTACCAACGGAGAATACGAAATGTAACTTTGTAGGGCGTCAATAAGCATAGTTAAAATTGGAAAAAAAGAGGTTATAGGATATACGAAAATTTCTTATAAAAGTCTTTGAATACGGTATACTCGTAAATTAAATATAGAATACATTTTAAATTTATCTCAAAATATTATATTTTTTGTTTGTGTAATGAATTTACATAAAAAAAATTGGTTTGCAAATAATACCTACAGACATGAAGCGGCCGATATGAAAGCCTTTTCGAACGCTCGCTTGCACCGTCGAAAACTAAAGAACCTCCTTATTCATTGGAATCGGCTGAACGTGCAGTCATTGCTAATCCTTATAAATCACGTCGAAGCCCTTAAAGCGCAGTTTGGTGCAATAGGACCAGCTTAGACTTATGCAAATTGGATCCACGATTCTTCTTTGAACTTGACAAGCCCTTAAATCAATTGCGATACTATAACAAAGGATGTGCAGCTGGCTCATTTATGGAACTACTAGAGATGTCAATTTTATGCGTACTAAATCAAATGTGCCCCGAGAATTTATTATTCGTTGAAATTCCGAAGCTTAGATATGTATCTAGTTTATGTATATTTGGATTAGTTTTCTCATAATGCTCTACACGTTGTGACTTATCTTTGTAAAAGAATTAGATTTTTTCTGCTAGGTAAACCTATAATTTAACACTTTGTAAGAATGTAAGAATATCCGTAGTGCGATAGGAAATACCCACCTGCACTTAAATATAAATATATTCTGGTTCTGTTTCGAACCACATGGAACTTAAAAATATATGTTGTTTGTGAGTATTTATTTATTCATAATGCCACACTACCGTTGCGCGTAATGCCTAATTAACTATATTTATTATAATTGGCCTGCATATGGTCAGTTTCTATACGGCTGCACGAAGTATGTAACTTAAAATAAGCTGATTTAAATAGGAGATTAAAACATGAAAATGTTCACGTGGATGTTTCTTGAGAACTCATTATTATATTCCCATAATAACTTAGTAAACACAAAACTGCTTTTACGCAGCCTTATTTTTGTTACCGTAAGTGTCGACTATTCTATTAATAAATGCATATTTCTAAATATAGATAAATAAATAATATGAAAATAAGGACTTTACCTTATAATATAGGAGTACGAATGATTGAAAAATATCACGTATTCATAAATTAATAGAAAAGATTTCAACGCGTTTTCAGTGTTTTCAATTTATTTTGATGTATCTGTTGTAAGCATGTGAATCAATATTAAAATTATGTTTTTATTACTATCTGTTCTAAAGAAACCATTAAATACATTTATATTGATATCCTCTATCCAATAACAGAGATTCGTAATGTGACCGCTCAAAAAATAAATTGCGGTGACCACTAATGGCAGGTTCCAGACTAAAACGCTGCAATCCCATTAGGCTTTCATCGTTATGTCACAGATAATTTAATTTTTGATTTTATATCGCATGTTGTAGACTTAAATTCAGATTTTATATAGGCTATAGAATGAGTAAGATAAATGAGTTTTCAGGAAAAAAATATCATCACTCATTCGTTCATGAGCCACGAGCCACATTTATTAAATAATAACCATCCATAAATATGGATTTAAGGTGTTCCAAAATTAAATGTTGTATTTCTTTTTTTTCAGAACCGTACATGGGATGTCGGGTCATCGGATCAGAAGTGGCAACCGGTGATAGGCACTAAAGTGTCGCTCTACGCCGCATATTATGACCAGAGAACACCGCAAAAGTATGTGAGGATATTAGCCAGCTTTCGTGGTAAGACATAAAATGTTACCTCGTTATAATACTTTTTTAAGTTTCAATTTAATCTGTTCTGTAGGTAGTTTTTGCGTGAAAAAGTAGATTATGCATTTATTCATAAGTCGATTGTTACTTTAGCGTTTAGAAAATTATCTTGCAATAAGATAATGGTAAAATCATGTAGGTAACATAAAAACTATCAAAAAGTTCTTGTGATTCGTTTTTTTTCTTATCCTTGGACACAGACCAACTGTATTGATTTAAATACTTATGTATGATTAAATTTATTAGTTTTGAGATAATCTATAGAGACAAATGGCAATTACTTTTAAATTCTGCCGTAAAACGTACTTACTTCCTCATCTTCGTTCTAAACCTCCTTGAAAACAAATTAACTGAGAATTTAAAAAACGAATCTATGTTATATTTTTTTGTCTGTGGTACCAGTATGGTAATGTGAACTAGGTGGCCCGCCGATAGGCATCCGATAATACGACAAGGACATAAAGACGCCGAACCACGTGCGTGTCCTGAAGGCGTGAAATTGAATACTAGCGTGTATAATTACTGTGTAAGTAATTAAGTAATGTATAAAACGAGTTCTACGGTGTAGGTAAGTTTAAAAGATGATGTTTTGGCGAGTAATCGATGTAATAGAGAGCTGGTTTAAATATACCCGTTTTTCCCCCGAAGGGTTAAAAACGGTTATTTCGAGTCCAGCCTAGGCTAGACCCACTATGAGATTACGTTCTTTGTTTTCTGTGTAGGTTCGACGTATTTATAACAAACCTTCTCCTTTCCATCTAACCTTCTTGCATATAGCGATGCCTCTTTGTCATCTGCGTCTGTCTGCTTGAGTGACGTACTAGGATTTCTCTTCAGTACCTTGCGACGGCAAGGGTTAAAAACCCGTGGGTCTAGCCTAGGCTGGACTCGAAATAACCGTTTTTAACCCTTCGGGGGAAAAACGGGTATATTTAGAGGTCCGAGCCATCGGCTAGACCCACTATGAGACTTGTCTGTTATCTGCCGGCGCTCAAGAGAGAAAGAAAGGGAGCGTATTGTGACAATTAACAAAGTATAACATACTTTGGTAAAAACTTTGATAATATTGTTTAGCAACACAAATACACTACGATACAACAAGCAAAAATAAATTTAATTTTCTATCACTTAGACAGGTCTGAACTCTGAAGTAATTTGATAGACTAATTGTTATGTAGTGTACGACCGGAAAGGTGTACCTACTTATATCTTTGATATAATGCTTTAAAAAGGTCTGTTATTTATAATTTTTTTCAATTTCTCGTTTTTTATAAACTTCATCAATATCTAGTCTGCGGTGAGCGACTGCTGCAACTGCGACGGAATACTTCCAGAAGAAGCCCCAAGTTTAGCATCTTTAAATTATTTGGACAACCATCCATCACTTTTCGACTAGCTGCCTGAACTTGTGTTCAGGCAGGACACGTTATAATGAACAAATTATTCAAATTATCTCTAGCCGATCTTCTTGACGCAAAAGTAGAAATCAAATACTTAACCCCAAACAAAATTAATTAAACTTCTTATCCATAATTTACACATAAATAACCAACCAGATTGTTGATGTAAATTAGAATCACAAAGTAATTAGTATTTGGGCCATAGACTTGGGTCAAATACTGGCCAAAATGTAAAAGATAATTCCAAGCCTTCACATGAAATTCGCAATCATGTTAAAAAGTGCACTCGGCGTCCCGAATGAAAATGAAATAATTTCCAAACCTCTACTGAATCTCTTTCTACTTTGAACTGAATTCTCAACTGAATAACTTTTAGGACATGTCTTACTAAAAAGCGTTGCTTGAAATAGATTCTGACCTATGGAGATTAGTAAAGTACATACCACAGATTTGTGGACCAAAAATTAAGGCTGGAGCTAATCACTCAGATTTATGTAAAAAACCCAGGTGTTCTGGACTAGGATGTAAAAATCTATGAGATTTGATGCAGTCCATTTCCACCTCATGCAGGGCTTATGATACGTCCTGAAAATATTGTCACGCCATGATGACTTCAAAAGACATGGGAAATCTAGAAGGCCATCCTGCTAGAAATTTTGAACCACCCCATATTATCCAAGATTCCTTTAATAAGGAAATAACTCTGGAGTAGGTTTTTTGGTCCTCTTTTCGATAAAGTTTTTCTAATATCATTTAAGGTGCCGCTGTTGCCCTCATTTTCAGATCGGACTACCAAACCACCTACTTCCACCGTCCAAATATGATCACGAAAGTCCCCGTGGTACGATACAGGTGGCTGAGAACTTGCGGCATCAGATATGGTGACGGAAAAAACCAAGCTAGATCTCATGCCCATCTCCTGGTGCAAGCCTCTACATAAGCACCTTCTGGTCTAAGGAAACTATACGGCTGACCTCTCAGAAGTAAATAGGTTGACTTGAGGAGTGCTCTACCTTTGAAATATCTAGAGAGCGATTTCATTTGCTAGCGTCCACTCTGGTTATGTCTCTATGTGTGAAAGATTGTCCGCAGTCAGTTACATGATACATCCATCCTGGAAAGTCTTTGGCGGAAAGATGGAGCCGAAGTCGATCGGCAGTTCTAATAATCTCTGAGACTAGATTTAGTAATATCATCGATTTTGTACCACATTATTTTGAATTTAGGCGACCACTGTCTTGTTCTCGGACTGAATAAGTCTAGACTGGATGCACTCCCTCGAGTTACACTGACAAAAATTTAACGCCTGAAGTAACCACCCACATCTTGTTTGCTGCAGTGTCAGTCTTCTTGCCGATGATTCCACACCCCTTGCCATTTAAACCACCACATGTCATTTAAAGATTTATGTCATTTATTTCCATAAAATCCTAAAGATCACTTGGACAAGTCACTGCACCCGATCCTAAAGCTGAGGCGTCGGTTTTAATAAAGATCACCGCTGCTTCGCGATGTAACGGAGTTGAAATCTTGAGATAGACTAGCAACCAAAGGCATTCTCGAATCGTTTCCTGAAATTGGCAATTAAAAATCCCAAATTCAAAGTTTGGCAAAGGCCATAGGCGCCGAAGTAAGACTAAAATGTAGACAGGTCATTTGATAAAACAGGTCTTGAAATCTTAGCATTTAAAATCTTCTGTGACTTCCGGCTATAGGGACATCATGATAAATTCTTTAAAGTCAAAATTTTTCTTCCCATCGGGTTTCACTTCAAATATAGGAAAACCCGTTGGCGTTGGCCGGTACCGAGGCCCATAGTGTTTGTAGCTCCAGAATTTCTGGTACCGGATAAACCAAGATTTATAAATGCTGTTTCTAGACAAAATAAATTCGGTGTTAATGTTGAGGGTGCCCCTAGGTTCTGCTAGACATACTCTTTCTGGTGTAAAATACCGGCGTATAAATATATCAATATTTCTTTTTGAAATTCCAATCGTAATACAAACTTATTTTCAGTGTTGCCGCCCTTCTTAGAGGGAATTTTTAGGGTTTCTTACACCATTATATAAACCACCATGGTTTTTGTTGACCTAAAAAACTGAAACTGATGCGGAGGCGTTACCCTTAACGCCTGCAAAAAGTTGTCTATCGCAGAAAAAGACAAAGTAAGTTGGTTTTCTGGCGATCCAACACACATACCGTAGGAGTTGGTCTGATACCGAAAGAAACTTTAGATCAGGACCCAATAAATGCTTTTCATGGCTTCTAATATGCTCTGAGCTGATGATCTCCCGTCTTCTCCAGTAGCCTCTAGGAAGGCCTCCCTCTGTATTAAAAGTCCATGAGTAAAAACTTCCAGGATATGGTCAAACTAAGTTATCATCATTACATCAGATAAAGGTGGATTTACTTTCGAAGTCACAAAAACTAGGGCAGTATGTAAAACTTTTTCTGCCTCCAGGCAGATGACTCAAATATCCGTATATCCGTATAGTATTATCTACCAACTTAGTGACGGCCGCGTTCAAGGCACTGAATATTTCAGCTTCTTTGCCAAGGTCTGGGCTAAGATGCTTTCTTGTTTGCTTAGAGGTTAAGCTGGAGTAAAAAAATTTCATTAGAAACCCTTTCATTATCTATGGACTCGACCACATAAACTCTTATTCTCATAGACAACATAAGCGACGGCTACCGTTGTTATTGTCTTATATTTATAGCTTTGTCATTGCCCTGACGGAACAAAAACTGAAGTTAAATTTTTCTACTATAAAGATAATAGTGCATTCTCCATAAGTATTCGCTGAGCCAATTTAACTGAAACGTATATCAGAGCCCGAGTAAACGTTCATGCCATAAGTTTTATCTTTAAGGTCTTGTACGACCCTTCCATGAGCTCCGAAAGGAGAAAAGCTTAAGCCAACTCTGAGGTAGGAACTGTAAAAAGAAGCTTGTTCATAAACTGTGGATCAGGTGGATCTCCAAATAGCTGTTCTTTAACATAAAACATAACTTCTAACTTTAACCCACTCCTTAATTTATTCTAGAAAAGTAGGAGCAATTCGCGCAACAATCAATGCACATAAAATTCTGCATCTTCTGAAAAATCGAGAAGCTCTTAAGAACATTAAAGCATAGGCATAATTAGAGAAAAGTATGCTCAAGCTGGCTAGGCGAACTGAAACATTTGTATTTGTTTTGTCAACGTTGCCAACGTCGGCTGACTTGAACCGACGGCAGGTCGTTTGAAGCAACGACAGGCAAATTGCGCCGACGTCGCGGGACGACGGCTCAAACCGAGCCATCGAACATCTAACTACTCCATTTAATAATAAAATCCTATTAAATTTAAAGAAGCGTCGCGCCGGGGCATATGAACCGCCAACGATAGATACTCCATTCCTATTGAGAATAACCGATTTGCTAAAAGTGGAATGCACGCTTTAACGCGGTGATCTTAGGCTATTTGAGCCAGAGACGTTTCAAAAAGAGCCGTCGTATCGGGGCATCTGAGCCGCCAACAATAGATACTTACACCATTCCTATTGGTTAGGAATAACCGAATTTGCTAAAGGTGGAATGCACGCTTTAAAGTGGAGATCTAGGCTATTCGAGCCGGAGACGTTTCAAAAAGAGCCATCGTATGGGGGCATCCGAGCCGCCAACAACAGATACTTACACCATTCCTAATTGGTTAGGATTAACCGATTTGCTAAAGGTGGAATGCACGCTTTAAAGTGGCGATCTAGGCTAAACGAGCCGGTGACAGCTCAATACGAGTTGTCGCGTCAGGGCATCTAAGCCGCCAACAACAGATACACCATTCCTATTGGTTAGGAATAATCAATTTGCTAAAGGTGGAATGCACGCTTTATGTGGTAATCTAGGCTACTCGAGCCGGCGACGGCTCAAAACGAGCCGCGGCGTCAGGGCATCTGAGCCGCCGACAACAGATACACCATTCATATAGATTATGAATAATCGATTTGCTAAAGGTGGAATGCACGCTTTAACGTGGTGATCTAGGAAACAGTCGGATGGAGCTGTTCCTCTAATAGTGACAAGTGTGGGAAAGCCACGACTTGATTAATCGTTTAATAAAAGTGTAAAATTACTTACCTAAAAAGCCCATACAAACCAGGCGGTCACCCATCCAAGTATTGACCGAGCCCAACGTTGCTTAACTTCGGTGATCGGACGAGAACCGGTGTTTCAACGTGGTATGGACGTTTGCCGTAAACTTGAATATCATCGTAAATTGTAAAAGCCACGTTCATAAAAAATGAAAACGTTAACAACGTTAGACTATGTGCTTTTATACGATAATAATTTAGCTTTATATAATAAAATACGTCTTCACTAGTGAAAAAACAAAGCGTACTGAAGAGAAATCCTAGCACGTCACTCAAGCAGACAGACGCAGATGACAAAGAGGCATCGCTATATGCAAGAAGGTTAGATGGAAAGGAGAAGGTTTGTTATAAATACGTCGAACCTACACAGAAAACAAAGAACGTAATCTCATAGTGGGTCTAGCCGATGGCTCGGACCTCTAAATATAATTATTATCGAAGTTAACTGTGATAGTGAATAAACAAAAGAATAGTGAGGGAACAAAAGAAATAGGTATTTACACATAGAATGTACGTTTTTATTATTCATGACTAAGAATTATAAATAATGAATTAGTAAAACATTACACAATAGCTAAAGTTAATATAGTGAGTAAAGCATCATCACACTGGAGAACATCTAAAACTTTTCTTACCCAATATATTTTGTTGTTCTAATTGAAGACAATACCACTTATCAGACAATAAATTGATAAATAGTCGCCTAATTTAATAAGAACTAATGTAATAATCTCCTTTTAAGTTACCTTACAATCTCTGCTGTTAAGGAAGCTCTGCATAATAAATAAACACATGAATATTGCTGGAAAATATAAAACCAAATATAAATTATAAATCCAAATAATTTGCCAAAACGACATATCACATTGTAAAAAACCTCATGACATATCTCATGATATAAATACGATATCAACGAAACACCTCATTATTTACTTTAAATGAGACACTGTCCTAGTAATTGGCAGGACATTACGAATGTTCAATATGCCGCAAAATAATACCCTCAGAAGTGAAAATATAGTTCGTTTGTTTAAAGATTTAAACGGTTTTCACGAGGGATCTTAATCGTGAATTAAGTTACTTTTGTGGAGGTAGCACGAGCCGCCCAAAGCGATACTTAACGATAAACAAAGACGATATGGACCGCATTTTATACAGCAGCTATTTATAATTTAATTATTTATAAAGTAAATATAAATGTATCGTTAATATGTTGAATTTTTTTATTAATTTCGTACAATACACACTATATTCTGGGTTATCGTTAAATAGGTATTTTTAATTACTCAATTCGACCACGTAGAGAAATCCTAAGAAGTCCTGAGTTCTCTGTGTGAATTTATCATAACTTGCTTATCAAACTAATAAACCGTTCCTATAAACAACGTGAGATTGTCCATTCTAACTAATTATTTCAGTAAACTTTGGAATGTGCGCAACGCCAACTGGGCCCCCTATTATTCTTGGCTGTAACGACCATAAAACTTTATGATATCGAATTTCAACATCATCTGCTACCAGGACCATAAGGAATATCTCAGATTAAACAATAAATAAAGACATCGCTGAAATCTACCGAACAGATAATACAACACCATTATTATTCGAAGGGGCGAAACTTGATCGCATTCGGCTTTTTTGGATCACGTGGAAAAAGCTGGTACTTTGTAAGCAACTTAATCACTGGGATTCTTTTTTATTTACACTCTTCGCCTGTAAGTCACGTGGTCGATGTCTCATTAAAGACGGTCGGCATTAAATATTGCTCTACCTGTCGATTTATGATCCCATTTTGTACTACTTTTTCGCACAAAATATATAAAGTTACTTTAATGGTCACCACCACTTTATTTATGCATGATTGTAACTTTCTTATTATGAATTTTATTTAAGGCCCAATTCATTTGAACGAATAAAGAGCTGCCTTCGGTGGTAAGGTTGTTTGAATGTTTTAAATGTTAAATCCATTATTCTAAGTCACAATTAATAACCTGCTTAGAATGCAAACATTTCTAAATTATTCAATATAGTATATAAGAATAATTATTATATCTTATTCTATCTTTAATCCCCACCCTTCTATATATAATCCCAAAGACTTTATACATTTATACGTGTAGTGGATTTGGCTGTTTTGGCTTCATATAAATCAAAATACAAATAAATTCAAAAGATATAAATTCTTATTTGCCACAAAATGATCAAAATAAAACTCCCAAGAGATTTTATATAGTAGTTCTCTGCGGCCATATTTAAAACGCTCATAAGTCTTATCGTCAAGCGAGAGGTATAAACAAAAGTGGTAGAAAGCACGACAGAGGGCAAAGATAAGCCACGATCATTTGTCACTGCGCGCGAGTGTACGTCCTGTAGTGTGGAGTACCGAGATAAAACAACCGACCTCAACTTATGCACGTGACTGTACATGATTATAATACTGAATACTGATCAGTTGTAATGGGATTCAGTGGCCGGGGAACTTTGCTTTTTAAATGAACCAAATATGGCTTACCTAATATTTAGCATGGGGTTAGATGTTGCCGTGTGAATTGTTCAGTAGTTTATTTTTATTTTATTTAATCAAATATACAAATGCAAACATAATCACGTCAAACAGATCACATTGTATCTAACATGGTTTTGGATGCAACTACAATCTGATCATATGATCAGATGGGAAATAAGTAGTTTAATTTATGTGATCTGTTAAAATATTTAAAAGTGTAATAAAGGTGGGAATAAAATAATAAAATGTTTTGAAGCGAAAATAATATTGTGTAGTATAGGTACACACTAAAAATATGCGATACTCCGGGCCATGATTCCATACTATAAAAAACTGATTACTAGATATTTGTACATTTAGTTGTTCACTTTAAAGAGTCGGTTCTCGATAGTTGACTGGCTAATTTACTGTAATCAGGTAGGCTTTGATCGCTTAAGTACTTGATTAGAGGCCTTATGCCAGACGCCTGGGAAAATAAATATTTCTTTACAAAGTATGGGTAGGTACCTAGTGTATATTAAAAACGCTGATCTTCCGTCAGTACCAATTTCTCTGTAAGATGAAGTAAGAGTTCTCTACCTTTTACTGAGAGTGCAGCTCAAACATGCCATTGAAACAAAACACAATCGATCTTATACCAAACTTACTATTATAACTATAGATATACGAGTATAACTTAATACTAATGTACTTTTGTTTTAGTTATCTGCTTCACACGCGTTACTATAATATTGGTACAATATTTAATTCCCAAGCCTTTATCACCACATGAAACTAATACATATATTTAATTTTAAAAACAAAGTACCCATTGAAGATTACTTAGCGGTATAAGATTATTTACAGTTATAACGAAAGAAATCGATTTGTAATTCAAACACTTGGTGTAATGAGCGCCCGGGTCCTGTTCGAGCCTGCAATTGAAGCACCGTTCTAATGACAGTTCCTTGAATGCACCGCTGCTCCATAACTGCTGGAAGAAAGCTGGTACACTTGGTTACTTGCTTTGGTGGTTTCAGTTTGAAGAAGTAGCTAAAAAAAAACTTTTTCATGTACGCGTATGAAGCTGGTTTAAATTATTGCCTAGGCACCATCGACAGTTACTTATAATTCTGTTAGTGTACCAATTTATATCCCAGTGTATTACGATAGATATAGGTTAACTATAAGAACAGTACGGTAATTATTGATCGGTTCGGTATCTTAGTTTTTCACTTTTAATTTTTACAATCGGTACTGTGGTATTCTTCAGTAAAATAATTAAAAGAATAATATATTTTAGAATGTATAAAGTTAACCAGCTGGGGTTGCTATACTGTACATTGGGTGCGCTCTCGAGGAAATGACTCAAGAAAATTACTATTATACAAGAACGGGTAATGGAATCTCAATATGAAATACAACAGTCTTAGTTAACGGTACAATTCAAATATGTAATGTTATCAGAGAATAAATATAATATTTATTTAATGCGAAAATCGCAAGACTTTTTAAACAGTTATTATATCTGCCAAACTTAGTTACCAAATACCTAAAATATATTATTAAATTATTGATATATGTAACAATGATTTACATGATGACATGTAGTAACTTGATTTTAGGCTTATGTGAACTGCGATGTAAAACTTAGTGCAAGCATTCCTTCAAATAACATTTATTTTTGTTTGTTTCAGGTCGCATTTTCTCAACAGACGACACTTTGTATTGTCAAACACGTTCCATGAACCCTGACGAAGATTTTATCGAAGTAGTTGCAGCGAAACCCCTTGAGATATGGTACTCGAAATGGGACACCAATTATTCAACAGAAATTGACACACCTCTACTGCTGTCTTGCCCTTTAACAGCCTCGCTTTATAGCCCTTCAGTTGTCTCCATTGTTACACAGCCTTGTGAAGACGCAACAAATGCATTTTCCATTTATCCGATCCAAGAAAAAGTACCTAAAAGAAAGTTCACCGTATGCGTCAAAGATATGAAATTCAAAAACGATATATCCAGAAATGTTATTGAGTGGATTGAAACAAACAGAATACTCGGCGTTAATATCATAGATATGTACATTGATGAGCTAAGCAATGAAACTATCGCGGTGTTGCAGCAATACAGAGATAAAGGAATTGTAAGACTTTACGAGGTTCCTATTAGAAATAAAGAAGAAAGGTCTCTATGGCAAAGAAGAAGAGACCATATTATAACATACAATGACTGCTTGTATAGAAACATCATGGAAACAGAATTTATAATTCCATTGGATGTTGATGAAATCATTCTTCCAAAGAAGGCTGAAAACTTAAGCCAGTTATTATCGAGTCTTAGTCAGAATTACGATTGGGACGAAACACAATACTCAGCTGTGATGATCAGAAACGTATTTTTCTTTGACTCAATGCAAATGGTTAAAGAGAATAATAATTCTAGAAATCTAAGTAAAATGTATACTCAACGAGATGATGTGCGAATAAAATCATTGAACAACTTAGATATAAGTGAAGTAGATTACGCCAGTAGTATAAATAATGAAGTCATAGATGGTAAAGAGAGAGAAAATACATTATTAGAGAAAGAATCTTACAGGAATAGATGTGGTGCCGTAATCCCAACGCCAAAAATTGGCAAACATTTTATAAGGTCAGCCGTGGTTAGTCCCCAAGGCTCGTATTCGAAGTGTCTAATGGTGACAAAGAAGGTGTTGACAGCGTTCAACCACTACCCGCTGGCGAATTTAGGTGGGCAATCCTACTGGCTGGCACCTTTCCAAGATGTTCAGTTGAACCACTATAAGGTAAAAAAACTTGGGTCCGGACTCGTGCTTCACCTAGATTCTCCACCTGGGTGCAGCACGGGGACTTGCAAGGTCCCGTGCTCCAACTAATGGTAAGTACAGTCAAGCATATAGGTAATGAATAGGATTTATTTTAACGTATTTTTTCAAAAAAAATGGGGCAATGAAATTTCATTAAGAACTAAATACATTTGCGAATTTTAAATAAAATGGTCTTTATCACCGTGTTCTTTGCGGCGTTTAGTTACTGACAAGTCTATAGAATCGGTATTTTGCGATATCACTGTTACCAATTTATTCATGGTAACATAAGGTTTTTTGAACTCTTTGTTGTGTTTAGGATTCCAACTTGAGAGAGTTGGAATCCTAAACACAGCAGAAGCAATAATTTAGTTTTTATTAATTTTTATGCTCCAAAAAAGGTTTGTATACGTATAGTACTCAAACTCTATTCTTTGCATCACAAAAGCTTGTTGTTGATTATATATTAAATAATATATAATGTAAAAATCAGTAACAAATCAAATCAATAAAAGTTAAAAGTTATATCAATAAAAACAGTTTCTTAAATTAATTATATTATTCTCCACATATAAATTCACTCCTCTTACAGAAGTTTTAGATCTTTTGAATCATATAGGGAAATAATAGTGCTTGACTGTCCAATAACGTCATTAGTTGGAGCACGGGACCTTGCAAGTCCCCGTGCTGCACCCAGGTGGAGAATCTAGGTGAAGCACGAGTCCGGACCCAAAAACTTAACTTAAATAACAAATTGCCTGAAGATATTTCAACAGATCTGATATCTTATGGCAGAACTAACATACATTGTTGAACAGAACTACTTCTATGAGATAGAAAATATTTTTTTTATTTTTCAGGAATCCTGTAATTCTACGTTATTGGACGAGTGTCCGCGTTATGAGCGTCGAACAAGTGTGGACACCTCTGCTTTCAATCTTTATCAGCGTCTGCTCTCGGCTCTGAATAAAGCACCGTGTAGACATTGAAAATATATTTAAACTCGATCAGTATACATTTTTCAGGTCATAACTTTTACCTAGATTGGTTGGTATCAGTAACATGTCATCAAAAGATTAACAAATGTTAATGGCGATCTGATATAATTTTGTATGTAATTTTCTTATTCTCTGTTATACATATAATCACCAAAAATGTGATAATGTAGGTACGTTGTACACACACTTTGTACAAATAAAGTGATAAAATAAAATATAGATAAACACTTTGGTTGAATATTGTTATTCCCTATATTAATGTTACTATAATAATGTTAAGCTTACCTAGTATAGGTAGGTACCCTTTTTTTCTTCCGTACAAAGACTTAACTCAGAAACTCACATGCAATCGTAAGGTAAGTACCTATTCGTTAGCAGATCAAGCAATAAAGTCGGATACAATCCCGTACAAAAATTATATCTAGTAAAATATGCCGCAAGTCATGATTTACTTAAGTTTTCAATATGGCAGCAGTAGCTCAGGAATACCCAAGAATATCTTTACGAGGCATCAGATCAGATCTGTGCGTCGTTTCGTCTCTCTGCCCACGCGCATCGCAATAAATATGAAAACAAAAGGCATGCAAAGTTATGATGCCGATTCAGATAAAAATTCCATAAAAGTATCTCATTGTGTGTCCTGAATGAATTTATGTACGTGGCTGTTGGTTTATTGAGCATGATGTACTTGCAAAACCGATTATCCGAAATTGTCTCTCGGTGGGTAATTCACTTATAATTATCATCATCATCGTAATATCACCTGCATTGACTTCGAACTGTACATATTTCTAGCAGCTATATCGTGGACCAACTTTCAACATCTGTCCATATTGGTAATTTTGTATTTGAACATGAAACGTTACATACCATGATTTAAATGTTTTTGAGTTTTCAATCATGGTATGTTACCCGTTTCATGTTCAAATAAAGTTAACAACCATGATAGTTTAAAAAGTTATATTGGTAATTTTGGTCCGAGGTTACGATAGATTATTTAAGATTAAAAAAAAATAGTAATTCCAGTTTAATTTAGAGTCGAAAAACCTTTTATACTTTTTATATTAAGTTGAAGTTTGGCTTCATACCACCCGTAAAGATGTTCCTACCTTTAAACCTTACGATTTCAATTTCTGCAATGGTTGGACATACATTTATATATTCCATTCGCCATGATTGATGGCGCTCGTATCTTGATATAGATAACCGCTACCTGGAATACTGCTTTTTACAATACTATCACTCATCACAATATCTATAAGAACCTAGACCGAAGATTTCTTACAATACAATTAACTTTATTGCACACCAGAAAAACAAAAAACATTACAAAAAAATATAGGTACTTATAGGTACATAAAAAGTGTTAAAATAGGCGGCCTCATTTTGGAATAACTGGAGACTGTGGTCACTAACTATAACTATCTATGTATATATAGGTATTTATTTTATTACTGACTGACTTATTTATTGATGAAACCTGCTAAATTATAAATAAAGTCACTGATTTGTTATGTAGGTACCTATTTTACTAATCATCTATCAAGAACAGCTGAGTGGACATACATAAAATACCGACATATTATAAGTAAGTAATGTTATAAATTAAATGATGATATTTTTTTAATTCTACAAAGGAAGTAGGTACTATTATCATAAAAAGTACACACACAATCTCACCAACATCACAGATCTTTTGTGTACGCCGCAAAAACTTTCATGATTTACCAAATGATGTGTAACATGAATCTGTAATGTTATTATAATGCGAACATTACCATAATAATATTCAGGAGAGTACATTGTACCATCTCAAATCAACATAAGCGGCACAAATTATAATGGCGATTTCCATAGTAACCTACATGGTCAGTTATGGGGGTTCTTAAAAGACAGACTTTGATTGATATGGTCGTGCGTGATGTGTGGTGCTTTAATTCTGGCCCGCACAACTTACCTAAAAGTAATTTCCAAGAGCAATTTTTAATATAAAACTAGCTCTTCGGTCGAAAGCGGCTTGCATTCACCGTAATGGTCACCAGTCCAGTTTTCTATTTATTAACAACACTTGTGTACCTATTCATTTACTTACCGGGTGTTAAAATGCCTCTACCATTAAGAATAAGGTGATTTTTACACTACTACAGCACTATAGCGCACCTTTTAAACCTCAACTACATACCCGAGTGAATGCAGTATTGGACTATACATACATACATGTATATGTAAATGTGTTTTCTATACTAATCTAGCACCCGTAACATAAGCTTCGAGCTTACCACGGTGCTAGATGTCGTTGTGTAAAATTGGCCTGCAATTTTTTGTTTTATTTATACTGAATGTTTATAATGTAGGTAAATACCTTGAGTGTTGCTTTTGCTACATAATAGACCAAGAGCCTGTGATGGCCAGACCTTCCTTTAATTCACAAGCGTGAAAATTCTTTCATGTGTATGTCTAACATAGGTAAGAATAACCCCCAAACATGAAACCTGGATCGCGGTTCTTTTGGGAGATAACAACCTTTTACCTGTTATCTCCCAAAGGAACCACGATCCAGGTTTCATGTTTGGGGGTTATTCTTACCTATGTTAGACATACACATGAAAGAATTTTCACGCTTGTGGATTAAAGGAAGGTCTGGCCAGACCGGGCTCTTAGTATAGACTAATAACCTGTGATGGCCAGACCTTCCTTTAATTCTGAAGCGTGAAAATTATTTTATGTGTATGTCTAACATAGGTAAGAATAACCCCCAAACATGAAACCTGGATCGTGGTTCCTTTGGGAGATAACAGGTAAAAGGTTGTTATCTCCCAAAGGAACCGCGATCCAGGTTTCATGTTTGGGGGTTATTCTTACCTATGTTAGACATACACATGAAAGAATTTTCACGCTTGTGAATTAAAGGAAGGTCTGGCCATCACGGGCTCTTAGGTTATAATGGTTGGATGTAGGATTCTTACACGCAACCAACGCAACAAGCTGCGGGATGCGTTGCAGTGAAACAAGAATTTTATTTCCTTTCAAGCGAACAATATCTTGACTAAAACTACACTGAGATGAGAGCTTTCAATATAATGTATTTTAAAGAACACTTCGTTCAACATAGGTAAAGGGTGTTGAAAGATTTTACATAAAACTTAGTGAAGTACCGTATTCTGTATTACAATTACTTTATATTAAAACCCGTAAAGTATGACGACACCCGCGAGCAGAGATGGTGATGGTGAGTATGATGTACTATTCTTAGGAAAGCACCACATGGCTTATAATTTATTTTCAGAGTATAAATTGCATTTAAGTAAAAATTAAATAGTTTTAAAAATAGCTTGTTATATTAAACTCTAATCTACAACAGGTGAATCGACAGCTTGTCTCTCCAATTAGTAAGGTATTAAAGTGTCCACCTGTGGAAATAATTATGCGAACATACTAAGTAGAATGTGTCGTTATTATCATGTTAGTGTCCAGTTCACTTGACCACACACCTTCACTGGCACATTACCACACAAACCCACGCTTTTACAATAAAAAACCGATATAAATGCAAATATCTCCAATTGAGGATACCATTGATACCTACCAGCATTTAGAAAAGGACACTGTAGTAAAATCAAAATAAACAGTGGATATTACGAGCAGAAAGAGATGCCACACATATATGCTCCTTTTTTGCAATGAAAGAAGATACATTTTTGCTTAGAAATGTTGGTGCGAGAGAACAGTTTCAAAGAAAATATATTGCATCGATCTACCAATTGAATAAATTTAAGGCTATTAGGTATAATACTCGTTCATATACTCACATAAAATAATGAAAAGATAACTATTTCCCATAACAGTTATTTAATTTTATACTACCTATATAGTATACCTATATATATATAGTACCTACCTATCATCTACCATAATTCTTCACTTATATTATTATTCTTAAGGGTGCTCTAGTAGGTATTATAGGCAAGATGGAAGGCAAACAAAAACAAAAAGGTGTACAGGGCAGGGCTCCTACGAGATGGTCAGACATCATGAAACTATAGCAATCACCAAGTCGTCTTGAATAATGGGTAATATAGAGGAGATTCGTACTCACAGTACACCCCAGTAGTGGGTCGTTATAATGGTGATAATGATAATAGGTCTTACGAAATATTTACTTTGAGTAACGACGAAACTCAAAATCGAGGTAAATCTTCGGCAATCTCTGAAAATGAGGGATGAATTAAACATTAAATACAAATCACTTCTCTGGATCCTAGGACGCAATAGTGTGTTGTCTATTGACAATAAACTACTGATCTACAAAACAATTCTGAAGCCCATATGGATGTATGGAATACAGCTATGGGGCAGCGCCTGCAAAACAAGTCTAGATACAATACAGCGACTACAAAACATAATACTGCGTAACATATCAAACGTACCATGGTTTGTCACAAATTCAGAAATCCATGAGGCTTTACAAACAGATACAGTAATACAGGAAATCAGAAACACTGCTGAAAACTACCAACTCCGCCTAGCTAAGCATACTAATGATCTAGCTGCTAACTTGCTTAAACAAAGCTATCCAAATAGACTTAAGAGACAGGATATCCTAAAACTCCATGAAAGGATATGAATGTATAAGTAGCTTACTCAATGGAGTGAGCACTTAACCCGACAACGGCTCTACAACCGATTTGCTTATAGTCAAGAGACTGATCGCAAATAAAATAATAACAAAAAAAAAAAAAAAAATCTCTGAAAATATTTATATCTGAAAATGTATTGATGAGATGAATAATGGTCCCATGGCTAAACCTGAAGTGATTCATTTACAATGTGCGATAGCATCGCTTAGTTTATTGGACATTGTGTGTACGTCTCGATGCGATAAGCTGATACAGTGTTCGCCATAGTAATCAATTACTACCGCCTGCGAACGCTCTATATTATCAGGGATCCTTCAAGTGTTGAGCATAGACTTTATAACCTGATTGATTTCAGAATGGTCTGTGCTATAAGTACAGAATACTAGGGTGATTATATCAATTAGGTTTTGGTCGGATTTTATTTTGTACATTGTGTATGGTATAAGTGAAGCAAAATTGAGGCCCGAGCTGTTAGGTAGAGTTAAGATAAAAAACATTTTTCAACTGCAAGGAGAGAACAAAAACTAAATGAAGTAAACGTAGACAACCAAGTACCTAATCTTCTTTAGATTTTAAGGAAATTTGACTTGAAGTCGCCTATTGTGCTTCATTAATATTGCCAAAAAAAAAGTTAAAGGTTGCCTGGAAGAGATCGCTCTTTAGCGATAAGGCCGCCCATTGTACGTGTCTCTTTTTGTGTTTTATTTATGTGTTTTGTTATTGGTGTACAATAAAGTGTTTTTGTATTGTATTGTATTGTAATATTATTTTACAGCTTCTGCATCTTCGAAGAATCCAGGCAATCCAGGCTCTTCAAAGGCTTCACTTAAAGTAAATAGGAACAAATGAATATTTTCCTCAAAGGGTAATAATATCTTCTACGGAACTCACACACGTCCCTACAGCTCTACTCACACAATTTATTTATTTGGATCATTGAATAGCCATACATTTTTATTGCTGCTCCCACCGCGAAAATTAAACACTCGTTACATACGCTGATTAAAGATAAACAACGATTGTATTTAAAGAAAAGGAGCATAAGTTTACTTTGTTTATTTAAGTCCGTATCAGGACAGTTCCTTTAATTAAATATGTGTTTGGTTTATAAAAAAAAAAAAAAAAAAAAAAAAAAAAAAAAGACGTTTATTTTGACAAAAACACACTATAAGTACAAACACACGGACAATCAAATAAAATAAAAAAAAACACAGAAATACTTATAAATAAAAAAAAAACAAACAAAGGTACAAAAATGAAAGAAAACAAAAAAAAAAAAAAAGAATAGCTTAACCTATAAAACATTTTTATGATTGTTTGCACCCCAGTGTGCATTGTGCCAAAATGGGTTTAGTCTCAGCTATTGTGTTACCCTGTAAAGAATACAGGGTAACGCTGGTTTTCAGACTAAACCCTTTTTAGGTGGCTGGAAATATACATCAAATACTTGAGTCAGATAGTGTGTGTGTGTGTATATATAATATATTTAAATAATAAGAGCAGGAGAAGAAAATATTAATGTATAAATAAATGTAAATACAATAAGGTAGGTAGTGAATGTAGGTGAAATAGGAAGGTAACTCATAGTTGAAAGGCAATATAATAAGGTATAAATTATGTAGAATACTTATTTTATAAGGAATTTATTTATTAAAATGTAAAAATGTAATAAAATATTTGAGCCTTAATTTGTAACAGAAAAACACAATATATATATATTTTGTCACATTGAGGTGAATATGATTAATGCTGGCAACACTGACATTTTTATCTTTCGAAGGTCTAGGAAATCTGTAACTTAAATTTAGTATTAATTGCAAACTGGACCTCCATTGAACGAGAGTTCTTTAAGAAATACCTAACACAAACAAATTTGGTTGGGTAAACAAAGATGATAAAATACTCTCACTTTAAATAGCATGCCATCAAGCGTTAAAATATTATCTCGAAGATTTAATTCAAGTTATGTTTAAGAATGACCTCAATTATCTTGGAAATCTTTGCTTGGTTAATAAAATATATTAAATTATAAAAGAGAAAGCATTTAATGATGGTACCTAGCTATAAAAAGGCAGTATAACTAATTACTGAAGAATCATAAAATTTTATAGATTACACTTAAACTTTTCCTGTATTAAGTTTTCTGTCGAATTAAAAGAGAGAGTGGATAATAAAATGTATTTTATTAAAACTCAGGTCAAGGTACTAGTTGCTGATTTTGATATAAGCGAGTAGAATACCTAATTAATTTAGTGGTAACATACCTGATGTTCGAATACTAAGGAAGGACACTGTGTAAGGAGTTTCATGCGATTTGTTTAGCATTTTTTAAATCTCTTCCTTACATACCATTATTTGACGAAGGAAAGTTGGTGCTCCTCTCGAAATAAAATAGCAAACATATTATGATGGGTGAATATTATTTCAGTTATCTCATAGAAGACTGATAGTTGATAGATCCACATGCTAACTCATCCCAGATACCAGATACCATCCCATTTAGTCATATCATAAATCCCACACCGCATTATAGACTCTAGGACTGCGAGGTACAGCACAGATTGCAAGACAATTGAATATGGTTTGCACTTTCATCCTTCAAGTAGCTAAGTACTAAATTATACAAATGACATGCGAGAGAGCGAACTTAAACTTATTGTACGAGGTTGGTTGAGCTACCAGCTAGCAGCTAGATCATTCAAAATAATAACATAATAATTAATATTTTTACAAAGAAACCCGACTTCAAACTGCCTCTATGAAATTTTAAAAATTCTACCAATTTCTTATGGTCACCATCATACGTACGTGCGTAAAGATATTTTTAGGGGTATGATTACCAGGATGAAAAGTAGGTATGTTAAATAATTATCTGACTTTATCTGCAATTTGGAAATACAAACCGACCTGCAAAATATCTAGCAGAGCCCATAAGTGATCCAACTCAAAATGATATTTCTGAAATATGTGCCCATAAGTAGATATTAAGGCGATAAAGGAACCTCTTTGCTCGAGTGAGACCGAACGGAGGATGTCAAGCACCATAAATCAAGCCAGGCCTGTTTGAGCACCTTGGAATCACAAAGCCCTATGTTTAGAGCTTCAACATCATCATAACAACAAGCATGCGTTAACATAAGTAGATCCTATTTTCGATCCTGGCATATGGTATAACATAACTACGATTATCAGTTTATCAGGAGCGTTGGTGATCGCAGTCAATTGGTAGGTACTGAACTACAAAGAACGACGCTGCTGGCTTCTGTTAAGTATATAAATCAATTAGTCAGTTTAGTTTGACTACATTTTTGTTGGAAGTGATTGGAGTGTTTGTAGGTGGTCATTGTCTCCACACAGGTTTCACCGGTTACAGATAAAACTGCAGGTAGCTATCTGACAGATACCAAATTTTGTAGTTCATCTAGCAGATTTGTTACGGATCAATCTGTAGGTACCCAGTAAACCTCCTTCATCACCTTTTATTTTACAATAATTATTATGTGTGGTGTGACACTGTAAACTGCAGCTCGATAAACTAAAAGTAAGTATTATAGTGCAATGGAATATAAAAACTTACCTACTTGATAGTTTCACAAATAATCTAAACCGCTGTAAAATTTACAATCCTCCTCTCAATAAATAGGTGCTCTAAAACGTAGAGCCCTAAATGACTGATATAAAGTTTATGGTAGGTACCTACTGGAGATAACAATAACCTTAAATTGGTTTTATTAACTGTTTTTGGGGAATAGAGAGCTTATCGTATGGAACGAAGAGCGAGGATTGAATGCAGATAATCTGCTAGAAAAAGCCTTCGTGGTCATTCCCAACATTATGATAACATGGCATGGTCTACTCAAGTGGTCTTTTAGTTTTACGACTCTAGTGTGCCAAAGTAATTGTCGGGGTCAGTAAAAATATAAACAATTTGAAATCATCAAAACCTTGATATTTATTACGGCCCTGCTTTTGTGATTCTCTAGTTTTAACAATTACTACGTTAGTTTTAAAATTACGCTCTAATTTTGTACATTTTATAGAAACAAGGAAATAAATCAACACGCAGCGTCACATAAACAGACGCCATAATTACAGAAACCTGCCCATTATGTATGTATTTCGTAATGGTATAATTGCTGAGTAAAGTGTTGTAATAAGGTGGAATGAAGGAACTTTAATTTTCAGAAGAATGGAACTTGTAATGTCGTCTCGTCAAATGTTGCCAGCAGTCAGAAAATAACGTTAGTTTAATAGGTGTAAATATTTTCTTGCTTTTTTCAAGAACCTTGGTGCCTACTAAACTAAAATGAAATGGTGCCTACTGAACTAAATAGGTACCATCACCCCTATTTAAGTTACCACTGCTCAAACAGGGACTTCTCTCTTGACGAGAGAGATTAGGCTCTTAATCCACATCTAAACTGAACTAAAGACATGCATTTGCAATTTAGAATTAAAACTAATTATACCTATAGACCAAGAGCCTGTGATGGCCAGACCTTCCTTTAATTCACAAGCGTGAAAATTCTTTCATGTATATGCCTAACATAGGTAAGAATAACCCCCAAACATGAAACCTGGATCGCGGTTCCTTTGGGAGATAACAACCTTTTACCTGTTATCTCCCAAAGGAACCACGATCCAGGTTTCATGTTTGGGGGTTATTCTTACCTATGTTAGACATACACATGAAAGAATTTTCACGCTTGTGAATTAAAGGAAGGTCTGGCCAGACCGGGCTCTTAGTATAGACTAATAACCTGTGATGGCCAGACCTTCCTTTAATTCTGAAGCGTGAAAATTATTTTATGTGTATGTCTAACATAGGTAAGAATAACCCCCAAACATGAAACCTGGATCGTGGTTCCTTTGGGAGATAACAGGTAAAAGGTTGTTATCTCCCAAAGGAACCGCGATCCAGGTTTCATGTTTGGGGGTTATTCTTACCTATGTTAGACATACACATGAAAGAATTTTCACGCTTGTGAATTAAAGGAAGGTCTGGCCATCACGGGCTCTTAGGTTACTACCAAACAGCAAGAAATATTCTAAAATCACAACATTCACACCATCAAGATAATAAAATACCTACAGTAAAAAACAAAAGTTATAAGAACAAGGGCTTTTACGATCGCCTCGTATAACAGAATTGAAATCTTTACAATAACATTATGCAATTTTATCGTACTTCCCGCTGGTAGGACCTACGGGCCCTCGATGTGAATGCACTATTGAAATTTATCGTATCCTACGATACCTCCGCCCTCAGCCTGGATCCGGCCGTTGACCTGGAGCGATGGGGCTTAAGGGCATGCCACACGCCACTAAATTTTGCAAATACTTTATTTCATTTCCAGGAAAGCACTTACTTACATACTTTAAAAGTAGTGTGTTTCGTACACGGAGGAAATACAAAGTAATACTCTATATGTGGTTTCGTACTGCTCTGATATGAAACGAAAGGATTTTCAACAATTCTGACCTACATCGCTCAGAATTGTTGAAAATCGAAAAAATCGAAAACGCCAATAAATTCTGTAAATATTCTATTGCGTTTCCCGGAAAGCACTTACTGACATACTTAATGTTTTACATACGTGTTTTGTTATCCCGATTTACCTACATTTGGTAGATGTGGTGGAAGTTCTCTCATGGGGGTGTCGTCAAACGACATCAACAGCGCCATACTGTTAACTTACCTACCTAATTAATAGAATGTTTAATTACCTAATTATAGTACTTATAGTGTTGTATGTTATGTAGGTATGTGGTAGTTTAACGTCGCCGAATATTTCACTTTTAATGCTGTTAAAAGTGAAATATTTGGCGGTTAAAGTAAATTCTACGAATCAACTAAAATTAGGTACATACTACTCGTATATTAGGAACCAACTGAATAGAAGTGCATTTAGTACCTTACCTGTGGTTGTAGAACAACTATTTCGAGATTACGTTATCCAAGGATAATCCCCGATCGTCTGTAACACGTTTATGCATATCTAGGTTTCTTGGTGCCCGGTTACTGTTAAGCTCTGATATGCCAGGATAGCACGACGAACCCGGACGTTGCATTTAAACTGCACCCACTCCGCTTGTATACAATGCTGTAGATAACTACAGTCAAGGTTACCAGCTAGGTTAAAATAAGTTTTGACTGAATGCGTTTGAGTTTTAAGGCGAGTTGTGCCTCTATTTCTATTACCTACAGTTTATTTTTGGTTTCGTTGTCATTTGTGTAGTAACGTCAATCGCTCTTGGTTGAGCGTCTTGCTATTTATACTGGGATGCCAGTACAAACAGCAAGTCACTCATACCAGTGCCATTGCACGGGTAATATGCGGAATAAGTACCTATAGATAATTTTGACCTCGACTGTACATGTACATATTAGTTACCTATTTATGTATAGTCAAAAATGTTTACGAGTTGTAATTTAACCATGACTTTTGAAAAACTCGTACCTATATTCGTATTTTTTTATATTCGATGCCGGAAAACGAATTTATTATTCGTTTGAATGTTCGTTCGTGAAATAAAAGGCAATTAATCGGTTTTGGAAACAAATAAAATATAAAGGTAGGTAATACTTTTGTAGCAATATCAAACCTTGCAAAATATGAAGTTAACTGCAGGCGCAAATGTTATAAAGACCTAACATATTATGGAACTGAGACCTAAGTATAACTATCAAGGTACTGATGTTAGGTAATAATTATCATTAGGTACAGTTACAGCCGTCGGATGCCCTAAATATTCAGTAGGGTATAGTCTGTATCCATATTGTATACCGTAAACCAGTAGATTTTGTCGGTATAATCTGTCCATCTTACGACATTTAACTTGATATCTTAGGACAAGGGTATAATATAATGTATCTAGTCTAGTGTATAATATAACCTACATACCTAGTGTAAATCGTAAGTTCCATATTCTGCCGCGACTCTACAATTTGTCTGATAACATTTATAACATTTTGGAAAAGATAAAAATAAGGATTTATTAAAAAAAAAAAGATAAGATAAGATTTATTTGTGTAAGTACCTACTACAACCATAGACAAATATACCATTTGTCTATGCTACAACATAAAATTACAAATTGAGACTTAAAACTAGACAACAGAATACACAAAAGGGTCGTCGGCTCAACATAGGCTGTGCCTGCAATACTGCAGACATAGCGCTGGTTTTCAGCGACGCCCGTGTGCTGTGTACAGCATTGTAAACACTATAATGTTTCAAATTCACTGTTAATCATGTTTCAACACTAATGTAGGTAATGAAATGTAAATAGGTACCTATGGGTCAAGCTTCTAGCTTAGGTACATCAAATACCTACCCAAAATCTGTACAGGCCCTCAGACAAATACGCAAAATAGTGCTCAATCAACATTCTAATTTTACTACCACCTACAGCATAATGTTACTTTTTGTCACGAATAGTTCAAAAATTTTAACGCTTCTTTTATCGGTCCCATGGTGTAGCGGTTAGCACTCAGGACTCTGAATCCTGCGACCCGAGTTCAAATCTCGGTGGGACCTGTTCTTTTTGTTCTTCTATTCGTGTTTTCTAACAGTATAGTGTTTTCTATATTATTTGAGTTTGAGTTTATTTAATTGTATTGAGGATTTTTAAGTGTTACGTAATATTTTGGGTAAATTTGAAAGCAACGCCACCTATCGAGAATGACTAGCATAATATGACTAGTTACCAAGGATATACAAATTTGTAAACAAAGCACTGTCATTCTCACATTTTGGTGTAGTAGAAATTAAATATTTTGATGAATAAGTAAGCAATTTGATCGCGAATTTTTAAGGTACCTACATCAAGGAAGGTCAAGATACTTAACGCTAATTACTAAAATCAAGTCTACCTAGTCGATTCCATAGTAAAATGCAAGTACGGAAATTGAAGATTCTGATGATTGGGCCTTCTGATGTAAGTTTTCTCACAATAGGTATCATTGAGTAAGTATGTATTATTTATCGCAAGTTAGGTACCTATATTTATTGTATGATCTGCAAATATTTGTTCCGGGTGTCTATATATGTACTTATAATAAAAAAATACTTATCTATCTATGTATGTTATTATATTAAGTATATCAGAAATCTAGCACCCGTAACACAAGCTTTGAGCTTACCACGGGGCTAGATGTCGTTGTGTAAAATTGTCCAGCAATATTTATTTATTTATTTATTTAGTAGATTATGTGATAAATACTTTTCTCTTTTTATGAAGATTATAAGGTGTAGGAGTACTAGTTGTGTGTAAGAGTGAAATGTATGAATTTATTTACTTGCATAACTTTGAAGTGGCAATGGGCTGGCCATATAGCGAGGAGAACGGATGTCCGATGGATGGGGGCAAAAAATTCTCAAGTGGAGATCACAGATGTCGAAAAGTTATTAATCAATAAATAAGAGATGCCTATGTCCAGCAGTGGTCGTCCGATGGCTAAAATTATGATGATCATCATTGAATGTTAGATATACATACTTACTTAAAGTACCTAACAACCTAATAACTTTATGATTGCAGTGTGGAAAAACTCAAATAGCAAACTTCATATCAGAGTCTATTAATATAGAAGATGCAGGCGCTCCAAAACCTACTCAAGGTGTAAGAATCGTGGAGTTTGAGCTCGCCAATGTGAACGTCAACGGGAAATCAGCCAACATAGATATAGAACTTTGGGATAGCAGCGGAGATCACAAGTGCGTACCTATTACAGATAAGAGTTGCTTATCAAATCAGGTCACAGTTCAAATGCCAAATGTAGATTTATTTATCTACCTATGTACTTCGTAAGTAAACAGCAGACAAACTAACTGGTGTAGGTAAGTTGGCGATCGATGCTCCAATATCAGGTCACTATTTTAAGATATAGGTACCTAAGTAAAATTATTTATAGCCTGATAAGCGTGCTGATTATAGTAAATGCCCTAAGACCCTAAGACGAAATTAATAACAAAAATATTGTACCTTAAATAAATTTTACTGGACAATTTTACACAGCGACATCTACCATACATTATCACATAGTTAATTTAGGGAATTCATTGTTACTTAACTTATTTTATTATCGTCACTGGTAAATCTCCTAAACTGAATCAGCATTGTGACTCATACAAATGAATCAGGTGATTTCATCTGTAGTTTTGTTTAGTCATAATGAGCAGAATGTTTAAATAATTTTCCTTAAAACTTATTCAAATAATGTGATTTGAGAAACTGGTTTACGCCCATCCGACACAGTGGACTTTCCCTTTTATACCTACTTATTATCAACTACCATTTAGGTACTATTGTAGTTATTTGTATATATATATATAAGTACCTATCCTTATCCTTACTTATATTATAAATGCGAAAGTAACTCTGTCTGTCTGTCTGTTACGCTTTCCTGCCTAAACCTCTCAACCGATTTTGATGAAATTTGGTACAGACAATCTTTAGGCCCTGAGACAGAACATAGGCTACTTTTTATTTCCACGCGGGCGAAGCCGCGGGCGGAAGCTAGAGTAATTTTAAATATATTTCAGATTCGAATCATGCTGGCCTGCACTGCGAACAGGGATCCATGGAGTTATTCTAGTATGTTCCCCTAACACTCTGCAAGCAGCTGCAAGGGAGGTAGAACTACTTTACAACTACTTCGTGTCACAACCAAAGCTATCTGCAAAGCAGTGTGTTCTCTTCTACAACTGCACAGAATCTGATGATCAAGATGACATAGATGCACTAACACTTTGTAAGTTATCGGTAATGGGGAACAAAGTGATGACGGGTAAAAACAATTACTTACTAGGCATTGATGTCGTTATCCCTTAATATTATGTAATCAGGTCCTTTGTCCTGATTCTACAATAATAGCTTTGGAATGAATGTTTACAAAAACAATTCAAAATCAAAAGTACCTAGTTCGGTTGTTTAGAAGCTAATATATCACAGACATGTTTACAATATAGAGACGCTATCTTATTTGCCTACAGGTTGATGTATATAGAAATTTAATATGTATGATTAAATTAGGTCAATAATCTAGTAGACGCTTATCGGGTTAATTTTATATTTCTGTCTTTCAGCTCCTACATTTTCAAAGGTGTCTCGAGTGTCTATCAACTTAAAGTCTGGAGGAAACCGTTTGAAGATTGATTTCTCAAGTTTTGTAACATCAGTTATGCAGTGTCTAAATAAAGATGACTGAATGAAACTTACCACTCTTACAATTTTTATTATCAGTCAGAATACTTACTCCTTGCATTTTTTCTATAAAACATTTTGCATACGTTTTCATCAACATTCTTAACATTTCTGAAATCATAATCATCATCATCATTTGCTTCGCAGTGCTGTATACTTACGTATAACTTACCGTCGAGGTGTTAAATGTTATCATGTTGACAAATAATTAATCAAAATAATTAATGCCTATCTTAAATATATAAAGTTATTAATTAGGGATCTGTTCTTATCAGTTACGACCTTTGAACTAAGAGAAGAGGATCGAAATTAATACAGTTAGAATTTACATAATATAAACTTTTTATTAATATTAAGGATTTTAAAGTTTGATAGGCCTTATGAATTAAAATGAGTAATGTATGTATGTCTATAGAAGGTATAAGTTATTTACAATTAAAAACATAATATTCATACAAAGCCTGGTTACCAATACCTAATTATTAACTTAATCTTCACAAAAGAGGTGGTTATGAGAGGACTTACAAATTTCTGTACATCACAACTATTGGCTAATTCTCAAATACCCTACTCAATAAGTCACGATTTAAATATTTTTAAATCTTAACTGAAATCACAAATAATCCCCTGCCAACTTCATGCAACAACATTAATTAAGATCGATTCAATATTAACCGCTAAAGATCATAAAAGTTTAATCAACACCTATAGTGTATAACATTTTAATGGAAATACGATTACGGATTTACGCTCAGTCTTGAAACTTTTGGCTCTTAGTGTACTAATTAACCTATAGCGTAAATAAATCGATACATACAGTCATTGATCATATTAACATGAAATACCTATTTACACGACGTGGTATAATACCAAGTTCAAATACCAAATAATTTTATACACAAAGCAGCATCTAACAAAGGATGTGATCGTCTATCAATAACAATGTATACAACTTAATTAGTTATTGTAACACGTGGAAGAATATTTTGAAAATAAATAATCTATTTCGCTAAGCCCTTCAAAAAACAAAACATTAACTCAATTCCTATCATTCTTCCAATTACCCCGATCATTAAAACCTTTTCTATTCCCTCCTCTAGGCCCTCCGCGGTTCCATCGTTGGTCGTTGCCGCGCCCGCGGTGACCTCCCCGATTTGGAAATCTAGGGAAGTTCTGCTCACCATCCATAAAGTTGAAATCGTTATTGCCTGGACCTCCGTACGGCATGTTGCCAAAATTATTTGGTGCGCCGTAATTATTGTTAAAATTATGAGGCATATTCGGAGCTATACCCAACAAACCTGGAGTAGGCCCGCCGCGCGGATCTGGTAATGGAGGGTTGAAGCCGTGCATACCACCCATGTTCATATTATTCATACCTCCCATACCCATGGATGGCATGTTCATATTGTTCATGTTGTTCATCATGTGCATGTTGCCATCTACACCAGGAGGAATATTACTGTTCATACCATAACCTAAATTGTTTTGGCCGAAATGAGGTGGCGTTTTCAACAAACCGTCTTTAGGTTTTGGCAAGTAGGAAAATTCACCGTTTTCTCCAAGGGAAATTCCTAAGTTAGTAAAAATATTACAAAGCAATGCATTATTTTTGATCATAGATACGTCGAACGTTTTTCCTGGTGTTTTTTCTTGGTGAAACTGTTTTATCGCTTGTGTAACTGGAGCAAGGTGTTGATTTACGAATATTTTTTGAGTAGAACTTAATTCTTTGTACCAGTCGGAGTTTTGTAAAATTGTTTGTAACTCTAAACTATTTTTATTTTCATTTGTAGTACTTTCAGGCTGTGGCTTTCTTCTAGGATCGACCCTGGGCCCCGTGGGCGCAGTTATTGCGGGTTTTTCTTTTTCACTGTCACTGGCGGAATCCTCTATGGATAATCTAAACACTTTTCTTAATCTAGGATCGACTAAAGCCTGAGATTTTGCTGTACTATTTCTAATATCGGTGTAATCTGGGCGTGGTATATCTATTAAAACTACTTTAAAAGCCATTGGAGGATGACTGTTGATTGATCCATCTATTTCGGAGGCGGGCGTATAATTTGGTATAGCTTTAAAGGGCAGACCTAAACGCAAATCTATATCACCACTACTGGCATTTTGACGTAAATCTGTATCGCCAAATGACGGCAGATTAAAATCAGTTTTCCTAAGATCAACATCAGACCGCCGACGACCATCTGTAGGTTCTCCATCTACGCATTCATAAATAGAAATCCTTGGTATTTTTTTATTACTTGAAGACTTTGGTGATTCAATAACCTTTTCTCCAGACGACAGTCTTCTAGATCTAGGGTCCCGTGGTTTTTGGGGTTCAAGAGCTTCAGAACTTTCAGTTTTAGTTTCGTTCATATTGTTTTTCATAGTATTGAGTAATTTTGTAACTTCTTCACTGATATCAATCTTAGAAAGGTCTCCAAGCCTACTTATCACCGAGGAAGGTTCGATAACATGAGGCGCTGGGGTTTGAGGTGATAGTGAAGATTCAAGTGGCGAAGATGCTGGAGATTTTTTATTCTTGCTTCCCTTCTCTTCATCACTTGAATACCATTTTTCATCTATCAGTAGGTTATTATCTTCATCGTCAGTTGTAGAACGACGGTGTCGTTTTTCTGGACTTTTGAAATAAGGCTCAGGCTGGCGAAAACGTATATCCGTATCTGATTCTTTTAAACACGGTATATTTTCAACAACCTTACCGATTTTTAAAGATTCTTCAGGAAAAGGTAACACTCTATGATCAATATCTTTTACCTCGGTTGGCACGGAAGAATTTTGTTTTTCATAGCTGTCATTTGACATTTCTACTGTATCATTTTCTTTAGATGCAAATTTAAGTGCATCTTTGGTGTATTGATCGATATCGATCATATCTTTATTTGTTTTATTTTCAGGCTGTGCAATTTTGTTTTTTGTTTTATCTGTATCAACTCGGGGAGCTGTAGGTGGTATACGCATATCAATATCTTTACCTGGTAATTCTGTAGAAACTGGAAGACTATTAGCATCAGTAATAGGTGGTGGCACTCTCAAATCAAGATCTTTTGAACCCGTGGAATCTGCAAAGTGTTGAGAAGGTTGTTCATTGTTGGAGTTTATTAAACCCAACTTTTGAATACTCATTGTGTTTAGCTGTATTTCAGATATTTGTTTCAAAGATAACCCAATACCATTTAACTGTAAAACAGTCAACTGTCCTAATTGATCCAAGTTTTCAATACCCATTTTTGAAAGATCCATAATCTGTTTAGGTGTTAATACACCTGTAAGATTCCTTATACTTAACACATTAGCAGGGTTGTTATTGGGCGATATATTCATATTAAAATTCTGATTAGAATTATCATTTTGCCACCTCGAGTGTCGTACTTTTGGGGATGTCTTATTTTGTCGGTCATTATTTAATGAATTATAATGGTTTCCTTCTCCTTGGGGAAGGTTTGGTATATTCAGCTCAAAAAGGGATGGTATGTTTGTGTCTTGGCTTTCTAAACATTCTGGATACTGCTGCAATAATTTGGCTTGTGTTGTGTGTATCATTTTTAACGCGCCTTCCCTGTTCAACCTCGGAAAATCTCCTAATATTTCTTTAGGTGCCGATTCTAAGTGTTTTAATAGTATACCTTTTAAATTATCAGTCAATGGTTTACCATGAGCAAATTTACACTCATCTTTGTATATGCAAGGAAGTCCTGTGTGATAATATTTGCATGGAAAATCAGCGTGCATGTAAAGACATTTATCTCTTTTTGCACAACAGTCCATAAGATAAAACTTACAAAGTTCCATTTTCCGAGGTGGATTTGCATCATGTGAGTAAATGCAGTCATCTCCTTTGTGACACTTACCTTGCATAAAATAAAGACAAACTCCATCCGGATCTTGGTGAGGATGAGCGCCACCTCTTCTCCTATCATTTTTATTGTTTTTGTTTACTCTCTCCCGCTGTAGTGGTCTTTGCCTTTGGTTGCGTTGCTGATGATGCCCTCTGTCATCACTACTATCTGAAGCATAGGAATCTCTATCATCATCTTGATAAATATCATCTGATACATTTTTTCTCACTGGTGAAGCGCCTCTTATGCACATCATTTCAGATTCATCCATATCATCAGAAAAATCTTGTTTTTTCCTCTTTTTTCCAGGCCCATCTTTATTACCATCATATTTCTTTCGTTTTTTGTATTTACGACGTTCATCAACATCAGCGTTAAACTGATTCTCACCATTATCATTCTTTTTCATAACACTTCTTATTGCTTTTTCAATGTTACCAGCAAAGTCATCTTCAGCAGCACTGGATGAGTACTTACGATTATTTTTATTTTTGTTTTTATTTTTACCTTGTTCCTTTTTAGACTTGTTTTTCTTTTTCTTACCTGGTTTGTTATAGTAATAGTCTTGAATGTCTTGTTTATCAATTTGTAATGATTCTGGCTCATTAATATTTACTTGTTCTTCTTCATTGTTTATAGGGTTTTCAGGAACTCCTTCGCCGTCGCTTTCTATCTCTCCATCTTCGAGATCTTCAATATTTGTTTCATCTGCCATATTGATTCTGTCCCTGAAATAGAGGAAAAAAACAATTATAGTTATTATTTTTATCTATCTAAATTTTAAATACAGATACTTCTCCTACTTTTTTTTTAGAGTATTTTAAATAAGTAACTTCGAAGTATAAATTTATATTAATGTAAAGCTATCGGTTTAAAAACAAAAACATCGTTCCAATAAATTTTTGTAAGAAATTTGATCAAAATATCGCTAAATGCTTTGTTATTATTCTGAATTTTTTTTACTATAAATATACCTAATTATGTGAATATCTAATTAGAAGACTTAACGACACCACCCTACCTGACTATATTCAGCTACGTTAACTAACTAAATATTTCATTGGTGAATGGCGAAAGTTCACGCGCGTTGTAGTCTTTTTAATGAAAAGTGGGTTGCATGCATGGTTATTTAGATGTAGTACCTATATTTAAAAAAATCATTTGGATAGCCTAAATACATTTAAAAATATTGATTACACCTTAAGTCGCGGACAGCAGGTACATAACAATAACACTTGGGTGTTTATCGGAAAGATAATGTCTTCTACTGATTACACAGATAGCACTAAGAAGTATTTGGCCTTGGCCTGTGGATATTGCTATAAAATTAAAGAAACATAAAATGATTATGAGAAAAATAATGTCAAAAGTTTAGTCGTTGCACTTTTGAATTATTTCGGTAGGACACACTCACGTCTATTTAGGCTAGACACTGACAAAATATCTAGATAATAATGTTAATTGTTAGTTGAGAGTCGCGCTTAATTTAAAACATTTACTTGGTAGATTTTTAGTGTACCTACTTAGGTACACATAAAGTAAGGAAATGCCCCGATAAAGTTTACTTATATCATTGTCACTTATTTCGTTAGCATAAGAATCAAGTTTCTTTGACATCATACAACACCCCTTTAAAATGTTATCAGGCTTTGTTATTGATAACCAGGGACTGGTAAATGGCTCTTATAACACTGTGTAATATTTAAAGTAATAATTGACTCTAGGTGTGATAATTACCATGGCTAGACAGGCAATTTTTGCGTAATAAGGAGTTGTTATTTATCTTTTTACGATAATTTAAGCGTAATTTATGCTATTGACCTAGGTATTACTTTTTATTTATAAAGTTAACCTTAAAATTATTAAAATAATTCGTTAGAGCTACCTAGATATATTGATAGGTATAATAAACAAATTATTGGTTGGCGATAATTCAAGCTACGAGCAAAAATTTGGGTTTTCTACACATTCTATTGCAGATATTTATATTTAAATATGAAATTAAATCTAGAAAAAAAAATCAATATCATAGGAAACTTTAGTTAATTTCAAAAGGCAATTAAGTATAACAAAGAAGTCTTTGTCTCTGTTAATTTTAACGATTAAAAATAATGAAATCTGTTTAGAAACCCTGTACAGTGCCTTACAAATAGTTAAATAATAATACTTCTAAATTAATGAAACTAAAATGTGCCGATTTCTGTAGTAATTCAGTAGTAAAAGCAAAGTACCTAAAACACAAAGAGTTCTACAACGCGCAACTCCATGATCGACGCCATTTTGTGTATAAACCGACCAATTTAAATAGGACGTATTGAGATGCGCAATAATGCCACAAGGTCAAATTCAGTTTAAAATAAATTAGGTAGCACCGACACAATTGAAAAATGAATAAAATATACCCACCTCTTTTGCTCTAAAATACGAACATACTTATATTAATACACTATCTGAAGTCAAAGAAAAAGAACAAATAATTCGTGTCGAAATTAAATGCGATCGTGAGAACGCCTACATTCTGAGCAGATTTCTACGTATAAGCCTGATAGTTTATCAAATTTAGTTACTATTTTGGACAAAAAAAACCCAAATCTAAGTACTTATAATATTAAAACCTATGTGAAGAATGTTGTACACTTCAAGATGTTACGCATCTTTTTAAGTTTTGTTAAATACTGTACCTAAGGTTCGACGAAACAACTAGCATTGAGAATGTATTCCCCAAGATTCACAAAAATGTAGGGTGTTGAGCAGGTAATACTATTCAACATGTAAAGTAGAAGTCTGTGCAGTAACTGCTCATAACCACTACTTTAGGATTATTGAATTTGGTGATAAAGTATAGCTAGACTAGCCAGGTTATTAGCTGGCTATTCACATTTCACAATGTCTTGCTGTAGTGTTCTCTGCGTTCTCGCCACGATTCGAATGACGTCAGATTTCTAGAACGGCAAGATATCTATGTGTGCTCTCGCTTTCATCGAGGTCACGAGTCGTGAATACACACTGTAGCTCGCACACTAACGTAAAAGTACCGTAGGTGAAATCTGCCCAGCCCACAACCATCTGAATTTAGAAGCATAATTGATTTTAGTTTCTAAAAATAACACATGTCATGTTAATCTAATGTAGGTTAAATTATTAATTGACCTATTACATGAGTATGAATTACGTAACAGAGGTATTTTTAAATAATAATTACCCATATTCCCGTATCTGTATCTAGTAATTATATTAAAATCTCACCGACATAAGAAAAAGTACCTACCTACCTACCTACTTTGTTGTTACGTGTGTTGTAAGTAGGTTAGGTAGGTACATACTAGCGATATTTTAGTAGGTATGTAACCTCCACCTACGTACTTTAGAACAAAATGTACATAATATCAGTCGGTTTAAAAAGGCAGATAACCTAGCTATTTTCACAGAGAAAATAAGAATTACAAATACAAAAAAAAACATGCAACAATTATTGTGGCTAAGAATCACGAGAACATTACAGACGCCATTTTGAAAAATATAATTTTCTATGTCATCTAGGTATTCATTGAGTTGAGTACCTATAGCACATTTGTGATGTTATGTATAGTTACCTATGTACATAAAATATTATTCGCTGGGCGAAATAATAAAGTTTGTACAGATTTTTGTGTAGTCACCGCTGATAAAAGAAATCATTGATCATTTCGCCTGGCTGATCATCACCGTCGCGTCTAAATTCCTAAGCTTGTAATAAGTATTAATTTAATACTAGGTGTTACCCAATTCTTACATTAAATGAACGGTTCACTATATTCCTACAATACTTTGTATAAAATTAATTTCATTATTCATCGGCATGGACGTAACTATTCGTGTACGATTTTATGATTTCGAACAACGACTGCTGCGAAATAAAGTCGACAATCACAGCTTTTTTAGTTCCAGGTTTTAACACATTATCGGATGTCGCTACCTTAGTAGAAGCGCCCTCTATTTATGGTTACTTTTGACTTCATATCCTTTAAAATAGGACACTTTAATTATAATATTGTTTCCATAAAACGTCGTAATGTTCTTATTCTTACAATATAATACTAAATTATTTTTGTTTTGATTTAATTATATTAAATCTGTAATAAATAATATTAAAACACAAAATAAGTTAAGCAATGACTCACTTTGGTGTTGCCAGTTTAATAAAATAAACTTTTATACAATAAGATGATGACATGTTACTGGACAAATATTATTTATAATTACATTTAATAAATAAAAAAATTATATGTAATATGTAACACAATAACGAATTTTTTAATCGATTCATATTTACCTAAAAAATTAACTCTTATTTTGGTTCTACTGACTGTCACAGGTAAAATCTAGTAAAATCATTTCACTGTTTTCAAAATGTTACCACTTTCTTTCCACTTTCCAGTCTTAGCACTAAAGTAACATTAAAGGATTTAGATAGGATTTTTTCTTTCTATTAAATTAATATCAATGATATAAATAAATAAATAATAATTAGGTCCAAGGTTCAATAAATAATAAGATTTTGGTATTTTTTTGCTATAATTTGTGGCAGCCGTAAGCAGAATCATCTGTCAGTTTGTTTGAGTTTATCATTATCATCCACTTCTTGTCAAGTCATGTCTGTCAGTCAGTTCGTCTGTTTATAAATGTGAATGAAAAGAAAGACACACAATTTAAGGTCTTTAATTATTAAATGATAGTAGGAGTGTTATTTATTCATACATTTCAAAGACAACCAAGTTTTTATCAGTGTTACCTGAGTCGTAGTGGCGGAGATCCTATGTTATATGTTTATGTCTTCGCTCTAAAACAAAACTTCAGCTAGGTATGTCAGACCCAAATAATCCTTTCTCGGGTTTAATGGGAGTTTCTAAAGATAAAATTAACGATAGCCCTACAGGAGATGGCGAATCTTCACTAACACTACAAGCCTCTTCTAAAAGAACCAAGGAAATGGATGATAACGAAGTTATCAACAACATTGTGGAAAATGTTTTTTATTTCACAATAAACCCTAAAGCTCTAGAAGGTGTAACAACAGACCAACAATTAGTATACTTAGAAGATCTTGCTGAAGCAGTAAAGCCCCGTGTACAAATTGACATAGAAACATTAGAACAGGGGCTATTTGAAAGGCTTCTACTACCAAATCCTGAAGTTTATGTTATGCCAACGAAATTCAAACTATATCAGTCCCATGTTATTCAAAGGCAGGTGTTTCCTTACTTATTCTGTGCCATGCAAAATCTCCAGAACTATAATAAGTTCAATGAGGATGTTATCAAGAATGTAGTGGTGAAAATGAAAGAGCTTATATTCAGAAATGCTGTAACTGCTCTAAAACAACCAGCATTATTTGAGGAACAGGATTTTCCAAAGCAGTTATTTGAACTCTTGCAGCATGTGGATCCACAGAGTCAGATATTTTTCATTGATATTATTAAAGAATTCATGGCAGATGGTAAGCAAATCTTATTATTTTAGTTTTTGTATAGTCTTTTTCAGTATCATACTTACACTGCTAATAGTTATAAATTATTGATTTAATTGTGAGTCTCAGTAAACATAATGTGTTCTTATAAAAAAAATGTTTTGAGGTCACACTCAGTGGAGTTTGTTAGAATTGAAATGTTCTTTTAGGAGACCCAGAAAACCCACATCAACTAAGTGAAACAATTCTGCCTATTCTGACACTGATCCACTCAGATGTCAACAAATCCAACCTGATCAGCCTGCCGATATATGTTCTACCATCAATACATCTGTTTGCGGGTAAGTAAATAGATAAATAAATATAAATAGACATATGTTAGGTTAACCACAGTTCCAGCCTAATCATTGTACCACTAACTCTTTTCTGATAGGTGTTGTCAATCTGTCTTATAGTTTTTTCACCAGAATACAAGAGCAAAATCATTCTGTTTTGTTCCAATATTCTGCAATACCAAACCTATATGGCAAGTTTGGTTAATATCCCCTAAGACCTATAATAGATTATATAGTATTTGGGAGACCCATGAAAGTTACTTGTAAGCAATATGTATTTTCATTATGTGTTACAGCATCATCTAGCCCAGTTGTAAGCTCTAAGCTTATGTTATGGTTGCTAGATTACATACATGGAATGAAATAAATATATGTATTTTTTTAGGTAATCAATATCTAGCTCCCATTCTTATGGGAGCCTGTGAACCAAAGCTTGAAGGTAACGGCAGACTATACCAGGACAATGTCCTCGGAGCCTTGCTGAGCTTGTCAGTGCTACCTAAGACTACTTCGTCACTTCATGAATTCTTTGACAATCCTATGGATCAGGTAATAAGAACCAATAAACTATGTCTAAAATTAAGAATTTTTGCACATTTTTTTAACTCTTATCAATAGTACAATATACTTTAAATATATTTTGTTAAGAAATAAATCAATTAAATGTTATTGAAACTTAGATAATTAAATATAACAATTGAATATCTTTACAATAATATAATTAAGAAAATACAACTTTTGTTGTAAATACAATCTGAAATCAAAACAAAGAACATAGCTAAGGAAGGATATTTAAAATAATATTTCTATTGGTGACTGATAGACAGTGCCTGATTTAGTCTTATTCAAATAACTACTAAGCATTAGAGAGGATTTATGTAAGATTTTAATATAGGTTTATCATAAGAAGGTTTTAGAAAATTAACATATTTGTATGATGTATTTCCAGACAGCATCATCAATGGTGGAATCATCTGTATGGAACGCCACATCACACCTGACCAACCACCTCCACAAAATATTCCTGACCCTTCTGAAGGGAGGGCCTGACATGAGGAAGCGGCTACTTACTTGGATCGCCAAGTGCTTGAAGACAAACGTTTCCAGGGGCAAAATTTGGAATCAGGTATGTTTTGTTTTACATCATTCATTTATAGTTCACAGTCACTGTGAACTAAGTGTTTTAGGATTGGTATAAGAATAATATAAGTAAGAAATTAATTGCTACTATTTGGGTTGAAACAAAATTAATAAAAAATATATCAAAACACCTTATTGTTAACCAAAACAAATAAGGATAAATTGGAATGATTTTGCAGCATCAGCTATCTGCGTGATATGATATTAGTTTTAATAAATATAATCACCCTCAAGTTTTAATTTTAATTCGACCTTTATCTTCCAATATAACTACAATCTCATATAAAGGTCGACTCACGCTAGACCGTGTCGGGTCCGAGCCGAGTGTCGGCCGTAGCACGGTCACCGAGCCGGTTTCGTGTCTAAAATTACAAAGACGGCCCGCGACGAGTCGGGTCCGAGCCGAGTGTCGGTCGTAGCACGGTCACCGAGCCGGTTCCGTGTCTAAACTGCATGAGCACTGTATAGCATCACTGCCGACTGCTCGGGCGCAGCTCGGCGGCGCTGTATTCATGCAACGGGCCGTGGCCGAGCCGAAGCGGGACCGAGTTGTTTCCGAGCGATGTCCGTTGCTCGGGCGTCACTCGGTTGCCGCTCGGTATAGCGTGAGTGGGTTCATACAAAATGTATGAAATATTAGTTGACCGTGCTACGGCCGACACTCGGCTCGGACCCGACACGGTGTAGCGTGAGTCGACCTTAATTGTGATCTTAATTACAGGCAGTTGAATTGAACGCGTCATCAATACGCAGTGTCTCAGATGGCTTCATGATAAACCTGGGCGCCGTGCTACTGCATCTCTGTCAGCCATTTTGTAATATTGGAGATGAGAAATACCTGAAAATTGACCCAACATATGGGGCAGTGCCAGTAAGTTTAATAGAACTTTATAATTAACTAAGAGAAAAAGAACATGGCCACAACTCCGCTAAGCAACCAGACATTTTTTGTATCTCTACAGAATGAGCATGCTATTATTACTAATACAATAAATAAGAAGTTGCTTTGTCTTTTAAACTGGCACATTTCCCAGTTTAAATAATTATGCAAACAATGATAAACACAATTTCAGGATACAATGAATATGATATTAATTATATTATTTTGTATTCAGTATGAAAGTGGAACAATGTTTATTCTTGTGTGAGTTGTATTATTTTTCTTATTTCATAAGAATTTATTGGACAATTGGTTGAAACAGTGCAAATAGAGCTAGTTAGTCCCGTGTCCCATTGTGTCCCTGTCCGCAGAGGGAATGTAAATAGGGGTGATGATGATACTTAAAGTAAATGATTCTGTAATAACTTGTATATTTTATGTTTCAGGCAGACGAATGTGCAGCTAAATCCGTCCACATGGACTTTTTACATGACGAAACTTGCCTTCTGCCCGCAAAATCTAATGAAAATGACCAAACGTTGAAGCGACCCACGGCAGAAACGTACAACTTTGTTACTGAATGCTTCTTTATGACGCAAAAATGCATGGATTTAGGTAAGGTCCTAAAATATCACTGATTTCGATTTATATTGTCAACAACACCGAGCTATTAGTATCTATATTTATATAAAAGAAATTTGTGTTAGTTACACTATTTATAACTTAAGAACGGCTGAAAATTGATCGAAAGCTTACAACCAGGAGAAGGACAAAACCAATGAAACTTTAAATAATAAAAGAAGTATAGTAAATTTGCCGGTGTGTATAGAGTATAACTTGAGTGAAGGGGGCGGTCAAAGGCCTAGTATTAGATAAAATTGAGTACGGGTACAAGTTACAATGAATGATTGAATGGTTGCAGGTTTCAGAGTGTGTGCGGAGAAGCTGTGGCGCTGCAGCCAGGAGCTCGGGCAGACGCAGCGCATCCTGTCGGAGGCGGCGGCCGGCGCGCCGCATCTGCTCGAGCCGCTCAGGCAGAAGATGCATCACCTTATGACTAGGTAACGTACAATTATATTTTTCTGTATACAAAAACACTTTATCGTGCACCAAAAACAAAACACATTATTAAAACACAAAAAGATACACACACAATGAGCGGCCTTATCGCTAAAGTGCGATCTCCTCCTAAGGTTAATATTTAAATAAGACTAATACTTATGTATAGTAAAACCATTTTTAAACTGAACGCCCCTCCACCGCGGTTACACGTACATGCAAAAAGGTGTATAGATACAACACACATAAATTGATCTTTGTCATTGGATGTTCATTAACGTATAAGCAAACGGTATCACTTTGACAGACAGATGAGCCAATGTTACAGTAAAGTTGTAGCACGCACACAAGTATGTGATGCAATACGTATTTCCTCTCACACGTTGAAATTATCACGGTTTTGTGGAGGGGAGTTCATTTTAAGATTGGATCATCTATACCTATATTAAGTACTTATATGTCAAATAGTCAATTAAAAAAAAATATGTTCAATAATAGTAACGTCTTTCTAATATTAAAAGTCAATACCCAATAGTCTTGGCGATTTGGTAATGACAAAACGACCCTGCTGCTTATGACTAGGTAACGTACAAAAGTCTTGGCGATTTGGTAATGACAAAACGACCCTGCTTTTGTCGACACCAGCCGTAAAAGACGGGCAATAGATTGGAACAAATAGAAAATGCAATTCAATATTAAGGCGATTAGTCATTTTAAAAGTTGATCATATTGTCTAAAGAATAGAAAACAAAAAATCACATAGGTAACCAAGTCAATAGCCTCTCAAGTGAATTTTATTTTCCAGACTGTTCAGCCTCCGCAACGCCCTCCTCGAGCGGGAGATGTTCAACAACCTACACCGTCTGCAGGCCATGACGTGCACGTGGCTGGTGCAGGTCGCCATCCGGCCCGACGCGGACGGACCGCAGAAGAACTACGCGCCCGCGCAGGCTGTCCCTGTGGTGATGCCTGTGACCACGCCCCCGCCTGACACTCTACGGTAAGAGTATAATACTTTATTAAATAAATAAATATTGCTGGACAATTCACACGGCAACATCCAGCCCCATTGTGAGTTTGAAGCTTGTAATACGGGTATTAGATTTCTGATGTACTTAATAGAATATACATACAAATATAGATATTTTTACTATACAGTTATAACTAAACACCCGGAACTAATATCTGCAGATTGTAATTTGTTTAAGGCGGGACAAAAATCCGCACCCGTAACCTCTTTCGTCGCAAGCGGACCCTTGCCCGCTGCGCCAATGAGGTGTTGTTCATCTCCCGTCTTACATACCATAATAATATATTTTTAATTCTCAGATGCATACCAGAATTCGTGCTGGAGAACATAGTGGTCCTGATAACGATGGCGCGGCGCACGATGGGCGCCGTGGCGGACGACGCGGAGATCTCCGGGTCGCTGCGCCCCGTGCTCACACTCGTGCTTACTTTCATGGGCGACCAGGAGCGGACGAAGAACCCGCATCTAAGGTATTAATTAAATAAATAAACAAATCGGTAATTTTATCTGTTATTAGCCCGTGCCTCACCGTGGTAAAATACTGTCAGACATGGCCTCTTGTCGTCTCGTGATCGTCGCTAATATGGGCGAGTTTTAAAATACCACTATTATTAGACACAAATAACCACCAGAACACAGTTGTGTTAACCAGTGTACGTTGACCTTGAAAAGGCATACGATAGGGTACCCCGCGAGGTTCTGTGTTGGTCTATGAAAGAGAAAGGAATACCTGTGAAGTACCTGCAGCTTACTCGGGGCCTGTTCAGTTCTTAAATAATTTTCATTCCTTTAATGTTTTTGCAGAGCTCGTCTTGCAGAATGCCTAGAAGCAATGATCCCCAAGCACCCCGAGGACCAGCAGCCGTTGGGTAACCTGGCCTCTTTCTACCGGGAACAGCTGTTCAAGGAACATCCGCATAGATTACAGGTACTATTATAAATCTTATTACATTAACTTATAACAAAAAAATCAATCATTATTCAAGATTATCTATAATATAATATAATAATTAATGTATATTAATTTATACCCATAGGTCGGTTCAACAAGAACTGAAATATAAAAGATGGTACTTTTATTAGGTCGGCACCACATGATTGACCAAAATTACACAATATTGCTGGACAATTTACACAGCAACCTCTCGTAAATGAATCCGTATGTTGCATATTGTTTCCAGCTGATGCGTTGCCTGCTGGACGTGTTCGTGGGTATCGAGATGACGGGCAGCAGCGTGCAGTTCGAGCAGAAGTTCAACTACCGCCGCCCCATGTACCTCGTCATGGAGTTCCTCTGGGGGCTCGAGGAGCACAGAGGCGCCATCACGTGAGTTTATTTGTAACGTCAAAGAGCCGTGTTCAACCGTCAAACGGCCGTGTTGGCTAAGTTGGAACACAAACCATCAATAAAAAACGCTTTATTGTACAGCAAAAATTAATATAAGTACAAACATTAAACTAAAACTATACAGTATAACCCCCGCAATTGAAAATGAATTCTGTAAATGGCGGCGGTATGTATGGGTACGATTGGCAAAACAAGGATAAAGTATAGACAGCGATAGAGAGTGAGCGAGAACGCATGCGAGCGGACGCCATTTACAGAACTCATTTCTAATTGCGCACGTAATACAATATATATCTATAGATATTTTACAATAACATTTATTATTATTCCAGAGAACTAGCCAAAGAAGCTGAAGCCAATATGGAAGCAGTCCACCCACCGTTGTTCCTACGTTTTGTAAACCTACTTATAAATGACTCCATTTTTCTATTGGACGAAGCGCTAAACAATATGGCGCAAATTCGAACGACACAAGCTTTACAGTAAGTATTACTATTTCAAGATATCTTCTGCCTTGTTTTGTCGTGTGACCTAATAATAATACCACTACCCATCCCCACTTCTACACGCAGGTGTCTATCGAGAATTTTGTCTTAAAAAGACAAAGCTTTTCTTACTTAAAATACACTTGATTGATTTATTGTAAGTAAACTATAATCTTTTATTTGCAGAGATTCAGACAGATGGGCAACGATGCCGCAGCAAGAGCGCACACAGACGCTCAGCACACTGAACCAGATCGGCATGTTGGCGCGCTTCGACAACATCCTCGGCCGCGAGTCCGTCAAGATGTTAGTGCGGCTCACCGCGCACGCGCACTACGTGTTCTGTCATCCCACGCTCGTGGAGAGGATCGCATCTATGCTCAATTACTTCCTGCTGCACTTGGTTGGACCTAATAAGAAGAATTTCAAGGTAAAATCAATCAATCAAAAACGCTTTTTTGTACACCAAAAAGTAATATAAGTAAGTACAAACATTAAACGAAAACTACAGTACAATAGGCGGCCTTATCGCTAATATACTAGGTAATAAGAACTTACTGCCTGAAGATGTTGCCACTGTCACATCTGTAAACTCTTTCAAAAACTAGCTCAACAACTGGTTGTGGAACAATGGTAAGAAACTCACAAAAGTCACACAAAACTAGACTCATAACCGTTTGACATAGACACATCACAGCCTATGGCGGCTAAAAAATAAATAATAATATCATCTTAACAATCCAATAGGTCCCAAATACTAGGGACTGGTCTCTCAATAGCTTCTATAGGTCTTGGATTTCGCATAACGCTTACGGCGGTTTGGTGATCCCGGTTGATTTGACGCTACTTTCCATGTTTTAATTCCTTAGTCGGACTTGGGGTGGTATGGTTCCATAAGTAACTTATTAAAATTCATGCTAAAATAACTATTAATATCAACTAAATCCCTCTATTCCAGGTGAAAGACATGAAAGAGTTCGAATTCGACCCGGCCAGCACCGTGCTAGACATCTGCCGCATGTACGTGGAGCTCGGCAGCAGCGAGCGGTTCTGCGGCGCCGTGTCCGACGACGGACGCTCCTACTCGCCCAAGCTGTTCTCGCTGGCCGAGCTGGTCCTAGGTAACTGCATCCCACAACACGTCCCACTGCCCAGCCCGGCCCACCTGTGGGACGTGCCAGCACCTGCTAGACATCTGCCGCATGTACGTGGAGCTCGGCAGCAGCGAGCGGTTCTGCGGCGCCGTGTCCGACGACGGACGCTCCTACTCGCCCAAGCTGTTCTCGCTGGCCGAGCTGGTCCTAGGTAACTGCATCCCACAGCACGTCCCACTGCCCAGCCCGGCCCACCTGTGGGACGTGCCAGCACCGTGCTAGACATCTGCCGCATGTACGTGGAGCTCGGCAGCAGCGAGCGGTTCTGCGGCGCCGTGTCCGACGACGGACGCTCCTACTCGCCCAAGCTGTTCTCGCTGGCCGAGCTGGTCCTAGGTAACTGCATCCCACAGCACGTCCCACTGCCCAGCCCGGCCCACCTGTGGGACGTGCCAGCACCGTGCTAGACATCTGCCGCATGTACGTGGAGCTCGGCAGCAGCGAGCGGTTCTGCGGCGCCGTGTCCGACGACGGACGCTCCTACTCGCCCAAGCTGTTCTCGCTGGCCGAGCTGGTCCTAGGTAACTGCATCCCACAGCACGTCCCACTGCCCAGCCCGGCCCACCTGTGGGACGTGGACACCGTGCTAGACATCTGCCGCATGTACGTGGAGCGAGGCCGAACTGGTCCTGGGTAATTAAGTAACACTACAAGAGATAGAGCGCAAGATCGGGATAGCGAAAACGCTGTCTCAGCTAAAATATTAACAAATTTAGTTTACACTTACGTCTTTCCATGTTTTTGTACGGAGCGTAGGAGAGACATACGTCATGAGAAACGTCATCAATCTATGGTATAAAATGATTACAAATAAAGACCTAGTGTTCAGTGATAATTATTTTCAAATATACATTTCCACATAAACCTAAAATCATTCCAACCTATTTCCAGTCCGTATCGGAGGCGGTTCCCTGATCGGCTCCCTGCAAGAGTTCGCGAGCCGCGTGGCCGTGCTCGCGGAGCAGAGACAGCGCAACGAGGAGATCCTCGCGAACGCGCCCGAGGAGTTCCTCGACCCCATCATGAGCACCCTCATGAAGGACCCCGTCGTCCTGCCCAGCTCCAGGACCACGGTCGATAGAACTACTATTGCAAGGTAACATCTCTATAGAATAGAATCTATTTTAATTATTTCGTCATGGGGTACGGGTAGACTCGATCGAAACCTTATGTGAATAACAAAACATAAAAAAATATTGATTTAAGTCAACAACCGCAATATATCCGCAAAATTCGGAAAATGGAATTTCACCCGAGCGAAGCCGGGTTTTCATCTAGTTATACTTTGCACACCACAAAAACAGAAACACACAATATAAACTAAAACATTTGAAGTACAGTGGGCGGCCTTGTCGCTGTGAGCAATTTCTTCTAGCCAACCTGTATCTCTATGACGACCTCTGTGGCGCAGCGGGCAAAGATCCGCCTGCGACGCTAGAGGTTGCGGGTTCGATTCCCGCAATGACTGTTTTCGGAATGACTTTGCAAATATTTACTACAATAAGTGTTTATTTTCTATCTATCTACTACCTGCAAATATTTGTCCCGGGTTAATAATGGGTGTTAGATAGATTATATCAGAAATCTAGCACCCGTAACACAAGCTTAGAGCTTACTACAAGGCTATATGTATATGTGAATTGTCCAGCAATATTTATTAATTTATTTGGTACAACAAAACCAAGAAAGATTATGAATGTAATAAGAATGCTAATAAAGGAACGTAATGTTTAAAATTAACGTATAATATTTTGTCCCAACAGACATCTGCTGAGTGACCAATCAGACCCCTTCAACCGTTCGCCTCTCTCCATGGACCAAGTGAAATCCGACACAGAACTCAAAGAGAGGATAGAAAGCTGGATCGCATCTCAAAAGCAAAAGTTCGCTCAAAACAATACAGGTACTGAATAACTTCATGTAAGAGTTAATGTTTTTATATGACTCTTTTGACGAAAGGCTGCTCGATTTGAGTATATTGTAAAGCCTGAATCTAATGGACTGGCGAACTTTCCATACAAATATTAGAAAGCTTAAGTAAGTCAATCATTATTAAATATAAATAAAAGTAGTTTCCATACAATGATGTAAAATCACGATTTTCGGACATTATTTATTATTCATTAGGAATAATATTTATGCATTCAACATCGTATAACACGAATATGCTGGAATCCTAAACGATTATGGTAATACGTTAAATGGAAAGTTCGTGAGTCGCCGTAATTTTAATGTCTGGAACCTAGGTCCTAGGTTCAAAAGTCAAATGTCTAGTACACAAGACTATTTTAGCGAAAAGCCGTATTTATAAACGTTGGATAGATTTTACTATAAGGGTACTTTGCTTGTAATATGAACCAAAAAATAAGTACTAAGGCAAAGACAGTAAGATTATATGATAGAATACTGCCTCGGAAAACTTTAGCATTTATGGCTATTGCAACGTTTATTAATACGCAATTAAGTAGGGGTAGTTTTCATACCGAATATTTTAGCGGAATGTTTATAAACGAAATCTGTTGTGTTTTAATTAAGTTTATCATGTAGGTAGTTCGTGATTCATTCCTGAGTTTTATTTGCAACAATGTATCGATTTATATAAATATGAAATTATTTTAATTTGGTGCAAGCCATGTGGGTTTTTGGAAGCTGGTTCCGCCCTTTTATATTGTGATATTACTTTGTTTTATTTTGAATCAATAGTTATTTTATGTATTAATAGGTATGTTGGTTAATATAATTATCGAGAATATTTCTGTTGTTTTATTTAGTGCTCGGTGATGTTTGATGTGGCTAATTAGAGGTGGTAAGGATAAATGGGGATTTCGCAGTGTTTGGTAAAACCAAGACATTTCAAAAGTAGGTACTTTATTTTTAAGTCGATATTATATCCCACTGCAGGACAAATCCTTGCCTTTATCTTGAACAATAAGTTGCCTTTATTTGGAATTTATCAGAATAAGTTTAAAGTGAAAACAAAAGATATAATTTTAAATCAGTCTGTATATTGGATATGTCTGCAATACAGCAAGATATATTAAAGTGAAAACAGATAAAGTGATAAAATATCGGAAACAAAAATAGTAATTAGAATTTCTTCTCTGAAACAAAACTATAATAAAATCATTCTTATCATTACTTAAAGTAGATACTATTAATATTTGATGTTAATTAATGCCTCTAACTAAGCTAATGTTTTGTTCAGCATAAAATATAAAAATAAAAACGAAATTTTATTCAACAATTTTTGCTAACTTAAAATTCAACAACCTTTCATAATTTTTAAATCCTAATTTTTGCCTAAACATTATTTTTAAATGCCGAACAAAGCATTTGCTTTAATTATAAACTTATCTCAATGGGCACTTTTGGTTTTAGTTAATGTTAGTATTTAATCTAAAGTTGTATCAATAAAAATTACAAATCATCTTTTGTCTAAAAGCAAACATGAAAATAAAATAAACCATCTACAAAAGAACTATCAAATCTAAGGTCTTAGCAAGTACTCTTCACATCTCCTACATCAGAAAATATAAAAATATATTTATGTACTTTAAAAACAATACAATTTTCACAAAAAGACGTTCTGACGGTATAAATGAGGCAAATTTTATCTTTATTGGTAGATGTATAAACATAAGTTAGTGGGAATCTCCCCCGTTGTCCAGTGGTTTATATAAAGTTATTTCGGGGAAAATAAATGAAATTAATCATTTTATAGCACACATCGATTACCTACAGCTAATTATGAGTTCTTCACTAATCCATATTAAAATAGAAGTTAACGACATTGGGACAGGCTTATGATACATCATCTACATCTTAAAATATCTGGACCTGAGACATACTTGTCTAACATTATTATTAGTAAAGCATAATTGTATGGGATTCAAGTGGGGATTCTAGAAGCGACATGGAAGCAATTAGGAAGCAATGCAAAAATAATGGAGAAGCTTAAACGTTATTTTGTGATTTTATTACGACGATAAAGTGCAACGAAATTACTTTAGGCTTGTAGATTTATAAACGTCGACGTTATATAGAAAACAGTTGGCTTTTACATGAACATTACAGCTATATTGCACTTACTTCTGAAACATTAGGTTACACAGAAATCCGGATTTTAAATACTGGCTCGGCTTTTCTTTCATGTAAATGTTTTGCACAATACATACACTACTATACTAATGAAAACATACTTTGGAGTGGCATTTACAAACACAATCTGTGTTAGAAGAAAACGGAGAAGAGATATTTTACAAAAGTTAGTGTAAGTTTTCGCTTCATAGCGAATCGGGCTATAGTTTCTGATAGTCATATTCAAGGTAATTGTAATATTTTTACCATTCCGTGCGTAAACAATACACCGCGTCCAAAACACCCTGTTCCACTGGTACATTCTTACAATCACTACTCAGCACCTTCGAAATACTTCACAACTCGTGGATACCTACTGCTACTGGCCACTTGTGCGTCCCGGAGGTAACAACATGCACAACGCGTCCGCAGTACCGAGTCGTCAAGCTAACAGTCAGCTTCCAACAATTACTTACATTATCACATTCGTTTTATTGAATAAACAATATCACTAATTTACAATAGCAAATGGATACTTTACCACACTAAGTTAAATTTTTCAAATTCGGCGTATCATATCATAAGTAATTTCATTTCATTATGGCTCTTAATAAAAATTTTGATTTGAGCAATGTCGATATATTATAATATTATGTATTCCAAAGGTGAGCCTTCCAAAATATATATATATCTGCCGTAGAAATTTACAAAAGGTTCAAAAATAATTGCGTTATGTCCAAAAGCAGATCTACCTATGTTTTATGTAATTTGTCTTCGTTTTATGTTTATCAGTCTCGATGATAAAAAATGCATTTTGGCCAAAATGAGAGATCTTATCAGCTTAGTAGACACCGCCTTCCTCGACCAATCCTAATCAAATACACAACTCTTCTACCTGATACAGATTTTGACTACAGAGCCGTAATAATAACAGAATAATGAAATACATATTTAGAATTTTATTCGAGTTAAAAACAATACACTAGATTTCTGCACGACAACATGCTCAAAACAGGCACTTCCAAATATTCTACTACAAAATTAAAGTCAAGGGACCTGTATCAAAGTATGAGTAAAGTTAAAGTCAGTCTGATATCTTCCTCATCACTCTACCAAATTCCACAATTTAAAGCTTTAGCATGTTTTTAACAACTGATATGACAATGACCTCGCCGTGGTCTGTCTAAGTTATTTGGTCCGGAAACAACAAAATAAAAACTGTTAAGACAAGTTTCCTGTACCTTCCAGGAATTAAATCAGAATTGTTAAACATGAGAAAACTGCATACTTTACTCAAATAATACATAAAATGAGATCAAACACATTTATCCAGTCATGTCAAAATTAAGTTGAGTAATGAAATATTCTACACTTCTAAATAAAATTGTTATGTAATTATTACATACTTATACACATACACTTATCTTGGCTTCATCTAATTTTGTGTATTGAATACATTTCACAGACATGCAAATATAATGGGTTCACTATTATGAGAGGGGTAATATTTACAATAGTCAGAGGGTGAGGTAGGATTTAATACACATGCAACAGATTCCTCTATCTTAAAAAACATGTTTTATCAACAGTTTTGTATTGGGTCTCAACAGATGTTTACCATGGTCACATGATGAAAGATATAATATTAACTAAGGTGGAACATGCCTATGCAACAGATTATTCAAATCCAGAATTACAGAAATCTAAAGGACTAGTAATGAAGGGAATACCTGGTTCATCTTATACGAGTAATAAGTGTTCAAGTGACAAAAGAGGAATCTGTCGGATGAGTGCTCAATCGACGTTGGTTAGTCCCAATTATGTTGATTTGCATGGCTGTTATTACCGACATAATGAGTTGTGATTTTCGCTTTGGTTATTAAAGTTTTAGCAGAATTTATTCCGCTATACTTTTCTTACATAATGAAAATAAACAAACATATTCCCAGTTACACATGGACTACACATCGTCACTAATTAAACGTTATTATTGTCACATAAGTAGTGTAGTGGCCACAAACGTGAGAAATATGCCATGTTACCATGATACAATACGGTTTTATACCATTAATATACATAGGACATTTAGAATGAAATTCTTGCTTTCTTTTAGGGCTAACATAGGACAGCGATAAAAATCGTAAGACATTACATTAACAAAAGCAATAGGTAATAAAGGTACTGTATCTGCAGACATATCACCAATTTTAAAAATATATTACAAGGAATATGTTAACATATAGAACAAAAACCATTCAATAATACACAACAATATCACTCCTTTGAAATGCATATTGCAGTTCAAAAGGAAGTCTGAATACCTACGATGACTGGAAAATTATATGATAAGTCATAACGGACATCAAGAACTTAAATACCCAGGTGAGAATGCCCGATGTCTAAAAGGTTATGACAGGTCCTAACGAAGATCAAGAACTTAAATATCATACCTAGGCGAGACTGTATCCTAGTATAGCCCTAGTAGACAGCAAGAATTTCATGGTAAATGTGTCTAGTGAGGTGGTCAGTGCGTGGCGGGCGGGGAGCGGGGCGGGGAGCGGGGCGGGGAGCGGGGCGGCGGGGAGGGCTGCAGCGGCTGGAAGGCCGAGCCCAGCGACGGCCGCAGCGTGAACGTGGACACGGCGGGCTTCATGAGGAGCGGCTCGGTGTACGCACCTTCACCGGCTTTTAGGTTCACCTGAAATTAACAATGTTTATTATTATTTACCTGAAGAAGTAATTATTACGCTGATATTGGAATTGCCAGCATCAGAATAAGTACTACTCAATTCCTTTTTGGGTGTCATCAAACCGACTAAGAAATTTATAACGTTATTATGAAATTATAAAATTTGTAACTTAGTTTAAATTTAAAACCATGAAAACCATAGAAATGCCTTTGTTGTTTCAAGGAATTCATCATCATCATATCACCCCTATTTATGCCGGTTTCCTCACCACAATATTTGCCTTCACCGTTAGAGCAAGTGTTTTTAAAACACACTTAATATTTTAGGAAGAAAATCAGAGGTGCGCGGCAGGGTTTGAACCCACGACCTTCGGAATGAAGAATGTTCGCAATGAAGGTCGAGTGTACTTAGCCAACACGGCTATCTCAGTTCATCTTAATTACCTTTTCACAACCATCCGGAGGTTCTCTAGCCAGGAATCTGTTTATCTGCGGCGAGGTCCCGAGCTTGGAGCCGTCGAGATCAGGAGATGAACAAACGCTGCCACCTAAAATCAACATAACGTTAATTATTTACACCAACATGAATAAACTACAATTTACAGCCGATACAATAATGTTTTACGCCGAATTGGTAGCGAGATTTTCGCTTGTTATTGCCATAATCTATTTTAAGCCCTTTAAAAAATGCTAGTTATAAAGTGCCAATGTTGTACTTTCTGTAGTTTGTTCTCTATAAATAAACCATTCTTGTTTACAGAGAACACACAACACCATTATTATCAGCCATGTATAAACGAGGCGAATAATACATAATATTATATAAGTTTTGTGAATACCTACTGCACAAAGCAAATACACTTTTGTATTTTGCATTTTTTTATGATATCTTGTAAAGAAAGACAATAAAATTTATTATTTTAAAAGGCTCGTAATAGATGAACATGACGTCTAATGTTCTTCCGCAGAATCACAATAGTTTCTGACGTCGATGTGGCGAAATTTAGATTCAATGAAACAAAATGAAAAAGCGAAGAAACTGAAAAAATTCCATGCTGGGGATAAAATATTTGAACTCGGGTGCTGGGCATGACACTAAGGCACGTATGGTTTTTACAAAACATATAAAGGGAATCAGTCTAAGTTGGCGAGGATTTTTGTTGCATTATTTTTTGTCTTGTGTGGCAACGGAGAGCATCCGGGAAATATTTCATGTAGTTTTGTGTTGCAATGCTAAGATAATATAATATATGTTTTGTAAAAACTATCAAAACGTGCGGCGTATAAGCAAAATGATGACCTGCTGCGATCGCGAGTAATTCCATGGATCCATCGCTGGAGAGCGAGCCTCGCGACGGCGGCTCTACGTCCGTAACATCAGGAACATTGTTATATTTATACAAATACAAATAAAAAACAAAAATTTGAGTTTCCCGATATTTCTACACTATTTCAAGTCAAACTCAAAAATATTTAAATATCGGTATGTTACCTATTTGAACTTTTAAGTATTGTTTAAAACCGTTAAAAAGTTAAATAATGAATGTCTACGTATAAAAGATAAAATCTGTGAATCTGTGACAAATAAAAAATCGAGATTAAGTAAGCAAACACTACAATGTCACAATTAATTATTAATAAAAAACAATTATGTCAATTAAAAAAGGTTTAATTAAACATGAAATCATATGAAAGTAGGATTGTTCAATGATAATACCATGTCAGCTTATCTATCTATAGAAATAAAAATAAATGGCTGTTCATTAGTCTCGCTAAAACACGAGAATGGCTGGGCAGATTTAGATTATATTGATTTAATATGTATAACCAAGGAAGGTAAAGTATAAAAGATGAGAAATTAAAGTGGGCGTAACCACACACAGCGGCTTCCAATGTAGATGTGTAACGTGATATGAAGAATGGGGATATTACCTGATGAATGGGCTGTATGACACATATCGTGAGGGGTCTGGGTGTTGACGGAGCGCCTGAACAACTCTGCAAGTGGCGCTCGATGCCCTTCTGGTGTTATCTGAAAATTATAAGATACAAATATTTGAAAATGGTATAAAACAAAATTACATGATCACAACATAACCTTGGTTATTGAGTGGTATAATCGAACCCACGCCTTTCAGTTTAGCCTGGCTGCGCTAACCACTACGCTAACGAGGATTACGTTAAAAGCTCGAATTATTATACCTCATATTTTAGTTACAAGGAACTGAATAGTATAGATAGCATTAAGTTAGATTATTTTTATTTTCTGTTATTTAAAAGTACAAAAAAGGGTTCATTCATTGATTAATAACTTTAATGAGTACCTTGTCCCTAAGCCTGTCGTAGTGCGGCGTTTGCGTGCCGCTCGCCGGATACAGCACCAGTCTCTCAATCTCCTGGTTCAGGCCTTCTACAGACGAGCGAGCTGCTCTTAGAGGAACACTACCACTGCTGAACCTCAAACCTGGAAAATAATAGGCTCATTAAATATTATTTATCTATGTAATATAGCTTTAGAAAACAGCTGGGTATTTAGAACAAGACAATTTAACTTTGTTTTGATTATTAAATTGGTAGTAACATCAATCGTAATATTCATAGGCTAGGTTACACTTCTGGAACCTACCACAACTTCAGGCCAAATTGCAGAAAATGAGTTCCTAATCTAAAAATAATAACTAAACATTTATAAGTACTCAATGCATAATGGTTAAGCAATTGTCAGCATCTTTTGTCAAGTGTAAGAATAGTGACTATAATGTTACCTAAATTGGAGCTGAAAGCATGTCCGGAGTAGTCTCCCGAGGCAGATGGCTTGTGTGGTCTTTGCAGACGTGTCCGCAAGAGCCGGTCCAGTTTGTCGTCTTCCGAACCGCGTGATGATCGTCCAGAGGTACCGCCACCTTCATCAGTCTGAAAGCAAAAAGATTTTAATTAAAGTTAGTTGCTTATACAATTCATTTTAAAAACGGGAATTACTCACGTATTTACACAGGAGTTAAACAACTCTCGACGTTTCGACCAGAACAAGAGCAGTCTTTATCAGGAGGAGTGAGCGTCCCGCCGTGCCCCGTCTCCTCTCAGGTCGCGCGCACGGTTCTCAGAGTGAGTTTAACTCCTGTGTAAATACGTGAGTAATTCCCGTTTTTAAAATGAATAGACTCACGAAAATTTTGAAAGTGAAATTAGTTGCTTATATCCTCATATTATTATAGCAAAATACAACAGTCAGAAAAATTAAGTGAACTGTCCCACAGATATTTTACAAGATAATGATAAATGGTTATTCCACTGGGTATTTTCCATACATGACTTAAATAAAAACACAATTCTTAGGTAAATGCCCAGTGATGTATTATATATATCACAGTGTCATTCTGTTTATGGTACCAAGTTACTATGACTGAACCAACCTGCCTATTAAGCATGGTGATACAAAATCTAACATCTATGGTAAGATTTATTGGGGATATTCATGCCCAGAAGTGGGACATTATATGAGTAATTATGATGATGCCTCATCGTTAATGCAATTTGTTTACACAATGCACTTTCTTTAAAATTAAAGTTAATCTTCCACAAGATAACAACCCAGTATTATTTTTTGCTTAGCAAACAAATAAATGTACTCTTACTAAAGGTAGTTGGTCAAACAGGTTGCAACCTGTCTAATCATGTTTAACATAAATTTTACATGCTTGTTTTATTTCATAGGGTGACCATTATTTACCCAGGGTCAGCTTCACAATACATACCAGTAAAACATAGTATAACAACTACAATATATAAAATTCAATGCCCCATTCCTTGTAATTTTATAAATCAAGAATGGCTAGGCCAATTTAGGTAATTTGGATTATAAATAGTTGTAGTACCTCAGGGTAGGTTAAAAAGTTGAAAAAACATGGAAAAAAGCGGGTGAAGCTGCGGGCAGGGCAGTTAGTTATTTATATTTTATCAGTAGGCTATGTAATTACATCATAATGTATATGTGACTTGACTTTTCATACAGTTCAGTTTTCAAAGTATTGCCTAACATGTTCATTATTTCTGGTAATCGTCATGCAGTAAAACTAGTGCAACTAAAGTGCATATCAACAATACTGTTACCAAGCTATTAAAATAATCTATGAACAGGAAAATATGTTAGATGACATACTTGTGTAGACTTATCAACACATAGCAGGCCAGCATGCAGATAGAAGTCCCGAGGCCATTGACCCTTGTGGTACAGTGTGTCTAAGGATGCTGTTCTTCTGATGCTTGCACCGAGGCTGTCTTTGGCTGAAACATATTTTTTTTCATAAATATTCATATATAAATTCATTTTTCAGATTTAAAGAATCAGGAACTAAATCATGTCAATAACAAATTAATTTTCGAAAGCCACATGGACTTCACAAGAGATGATGTAAATTTACAGATGCTACCTGAATGATAGCTTGTGATGGAAATAATACATCTACTAAAGGACTTTAATGGTTAACAAAGGTTAGGAGAACCCACCTTTGTAGTTGACGGCCCCAGGACTCCTCTGACCAGACAAGGCGTGATCTGGCGATATCCTCGGCCACACATTTGTGGGAGACAGAGTAGGGCTGTTGCTAGCATTCTTCTTGATCCCACCGCTCTTCATCACCGACGACACGGGCAGGGTTGCCCGCATAGGCCCCTGCTTCCCCACAGGACAATCCATCTGCTTCCGCACTCGACCGGACATTATCACAAACACCCAAACAACACTAATAAAAATCCCTGTTTTAACACCGAACGATAACACTGCACTAGAAACAAGTTTATTTGCCGACGCCGTACATTCTCTTTGTAAAGTGTAAAGTCAACTTCATAGCCCCGGATAGCCGACGCGTTTGACCGAAAGTGTAAGCTTGTTTTAACGAAATATTGTCACTGAATGATTTGTAAAACGATGCAAACTGAAATGCCACAACATTTAGCGTTCTAATATCCATTTACTCTAGGAAAAACAGTTTACAAAGCGAACGAGTCACATTTTTTCTGCACAATGGATGATGAATGAAGCTGACAGCAATGACAGGAAACATCGCGCCATTCATAATTACAGTAGTACACCGAAACTAATTGAACAAATTAATTATTTAGTGAAAATAATCAATACTAGGCAACATAATAATGTGATAAATCATGGTCTTGCTAAAGCTATTGCAAGAGAAATTCACAATTTATCCGTAACATTGCAATTAACAGCTGATTACTCCGCCATGTCAACTAATTTGTCTATGGTCTTGTTGAATAGAAGCTGAATGAAATGAATGAACGAACAAGACTAAAGAACCGAAAACAATATTTTTTTTATTTATTCACTAGCGGTGCCCGCGACTCCGTCTTACCGGTTTATGTATACCTCTCAGAAGAAGGAATAATAACTTAAACACTTCATTGGTATACCTTGCTACATGCTCTAAAATAGCCTATTAAGAAAGTAGTACTTATGTAGAACAAATGTATTACTACTTTGTATGTGCCAAGGATAAAAATGTTGATACTCCAATTTACAATCATGACATGTTTGTGGTCTTTTAGTAATCCATCATCTTGTTAATGATTTAGAAATTAAATTAAATTTAGATTAAACTCTAAGGTTAAGAATTAACCTGTGTTTAAAAAAAACAATATTTTCATTAATTTTAATTGTAATTTATGATTATTAGTATTGTAAACTTCTTTTAGTTTGAATGTCATCCAGCAATATTCTTAGTTCTTCATCTTCAAATCTTCCTTCTAGAGATGGTATGAGAGCCTTGGCTTCCTCTGGAGTTTCCGGACAGAGGTTAGCTAAGCTTGCTACCTCAAACTTGTGAAGTTTCTTGCTCTGAAGGAGACTAAAAAATAAACAGGCTTTAATTATAAAAATTAATAAGTTGACAATGATCCTTTGTCATACAGACTCATACTGTGATGAAACCATCCTATTTTAAGTGAAATTATGTAGTTTTTCATCACAGTTTTATCTTGAAAGCTTGGACTGTGAATCATACTAACTTTCTGATTGCAGCAATTGTTTCCTTATTTTTAAACTTTTTAAACATGTTTGTATATGTGAGTGTTTTCATGAAAACTTCTGAGAATTCTTGTTCCTCTTCAGCAGATTCATTTTGGGCTTTCCGATGCTCCAGTAACATGTCAACTTCTGATATTAACAAAGTCTCTGCATTTTCAAATTCTGTAAACAAGTGATGATGTTACCATTATATTATAAATACAAAAAAGGATAGTTATTGGTAGTAATAAAAACAATAGTACGTTCCTAGCCGGATCGAATTGTATGAAATTAATTCACAAGCTTTGTTTACCTTTGGGAAACTGTAAGTCTGCCGCATCTTCCTCGATTACCTCTTGTACAGGGCCTGACATGTTTGTGATTAAAAATAAATGAAATATTCTGTGGAAACTTGAGTTTTAAACGATTAAGATATAGATAAATAAACCTAAAACAAAGCTTTGACTTTGTTTCCGCGCACAATAAAATGTTTACACTTAGAACGTCACTTTCTTCGTCTTCTTTTAGATATGACAATAGCCAATGCCATTGAATAATGACGTATGTTTGCACACCTATAAAGCATCCTCAATTCAACTTATACAACGTTTTGTATTTTTATTGTATAATATATTAAGCATAATTATTTCAATTTAGTAATTCGTCGTTCAAAAATTTATCAACTTGTTATTTTGATTAGTCTTATTTTTTTTTTAAATTGAAATTCACTAAATTGACATTAGCGTTTGACGGCAAAACCCCAATGGCCAGTTATGTCACGTTCGCCAAAAATAAAAGAAGAAGAACATAAACAACAACTTAACCTAAAAAATTCTTCTATTAAAATACAAATGTAGGCACCAAATTAGCAAAATAAAATTATTTTAATACAGTTTTGAATATCTGTGTATAATAGAAAGTAAATAATTTGTTTATCAAAACCAATTTAAAAATATCATGTCAAAAACTCCATCTAAATCTGAATCAAATCAGTTTATCTTAAAAGGTACTTTCACTTCTCTTTTCATGGGTATTGTAGATTAATATATTATAAACTAGATGTGCCTGCGCTTCCGTCCGTGTTAAATTATTTTTATATGGGGCCACGTCTTATCATAACTGAAGCAAGAATTTAAATAGCCTAAACTGTGTCCCCGACGTCTAATTATCTACTAAATTTCATCAAATTGGTTTAGGAGTTATCGAGGAACATACATACAGAAATAAAATCGTTAAATTAGTTTCAGTATCATAATTGAGCCTAATTCTATTTTGTTGTGGGGGAACTAGGATCTGCGCTGACTTCTCACTGTGGAGCATATTGTGCATTGTCCCCTTGCCTCAGTCAGCTCTAACCAGCCCAACTCCTTGATGTATTTTATATTGAGCCTATAAACACAATATCTCTGAAAACAAACTAACTTACTCAATCACCGACCATTTTCAAATAAAAACTATTAAGCATAGGATTTTTGAAACCATTCACATACCTACTTATTTTCTATCCACAACCTCTATTTCAGAGATATCATCACCATCACCAAACAAGGACCAGCCAGGAATTTCAAAGACTGTATATTCTCATATTTCAAATCTGCACAGCTATCTGAAAGACTGGGATCGAATGAAGGATAAAGGAAGCCGACTTTTAGAATGTATTTCAGCTTTAAAACTGCATGAATGCCAAAATGATTACTACCCTAGTCAGCTGAAGTCCCTGATGTCTGGCATTGTAGATATTATCAACAGCTTGAAAAACATTGTTGATGGTAAGCGAATAATAATATAATATACTTATATTATGCACATTTTGGTTGTTACTAAATAAACTCAAATACAAGTAAAAAATTATTTCTGTTTTAAATTCCATTAAAAACATGTATTTGTGTTTGGCAAAATGCTTATTTATGTAGCTAAATTATTTAATATTATTTTGTAGTTTTTTTTTCTCTAATGTGCTTATACATAAATATTGATTTACCTAGCATGCCCACAGATTACAACCAAAATTTCTACCTATCGTTAAGTATATTATATACATAGTTGTAAATATTCCAGGTATATGTGTGATAAAAACACAAATGCAGGCCTTAGCCAGATTGCAGCCTACAGACAGTCCAGTTATTTCCACATGGTCTACTACCAAGATGTCGGGGGCTGTTGACAGCATCTTTGGGCAGATTCTCAAAGAGTTCCAGCTGAAATCTGTTATTACAGGTGAGTTAATAGCGAACATGACATAGTTATTCCTATTTACGTTCCCACTGCACATGCAGGAAACGTAAATAGGGATGATTATCGACACAGGGACTCTCTTGACGAGAGAGATTAGCCCTTAATTTGCCACACTGACCAACTGACTCAAGTCCTTCAAACTTACTTTTCAAAGTTCTCAGTACATGCCGGTTTCCTCACGATGACGTGAAGGCAAACTTTAGAGCATGTATTTTTAAAGTACTCATACCTTTTCAACGATAAAAATCAGAGGTGCCCAGCGGGTCTGAACCCAGGACCTTCGGAATGAAAGCGTGCTCCCACTTAGCCAACACGGCTCCTAGGCATTGTAAATTAGGAAATTATAAGAGTAGTACATAGTTATTTTATAATTGTTTCAGAAAATATCGCCCACAGTCGAGATGAGAAGCTGATAGAAGTCTACATGTCTTCCTGGGAGTTGGAGCCCTACATGAACCACGATAAAAATGCCTATCTGTTCGCTGAAGTTGGAATCAGTTAATTTACTTTTCTCATATATTTATATGATACTTTGTTAATAAAATGTAAATTATATAAGTAATCATCTTTTTCCTACATAATGTGGTGTCGGCACAACATGTTATCTCCAGCTACGTTAGCCCAGGGAAGTGTAAAAAGGTGTAATTTAAAATTTGTGGAAACTAAATCGGGCCAGCCGTACTTGAGTTTTTACAACGAAACGTATCATTGATTATTATATTTTAAGATTTCTAAAAAAATGTTAGCAACTGCAATCCAATGTGATACAAGACCATGAAATGCATAGTACAATAAGAAATGGATAACACCAGATCACCTTAGACTCGGTATTATCGGCCGGATAGGAAAGAAGCCCTCTGAAGTTAATTACCTACGTCGCACATGTTTTTTTTTAAATAAATACATATTTAGAGATGCCAGGAGGGGTATTACCCACCATCTTCGGAATTAAATTCGAGTGTACTCCCACTTAGCTAACACGGTTTATTACCAACATCACCGTGTAGTTGGAAGTACGCCCAAAAGTCGTCAGAAAAGTAGTGTCATGTCTCTAGCACATATCGACTATAATTGCTTGTTAAATGTAGAATGTAGTGCAAAACATAACCAAGGTTATTCTCCCACAGTTCATTGTACAAAAAGCTTTCAAAACAAGGTCAAGTGCTTTTACAGTTCATTTACATAAGTCGAAGATCCCAATCGCTAATTGCTAAAAGCTTTTAATATTACAAACAGCGAAGGAAAGTATCAAGATGTACGTTACTATAGCGACAAGTGTCACAACAAAAACCTTTAGTCGCCATTTATGTTTAAACGTGATAGATGTAGGTAGCTAGAGATGAACCATTTTTAAAATGAACGCCCCTCCACCACGGTTACACGTACATGCAAAAAGGTGTATAGATACAACACACATAAATTGATCTTTGTCATGATGTTCATTAAAGTATGCAAACGGTATCACTTTGACATACAGATGAGCCAATGTTACAGTAAAGTTGTAGCACGCACACAAGTATAGTGATGCAATAAGTATTTCCTCTCACACGTTGAAATTATCACAGTTTTGTGGAGGGGAGTTCATTTTTAGAATGGCTTATCTCTACCCAAAAGTAAAACCTATAAGTAGATGACAACCTTTATTGTTTTGTATTATTTATTAGGTTATTGTACGTACTTTCATGTAGGTATTTCCTGAAGGGAATCAAACTTAGGTGCTATCTGCCTCGCAACGCCTAGTCCATCAAGTATTTGTGATTATGACTTGTCCTCGTGATCTTTATGATTTTATGAAAATAAATGAATCTTTATTATGATGATGGAATATGGATTTGGTAGGTACTAGGGTAGACCCGGAGCAATTGTAACACTTTTTGGTTTTCGGACAATTGTACTATATAAACTTGGGTATTTTACTATAATGCTTATGTTTCTAGAAACCTAAATTCAATAGCTACAAACAATTTTGTTGAATTTTACGTAGGGCTTACAGAACATTGAGAAAATTAGGTAAGAATGATGACAGGGCGAGTGCTACAATTGACCCCTTCCCAGGGTCATTTGTACCAAAAATTAAAAAGGAAATAAAAAACAAACAAATTATCGAATCATAACTATAGTATCGTATATTTGTTATTTTGGCATTTATTAATCAGTCAATATAAATAAGAACGTAGGTTTCAGGAACAATCCTACAAAATTCACAAGATAAAACTAAACAAATTTAAATTGAGTTTTCTCCACTTTAAACACAAATAACTCAAATTCTTATAGTTTGGCATAATCGCTTTGGTCTAAGCTTTGATTGAGAGTTAACAAATAGCTTATATATCTAAAATTGTTGGAAATAATTGACAGATATTATTTTCTATGGAGTTACAATTGACCCTGGTACAATTGCCCCTGTTAAACTTTAAGTTAACTTTAATTAAAATCATTATCTATCCAGTAATATTGAATGCAAAGATGGCGAAATCCACTAAATTATTTGTTAAGACGACAGAGTGTTATATATAACAGTATGAAACTATTTCTTAATTACTATTTCACCTTATTTGTACTCATTTTTGTAAATTATATCAGGGGTCATTTGTACCACGGGGTTAATTGTACCGTTACAATTGCCCCCAGAGAAGACGGTACAATTGACCCCAAGTATAGATTTTGGAGAAATAACTAAATATCTCGAAACATTGTTGTGCTTTAGACACACACTATTGGGAATTCTAGAACTGGATACCTAGGTAAACGCATGGTTAATATATAATTACATGAAACACAGTAACCACTGAGTGACAGGGCAATCAAAATAGCACAAAATATTACTTTGGGTGCTTGAATACAAAAAAATGCTCCTACAGACGTCGGTTTCGCAGCGAGCGCGCTGCCGACTAGTGAGCAAGTCGGGACACTTAAGGCGCGTACCCTGGCTAACGCACACACAGATAGGTCTCCTAGAAGTTGAGATATTCCCAATGGTACTATTGCCCCGTGTTACTAGTGACCCCGGTCTACCCTACTTCACGCAAAACTTAGTGAACTAATTTTAACACATTTACATAAACATTGGTCTATATACTCGGGAAATGTCGTAGGCGTATTTTCTAGTTATAGTATTTTCTTACACTGCTGGGCATCTTCTGTTGGAAAAAGATAATATAATATGATACAGATAATTGAAAAATCGGCCCTAAATTTTCCACCCGACTCCTCCATTCCATCGATCTTAACTTCCGAAACTCCCTTATTGCATCTGATTGTTGCGGTTGATATAAATAAATCTGTCATCACACCAGCGGCGGCTGTAATTGCGTTGGGCTGTAAGCAAATTGGGTGGAAACAATGATTTTATAGTGGAAAATGATGACAGCTAGAAGGCGGTACATTTCTCTAACCGGAGATAAATGGTCACGCGTTTGAAATGAGACAAACTTTAGGTAAATGAAATAAAATTCGTTTACACAGTTTGTAAGAAAATAAGTTATTCTCGCTAAAACTCGAGAACAGCAAGGCCGTAGTAGTCTATATTTCTATACTAATATTATAAAGAGGAAAGATTTGTTTGTTTGTTTGTTTGTAATGAATAGGCTCCGAAACTACTGGACCGATTTCAAAAATTCTTTCACCTTTGGAAAGCTACATTATCCCCGAGTAACATAGGCTATAATATAGCAAAGAAAATTGCGGGAAAGTGTAAAACGCGGGCGAAGCCGCAGGGAGGAAAGCTAGTCCAGTATAAAGCGGGCGGGCCAACTATACTAAGTACCTACCACAGATAATTATATCTGTGGTACCTACCTATCACATATCATCTACAATGTTTTCAGGCTCTTCGAAAACAGTTGGTTGCTATTTTCATCTTTGCACGTTTGTCTAAGGGGGATGAATTTGGGTCAATTTCGGATCCCTAACCGAGGCTTCCCTTCGTCAATCTATTTATAACCACTAATGACGGATACCTGAATTGATATTTTACGAAAACACGATCCTCAACACGGAAATAGAAAAGCATTTGTCATTTCCCAGAAAATAAAAAACATTAGTGCAACAACTTATTATACTTATTATCCAAGGGAAATAGGAATTCATTTAGGTACTTATATAAGAGATATATTTTTAAAAGGAACACTTCATCTAGGTACAGTACACATTTAAAAACCAAAGTTTATATCATATGTTTGTTGGTGATTTCTTAGATAAAGATGACAACATAGTACCTACCTACCGTGTTACGTCACATCTAGTCAGAATGTGATTTGATTACTGAAGAAGCTGGACAAGTGGACAGCAACAATTGCTATAATATTACTGCAAATGAATTAGAGATTTGAATTTTGAATGATTTTATAAGTACTTAGGTACTTACATAGAAAGTTTTTAAGTAATGGAGTGTTTACCGTAGGTAGGTAGGTACTATTATTTAATGGAAAAACTATTTCTGGCTTACTAACCTTTATCTATTCCTATAAACTAAGGGTTAAGCTATTAAGGGTTTACTGGGTCACCAATTTGTTGACCTGCTCCACCCTATCTAATCAAAGTTTCTTTCATGTTTGGGTAAAGATCATTTCGTCCAGGGTCAGTCTTTAATTACTATAATAGAATATTCTAATATAATACTATAAAAGCTGAAGTACCTATAAGGTAGAAAATGACATAAAAGGATCATGAAAATAGCAGCATAGGGAAGGTTAAATTCTCTTAAAGGTTAGTTGTTTATTTAGTCTATGGTAGTAGGTACCTTCTTAGATACGTAAGGTACCTACCACTTAAATTAATTAAATAGTACCCATGTCTTTTGGTTTACTTGGTATAGGCTACAGCTACGTGAATTTTTTGTTAATTTTTGCTTTCTGTTAATCCATTTTTCAGTTCAATAGCTATTTCAGACAATTATGATTGAAAGTAAAGTAGGGAAAGTACCTTCTCAATACGAACGTGTTAATTTTTTTTACCTTGGTATCTACCTAATGTCGATTTTATATTTATAAAGCGCTCTACACACCAAAGCCGGCTGACCCGCCGGCACAGCCCGGCGGCCCAACCCGCCGGCCTTATTTTGTACAATCATGCCGCCGGCTTGTACAAAATAAGGCCGGCGGGTTGGGCCGCCGGGCTGTGCCGGCGGGCCGCCGGCTTTGGTGTGTAGACCGCTTAAGCCGATTGTCTTTTCTTACCGCATTTTTCCATAGTGGTCGCTAATGTCTAGAACCGTTATACCGTGAATAAGTTCTGAAACTACATTGTAAACAAATGCAAACCGATGGTTCTTTCCCTGAAACTCTATTTATAGAATATTCTTTTACTTTTCAGTAGATACTTTAAGGAAGCCTAATTGGCTTCCATTCTATTTCTATTACTTATATCTAGTCTATCATTCTACTTCATCCAAAGGCCAAAAACATTAATCAAGTCTCTTCATGTTTATTTAGTAGGTACCTAGGGGTGGTAGGTAAGCATTAGGTACTTACCTAACCTTACAATAGAAGCACGTACACAATGCCCACTTAATCCATTAACGAAACGGTAGACGATATTTAAATATTTACTTTAAAATAATGAAAAGTATTTGAAAGAAGTCTCCAAAAAGATAAAATAGAGGATACTTTGAACAATTCTTACGAGTGTGACGTATTTTGTTTGCATGACTTGGTACCTGTGCCACGCAGTAGCAGATATCTTTATTGTTCCCTTGCTAATGTCAATATTGCCTATGCGATGCAAATACGCGTGGAATAGAGTCGCTCATTATTTTTATTTTATAGATTTTTGGAAATATAATATGCAAAAAGTTACGTTAAGAGGACGTGATTCCGCTGAGTAATAAACTAGTTTCACTATTCTTGCAAAATCATATTATTAGCCACTCAGCTAGTTATTACATAAATAATAATTTGACTTTTTTTCTAAAGCAGTGGCATGTTAACATAAATTGTCTGGTATATGAACATTTTCACGGCTGGGTCGATAATTATTCCAGTTTTCCGACTGGCCAAGTGTGGGTGGGAGCATCTATGGGTGGGAGAATGTCACATGTCCTTCAAACTCATCAAAGTTCAAGAAATCTAACTATGTATCATACCTAAGTAGGTATATAAAAATCAATGACATTTTTGTTGTAATTATATTCCTCAAGAACGGCTGGGCCAAGGAAGGTTTAAAGTTGAGAAAACAAGGGGAAAAAGTTAATTAACTAGGTATATACTTAAGTATTTATAATTTAATATTATAAATTCAGCTCCATTCATTTACCTGTCCAGATCCTCAGCGCAAGCTATATTTTCGGTAAATGGTTAGTTTACATCACTCTTAGTGCGGTTATTGTACATTACTTATCGACTTCCTTGAAGAAAAGCGTGTTTATCCGACCTTAACAGAGATGTAGCCGTTTCGTTTGCCGACTAAGGGCGGTACCATAAGCGTTAAAATTCGTATCGATTTACCTTGGTCGTGAAAATAGTTTTAACTTAGGTACTTATTAATATCATTAATTATATACTCGTAAACCTTATGGGTGGTTTGCTACAAATAGGTATTCTGTAACTTGTAGCCCGCTACAAGCGCAAACATACACGCATGGGTTAATCTATTGTTTATTTGTTAGTTTAATTAGTGATTGTTATAGTACACTCTTACTTACGTATTTAAATCTTCGTAAAAGCACGATTGATTCGTATTGAAACCAGCCTGTTTTCAAGATGGTCTTTCTAAGAAGCGCTTTCGTTCTTGGCGTTGGGGATGATGAAGACAAAGATGAAGGTACGTGTTGATTTTACGTTACTTTTAATTTATCTGGTACACCCATTTGTAATTAGCCTGTACCTACTGTCCTACTTTTAGGCATGTGTCTCCAACTCATATCACTCACCCATTTACATTTTCACTGTAAAAATATTTTTTTTATATTTTATAAATATTTAATAATAAAATTGACTAGCGCGCCGTCTTTCTAGATAGGTATACCAATACACCAAACCAAAGCCATAATGGGTTCAATAGATAGGCCTACGCCCACATTCCCGGTCACTACTAATTATAGATCGGCCTAGAATGGGAAAGATAAAAGTCTTCTAATTCTTAAGTCGTAAAGCACGTCATGATGATGATGAAGATCACTTTCCATCTCTCTTTCGAGATATCAACTTCAGGTAGCTAGTATGTGTGCATAAGATTTATGTTTCTTATCATTCTCTATCTGAACAGAATATGGAGATATTTTATGTTCTGTGCACGAAGCTAACATCCTTTAATTGCTTTGCGGAACAAAAGATAAATTGTGCCTATTTGTTTTCGGTTTTAGAGAATTTTGAATATTTTACATATTTTGTTATGATACAATGTAATTGCCTACAATATGTATATATTTAAAACTAATTTAAGACCTGATAGTGTGAATCTAGAATCATAAAGAACATGCCCAAATGATCAAACAATTGATAAAACAATTGTTTTGTTAATTTTAATCATGATTGATTCACGTAAGCTTTCTAAATATTATAAAATGGCAGTTAGAAGAAAAAATTAAAGGTCATAACGTAACCTTTGGCCTCGAGTGGAAATCAAACCCACGCCTTTCAGTATACGCAAGCTTGCGCTGACCACTACGCTATCGAGCTTTTTACATGTTTTATATAGGTAGAGTTTAGGTCCGTTTTATGCCTAATCATGTCTTTAAATTTAATAAAACGTTTGAAATCGATAGAATAATAGAGAGCCTTATCAAATAAAAGTTGATGTGTCATGTCGGTTTAATAATGGTAAATAAGAATCGACCGGCATTGACCTGTTTTCCGATAAAATCAATAATATACATTTATGCCTGTTAAACAACAGGGTGCAAAAGGAATCGTTCAATGAACTGTAATAAAAAAGGTCAAAGGTGCAGGCCGCTTCCAAACAAATCATTTGTAGGGGAAAGTGGGGCAAATACGAACATCTAAGGAAAACTTGAACAAAACAGTGGAATTTGATCACAGAGCCTTATGAAGGCAGCCTGAGGCCTGAGGCCTGAGGCGCAGCGGGCGAAGGTCCGCCTGCGACGCAAGAGGTTGCGGGTTCGATTCCCGTCTCGGGACTAAAATTTGTACGATCTGCAAAATATTTGTCCCGGGTGTCTGGGTGTTATATATGTATAATAAAAATTATCTTATATGTATGTATACGCTTTAATGTACACGATGCACGCATAATTGCATAAAATCAAAGTGGCAAAATGCAGACTGTACTCGTATTTGATAGATGTATCTTTTTCTTTATGTAAGAGTACAACCTTATTATTGGAAAACACAATCTGTTTCTAAGCTATAAAATCACATAAAACTTTATCAACTGTTACATAAGAATTAAAATATTCACCTTATCATTTTTACCGCGGTTTGTGAAGAATTGGGCTGATATGGCTATTTGTCAAGGCTTACGTAGACGTGCTAAATGACAGAGTCAGTAGAGTCAGTAAATCTAAAATTCGTAGCCAGTTTATACGTGTTTGGCCATAGTGCGCTCATGTTTTCAATCACTTGGATTTTCCAAATATTTTATTCAATATAAGGTTCTAAATCTGAGCTGGGTCAATGACCTAAGATGTACGGATGGTACAGAGAAAACAGGCGCCCCTCCGTAAGTTTTTCCTTATTATATTTCCTTATCTCCTTTTGCCGGCTATATGTATGTTTTGTTTAAACTAAACGTTATTTCATCTTTAGCTCATTAATCTTGTCATAACTAGGACAACTGATGGGATTATCTAGTTATATTTGGGCACTCGAGCGTGTCAGATGAGATACGACCTACTATGTAGTATTTTCTGGCCATGACCCAAATGCAAGCCTCGTTTTCGCAGATATTCCCTAAAATTATGTAAAAATAAATAGGTAAAATAAATATTGCTGGACAATTTTTACACAACGACATCTAGCCCCGTGGTAAGCTCGAAGCTTGTGTTACGGGTGCTAGATTTCTGATATACTTAATATAATATACATACATAGATAGATATTTTTTTATTATACATATATAACACCCAGACACCCGGAACAAATATTTGCAGATCACACAAATTGTTGTTCCGAGGCGGGAATCGAACCCGCAACCTCTGGCGTCGCAGGCGGACCTTCGCCCGCTGCGCCACAGAGGTCGTCAAAAAATAAAATACTTAACTTAATTTAATTTGTATTTTTTATTATTAAAAAGTTTTTTATGAGTGTTAACCTAAAAATTTAAACACGCACTTACAGTTTAATAGGACATATCTACTGACATACCGAATTATTTTATGTAAGTACCTACCTACTAAAATGAATAATTACAAATTTATAAGGTCGATATTACCATCGATATTTTTTATTTTATAGTAAGTGAATTTCCTCTCTTGTACTAGGTACCTACTTTGTTTTGCTCTAGAAAACATTATTTTACACTATGTAGGTTCTAGGTGTGGAGTACACAATGTAAAGGTGATTGAGTGATTGAGGTATCTGGAACTGGTTGCCCTTAGTCTAGTGATTTGTATCGATATTATGTAGGTTACGACATAACTGTACGTATACGTGAGTATCTACATCTACCTACTATATGCGGAAAATTTTATTTTATCCTAAAAAATCTTATTTTGGTTGTACCTTTTATTTTTATTTTAGGTAAAACCAAAAAACAAAGTTTCCCGTTTATAGGACATGAAGGATTTTCCTGATTTTGGACAAATATGTTATTTGTGGAAAGTTGTGGGCATCAGGTGATTTCAATCAAAACTGAGTGCACGTGCACTTGCTTGTTAACCCAGCAAACAATGTGCCTGCGTCAAACGTAGTCTTTAGTATCGCCATTACAAATAAATTAAACCTCCATTTAGATAGCGTCGACTGTTTTAATTTATCTTTATTATTTCTTAATTTAATTATTTACTTTACTTCTTTCTTCTGCAGTTGAATGAACGCACGTTTGATAAACATCGGCGAAGGTCGTTTAGGTGATTTGTGGGATGTGCAGAAAGCTCAGTAAAATACCTACCGGAAATATTTATTTAATTTTTAAATTAAATTTCTTCTAGGAAGCGTTTTTGAGAAAAATATGAGTTAATACCTAGTCAGTTTAGCTGTTGTAATATTAAACCTACTAGGAAAATACTCGTTTATCTTTTTATAATTAAATGCTAATACAATATGACGTACCAGTCACTTATAAATAATAAGGTAAAGCGTTGAAATCTTGCAGAAATATGTCATCTATGTAGTTATCTTACTAAAATTTACTTGTATCTAATGTGACTAAAATAAAAGCAGATTAACCTCATTAAACCTGCTGACGAATAACCTCTTTAAAAATAGTTGTCATTGCGCAAGTTCTATAAACGGTCAGTAGAATTGACTGTAACAATAACAACAGATGGGAGGCAAGGCAACATGTTTATAACATTAGCAAGCCCCCGTGAAATAGAATCGCTATCGACGCGGAAGGTGTTAACTGAGGGATCGTACAATACCATTATAATGAACGTTATTTACTTGAAATGTTAACTATAAAAAATTTCATCGCAAATAACCGTTTTGGTTGTGATAATATGATAAATACGTATAGGGAAGTGTATTGTGTTTTATCCTTTCAAATTCAAATTCAAATTCAATAATATTTATTCAAGAGGCAAACAAGATGCACTTAGAATAGTCATATACAAATTGTAGAATAATTAAAATTTAAACATTATTAAGTAACATTAAAAATAAAATATCAACTAAATAGCATTGTCCCAAACATTTTTATCGGAGAGGAAATCCTTAACTGAATAAAAAGCTTTCTTCTGAAGTGTCTTTTTCACAACATTTTTGAATGTTTTTTCGTTTAAGTTAATTAACTCTTGTGGTAATGTATTATAAAACCTAACACAATTAACTGCAAACGACTTGCTAACCTTTGTAAACCTTGTATTTGGCAAGTGAAATTTGTCTCTGTTCCTGGTCTGGTATTGGTGACAGTCTGACTTTTTAGTGTACTTATTCCTGTTCTTCCATGCATGCATGATGTTGAGGTAAATGTAAAGAGATGGCATTGTTATTATGTCTATGTCTTTAAATAGTGATCTAAGACTATCCCTTGGTCCGAGTTTGTATATTGCTCTTACTGCTCTTTTTTGTAGTATAAATATTCTGTTTGTATTCTGAATCTGCAGAATTACCCCACAAGAGTAAACCATACGACATAAGTGAGTGAAAGTAGCTGTAATAGACCAATCGAGCTGTTTTAATGTCAGTAAGGCTTCTTATCTTGTAGACAGCATATGCCGCAGAGCTTAACTTACTTGCCAAACATTCAATGTGTTTACCCCATTGAAGTTTAGCATCAATTGTTATACCTAAAAATTTAGTATTATTAGAAATGTCAATTAGATTATTATTAATAATGATAGATGATGTCATAGCACCACTTCCCAAAGTAAATTTAATACATTTAGTTTTGCCAGAATTAAGCATTAAATTGTTTACATTAAACCAATTGTCAATTAAATTCAAATAATAATTAATAATAGAAATGTCAGGGTTTTTGCGATTTATTCTAAATAATATTGAAGTGTCATCGGCAAATAGTATAATGTCAGCAAATTTTTTGACTAGAAATGGAAGGTCATTAATATAAACTAGAAACAGGAAAGGTCCAAGAATGGATCCTTGCGGCACACCAATACTTGTACTCAGAGGATTTGACAATACACCATTTATATCAACTGATTGTTCCCGATTAGATAAATATGATTTAATCATAGCCAAAGCTTCAAAGTTAACACCATAATGACGTAGTTTAAGCTTTGTCAGACGAACGTTGTTAGGTCTGCAAGCAATACTGCGTTCACTGACACTCATGGATAAACAGTCTCTAGACTTGTCGTAGACAAACGAACAGACTTTCAAGTCAACATTATAAGTCTGCTATTTTCTCACCAGTAGAAATAACACAGTACAGCCTGTCTAAGCATTGCTTTTCGAGTAGCTATTTTAGTTTTGTACCCATGCAAGGGCAAGCGCATACGATAGTTACATTATTATTGTGATTTTATTTTTCGTGCTCACCGAAGCAGTCGTGTCATTTTAAACGAATTGAATTTAGAATATTGCGAGCTGAGTGAGCTATTGTTAAAAACAAAACACGTAAACATTGATTTGTACCTTATCCAACAATGACCCTTATAAATGTTGCCAATCGTAGTTTATCTCGTGTCTACTTGCGAAGACTTAATTACAAGTCAGTATCACTTAAACGTCAAAGCTAGCGCGGTGTGTGTAGTGCGATTTTTATAAGAAAAACAGTGCACGGTTGTTTGAATTATGGAGTTTCAGTATTATGCGAACTATGACAGGCCTATTCGAAGGGTGCATCAAGATCAACCGTGGTGGGATGAAGAGGATAATCTATCAGACAGACGTATTAATGGTAAGCGTCGACAATTAACTTGTAAATTTTTATTTCACGTATCGAGAGTTAATACTAAGTTTTTATACGCAAGGTTGCATCTACCTTGAAAAGGTTGTTAAGATTCACAAGGAATCCGATTCGAGGCTTGCCAATAAACGATTTGTTTTGAATTTTTCGATGTTGTTTGTCTGAATCCGAACAAAGATTATTTTGGTGCTGTGAGCTATTTATTGTAAGAGTAATAATTACATCATACCTAAAAATATAAAAAAAAACAATTTGTTGGTATCAATGCTCTAATCTCCTCCTACATCTTAAAGACCACCGATTATATCAACTTACAGACTCTATTTTGTCCAACGTCTAGCCCAGTCAGGCAATACCGTATTTTTCTGCCGGCCAAAGATTTATAAATTTAAATCTAAAAACCTAAAAAAAAGTTGTGTAATTGAACTAATTTGAAAAGATGAAAAAGGTTTAACTATAATTAAACGCGTAGAGTTATATTAACTGTAGCGCAATTAAAAAGTACCTATGCATTTATTGTTCAACAGCTGGCAAAGACCTATCGGGCGTTGAACTTGATTTACAAAATGAGAACTAAGTAGGTTGGCTATACGTTAGATCGGTACATTTAATTTATTTAAATATATAAAAAATCTATTTCATCCATTCAGATATTGTTATCACAATCACAAGGCATTTATTTATTTTAGCTAAAGTTGTTGCTTTATGTCAGTTCCTCTCAAATTGCCAAAATTAAATGGCCTTGCTTCATTGTTTTCTACAATAAATACCCACAGGGTCGTGTCTTTTTTGCACATCTTATCACTCATTTAAAGAGTAAATCCATACTTGTCCTTACACTACCGGTTCTGTATTTGTTTTGTTTTTATACGATGTGTATTTTTGCATCCTACATACTTTCGTCAAGGTAGTCTTCTGATCATACCTACTCTCTTTTATATAGCTGACTTCTGTTATTATATGAGGAGAAACAACAAAAGTATGTAAGCATTAACACTTTGGCTTAAAGATAAAGGTGAAAATCATTGACTTTCTCAGCAATATAATAAACAAATTAAAACAATTAAAATAAAATACAATAAAGGGCACAAGATGACAATAACCGCTAGGTGCGAGTCGAATTGCAATTGCACATTTATTATAACAATTAAATATTTACTACATATTTAAATACATAAGTATAAGGTTTCATTGTGTTTATTTATGAGCAAATGCTTTATTTTACCTAACCTAACCTTCCATAAGTTTGTTTGCAGTAATTTTTTATTTTCTTGAAAAGGTTTACGTTTATCATTTTATTTGAAAGAGATGGGGTGGTACTATTCTAAGGCTGACCACGCGGCACTTTAGATATAACTGATTTTATATTACCTAAAAGTCTAGTTTATATGCAGTTTGCCTTCTTGTTTGAATGGGTTATTCCTTGCTGATTGCTATAGCTTTATGGTTAGGCGCTAACTAATATTTAAAAGTTTCTGTATTTATTGATCTTTACTATCTTATCTTATCTTATTGATCTTTACTATTTACAATATGGTGAAGAGAACAATTTTAAGCGCCGGAAAATACATAGACTAAATTTACCGCCCGCGGGTTAGCTTATAGTAAATATAAATATTTATACCATACAATTTTTTTTTTAACGTCATAATTTGTTTATCTTATCATGCATAGATTACGTTAGGCACAGTAGCTACCTATTGTTGATGATATCGTTATATATGTGTTGTCATTAGCAGTCAGAGTCGAGATAAATAAATAACTTAGTATCTGGACATCCGCATTACTCGTATTTGTTATTTATAATACCTATGTACAAAATCGCGAAAATATTTAAAGAAAATAGCTCACCCGTTATACTTTCGAATTAGTCGAATTTTACATTGCATTTTTCCTTTCATTTTACTATTTATAATACGTATCACAATCAAACATGGGCTACATGCAATGTTCCTGAGTCTGTCGGTTATCAGGCGCTTAGAGTCATTTATATATCGTAGTAAATACGACCAGTGAGGTTATTTTTAAACATTGTTTTGGTCCAATCATTTACTTGTAATGTTTGCACTTGAACTTTCTTTGAACCCGTTAAAGATAACGATTTTTTTTAGAGATATTTGTACTAGTTTTCCGCCCTGCGACTTCACACGGGTCATAAAGAAGTTATCGCGGTGAAAGTTAATCCATATAGGTAGATAGCATTAGTCAAAAACTAGTACATTCATATTCAGTACCTTCACCTTAGGGGCTTAGGGGGAATTAGGGGACAAAACATAAAACAATAGAATATAACTCATAAGAACTAAAACCACTTATCACTTATGTTATTAATTATTGATAATGAACGATAATCTAGCATCCTGTAGATTATTGTACGATTACGCGTTAAACACACTACGTTCAGTTGAAACAAGTACCTACTATATTGTTAATTGGCGAGCTGCACATAATGTCTGTCTAGACAGGAAAGCCGGATCGATCAGGCGTCGGGATAAATTTAGAAAATCCGTCACCAAAAGGGTGTTTCCATTTTTCATCCGAGCGACAACAAAGTACCTAACATCCCATAGGCATCTATAGGATATTTTTTAATGATTAACTTGACTTCCACCTGCTGTGGTAGGTTAACCTGGAATCTACTTGAAACAAAATAACATGAATATGGAAAAAAACAATAAGTTTAGGTTTCTAACAAGAATTTGATAGGCGCAAAAAACAATTGAATATTTTATCTCAATAAATTAAGTCTCAATAAATAGTCTGCCATTCATGGAAAATATAGACATAAAGCCTTAAACACATAATAACACTTATCTCGTTATCACACTGACATTAATGAGTTTAATCTAATCCTAGCATAAACATCGACCTACACATATAGTGGGTCGTCCATATAGCGGTAGGAGTATAAACATCACGGCACCGATTCAGGTCAGTTCATGACCCTTCACAATAGGGCTCCATTTACAAGGGTCTTATTTCTGAAAAGGTCAAACATAAAACAAAGTATGCTTGACGATTTTTCGGATTCTTTTCAGGGAATTGCTATTTTCATTTAAAGGACTACGAGGAGAATATATGAATACTAGCTTTCCACCCCGCGGCTTCGCACGCGTTTTACATTTTCCCGCGGAAATACATTTTTTATCTCCACTTCAAAAATCACGTCAATTCGTCAATGTATGAATGATCGTGTAAAATTAAATTGTAACGTGTAATTAAAATGATAAATATTTTCTATTTGTTTTCTCGTATTTCTATTTTTTTTAATTTATTAAGAAAATAAGTATGTCTTATTACTTCAAATTAACCTTAATATAATAACAACATATTAAATACCCATTTTTCCATATTTAATAAATATACTCAAGTGAAGCAAAACTGGGTCAGTTATTAGAAGCAAAACTGGGTCAGTTATTGCCATTAATGGTTGGCTTTATACTATTTATGTAGCATAAAAAGCTCGATAAAGGATCCTAGTCCTAGTTCAATATCTTCCAGCCTCAATCCCTCGACAGCCAATTTAAATATTCTTTTGTGTCTCGAACTCGCCATCACAGGTGAGGTACCAACGAGCTTGTTAATTGAAAAACCGCCCACAAAGCGAATTCAATTTCAGTTCTCAGTTCGTTTCCTTTTGCTTCTCTCTGGTTTAGTCTAGACATGTAACTGAAATGTAACTGTCTCGAACTAAACTCATTGATAAGATTCTGTTATTATGTAATAATATAGATTATTGGAAGTTTTCTTCTAGAACAAAATATGTGCGCTTTAAAAAGACGTGTTCTAGAGATGAAGGCAAACATCGTGAGGAAACTAACATGTTCTGAGAACTTTGAAAAGTTTGAATGACATTCAGAGAGTCTTAAAATAAATAATCCCTTAATAATCTTCCTATTTCAATTTTAAAAGCTTCAGATCCTAAAGTTAATCTTAGGGCTAAGTTCTGAAATATCCAATTACAAGTTACTATCTTATCCTTCCATCAGAATGTCGCATTTTCTTAATTTTAATTCGTTGCCGACTTTATTTTTCTGTTCATAAAATTTGCATTTATTCTCTTCAGTTAAATGCGAGGCAGCTTATTTAAGGCTCCCAGAGAGAAAGAGGACAATACCTATTTCAATGCGATTAGTATTTTTTCTCTCGCATTCGAAATAAATGAAAATAAAGAATTTATATCATTAATTTTATCAATCATCACAAACTTCGAGCTTACCTCGGGGCTACATGTTGCTGTGTGAATTTTCAATACTTACTAACATAGGAATATTAAACACACCAAAATTTATAAAAAAATGTCAATTATTTAAAAAATGGTGCCTAGTCATTCACACTGAAACGAAACAACTGGTATTACATAATATCGTTAAACACCACTTAATGCGTGCAAAGCCGCGAAGCAGAATTTATATTCTTAATAAAATACTTTGTAAAACATATAAATCTTCTAGCTAGACCTATTCAGTTAAAATGTATATTCGTAAAATCAAACAGATGTTGTGTTGAATGTGGTTCACGGGTTCATACATCTATTTAGAGAGTGAGTCAAGGTTCGCATGCACTGCAATAAACAACATTTAGCTGCTTTACTGCAACTCAACTTTTTATGTTCAAATGTGTTTTTATTTTATCCATTAAATTAAATTACTAATTTTTCATATCCTATGCAAAGTAAGGGACTTCCGACTGGCTTAACCTATTAGCGCCCATGACTCAATCTCGTAACTGTAAGTCGGTATCGCCGGCAGCTAGCAGGCTGAGCGTGGGCTTGAATTATATTAAATGAATAAAATGATATGAATTTGTAATATAAATAGTAGAAAATATGCACGCCTTATTTATAGTACTTTATCAGATGTACCTATATCTGTCGAGCAATATTATTACGTATTTATTAGATAACGAGGCCTATATGTTATTATGTGAAATTTTCCATTAATATTTATTTATTTATTTATATGTTCGCTTAAATTTATAAAATACACTGACTCATTCTCACTCAACTTTTGGCATATTATGTATGTTTATATTTTTTCTCGTTTATTACAGGTAAGTGGCGTATTTTCTGAGCCCAGACCTTTCGGGCCAGACTCGTCTAGGCGATTCTCCTTTGAAGCCGTTCATGAAGCGACGGCCCATATGCACCCTGCCTCTCAAATGGGTAAGTAATAGCTTGTATGGAATATTGCTGTTTTTCTTTTTTAATATAACTTAGGTACCTATCTACTTATATTAAAAAAATCACAACAATAATATGATTAATTCACTTCCAACATTTTCCTGAGTAACACTATGCATTTTTATAACAACGGGAATTACCTACTTAATTAATTTGTTGTGGTCAAAACGTCGAGAGGTTTTAACTCCTTTGTAAATACGTGAATAATTCTCGTTGTTATGGAAATGAATAATAAGATTGTTTTGGAAAATCTACTATAACGTGGGTGAAGCCGCAGGTTACGTCAGTAGCATATGGAAGCTATGACCATAGGCCATATTCGATCGAGCATCCATCTATTTGATAGCTCGTGATCAGGCTCAATATATCAATCCCTTAGGCATAACATGGCCTTTCTACAAGGGATCCCTTCCGGAATAACAGCTTTCTCTATTTACGTAAAACCATAAGCTATTATTTTGTTGTAATCACGTTTTCACATAGATTAAGGTTTGCTTGATTTGATATAAAATACCTACTAATATTATGTTTGCAATAGTTTGTGAGTGTAGGTAGGATGGATGTTTGGTAGGTAACATTCGTTTAATAGATGTATTCTTTACTTGGTTTGCTCAGACCAAACACCAAACACACAAAGTAAACGAATACTGTTTGCATCTAGCACAATTTCAATGCTAATACCATATAAACCCTTTAGGTTTATTAGATAACGATGGTTAGGTACTCACGTTATGTAAGTCTTATGACATGATAACAGCTCTATAATTAATCTTTATAAAAAAGCCGACTTCAAACTGCCTCCATAAAACTATAAGAATTCCACTAATTTCTCAAAGATCATCAGATCTTGCCCTGATGACTATATGACTACCTGGAAAGTATCTATCAAACAAAAACTATTTTGCAAATCGACCCAGGCATCTTTGAGTAATCGGTGAACATACATAAAAAAAGATTCCGAAGAATTGAGAACGTACTCCGTGTAAGTCGGTTAAAAATCTTTCGTTGCAACAAAAACAAGATGACTTACATCAATTTACATCAATCATGTAGTTTAGTCAATAGTCATGTGATTCTAGCTTTGTTGTCTAGATAAAACCGGTTTAAAAATACAAGTTTATTAGAATAAATAGCGGTGACGAAACGGTATGTAGCAAACACATAAAATTAATAAGTACCTACTTAAAATGGAATATTAATTATCCAGGCTTGTTAGGTTCAGCTTATTGTCTCGTGTCTAGGAACTGTATGTCTGACCTTATTCGTGTCTGCTGATAATATTTGAAATCTAGTGGCCTGAAATTGTATTCATTTAACCTATTAAAGAGTTACCCAATGCTATTAATGACTAGTTAACCGCCCGCGGTATTGCCCGTTTAAATTTTTCATATTTTATCACTTTTTTAACCTTCCTAATTTGGCTAATATTAGTTTTGAAATATTTGTAGAAGTCCAACGCAATCAAATCTGTTCAGCCGTTTTCGAGTTTTAACGAGACTCTGATCTGCAGATATTATTCCGGGTGTCTTTTTCTATAAGTATGTATAATAATAAATATTAATCTATGTATATATATTCTATTAAGTAACCGCACCCTTAACACAAGCTTCGAGCTTAAGATTAGATTATTGAAAGAAAGTTGTTTTTCAACAGCGATAAAGCATTAGAATTATATTAATTCAGAAGGACTTTGAGCTCTTAACCTTCTGGAAAGTTAAAATATCCAGAATTCCGTTATATGTGTGCAACAAACGCATAAAAAGTTATATAAATAAATACCCATTACATTGTTTACAACGCAGCTCCTTGCCAAATTTAATGAATTGATTTCTCCTCTAAAATATAATTATAATTTAGAACTTTGTCCGCGTAGAATTATGTAATGTGAGTTATATCTAAAGCTTATATAAAATTAACTTTTATTAGTATTTGCCTGAAAAGAGAAACAGAAAATTTCTTAATACTAAAAAGCTTACTTAAGACTTATGCGACTTGCGATTTACATAAGTATATAAAAAAAATAGGACGGGCGAATGTAGAATAAATCCATTCATACGTCCATAGTTGTTTGTGAGAGTATTCCTACACCTAGTTCATTTGTTAAAAAAATATAAAGTGCATTTATCGAGCTGTTTGTATGTAATTGAAAACAAAGTTAATGTCGACATTGAACTGTTTTATCTACGGGTTATCGCTTTCCTACTTGAGGTAGTCTTGCTCATCCGTTAATGAGTTTTCTTCTCTTATATTACCGCATAGAGATAGAATAAACCTTGTTTTGTGAAGATTATAGTCTAAATCTAAATTGATTAAACAATTGGTGCGTTAGGTAAATTTAACCCTGATAAATTGAACTATAAATAACTTGCTGACAATGTTTTCTCACGATTTAACCTTCACTAGTCTACTACGAATATTTAAAAACCCAAAGCACCTAAATTAAATAAGTACACAACAATACCTACACTCTACACTACATCTTGGCTGGAGAAATTGTCCAGCCAAGATGTAGTGCTCTTGTAATCGCTTGATTGTTGATTATAATGGAGCTTTACGGTAGGCTCGTACATCAAAATACGAGTAATACATAGACTATTTTAATTATATTAAATTTAAAATTACATAGAAAATTTATTAAATATTTAAAATCATAAAACATAAATAATTATCTATGTCATCAGTGATAAAATTTTGACGCTGGCTTAGGAGTAGGTACCTAAGTTATAAATTGCTCACTTCTGGCATTTTAAAGTAGTATTTTGGAACGTATCCCTACTGCTGCTATATAAAATTAGTTTTATCATAAGGCTATAACGATCAAATAATACTACATACAATATAAGTTTTGACAACGTATTTTTGAATTTATATCGACTTGCCTCTTCCTTATTACAAGTATTTCCAGTTATCTAAATTGGAAGTTCCAATAAGGAAAACTGGAATAATTATCTAACTTGTTCTATGTTCCAAATTTGAATGAATAAGGACATGAAACGGGTATCATTTAAATGTTTTTAAGTTTTCCTATATTTAGGCTCTGTAAAAGTTATAAATAATTACTAATATTAGATTATCAAACTGGTTCTATGTTCAAATATAGATAACTGGAAATAAAGAGCCTTGATTAATAAATATATTAATAAATAGGTATTTTATTATCAAATTTTCCATAAAAACATTTACATAGTTAATTATATTGGTTTTATCCTGTGGTGCATTTCCATAAAACTAAATCAACGATTTTATCAATTATCTGAAATAGCAGCACGAACTTTTAGTTTAAGACCCTACTTATGAGTAAATTTATCGCTCCCGCTTATGTTCGAGTTTGAATTTCATTAATTTAATTTAATATATTATAGAGAGAACACAAGTATGTAAACGTTACAATTAGTTAGATTTTCTTAAAATAATGTTTGGTATAGTTTTCGCTGATCCTGCCTGTAACTGTAAAATTGTCAATTGTATATCGAAATAAGTATATTTTCCCATTTCCCCATGGATATTTAATATAAAGTTCCGATCACATAAGAAATTATCTTATGGATTGTGCCATCGCGTCTCTTTTTCAAGCAGACGTAATTGCAAATATCGCAAGGTATAAATGTAAACAGATATTATTATTATCATTATTGGAAATCAATTATAAATGTAGTTTGTTTATAATGATCTGTCTTTGTTGACGTCAGCCATGTTACTTCCCGATTTCTATAAGAGGTGCGGTGACCTTCTAAGTGTTAATAAGAGTAGGCACATTACTTTACATACGACAGACTCGTAATGTTAATAACTAGTTTTAGTATTTAATTATTGTAATTTTACGATTTTAATTGGCATTCTATAATTCTAATAATAATGTTTTTTTTATAAATAAATATTACCGGACAATTCACACAGCCACATCTAGACCCAGTGTAATTGTTAATACCGTTGTGATTAATTAATTAAATAAAGGGCGCACCGAGTTAATTGTGAAATAATGGCGTTCGTTTGATTACACAGAGTGCATAGTAGAAAGAAAGAAAGATTTTATTAGTCCATACAAGTTACAATACAAACAAACAAACTTACATTATATGCAAAAGAGTGATCGTTGATAGCACATGTTACTTGCATTGTGATTTTATTTTTTAAATCAGATATATTTTGAACAATACATTTTTAACCGCTAAGAGTATTTTAATACTCTTTTCAACACTCATGTAGGTATCTATAGACTTGATTAGGATTTAAGTAGGTAATAAATCTGAATAATACTACTTACTTATAAAGTTTAATGTTACGCTTATTTATGTGCAATCACGTATTAGGCTATTCTCTAAGCGCGTTGAACTCTTTTGTTGAACAATATGGCTAAGGACACTGAGTACATGTCAAAAGATTAATAATTAAATTAAACATAGGTAATACAATAGTAATATGTACAAATTCTTACAGTGCCATAATGTCTATATTATTGACTCAAAATTCCAATAATATAATTTATATAATACCTACTCGTAATAAGCCTATGTCATTGCCCGCGATTTGAGTACTAAAATCAAATAATAAATGATTACAGTTACCTAAATATCTTTTTCATCCAAATAATTCCTAATAACGCAATCTACCATACGAAGATCAGGTACTTTTTTTGAAAGTAGGAAATACACAAATGAAAGAGTGATCTGTTTATATTTTGAGCAAGATACCTTGAAAACCGCTTCCGACAACATTACTTTCAAACGGTTCTTGAAGTCGGTGGAATCGGTCGAGAGATTTACGACGCCATCAAAGCTCGTGTTACCATAACCCTTTACGACTTTATTCCCCGACCGTTAAATCGAAGGTTTCAATTCCATCAATTGCCGGCAATAATCACGTCGTTTGGTCGCGAAATCCGTGCATTTCCTCGGTTTTGTAGTCGAGTAGGCTGCCGTCGGGAGGTGGCGCCGGCAGTCGCACGAGGGCGCTCGCATCGTCAGCACGTCGCGTCGCGCTCCCAAGCCGCAAGAAGCTCGCACGTACGTGTACCCTCACGAGCGGAGACGACAGGTCTGTCCCGGCTGTGGATGAAAACTTGCTTTCTACGCGTCAACGGCACCTAACCCGTTACTCCTGATAATTACACTGTTTACTACTAGAGTTTTTTGTCTACTAGATAATATCTAGACTGGACGTGAATACGCACCGGGTGTATTGCGAAACTGTACAAGTGAAGTTTAAAAATACATTGGCACTAGTGCGTCGTGACGGTCGGTCGAGATGTGTTCGTGCAGCAAGTTTTGCGACTTTTGGAAGAACTCATGCGGTGCAGGTGAGGTTCTTACTGGTACTTTCTAAATCCTTCGTTGTGAATCTAGTAATCCGCGAAGCTACAAGTAGCCCTACCTTCGTCCTTTCTAAATGCTCGGCTAACCACGACCTGGGTCTATAACATGGGACGTTGATAACTTGTTTAGAAACCTAAAGAATCTCTTTGAATTAATATGGTGTGTAATCAGTTACCATGTATTAACCTGTCTATTAAGGAAAAACCGACGATTCAATCCTCTCAAACAGGTTTAATTACATTGTTAATTTAAACAATGGGTAGTAGGTATCTATTTGGATAGTCGCAGAGATAAAGTCTGAATACGTATGCTAATTGAAGATGTCAAGGTGTAACCACCAGGTGACACTAGGTAGTACCTATCGCAGTAATAAACCACTTAGCATAAAATAATGCAAAATTGCTTTTTGAAAGTTGCCTAGTTGATATTTACAGCGAATTTATTCAACTTTGAATTCACGTTTGCCGGTATTTTGAACACAGATATTTAAATAACCTTAGCGAACAAGTTCCAAAATTAAATTTCAAGTTCTTAACCCCTTTCAATTTATACAAACAACTTTGTTTGCATTTTTATCGAATTAGTTTTAGCCGCCATGCCCTTTGATCGTCCAGCATATAATTGGCAAGGAGAATGTGTTTACTGCACCTAATCAAGGTTAGCATATGAATGAGCTGCTATCCTGTTATGCTCGCATTAACCTTACGTTCCCATTAATTCCCGTTTTGTTTTGATTGTGTGTGCGGTAAATAATAAAGTCCAGTCAAGGAGAGCCGCTCCTACCCTTAGCAGGGAAGGTTCTAGTAATCTAACCAAGGTCAGAGAAGTCATTTTACTTTGAGTTATTTCATAGCTTTTATTACTCTCGAACAAATAGAAAGTCGCTATTTCATTTATTAAACTTAATTTATCTGATTATTTGGTCTGGACCCACGGATATCCGAAAGCCTTATAAAGCTTACAACTAACTTTTTATAACATACAACTAATTCTACAGAGACAAAGTTGAGGCAAATATTGTGTTGTGTAACTGTAAGCTCTGAATAATGTGTCTAGAAAGTTGGGAAGTTGAGAAATAAAGTTGAACTCGGCAAAGCATGAGTTTGAGTATCCAGGCGGAAGTTTCCTGGCAAGGCTATAAGCAATCTTGATCAAATGGAATCACATAACTGTGAACGAAACGCTTAATGAGTTTTAGTTCCTTTTAGCAATTAGATTGTAAATTGATTATCAGGAATGCCAGTCATTCTTCATTTTATTGTTTGAAGGTCACGTTTAGTAAACAGTTCGACCGTTTGGCAGGCCACCCTTGTTTACACTTGAAAGACCTAAAAGGTGCTCTCGATTACACGATGGAAGTGAAAACTGCGATCGGCTGGGTCGAATTGCTTCAGCGTCACCGATTAGACCGTGAAGGTTCAATTTTGTTCAAGATATTAGACTGCATCTAGAAAAAAAAGTACAAGAAATGTAAATGAATACTTTTTGCAAAACTTCTCGGTGCATCTTAAGTGCAGTTGCGATTTCAATGACACTTTCATAAATATAAACAGTAGGTAATTCAACGCATCACATTACACCTTGACACTATTGTCGGCTTGCCGCAGACCAAGTAATCCAATATGAATTACGTTATTCTATTTCTCACGTCTTCATGTCGAAGATAAGGTCACTTGTGGTATTAGTTAACGGAAGTCGAGCGAACAAAGGCGAGAAAAAGTGCTGAGATTCCGGCACTCGCAACCTACTTCCGAAATCGTGCAGCGGTAGAGAGGTACTTCCGAAAACGGGTACCGAGAGGTAGGCGTGATACCAACAGATTCTATGACAAATTTTAGACAACATCTAACATCAATCAAACTCGCAATAAAAGACTCAGAAAGAGGGTAGATCGTTTCGTTTGTCAATAACGGTCTGCCTACTCGCCAGTGTCATCAGTCTGTCCGTGAACATGGCGCTTGCAACAGTGTCGAAATATCGGAAAACTCAAAAACATGTAAATCATGGTGTGTCACCCGTTTCATGTTCAAATATAGCTGGTTATCATTTTGATTCTTATATCAAATATCAAGATAACAATTGATTTACTCGTAATTTCGTGGTTCATGAACAATTGAGAAGACGAATCGGGTACATCTGCACTTGTTGTACCTATAGCCATTTTGTGATTGAAGTAGACATCTATTTAAATAGTACACACATTGATTGCTACGACACAACGAGGGTAATGTGGAACGCGTGATCGTCCTAAGTGATATTAAAATGCTGATCAATGTTTTGACCACTCGTTACCATAGCAATGACGGGTTGCTTGAATATGCCGGATAGAAACAAATACTGGATAGAACTGAAGTTTATTTATAATTATAATAACTAAATAAAAATGCCGTGTTGGCTTAGTGGGAGCTCACTCGACTTTCATTCCGAAGGACGTTAGTAGAAAGCCCGCGCATAATTTATCAAGAAGAAAAATCCGCAAAAAAAAAAACATCAGTGGTGCAAGGCCGGGCTTGAACCCACAACATACCATTGACTTACTTTGACCACTTTAGTACCTACTAACTAACTAAATTAAATTAGTACACTGTATTTTATATCAATATCCAACACATAAAATCAGTTTCACACATAAACATTATTGCAACTACACGTTATTTTTCGTACATCGCTCACAAGAGACGTTCAAATACATTATCTAACAGGTGCGACAGGAAAGACTCATGCGAACGTATGCATATGCGAAACACGTCCTAGTCAGTGGCATTGTACAACTTTATGCAATGCATGCGTGAATGTTACAGCACACTATAAACAAAGCCGAGGAATAATACAGATGGAATAATATTTACTGTACACTTATACTGTAGTAGAACTTAATGGGTTGATATAACCATTCAAACTTTTTATTAAATAGCTGTGCTCGCGACTCCGCCCGCGGTTAATTTTATATGGGGGTCACGTCTTATCATAACTGGAGCAAGGATTTAAATAGCCTATCCTGTGTCCCAGACGTCTAAATGTTTATAAACACAATATCTCTGAAAACAAACAAACTTACTACATGACCGACCTTTACAGATTTATTTAAATTATAGATTTATAATATTTATATACAACAAAAATGCTGGTAAAATTAATTGTGTAAATAGTCACTTAAGATTTAAGATTTATGTCATTTATTACCATAGAATCCTAAAGATTACTTGGACATGGAACCTAATATTGTTAAGTACTTATAAGTTAATTTACGTTACATAACTCAATTACGATAGGTTACCTATCTTCATATGAGTTTCATATCTATTAAATTATTAATCTAAAAGAATTCAGCACGAACCATTTTTGCATGGATATTATAGTTCAGGAAATAATTGCCTCAAGTTACGTGTGCGGGTGTGACCCAGTTTTGTGACGGAGAAAAACGACCGTAATGCACAAAGTGATGAATGGTTGAATGGTTCTCAGGATCATCTATTTATATTACATATTAATGGGTATTCTTTTGAACTGTACCTTCTAGAGAGCTACTTGGGCTCTAACTTTGTCGCAAGATATAATGGTGATTCTTATGACTAGTTACGTCAGCGGTTTTGTCTGTGTTAAAATAGATTTTTCTGCGTTAAAAAGTTGTCCATAATCTTATCCGGCTTAAACTATTTTCATGCGATTATTATTGTTAGCTTACCACGGCGAATTCATAGGTACTCTCGCGGCAAAAAGTACCTTGTAACGATTTGCGCTTTCAACAAGCGAAAAAAATATAAAGTCCTTACTGACCCGCCCGCTTTATATAGTTTTCACTAAACTGCCACAAATATAGGAATTCGTTTAGAAAAGAAATAATGTTTATTGTGAATGTTGAACATTTATGGATGCTAGTAATGTTTATAATTGAACGTTTAAATTGTTTGCTAATACCAACATCTATTATTGAAACAAGGAAGATCTTAGTCAGATCGATATGTCATTTAATACTATATATCTATATATATAGGATATGTACGATATCACGATTAAGATCACTTAAATGTCGTTTAACAAGTCTCATATTATAGAACTGAATAGCAGGTTTTCTCAATAGACAAATGTATTCACTTCCGGAACCAGAGGACAACTTTGCGTGTGTTTGTCCCTGAGTGCTATTCGAATCCGCAACCTTCTGCGTCTTAGGTGGACCTCGGTTATAATGTAACTTAGAGCATAAATTAGTTCTATTGGGGAGACCCGCTACCGAGACCAAGTATGTGAACTTAAATAGGTTATGATATTGTATGCAGGTAACGTACCAAAAAATATATAATTAAATATTTTTATACGATAGGCGAATGAGTTTATTGATTATTCAGAGAATTCTAAATGAAGTTGAAGATAATGTATTCTAACTTGGGTAATGAAAATATCTTTACGACCCAGACTGTTTTTACAGCGGCTTTGAAAGTGTTGGCCATAAAGACTTGAGAGCATTGTACGAATAGTGCTAGCCTACATAATTTTGTATAGTTATCTAGGTTTTTATACGGCACTTTACGATTTCACCTTACTCTAAAATAACACATTTACTAACCGAGGCAAGAGTATAAGAAATTTAATGTAAATTCCACCAAAAAAGTTCCACTAAGTTTAGGTGAAATAGCTGGGTTGATACCGATGATGACAGTAACACTCTAATTAGGTAGAAAAATCTCATAGGTCGAACGGGTAAGCACTCATAAAAAATAAACGTTTATTTTGTGTTGCTTTAATTTTACAAATATTAATTTGAAACATTTTGACATTATTTACCAAACTGATAGTTTTCCGACAGTTTTAAAAACACGAAAAGATTTACTCTCAGGCAGCTGGTATTCTGGAGCGCCTGATAAATCACATCACATCACGACAACTATGACATACATAGATAGGAGAAAGCCAATAAGCTTAGATACCTCATTACGTCTAAAAACCTAGTTATAAATTACTAACGTCTTAATGCAAAATAAACATAATTTCACTCTTATCAAACGTAAACATGAAACAATAAACTGAACGAGAGAAAATGACACATAACCTACTGCGTATCTTTAATGATACATATTGTTTGTTGATAAATACGAGTCGGTTACCTACAATTCACGTTATCATATAATAATCATAAAAAACGTCATATCAGGTAAATAAGCAGTCAATGAAGCGCATCAAACTTTCCACTGAAAAATAGCATCTCTTATCAATTTGAGGAATTTCCAGCAAATGTTGTTTTTGAATATCATCTTCATTAAGTATAACCCATATTACGCTCGACTATAGTTTATCAAGTTTCAATTTTTTACGTACCTATTTGATGTACTTAATCATAATCACTCCTATTTATGTTGCCAATGCACTGGGACACACTTCTCTCTTGACGAGAGAGATTAGGCCTTAATTCACCACGCTGGCCAAGTGCGAGTTGGTGAATGACACAATGTCCTTCAAACTCTATAAAGTTCTCAGAACAAATCGGTTTCCATTATCATCCAGCTTGCATGTCTACTGTAATATTATATTTTTCTCTTTATTTTAACGTCCAGTTTTGGGTTGGTCCTAATGCCATCACTGCCACGCCGTTTTGTTTCAAATCTCGCGCAAGTCGTTTACACTTATCACGAGTCACACGAGCACAAAAATCACGTAATAGCAAAAGGAAAACATCAAACAACAGGCTATTATTCTCTCGTTGACGGTAAAACACAAAAGATTTTTTTTGATAAAAACAATGAAGTTGCTAAAAAGGTAATCGATGATTGTTAGGTAATAGGTTAATGGCGCCTTGATTTTTTTCTAATACTGTATTTACTATTTGTGAGGTGGTCATGGGATATGCTCGAGCATAGTTCGTCGTTTCATAATCGAGTTTCTCTACGGGATCCAAACGTCACAACAAGCGAATAAGGTACCACATTTTGGTAACATTTAGGCGAACTGGCCATGTATTATTTAAATTGAAACATATATTATGGCCTATGAAAATCGAGTTTTAAATAATGCAGAGTCGGACGCCCACCTAAAAGATGGACTGACCTGGGTTAAGCTGCGGATCCGCGGTGGATGCAAGCCGGTTTTAGGTGTAATTAATTAAAATTTAAAAGTCATATACCTAGCAGTGGAAGTCCTACAACTTTATTTACATAAGTTATAAACCCTCTGAAATTAAGTAGGCACGAAAGTCATTATGCTATGGCAAGTTTGTACCCCGAAACAAAACTTTTTACAACAAATTTCATTAAAATAGTCTATATAGGTATTTAAGCTTCTACTTATCAAAATTAAAATAAATTGTTAAAATCATAAAATATTCCTTAATAAGTACACAAAATAGTTAGGTACCAAGATGATAACAGATGATTTTGTGAGTAATTCATTTGAACTAAAATAATATTACACTTGTTTCTACTCGTAGCATTTTTTATTTACTAAAGTTGATCTCGATGGTGATTAAGATCGTCTTCCGGCGTGAAAAATAAGTACCTACTTTATTTTATAGGCTTATTAAGGTAATACATGGTGGAGTATTACTTTATTGGGGCATATAAAAATAAAAACTATGACTTAATAACCTTACATATTTCGCAACTTAAGTACCTACTAAGTATATTATTATTTGGTTTTGTTGTAGAATTTTGAACTTTATATGTTTAAGAGATATTAAAGTTACTAATCTTATGAATAAATTAATTCCACCCAGCCAAAACATTTAAAAATTCGTTAATTTAAAATTTTAAAATAGGTACATTAGGTACTCTTATGCAACTGACGACCTTCAGTTTTGTTTGTTTTCCCTGACATATTTATGGACCCGCATTGTGATAACCTACTCTAAATCCTGCCCAGTTATTTTATAGAAAAAGTGAGGGTTATTAAGCGGTTTTTTGAAGTAGTTAATGGACAGATTTGTATAACTTTGAGTTTAAATTAAAAGGGACGTTTGTGCGACAAGATGTTTATCGAAAAGTAAGAATGAACGGATGCTTGTAACTCTTTCACACAAATACTTCACAATAATGTAGCTTATTATTCGTCCTCTAAAACACGGGTAGGTATGATAATAAGGACGCGGGCAAAGCCGCGGGTGGAAAGTAGAAAACTACAAACTAATGTTGTAAATCGTTATAAAAAGACGCCTCGTGTTTCAAAATGATTTAGTCCATTCGTCCCGTAGGTAATTATCGGCCCGCATAATTGACATCCTACACGTTCACATTATGTGGAACGACTTATTTATATTTTCCTACATTAATTAACCTCAAGATTAGAACATTCTTGCGTAACATTCGCTTATCAATGCTTTAGTTACAGTGACGTTTATAACGGTTTTCAACTATGTATAATAATTAGAGTTTGCTGTATGGTGCTAACCTAAGAATAGTACCACCCGGCTCCTTTCGTTGTTGGCATCAAAGCGAGTAACCAGAAAATGGAGAAATAAACATAAGTAGATAAACATTTTGACGTCTGGGATACAAAATAGGGCACTGTAACGACAGTTATGAATAAATAATCTGAATCAGAATCTGAAGCTATTTAAATTCTCCATATAAGTTGATAAGAAGGTGAAACTTTATTTTGTCTATAAAGTAATAATTATAGTAAAACAAAATCTCCGATACACCTTTATTTAATCGAACGCGGATTGCTTTGGCCACGGTTGGCCGATCGCGCTCAAGAATCGTCCTCAAGTAAATTAATTCGTCTCAGAGCCGCTTTTCTCGTGCTGTGCATCGAACCATCGTAAAACCGAACTCACGATTGCTTACAATTTCAGATATTCAAGCGATCTGTAGAGGAAAGTCCGTTACTAAATTCTAAGGAAAGTTATTGTGGTTTAAGAAGCCACAATACTGAGATAACATTATTAAAGACCCGTTTTAACGTCTATTAACAAATCGTTTAATAAGTTCTACCAAGATAACATACAGATTCTAGTGTTTTTTTGTGTAATTCTGAATTGTTGTTTATTGTGACATGTTTATTAAATCCACAGATAACCCCCACATTAAATCGGACTATCCAACACTGAAATAATTTTTCAAATCGGTCCTCGGATCGGTCTCCAAAATAGAACACATTAAAGCTCATAAAACATATTTGTAAACTTCTTCCAGTTTACGCCTATAAATGTCCAAGAGGATTAACGTGAATAAATATTTTGAGATATTTCATCGCTGTAATTTAGATTAATAGCACCATAAATATTACTTTTACGATGACGTCTTCCAACAATTAACACAGTATTCACCACGAACCTTTAAAGTACCTATTTTTATTTAATAGCAATGCATATTATTTTCAAAATTTCCAAATAAATTAATATTGTTCAAAATACATTAACGCAGTACCAATCATGGCTTAGTAAGATTTTTGTAACGTATTATTAACTAGAATATTTTTAAGAAAGATAAGCCGTTGATTTTCTAAATAATATGAATATGTTTTAGCTGCAATGCAAAATTAAACTGCTTTTTAAAAGATGTACGAGTTCTTGTGCCATTTGCTAGAATTCCACAGGACTTTAACAAGAAATATTAAGCTATTTTTTAGTAATTCTATATTGTATTCTATATTTCTATGTATATTTAGGTTTAGATAATAAGTGACTTATATCTAGCTAATCTAGCCTACCCTAAGATGCATCTTACCGTAATTACTACGCAGTGCTTAATAAAAATGACACACTTAATAAGGACCCTTCAGAACAAGATATGTCCATCTGTCTGACCCTCGACCTAAGAAGCTACCTAAATGGCATCAAATTAGCTTAATAGGCTCGACCTCCTATCGTAAAGGAATATCAGTCACGGTTTCAATGGCCTATCGATTTACTTAACATGTCAATGTCAATGTTTTATTGTTTGCGGATAACCACATCAATCAAGGTGAGAACAAAAGTTTTTAGAATTTCATTTATTGTTGAATTAAAATTACAGGAACACTAATGCGAGTATCGAGTATATGGCGAATATAGCATTAGATCGCTCCCTGGATACCAAAAGATCACAAAAAATCATCAAATCATGCTAAAAATAAAATTAATGTAAATCAACAAATAATACCAACTGGGCCCATGGCATCCATGCAAATTATATAGATTTGTTGTTTATCTTATAAAGTGAATACCATTTACGGTGACGCGATAAAACAGAGTTGTTTGAACGAACGAGAGGTAGCTCTAATATGTAGTTAAGTGAACCGGGTCACACCATATGTTAGTGACACTAATTAATGATGAATAGACTCAAAAGTTCAGTATAGATGGATGTTTGTTATACTTTCACCGCAAAATAATTTGCAGGTTCAGAAAAGGCAGTTTTCTTAAATATTTTAAGAAAAACAAGGATTGATGACGTTACCTATTGTGTCTTAAAACGTAAATAGCAGGGGTGCGAAAGGGGAACAACCGGAAATTAAAGACGGTCTATAGATAAAAGCTCTTTATCTATGTATTGAGACTCACTATGTCTCTAGGAAAATATGACGATGTAACTCCGACTATTGAATTGAAAACGACTGTCTGATGATTCGTTCGTTCATTAATGTAAAAAGCTTCAATTTGCGCACTCCATTGAGTATTCCAGATAATAAAAGACAGATATTTATTGAAAAAATTCCGATAGCGATCCCTTGATTTGATGATTTCGGTTGGAAAACCATTAAATCAACGTAAACGTAATGCTAATAAAGATTTTTTCTTCATTTCATTCCTATATTACTAATATTTTAGTGAATGTTAAGTTACTTTTGTGCTTAATGCGAATGGAATGAAATATATTAATTCCCTTCGTCAGAAAGAAAGAAGAAATTCTGTTCATAACACAACAAATTTTTAAATTTCCTGTGTACATAGTTTTAAACGTATTAAATTAATATAGGTAACTATTCTGCGTGCAATTATAATATTATTCTTAATATAATTATTACATTTATAATCTGTTGATAAGTCGTGGAAATCCCAAAATTATATCTCTATAGACTTTTGCCTTTCTATTGTAAATATAGTTTTATGACTGTGTTTAAAAGATAACTGAGTAATTCACCTCATGAAAAGTGGAGCGTGGTCTCAAAGACGTATTTAACAAAGCCGTGAGCTCAGCGGGCTATTTACTATTGTTTTTTAATTATGAAAAATATTTTTACATGTGCCACTTTCGGTTTCTTTACCCACTTTTACTTATTTGAATAACAATACGTGACTGGGAATATATTTGCAAATCTTATCATTTAACTTAGTTAATTAGCTTTACTTATACTACTAATTGCGTAGAATCTTCTGTGAGGTAAATCTATACCTACTGTGATAATTAAACCTGATTGACAATGAACTATAATAACCTAAGAGCCCGTGATAGCCAGACCTTCCTTTAATTCACAAGCGTGAAAATTCTTTCATGTGTATGTCTAACATAGGTAAGAACAACCCCCAAACATGAAACCTGGATCGCGGTTCCTTTGGGAGATAACAACCTTTTACCTGTTATCTCCCAAAGGAACCACGATCCAGGTTTCATGTTTGGGGGTTATTCTTACCTATGTTAGACATACACATAAAATAATTTTCACGCTTCAGAATTAAAGGAAGGTCTGGCCATCACAGGTTATTAGTCTATACTAAGAGCCCGGTCTGGCCAGACCTTCCTTTAATTCACAAGCGTGAAAATTCTTTCATGTGTATGTCTAACATAGGTAAGAATAACCCCCAAACATGAAACCTGGATCGCGGTTCCTTTGGGAGATAACAACCTTTTACCTGTTATCTCCCAAAGGAACCACGATCCAGGTTTCATGTTTGGGGGTTATTCTTACCTATGTTAGACATACACATGAAAGAATTTTCACGCTTGTGAATTAAAGGAAGGTCTGGCCATCACAGGCTCTTGGTCTATAATCATTGCCAGTCAAATTAAAGGTAGTAAGCTGAAGGTGGCTTTTATTTGTATTTTGTTTTTATTTTTACCGTAGGCACACTTTGTTACACTTCGTTATGTCAATTATCTTATATAGGTACTTAATCCTAGATAAATTTAAAAAGTTTTATAAATTCATTATTATAAATTTTTGGTAAGTATTACATTTACAATTATTAAGAGAGATGTGAGTTAGACAAATAATAATTTTATTGTATTGATATTTTATAATAAAATAAATCAATAAAATATACTCATTTTGTATAAATAATATTATAACTCCTGACCTAGTTTAATGTATGACATTAATACCTATTTAATTTATAGACATGTCTAAGAAGGTAATATCTTAAAGATTTTATGGAAATAAACATAACATTTGTATTTAAATTTTATTAGTAAATAAATTAATAATGTTTATCATCTACAATAAAGTTATCTAATGGATACTAGAACATAATCCTTTTAAAAATAATTAAACTATCTAAAAATTTTCCTTCTATTTCTAGTATTTATAATGGACCCTGAACTAAATTAAGCGCAATTTGCCAGTGTCTCAACAGATTTTATCAATCAGTTAGCAACATTATTGAATCGCCAAAATGGCGATCATACAAGTAACAACTTTAAAATTATGTTAATTTTGACGAGTTTTGTAGACTTATCGATCTTATCATGTACCTACTTATATCAATAGATAATATAGATACCTAATATATCTACCATAAAGTTACCTAACCGCTGTCGCTGCTAAAAAGGGTTTTTAAAAATAACCCCGGTTTGTGAGCAAAAATGCAGCGTCAAAACAAAAGTAACCGTACCCTGTCGCGTATGCACATTGGATTCTGTTATTCTGGTCGCACATCAAACACTTTATTGCTTGCGATGAGCCAAGAATAGACGCTCCAATTAATTTGGTAACGAATTTATGAAACAGCGGGTAGAGTAAACTGCTAAAGGATTCGTTGGAAAAAAAAACACTTTCCACGTTTGTCTTAATTAATAACCTTTTTTTTAACGATTCAGTTAAACAAAAATTAAATTTAACTAAGCTTGACAAGTTGAAATAAGTAAGAAGTTCTGAAAAAATATTACAAAAAAAAATAACAAAAATAATATAAACTTTACTAAAATAATGTGTCTAAAAAAGCTATTTTTTACACGTGCCCTTGTACCAATCAAATGTTCTGTAAAGGCCTGTTTGTGTGGTTGATTAAAATTTCATGATTTCGTGTCAAGTGGTAATTACTGCGGTGCCCCTGGATTGATATAAGTTCAACCCCGCTCTTATCTGGATTAATTTTTTAACGTGTTACTGTTATCGCTACATCGTTAATAGGTTTTATTATACCGGGTTTCAGCCATTGTTAAATTACACTTAAGTATTATAATAAGGCTTCCTGCACGCTCTCCATTTTCAGGGTTCTGTAGTTCAACAGAAACCTTAATAATTTCACCATTTCTAGATTGTGATTACTAGAAAGCTGTAATGTTGTACGAGTATGTAAATAAGTAATTATAAGACCGTTTTGATACCATTATGACATTTTGTCAATTGCTTTTAATTGGTTTTGAAAAAATAAATTTAAAATTTACAGAGACTTTGAAATAATAATAACACATTATAATGAATACCAATAATACGTATTTATATGCTATTCATGATTATGTCAAGGATTTAACAAAATAAAATGTAAGTACCTAATTAAAATCTTGGCTGAATTTATATTAACTTTTTAAAACGAATAATTTTAAAGTTAGAGACTTAGAGTGCATTGTTTGCTAGTTTGCTACAATTAAAGTCATAACTTAAAGTCACTTATTATATTACATAGGGCGTTTCACAGCGTATTAAAATTTCGGAAAATTAGTCCTAATAATTGGTATTCAACTACCCTCATTTGTGACTTACGGCGATGTGATCGACTGATTGCCCCACAACGTACATTATTAAGCTGTATCGATCACATGCTGAAGACCTGACAGCTTAAGGGCAACGTTTTATTTATGAATTTGGTGGTTGTTCACTTATTCAATCCATATTCGCAACTTTTTCAATTTGATGCCAAGGTTTTTTACCTTTGTTTGTTAGTTGAAGTTTCTACAGATTTATAAGAGACAATGATTCAAACAAAAAACACATTTTAATGTAAAAAACCTGTAGGTATAGTTGGTCTTTATGAAAACACCATAGGCACCAAACATTAAACAATAATGGACTTGAATATACCATACATTTATTAAGCAGTTTCGCACGCCCTAATTATTTTTCCTTTTAATTTCCACCCACATCATTTTAAGCCAGAAATAAAATTAATTATCACTTACCATTCTTTTATTTTTAGCTCTGCCTTGATTTAGGTAGGTAATTGCCTTTCATTTGATAAGCAAAAAGTGGGTAGAAGCTGTCTAGTTAACCTTATCTACTTTTAATAAGGGTAGGTACTTTTATCAGCAAGAAAAATTTAAAAAAAGTATTTGGTACTTGGATGCGAAGAGATATTTAGTTAACTTATCCCAAAAATTGACAACCTACAGAATACTTATTTGAAGTACTTATATTACGAGTATATTTTGTAGATTGATTAAGATTCATAACTACTAATGTATGCAACCCAATAGACCGAATATTACGCAACGAGCAAACTGACCTTGCCATGGGTATAGATACGCAGTGACATAACACAGATTATACACTTATAATCACTTAATTGGATAGTGGCTGAACTTGGTGCACTCTCAACCTTGTTAGCGCTGTGGAATTCGGACACCTAACAGCCACGATTATTGGTCAAAATATCCAATACCTTAAGCTACAATATCTATTTATATTCATATTATTTTACCTACATAAATAACACCCAGACACTCGGGACAAATATTTACAAATCGTAAAATTTTTTGTCCCAAAGTGGAAATCAAACCCGCAACCTCTTGGATCGTAGGCCTACAGCGCCGCAGAGGTCGTCGTAATTCTTAGTTTTAAAACGACACAAAACATGCTTTTTTACGAAGAGGGGCTCATTGAACCGGGAACTGACCAACATGAACAAATGAATAACTAATTGTTTAGTAAAATTTCACGGTTGACCCGATGCAAGCTGCTTACGTTACGACCGAAACAATTGGAAACCTCTATAGACCCAAGTCCATAGTGAACGCATGACTGGTGAAATGACTATTACTTCCTACTCCTTTCCCTGTAATGATAAGCATGATGTCTTTCTTTGCTCCAACGACAATATTCTTTGTTTACTTACTTTTATTAAAAAATGCGGAAACCCCAATCCTTTGACTTTCCCACACAATAACAGCGAGGTTTTATTAAAGGGAATCATTACGCACTCTTTGTGGCAGGGATTAGGCCAATTGTCTTGATGACCTAATTCTTTTTGCAAACGCTGAGTATAGACGTAATGAATATTACAGTACCTACGCAATCGAATTGCGTTTTGTTATTATTTTATGCACAGCTTTTAGCTGTGTAGTATTAAAATTCCCCTTAGAGACAATTTTGAGAATAACCATAATATTTATCCTGATATTTACCTCATTTACTATAGTAGGTAGGTACACATCAAACAAAAATAATGTATACATATTATGTACCTAACAGAATTTGTAGTTCATATGTAAAGTTTTAAGGATGACAATCTAACGTACCTACTGACTTGTTTTTGATACGGAAAACTCTATAAATTATTTATTTATAATAATTTATCTCATGATTGACGTAATGTAGCCACAAATAACTTAAATTATGCTTTATAAGATGTTAGACATATTGCGTTTAAATTTAAAATGAATCAAGTTAAGATTTAAGGTATGGTCCGATCGACCTAAATGTCAACCGGTTTGGTGTACAAGTCATTAACCGTTCAGAAATAGACGGATCCGTAACTTTGCCCCTACCGGGAGGTAATTGCCGAAGTTGCTGCCAAAAATATTTCTTGTGCGAGGTACCATTATTAATTGGGTGCCCTGGAAGTCTCTCAGAAAAACGTCTATCAATCATAATCAAACTGAGTCATTGCTTAAATTAAACGTGTCCTAAGAAGGTTAGACTTGATATGGATAAATAATTGTTTTAATATCCGTGATTTTATGGAAATGTTGTCTCATTTATCAGCAGTAAACTTTTTTTTACTGATGATACTGCTGTTTTTTAGCAGTTCTGTAGATGCAATTATTCATTATTGTAAAAAAAATAGATTTTATTACTACACAAAATAAATTAAGGAAAAAGAGCACCTCATGTTAAACGCTCTACGGGAAAAGAGAAACAGGTACGTCAAAAAGAGCTTTATTTAGAAAATAAAGGTTCGTGTTGATGCATAATGTTGATGTGCTTTGTGATAAAATGGATAATAAGCAAAGGAATACTGTCTCCAGTGTTACCATAACCAACAAACGTATTATTTTTTGTTTTATTTGTGACAGAACATAGCAAACACTCTATTTCTAGCCTCACGGAACTGCACGCTAATTATATTAAGAGCTAGTTGATCTTTAGCTTTTCTTATTTATTCGTTTTATCATGGAAATCTTTGGTGTATGTTGTGAAGACGAATGTATTTGCTCGTTAATATAAAATATGTCGTTTCTAATTTTAGTATCTACTTACCACGTAATTAGTTCTAATTTAATTAGTGGACATGTCATAATTTTCTATTTTAATCTTGGTAGAGTACTTCGGTATCTGTACTTAGATATTGTGAAGTATGTACTTATATTAAAGTGATTATCGATCTTTATTCCAATTAATTTTGTAATTGTAATTTATTTATTCCACACAGATACATTATGTTCATTTCCTGTGATGTTTACCTACTATTGTATATAGTCCGCCCCCGTATGTTTCGAGTTATTTCGGTCGAATACTTGCAACCATAACAGCTGCTTGTCACGGTGGTCGCAAGCTTTTATTTATCAGGCAAAACAATATTGTTTTTTTTTTTGTAAAAACCAAACAAAAGTGTAGAAGAAAACCAAGCTATACATCCTATTTCTAAACCTGACGTTTTTATCTGGTACTTATGGTTAAAACGTCAAGTATACGGCAGATATCGAGAACAGGAAAATCTAAATATGTAATGTGGGCAGAAATAAAAAAGGATTATTACAAGATTTTCAAATTCCCACCAGTTTGCCTTTTCTGTATTTAGGCTAACAAGTTATTTTAATAATTACCTTAAGCATACAAATATTATTATCACACGTGTATTTAATGTACACTTGTTTTTTATATTCGAAAAATAATCTGCTAGTTTGCATAATGTAAATTTAGATTTGCTATTATCTCATATGCAAACATTTGAATAATCCTATAACACCTTAATATGTAAGAGATTTGTGTTTTATCTTCTGAGCTATCACAATGTAATTAGCGATATAAAAATAACTTCATTTTTCCTAATATTCTAAGATTAAGAAATAAATACTTAATAGAAAATCTTAGGTAATTAAGATTTATTATATGAATGATGTATTTTTAATGATTACCAGGCAATTATTTGAAAACATGCTCTTGTGCCAGCACATTGCGATGCAAGAGGGTTCGATTCGGCTCGGGACAAAAATTTGTAAGATTTGCAAATATTTTTCCGAGTTCTGGGTGTTATATAATAAATTTAATAAAAAAATATCTATCTATGTAGGTTCACACTAGCTTCGAGCTTTCCACGGGCTAGAAGTTGTTGTGTAAATAGTCTAAAAAACATGAGCACGGGTCAACCCCAATAAAACCCTTTACATGTTTTAATTGTTGGTTTCTTAATTGCTGAGTTTTACAAGGCATTATTTCTTACATCAAATTTTAAATTACATTTATTCATACGTAAAAATCAGATATATATTTACAATTGTGACCTCGCTTCAGGTTAAGAACCTATATCGTTCACATTAAATCTTGCCTTATTAATAACCCATATTTGAAAAGAAAGGTCGAGAAGTCTTATTGCCATCACGCGGTAAATAACCTCTGAATAACTTTATTTAATTGTGCTAATAGAAATAAGATATCTAGAATCTTACTAATTCAGTACCTACGTGACTTTTAGCATGGATGATGTTTTGAGTGTTATTTGGATGTTGTAAAATAATATTTTCTTTATGCAATCATTCGGCTAGTACAATAGAAACCTGTCTAGTATTTACATGTACTAGTGCCATCTTAGTAAATATATTAGCCATCAAAGTTTATCAATAAGCTTTATACAATAGTTAGCGGCCCGCCCCCGCTTCGTCTTGGGTATCTACTCAAAAAATACTAAAAATACTCTACCTATTTAAAAAAAACCGCATAAAAAGCCGTTGCTTTGTTTTAAAGATAAAAGCGCGAGGACAAAATGATAGCGACTTTGTTTAATTTACATTTGCTTACATAATATTTTTATGCATTGCATCAAAATTTCATCTTGAACCAACTTAGTTGTAAATTTTAAATCATACAGAAAATAACTTTTCGGTACTATTGCGTGATACATAACAAATCCTATTTGTAAATTTTAAATCATACAGAAAATAACTTTTCGGTACTATTGCGTAATACATAACAAATCCTATTAACTTTTTATAGATCTATACTTAAGATAACAATAAAATCGTATTACGCAACAGCCAGTAATAGGACAGCAACTGCCTAAAATTGGCTTCCGAAGTTTCCGAAAAACCAACCTCTTTGACCGCGCCGTAGTCGGTCGCGTCGTGACGTGACGTCATCTCGTGTCGTCAACTCACCGACGTCACGGATGACCAAACGACGTCGATGACATAAAACTACCAGTGGACTGCTCGAGCCTCCATAAGTATTCCAAACGTTGTTGAAACCGCGCGTCTGCGTCAAATCTTTACAACTCACAAATTGATAAGATAACGCGGGGTTTTATAGATTACAGTCGCGTCAATTATTGATCGTCATTACTGTAGAGTGCAGTCGAAACTGTTATTGTGAACGGTTTTTTGTTTCCAGTGAGAAGCGGATTTGTTGCTAATAATTTTTGGACATTTAAAGGTATGGACAAACAGACATTTTTTTCCATGATAATTTAAAATATTTAAATATTCAACATTTAGGTATAATTATACTTATAATTTTTATTTGAATAAGTAAATACCTACCTTTATTTCATTTTTCATGAATGATGAAGGGAATTAATAATTTTTTTATTTACATAATAATCTTATTTGAAATCACTTTATGAGGAAAATTCTTAGGTATAAGTAGGCAGTTAAAACAGGTTTTTATTTATACATTTTATTTACATCTATGAACATACATTACTTTTATACATAAAATATTAAAACCTCTGGCTAAAAAAATATCGATTTATTTTGAATTATAATTTGAAATTTAAACAAGCGAGGATCTCAGTTTCCCCGTGACTTTGTGAATGGAGGTTGTAAAACGTAGCGCTTCTGAGAATCATGCGCAGATCTCTCGTAATTGCGATGAGTGTGCTCAGGTTATTTTATATGAAAGTTTTTGGAAAAATAACGAGGATATTGTGCAATTTGCAAAAACCTACACTAAAAATTTATACTTATTCTGAAAAACTAGGTAGTAATTATAATGTTCTGTGAATTTGGTGTTAAAGTTAAATTTTTTTTTCATTATTTTTAAATCTTATATTCTAATTAGAGTAACAACAGCCTTAACTGCTGTTTGTAGATTTAGATCGTGGAAAATCATTTTCAATATCTGAGTAGGATTAATGATCATGACTATTAAGAGTTAAATACGTAGGTAGTTGTCTAATGTCGGAAAATAACAGTCTATGCAGTGCTGACGACGAATAAGATCAAAAGGCTCTTCATTCTTACTAAGAATATACGAGTACATACAAGTATTCAGTTGACTGCGCTTACCGAACACTTTTTGATTTACATTGAATTTGACCTTAAAATGTTATTGATAGGAAATACCCAAGCTACACACAAGACCAGTTATTTTTTGATCAGGGAAAATTCTAGTTCTTTAATTTTTACAAAATCATAAAACCAAGCGTCCAAGATTTATTACGATTATGCTGCGTGATTTTATGATTTCTTTACCAAGTTTATTTTTAAAATATCTATGAGATTTACTATATAAGAGTAAAAACTTATATCTCTTTAGAAAAGTTTTAAAGAAAGGTCTTTGTGTACAATCTTCCACCTCGTCTTTTGTCGTATTATCATCCATTGGTTGAGAATCTTTTTTACACATGTCATAATGTAGGATGAAACAAATAAAAATACTTAAGAAGTTGTCTATTATAGGCTGTCTAAAGTCTACACAACGACACCTTCAACATAGCAGGTTCGGAATTGATTCAGACGGTTCACTTTTTTGGGCACTTATTAAAATTAGATTTGAGCACAATTACCTCGGCAAGTTTTTTCAAGATTTGATTTGATAAAATAATTATGGGTATATCTTTAATTTGTACATGGAAGTCCGAAAAGGTTTCAAGTTCAATACCGAATAAATAATTTGAAGGTATTATTTGCTTACAAACCAAATCTTTGCTAAGCCTTCGAAATAAGAATTCATATTTTACCTTCACGCTAATTACTATATCTCTGTAGAGACAGCAATTGGTCATACACGTATTTCTTACTTCTAAAGTATCTAATGACATTTTGATGACCTTCATTAAATCGCTCAACCAATTAAGTCCTTATCTCGAAAAATGTCGGAAAAAACAGCAGATTTTGGGCCTTTTATATAAATAAATAAAAATATTATATTATTCAATTTATTCATTACATGACAGCATTTGTTACTTTACGTTCGTATTGACACATTTAGCCAGTTTTTAAGATGATTTTGATGTTATTTCATCATAGACTATAATAAATAGGTACCTACGTAAATTTTATCCGAAAAGAAGGTAGTGAGTAGGTCAAAACGTGAAACAAAACAACCCCAGTGAACCACTCTTTACTATAATACAGCTCTAATTGCAGATTTTAAGCATAAAACCTATTATGACGTCATTACCCCAAAGTGTAGCTAAACTAGGAGTAGCATGTGCCTGAAATAAACGAAAACTTAAACAATTTCTGTAGAATATTTAACTTTTTAAAATTTCTCTAATGCACGTTTAAAAGCGAGCCGCATGTATCATAAGTTAGTGAAAGTGGGTCCCTTTATGGCGGCGTGCGGAGGCCTAAATCCATTATACTTATGCCATTGATATTCCCCTCGGTCCCTCGTGGAGAGCCCCCTGCCATTATAAGATAAACTTCTGAGCTGCTTTACTACTAGAATTATGCAGGGTGATATTTTACGAAGCATCAAACTAAACTTGCAGCGATATAACTCGTATTTCGGGTAATGTCACATAGTTTCTTTCGGTTTGAAAACATACGGACCTTTTTTTCTTTATTTTTTTTCTTTAGAAAATCTTTATCAAGTTGTTAAGGAATATATTTGTAACTAGTTGACCCCGCTCGGCTTCGCCCTTTTTTTTCCACCCTTTAAACCTTCCCTGGACTACTACGAACATTTCAAGACCAAAACCAGCTCAATCGGCCCAGCCGTTCTCGAGTTATAGCCAGACTAACGAACGGCGATTCTACGGTCTACCATCAGATCAGCCATACGACGTCTACACAAAACGTACCTTTAGTAGCGAACTGCGCATAACCCCCTACAATAAACATACAAATAACTTAATTCCATTTACCTGTTTTAAAAGTCGTGTGTGATCGCAAATAATAAGATATTAATTCCAAGCGTGTGGGAATGTCTCATACACTCTGAATTTACATAACTGTCAGTTTCAGAGCACGTTCTCTATGAGCATTATGAGCTCGCTGTAAGCATTCACTTCAAAGAACTGACTATGATATGAATGATATGTAAGTGAAAACACCCTTCGTTCTCCACTAATCAGCTATTCAACACAGTAGGCGTCAATTCTCCAGTAAAAATATTCTACTCTAGTACAAATTATTATAGTGACAGCGCTGAAGGTTAGATGCTGATTCGGTGTTCTTCCGGGTCGAAAGGTCAACGACACACACCTTAAATTTTCAAAGTGCTTTATAATATGGCATAGTTGCATTGTAAATCGATTATTAAATTTTGTTTTTGTATTAAACATGTTTTCATCTTGCTTCAGCATCTTGCATTTTCGTCGTTGGAAAATGGTAGAGATAGAGTCAATTCATAAGTATTCCTTTCAACATTTTTTGATATTTTGCGCACACTTTAGGAAGATCTGAGAAACAACATGATTTGGTGGATTAATTGTATTTATATAAATGTTATACTTCTGCACTCAAGTTTTATTGGTAACGTCATAATCTTTTTTTGAATATTTATGTCCTGATTTATCTTTCTGACCTAACTGGTGTGTAGGCAGGCATGCACTCGCACAAATCTCAAATGAAAAGAACAATTTACAATAGGGTTATCTTTATTTCAAAGTTCCTTACTTTAGTATAATCGAGTATTATTATTAAAACAGTTTAAGTATTCTTCATGTGGGAGTTGTTAAACCACTTGATCAAATATTCTTGCTCTTGTACAAAGGAATAGTAATTAATTCATTGTTTTACAGGTCTCGTCACCCTATCGTTCTATGTATAGGTTAGGTATAATTTATTATTCAAACCTGTTAACGACTGAAATTATCTTCAAATAGTGACATTTCCTTGAGGTTTTACTTGAACAGCAATTTTCTTCCATTATCATTCTTATTTATTAGTTCCTTATTGCTCTTGTATCTATATAATTGCTTACGTGTTCGAATACATTATATTAGAGTGTTCAGGTCAGTTTGCTACTTAGTTAACCTACCTGTACAATTGAGTTGGTATTTAAATTCTAAAGGAAAAATAAATTATATAAAGTAAGTTAATATTAAATTGGTTCTAAAGACCATCTTAAGAACCAATTTAATCGAGTGCTATAAAATATTATATGGAAATTAAATACGCAAGTATAATCAAATTAAAAATTTAATAGGCTTTTTATCAATATAAAAAACATTTAAAAAGATTCCATAAAACTAATGTTATGGAAATAAATTATAACTAGTTATGTAAATTAGTCCAATATGTTCTTTTAATTAAAAATAAAATAATTCATATTTAAAAAAAAATACTTTTCTATTCAATAGTCAACTAATGGTTAACTTCGACCACTGGCTAAATAGCAGAACATTTTTTATTACGAATTGTGTAACGTTGGGACCAAATAACAATCGCAGTGGCTCGTTTCGTGTCATCATAATAATATCGAATCGTGATGACTGTAACCTTCGAAAGATATGTATCGCGCCGCAAATACAATTTCTACACTGATGATCATTACCTACTGTTCTGCAATACCCAACATTTGCAAAGCTATTCTACTAAAGCCTTGCTTGTATTTTACTTCATATTTCTCATTAGAAGTTTGACTACATTAGGTATTCACAAATCTCGAACTGTCTATTGCTTGCCACTTGTGACCAATAGAAATCTAAGCCTAGCCTAGAAATCTAAATCTAAACCTAACTAAATCGTAAAATCTGAGTTGTATCCACCGGCAGAGCTTTGTGGCTGTCACGCTTTACGGAGACTGCGCAAGCGCACCGGTACTTTTTCACGCTTGCGACTTCGACCCGCAAACCCTTTAGCAAATTGGGCTGCTCCATTGTCTGTAGCAAGAAGCCGTGGCAGATGTTAAAACGACAATTACCTACTTCTCTGATTCCCTTTGTTACTGATGTTTTATTCTACAAACTATTTGATGCGATACGAACTATAATTCCATTCTAGTCTAAGTAAATTTTTGAGAATACATTTAAAGTGTTCGGCAGCACGCAGGAACATCTCTGATGCTACAGGCGTCCATAGGCTCTCCACCAAGTGGGCCGCATGCTTGTCTGCCAACTTGTTAGTATATAAAAAAAATCATATATTGAATTTAACATCAATATATTAGTAGGTTTCCGACTTGTATCTACTTCAGTTGGTACTTAATAGGTACTGTTTACTTTAAGATTATTTATGAATTCATGTTTTTGTTTCAGGTAAGAACCTAATTCATATTATTCTCCAAAAGTGTCATTGAAAGGTCAAGCCAATCAAGGTATGTTAATTTATAGTTCGAGGCGTCGCGTCATCTCATAGATGACTTATATCCTTTTGTCACACTATTGCCAATAACCTAACAAGATGATCGAACAGGAATCAATCCAGGTTCTTCGGAAAATCTATTATATTACATGGTTTTTATATATAAAAAATGGTATAACCCATCAAGCTCAACATGATACTTACTAGATTTTGGAAATAATTTATGACGTCGTGTTTTGATTTTGAGAAAGGAACGAGTGTAGCAATTTGACACTTTCGTGAGGTTTTACTAAACAAAATGCTTTAACCATCATCGTACGTGGCCTAAAGCAAAACAAGATATTCACAATCTTTATATACTCGTACATAATCCATATGTCAAGAAAGTAATTCATCTTAAAACAGAACTTTTTTTGACTGTAAAGTAACGTAAGTTTTCGTATTTTGAACCCCTCCTATATTAACATAATAAAGATAGGTACATTGTATGTTAGCAAATATAGTTCCTATTTAGATGTATTTTCAAATCTATGCAAAATAAGAAAATTATCACATCTCGGAACATCACAAATACAACAACCATAATAAGCTACGTTGTTAGCTCTCAAAAACAGAATAATATTATTCTACTAAAATAGCACGAACTGGTTATTCCGAAATAAATAGGTTATCTCTATTTACTTAGCAACAAGTTTTATATATTATGGCGTCATTTTATATTTTCGGCCTTGATTATTTACATCTAGCCCTTATGTAACTCAAGTCTGCGCAGATTTTATTAATAGTTAAGTCACATCGCAAAATCGTATAGCGTCTTCCGTGTTTGTGAATCTTGAAGCCATATTTGATCTGTATATTTAATTCGCTGGTCCGTATACAGCCAACAATAATATTCAGAGGACTCGTGTGTAAATATTAATTTGACTCCAACTCAAAATCTAGGAGTCTATTGCGGCATAAAAATACCTCCACTTAATTACCTACCTTCGTTATTAAAAACAACTTTAGAAGTTTAAATTGAAAAATATTTTATTATATTTTATCACTCTCAGCTTTATAATATTAGTATAGATTTTCCTCCTAGCCTAGGTATAATTAAAAAATAGTATGTCGCTCTAGATTAGTTATCTAGATTTACTATCATATTAACTTCATTGCATTACCTACATGCTTTTTGAATAATGCGAAAATACAATAAGCCCTGATAAACTATAGTTATTTAGGCCATGCCACCACATCGCATCGTATATTGAATATGACATACACAAAATTGTAATATTTAGAATGCCGGTGAAAGCCATATGCTAGCTAGTAGCAAGTACCCGTGTACTGGTATTAGTGCGGTATCCCACATGCCATCCGGTTTAGTTAGCCAGCTGGCGAGAAATGCGATAGTCGATTGTACACGCGAACATACACCCATTTAAAATAAGGCATGCACGGGTAATAATTACCTGAAACGTTGACTGTACCTCATACAGATAAGCTTCTAGGAATGGACATAGTTAATTGATTTAGAATGACGAATTAATAGTAGTGTGATTGATAGTAAATGTATTTCAATTATTATTAGGTGTTATCTTACACTTGAGTTATATTCCGGTTTCAGAAACGGCTCTACGATTTTGTTTTAAATCTACCTACCAAATTATAAAATCAGCATAGGGTTTTTTTATTGAATATTAAGTTTATCTTCGTCGATTTATGTTTTTACGTAGTTATGTATGAAAAATGCTATGAATAAAAAAAATCAATGAAAACACTTATTATGATCTGTAAAAAAGGCCTTCGATATGTTTTAAGAATTGGATTTCACTATAAAGCCATATTTCCTACCTAATAGGAAGATTTAGTTACTGTGATCTCATAATGGCAAATAGATATGATATCAGAAATACCTAATATAATGGTAGATAGATATTCCTTATGATAATGTTCATACATGCAGTGACTGAAACGTATAAAGTTAGTTATTTTCCGTCCTTTCAATACATGGATATTATGCGTGTTATATTTATGTCAGGATGATTGATAATTATGTTATAACAAGCACCAGCGGGTAAGCCCACGCAAAAATGGATTTTCCCGCAGTAAAAAAGCGTAGGTTCTGTATAGGCACATAAGGTAAGCTTTATAATTCTAAAGCTTTATTAAAATTACCTAATTCTGAAGTTTTGCGTGAAGGAGATCATCTCTTTTATCATCAACATAGGTATTAAACTATTGCGTATACCTACGAGTACCTATGTATAGTTTTAGTAATGATGAACGGATAAGTATGATCAGCACTAACCTATATGTAAATATTTAATCGACAGTTAAGCTATTCACTAAAGTGCCTAAAATTATTACCTGTTGTAGTGTTTCTGGCTAATAATACCTATCAGAATCTGGTAAAAACTTTGTTGAAATTAGTTGGCTTATTCACGGTTCACTGAACTTCGCGGTCACTGTCGGCCACATCGTGATTTTCAGATTACGGTCACATTTTAGTTGCATTGCTAAAAACACGGGTAAAAATAAAACTCTCAAAATAGCACAAGATAACGTCTTAACGCGCCTCGCTGACGCTCTCGGGAGAATCGCTGAACGTTGAAAAAAATAAACGAGTGACGCTGAAATAACTGGGGAAAACCGGGACTGTACGGGATTTTATACGTCAGACTTATACAACACACACAACACAACAAAATTCCTAGTAGGTAAACTAAACTTTGTTGTTGACTGTGTTTCTTCAAACACGTATAAGTATAACCGCTTGTTTGTCTGTCGCACAATATATCTGTGGTCGCACAGTAACACTAAGCTAATTGAACTGATTAAATTATGTTTAGAGGGTATTTTATGAAAATCATTCGAGATAACGAGATAAGGGTTCATACCTATGTTTCGTTTTGTAAATGCGAATATTAATCAAATTCTTCAAACACTGGTTTATAATGATCATAATCATAAGCAAGTCTCAACACCGCTACCTAGAAAGTGATAGGATTAAACATTAACAGAATAACGAAAAATATGTAAGTATATGCGTATGTAAGTAAGTACCTACCTACTAAGGCATTAGTCACTCGAGCAGCTTACATAAGGATATTAACGTGATTACTTTGTGTAATACTAGACCTTGGTATTTACTACTGTGCAAGTTCACACTGGTAGTTCTAATAATGAGCATATTCTGTGATACGATGACAATGATGCTAATGATGACACCTTACAATGTGTAAGAAATACTTCTAGCTATTTACATTTATCACTTTGGACACTTCATTCAATTACCAGAAATAATGGTAGAGTTCAGTCAATTGCGGAAAATTCTTGTAAAATAAATAAGTGTCTACAAAGTTTATATACTCTACCATTCAACAAGATGTTCCTACTTTTATAACTAGGTTATATAAATAAAATAAAAAAGTAGGCATTTTAGACTAGGTAGGTACTTTATAGTTAGGTAGGTAACCTGGTAGGTTAATTTAAGGTAAAATGAAGCTCAATAAATGTAAATAAAAAACCGATAAGACCTATTGATATTATGTTTACAATATTTCTTGTAAATAATAACATGTTTTTGTGTAAATATGCGAACTTTTTACTAGATAAGATAAGATGTCTGATGCAGAAACTAGGCAAAACAATTTGGGTACTTACCGAACCAACATCGTGTTTCTTATCAACGCGTGACAATAAAAATAACAGCAATTAAACTTTAATGGTCTTTGCTTTCTTATCTACCTCTCAGTATTAGTTTATCGTTATTTTATCAATTTCCCACTTACCACGACTGTTACAATAATTTTGAAGGTACTTGCGCGTCTTGCTTTAGGATAGTAGGTAATACATTTCAGTTATATTATGGTTAACCTGGTTTGACCTGTCATCGTCAAATAATAATTCATAATCAACCTATGTCTGCATTATCAAACTTACACTGAAAATAGACGGGAATGTATTTCTATCTTCATATAATTTGTAATCCTTATCGCATATTCTTACGATACGTAAACATTTAAGAATACCTTTTTGTATTTATTTATTTTTAACTTTCACTTTGTTACACTTGGTTATTATGACAATTATCTTATAATAAATAAATAATTCCTAAAATGAGCTGTAGGTAGGTAACTATGTACTGAGACAGAATCTTCGGATTAAACTTTTGTTGAATTGTTCTTATTCCTAATGTGTCAAAAATACATTTATTAAAAAGGTTCATGCGATAGACAAATGTCATGTAAAACTGCGTGGGTTTAATCCATTTAGAGAATTCATCGGTTTAATGCCGGCCGAAGCCCTACGACCTAGAGACTGCTTACAAGTGTTACCGGGTGGTGGCGGCGATCAAAATCTGTCGTTACGATAATCCTGTAACCTCAGGCAAGTGGGAGTTTATTGTTAGAGCGGGACAGCTGCGGAATTATGTAAGAATTTTTTTTTTTAGTGTTTTACTAGTTTTTTTATAATAGAACAAAGAATAACTCAAAATAGCCAAAGCAAATCAGTACCTAGTGGCGTGAATTCTTGTTTGTATTTTTATATTATCGCCTGAAAAAAATCGTTTTAAAATATCTTGTTATTATATATTTACCTATGTAACTTAGTAGGTGCATGATATAAGTAACATATTTAGTCTGTTTGCAAAAACGAGGCTGTTTACTGAAATTATATGTCATTTAGGTACCTTATTAAATATAATGACTAGAGTAAGTATTGATAATGCTGTGCGTGTTTTATGAGCCTGAAAGTGTTCATGGCTACAATTAAAGTGATTTTAAAACAATAAGGAACAAATTATCCTTTGTTTCTGTGGCCTTCTGAAATAGCTAATTTAATTACCTACCATTTTTATCAGTTATTTGTAAAAAGCTGTAAATTTAAAAAGATGAATTAAGTAATTAAACTAACTTCTAACTTGAAAAAATCTGATCTAGACAGCTATTGTCTTAAATTTTACATAGAATTTTAAATACCATGATAGTAAATCGTGGTTTCCGTGAAAATGGTGTTTGACACATTGTCGGGATACTTTAAAACAGACATCCGTTTTCTAATGCTTATTTTTTAAAGAGGAAACATTATTTGACGTGGATATGCTCAAACTAAATTTACTTTTGTATTTCTTAATTGAAACCGCGGTGAAGTTTATAGGACATCCGTAGGAAAATAGATTCAAATACAGCAACAAAGCCGGAAAGCTAGTATAGGTACCTAAAGTAAGTAGTAAAGTAGTAGGTACTGAATACACATAATTGAGAAAAATATTTGTTTGTTTACCTGTTGTTCGTTTTATTGTTCTCCGTTCTCACTTGTGCCCATATTTGTTTCTTAAAACAATGCTTTGCTCCTCCTCTTTGGCGTGCTCTTTGTAATTATCTACGGTTTTTATTACGTCCTTGCTTTTATTTTCATCCGAGGATTTTTAATTGGAACTTTGATTATTTTAGTCACGTAAAAGAGAAATCTTATGACCTGCATCATCACTATCACTTTCTAGTGCTTTTTATTGTTTACTTAAATATTTTTCCTTCCTACCTATAGGTATAAAAAATTTGCAAACCCGCTGACAGCTTCGCTTCGCTTGCGTTTTTATACGTTATTTATATATCTATACTTAGTATACTTACTTTATATTATATAGCCTTTAGTCATCCTCAATAAATGTAATATCCAACACTGAAATATTTTTTCAGACCGGACCACCGGTTCCTGAGTTTAGCGCGTTCAAACAAACAATTAATCAATAAAACACACTTTTCATCTTTATACGAGTATTAGTATAAATACCTGATATAATATAGGCATGTAGATAATTTAAAAAAACGCAAGCTGTCGGCGGGACGGCTAGTAGGTAGAATATACTTGTACTTACTTATCATGCACAGCACAGGCATGCATTTCCTATCAACAAACTCATACATCTTCCAATGTCAAGATTCTTTGTCCGAAATCATTATCACTAGTCATTTAGGATAAACTCTTCTAGAGTTTTATGACACAATTCGATAAGATATATAAAAATAAAAATAAAATCGTGTCAACCTCAGTCTCTAGCAGATATTGTTCTCTCGTGTTTGTGTTTATTTTGATAACATCTCCTTCATTTTATTACATTGTTTTTAATTCTATCCTCATGGCACAAAGTTCGTCATTTTGGTCTGGCGTTGCTCCCATCATATACACCAGCAATGCCGCGAGAGGACAAACTTACTTTTGTGAGTAGATATTTGTGTGAAACCTCTGCTACAAATAACATTTGTATTTACATCGCAACATTGGTAAACGTCCTTTGATGTTTAATTGTAGGACAAAACTTCGTAAAGAAGTAATTCAGATGTTAGAGTAGAAGGATGGTAGTAGAGACGCGTGACCAAACCGGCGGCGCCACTCGACCGCACGCGCCGAACTTGACCCACATCCCCTGAGAGACCATTGTCTTCACTACAGCCTCGATCAACTTGACGACTCGCCATTACTTCGCACAATCCGCGACTCGGAAAACAATTGTTCATCCGACGGCACCAGTGACCTTCCTCACACAATAAATACACTGTTATTTTTGTACATTCGCGTACAAAATTACCCCGTGTCATCTAATACTGCACTTTCCCAGCTTTCGTTTTGATCACCGGTTCGTGTGAGCTGAATCCCGTTAACTGCCGCGTCGGCCCAGTAAACTACATTTTCCATTCCGAGTTGTGATGATTCTGACATGCTTAGTGTGAGCTGTTAGCATACACATTGGAAAGTGAAATTTGTTTCAAACTGACGTGACGATGCGAATCGGTTAATAATCCGTGGAGACACTGACGAACCTACTAGAAAATTTTACATGTATTGTATCTAATTGATTTATTATTTTGTATTTTCGATAAAAAGTGCTTAGTCACAATATCAGAATTTAAGGACACGTATCTACCAATAAATTTTAATGTCCTTTGCCAAGGCAAGCTATAGCATGTAGTTGTTAAGTTGTGGTATGTTATCATTGTATTGTGGTAATTTGTGGTATGTATGTTATCGTCAACATAAAAGTAAGATTAGGCGCATTAACAGCTAAGACCTTCAATTCTCTATCACGTAGTTAAGTATAGTAACGGTTAAGTAATTAACCCTGAAACTTTGACATGGAACATGAACTTTTTATTTTTTCCTATAAGTACTTTTTTTTACAGGGCAATTGCATCTATTGATTAGGTCAATAATTTAATAATTGTAAATATCTTATTCCAGGCATGTCTCTAGACGAAGGCAGACAATCGCAGCGGCCGTACAGATATGGCATGGTCCTGCTGTGCGCGGGAGCGCTGATCAACTGGCTCGGGCTCGCGGAGGACTACGCGGAGCCCGTGAGATACGTGGGCGTGGCCTGCATCGTCGCCGGAGCCCTCCTGATCTGCGCCGCCATGTGCTGCTGGCTGCAGTCCCCGGCGCGCCAGCCGCAGACCGACCGCGTCGATCCAGACACACACCAGGTGAGCAAAGAGGTTTTAACCACAAGGCACAACCTTTTTTCAGGCTGCAAATTAAAATATTTGATGCGGAATTTAAAGTAGAGTATAGAGTAATTTATAGTAGAGTTAGAAGACATTCGATTTTTAGTTCAGTTCCACAAACCACATTCGAGCCAGACCTATGTATATTAAGACCCGAACCGCCCCAGGAATTACAAAGTGAATAGTGCTAAAAGCTCGAATCGCAAAATTGTTCGGCCTTTACCTGCGTGCGTTTTATCATGGTGATTATACCAAATCCCCAAGATCTATATTATGGATGTATACTTTAGAGCAGGTATTTTAAATACTCTAGGTATTGTGAAACTTTTTTACTTTGCTGTGATGCAACATTTCATTTTAGTATAGATATGTAACTTTCTAAAAATAAATAAATAATTATGAAATTGGTAGGTATCAATAAGAGAGATTTGCGATAAATTATACACAATCGTCACAATTAAGCTATTAAACCCGCAGATTAATCGGTTACAGCTTAACAATTGCGAAATCCGATGAACTAATCGAAACGTTCAGTCGCTGGGCGCAGAAAGTTGGTCCATAACCTTTAGAACTGAAACTAATTAAATTAATCGTCCTTGGCTCGAAAACAATGTTCAATTTATTGGTATGGTGGTGAAGTACAATATAATGATTTAAACTTGATTACGATTTTTTTGCACCAAAGCAATACGATGTCGCTAAGCATGATTGAGCCAATCTTTGATGATGAAATTTTCACATGATCATTGTATCTTAATATGTCATTAAAGCTATTCAGTTAGTAATTGGTAAAAGAACATATCATCTTCTGGTTAAAAAGGTACCTACTTTTTAACCTTATGTTATGATTTAACAATATATTCGTGATTAATACTTTAATTTTATCTAAAGAAATATCTCATTACCTATAGAAGTCTATTTGGATCCTACGCTCAATCACAGCAATTGGGTGTTAAATGGACGCATTTGATCACAATTAGAGTTGTGGGTGGACTTCAATAAGCTCAATAAAGATAACATTATGAGGTCATTGCGCAAAATGCCTACACTGAATTTACGTATCTATAGGTACCTACGTACCAATCTGACCTTGTATTCAGTTTTTCTCCCTATCCCTATCTACATAACCAATTTTGTGATTATTATATACCTACATACCTACCTAGGTAATGCTTGATATTCTACAACTATCTACAGAATCGGAATATATATTTTACTGAAAAATTGCGACTCCTTTGTCTATTTTCTGTTATTTTCCTCTTTAAACTGATGAAGGAAGGTTGTACAAGCGTTTACGACGTTTTTATATTTGTTCCCAATCTTTTCTTCAGTTTATTGCGCTTAGCGTCAAGTTGTAATAAACGCTTAACACCCGTGACGCACTTTATGATTAATGTTTGTAAGCCGACCCACAGGGACAAGTAATTGACTGCGCACTAAACAGCTGTTCTCTTTCCAGATCGACGACCCCATCCACGTGATCTCGATGCCGGACGAGGAGACGATGCAGCAGAAGCCGCCGGACTACGACAGTGTAGCGGGCGCTCCGCCGACATACGACGACGCGATCAAGCTCAACCCTGCGCGTCTTCTCCCCTCCAGCTCAGCAAGACACGAACCAACCCGCAGCGCCTACATCCCAGACACCATCATAGTCCCAGGACAACTCGACGAAGCTCCAACAACACCCATCACCATCGCCCCTATCCACAGATCACAAATACCCAAAACCCCCCCGCCTCCCTACAACCCGACGCATACCATCAGGTGAAAGACTCACCGACGTTACTTTAAATCGACTGCTGTTTCATGTGACCCGCGCGGTGATATATGAAACTTATTAGACAGTAGTGTCGAACTTGTGATACTATGGAAGTAGATACCCTAACCTATATGTAAATATTTGTATAGATTTTGTATAAATAGTTAAGTTTCATCTCTTCCATTTATGTTTTACGGTGTTTAGCACCCTTTTTCCAAATGTAGCTTAAGCGTCGTATCTCAGTTAGGAGTTTCCGAGTTGTGCCATCATTTTGTATAACTCCTGAGCACTAGCCCCCTGTTTTGCACCTGATGTATGTACCTTTAAAATAGACTTTGTTTAACTGTAGCAATCAGATGATGGGCATGGCATCCTTAATAAAAAGGCAGGTAGATAATAAATCATAAGCGTAGTAATACGAAGTATAATTATAATTACCTACATAACAATAAGTCCCCCAATAATATTATATATAAAATTATTTACAAATGCTAAGAGAGAGTACTGCCTTCATACTTGATAAAATAGTTTTTTGTAAGTTCTACCTGTCATGTAAATTTATGAGCATTGTTGTAGTTTTGTTCTAGTCTGAATAATTTCGACTATACCTAGTGTTAGTTAGAGTGTATACAGGCATCTTATCTTATGTGACACAAACACGACACGTTCATTTATGAGATGATATGATTTGCCCTAGTACTTAAATGTGGTTAGTGCCTAAAGCTCCGTAACCCACATTATTTTTATTCTTATTATTATTGTCATATATAAAATAAACATAATAACATTATACATATCATTATAAAATTATAAAGCTCCTAGCAAGAAACTGCAGTGGGTTTAAAGTTCATATCAATTTGTCATGCAATCAGTATTTTAGACTAGAAAAACGGATTACTTTTAAACCTACAAATAATGCGAGCTTTCTTTAATTTGAAGTGGGACCAAACCATAACTCCATTATGTGTGTATAACATTATGCTAACTTTGAAGCGTGTCTGTGTTTCGAACGATTTTACAATGCTGAAGTTGTGCATTTAATAATTGTACATTGTACAAAGTTATGAACGTTTAGTAAGAGTGTACATAAATAAATGTTGTTAAAATATTATTGCATTGTTTTATTGAAGTTTCTTAGTTCGAATTGGTAAACAAACACCTACTCCACCTACACTCTTAACCATAATAAACCAGAAATAGTTTTGTCATTAGACTGAGTGTGCCTTGATGTAAAAAAATATTAAACGTCATTTTTAGAATATGTACTTAAGTATAAACCAATAGGTACGGGTTTGTTCGAACCTTCAATGGCAGACCCAATTTTCATTATTTTCGATTTGTTAGATTACCGAGAATTACCTATGAAGGAAAGAATAAAGCAAGCCCAAATGTAAGCAATCATGAGACTGGTGTTTGACACTGGGACATTACACATTCAATGCCCAAAGTCGGTGCTGCAATCCGACAAGCTGCACCGCTACACCGTGTCATAGGCGCAGATAGTGTTAGTATAAGATTGGCCAAGACGATGTTGATCATCTCTGATTGTCTTAGTTAGTCTTGGAAGTAAGCAGAAGACACATTTCTAAGAGAAAAAATTAATAGATATGAAGTTACCAATTAGGTAGTTAGGTACCCTCATCGTTAGCGCTAGCAGCGCAGTGATTGTTGCTCACACAACCAACAGTTAACAATTAGATAGAGTGGCTCACTTGGCTCAGTTGTATAGAGATAGAACCAGGCGAGAATGCTTACTCATCGTACCTATCAATCAGGATAGTACTTTTAAACAACACAATAACGTGCAAATATAACTTTGCTCTGGTGGAAAGCATTCTTTAAAACTATATGGATAATCCTTCTTCTTTTAGATTATGGCGAACGTAAATAGATGGAACACTGCCTAAACTTAAAGAAATACCAAGCGTCAAAGTATTGCCACTGTCAGTGTCAATCATTTATTTGCTTTTTTTTGCCTTCGCAGCAGTTTCGCACCCCACATTGGGCGTTCTTTGTTTAGTTATGCCGAAACGTGAATTAAATACAAAATCTAAATGAAATACACTATTTATTCCCATCTAAATTAGTTAAAATCTAACAACCATCTATGAAAAACATGCCAGTCGAGTTGCACAGCCTTACTGAGGGATGGTTAGAACTTGAAAGTGATCCAGGACTATTTACATTGTTGCTCGAAGATTTTGGCGTAAAAGGAGTACAAGTTGAAGAAATCTATGATTTACACAAGCCGCTAGAAAGTCCTGTGTACGGGTTTATCTTTCTGTTTCGCTGGATTGAAGAGAGACGCTCTCGACGAAAGTTTGTTGAACAAATAGAGAGTTACGTTCGCGATGAAGAAACGATCAATAATATATTTTTCGCGCAACAGATGGTTCCCAACAGTTGTGCTACACATGCCCTTTTGTCTATTCTCCTAAACTGTCCTAATTTGCACTTAGGTGAAACACTCAGTAGGCTAAAGGTACTAAAAACTCTTGTATTTGTTAGGAAGCTATTAAAGCTTTTTTTCTGATATATTATCATGATTTACAGCATCACACACTGTGCATGAATCCTGAGAATAAAGGCTGGGCTATAGGAAATACACCTGAGTTGGCTTGTGCTCATAACTCACATGCAATCCCACAAGCTCGCAAGAAAACTGATAAAAATGCTGGTGTTTCCACTGGCCGCTTTACAGGTAAATCTATATCTATTATTTAACCTTTCACAGTATTGTTTTTGTAGAATATGTTAAATAAAATTATAACATGCAGTACCTATTAGTCAGGGATCCGTAGTACATGAAAATCAAGTGATTACTAACAAGCTAATTTTTGGTGAGTATCTTCGTTTCGATGAGACGTCCAAAGATATCCTATACCCAACTCTCGATTGTGGTAGCTAACAGAGATATCAAGGATTAAAAAATTCAAGGATGTAAAAACGGGATAACAGACCACGAAATTTGGAGGACAATATGTTATATCTCAAGATAATTATCTAAATTATATAAAAACATGTTTGTCCTACAAAACCTATGGTTTGATCAAAGAGTCCGCCATTTCCAAAATGTGTCGAAAACGAGGTCAATTTAAATGATTACTATGATTACTAACCAGCTGATTTTTTGTTGTATACTTAATTCATATTTATAAAATCTAACGGACATATTGTCCGACAAATTTTGTGGTCCGTTATCCCGGTTTTACATCCTTGAATTTTTTAATCCTTGATATCTCCGTTAGCTACCACAATCGAGAGTTGGGTATAGGATATCTTTGGACGTCTCATCGAAACGAAGCTACTCACCAAAAATTAGCTTGTTAGTAATCACTTGATTTCCATGTACTACGGATCCCGGCCTATATCCAGTTTCAGGAACTCAACTGGGTATTTTCTTTTATTCTTTATCACTTTTCTTATTTTGAAAGAAATATATCTGTAATTTGTTATATTAAATGATTTTAATTTCCAGGAGAAGCATACCATTTTGTAAGTTTTGTACCAATCAATGGTCACCTATTTGAGCTTGATGGATTGAAGCCGTACCCCACGGACCATGGTCCATGGGCCAGTGGAGAAGACTGGACAGACAAGTTCCGGAGAGTAATGGCTGAAAGACTTGGAAGAGACGCTGGAGAGCAAGTACATGATATAAGGTAACTGCAATATGATTTATCATGAATTATAATTCATCCAAACAATCTTAGGATATGGATTTGGATTTTGGAGAGCAAAGAAATTAAAATAGATGTTATAGACTAGTGTCATAAATTAAAAAACTAGGTTTGTTGGGCTGGAATATCTAATTCAGTATTTTAAAGACCTAGTTTTTATGTTTCTAATATTTTTCTTAGTTGGTGCCATCTATTTTTATGAGCCAATTTCTTATTATTCAAGTTGGCTCTATTTTATGAACTATCAACAGAAAAATAAGTTAAATATATGGTGTCCTATAACACTTATTAAATCCTATGATTTAATTAATGTCTTGCTTAGACTGAAGTGATTGCTTATGCTTAAAACATATATTTTTTAAACTTTTTTAGGTTTAATCTAATGGCAGTTGTACCTGACAGAAGGATTGCAATAACACAAAGATTATCAGCTCTAGAGCTCAATCAAAAACGAGTAAAGGAAGCCCTTTCTAAAATAGGAAAGCACATGCGGCATATATTGGCAAAGAACAGAGAGTTAACTGGTAAGAATTCAACAATGCAATGTCAATAGTGCTTAGTATTAAACACAGATGCACAGCAATACATTTAATATTATTTTTGTTTAAATTACTGAGCTTCTGGGCCTCATCTGAAAACAGATAAATCCTATTTAATGTCATCTTTAAAATATTATGGTTTTGATTAATTGTAAGAGTGTTTTTTTGGCCTCCTCTTGGATTGATTCTAAGGTGACTCTGGTCCATCTACATTATTATGTAATACTATGGAAAAACTAATTAAATACCTACTTGCTTCTTAAAAAGTATGTCTTGCTATGGCTTTGATATTTTCAGAATCAGGACAAATACCCGAAGAGCCTCTACTAGACAACATAGTGCCTGTCAGTGAACAAACCATTCTCAGTGCTCTAGACACTGCGCCCATACAGATGCATGAAATGGACCTTACAGTACCCATCACCATTGAGATAGGAGCTACAGACAGACCTATACAAGACAGAAGTGTTTTATTAAGTAAGTAAAGATCTAGTATTAAAGGATTGACTTTGAATCTTATTGCGGAATAAAGTGGAAATCTAATTTCCGCAAAGTTTAAATGTCCTGAAAGATCTGATAAACAAAGTACACAAAAGCACTTAAGTAAGTTTAGTTTTTGCCTAAATAGGGTTACATCAGTTTGCAGTAGGTAGATCAAACATAAAATAAAAATAGGTTAATATCAGTAAAGGATTACGTCCCGAATGTATGTATTAATTATAAATTGTTGTTCTTATTTCAGTTGATCCTATTGAACTTGGTGCATCAGTGAAGTTCGTTACAATTAGCAGAGAGAATAATGTCATTGGAGAGGTGAGTAAATATAACTTAATTAGATGTTCATATTATCAATTTCTTAGTATTTACTTTAATTATTATCTAGTAGTGAGTCACTAAACATAAGCGAAAAAGGCTGATTTAATAATAGTATTAGCATTATGTAATGGTAATGTAATTTGGTATTATGGTATACTAATTTGGTAAAGTCAATTAAGAAATAATATGGTACTAATTTGGTAACTAATGTACTGATTGTGGTGATTGCAGTTAGTTGGTAAAGTACACAGTATGCCCCTGTTATGTTTGACCATATCCATGGACAGAAATGGATGATTGATAAGTATAATGTGACCTCTATTTTCCATTCCAGATTTACCCAACATCAACAACAGCTCTCATCAAGAGCAGCGATAGCCCCGTGCTGGCGTGCTGCGAGACGGGCGCGGAGCAGCCGCTGATCTGCCGCAAGCTGCTGCTGTCGCACTCCGAGCTCAGCGCGCTCATGGGCGGGCTCGTCGCCGCGCTGCAGGCCGCGCAGCAGGCGCTCAACGACGAGAACGACAAACGGGACATGTATAAGGTTAACGACCCTGCTACCTGTACTGTACCTTTACCATGAGTTGTCATAGTTAAATCGTCTGACGTTACTACAGCGGTTACGTAGAGCCCGCGCCACCTTTCAAGTCTTACGTTAAATCCGTTAATATCTAGGCAAGCAGCGCCACTTCTAACGGACTTGAGTGGCGGCGCATAGTCTAAATACCTACGCAGTCTGTGCAATTAACTTTTTGAATGAGCATTTTAGTGCCCAACTTTCCGCTAGAGGTGCTGTTCAAGTTTTCATAAATTTTTTTAACTGCAGTTGCCAGCGAGTGTAAATTGCTAGAACTCATGGTAGAGGTAATGGACATAATCGACCTCTGTGGCGCAGTAAAGAAAGGTCTGTCTGCGCAGGAGGCAGGGTTCGATTCCCGCCTCGGAACAATAATACTACAGATATTTTGTCCAAGCTTCTGGGTGGTCTATAATAAAAAATATCTATATGTATGTTTATTCTATTAAGTGTTTTAGTTTATCTTGTGCCTGTAACACAAGCTTCGAGCTAACTAGATATTGGAAATTGCTGTGTAAATTGTTCAGCAATATATATTTTTATATTACACCATATTCTTCTACTTCTTTTATTTTTGGCGAACGATTACACCATATTGACTATCATAGTGACTATCTTGTCAATTGACGTAATGTTATCTCGCAGGTGGACGATTGCCGACGCACGCACAACTACGACGAGTTCATCTGCACGTTCCTCTCCATGCTGACGGAGCGCGGTGCGCTGGCCGAGCTGATGGCGGCGCAGTTAGAGCGCGGGCGCACACCGCGCGTGCGGCGGCGGCGGCCGCGCCCCCGCCCGCGGGCCCGGCCACGACCGCGGCCGAGAACCAGGAAATAAAAACTCATTGGTAGATGTCATAGACACTCGGATGAAAGAAAAATGCTATAGAACGATTTGAATTTCAAAACTATAAAAGAATATGAATGGAACCCAATTCCATTTTTGATCGTTTTTGCTACGCTCCAATTATTTCTAAAAAACAAATTCGATTAGGTATATTGACTACGGAACCGTGGTCCCACTGTGATGTCCCACTTGTTATAAATTATGTGAACGCAGAGTTAGAATTCCTTGGTAGAAATGTGTCTCTCTTTTGTTTGTTTAAATTCATAACCTGTAATTATTATAATGGCGCGTTGTTGAAGCTCTTCGAAACAAATAGCGACAAAGCTTGATAAGAAGTCATTGCTTTATATAAAGTTTCTCGCGGATATATTTTGTTCTCTAGTAAAGTCTAGTATATAGTGCTATAGAAATATATTTCCTGTTTGTGTAACCAGTTGTCCAAACGAGCAGGTAAGTCCAACATGTAGTCCCACTCTCGATTATGCTTGTAGTGTAGCTGTGCCGCCTATACAATAATATAGAATTGACTAGAACATGTGTAAAATGTAGGATATTGAAGAGTTAGATTCGTCTAAGACTTCTTAGTACCATACGGTTAGTTTTGTAAATCGCAGTACTTTATTTGCATTTTTGGAAGTTTACTTTAGTCTATTTATTCCGTCTATGTTTTACCCTGTACTTACTATCTTATCTTCTTTATATAACAATTGTATCTTTATATAAAAATTGTATGTATTCAACAGCTTAAATCTATGCCTATACTGTTTTTCCTTTCGACATAAATTTTATATTTATTTATAATTACTGTTTAAGTTCATGTGGTTATAAAAATAAAACATTATTTTAAAAACGATTTTTATTATCATACTACGAACAGCGCCGTATTTACATGGTCATCATATTGTTAAAGAAATGTAACAACAACAACATGATAATTGATTGCTTAGGCACATAATTCATTGAACAACATTCTTAAAATATTTAGCTATTTGCATAACAGTGGAACTAAGATCTCTGTGATGCTAGGGATTATTGGGCTCAAATTCGATATCTATAAATAAACAACCGGTAACAACTTTATGCAAAAATAGCTTGCTTTGATTAAGGTAACAACTGTATGACAGACATTTAAATTAAATTATAAAATCCAGTAAGTACATTTTAGTTACCGCATCCGAAGAATATTGCCAGTTGATTAAAATTTCCACTTACAAGAATAGGTAATAATTTATTTTCGGGAACAATATAGTTAACATTTTATTGCTATATATTTCAGATTTAATACAACAATCGGAAGATGTTGGGGCTACGGTATATCAAATTTTCAAACCAACACTTATTTATAAAATTAGCGCCCCAATATACTTCATTGGTGTGGTCTAAACCTTATGATAAAAAGGCAAGTGGCTTGATGACGAAACTTGCAATATCACAGACTAACTAAAATTCTTAACACTCATTCACTACATACATATGGCACTACATAAAACTAAAACCAGAAACTGTAACAATATTGGCAGTGTTCAGTATTATGTATGAAATTGATTAATAGATTAAAATTGATTCATAAAATAAAATTGATTAAAGTAACGACTGATAGGACTCTATTTCCATACTTGTTAAACCAAATCCTGTTACATTTCAATTACAATATAATTGAATTTCTACTGCTAATTAGTATTTCAACAATACTCCCGCACAAAAAATAATACTCGAGTATAACAATATTAAAATCACTGTATAAGAGAAGATGGCAGCACCAGTAACCATATAACGACGCACGGCCTCGGGTTCACAACCAAAACTTATTGCTATTATCACTACATGAAATTGCACTACTTTGGGCGTTCAATAAATTGTGAATTCCTTACAAAAGGAAGCATAAATTAAACTCTAAATCGGCGCGATTTGAGCGTATAAATAATATATGCGCATGCATAAACTATTGCAATTCCAACTATAATCCTAATTTGATCAAAATAATATTCTCAAAATTTGACTAACAAAAAAACATCTACATCAAACCTTAGCACACTATTCACTACCGCATACATTCATAGATAAGGAACAATATCATCAATCAATAATTATAATATTAAAAGTAACAACGTATAATAAATGTCCAATACGTGGAACAATGGCGAGCGGAGGTCAGCCGACGATTGCTTGTGTTGTGGGAATTCACTCGTACGCCAATCTCACTATGCTACGGAGCACACCTTACGGTAACAAACACGTTGAATTACTGAAGCACTAGTCGAATTGGCGTACGTGTGGCCCTAACTACTAACACGAGAACATGTAATTATCTGCAACTTCAACTCTCTGCTTGTTGCTTTAGCGTCTCCTTCGGTGCGTCTTTAGCGGAGGGTTTATCTAGCGGAGCGTCGTCGCCGCATTCCTTGGCGCTGAGCTCAGGAAGGCCCCCGGTGGATAATTCCTTCAGCTGCCGTTTTTCTATCTCTGCTTTGAATAGCTCGATGTCTTGTGGGCTGTAAATATGCCTAAATTAAATAACAAAGTATGCATAACAAGTCAGTCATTAAAAAAAGGAAAATGTACGTAGTACTAGCTTTCCGCCCTGCGGCTTCGCCCGCGTTTTACACTTTCCCTCAATTTTATTTGCTATAAACCACACCGAGACCTTTCCAACGAATGTACAAAACCGTGGAAAACGGTTCGTGCGTTCTGGAGTTATAGCGTCAGGAATGAAAACCCGACTTATTTTTATTTATGTAGTATAATGTAATAACACTAAAGTAAATAAGATACGCATCCCAATTTAGCTTACCCACAAAGTGAGCATTAGATAACGGAGACATAACAAATAAGAAAATTCAAGCTAACGAATTTTCTTTTCCAGAAACTGATCTGCACAAATAGTATTTCAGTATGTTTCGGAACTTGGTCGTTGACGCATGCGCTCGCGTCATTCGCCGGATGCATGATGCATGGAAAAACGTGCCGTGTGATATGGAGGATTATGAGTAATGAGTACCTGATCTGCACAAACAGTATGCCGTTGATGAGGTTCAGCATGTCGATGACGGAGGCCATCCCGGGCGGCTGGATGTGCAGCGGCGCGTGCGGCGGCGCGGCGCCGGGCGCGCGCGCGTACGCCTCCGCCAGACGCTTCTGCAGCACCACGGCCTGCTGCGTCAGGTGGCGCAGGCACTCAGACGACTCGCGCGTCTTCTCGTGCTTCTCTCCCAACTGGAATGTAATAATACTGTATGTAGTCTAACCACTACCTACCACTATACCGCATGGTAAGCGTAATGATTATGTCAAATCGCTCAAGACTGGGAAGAAGAAGAGTGTATATAACAGTTTTATAACATCAGTCATTGTAAATCCATCCTCAACGCGGGACTATGATGTGATAAATGTTTTAAACCAAAACATTTAATATGTGACGTCCATTCATTATGAAACTTCTGTGTAAAGTTTAAGTCTTGGCTCCGTGAAGGGACAGTGTCAGAGTCAGTAAGGACAGTGTCAGAGTCAGTAAATTCAAATCTAATTTATTTATTCAACTCTTGGAACACTAGATACACTTAGTTTCGTCAAGTACTTTGTTTGTAGTAATGTTATAGATATACGGACCACTTGCTTGTAGATGGAGTATGTTTCCTTCTCGTGGTTTAAGGCGGCCCTGAAGTCGCCGAGGCAGGAGAGCGTGCGCGCGAGCAGATGGCGCGCCACGGCCGTCTTCAACGACTTGGTGCCGTGGAAGGCCGAGGTCACCGTCAACGCCTTCTCGGCGAAGCGGAGGGACAGGTCGTACTCGCCGACTGCGTGTAGAATCAGGGCGATGTTGCTCTGTGTGGATAATTGAGGGTTAATACATTCTTACTCAGCAATGCTAGACTAATTTGTAAATGATATGGTATATATAAGTTGTATAGATAAGTTGAAAATCAACCCTGGTGTGATAAAAAACTCTTTTGGGTATAAGGTATAAAACTTGTGTAACAGAGATTTAGAATTTAATATAAATTGATTTTTTTTATTACTTTTCAAGAAAAAATCAATAAGATTCCTGTGTTTAGTTTCCTTTTACAGTTTCCAAAAATATCATAACACTCAAGTTTGTATTACTTTTCGATATGTTTATAGTTACTAACTCACTTAGTTTTTATTATTAGAAAAAGTATCAATTAAAACCGCGTATAAAATACTCACGTCCAGCAGCGCCATCTCTGGGTGGTTCTCCCCGCAGACGAGCAGCGCGAGGTAGCGCGCGCGGTACAGAAGCTTCAAGGCCGTGCTCACTTGACCGTTCGCGAAGCAGTACAGCGCCAGGTGAGACTGAAATTTAATTAAAACATTGAAGATATCTTAACAACTGCAACTTTTAGAACGATTGACATGTGATTCATAAATATTTAGTTTTTAACCTCATAGACAGAGATAGAACTAGATGTTCAATAACATATTCTTTATTGGTCAACGCTATATACACGCTACATCCGTAATATGTCAATAACCTACATATTCTTTATTGCTCCACTAAACGCGCTACATCCGTAATATGTAACCGTAATTTGTAAATAACTTACATATTCAGTGATGGTATAGGGATGATCGATGCCGTTGACCCGCTCGGACATGAGCACCGCCTTCTGCTGGTGCGCCATGGCCTCGCGGTGGTCGCCGGTCACGTAGCACAGGCGCGCCACCATGCGGAGGCACTGCGCGATCTCGCCGTGCATGGCTCCGTACACGTTGTTGAGGAGGTACTTACATATTCAGTGATGGTATATGGATGATCGATGCCGTTGACCCGCTCGGACATGAGCACCGCCTTCTGCTGGTGCGCCATGGCCTCGCGGTGGTCGCCGGTCACGTAGCACAGGCGCGCCACCATGCGGAGGCACTGCGCGATCTCCCCGTGCATGGCTCCGTACACGTTGTTGAGGAGGTTCAGCGCCTCAGCGATCAGCTCGTGACCTTCCGATACGGCGCCCGCTTGGATTTTGTTCTGGCCCGTCGTGTAGAAGTTGTATGCGTCTGATGCCTGTCAATTAAGATAAGATACACACTCCGATAATGAACATATTTACAAATAAAAAATTATAACTGCTGATGCTCTTACTGCTTTTTATCAGATTTTTTTAATTAACTATATTGTATGAAAAGTTAAGTATTGTAATAACCAGTATGGATTTAATTGAAAAGACTAGATTTTGTTATTACCTAAACTAGATAATTAATCATACTACTTAGCTTATAAATTCCTATCTAATGATCATAACCATTTCAAGAAATTAAAGCTCTTAAAATGGGTTTTATTATTTCTTGAAATGGTGGTAATTACGTGTTATTATGTATTTATACAGTACGACACCAAAATCGGTCATGGTAAAGTAATTACGAGACAAGAAATAATCAGGTATAATCAATAATATATTCATTTTATTGTTGAAGGATATAACTAATAAATATTAAAGCGTCAGACACTTTAATTATGACTTTGATCCATTTTGATAGATAAATATAACCATCTTACTAATCACTTTAGTAAACATGCAATTAGTATTCATTTGTGTTTATTTGAAAATAACAACAATATTTCAGGCTAGCATGTCCAATGCTATTCTCATTATGCATAGGAGATTATAGAGATAAACTTACCCTTGGGTTGATATGTTTGACGACAGGGAATATATTCATGATATCAGATCCTGAGAACGGCGCCTTATTCTTGTTATCGAAGTCGTATTCTCGGAGCATTGTTTGCAAACCAACTTTCAAAGCGAAAGACCTGCAAATAAATATAATACGCAAGTTTTAATTATAATGTCACTGCTGTAATTATAATGAGAAAAAAATATGAACACTTTCTTTCTGAATATTATATTACCTAAGGAGCGAAATCTTTTGTAGTCCATGCTTTTCAATTACTGTGTCCATATTTTCGGCGTTCAATTCGTATCCCCAATATGACTGAAACAAAAAAAAAACATTAAATCAAGCAATGTCATGGATTTCTAAATATGTAGTGGTGGCACACATGATAGTCTTATGAGAAGGACATTCATTATATTTTTAATTTTTAAAAACAGTAAATGTTATCATAGTATGCATAGCGGGATGAAGTGTGCTAGCTACTACACATTGTTTGTTGGCATTATCCTTGAGCTTATGTTTTATATGCCATCAGACAGCGGAGTTATTACAACTTGAATATAGTTATGCTTCCTAGAACTATGTTCAAGTATTAGTTTATGAAATACTACTGTGCATATTGTTTGTTATTTGCGCAAGCGCAAACATGTGTCACACGTAGAACCTACCACAACAGTACCTTCAGTTGCCGTATAATGGACCGCCTTTGAGTCTAAATGCGGAAAACTAAGCCATCCTAACTAGTACCTTCAGCTCGTGTTTGATCTGAGAGAAGAGCGACTTGGGCGTGAGCGTCTGCCAGTCGGGCAGGGGACAGGGCGCCTGCGCGTTGTGTTTCCTGGAGCGGCGCCCGCGCCCGCGGCCCGAGGCGCGGCCGCCGGGCGCCGGCCCGCCGCTCACGGCCGGCGACTGGCACGCGCCCAGCATGCAGTTCAGGAAGTGCGCTACTGCCGACCCGATGCACATTGGCTCGCAACCCTGCAAACGAAAGTTTCATAAATATTGTACAAGTCATTGGAAGCTCTGGCAGTAGTATTTAATAAGGTTTTCGATTTTTTTATTTAACACTTTCTTCGTAAATTATTAGAAAATGGTATAGGAAAAATTACAAGATCACAACGTAAGTTTGGCCCTCGAGTTGGAGACGAACCCACGCCACCCAGTTCAGCCCTGGTTGCACTAAACTAAACCAACTATGCTATCGAGGGGTTACGTAAGAGCTTGAATTCATCCCATACCACACTGATTGCGCCATCTATCAGTTTTGTTAAGAACTTCGGGCATTGGTCCAAAAAAATCAACCATTTCACCTCGAAAAGTGCACGAGTGCCATTAGTCTACTGAATACATCGTTCAGAACAATCAAGCGGTTAATACCTGCAGGTATGTGGTGTAGATATGTTTGTGGGCCCTCAGCACGAGTTCGCCGACCGCGATGGCGTGCAGGTAGGAGAGGTGCGGGTTGGGCTTGAGGGCGAGCGCCACGCGGCCGAGGTACCGCACGTTGATGCCCCGCGCGTGCAAGGCTTCTGTTAGACCGGCGCCGTCCATCGGCGCTGAGGTGTGCTCTAGGCACTCTCGGACCTGGGGGGTAAACATTTACAATTACGATGATGTTTATCATTTGAACCTCACGTCGAACTCGGATTCTTTGAGCGACGCTACAGTATGTCTATACCTTTAGCATGACTTGTCATAGTTGAATCGCCTGACGTTACTACAGCGGTTACGTTTAAAATAAAAGAAGAAGAGCCCGCGCCACCTTTCAAGTCTTACAGTTAATGCGGGAAGTACAGTATTAGAACCGTTCATATCTAGGCAAGCAGCGCCACGAAAATGATTGGCGCCACGTCTAACGGACTTAAGTGGCGGCGCGTAGTCTAAATACGCAGTCTGTACATTAAGCTTTTTGAATGAGCATTTTAGTCCCCAACTATCCGCTAGAGGCGCTGTTCAAGTTTTCATACATTTTAACTGCCGTCGCTAGCGATTGTAGATTGCTAGTACTCATGTTAGACATTCTGAGAGTGTGACTTACGAAGGCGGGTATCTGCGTAGTGAGCAGGAAGGCCGCGGCCTCCTTGACGAGATGCCTCTGCTTGGCGAGCTGCTCGGGCGCGGCGGCGTGCTTGATGCCCGCGCTGTACACGTCGGGGTTGAACCTCACGTCGAACTCCGACTCCTTGAGCGAGGCTACGGCGCGCGCCGCTGACGCTACCACGGCGCGAGTTCGCTCACCCGCTAAAAAAAATTTAATTCACTAAAGTACAAGTCAAAGTATACATTTATCGGCCGCCTTTTTGGATTCAAGCTGAGAATCGGGAGAATTATTGGGCGTATTTTGATGGGCAGCTATGTAAACAGCGGTTGTTAAAAGGCTCCACCAAAAAAAATACACATTATCATGAAATGCCAATGTTCCATGTTAAAAAAATGGCATTTAAAAATTAATTTAGATAATGTACTCACAGTCATTTTCTTGTTTATTGTCACCGCTACAGATAGAATCCGTAATACTCTCCACGATTTTCTTAGCCACGTCCGTATCAATCTCAGAGAAGTTCTCGTTCAACAGAATATCATCCACTTTCTTCTCGGAATTAACTTCCTTTTCTTCTACCTTCTTATCTTCCTTCTTCTCTTTTTTGGCACTCTTGTCTTCCTTCTTTTGTTTTTTGTCCTTTTCTTTCTCTTGACTCTTGGTGTCACGTTTCTCTTTCTTTTCGTTGTCTTCTTTGTTGTCTTTTTCGATAGCTTTTTGTTCAGTTTGAGTTTCGCGTTGTCGTTTCGCGCTGAGTTGTTGGAGGTGGAAGGCCGCGTATCTAATGAACATTATGTAGCGTGCCCTAGAAAAAAAAACTTATCTTAGTAGTTTAAAAAGAAAATCGTAGTATTTTAAAAAGAAAGAAGAATATTTAATTTCAATTTCTTTAACAATAGTTATTTGCGTTTAATCGCCGAAAAAGAAATTTAAGGCTGTGTTTCGACTAAATGCCAAGAGTAAATAGATTACCAAAATTTTAGTTTTACTGCACATCTGTGCTGTAGTGCTGTTATTTTATTTATTTCTTTATTGGTACTCAAAACCAGAAAGGCCATGCTCAGAATACAATAATAATACTGGGGCGTTAAGTCTAGGACTCTAGGTGATATGAATGCACTTACTCGACAAAACTATCAACTAATTCCTGTCTGAGGCAGCATAGTTTATGCTTGTGAATGATGGGGAAACCCATTGACTTTATGTCCTCTCGAAGCTCGTCGTCTTCCACTAAAACAAAATGAAACGATAACAACATTGTAACTAAACTAACGTTATAGATAACAGTTTCAGGTCAAGTCAAAACATTGTTACATACAATGTTATGTATATGGTGTTTCGGGTCAATGCTGCAACCGAAGCACTAAACACTATTAATAAAGAGATTTTATTTAATAATCTATATAAATGAATTGCTCTTTGTTTGTCTCGCTTAAACTAGATAACGACTGGGCCAAGGATTAACTCCGTAGTTTACGTCGGAAGTTTAGGTCGCAGCAGGTCGAGAATGTAATGATTGTGCCTTGCACTGGACTAGTTTGACGACTGGTTGGTAAACTCACGTTGCAGGAAGTTGACGTCAGGAGGGAATGTGCGCAGCAGGTCGAGGATGTAATGGCGGCCGTCGTTGCCGATGATTCCCTTGCATTCGACACTGGAGCACAGTTCTACAGTCTCGCCGTTGGCGCTGGTCACGGTGTGAGGCATTATCTTCAGCTGCTGACCGGCTTTGCTCAGCTGTGGAATGATGTAAATTAGTATTTTAAAAGATAAGAAAATATTATTTGTGGAATCGCACAACGCAAGAAAGTAAGTGAAATTCCAATGTCAGTACTAGTCTTCAGAAGACCACGTCTTTCTTAGTCACGACGGAAGCTGACAGACAATGTTAACGATTAGTATAACCCAACCTATTATTAACCCTTTACGAACTGTACTGTACTGTACAATGAGAAACGCGCGCGCGAGCTATCACTCCTGAAAAAGACTGCTCTTGTTGTGGTCGAAACGTCGATAGTGTTCCAACTCCTTTGTAAATAAGTGATTATTTATTTATTTCCGTTGTTATAAAACGAATAGTCTGTAAGTAGTCTCACCAGGTCCATGTACTTGGGGTGCGACAAGACGGTGGTGCCGAAGTCGATGCTGCCGTAGACGACGCTCTGCTCCTGCTCCTTCTCCAGTATGCCGGGGATGATGGACTGCGCCGTGACGCGGTACCCGCGGTAGTCCACCACCACGGTGCCCAGCGTGTGGTAAGTAGACTCACCAGGTCCATGTACTTGGGGTGCGACAAGACGGTGGTGCCGAAGTCGATGCTGCCGTAGACGACGCTCTGCTCCTGCTCCTTCTCCAGTATGCCGGGGATGATGGACTGCGCCGTGACGCGGTACCCGCGGTAGTCCACCACCACGGTGCCCAGCGTGTGGTAAGTAGACTCACCAGGTCCATGTACTTGGGGTGCGACAAGACGGTGGTGCCGAAGTCGATGCTGCCGTAGACGACGCTCTGCTCCTGCTCCTTCTCCAGTATGCCGGGGATGATGGACTGCGCCGTGACGCGGTACCCGCGGTAGTCCACCACCACGGTGCCCAGCGTGTGGTAAGTAGACTCACCAGGTCCATGTACTTGGGGTGCGACAAGACGGTGGTGCCGAAGTCGATGCTGCCGTAGACGACGCTCTGCTCCTGCTCCTTCTCCAGTATGCCGGGGATGATGGACTGCGCCGTGACGCGGTACCCGCGGTAGTCCACCACCACGGTGCCCAGCGTGTGGTAAGTAGACTCACCAGGTCCATGTACTTGGGGTGCGACAAGACGGTGGTGCCGAAGTCGATGCTGCCGTAGACGACGCTCTGCTCCTGCTCCTTCTCCAGTATGCCGGGGATGATGGACTGCGCCGTGACGCGGTACCCGCGGTAGTCCACCACCACGGTGCCCAGCGTGTGGTAAGTAGACTCACCAGGTCCATGTACTTGGGGTGCGACAAGACGGTGGTGCCGAAGTCGATGCTGCCGTAGACGACGCTCTGCTCCTGCTCCTTCTCCAGTATGCCGGGGATGATGGACTGCGCCGTGACGCGGTACCCGCGGTAGTCCACCACCACGGTGCCCAGCGTGTGGTAAGTAGACTCACCAGGTCCATGTACTTGGGGTGCGACAAGACGGTGGTGCCGAAGTCGATGCTGCCGTAGACGACGCTCTGCTCCTGCTCCTTCTCCAGTATGCCGGGGATGATGGACTGCGCCGTGACGCGGTACCCGCGGTAGTCCACCACCACGGTGCCCAGCGTGTGGTAAGTAGACTCACCAGGTCCATGTACTTGGGGTGCGACAAGACGGTGGTGCCGAAGTCGATGCTGCCGTAGACGACGCTCTGCTCCTGCTCCTTCTCCAGTATGCCGGGGATGATGGACTGCGCCGTGACGCGGTACCCGCGGTAGTCCACCACCACGGTGCCCAGCGTGTGGTAAGTAGACTCACCAGGTCCATGTACTTGGGGTGCGACAAGACGGTGGTGCCGAAGTCGATGCTGCCGTAGACGACGCTCTGCTCCTGCTCCTTCTCCAGTATGCCGGGGATGATGGACTGCGCCGTGACGCGGTACCCGCGGTAGTCCACCACCACGGTGCCCAGCGTGTGGTAAGTAGACTCACCAGGTCCATGTACTTGGGGTGCGACAAGACGGTGGTGCCGAAGTCGATGCTGCCGTAGACGACGCTCTGCTCCTGCTCCTTCTCCAGTATGCCGGGGATGATGGACTGCGCCGTGACGCGGTACCCGCGGTAGTCCACCACCACGGTGCCCAGCGTGTGGTAAGTAGACTCACCAGGTCCATGTACTTGGGGTGCGACAAGACGGTGGTGCCGAAGTCGATGCTGCCGTAGACGACGCTCTGCTCCTGCTCCTTCTCCAGTATGCCGGGGATGATGGACTGCGCCGTGACGCGGTACCCGCGGTAGTCCACCACCACGGTGCCCAGCGTGTGGTAAGTAGACTCACCAGGTCCATGTACTTGGGGTGCGACAAGACGGTGGTGCCGAAGTCGATGCTGCCGTAGACGACGCTCTGCTCCTGCTCCTTCTCCAGTATGCCGGGGATGATGGACTGCGCCGTGACGCGGTACCCGCGGTAGTCCACCACCACGGTGCCCAGCGTGTGGTAAGTAGACTCACCAGGTCCATGTACTTGGGGTGCGACAAGACGGTGGTGCCGAAGTCGATGCTGCCGTAGACGACGCTCTGCTCCTGCTCCTTCTCCAGTATGCCGGGGATGATGGACTGCGCCGTGACGCGGTACCCGCGGTAGTCCACCACCACGGTGCCCAGCGTGTGGTAAGTAGACTCACCAGGTCCATGTACTTGGGGTGCGACAAGACGGTGGTGCCGAAGTCGATGCTGCCGTAGACGACGCTCTGCTCCTGCTCCTTCTCCAGTATGCCGGGGATGATGGACTGCGCCGTGACGCGGTACCCGCGGTAGTCCACCACCACGGTGCCCAGCGTGTGGTAAGTAGACTCACCAGGTCCATGTACTTGGGGTGCGACAAGACGGTGGTGCCGAAGTCGATGCTGCCGTAGACGACGCTCTGCTCCTGCTCCTTCTCCAGTATGCCGGGGATGATGGACTGCGCCGTGACGCGGTACCCGCGGTAGTCCACCACCACGGTGCCCAGCGTGTGGTAAGTAGACTCACCAGGTCCATGTACTTGGGGTGCGACAAGACGGTGGTGCCGAAGTCGATGCTGCCGTAGACGACGCTCTGCTCCTGCTCCTTCTCCAGTATGCCGGGGATGATGGACTGCGCCGTGACGCGGTACCCGCGGTAGTCCACCACCACGGTGCCCAGCGTGTGGTAAGTAGACTCACCAGGTCCATGTACTTGGGGTGCGACAAGACGGTGGTGCCGAAGTCGATGCTGCCGTAGACGACGCTCTGCTCCTGCTCCTTCTCCAGTATGCCGGGGATGATGGACTGCGCCGTGACGCGGTACCCGCGGTAGTCCACCACCACGGTGCCCAGCGTGTGGTAAGTAGACTCACCAGGTCCATGTACTTGGGGTGCGACAAGACGGTGGTGCCGAAGTCGATGCTGCCGTAGACGACGCTCTGCTCCTGCTCCTTCTCCAGTATGCCGGGGATGATGGACTGCGCCGTGACGCGGTACCCGCGGTAGTCCACCACCACGGTGCCCAGCGTGTGGTAAGTAGACTCACCAGGTCCATGTACTTGGGGTGCGACAAGACGGTGGTGCCGAAGTCGATGCTGCCGTAGACGACGCTCTGCTCCTGCTCCTTCTCCAGTATGCCGGGGATGATGGACTGCGCCGTGACGCGGTACCCGCGGTAGTCCACCACCACGGTGCCCAGCGTGTGGTAAGTAGACTCACCAGGTCCATGTACTTGGGGTGCGACAAGACGGTGGTGCCGAAGTCGATGCTGCCGTAGACGACGCTCTGCTCCTGCTCCTTCTCCAGTATGCCGGGGATGATGGACTGCGCCGTGACGCGGTACCCGCGGTAGTCCACCACCACGGTGCCCAGCGTGTGGTAAGTAGACTCACCAGGTCCATGTACTTGGGGTGCGACAAGACGGTGGTGCCGAAGTCGATGCTGCCGTAGACGACGCTCTGCTCCTGCTCCTTCTCCAGTATGCCGGGGATGATGGACTGCGCCGTGACGCGGTACCCGCGGTAGTCCACCACCACGGTGCCCAGCGTGTGGTAAGTAGACTCACCAGGTCCATGTACTTGGGGTGCGACAAGACGGTGGTGCCGAAGTCGATGCTGCCGTAGACGACGCTCTGCTCCTGCTCCTTCTCCAGTATGCCGGGGATGATGGACTGCGCCGTGACGCGGTACCCGCGGTAGTCCACCACCACGGTGCCCAGCGTGTGGTAAGTAGACTCACCAGGTCCATGTACTTGGGGTGCGACAAGACGGTGGTGCCGAAGTCGATGCTGCCGTAGACGACGCTCTGCTCCTGCTCCTTCTCCAGTATGCCGGGGATGATGGACTGCGCCGTGACGCGGTACCCGCGGTAGTCCACCACCACGGTGCCCAGCGTGTGGTAAGTAGACTCACCAGGTCCATGTACTTGGGGTGCGACAAGACGGTGGTGCCGAAGTCGATGCTGCCGTAGACGACGCTCTGCTCCTGCTCCTTCTCCAGTATGCCGGGGATGATGGACTGCGCCGTGACGCGGTACCCGCGGTAGTCCACCACCACGGTGCCCAGCGTGTGGTAAGTAGACTCACCAGGTCCATGTACTTGGGGTGCGACAAGACGGTGGTGCCGAAGTCGATGCTGCCGTAGACGACGCTCTGCTCCTGCTCCTTCTCCAGTATGCCGGGGATGATGGACTGCGCCGTGACGCGGTACCCGCGGTAGTCCACCACCACGGTGCCCAGCGTGTGGTAAGTAGACTCACCAGGTCCATGTACTTGGGGTGCGACAAGACGGTGGTGCCGAAGTCGATGCTGCCGTAGACGACGCTCTGCTCCTGCTCCTTCTCCAGTATGCCGGGGATGATGGACTGCGCCGTGACGCGGTATCCGCGGTAGTCCACCACCACGGTGCCCAGTGTGTGCAGCCCGCCCGTGTCCACGGCGCTGTATACGCGCACGCCTTGGAGGTCGTTGCGCTGTAACATATTATATCGAGAATAAACAAGCTATCTTTGGACACATATTTCTGACTGACATTTATAAGTAAACTGTGTTCTTTTTTTTGAGCTTGAATAAATCTTTGAATTGTTAGTTCAAAGACGAATAAATTTTTAGGAAAACTTAAACTCAAAATGTATCTAATGATGATGGCCAAAAAAGTGGATCATCCGTAGACCCAAAAAAAAAAAAAAATAAAGAAGATCCTTCAATTTCCCATTTAATTTCAAATAATTCTCAAAGTTGGACATTTGTGGATTAAGGTAGTGAAATCAAACGGCAAAGATCGTTAATAGTCCTAGTGGTTATTATTAGAATAGGTACTAACCGGTGCAACAAACGCCGCTGCATCACCGCCCAGGTCCTTGTAATGGTCGCGCACATCGAATCCCAGAGAGAAGAAGATGTTGTTCCAGATGAACATCTGCATCTTGGGCTCCTCGCCGGGGTTGATGGCCATCACGTTACCGTCCACGACGGCCATCGCGCCGCGCGTCGCCGCGGCCACGAAATCACTGTGGACCTGGAGAAAAAGTATAATTTAACTATATTGTGGATTACATATTCAGTTACTAATTTAATAATGTTACTAATTAAATAGTCTAAGCAACCTTGGTGCCTTAAGGTTTTTGTCTATTTAACGGTATATTAATCAGTTTCAAGCACCCCTGAGTCTTTAACCGGGCCGTGATTAAACTTTTTATTAATTCTAATATTTTCAAGGTGTTACATAAACGTCCGAGAAAGTTCGCGAACTTGTGGCTCGACGAGCTTTTTCGCTGGTGTGTCACCGTAGTATGTACCTACGCGTATTTTAATAAGCGAAAAAGGTCGTTCTCTACGTCGTCATTAATGAGAACAGCTGGTACAATGTATGTTACCTTGAAGATGGCTCTCTCTCGCAGTAACCTCTCCGGCAGCGTGTTGCGCGGCAGCTCGCGCGTGGTCTGCAGCTCCTCGTTCCAGTCGCGCGTCTGTCCCGGAATGTGCTCCTCATAGCCCAGCTTTGATGAGAACGCTGTACCAAAATATGCCTTTTAGGTTTGGAATAGGAAGTTCGTAACACTCGAAAACCCTTTCACAATGCATACTATAACGTGTAATTTCAATTTTAACTATGAGTATCATATTCGCCAATCGTCTAGTGGATGATAAAGGCTGGAGCGGACCAGATGCGTATGCGTAGACTTATGAGACAGGACACACTGCACGCGTACCGTAATTCAGACAGCAAAATTAAGATCCTCACGACACAATTCAGAAGTAAAACAATGGTTTAATAAATCAAGCCGTAAAGCAAGAACGAAAAAAATACTCGATTAAGAAGTGATAATGGGTCTTTACCGCATACTAACTTCTTAATTATGTTAACAAATCGCAAAAGTTTAACATGAAAAACTAAATTGCATCATCGATCGTAAACCGTGTATTTGGTTTACGATTGAAGAAGCAATTTAATTAAAAGGTAAAAAAGCCTGTCTATGAGTTTTCTAATTGTAATTAAAATATAATTTATAAATACTCTGTAATATGTGCTGTAGGCTGTGCCAGAAATAAATAAATAAATAATTCAGACTGCCATTCATGTTTTCAACAACTCAGCACTCAATTGTAAATGCATTTAAGATTGTCAGTACCAACTCTACATAATCTCTAGCACTACATTTCATCATCGCACTGAGATGACAATAAATAGTGATAAAACGCACGTCATTATTATTTATCCACTATCATATGATGTAATACCTATTTACTGTATCTTAGTAAAAGTTTATAACGATCAATTCAATAATCTAGCAAAAATATTGGACTTTGAATCAATTTTTACAACGAAGAACTATTTGCACAGTTCATGCATGATTTTTGATAAAATAATAAGATAAGTAAGCGATAAACAGATACGGTGAACCAATTTTGCTTGCAATTTATTATCTGCAAGTATGATTTCAGTTTGGTACTGGGTCAATACATACGTCCAGAGTATTGTTGTTATCTACCGAAATGGGCCAGTCATGTCTAATCATTCGGCTAAATTACGCGGCTTAAACGCGTCCAATGTTCAAAGATAAGAATATCTATATGATATCCCCCGCGTTCAGTATTAACTGTGTGGTATAAACACCGCCCATTAGATACAAGATTTCATTGGTAAGTTATTAGTAAACTTGATAGAGTTGAGAGACTGAATTCTATGTTTGATCAGTTTAATGTTTCTACTTAATATAAAATGCTTCAAATTTTATATTGATGGTATAATCATACCATACTGTAGCATTATCAAATTATATATACTTACCAGTTATTAAAACATGTCTCATCCTACTTGGTTAAGTAGCCATTCCACCAGATCTATGGATATTACATTTTATAAACATTGATGAAACAAGTCATAGCTGTTTTTGCTATGATCTTTTCTACCGGGTACTTTACTAGAGGTAGAAGACATACCGGTAGAGTTATCAACTGTTATGGACCAGTTATACAAAATGCCTACCTACTCCTGCAGGTTATATTATACGGTTAAGAACTTAAGACTGCTATTGCACCAGATCTACGGTTAGTATATCTTATTAACATAGATGACACATGACATAACTTTCTTTATTAATGAACCGACATTCTATCGGTACTTTTATTTTTACTTTTATAAAGAACTATTCCATGAATGGTCAGAAGTTTCCATAACACTTTAGATAAATATCTTTGGTAGTGAAGCATTCCTCAATACGACCAATATTCAACAAATCCATACTATAATATTATAAATGGTAAAGTGTATGTGTCTGTTTGTTTGTGCGTCTTTCGCGGCAAAACGGATCGATCGAGGGATGGAGAGTAACATAAGCTACTTTTACCCCGGAAAATAAAGATTCCTGGGAAAATATATTATAATGTGGGCAGCAGAATGAAAAGCTAGGAGTATATTAAATGACTTACTATCTTCTGCGCGTATAGCATCAACCGTGTGGTCTAACATAGGCGATGCCCACTGGTACACTTGGTAGGGCGTTGCGACTCTCTCGAAAGGATGTTTCTGCATTCTGCGCTTTTGTACGAGTGTAAAGTTCCTCTTGAACGCCGGAGACACTATGCTGAGGAGTTCTATGAGCGAGTGACAAAGCAGCGAGGGATTTGCTGGGCGAGGGTTGAACAAATCTTCGGCGGACCTGTGAATAATAAATAACCATAATTATCATAACATAAAATAAAAAATAAAATAAGTTATTTATCTATACTCTATTGTTTGTGAGGACAAGACCGCAACCTGACGACCAGGCGACCTACTGCTTACTATGAATGTAAATGGAGCAAATGCCGCGACCGAGTCGCGCGACTGGTAGGCGTGACCAAATAACTGCGTGTCACGAAATTAGTCGCTTGGTTGCCTGCTAGAGTGATCGATCCTTAAGATTTTGACATTGTCACTTTGTCTACTTCACCATAAGGTACAAGTTTCCCCATTAAAAGTCTTGTGATCTTAGGGGACTCGGTAAACCACGCTTACCAGGCGGGTGATCGCACAGTACAAAGAACATTGCTGCCCACCTTCTACCATATAAATCCATTCATTTGACGACACCCTTCGCAAGGGATCGTGTGGTATTTGAGTGTATCATTAATATGCCATAATATGGCATATTAATGATACACTCATGTAATCATGAGTTTTTGAACATGCATAGCAATATTTATTGAAGTTGGTAGGAGATTTGTCCTTATTTGGCTATTCAAAGAATACCACACGATTATAAAGCCGGACTGGTGGTCATTAATGTATAAGTAATGTGAGAACATTATCCATAAATACTACTGGCAAAGAACTTGTCGGGCTACGCGAATTATAAGCTTCCGTAGTGCTGCCACGAAGTATGTCTTTGTGATAACACTACGGAAGCCTATAATATAATGTTTACAAGTTTACTCTGGCAGTGTGTAAATAATATGAATAGTATTTATCCGGAAACCACATTACTGCGAAATTACTGAAGCTCTGTAAACCGCTATAATGTTAATTTAATGTTCGCCTCTAATTTTGTGGTTTTCATTCGATTTTCCGAAAAGTCCGATCCGTAAAAGTTTAGATTTTAGAGAGGGCGAGATACCTTATATAAAATTAACTACCTATCGTTAACAATACAGTTAAATTCGCTTTGTTTTTAAAACCTATTTAAGATTCCCACAACATGGAGTTTGCGAAGAAAAGAAAAACTACGGAATCCTAAAATATATAAATATTAATATATTCAGAAATGTTGAGTAAAAAAATATTTACAAAACTTAAGAACATGCGTTTCTCACAATATGGAGCTAAGTAATAATTTTCTTCATTATAAATGATGACCTCGTGTCTGTTGCATTTATTAAGAATGTTTAATAATAATTGATTCGTAAAATAGATTTAACATAGAAAACTAAATAGAAGATAATATTTCAGTCCAGTCCAGTATATTTAGGATTTAGCTGACTTTGAAAGGTTCTTCCAGGGAAGGTTTAAAAGATTCAAATGGCATTCGCAATGCATTATATCATGCATTTATGTATTCTAGATAACATTCTAGTCAACATTAGCTGTAAGTTACTTTAAATATCTAAAGAGATTAAAATTTATGATAAAAAATGTAAGCAGCATTTATGCAGCAGCGAGCGAAGTCAAAAGCGCGTCGTCAAAAATTCACCATCTTTTCAAAAACATTTTCATTCGAGAACTATAAATATATTTTTGTATTGGTTTTGACATTTTATGATTATTTGACACTATTCTAATTTGTTTGATTATTCTTTTATTTTTATTCTTTTTTGTTTTGATTATTTATTGGCAAATTTTATTTTATTTTGTATCTATCAGATTGGACATAACGTATTTTTAAATTAATTGACTTCTCTATTGAATTAGGTGTGAAATAAATATAAGTAAGTTATAATTACTGGTTTAGGTAGAATCCCCTGGGACAGGCGGTGATGTGGAAGTGCCGGTCCTCGAGCGTCACCACGTGCAGGTACAGCAGGTCTCCGCACATCTTGCGCGGGCCGGGCGGCAGGTTCCAGCCCGACGTTGTCAGGACCTGCGTATATGATACCTGGGTATATGATACTTTCAGAGCCAGTAATAATTTAATCTGTATTTTGGATTTTTAAACATAATTAAGTTAAAACAAGTACAACGATAATAAACACGTTTTTTTATTCCCATGTTTTACACCATTTAAACCATAACTAATTACATAAGCTACTTCTATGTACTTGACTGATTCTTGAGTTATAATATATTACAACGAAACTTGGCATTAATTAAGATTTAGATGGCAATTTATGTTTGTAAGTACCAGCACAAATGATGCAAATTTCATAGGCAGATAGATATTCATAGATAGATAACATTTTTTTTAATTATGTACCTACCAGATTCAAAATTAAATAATAGAAAAAGACTTATAAAATGTCAGATTATCTTATATGATAAAATTAATTTAAAAGTTAGTTATGATGAGTGTGTAACTATGTCCTTTTAGTGACCTAAGTGTAATAATAATAACAAAATTAATGTAGTTGTTAAAAATAAATAAATTATTCATGAAACGAATTTCTTTACAAGAAAATTAAGTACGCTTGCAGCAGAGGTCAAAAATATTAGAGCTAATAAATTACATTTATCTTATTTACATAACAATTGTCATTGAATGGAAATTATTAATTGTTGTGTTCCAATCTTATGAAAATTATTAACATCAAAAGGACTTTAAATAAAAATAACCCACTCTTGAGGGGTCTACAAGGCTCCCTACTTGAGCCTTTGCTTTTCCTAGTGTATATAAACAGCATATATTGTTAGTTACAAGATTTGAGTCTTAACCGTCACATAAATACATGCTTCCTTCGCCTTGTACTGTAGTCTCCTGTGTGCATATTCAATGAACATTCTACTTTATTATCTTGGTTGGCTATTATATTATAGGTTCAGTCACATTCACATTAAAAACTGCTTTTATTAACATGTTAATACTCTGGACAGGCTAACTGCTTCATTAAAGTACCATAACTGACGACTTAGATTAGAAGATTCAAATTTATACTAAACTAGCAACACATCCTTGCACTAGATATACTTATAACTATTAACTAATAAATATTTAGAAGAAAGGTATTTTTGAATCAAAATTATCACCTATTATAAAAAACCGCAAATTTTATTTATTAATTAATTAATTGGGAAAAGGCCAATAGGCCAGCTGTGGGACACCACAGGCTAATCGTATCGTACCGTAATTAATTAATTGTATTAATCTGTTTCTGATAATTCTAGGAAGTTTGCTACGTTATAAAAACCACGTTAGCCAGCCATTATTTTCTTTTTTTTAATAGTGCAGTGGAAGCGGCATCTATTATATGTTTCGGTAGGGTAGCCTATTGTAAACAGATGGACCCATAATAAACACAGATCTCCTTTGTAAATACGTGAGTAATTCCCGTTGTTATAAAATGAATAACAAATTATTGCATGTATTACCTTCAAACACTGCGGAGCCTTGTTCTCCTTAGTCAGGCCGGGGTGTAGGGGCAGCAATGGCCGCTCGGTGCTGCCGGGCATTATGTAGTCGGGCGGGGTGCAGTCTACGCTTTCAGGACGGGTTTTTTTCTTCTCTGAGCAGGAGAATATAATCTTTAGTATAAATAAATATAATATTTTAGTACGGGAGGCGACGATGCTAAATGGGGATTTACTCGAGCGTCAAAGAGACCTATTGGGTTGAATTTGGTAGATGATAAGAAGAAAAAAATTGTATGAGACCGATGTGTTTCATCAGTGGGGGAAGCGACCATAGATAAATAAAAACTTATTTAAAAAAATACTGTTGTATGGACGTACTTAAGCGCGTCAGTTAGTGATAGATTCTATGAATCAGATTCAATAAATTGAAAATCAGCTTTACATACTTACATACTTAAAAATAATTTAGGAAATATCATTGATAATAAACGTTTGTAAATCTGATTGTTTACACGATTGGGGTGGAAGTACGTAAAAGTTAAAAAAATAAAAATCGCGACTCATTTTTTATCAAAAAAAAGAACAAAAAACTGGCATATCTAAAGGTGTTAGAGCGTCAGATTTAGATGTATATGGTTCATCTCTATGTTCTGATTCTACCATATCTTAATCTGACAATTATCTAAAGTGATGCGCCTAATATGATAAAAGTAAATTTTGTTCCCTTATAATTCACGTTCGAACATAGATAGATTTTTTATATTTGGTGGAGGTACTTATCTGGGTACTAGCTATCTCCAGTATCTTAAATCTGACGCGCTCGAGTAAATCCCGAAATCCCCTCTTCGGCTCCCCTACTATTTGTAGATAATACGGTTACATCTAATGTGCTTCACTTATTTGGTTCCTGATTTTAAGAGTATCCAGAAGTTAATTAAATTCAACTGTATTTTGAAAATACGAGTTTTCATAATGTATGTTATTTTATAGGTCTCACTTTAAGGCTCACATGAATATGTAGCATACATAATTCTTAACCGAGGAATTTTCAAATGTACAGACAGACACCAATTAAATTTAATTAAATCGGTTTTCAGGTAGCACCAAGAAAAAAGATAACAATAAAAAATCCAAGGGCAACGCATTGGTACTTCAAAATCTTTGTCATAAAAAAAATGTAAAGTTTCATGTTATCTTGATTGCATTTTTAGTGACAGTATAATGATTTTGTATTATCATAATAATGTAAAATTGTACACTTAAGATACAATAGGCAATGTTATGTATGAACCTTGAAGCTACGTGTTTTGAAGCAAACCATATGTATTTATTAATACATTCATTTATACAGCCCATGAAATCAGTTAACAAGTTAAAAGAAACGATGCAACTTTCCGCATCCGTTTCGTTAGATGTGTGTGAATCGTTTATCAATATTTATTTATTATACATAATAATCTTACCTAAAATATCACCCTGCGTGACCATATTGAGGAAAGCAAGGGAGCTGCATTCTTGACCAGCGTACGCGTCCGTGTAGTCGATGGACTTCAGCAGATCTCTGACGTGGCGGACGTGGATTCGAGCTTCGCGCATCGTGTAAGGCTCTTCTACCACCTAGAACAAATGATCAATGTAATTATAGTTAGTTTGTGTTAGTTAGCACTAAGCTAAAACACAAACAATATAACACAAACTACAAGCGCATGAATAACTCGACTGTAATTTTTCATCGTTGAAATTGAATTGCTAGTTGAGTAGTTTAAGTACAACATGTATGTAGTTTAACATAAGAACATTTCATAGAAGAAGTAGTAGACCGAAATAACTGGAAATCTTTAAGGGAGCCCTGTAATAAATACCCCGCAGTGTACGTCCGACAGCTTAAATTATGATAATGCTTTTAAAATATGTGGCATACCTTTATTATAGATCCTTCTTTGAGCCCTTCAATATTTTTCAGCTCCGCAAAATTATCTAAAGTAACTCCGTCTAGTTGCAGAGAGAAGCAAGTCCTATGACATGTGTCCTCGCGATCCATTAGTACCTGGTGAATTTCTTGCACCAACTCCATACTCGATACCTACAATACAAATAAACATTGTTGTTGCTGTGTGAATTGCCAAGCAATATTTATTGAATAATTCACGCTTATGCTAATGCACGTTGTGCACTTCAATAATGTTAATGTCAAGCTGTACCTGAATATCAAGTGGTTCGGCTCCGGGACTAACAATTTTTACATTGAATCCTAGATCTTGTATGAAAACTACTTCTGCGTCTCGTTTTTTGTCATCACCATCTTCGCTCGGTGAAGATTCCCTTTCTTTGTCTCCATTGACGAGACTATCTTCATCTACATTTGTATTTTTTGTCACATTCTCGTTTGTTTCAGCCTCGTCTTTGGCTGGTACTATATTTTTGTTTGTGATAGTATCCTTCTTTTTGCCCGAGTCATTATCAGATGCTTTATTTTTCTTATCTTTCTTTTTTTCAGTTTTTTCAGATGTTTGTTTACCCTCAGATTTGATTGGACATACTTTAGGCGCTACTTTTTCTTCGTCAGACTTAATCAATTTTGTATCGTCAATATTACCATTTACTCCATTAGAAACTAATTTAGCGTTATCATTACTACTACTAATATCACAAACTAAACCTTTAGGGTTTCCGTTAACGATCGCTTCAATTGATTTTCCGGTACCGTTTACAATTGGTTCTTTGGTATCAAATTCATTCTGACTGACATCATTATCGTTGGATGATTCCTCCCCATTTGTGGAAATGTGGTTGTCGTGTGATGCATTATCTCCGTTCGTTTGGTTATCTTTACCGTTATCTGAAATACAAAAAATGTCTTTGAAGACTAGAGCTAGGTACTATCCTAGAAAAACCAAGTCTACCAATTTAAGAACTTTCAAAGCATTTCAGTGGAATACCAGTTGTAAGAAAATATTGAGTGTTTATTTACGTTCTGTGCTGGTTTACCTGTGTTGAGTGGGAAGGCAGCGGGTGCGTTGGTCTGCGGCGAGGTGGGCTTGCGAGCCGCCGCGGCGTAGGAGACCCTGGGCGTGGAGCCGCCGCCCTCGTCGTCAGCTCGCCCGTTCGGCGTGCTCGCGTGCCCGTTACTGCAAGACAGCGGCTTCACGCACGCTTCTTTTTTCATCTTTGATGGTTTGGATTGTTTTTCTGCAACAATAGACGGGCCGTTGTTAATCAAAACGCGACATGTTAAATTATTAATATTGCGTGGCGTGGTTGACAGAAGTTAGGGAATTTAATTTGATCAATTCTAATATGGATTGCTCTAACTTTAATTTAATAGGCAAAAGCCTGTAATAATATTGATTAGAATGTCAGTTTCCTCACTTAGAAAACATAAGAAATAATAAGCGGCGTCACTTTGAATATGAATTAAGTCTTTGCTTTCCAAAGCAAGTAATACGTATTCTTTTTTTTATTATGTATACCTTATAGTAATATATTACTTAACCATTATTTTTTGTTAAATAATATTTACAAGAAGGTAAATAATAAATAAGCAAACACATTTAATATGTACTAATTAAGTTATTCAATAATATAATTATGCATAATAACTTAATGAGTTATGGAACAATGTTACTTCGAGGACCTTAACTTAATCATTATGAACCTTAGTTGTCGAATTTTTGGATACTATCAATTATCGTTAAACATAGGTATTTTACTTTACATACTTTACTAAATTTATTTTACACGTAAAATAGACTGTTCAGCATATTTTTGACTTTTCTAATCCTATTGTATGTTATTTCTTCACGATGCCACGATTCTGGGCGGGGCCAGCTATAACTCAGACTGACATTTAAAGGGATCATCACATTAACGAGCGTTCGATAAAATGAATGAAAGTATTTTTACAACTGAAAATGAATGCTGCCAATTTTAAATCAGCCATGGACCTGACCACGCCTGTGTATCACGGTAATTAACGGCCAATGGCATTCTTTATCTAAGATATAATGGTTATAACAAATTTTATAGCTGCTATATAATTTACCAACAAACGATTCAGGTGTTATGACGATAGCTTTTCAATAAAGAACATGAGATGCTTCGACCAGAATGAGGTCGAGTCGAGTCCAATCACTAGATATCTTTAGATACTGCAAATATCCAGTATTTCCTAACACTCTCCGATGTCCGGCTATTCTGACTTTTGAATCGCAATTCAGGAACGTTTCTGAATTGCGATTCAAAAGAAGAAAAAAAAAATATATATATATCTATATATATAAAAGAAAGTCGTGTTAGTGCCTGAACTTATAACTCGAGAACGGCTGAACGGATTTGGCTGAAACTTGGTGGGGAAGCAGCTTAGAACCGGGGGAAGGACATAGGGTACATAGTTTTTACCGCGGGAAAATCTAACATAATGCGGGCGAAGCCGCGGGCGGAAAGCTTGTATAATATAAAATAAAGTTGTGTTAGAACACCACTTATAACTAAAGAACGGCCGAATCGATTTGGCTGAAACTTGGTGGGGAGGCAGCTTAGAACCAGGAGAAGGACATAGGATTTTTACAACGGGCAAATATTTAACGCGGGCGAAGCCTTGGCGGAGAGCTAGTTTTAATAAAGTCTACATGTTTTGTTCTCACACAGTAGAGGCTGATTTGCAACCTTGTCTACAAAAAGGTCTGACGAACGGTTAATTTGTTGCCAGTAAATTATCACTAACGCAATGGGCCATCGAATACCTGCGTGTCTGAAATTGAGAAGCATCAGTAATGCCAACTGCCCAGCAACAAGGTATGCAAAACCGTAAGCGCATACTCGAGTACAAATGTAATAATATATTTGCAAATTGTAGTATAAAAAACCTAACTAAACTCTAGCATTACAAACCATTTGGATGTGAGTTTATTTATACTACAAAGCAACCACGGAAATTAACTCTAATTGAGTGACAGAAAGCCATGCGACGAAATGTTATTCCAATGGTATAAAAAAGCAAAAAAAAAAATGGGAAACTACAGTCCGCCCTAGTTACTAGGTACAGTCCCGTGACGGGCGCGTCGAGCACGTGGTCTGCGCTGGCGCAGCGCCAACCATCTCCAGCGTCGAGTCAATAATAGATGGCAACGGGATGCCGCCAACAATAGACGCAGAGCCAGAACAAAGGTCTCTTATTATTTTATTTAAACGTTTTAGGTTTAGGTGCACCAAACAGTAGGGTCGACGACTTTGCAACAGCACTTAAAGGTATAATATATTTAGTTTGTTTGTAACAAAGGTATTGAGCGAAGATATTCAAATATGTTTTACTTGATTATTTTAAACATAAAAAAATATCGGTACATACTAAAATAAAATACTTTTACATACTGAATATGCTAAGTACTTGCCTTAACTTAATTCGAGTTTATCGAAAAAGAATTAATATTTAAATTAATACTTGCCTCAAGATAAGAATCGTTAAAGAATTAATATTTACTGTGAAATAAGATATAATTTCACAGTAAATATTAATTCTTTAACAAAATAGGTACTTAAAGTAATTTATAGAGTATAAATTATACGAAATACCAAGTTTCAAGAATTTATTAACATTAGGTTAGGTAGGCATAATGGCATACGGTTTGGGCACTTACAATAAGTACTTAATATTTTCTCATGCCATAATAAAAAATAAAAAATTCCTTTAAGTAAGCAACACTTTTAATATGCGCAATAATAAATCATTGGTCTAGCTAGCAAGTGATCAATATTCAGAACAAGAAAGTGGAATATAGCTGTCCCAGTTTAAAATAATCGTCTGACACACAAATTGGAGATAACACAACTTCAAGTCATTCTGGAGATAAAACTCGAATGAGTTTTTACAAAACAAATATTTGCTTCTCACTGCATGTAGTCATGGTAACATTTTAGGGGCGTGTGAGCCAAAACTACGATACTGTACTTAATCCAAGCGACAAAATATCTTGATTCCACTATTCAAAATGTTTTTCTTCGGGCTGAGAAGATAATATTTTATCACCAAAAAGTTTGATTGCTTTGCCTCTAACAAATAAGATAAAGAGTATGTAAGCGCCTATGCCTCAAGATAAGATACGTTATATCGGGACAGTGAACTAAATCAGAACTCCCGATAAACAGCCGTTGACATAACTGAACCCTGCCAGAGCACAGATCAAAATTCCTATACCTACTCGTCTCGTATAACTTTAAATTGATTTAATTGCATCATTTTGTTATTAAAACTAGTCGTTACTTGGCTCAAATTTAAATGTGAAGAAATAAAAATCAATAGGCTCGGCCGTCTTACTGGCATAGCATTTCATATGCACCCTCTTCCAAGAAATATATTTAGTAGGCACATCGGTATTGGTCAAAGAATACATGGCTTATCGATGAGTAGCATATTGATTGTTTCAAAATGAAAGCATATTGTTCCCGTAGCACTGTGGATTGTCGTCAACTCTTATATAGCACGTTTTAAAGAGTATTAAGAAGGGTGATGTTTTCCAGACTCCAATGACGTCAAGTGAATAGAGAACAGCACGGGTTTCATATTCAGAAGCGCTTTGTTATATCGAGACAGCTCTAACAGCTACCGATGAATTATGCAAAGGAAACCGGCCTGGCACCGTCGGCGCCCGCTGAATGTTTAACCTTCACCTCCGCGATTATTGTTTGGTTTCTCCTCGGACTTCCGACCCTTCTGCGTCTCATTCTTACCTCAATCTCAGTCATCACCGATTTTTAATACCCAGTAACATTATCGATTATCAACAACGAACATCAATTGAAACAACTTACAAATATTACGTGTATATCGTTGAGTCCAATAATTTAAACATAAACAATTTTTCACATTTCTCGAGAACAGTAATTTTGACAAATACAAATGTCGTAAGGTAGTTAAAATGTCAATGAGCAACAAGGTTACACTTGCTAATCTTCCTAAACAAACATCTAAAAAGGTTTATCTAGGTGGAACAGGTAGTGGAATTGAACCCTTCTGTCGTACATTGGATGGTTATCTTTAAAACGTGAATTGAAAACCCAGGCACAGTCACACGCACGCAATCCTGAAGGTTCTTGAACTTTGTTTCTATAGACACAATGATAGTAAATGTGATTATACTAGCGAGCTAATCTACCCGTACATGAAAAGACATATTACAAGACCAGGGGTGATGGATGAATGACGATATTGTAGCAATGAATGACGCAAATTGAAGCAATACAAATTGGGTGGCAATAGAATGATATTTTAGATGTTTTTATCAAGGCCAGGACAATATGAGATATACTATTATTCAGATAAAGTCCACAATTTAATTTGATTCAAACTAATGTTTAACTGAACTGACCCAACGCTCTACTTTCCTGACAACGCATTATTTCCGGCTATTCTAAATTAGAGTCAACAACACCGCTGTCAGTTAAACTGTTTGAGAAGCCAATACCAGTTAAGACTGGTATACATTAGTGAATCTTGGACCAGGGCAGTCATCTTTAGTTGGTTTAATTTAATATTATTATGGCCATATGACGATAAATTTCCAAGTCAAAGAATGGGATTTTCACCTACGCAATAATTTTATTGCTATGTCAACCGTATGGTGCCGGCCTAAGAATAATACATCAACTCTACCCGTGGGCGTCGTAAAATCGACTAAGGGATTTTTTACCCACCGTAAGTCGTGCAGCAGCGTAGTTCTGAGTAAAGTACATTGTGTTTGGTGATCTAATCCTTCAAGACCTATAATGAGTTCTACTAGGAAGACCCGTGGCCAGTAGTGGAACATAATATGGGTTGTTAGTTATGACGATGATGATGTATTTTTATTTGACATTTTAATATAAGTGCTAATTCAATCTGTAGGATTATGGTTTTAGTTAGTTTACTCAAGCTAAATCTTCAGTCACAAAGCAGGTGTTGCAACCGGGTAGCGTGTTTGTTCAAATTGGATGTACACGAGCGCCACGACATGGCATTCCGTAACTCGACACAAATTTCGTAGATAAGTACAATGCCAACAATATACTAAGTACAAACCCGGACATATCTTACTATAAAAGTAGCGCAAGTCTGAGATAAAAGCATCAATCAATGATAATATGCATTTAATTCAAATATTAATTTTATCCATAACTGCTTTGCTTATAGTCGTTTTAGTACCTAACTATAGGCAGTTGATGATCTCTTACTTAATTTATTTATATTCTTGCTTTTATAAAACATTAGCGTAGGTACTAATATTTCTAGACAAACATGTGTGTCTCATCTATGGAACTAGTGTGTTAGCTTAGCATATAAGTTGTCATACAGATCAGTAACATAGTGTTTCATTACAGATCTTATGAACAAGCTCAGGTTTACCGAGCGTTTAAAGAGGGCAATACTCAGATCTCATTAGATATAATTAGATACATAGAAGGACTAAGGTAGGTAAGCTGTATGTACAGTCAAGCGGATTAGCTCATGGAAGTAAGAAGCAGTGTTTATGTTTAAATAACAAATAGAATGGTCGTTCTGGTTGAAAATGTTATTAAATCGAGCACAGCGTAGCACGTCCACCAACGAGACCGACTTGGTCAAAGCAGCAGGTTCACGGTGGATGCAGCGGGCCTTTTAACCGTAAAAAACTGAAGATAACGGTACATTTTAATGACTGCCTTTGTCATGGTGGGCTAGTCTTTTCAATTTTGTTTTATTTTGTATTTTATTTTGTCGTTATTACAAAATGAAGTAACCGCTCGGACTTTACCATTATATTTAATTTAACGTGCTTTGTTTCACTATCATTAACTCTCTTCCTGTCTCTCTTGTAAACGTGAAACTGCGCGAGCAAATTTCTAGTTTCTCTATAAAATACAGATTGCAGCAACCTTATTGATACAATTGTAAGGGGCTCTACCAACCCCAAGTAAGGGAAGCAAAGGGCAATAAAAACATCGAAGGGGAAGGGGGTCTGTCATGTAATATTGTAAGGACATTTTTCTAGAAAATTTTGCAGGCTCGTGATGTGATTATTTTATTTTTTCAGGAATTTTTCAGGAGTAGGTCCCATTTGTTCCGTGGAACATGACGTCACGGAACAATTTGAGAAAATATTTTCCCAATTTGTACCACGGAACTACATACTAGCTTTTGCTCCTGTTTTTATTTGTCTGTGACTGCATGGAACTAAATGAGAATAGCTTTTCCCAAATTGTTCCATGATTGTAAGCTAGCTATGACGTGAATGACACTAATCACTGACGTTAATACCAGGAGCAGTTTCACTATCAAATAATTTATATAAAAAATAGAACCTACTCCAAATTAAAAAGTTAAAAATCATAACACTAGGAACAACATCAGTTTATATCGGTGCTCCTAAACAACACATTAAGTTATTTATTTTATCCCTTTTAGTGTTAGGTGATCTCTTAATGTGAAAAATTTTTCATGTGAATATTTTGAAATAAAGAAAGAAAGAAATATTTATTTAAAAGTCAAAGTCAAAGTAATTTATTGTTTTCATGTGTTTACAAAGGTCTTAAAAAATTTATTAAAGTACTTATCAACATGAGTCATATGCATAACAATATTTCTTTTATAGCATCTATAAAAATTTTTATACATAATAGGTATTTATATCTAAGAAAAATAGAATATACCATCCTACAATTTAAGTAACAATATAATAAGAGTTTAATTTACAATATTTACATCAAAAGAAAGAGAAACTTAGTTATCAAAAAAACCTTGAAGGGAATAGAAGCTATTTGTGGTAAGATATATTTTTAACATTTTTAGGGTTCCGTAGCCAAATGGCAAAAACGGAACCCTTATAGATTCGTCATGTCCGTCCGTCCGTCCGTCCGTCCGTCCGTCCGTATGTCACAGCAATTTTTCTCCGAAACTATAAAAGCTATAAAGCTGAAATTTGGTAAGTAGATGTATTCCGAAAACCGCACTAAGATTTCAAAAATATTGAAAAAAAAACAATTACATTTGGGGGTCCCCATACTTAGAACAGAAACATAAAAACTTTTTTTTAATCGAACCCATACGTGTATCTATGAATATCTATGGGTATCTATGAATAGGTCTTCAAAAATCATAACAATGTTTCTAACACCATTTAATTCTAAACTTAATAGTTTGGACGTGAGACTCTTCCAAAGTGGAAAACAGAGTGTCCCCCCCCCCTCTAATTTCTAAAATAAGAGGATGATAAATCTAGAAAAAATATATATTGTACATAACCATAAAAACTAACAACGAAAATTGGTTTGAACGAAATCTACCAAGTAGTTTTTTTATAATACGTCATAAACTATTTCATATAAACAATTGCTGCGGAAGCCTACATGGGCGAGTCCGACTCGCACTTGGCCACTATTTTATTTTAAATTTAAATATGTTTGATATGTTCTTAATACTTTGAGGGATATGGTTATAAATTTTGGTTGACATGGCGTGTGTTCCTGAGTGAAAAAGCTTAAGTTTAGAAAATGGGATATCGAGTTTACTATATGGGGGCGAAGATTTTGAGGGCGGGAGTAGACCTGGAAGAATTCTTTGTTCTTTCTTACAACAATACATATTTCCAGGATATAAATACAAGTTAGGGTAAGAATTTTTTCATTAATATTAATTACAAAGTTAGAAAATGGTCATCATGACAGAGATAGAATTTTTTGCATATTTATCAGATGTTTCTTTAGATTTAACTTGAAAGAAAACAAACTTTTGGCGTTCGAAAACTACCACGAAATGCAGTTTTGCTAGGGGACCACCTGGAAACTATACTCTATCAATCTAAAAAAATATTTTTCAAATCAGTCCCGGCGTCTTTGAGTAACCGGTCCTACATCCTTCATTTATTTAATCCTTGATATCTCTGTTAGCTACCACAATCGAGAGTTGGGTATAGGATATTTTTGGGCGTCTCATCGAAACGAAGCTACTCACCAAAAATTAGCTTGATAGTAATCAAGTGATTACCATGTTCTACGGATCCCGGACTATAAGACAAATCATTCTCGAGTGGCCAGTACTACATATCAACTTCAAGAAGTTTATGCAATTATGACTAAGAAGTTTTTATAGTTTGTTCCATGGAACAATTTGAAACAAAAAAGTATCAAATGTTCCGTGGTACAAATTGGGAAAATATTTTCTCAAATTGTTCCGTGACGTCATGTTCCACGGAACAAATGGGACCTACTCTTTTTCAGTGCTCTAGATTTTCCGCCTAACAATAAACTGCCTGTTGTTAAATTTAAAACTGGTGTGTGGTTTCTTAACTTTTAGAATCATTTACGATTCTGAATTTTGAATTTTAAAGTGTTTTCGATCATCACATCACGTCCGAACAGAAGAGGTCAAAAGAACATTCGCACGCCGTCTGCGGCGGCGGCGCCGAATACAAAATAACAAAAGGCATATTACTACCTACCTAAGCACAAAAAATACGACAGCATGAATAACTTGATGTAACTCTCCTGGGGTGAATGATAGGTGACTTCTAAATGAGTTATATCACACATGAGCCACACGTGTCCTTATTCCTTTTTCTAAGCTGTCACTCAAACTTATTACAGAATTACAGCCGCAATATTAGCTAAGAATTTAGAACGATTTAATAAGCGGGTTCCGTCAGTAACTGAAACAAAACCCAATATACCTGCCCATCCATGTTAAATTGTCATGTTGAGGACATTTTGGTGCAAAACAAATAATCGTAACACATTTCCGTTATTCTCTTTGTATATAAAGTATACCTTTATTGTTCTAAAAAGCAGATAGGGGAGACAGTTGGTCGGAAACCCAAATTTTATTACGCTACGAACCGTGTACCAAGTGGTACCTTAAAATATACCATACTATATTAAAAAAATCCCCTATTGAAATAACATATTGTAAATCTATTAAAATAGCCAAATATAAATACTTAGTATTTTATGCCTTAACAACACGGAACTAAATACGCCAACAATCCGATCAATGTTGTAGACAGAAGTCTAACTCAAGGACTGTTACTAGGCGATACTTTTTATGACGCTGCGGTTTTTGTAGCCGAACCCTAAGCTCGAGTGGAGGTCCTCGACGTAATTACGATACCAGATAATAGTAATAGTTGGTAATAGGTATGACTTGCAATGTGCCTTTGTGGGGGGAGATCTAATGAACGTTAGGGACTCACACAATTAAACATTACATATTTTGAAATATCTCAGAACTTAGTTTTGGCTGTATTTGCGCATCTTATAGTAAATCCAGTCCTTTAGTGTTTTAATATATTGAATATGTAGGACAGTAATTTGTAGGGAGTGTTGAGTGTACCCACCTCCAGAATTTTAATTAATGTAACTTAATAGAAAACGGTTATATAGAACTAAATTTTTATACTATGCAATTGTATTTAATTTATGATTGATTTTTCATTATTAAACAAGCATTAAACCTATTAGGACCCATTAAAACTACGACATAATACTTAATAACATATAGAAAATTAGTTTAGAACCGAAGTGTAATGTTATGTTACTCAATTACGTTTATTTATTAAAAATCTTATGGTCACCTATCTACATAGCCTTATATCGAACTTAAAAACGCTTAACTAATTGCCTAAATTCAGGTAAACAAATTACTAAAACATTAGCTAATCGGTGATTATGATATTGTAGGTCTTTACAGATCTCAGGGCTCAACATAAGTAATTGATACCTACATGATAACATAACATGTAGATAGTATTGCACAGAAATATTAACTAAGAAAAAATCTTTAATAATGTTAAAATTTAATAAAGTGATACTTATTGAGACATTATACAAGGGAATTAAACCAATAACATGGTATCAAATTTAGTTATGTAGATATTGTATTGTAAGATGATAGATAATATTCATGCATTCTACAAGCTAGAACAATAAAGGGGCCAATGAAATTGACCTATCTCTTCAACCATAGGACTATGCATTACAGTTTGTGATAACAAACATGTAACATTTATTTACTCTTTTGTAGAGTTCTCAGTAAAATAAAATAACTGACTTGTCTAAATTATATTCTAAATAAACTTATATGGAACATCTATTGTCTATTTATCTTGAGTCTATATTGGATACAATCTTTAGGATTTAACATGCTCACTGACAAACTTTTGCATTGCTATTTGGGTGATGTGATTTTGGTATGATTATATTATAATTTAAAAAACTTACAACCCTTACTAAGCAAGTTGAATTTTATTGTTGACTTATTGATGGAACTGAATAGTATCTCATTAGACATTTTCTAAGTAACAAATCCTAAGTATTTAGTATGTATGTATTTAAATAGTAATTTATAGTGCAATTATTTATAGAGAACTTTACATGCTTCATTATATTGTATAGTGTGCACAGCTTTGGATAGTATAGTTCATGAAATTATACCTAAAAATAATATATGATAACCTAGTCTCCTTTTTAACTAGGTGAGGTCAATAACTTATGATACTGCGCTAGAAGCAGAGAAGTCAAGATACACACCATTCTGTTCAGTAGTTGTACTTTCCATTAACCTTCCTTTTATTAACAATAGTAGGTAAATATAACAAACTTTACACCATGATTTTGCCATTTCAAATCTACCTATAGTTTTCTTATAAGATACCCATTAAGAAATTTACTAGATTATGCCAAAAAATATTTATGATAATATTATCTTAGTAATAAAATGTGTTTGTCTGATAATTTTATTAATATTTTATGTGGAGGTCAGCATAGGTCAATAAAAGTGATGGTGTTGTACCAATTATAAAATAAGGCCTAAAATATTATGTATACCAATGTATTGGTTTAGGATCAATAAAAGTATCTATAAATAATACTGCTTGTGCCGAGTGGAATGGAACTAGCCCAGAGCAGTAAACACCTTGAACCCAATGTTTGGTACAACTGCAAGTACCTACCAACATAACTACTGTAATCTATGTAGAAGTTGTGTAATATCCTATCCATGCTTTACAAGACGTGTCTGAGTATCACTCCAACTAAGGATCAGTAAAAAGGGTAAAATATGTGAAATTGATGGTAAGTATATTAATTTAAGTACTTATTTCTTAATTTATCACATGATGGTATGCCTTTACAAGTCACATGACAAAATGCACACAATAAATCAGTAAATCGGTATCTTATTAAAAGTAAATATTAGCTTCCTGAAAAAAATGTGAAATAAGTTACATAACTAAGGGCATGAACATTTTCAACTTACCTTTACCAACAGAGCTGCCGTCACATTTATCGTTCACACTATTTACCGGACATTTTTTCACTTTCTGAGTTGCATTTTTTGTCGAGTTTTCACTCACTTCACTTCCGAGAGCCATCACAACACGAGGAATCAATCCAATCGAATTCAGTCAGTCAGATTGACCGCGACGATCACGGCTCCAGACTCAGCTGAACTGTATGAAAACATGCGGTTGAATTACGGTTGAAAATCGACTGACACAACAGGAAGTCCTGTACAACTCTGTAAAAATGAAAAGTCGTCGAGTCTTTTTGACTACCAGTATTACCGGGACATGTAAATGTTGTAGGCTTATAACTGATGTACTAAAAGTTAAGACTGACTGGGACAATTATTATATTATCGTTTAAAATAGTACATTGCCTGATATTAACTTAAATTTATTTTATCCTTCAAAAAACACAGCAATGGTGATCAATTTTTATTTTCTTCGAATAATTTCAATGATGTCTATGGATAGAATCTACTGAAATGACGTCTTACGTGATTCGTTGTATACTAAGGATGCGTTCGAATTTTCCATGACCATAATCACGGGAAGTCTAGAAAATAAATTCATATTAATTGTGGATTATTGCAAAAACTAATTTTTATGAGTTCAAAAATTTAAATGGAGAATTTTAGTACCTCTACTGCAAACAAAATGTATGATGGCCTGGGTGGCCATCGTTTTATTTGCAACAGAATCAATTCATGTTGCATATTTTATGCAGTGCAAAATTACAATTTAATGAAAGAGTTTGTGCGTTACTTCAATTATTATTAGATTCCAAAAGAGTTTCAACAACCTTGATGACTAGATGTAGGTTTATTATTTATGGTTAGGATGACTGACTGTACTTTAATTGACACTGACATATTTCGTTTCCTGTAGCAAGGGAGGGAGCAAGCAAAGCAAAGCAACCGCATTCCTTCAATTCCATCCATCATCCAATGTTTTTTACTTTTGATTTGAGTTTGAGCCTTCTAACTTCATAATTTACTATAATAAACCTTATTTTGTATATAATCTATGCGAAAACTATCACACTGGCTTCTGAAAATTATCCAAAGGTAAACATTTATCTGTGTTCAACCATACTTTCACGAAAATCTATCTATCCTGATACTGTAAACATTCAATTTCAATCCGATGTTTTACATCAAAATATAACCACTAATGGTTTTTAGAAAATGCTAGATGGCTGGTACTGTCGGTCTATAGCAAATATGCAGGCGAACGAAGCTGCTGGAGGTGCTAACGGAGCTGTTGCCGAGGCCCCGGAAGTCAACCCACCGAACGATTACTCCAGTGATAGCAGCCGCCGAAGCAGCAGTGAATGCGAGTCTGAAACTAACTACCGTGACCGGTACTTGATCATGAAAAGAAGCCTAAAGTATCTCATCTATGTAAGTTTATAATTTTAAGTTTATTACTTATTGAACTATTTTTTCTCACATTATATTATACTAGCGGCGTCCGCGACTCCGTCCGCGTTAAATTATGTTTGTAAGGGGGCCACATCTTATCATTACCTACTGGAGCAAGAATTTTAATAGCCTATCCTGTGTCCCAGATGTCGAGTTATCTACCAATTTTAAAATGTTTAATTTCATCAAAATGTATTATTATTATAATTTAATAAATCTATGTTTTATTTAAGTATAACATATTGTACCGTATTGTTCGAGGCAGAGGAGACGGTAGAACATGTACTACTACATTGCACAGCCACTGAAGAGGCTAGAAAAGAGACAGGGCTAAGGCACCTTATTGATGCGGTAGCATGGTCGTCATCCTCAGATATGCTGAAACATATCTGTAAGAAACCAAAGGTCTTACTCCGCTACATCAAGGAGTTAGGCTGGTTAGGGCCGACTTAGGCAAGGGGACAATGCACAATACGCTCCATAGCGAGACGTCAGTGCAGATCCTAGTTCCCCCACAACAAATTAGAATTAGAATTGTACCTGTAATACAAGCATAGAGCAATCTGTTTACCATTAACATTGACTTTCAGGAAAATGAATGTTTTCAAGATGCACTAAAATGTAGTCAGAGAAGACTTCTATCTGCCACTAGGGACAGGACATACCTTTTAGATAGACTGCTTATGTATGAAAAAGGAGAGAGTTCATCATCAGAAAGTGAAGAGACCGAGTCTTCTGATGATGGTGTAGATTATCGTAGAGCTGAGGCAATAAAAAGGTATTTTTTCATTATTTTTTTGTATTATAGTATGGATTTTTTATCCTAGTAAATCTGCAATTGGCTATTTAGCCATTTAAGTTTTTTTTTTATCATCTGGTTGTTGATATTGTTAGATCATCCAGTTTTCTGTTCACTTTCTAAGAGTGTTTTGACAGTAAAAATTATATAACTTCATCATAAAATAATATAGATATAAAGTTAATGATAACCATCAATAATTCTTGTAATATATTTTTTCAGAAAAATTAAATTGGAACCTGGAGTAAGTCAAGGAGCACCACCACCTAACAGAAATCCGAATCCAATAAAAAGGAAAAGACCAGTAGCTCCCAAGAAAACACCAAATGTAGGACAACAGGCTAGTAAAAATTATTATCATTTACAAAGCTTATAATACCATCATTAAACTGATCTGGATGAATGGCATAGAACTATGGGGATCTGCTAGCAACTCCAACATATAAAACTATAAACATCACCCTAAGATCAATATTATATATTTTTAATGAGAATTAACTATGGAAGTTAATTAATTTTTTTATAGTTACAGAATCAAGCTGGTCATCCTGCGATGATGAAGGTTTCTCCAGCTCTGGCTTCAAGTCTCTCCACAGATGGCCACATGACCCCTGAAGAGGTGGAAAGGCATTTACAGTCGCGACAATCATATCTGGAGCTATTACCAGAAAGAGCACCTCCCACAGTACCTACTGAAATGTTCAGCAATGATCCTTCTCTTGACAGGTATTTTTTATTTAACTACAATTGGTTGTGTAATTACTGTGTTTGGGCTGTCTGATTTTAGTGAAATCATACCTTTTTAAACTAACTATGTTTGAAAATATTAGAACATGAAATGGGTTACTTAAAAACATTTGGAGTCATGGTACCCATTTCATGTTTTTATACTGTTAGATTATTTAGAGCTAAGAATCTCTAACGCCAAAACAAAAAATCTTCACACTAGCGCCACCTATTCAGTGCAACACACAGATATCTGTGGTGCAACATCATAAACTGTAATAGTTTTCAGATGAAGCTAACCAAATCCAGTTTTCATCCATGTTTCAATTCTTATTGCTATATTCATTGTTCGAATATAATTACTACAATTTCGGATATTGTTGTTATTTATATTATTTTATTTATTTAGCCGCCGGATGTCGTGTGCGGTAAGCAGAGTAGGTTTACCCAACTATTGTACTAATTTATGTCAATAATGGTGTATTTTTTTAAGACACATGTTCACCAACATTTGACACCCATTTTAATACATGTTTGGGCATTTTACTGTTGGTGCTCATGGTAATAAGAAGTGTTTTAGAGTTAACCTAATTTTTTTTTTCAGCGAGTCTAATGATGTTCTGGAAAATTCGCCTAATGTTGAAGAATGGTTCGATTAGCGTCAATAGTTTTAGTTGGAACTTTCAGTGAGTTTTATATAAAATAGTAATATACTTAGGTATCCGTAGAATCTGTACCTACCTATAATTAAGTAATTATCTAGGTACTTCTGCCTATTGCCATGCCATAGCTGCAAGTAATAAAATAATATTTATATTAAAATGCAGTTTTATTTACTACCTAGTGATTTCCTTTTATTCTCGAACAGTGAAACGGTGACTTCTATGTCTGAACTTGAATTCGAGCTCATGACGTAACAAAGTACTTGCTAGTGCAATGGTCATCGCAGCCAAGGGTACCTAAACTGCGTATGTATGGGTTCAACTCCCACCCAAGGAGAAAGGTTACATAATGAGTTTATAAATTTGTGTACATTTTCTAATTTTAAGAAAGCCTAAGTGAGAGTCAATTACTATAAAACAAAAAACGTAATAATGATGGTGCTATAAATCGTCTGTATTCAAAATGAAACAAAAATTTCATTGTGTTGGATAAATATTTTATTTTAATACAATTACAATGTTTTTGAAGCCTAATTTGAAGAGATAATGATACTTGCAGAAGAACCACACTTCTGGTTTTTCAATAATACACAGAATAAGAGTGTCTGTATATTAAAAACGCAAGTGCATTTTATTCAACATGATACATAACATAATAATATAGTATGACCCCTTTCTTAACAAGAATAATAGTTCGTTAGAAACAATATATATATTAATTTTATGTAAGTATATAACTATTATTCTACATCATGCAAAACAATATTTAGCATGCCTTTACCTACTGCTGATATCAATAACATTTCTGTTCCTAAAAGTTTTAGCTTTACATAATATTATATATTTTATGTTCCTATTCTAAATAAGATTTCTCGCAACATAATAACACCTAAGGAAGTGAGATTCCTAACCACGCACACACTTCTTCAACTAGGTAATGCATATTTTCCTACATAAATTTTATAATATGAGCATTATCTATAAGAAACTGTAAAAATGTGCTTTGCCAAACTTTAATACCTACAATTCAATACAATACATCATTGTGATGAAATAATATCCTAATTAATGATGCACAGGAATGTCTGTGTTGTGTTCCATTTCATGATAATAAAACATCTAGATAAATTTTACATTTGTATGAATTAAGCTGCTTTTTGTACTGATTGGCAAATCAATAAAATTATATTAAAAAATAATTTAGATAGAATATACATAATTCGTTACATAATATTTAGCGTATATTATAGTATTTTGACGATAGGTTGAACAACATCTAAACTAAGCAAGTGTTAAATATATTATGGAATTGGTTTGGTAAATGAGTCAATATAAATTTTGATAAGTATGATTAACAGCCAAACATTTACTTTGGTATACTTATTAACATTTGTCTAATTTATAGATAAGCATACATGAATGTAAAACTAGTTATATTATGTACTTATTGTTACAATAACAAGCTAACAGGAGATAAATCCATCAGTAGCAAAACAAAATTGTTAAAATTTGTTTTCATTATATACAAAAAAATAGTACGTACAATGATTTTTGGTATACTTTATTATACCAGATTATGAACATCACATTTTCAAATAAAGTTAGTTAAGTTCTGTGATATTTATGAAACAATCTTAATCCACTGCTTTAAACATATTAATAAATAATATTTTACCAACTAGGTAAAATAATGGTTTAAATTTCCAACGAATAAAAACGGAAGTACTAGAATCATGATCATGATATCATTTAGCAAATACAAATAGATCTCTAAAAGATGATGATTTATATTACTTATACTTTCAGGAGAATACTTTGTCTTTTTTAAATTTTGTAGCATCAATAACTTAAATAAATAAAAACTAAAATAAAAAAATATTTCTCTAACTTATATTTAAAAAACCAGATATATCATTTTAAATATAATTCATCACCTTTTCATTGATGGTGCAAAGTTCATGAGTGTTTGCTAAATATCTGTTGAGATTGTAAATTACATAGCAAATCTAAAGTGACTGTAAACACCTATGAAACTATAACATCAACTTTGTCTGACAATGTTGTTCAGAGTTATAGAGTTACTGGTCCTTTGTAACAAACAAAGCAGCCATTTAAAATTGGTCTGCTAACAAATCACAAACTTCTTGTGATACAGTTTCTTTACTTGATCTGACTGTAAGCCTGTACATTTGAGCTTGCTTATTTGGTTCTAATCTCATGAGGCATCCAACTTGCTGGACCCTGGTGTGTACGATACCAGCAAGAACAAAGTTATCAGGATTTGGATCTATATTATCCAGTAGCTGCATACCAAACCCAGCAAGCTTAGCACGAGTTCCTGCAATATCAACTGCACCTTGAGCTTTGAATATTTTTTGGGCTCTCTGCTGTTCACCCCCTAAATTTTTCCATCTGGCAAAGAAGGACTCTCCATTCATTTCAGTTGGTTCAAAGAATTTATTCAAAGTGAGAGGTAATTTCATAGTTATTTTCTGAGGAACATTGTTGTATACAAATGAAACAGACATGCTGGGAGCATCACAGAAATCTTCAATGCACTCTGCTGTCAGCATTTGTTGGATTTGTGCACCAGCTTCCAAAACAGGCTCCATAGGCTTCATTTGTACATTAAGTTTGTGAAGATCAGTCCAATGCAATTCAGGATGGACATTTTGAATTGGAAATTGTGTTTTATTTCCATAAAAGAGGCCAATTCTTCCCAAGTTTTGTCTGTATTCACTTTTTACTCCAATCTGTATCAAATCATTTTCGAACAGCACACCATTGTTTTTAAAGAGAAACTTTTTGATATTATTCTGTTGCACAGAAGCAGGACTCTTTGGTGTGATATAAAGGTCTCCAAGGACATCTAGCAAACCATTACCGGTGGCTGGAGCTGTAGTACCAGGTGGTGTGGAAAGGCCCAGCAGGTCAGCACTGGAATTTGTATTATTAACTGAATTTATATGAGCAGGTGGTGCTGCAATCGGTTGGGGGCTCTTAGAATCCCTAACTTCATCAGGTATTCTACCAGGTTTCTTTTTCTTTAGTACTGCAAGTATAGATGACTCTCTTTCTGGGAAGGCTGGCATCTCTTCAAGCACAGTAGCTAAAACATCAGAACTGGCAACAATGCTCAACTGTAGATATTCAGAAGCCCTTTGCTGTAATTCCACATCAGCTGATCTTATGTTGGAATCGGCTTTGAAAACCTCTTGAACACGGTTCTTAATCTCTGGGAAAAGATTCACAAGCTTGATATAAGTAGAGAGTAAGAGAGCCCTGGTAGCAGCTGAGCACAGATGGTATTTTGAGTGCAGTAGTTCAAATTGAACTAGAGGTGATGAGCGGGTATCACCAGCGATTAAATTTCCAAACTCACCAAGAATATATCCACCCACTTTTACCATATTTTCATGACATGTAGGGGCCTGAAGGGCTTCAAATACAGTTTTTGCTGCATATGCTTGTACTTCTTCTCTATTGATAACTATTTGGATAACTCTATACCACACTTCCTCTGAAACATAATCTCCTGCAATTCTAATAAGATTAAGAATGACATCAACATACCAAGTAAAATCAGTGGCATATTTTTCAGCAAGTATGGCAACCTTTAGCACCATTTCTTCTCTAATAGAATAGTCCGCTGTTTCTAAGTAGGCTAGCATTTCCTGAACGATTTCTTCAGCATTGGTTTTGTCACACATGGCATACAGAAGATCCACTGCCTGCTGTCTTACTGAGACATCTTTCTCCATTTTCATTGATAGTATTACTACTTCTTGGTGCTTTTTCACAGCTTCATGTGAGAATTCAGATGTAGCCAAGTGGCACATGGATTCCAAAGCTAAATAGCGCAGATTTGTCTCCCTGTTACTCAAAAATTGTCCAAGCTGGTTGCACGCTCGGACCAGCAGGTTTGGTTCACTATCATTGTGAATGATGAGGCTGATTGCTTCAAATAGAACAGCATTTTTAGCGTTGGAATGCTGAACTTTTTTAGATTTAGGTGGTTCCTGCGCTTTATTGAAAATAGTTTCCAAACATTCAGAAAGGCGTCCCCTCACCCCCGGTTCCTCAGAGGGTGGAGTGTAATTTTGGAGAAGTCTCAGGAGTTTTACAGACAACCATGGTGCTGGCACAAAGTAATAAGTATAGTCTTGTAGGTCTGTGTAACTAGCAGTTACAATTCGACTTAATCTAGCAACAGCCAATGTGACACACCCCTTGTACTCATCTGGATTCTTCTTTACTAGAGCATCAATCAGGGAGGTGGCAGCAGTCACCACCCCCATATGAGGGTCATTCAAAAGATGTATTATGCGAGAAGTCCACTCACCTCCAGGGATGATCTCAGGTGACTTGCGGAACAGTCTCAGGAGACAGAGAGCAGCAGATTGTTTCACAACATCCATAGTATCTCCTGACACAAGAAGCTTAGGAATCTCAGTACCAAATGCTTCAGCCATATCTTTACTGCCAATATTGGCAATGCACTGGAGGGCCAAGTTAACGTGGATTGGATTACGCGACTGCAAGTCATTCTTTATGCTCTGGATGATAAGTTTAATCAGGTCACTATTGGTATTGACCAGCACTGATATGAATAGATATCCAATCTGTTTTTCGGAGTACTTATTGGAAGAGAGTAAATTAACCGCCTCCATATGACCAAAGTCGATATCATGACCCAAGAGAAAAATAAAGAGGAGTTTACATACATACTTTTTCTTCTGGTAGCCATCTAGTGTTTTATCACCTTTGAACTTGCTGCGTATGTTCGCCAACTCTTTATTGATTCTTTTTACTTCCGCTTCTTTACTTTTACAATTTCTTATGTCTGATATGAAGACTGCCAGTCCTCGCATTCCATCTCCTCTGACGGCAGGCATAGTGCCAAGTGACTTATCGAACACCAGTTTTAAGCCGTTTCTTTACACTTCCAGGGAAAATATCAGTAACTAACACTACCACGATAGTAATACGTGGTTGTTACAATATAAATCGGCTTCAAATTGAATCAGTGGCAGGTTTAGTCATTACAATTTTGCCGAAAGATGAGCTTTCTTCCTCCAAGTTCTACAACGCCTTCCTTTTTCCATAGATTCGTAAACGTCAAAAGAATAGACGATTCTTGTTTATGGATCGATAACATTATAATTTTCATGTATGCTAAATTAACATTTACCATATTGAAATAAGGTTGTAAATAGCTTGCAGTTATTTTGACATGACAATAATTTATTTGTGCGTTCTGTTTAAGGCTCATTCCGCATTACCCAATTTGTAAAGTACCGACCTTCCGCTCACAAAACTAGCTCATTCACTTTCAGTTCAGTTGATGACAACGTCAAAAACTGTTTTGTTCTGTTATGCCAATTGTCACATTTTACAGTCAAGTCAAAGCCATTGTATTTGTCATGTCTAGCTCTCGTCAAAAAGAGTCACAAGGCAAATGCAATTCAGAAACATTGTATTTCCTTAAAAATTGTGTGCACACTTGTTTTACTTTCTCATTGTGTTCAAAATTTTGTGTTAAATAACATGTAGCTGTTTTCAAAACGATGTGCTGTTTAAAATTATGAGATAAATGCGCGTGACAAGTGGTTTTGTAACTGCGAAGCAACTAATGAATGATGCAGTCAATTTTCTGGACTGGGAGACTATTATCACGTGCTATTAGAAATGGACTATCTAATTTCTCCACAGCTACTGAAATAAACGTAAAAAAACACCCATATTTAGTTTCGGTAGTGTGTGGTTTTCCTAAAGATATTGCTAATGGCAGAACAAATAAAGGACAATTTGGTGATGATGCTTGGTTCTCCACTAATTTCAACAATGCAGATGTTATTGGTATGTAAAACTCATTTTCAACAGCAGCTCCTTATTTTTAACCCATAAAATATTTCCTGTTAAATGTTAATTAAAGAGTACCTACTTTTAAACAGTAGGTAGGTATAGTAAAACCATTTTTAAACTGAACGCCCCTCCACCGCGGTTACACGTACATGCAAAAAGGTGTATAGATACAACACACATAAATTGATCTTTGTCATTGGATGTTCAATGACGTATAAACAAACGGGCCCCATAGACATGTGGCAATCGCTTAGACCATAATGATAATAGGTTTATGTCAAATCCATACATTTTGTACTTTTTTACTAACGATGTCGACGAACGCCAAATGTCTAGCATTCACGGTGTCACTATGAGAGAAAGGCTGGATCTGTCGGCCAACTTCGGCATTAATGAGCCGAACGCGCGACTGAACGGACGTGTCACTCAAACAAAGAGCGCGCTCCCCGCCATACAAATGCCTACACGGGATTGGTCGCACAACTTATTGACAACGCAGTGCGCGGATGAGTCCATGTTTACAGTAAAGTTGTAGCACGCACACAAGTATACTGATGCAATACGTATTTTCTTTCACACATTGAAATTATCACGGTTTTGTGGAGGGGAGTTCATTTTAAGATTAGATCATCTATACCTAGCTTTCCCTGTTATCTCTGTCCTTTAATAAACATTCAGATATGGCAAGTTGTTCTTGCACGAAGATTCTTCAATAAAAAAATACTTAAGTTAGGTACTTGGGAATAATACTCACTATGATCATAAATACAAAAAATAATGATGGGGTCAAAGTCTAACTTCTTAAAGCATGGGTGAGTATTTATTTTTTGCATATCTTCAGATGTTTATTTTTTATGTGATAACCTATCTGCTAGGTCATTCTAATCTTACTATAAAATCAACCTTTATTAAAGAAGGTATATTAGTAATAAGTATAAAGAATATGTACCTGTTTGTTATTTTGTTTGTTTATATTAATGATGAATGTCAAGATATCAGCAACAGGAAAACATATGACATTTTTATATATTTAGTCTGGAATTATATAATCATTTTTACTCATAAATTCATTTATTTACAAAATCTGAACTGTGAACTCACAAGTTAGTCATAATATTAAGTTCTGTAAAGACCACAAAATAATAACCTGTAACTCATAAAGGATGGAAATATGCAAAATAAACATCCCTTGCAGCTTTTTCTTCTCCTATATCTTAAATTTTTTTAATAGCATATGTTGCGCCCGCAGGTATAAGCAACGGTTTTTATGCATGAGAGACCCGTCTCATGCATTTATTTGCCTAATAGGACAGATGTTTATATAAAAAATGTTGTTATCCCACAGGGGTGGCGGACGGCGTCGGCGGCTGGCGCGCGTATGGCATCGATCCGGGCGAATTCTCCTCGTATCTCATGAAGACCTGCGAGAGGCTGGTCCAGCTGGGTCACTTCAAAATGTCGGAGCCGGGAGACCTTCTGGCCAAATCGTATTATGAGCTGTTGGAGCACAAGAAGCCTATTTTAGGTCAGTGGTTTGTTACTTTCTGGCCAACACTTATTGAGGTGGCGTCTATACGAGTAACGGGTTTAACTGAAGACGAGCAACATCCTTCTGTGTACTGTAACCAACATTTGTTATGTTGATGCGGGTTCGATACTCGCCTCGGGACAAATATTTGTACTTTCTGTTTCGTTTTGTCACGTGTCTGATAAGAGTCTGGTTCACTATGCTGCAACTCAACTACGATATCTCCATTAAGTAATCCTGTAATTTAAGACTTACGTAAGTCTCATTTACACACTTGAATTTATTTTGTCGAGATTCTTACTACGACCCCACCCCACGCGATGTTACTCTTTTAGGATGTTAAGCTTTAAAATCTCTTACATGGAGAATGTGATTTGTATGTATATTTTGATACCTAAATTCGGCATTTCGGCAAAGCCACAAATAATAAAAACCCATGACTAACGAAAAAATAACTAAGCCACAAAATAATTTCTAGATGTAAAGGTAAAGTTTTAAAATGTCGCTACCGCCCTCGCTTCGACTCGGGTAACTAATTCTACTAATAAAACACTAATCACTTCCTATTTAAAAAACCCGCATCAAAATCCGTTGCGTAGTTTTAAAGATTGAAGCATACGTACGTACTGACGGACAGACCGACTTTGTTTTACAATATGTAAATATAAATAGGTCATTTAAAAATTAAGAAACAAAATAACAGTTAAACAAAATGTAATAAACATAGCGTCATAAGAGAACAGATAAGACCCAACGTACTTATTTATTGCATTTCCTCATTGAATACCTATACATTGAATACGTGTTTTATAAATTGCTGACATCCTATCCTAGAAATTATATGTATATAAGTTTGAGTATTTTTACGTTTTAAGCAACATACGGCTACGACACTTCCCGGTGTAGGAGAAAACGAGGATAATGATAATAATAATGATCAAGCTTCACAATAAAAATATTAGATTAACACATCCCGTACTTTTTACTGCTGAATCCATTTACAGCGTGATCCAAAGTCGCTGAAAGCCAGTTAAACATAAATATGTTAATTACTTCTGTTGATTGCATATTTGAGTAGGTCCCATTTGTTCCGTGGAACATGACGTCACGGAACAATTTGAGAAAATATTTTCCCAATTTGTACCACGGAACTACATACTAGCTTTTGCTCCTGTTTTTATTTGTCTGTGACTGCATGGAACTAAATGAGAATAGCTTTTCCCAAATTGTTCCATGATGGTAAGCTAGCTATGACGTGAATGACACTAATCACTGACGTTAATACCAGGAGCAGTTTCACTATCAAATAATTTATATAAAAAATAGAACCTACTCCAAATTAAAAAGTTAAAAATCATAAAACTAGGAACAACATCAGTTTATATCGGTGCTCCTAAACAACACATTAAGTTATTTATTTTATCCCTTTTAGTGTTAGATGATCTCTTAATGTGAAAAATTTTTCATGTGAATATTTTGAAATAAAGAAAGAAAGAAATATTTATTTAAAAGTCAAAGTCAAAGTAATTTATTGTTTTCATGTGTTTACAAAGGTCTTAAAAAATTTATTAAAGTACTTATCAACATGAGCCCAGGAAGGGCATTACAATATAAAGTCATATGCATAACAATATTTCTTTTATAGCATCTATAAAAATTTTTATACATTATTATGTATAAAAAATTAACTTATATCTAAGTAATTTTTAATATTATATCTAATAAAAAAAGGTACTTATATCTAAGCAAAATAGAATATACCATCCTACAATTTAAGTAACAATATAAATAAGAGTTTAATTTACAATATTTACATCAAAAGAAAGAGAAACTTAGTTATCAAAAAAATCTTGAAGGGAATAGAAGCTATTTGTGGTAAGATATATTTTTAACATTTTTAGGGTTCCGTAGCCAAATGGCAAAAACGGAACCCTTATAGATTCGTCATGTCCGTCCGTCCGTCCGTCCGTCCGTATGTCACAGCAATTTTTCTCCGAAACTATAAAAGCTATAAAGCTGAAATTTGGTAAGTAGATGTATTCCGTAAACCGCACTAAGATTTCAAAAATATTGAAAAAAAAACAATTACATTTGGGGGTCCCCATACTTAGAACAGAAACTTAAAAACTTTTTTTTAATCGAACCCATACGTGTATCTATGAATATCTATGGGTATCTATGAATAGGTCTTCAAAAATCATAACAATGTTTCTAACACCATTTAATTCTAAACTTAATAGTTTGGACGTGAGACTCTTCCAAAGTGGAAAACAGAGTGTCCCCCCCCCCTCTAATTTCTAAAATAAGAGGAAGATAAATCTAGAAAAAATATATATTGTACATAACCGACTCGCACTTGGCCACTATTTTATTTTAAATTTAAATATGTTTGTTATATTCTTAATACTTTGAGGGATATGGTTATAAATTTTGGTTGACATGGCGTGTGTTCCTGAGTGAAAAAGCTTAAGTTTAGAAAATGGGATATCGAGTTTACTATATGGGGGCGAAGATTTTGAGGGCGGGAGTAGACCTGGAAGAATTCTTTGTTCTTTCTTACAACAATACATATTTCCAGGATATAAATACAAGTTAGGGTAAGAATTTTTTCATTAATAAATTACAAAGTTAGAAAATGGTCATCATCCATCACAGAGATAGAATTTTTTGCATATTTATCAGATGTTTCTTTAGATTTAACTTGAAAGAAAACAAACTTTTGGCGTTCGAAAACTACCACGAAATGCAGTTTTGCTAGGGGACCACCTGGAAACTATACTCTATCAATCTAAAAAATTATTTTTCAAATCAGTCCCGGCGTCTTTGAGTAACCGGTCCTACATCCTTCATTTATTTAATCCTTGATATCTCTGTTAGCTACCACAATCGAGAGTTGGGTATAGGATATTTTTGGGCGTCTCATCGAAACGAAGCTACTCACCAAAAATTAGCTTGATAGTAATCAAGTGATTACCATGTTCTACGGATCCCGGACTATAAGACAAATCATTCTCGAGTGGCCAGTACTACATATCAACTTCAAGAAGTTTATGCAATTATGACTAAGAAGTTTGTATAGTTTGTTCCGTGGAACAATTTGAAACAAAAAAGTATCAAATGTTCCGTGGTACAAATTGGGAAAATATTTTCTCAAATTGTTCCGTGACGTCATGTTCCACGGAACAAATGGGACCCACTCGCATATTTGTATAATATGTATAAGAATATTTCCGCTTATGGTGTATATTAGTTAATTATATACCATATACATATATAATTTAATATATATATAAATTGAATATATAAGAACATTTGAATTAACTTATAAGCTATGCCTACTAAAGATATATTAATAAGATCTTATTTGTTAACAAATTTCGTTTCGTTTTCGAAAAATTTGAGCCGTGGCTACTAAGCTTGCATATATAAATGTTTATAAGGCAAATTCCATTATTGTATGTACTTTCCTCTCAGTTGTTTGCATTCCAAACTTTATTTGTTTGGTTGATTTTATGGATAGAAAATCACTTGAAGCATTACAAAATGTCGACCGTACTTTCTGTATTTCGAATCTGGTAAAGTCAGCTACAAATTATCACCAGAAGATGCAAAAAACGGCAAAAAGAAAATAGATATAAAGCTATGTTGTTTCAATGGTTTCTCAATATCAGCTCGAAATTATTTCTATACTGTACCTTTAAGACTAAATATAAATTATAGATTTATTCTAAATTATTTAATGGAAAACGTGGACGAAAAATTATCTATGAAAATGTTTGTTTCTATGAAAATAAATGTTTTGATATTAAAACGTGGCAACGAAACTAAGATTACAATCTCATATCACTACATTCTAATAGAAGTCTATTAGTTACAATACAAGTGTATTGTGTATTAATTTCACTACAAATTGTATCATCGACGCGGCGTGATATTATTATTCGTCAGAAATTATCACTTTTGTTGCCGTTGCATGGTGAGAATTTGTATTGAATTGCTGCCATGCACATAGATGGCCATACAATGCACATTCACAACATATTTTTTATAGATATGTTTGAATAAGACTTTCCTCCATTCATGCAATGAACTGAACTATCCTAGCGTTAAAAACGTTTTATTCACATTCATAACACCCCTAATAACGTTCCCACTGCTGGGACACAGGGACTTCTCTCTTGACGAGAGAGATTAGGCCTTAATTCACCACGCTGGCCAAGTGCGGGTTGGTGAATGACACATGTTCAAACTTTTCAAAGTTCTCAGAACATGCCGGTTTCCTCACGATGTTTGCCTTCACCGTTAGAGCACGTGTTTTTTAAAGCACACATAATTTTCCAAGAAGAAAATCAGAGGTGCGCGGCGGGGTTTGAACCCACGACCTTCGGAATGAAAGTCGAGTGTGCTCCCACTTAGCCAACACGGCTTATTCATTTATTCACATTAAAACATAAAAAATGTGTAGTAAACTAGATGTTGACAGAAAACCAGCATTTCAGTTTTTAAAGACAAGAAAATCAATAAGGAAAGTATTATAAAAATTACACAAATAAACATTTTTATTCATCATCATCTTATTAGCCATCGGACGTCCACGGCTAGACATAAGCCTCCGTTAATGATATCCAGTTGTTGCCACCGCGAACCAACTAATTTTAACAACTCATCCGTCCACGTTTTTAGTATACACTAGCTTTCCACCCGCGGCTTCGCCTGCGTTATATTAGATTTTCCGCGGTATTCTATGTCCTTTTCCTGGTTCTAATGATATCCAGTTTTTGCCACCGTGAAATACCTAATTTTACCAACTCATCCGTCCACGTTTTTATTAGTATCAAAACACGCTGGATGTTACAGGTAGCAGTACAGCATGACATAATAAGCTTCCGTTAATGATATCCAGTTGTTGCCACCGTGAAAAACCTAAGTTTACCAATTCATCCGTCCACGATTTTCTTAGTAATTAAAATAAGCGGGATATTACAGGTAGCAGTACAGCATGCGTCATGATCCTGGACCGCAGTGAAAGCGTGATGCGTGCGGCGAACATCGGCGACAGCGGGTACATGGTGGTGCGCGGCGGCCGCGTGGTGCACCGCTCGCACGAGCAGCAGCACTACTTCAACACGCCGTACCAGCTGAGCTTACCGCCGCCGGGGCACGATAGGAACGTGCTCAGTGATAGGTGAGTCTGTGATCCTGGACCGCAGTGAGAGCGTGATGCGTGCGGCGAACATCGGCGACAGCGGGTACATGGTGGTGCGCGGCGGCCGCGTGGTGCACCGCTCGCACGAGCAGCAGCACTACTTCAACACGCCGTACCAGCTGAGCTTACCGCCGCCGGGGCACGATAGGAACGTGCTCAGTGATAGGTGAGTCTGTGATCCTGGACCGCAGTGAGAGCGTGATGCGTGCGGCGAACATCGGCGACAGCGGGTACATGGTGGTGCGCGGCGGCCGCGTGGTGCACCGCTCGCACGAGCAGCAGCACTACTTCAACACGCCGTACCAGCTGAGCTTACCGCCGCCGGGGCACGATAGGAACGTGCTCAGTGATAGGTGAGTCTGTGATCCTGGACCGCAGTGAGAGCGTGATGCGTGCGGCGAACATCGGCGACAGCGGGTACATGGTGGTGCGCGGCGGCCGCGTGGTGCACCGCTCGCACGAGCAGCAGCACTACTTCAACACGCCGTACCAGCTGAGCTTACCGCCGCCGGGGCACGACAGGAACGTGCTCAGTGATAGGTGAGTCTGTGATCCTGGACCGCAGTGAGAGCGTGATGCGTGCGGCGAACATCGGCGACAGCGGGTACATGGTGGTGCGCGGCGGCCGCGTGGTGCACCGCTCGCACGAGCAGCAGCACTACTTCAACACGCCGTACCAGCTGAGCTTACCGCCGCCGGGGCACGACAGGAACGTGCTCAGTGATAGGTGAGTCTGTGATCCTGGACCGCAGTGAGAGCGTGATGCGTGCGGCGAACATCGGCGACAGCGGGTACATGGTGGTGCGCGGCGGCCGCGTGGTGCACCGCTCGCACGAGCAGCAGCACTACTTCAACACGCCGTACCAGCTGAGCTTACCGCCGCCGGGTCACGACAGGAACGTGCTCAGTGATAGGTGAGTCTGTGATCCTGGACCGCAGTGAGAGCGTGATGCGTGCGGCGAACATCGGCGACAGCGGGTACATGGTGGTGCGCGGCGGCCGCGTGGTGCACCGCTCGCACGAGCAGCAGCACTACTTCAACACGCCGTACCAGCTGAGCTTACCGCCGCCGGGGCACGACAGGAACGTGCTCAGTGATAGGTGAGTCTGTGATCCTGGACCGCAGTGAGAGCGTGATGCGTGCGGCGAACATCGGCGACAGCGGGTACATGGTGGTGCGCGGCGGCCGCGTGGTGCACCGCTCGCACGAGCAGCAGCACTACTTCAACACGCCGTACCAGCTGAGCTTACCGCCGCCGGGTCACGACAGGAACGTGCTCAGTGATAGGTGAGTCTGTGATCCTGGACCGCAGTGAGAGCGTGATGCGTGCGGCGAACATCGGCGACAGCGGGTACATGGTGGTGCGCGGCGGCCGCGTGGTGCACCGCTCGCACGAGCAGCAGCACTACTTCAACACGCCGTACCAGCTGAGCTTACCGCCGCCGGGTCACGACAGGAACGTGCTCAGTGATAGGTGAGTCTGTGATCCTGGACCGCAGTGAGAGCGTGATGCGTGCGGCGAACATCGGCGACAGCGGGTACATGGTGGTGCGCGGCGGCCGCGTGGTGCACCGCTCGCACGAGCAGCAGCACTACTTCAACACGCCGTACCAGCTGAGCTTACCGCCGCCGGGGCACGACAGGAACGTGCTCAGTGATAGGTGAGTCTGTGAGACTATCTTCTTCTTAGTCGGTGTCACTCTTGGCAGAGTGGTCGTGGTCATAGTTGTGTTTTGGTGGCAAGCTTTACAACACGCCGTCACTCCTCTCTGATGGCTGCCTTTCTCGTGCAATCGTGTAGTGATGATGATGTCATTTATTGCCGCTTTTATTAGATCAGTCCATCTCATAGGTGATCTTTACTCGTGGCCTGGTACCCGCAACCTTTCCCTGGACCGCAATGAGACTATACTTTTCTACTATTATTTTATCACTATTAGTTTAAAATAGAAGGGTCCCGAAGGAAAGTATCTTTGACAATTTGCTTAGCACAATCGTCCCCACTGCTGGGACACAGGAACTTCTCTCTCGACGAGAGAGGTGCCTTAATTACCACACTAGCACAAGTGCGGTTGGTTTATGTTGACAATATGCGGGCTTTATTAAAATGGGAACCCTCATATAAATAAGACGGGAGTGACAATACATTTTCTTCATAATAATCGTATCATACTTGGCCGGGTTTATTGTTATCTGATAAAAGAACGAAGAACGAACGGCAAATACATATTTATGCATTGAGGCTGTTTATGAATGGGATATGGATTCACAGAACAACGCAATAGCTAGAGGGTTCAAAAGTCACTGCCTTGCCTCCGACTCTAAATAATATTCCACAGTATACGAAGTTAAAAATGTTTTTGAAATACTATCCCAGTACATTTCAAAACATTAAACTTATAGATTCCATGAAGTTAAACAATCAGGACTTGTTGATGTTCGACTCTGTACCTGTAACCCTGAGATTTTGCTTATTAGGTTGCTAATAATAGAGTAGGTAGTAGGTAGGTAGACCATTTAGTAAGGAAAGCATTGGGCATAGGACCTTCTCTCCAACTGAATAAAACCATGCATTAGAAACTGCGTCGGAAGTCCACCACAAGATGAAATAATTTGGTTAACCTGGTTAATGCTGTGAGTTCAAGTTGGATGAAACTGCTTTCAACCGAAATAACTGGAAATGCATGACCCGCACCCACAGAGCGTCCGCCACGCCACAGAGGTCGTTCTCAAATATACAAATACGTTTGTCAAAGTTAGAGATGCTAACCTCAACTAAATATGTAACTTCGTCCTTGTCGTTTCAGAAGTAAATAATTATTATAATCAACAAGCTGCTGAAAGGATGGCCTTGTTTTATTTATTTTAGTTATTTCACAAGAAGGATAAAGCCTAAATGTGCTACTCTTATGTGCTTACGTAATGAGTAAATAAAACGTTGACGCGAAAATAACTAGGCTAATTTCCTTTACATTCTTGCTTTGCGACTTGTGTTTGCAGACTGTGGCAATGCCTGTTCATCTCTTAGCATCCACTTAAATAACTTTACAATAACGTAACTTTAAATAACTTTACAAAAATTAAACTTTTATATCTTACCCCGATGAATATAAAAAACCTAAACTATTTTTTTACGCTTCATTCCACAAAACCGTTTGATTTAGTTAAGAATCAGAGATAAACGCTGACAATTTAACATGATATCATCTCGGTAAGCTTATATGTATTTAAATATGTTGCCTAGTCTAAGTGAATATTAATTACATACAAATTATAGATTTTTACAACTTGAATGATGATTTCATTGCTTTGATCATGATTCACAAGTAGAGACAACACCTTGCCCTTGGTTATTTTACAAGCCGCTGTACATTATAAGGAAATTGAGACGAAGCCGAGTTTGAGAGAACTATTGAGACCGCAAACTTTGACGATGCGATACAGTACAGTACAAGCAATTTGTTGCTTTATTTATATATTAACTGTCACACCATAGTGACACAAATAACCAATTAATTTACATTGCAAGTAATTGCATAATATCCCCAATCATTTTAATTGAGGAACATGATAACATGAGAAGTACTAACAGAATCAACATGCAAATGTTTATGCGTAAACTAAATCAATATGATTTTAAATGACATTGCAATACACTGCCATAGCTTATATCTGCGCATCATGTTAGTAAGCGAAAGGTCATTTTAATAAAGATAATTGTGTAAACATACATACAAGGCGCTCTGTTATACTCGTAACTATGTCAAATGTGTTTTCGTTTTGTATATTTCACGCTTGCGTCTATGTTTTCATAAAAGTAGTCAACATATTGCAGTTAGATATATCCGGGGATAATATGAATACTCGCATACATATCTTTGTCTATATATATAAATTAATGCCACTTTTCGTTGCAATTTTATATATAAATAACAGCTGGACCGATTTAGGTTCTATTGGTTTTAAAACAGTCGTAGTAGCCTGGGGACGGTGAGAAAACATGGAAATAAAGCGGGCGAAGCCGTAGGCCGTAGGGGTCAGCTAGTAGTTTATAATTAAGAAAGAAATAAAAAAAATACTTTGAATGTAATATTGCTACCTCGCTTGTAACGAGCAGTGATTAGCTCGACAACATTATTAGCACCTGTTCTTATCTATTAGATTGAAATATTTAATTTTGTTCTGTATCATAATATTTATTCTATAAATGTACGAATCAACCTTAGATTTAAGAGATTCAGAGCTTAACGGACAAACCAATAATTGGTTTTTAGTTTAAGCCTTAGTTTTAAATACATGTCATTTTTGTAATAATAAATAAATAAAAAAAAAATGTAGGACACAGTTTGACAGACAATACGCAAAAATAATCATTTACAATAGGTAATAATTTCCTATTTAAACATACCTCTTTACAATGCCATCAACTATACAAAAGCCTTCAAATTGATTGAAATGAATGTAAGGAAAAAAGCTTTTGGATTGTGTGTATTTGTCACAGTCTGATAAACGATAAATACTTCTGTTGCTAGTCATATGCAGGGTCTGATGAGCCATTGACCGCTACTTGTAGTTCGAACTCGATCGGAGCGAACTCGTTAGTCCAAACTTTTTCAAATAATCCTATATAGGCTTTATAATATATATATCTAGGTTTGACCCCGTCCGAGATCCTTTGGAGATACATATATCTGTTACTCTACAAAATTTAGCAACATTATAATCTAATTTACAAAATCATTAAAAATATTAGAAGGTTGATACCTCTACACAAAATAACGGTAGTTTAATAAATAATTTTATGATCCGAATTTGGTGAAATTAAAACATTTGACGTCTGGGATCAGGATAGGCTATTAAAATTCTTGCTCCAGTTATGATAAGTCATGGCCCCCATGCAAACATAATTTAACGCGGACAGAGTCGCGAGAACAGCTATTTAATTTTGTAATGTTAACCCCCTGTAAGAGCAAGTTAATTTCACATATGTATATGATTTTATAGTGATTTTAATTTAATATGTGTAGTTCTGATTATAATTTATTACGTGTAATCTCAAACTTATTACGGAGTATAATTGCGGGGCAATAAAATGACCACCACGGGACCAGAAGTCATGTGCTTGTTCCACGACATCTGCTATATTTCTGTATCGGCTATTATTGGAGTTTTTAGCTGTTTGGATATTTGCCAGTGCACTCACGCGGTTATTCTGTTTATATTGTAGTTTGTGTAAAAATAGTTGTATATGTTACGTCAAATGCTTTGTAATCTCTGTCTGAGATGTCGGGAATGGTGAAGATAAGAATGTGATCTATCACGCAAACTTGGTCAAGGATGAAAATAATGTCTGAATCTGGGCGACAGATAGCACACTCGATGATATAATTTTATATCTTAATCTGACCTGGCCTGTATATAAAGGTTTAAATGATAACATTAGATATAAATTATAAATGGAAATTTATTTTCTTTTTCGGAATGGAAATATGAAATTGTTGAAGTCATCGTGGATAAATAATATGAATATTTATATTATCCAATAAAAGTAGACAAGAGTAATTTTGAATATTTAAAGTATTTAAACGTTGTAATTCTTATGTTGTAATTCTTTAGAGAACATTTAACATTTCGATCACGCTACCTATGCCTGGGACATTGACTTTGTTTTGATCTTAAATTATTATCACTGCTCTAAATTGCCAGACAGTAAAAACGTATTTATGTTCGAGTTTTATTTTAATTTTCTTGTGTATTTACAGACTTCCTTTTAACCTTACAATATTATTTACCTTCTATTTAATCGAAGAAACAGAACCATAAATTGACATTCTAATCTTATCAATATTCTGCAGATTTTATACGATATGCTAAGTAAGCCCTATTGTCTGCTTTTCTTGAAACTTATCTTTTTAAAGTACATATTAGTTATATCTTGGCAGAGCCTTTGAAGACGCAAATAGATTTCAGTATAGACATAAGTAATTTATTATTTTGATTTATTATAATTATAAACATAACTGTGTCTTCAGCCGCTGAATAATTTATGTGTATAATGTGATGCAGATGTTATAGTCTTATGTAATTTCGCATTCAAATCACATGTCTTGAGACTCGCCATTTCAATCATGGTTGACATGCATTGGCTAAATAATTATCTATCCATTTGAAAGCAAAATAAGTTTACGCTTGATATCAGAAAATTAATGACAGACACACTCGAAAGGTTCAGTGTTCATTTATTTGCACAAACATTTACGTAATATTTTTTTTGCACCTTGTATACAAAGATATATGGCAAATTTTAAAAATATAAACTAGAAGCTAGGTAGGTTAAACTTTACAAAATAAATGAGATCCATTTATCACTGTTACTTCTTTTTAGCTTATTAAATTAACCGATGTCTACTTTCACAGATCAGTAATTTTCCAATCGTTCATAATACTAGTTATATTGTTATTCGTATGCGCAATAATGTGATTATGTTTCTGAGAAATAAGGACACTTGTTCACGGGGATTGCCCTTAAACAATGCAATCCCACAATTGATAAAGTGCGCCCAGGTGTAGTAGTAGTTGATTTGTTACAGAGATAACATTGTTGAAAAAAATTAAGACTGCGATTACTTTAGTTTAGGTATTAAAAGATCAAAATATCTTTTCGATTATTTTTAAAATCCAGGTTCCCTGTCCAATGAATATATGATTCATTTTTGCGTTTTTGTACCCGGTCTGTTACGCTCACGAATCATATATGCACAATTTTTGATGCTTGTTCCGATATATTTTTGTCTCTGAACGTGGCGGGCTAATTTCGTTTGTTGTATTGTATGGGACGTGACAGGACACAAAAAGGGTCATCAACATTAAATAGACGAAAAATCTGGCAATTTTTGTTTTTTTTTAGTCAATTTCGTCAATTTTGTGAATCATTTTTTTTATTATTTTTTTACTATAATCTTCTTAGACAAGTGTTTATATACAACTTTTGTTTTGACACTAAGGAGAATCTTGAAATTAATAAGTGAGCGTGGGATCATAAAATTAGACCTTTGTATGGGGACAGGGAACCTGTTAAGCACCAACTTACCTAAATGTAGCTCAAACAGGTGTGGTATTGTTTGGTTGAGGGAGTTCCCACATGAAATTGGAAGATCTTGAATTTTGCCAAACATAAGTATTGATGATAACTTTGAGATCCACAGATCAAGAAGGGTGATCATATTGATAACAGATCCAAATCCGTGAGTTGGTGAATAGCACCAACGCACGATTTGGACAAGCGATACGAAAAGCATTGTGTTTGCGTCGTGCAAATTGGTATCAAGCAATACTTGTTCCAGCTACATTCTCTAAACCTAGCTTTATTATACTTCTTAACCATCGACTTTCTTAAACAAGAGCAAAAATGTATGTATGTATATCATGTAAGTATATCAGAAATCTAGCACCCGGAACACAAGCTTCGATCTTACTACGGGGCTAGATGTTGCTGTGTGAATTGTCCAGCAATATTTATTTATTTTTTATTTCAATGGGCTGTTTCTTATTGCAGGCCAGAATCAGCAGATACGTCAGAGTTCGCTGTGGAGTGCGGGGACGTGATTCTGGTGGCGACGGACGGGGTGTTCGACAATGTTCCTGAGCCCGTGCTTGTGGCTGAGATGCGACGGGCCACTGAAGCCGCTAGTGATGCCGAGAAGTAAGAAAGATCTTCAATATCTATAGTTCCATACATTAATATCTCCTTCCTGTTGAATGGTAGACAAATCACACCCCAAACTGCTGGCAAATTATAATTACACAAAACGTGTTTGCCAACTGCAAATTTGTTACACAAAATATGATAAACGAATGAACCAGTAGCCGTGGTAACTAGGAGCTGTGATAGTTAAGTGGGAGCACACTTCTTTATATTTTGGGGAGGCCTTTGCTTAGGCGTGGGACACCAATGGCTAATAAAAAATGTATATTATATTAAGTATCAGAAATCTTAGCACCCGTAACACAAGCTGTGAGCTTACCACGGGACTAAATGTTGCTGTTTGAATTGTCCAGCAATACTTAAATGTATTTATCTTAATTCATGCAAATGTTAATGGTGCATTTCTTCACTCAGGTTGCAAGCTGTGGCCAATTCCATAGCTTGGATGGCTAGGAATCTGTCCTTTGATGGCTGCTACATGTCTCCCTTCGCGAAAAGTGCCCGGCAAAACGGCATCGACGCTATTGGTAAGTGAAATAATGCACTTATTATTATTTATTAAGGTGCCATATGATGCCAAAAATTATGATTACTTCATTTGTGCATTATGAACGTTACATGCCCTTCAAACTCTTAAAAGTTCAGAAAATGCCGGTTTCCTTACAATGTTTTTCTTCGCCGTTAAAGAACGTGTTTTTTAAGCGCGCATGCGTTTTTCAAGCTGAAACAACCCGAGGTGCGCGTCACAGTGTTTGGACCTACAACCTAGGATAGGTGACTGCTGCTACTTAGCCAACATAGCTTTTTTGAAGGTTATGATATTATCCCGACAAAATAAGTATGACTTATATTTGGGTAGGTTATATTACATGAGTCGGTGCGATTAATGTATTGTTTTTGTTATAATTTAGCGTTATCGATACCTACGCAGTTGTTTTCATATCAATCTGAACAATAATAATGAGATAGAATCTTGTGTTGATAGGAAAGATATACTCACTTATTTAATACGTTTTTGATAATGGATAAAAACAAATTAATATTTGTACTGTATTGTATTAATAATGTTATAGTTTTGATGATCTCGTAGTAAAAAAGTAGGTAAGTAAAAAATTACCCGAATATTTAGTGAACTATCTAAAGATATTCGATATATTTTAACTTTATATATATATCGAATATCTTTAGATAGTTCACTTTCGTTTGCCATACATTTTATACCTAATAGCGACGGTAAAACAAAATATAATTGGTGTATCGCTTTATTTTTTGCCAAATAAAATTGCCTGCATAAAATTGTGCCAAATTGAAGGTGCTTCTTTGAAA